>JAPVLO010000285.1:2762517-4143776 GCA_027257055.1 Cephalopachus bancanus | reverse complement strand
AAAAAAAGAAAGCGTGACTACTGGGCAGTATGATGATGGCTGCTCTTTGTGTCGACTCCATGCTATGTCCTTTCAACTGGATGACAACCGTGAGCCACCTTATTTTTATTTTTTATTTTTTTTGAGTTGGAGTCTCACTCTGTCGCCCAGACTGGAGTGCAGTGGCACGCTCCCAGTCACCGCAGCCTCGCCCTTCTGGGCCCCGGTGATCCTTCTGCCTCAGCCTTTCCCAAGTAGCTGAAACTACAGGCACACGCTACCACGCCCGGCTAATTTTTTGACTTATTGTAGAGATGAGGTCTCGCCAAGTTGCCCAGGAAGGTCTCGAACCTGTGGGCTAAGGCAATCCACTCACCTCAGCCTCCCAAAGCACAGAATTACAGGCCGAGACACCGAGCCCGGCTAAAGTCTAGTCTTTATCTCCCCCAAAATAATGTTCATCACTGCACCTGGGGGACAGATCGGCACCTGCCTGTTCCTTTGTATCCACCTGACAGTTGGCAGTGCTGGAAGACAGCGTGATAAGGTTGTAGAACCACATGTCTCCTGAAGAATACACTTTTAATACTATGAAAATAAAAATACCACCTTGGTTAGGATTTTTTCCAAGCAAGTAATAGAAAAAAAGAAACCCAAGCTGGCTCAGGCGAAAAGGCACTCACTGGCTTGGGCAACTGACCAAGCAGAGCGACAGCTGGATGGGCAAGCTTGCTCCAGCACCTGGCGCTGGACCGGGCATGGCTCTTCTGTTTCCTGGTTTGTTTCCTGCTTGGCAAGCTCACTCCTTTGGTGCAGAGAGTGGCTGGCAGTGCCGAGGCTGCTTCCACTCACCCATGGAATACATGTTTACTGAGCATGGCTTGCGGGACGGACTCTGTTCTAGATACTGGGGACACAGAGACTGTCAAGGCCATGAAGTTTCTGTCCCAGTGGAAGGAGGCCAACCCCAAGCTCATAACCGTGAGGCATGCCATGTTAGCCACGGGAACAAAATGCAGTGATGGGCAGAAATTGACAGCCTGAGGGGTGGGGCTGGTGCTGTTTAGATGGGGGGTGGGGGAGGTCTCCCAGTAAGGGGGCCTTTGGGGGGAGACCCAGGGAGGAGCTAGCCACTTGGTACCTGAGGGCAGAGGCTGGAGGCAGGGGAGTCCTTCCATTGCTCTGGATGCAGCCAGATGCTGAGGGCAGTCACAGGAAGGGGCAGGGGAGTCGTGGGAGGTGCTGTGAGAGGGGGTGGGACCCGATCAGGTGAGGCCCTGGCGGCCATGGTGTGGATGTGGGTGCCACAGGAGTTCTAGCAAAGGGGTATCACTCAGTAGAGAGGCTTAGGCTTCTACACTGCCAGGGAGTTTTCCAAAGTGGCAGCTCCTGTCCTTGTTGCCAGGGAACAGTGCACTCTGAAGGGTGGGCAGTGGCTTCTTTATTGTATTTTTAAAATTTATGATGATGATGATTTTTTTTTTTTTTGAGTTGGAGTCTCACTCTGTCACCCAGACTGGAGTGCAGTGGCCTCTCCTGGCCACCGCAGCCTCCACCTGCTGGGCTCCGGTGATCCTTCCGCCTCAGCCTTCCAAGTAGCCGGAACTACAGGTGCACACCACCATGCCCAGCTGGTTTGTTTTTTATTGTAGAGATGAGGTCTCGCCAAGTTGCCTGGGCGGGTCTTGAACCCGCGGGTTCAGGCAATCTACTCGCCTTGGCCTCCCAAAGTACTGGGATGACAGGCTGAGCCACCAAGCCCGGCCTGATGATTATTATTTTGAGTCAGGGTCTCATTCTGTCACCCAGGCTGGAATGCAGTAGCACCATCACAGCTCACTGCAGCCTTGACCTCTTGGGTTCAGGCTGTCCTCCCTCCTCAGCCTTCTGAATACCTGGAACTACAGATACATCACGCCCAACTAATTTTTTTATTTGTTGTAGAGATGAGGTCTCACCATGTCGCCTAGGCTGGTCTTAAACTCCCGGACCCAAGCAATCCTCCTGCCTCAGCCTCCCAAAGCGCTGGGATTAAAGGCATGAGCCACCCACCCGGCTGGCAGTGGCTTCTTACTCCAGTATTAATCTGCATTTCCCTAATGATGAACAATGCTGAACACGTTTCCATGATTCTTGGGTCATCTGAATAGCCTTCTTCGCAAATCCTATTTGAGCCGTTAGCCTGTCCTCCTCTACGCTGCCTGTGGTTTTCTCCTTGGTTGCCGGAGTCCTTTGCCCTTGTTGCGGGCCTCTTCTCTGCCCTGGGCTTGCCTCTCACCTCTCGACGGTGGCCTGGGATGGGTAGCAGGACCAGGCTCTTGCAGTCCAATTTCTCCCTATTCCCTTTCTTACTTACTGCTTTCCACTTCCAGTTTAAGAAGCACTTCCTCCATCAAGGATTGGACAGCATTTCCCCTTTCGCTTTCTAGAAGCTTTGCTGCTTAGTCCTCGCCCCAGATCCACTATCAGGAGATGGCTTCTGTGCCCAGAGGGAGGGACATGTGTCCATGAGGTACAGTGAGGGCAAAGTTCATTCCCCCACGTGGCTATCCAGCTGGCTGAGACCGTTCCCCACAGTGTTGCCATTGTGCACAAATGGGGATCACAGTGCGTGGGAACTTCCAGACACGCTGTTCTCTCTCCCTGGTTCACCTGTCCTTCCCTGACAAGGGACACCTGTCTTCATGGCGGAGCTTTAGAAACAGGCCTTGGCAGCCAGTGGCATGTGTCTCCTGGTCCCTCCTGCCAGTTTAGAATCAGGTTGTTGATTCACACGCACACTCACGCGCAGTCACATAGTCACATTCTCACTTTCATTTTCACACACACTCGCACACGCATACACACTCAAGTTCACACTCTCACTTTCACATTCACACACTCATACACACACATTCACACACACTTCCACGCATACTCACACTCACTCACACACACACTCACTCTCACACACGTACACACACACTCACCTGCTGGGGTTTACCTGGGATTGCACATAGCCTTGAGATCACCCTGGGAGGATTGACCCTTTGTGGCACGGAGGACGCCGGTCCCGGAATGCTGTAGCCTCCACGTGTCGCGGTCGGGTCCCCGCCATGCCTCGCAGTTTCCACTGCGCTAACAGGAGTCTTGTGCATCTCCTACTGGATCCAGCATCTGATGCCGTGGCTCAGGCCACGTCCCTGCATCTCCCATTCCCGCTTGTTTCCCAGGGCACAGGGATACAGGTGGTCTCTGGGTGTCGGCTTTGTGTCTGGTGATCTTGCTACATTCATTAGCTTACTCCAGTGACTTGTCTGTAAATGGTTGGGTTTTCTACGTACACACTCATGCCATTTCGTTGTCACTACCCATGTTTATTGGATGCCTACTGTATGCTGGGGACTGGACTAGACAGCACCGGGGATGTTATGAAAGGAGACAGATTCCCTTGGGGCTGAGACAGCTGCAGGGAGGGAAGGACACTGGGTATGCAGGGAGTGGGGTTTAGCCCCATCAGACTAGGACACAGGACTTGTTGGCTGAGCAGGAGGATACTGGAGGGGCTTTCTTCTTTCTTTAGAGACAGAGTCTGGCTCTGTCACCCAGGCTAGAGTGCAGCAGTACCATCATAGCTCACTGCTGCCTCGACCTCCTGGGCTCAAGGATCCTCCTGAGACGGTTGTTCAGTGAGGGGTAGACATAGGTAAGTTTCTTGTAGGCAGTTTACATAAAACAGGGTCAAGTCCAGGTATGGTGGTCCAAGCCTATAATTCCAGCACTTTGGGAGGCCAAGGTGAGAGGACTGCCTGAGTCCGCAGGCTTGAGACCAGCCTGGGCAACATGATGAGACCTCGCCTCTACAATAAATTAAAAAATTAGCGGGGTATGGTAGCATGTGCCTGTAGTTCCAGCTACTTGGAAGGCTGAGGCGGAAGGATCACCTGAGCCCAGCAGGTCGAGGCTGCAGTGGCTCTGAACATGCCACTGCACTCCAGCTTGGGTGACAGAATGAGACTTTGACAAAAAAACCCAACAGGGTCAGCGTTCAGACATCTTTCCTGTTGGTACATGATCTCTACTCTCCAACCAGCCACACCAGGCCTCACCACCCTGCAGACTGGGATGTGAATCGACCAGTGCATGGAAACACAGAAACAGTAAGGAGTTCCCAAAAATTCAGACAGGATGTTCTAAGAAAAGCCCACATCTAAGCTGGGTGTGGTGACCCATGCCTGTCATCCCAGCACTTTGGGAGGCCAAGATGAGAGATTGCCTGAGCCCAGAGGTTGGAGACCAGCCTGGGCAACTTGGCGAGACCTCATCTCTACAATAAATCAAAAAATTAGCTGGCCAGGCACGGGGGCTCATGCCTATAATCCCAGCACTTTGGGAGGCCGAGGTGAGAGGATTGCCTGAGCCTGAGCGTTCAAGACCAGCTTGGGCAACTTGGTGAGACATCATCTCTACAATAAAAGAACTGGCCGAGCCTGGTGGCATGCGCCTATAGTTCCAGCTACTTGGACGGCTGAGGTGGAAGGATCCCCTGAGATCGGCAAGTCGAGGCTGCAGTGGCTGGGAGCATGCCACTGCCCTCCAGCCTGGGTGACAAAGTGAGACTCCAACTCAAAAAAAAAAAAAATTAGTCATGCACGATGGTGCACACCTGTGGTTCCATGTACTTGGAAGGCTGAGGCAGAAGGATCACCTGAGCCCAGCAGATCAAAGCTGTGAGCATGCTACTGCTCTCCAGGCTGGGTAACAGAGTGAGACCCAGACTTTAAAAAAAAAAAAAGACGAGCATGGTGGCTCACGCCTATAATCCCAGCACTTTGGGAGGCCGAGGTGGGAGGATTGCCTGAGTCCACAGGTTTGAGACCAGCCTGGGCAACTTGGCAAGACCTCATCTCTACAATCAAAAAAAAAAAAATTAGCTGGGCATGGTGGCACATGCCTGAGTTCCAGCTACTTGGAAGAAGGATCGCCTGAGCCCAGCAAGTCAAGGCTGCGGTGGCCAGGACCGTGCCACTGCCCTCCAGCCTGGGTGACAGAGTGAGACTCCAACTCAAAAAAAAAAAAGAAGAAAAGAAAAGAAAAGCCCACATCTAGTTAGGCAATAACTTTGACTATTGAGAAGGTCCTGTGACCTCAGAAGGTGGAGAGATAGTCCTTAGAACTCATGACCAGCAGCCCACCCTTCTCAGCTCACAGTGTGCTTAATCATGGTTATAAAAGTGTATAAAGCATCTTGTCACAGACAAGCCCGTGCCTTCCCTTAAGGCACCATGCCCTCTGGGCATGCCTCTTTCTAATAAATTCCCTCTTAAACTCTACTTGGGACTCACTCTGAAATGCTTTTCTGTGGCAGAGTCAGAGACTCCACAGAGCAACATACCACATCCCACTCAGCATCCTCCAGCCTCAGCCTCCCAAAGCTCCAGGACTATAGTCGCCACCGAGCACAGCTAATTGATGAAGGTGACCTTTTCACAGGGGCGCTCACCAAAGAAACCCAAGGCCCCAACATCAGAGTCCAGTCCAAGAACTGAAATTCAGGGTGGAGGGCAGGTAGGGCACCCTGCTGAGATTGGTTTTCACCTCCAAGCTGGCAGTGAGGATGGAGCTGTGAGGGGCTTCCAGGAGAGGGGTCAGGGCACCAGAGTTAGCCCGCTGGGCCTTTGGTCTTTCCTCAGTGAGTGGGCTGAACCAGGAACCAGAGCTCACAACAAATGTGCCGGAGACCAGCTCCAGCCGGGTTCAGGGTACCTCAAAGGTGGAGACGGCGTCGGCGATTGGGGGGAAAAAGAGAGAAAGAAAGAGACTCCAGTCTAGTGCAGAAGCGATGTGTGATATTGGGAATTGCAACAGGTCTTTTATACACAAAGTCAGATGTGGGAGGGGCGTCCCCCACCCACCAGAAACCTTAATCCATGAAAACTTAATCAATGATTGCCTTTAAACCCTTTTCATATGATAATCTTAAAATCCCATAACAAAGGATAACCTATGACTGACATATTCTATAAACCTTTTTCATCCTAAGCTGATTGATTTATGCCAAGTTAAACAATTCTATAAAAACTTAAGTATTTACTTTACAAACAAAAGTGGTCCATCCCAGAATATTTGGAATGTGACCCAGTCCAAAGTTCACAGTGGACTACCTGCAAGTAACCCAGCCGCATTCTTTCAACAAAATGGCTGTCTTCTAAAACTATATTCTACAATTTACACCTTCAATAAATCCTAAGATCATGACCCAGAAGCCTAGGACCAATACTAAGGCTCTTAAATGTGACACGAGTTTGAATTATAAGTTGTGTGAAAGCCAAAACTGCAGTTTGCGGAAGAATGGGAGCAATGAGCTTCTAAAGTTAGCTTGTGTTCATCCCGGTCTCAGAGTTTTTATGTTTTGAGCTCACAGGAGCTTAATCTGGTTAGTGCTGAGTAGAAAGGGGGAGGAAATGGGGTCAATAGCTCCCAAACGCATCCTAGTGGTCTCGGGATCAACAGCCCTTCCTGATCCCTAACGCTCAGTGGGCCTCCATGGCCGGCTCCCAACAGAAATGCTGACCATGGCTTCCCCCATCTCTGCTAGGCCCCACACCATAGGTCTCACAGTCAGAGACTGTGGTCGGCAGAATCGTGACCCCCAAAGATGTGCGAAGCCCCAGAACCTGGGAATATGTGTCCTCGCATGGCAGAAGGGACTTTGCAGGTAAGGATTAAGCTACAGGTCTTGATGGGAGAGCAGCACGGATGTCCCAGGAAGGTCTGATGTCATCACAAGGTGGAGGGGGGAAGCAGAAGTCGGAAGGCAAGCAAAGGGCCTCCCTTTATGCCTCAGGGCCCAACCCTACAGACAGACATTGCTGGACCTCATGAACTTTGAGAGTTTACTTCTGTGGTGTTAGGTACCCCACGATGCAGACACGACCAGGACTTGGTACTGGGAAAAAGGGTGCTAATTTCTTTTCTTTTTTTTTTTTTGAGTTGGAGTCTCACTCTGTCACCCAGGCTGGAGGGCAATGGCACACTCCCGGCCACTGCAGCCTTGACCTGCTGGGCTCAGGTGATCCTTCTGCTTCAGCCTTCCAAGTAGCTGGAACTACAGGCATACGCCACCATGCCTGGCTAATTTTTTTTTTTATTGTAGAGATGGGGTCTCGCCAAGTTGCCCAGGCTGGTCTCGAACCCGTGGGCTCGGGCAATCCTCTCGCCTCGGCCTCTCAGAGTGCGGGGATTATAGGTGTGAGCCACTACGCCCAGCAGGTGGTAGTTTCAGTTCCAGTGTCACCTGCGAGCTAGGGGCTGGCCCTGAGCATGGAGACAGGAGGAGCTGACCGGGAGAGGGCTGAGCACTGCACTTGGTCAGGGGCGGTTTCCTTGCCTGGAGGCCAGTGCCCCGCCTGGGTCCCATGACAGGTCCATGTTCCAGCAGCAGGTCCCAGTGGAATGTATGTGTTAGGTCACAATTCCAAAACATTGGGTCAGACCCAGCAGGAGGATTTGCCATCCGGTGCCATGCAAAAGATGCAAAGAATTGCACAGAAGTTAGATTGGGAAATACAGTTTATTTAGAAAGTAAACGAGAGAGAGAAAGAAAGAGAGAAGATTCACATGCCCAAGGTAGGGGAGGGAGGCAAAGCTTGGGGAAACATGGTGGACATAGCTCAAAGAGCCACATGGGCACACCAGAGTTTAGCAGAGCGATGGCAAATGACTGCTTGAGCTTTTTTTTTTTTTTTTGGAGTTGGAGTCTCACTCAGTTGCCCAGGCTAGAGTGCAGCGGCACACTCATGGCCACTGCAGCCTCTACCTGGTGGGCTCAGGTGATCCTTCTGCCTCAGCCGTCCAAGTAACTGGAACCACAGGCATGCCACCATGCCCAATGGATTTTTTCTTTTTTTTTGAGTTGGAGTCTTACTCTGTCGCCCAGACTGGAGTGCGGTGGCTGCTCCTGGCCACCGCAGCCTCGACCTGCTGTGCTCCGGCAATCCTTCCACCTCAGCCTTCCAAGTAGCTGGAACTACAGGCATGCGCTACCACACTCGGCTAATTTTATTTATTTATTTATTTATTTATTGTAGAGATGAGGTCTCACCAAGTTACCCAGGCGGGTCTCGAACCCGCGGGCTCAGGCAATCCACTCACCTCAGCCTCCCAAGGCGCAGGATTACAGGTTGAGCCACTGAGCCCGGCTCTGATTTTTTTTTTTTAATTTATTATGAAGATGAGGTCTCCCCATGTTGCCCAGGCTGGTCTCAAACCCCTGGGCGCAGGCAATCCTTTCGCTTCTGCCTCCCAGAGTGCTGGGATTACAGGCGTGAGCCACTGCAACTGGTGAGGTTGGAGGTTTTTATTTTATTTTATTTATTTATTTTTTTGAGTTGTAGTCTCACTCTGTCACCCAGACTGGAGTGCAGTGGCCGCTCCCGGCCACCATAGCCTCAACCTGCTGGGCTCCGGCAATCCTTCCACCTCAGCCTTCCAAGTAGCTAGAACTACAGGCGCGCACTATCACGCCCGGCTCATTTTGATTTATTGTAGAGATGAGGTCTCTCCAAGTTGCCCAGGCGGGTCTCAAACCCACGGACTCAGGCAATCCACTCACCTCAGCCTCCCAAAGGCACGGGATTACAGGCTGAGTCACCGAGCCCAGCTAGGTTGGAGGCTTTTAAACCTTCCCTTTGATGGGGCATGTCATTAAGGTGACTGGGTGGTGGTCTGTTCCATGTCATCACAAAGGGGACAGGTAAGCACAGGTACTGGGATCAGGTAATGCGTGGCAGGCAGATAGATGGGCCAGTCATGTGACTGCTGCTATGGTGATGGGGTCTGCCAGGAAGATCAGGAAGGGCTGATTAGGTTAACTTGATTACAAACAAGCTGGGGAGGGGATTGTAAAACAATTATCAATAGCCACCTCTGAGAACTTGGCTCTGTCCTTGACCAGTGATTACAGGGTAAGTTAAAGTAAACTGCTAGAAAGACATGACAGAGTCTTGGCATGGTGGCTCACGCCTATAATCCCAGCACTTTGGGAGGCAGAAGTGAGAAATTGCCTGGGCCCACAGGTTCGAGATCAGCTTGGGCAACTTGGCGAGACCTCATCTCTACAATAAATCAAAACATTAGCCGGGCATGGTGACGCGTGCCTGTAGTTCCAGCTACTTGGAGGGCTGAGGCAGAAAGATCGCCCGAGCCCAGCAGGTTGAGGCTGCAGTGGCTGGGAGCATGCCACTGCCCTCTAGCCTGGTGACAGAGTGAGACTCCAACTCAAAAAAAAAAAAAAAAGACATGACAGAGCAAAGCAGTGCTAAAATCGCTGTACTTCAACTGAGATTATTTCAGTAAGTCATTCCGTGTTGGCTTTTCCACCCTTTCAGTCTACCTCTTTGAAGTGGCTTCTCTTACTCATAACTGGAAAGTCCAACAACAGAAACAAGAATCTCTTTCTCTGCTTTTAATGTCAGAGTCACATGTGACCCAACTGCCACAGCGCCCCCATCACAGTCGCCAGCTCGTCGGTATGGGTGTGCTGGATCTAGGAGCGCGTGCCCTCTGCAGTCACCTGGAAGGATGCGCGGACCTTCCGGTCCATCAGGGGCTGCAGCGGGCGATAGTTGTCCACCATCAGCTTCTCCTCTTCACCAGGTGCAGAAAACAGGAGGGCACGGAAAGCGGAGAGCTGGGGAGAGTGAGGCCAGTGTGACACGGGGCAGGTGTTGGGGTAGCCTGCCCCATGTCCCCAGGCCTCAGGTGATCCCCTCCTGTACGGAGGCAGGGAGGCCTGAATAGCCTGTCACTTTGGTGGAAGGCAAGGTGTGAGCCTCCCATGGCCAGGTCACAGAAGCATGGCAACTACCTCAGGTCTTGGGGTCACTTGCTTGGGGAAGCTGGTCACCGTGTTGTGAGGACACAAGTTGTGAAGACCCTCTGCAGCAGGAAAAATAGAGAGATCGTGACACCGAGACTATTATAGGAAGTGGCACTTTATTACGCTGGCTAGCACAGCACAGCGGGCCCAAGAACTTCATGCATTCAAATTAAGCTTGAGCACCCCAGAACAGGTGACCTGGGGTTTTATACCCTCGTTTAGGTAAGGGAAGGGGTCGTGTTGAGTGATTACATATTTCCTTTGGAATCTTACAAGGTTGTACTCAGCAAAATCAGATTTTTTAAAGAACAAATGGTTTCCAGGAACTGCAGGATTGTAAACCTCAGAAGGGGGGCTTTAGATAAGACTCTTTTCAATTTCCACGAAGTAGCCAGTCTCTGGGCCATTTGGCCTTTCTTAAACAAAACCTGCCTGTCCCCGGGTGGGCCTTTAAAGTTGCAACTTGCCTTTCAAAGGGAAATACCTTTAACTGCTATCAATCTTTCCTTCTTGCCGCTGGGCTAGTGGCAGCCCGGGTGAGGCCAACTGCTGATCCCGAATCAGCCACATGTGTTTCTGTATTTATTCACTCAATCACACAAGAAATATATTTGAGCATATGCCGCCTCCTGCCACACCTCAAGCCACTCAGAGAGGCCCACATGTGGAGGGACAGAGTTCCCTAGCCAACAGCCAGCTCCAACTTGCCAGACACTGGAGAGACTAACTGAGAAAGTGTGTTCCAGCTCCGTTGAGCTCTAAGGTGTCCACAGCCCAGCTCACATCTGACCACAGCTCCACAGCGACTGCAGGCTGGAGCCACCACACCCAGCTACAGACAATACATGGTTTTGGTCTTCTTCTTTCTCCCTCTCCTTCATCTTGTGAGATTATTGTCTTCTTTATTTTTTTGTAAAGTTTATTATTCACCTTTCTTTTTTTTTTTTTTTTTGAGTTGGAGTCTCACTCTGTCACTCAGACTGGAGTGCAGTGGCTGCTCCCAGCCACTGCAGCCTCGACCTGCTGGGCTCCGACAATCCTTCCGCCTCAGCCTTCCAAGTAGCTGGAACTACAGGTGTGCGCTACCACGGTTGGCTAATTTTTGATTTATTGTAGAGATGAGGTCTTGCCAAGTTGCCCAGGCGGGTCTCGAACCCGCGGGCTCAGGCAATCCTCTCACCTCGGCCTCTCAAAGTGCTGGGATTACAGGCTGAGTCACCGAGGCCGGCCGATTATTGTCTTCTTAAGCCACTGTGATTTGGAGCTGTTTGTTACACAGCTATAGATAACTAATACACATGAGAGGATCCCCCCAAATGGAATTTATTTATAAAAAATTGGGTATTCTTGCATCTTTTTTTTTTTTTTTTTGAGTCGGCGTTTCACTCTGTCACCCAGACTGGAGTGCAGCGGCCGCTCCCGGCCACCGCAGCCTCCACCTGTTGGGCTCCGGCGATCCTTCCGCCTCAGCCTTCCAAGTAGCTGGAACTACAGGTGCACGCTACCACACCCGGCTCATTTTTGATTTATTGTAGAGATGAGGTCTTGCCAAGTTGCCCAGGCAGGTCTCGAACCCGGCAATCCACTCACCTCAGCCTCCCAAAGGCGCGGGATTACAGGCTGAGCCACCGAGCCCGGCTTTGTTCTTGCATCTTTAAACTTCGGTCATCTTCAGAGTCTTCTCGGTTTGATGCAACACACCTATCAAGATGCTTTTTCTACAGCTCAAAACAGTTTTTGAACTGTCAGTTGTGATGCCTTTTAGTGTTTCTGCCATTTTTTGTTTCACCTCTCCCACACTGGCAAAATGTTTCCCTTTGAGACATTTTTTCATCTGGGGAAACAAAACACAGTCGCTTGGGCGAGATCAGTTAAATAGGGGGAATGGGGCACAGGGGTGATGCCGTTCTGGGTCCAAAACTGCTGAACGCTCAGCATAGTGTGGGTAGGTGCGTTGTCATGGTGGAAGAACCAGTCACCTGTTTGCCACAACTCGGGATGTTTCTTCCACAGTGCAGCCTCTCACAACAATGTTAGCTGGCCCGCGGACACCAATGGGTTCCTAGAATACCTGCCTAGCGGGGAAGCCTGTCCTACAAGGAAGGGACCTGCCCTCCAAAAGACAATTCTGGCTTTTGAGTTCCCCTCACATCATACAAATGCTAACGTAACATCTGAATTCGCTTTCCACTCAAGGAACTAGAAAGCATAACCCAGGCCAGGTGCAGTGGTTCATGCCTGTCATTCCAGCACTTTGGGAGGCAGAGGCAAGAGGATTGCCTAAGCCCAGGGGTTCGAGACCAGCCTGAGCAACTTGGCGAGACTTTGTCTCTACAATCAATCAAAAAATCAGATGGGCATGGTAGCACGTGCCTGTGGTTCCGTTTACTTGGAAGGCTGAGGCAGATGGATTGCCTGAGCCAAGCAGGTCAAGGCTGGGGTGGCCACGAGCATGCCACTGCACTCCAGCCCGGGTGACAGTGAAACTCTGACTCAAAAAAAAAAAAAAAAGAAAATGTAACCTGACTTGTTCTCAGAATGTTCTTAGGCACTGTGGGAGAGTAACTCAGTTAGTTACATTTGGAAGTGATGTCCACATTGTGACCACGTGGTGAGCGGCAGGACCTGTGGCCTCGCCCACAATGTGCTCATCTGCATTCTTGGTCTGCGTTTTTTGTTGATGCTCAGAAGGGCAACCTTTCTCATCCCTGACAAGCACCCTCTACTTTCCAGGCGATGTGCCTACCTCCCCAGCTTACCTGGTCAGAACAAGGGCCTCTGCTCTGCTTTTTTTTTTTTTTTTTTTTTTTAGTTAGGGTCTCATGCTGTTGCCCAGGCTGGAGTGCAGCGGCCTTGACCTGCTTAGCTCAGGCAATCCTTCTGCCTCAGCCTCCCAAGTAACTGGGACTACAGGTGTGCGCCACCACATCTGGCTAATTAACAAATTTTTTTTTTGTAGCGATGAGGTCTCACTGAGTTACCCAGGCTTGTCTCGAACTTCTGGCCTCAAGCTATCCTCCCACCTTGGCCTCCCAAAGTGCTGGGATGACAGGCATGAGCCACTACATCCGGTCCGGGCTTATGCTTATGTTTTCCCACCAGGCAGCAGGTTACTGAGACCAAAGCTGTGTCCCTGAGCCACCCTCCATGCCTCCTTCCTCTCACCCTCTCCAGGTGACACCCTTGGGCACATGTCACATACATGCTTGCTGAGTGGCAGAAAGGCGTTGGTGACAAGGGGCCTTTGGACCAAGGCCTTCTTCCATCCGACAGCTCTGCTTTGGAGGCAGGCAAACCATTTGCATGCCACCTCAAAGTGCAAATGACAGCTCACTGTGCCTTTTTTTTTTTTAGTTGGAGTCTCTGTCGCTCAGACTGGAGTGCAGTGACACGCTCACGGCCACTGCAGCCTCGGCCTGCTGGGTTCAGGAGATCCTTCCACCTCAGCTTTCCAAGCAGCTGAAACCACAGGCGAACACCACCACACCTGACTGATTATTTTGATTTATTATAAAGACAAGTTCTTGCCATGTTGCTCTCAGTCGGGTCTTGAACCCCTGAGCTCAGGCAATCCTCTGGCCTCCGCCTCCCAAAGTGCTGGGATTACAGGTTTGAGCCACCACACCCGGCCTCGCCATGCCTTTTAAGTAAGGGGGTATTTTCACAGTCTCGGAGCCTGAAAGACCCCCCCCAAGAGCTCTCCTGGAATTCTCGGGAACAGGGTCCCGGATGCAGAGACAATGAATGCTGCCGTGAGGGATTAGAAATGTTGGACCTGGTCAGAAACGGTGGCTCACGCCTGTCATCCTAGCACTTTGGGAGCTGAGGCGGGAGGATCGCTTGAGCCCAGGAGTTTGAGAGCAGCCTGCCAACACACGAGACCTCATCTTTGCAAAAAATCAAAAAATTAGTCAGGCATAGCGATGTGTGCCTATAGTCCCAGCTACTCTGGAGGCTGAGGTGGAAGGATTGCCTGAGCCCAGGATGACAGGGCTGCTGTGAGCTGTGATTGTGCCACTGCTCTCCAAACTGGGCAACAGAGGGAGACCTTGACTCAAAAAAAAAAAAAAAAAAGAAAGAAAAACAATGTGTGTCATGAGCAGGTATGGGGTTGCTGGCACACCTGTGCCTATGCATCATCCCTAAATGCTAAGTTGCCTGGGTCAAGCGGGATTTCTACAGATCCTTAAGCTTTCCAGAGAAGAAGATAGTGCCACTTTCCAAAAAGTATACAGGTGTTATCTATTGATTTTAGAAAAATGATAATTTCCCCCCCAATCAACAGGTCTTTTAATGCCTTATTAAACTGTGACAAATGAAAATGTGGAACGCATCACAAATTCGCCCATCGCCCTTGTGCAGGGCTGTGTCGTTCCCACTTTATTTTATTTTATTTTTTGAGTCAGAGTCTCACTGTTGCCCACGCGGGAATGCAGGGGCACACTCACGGCCACCGCAGCCTCAACCTGCTGGACTCAGGAGGTCCTTCCGCTTCAGCCTTCCAAGTAGCTGGATCCAAAGGCGTGCACCGCCATGCCCTGCTAGTATTTTTTATTTATTATAGAGACAAAAATCTCGCCAAGTTGCCCAAGCTGGTCTCGAACTCCTGACCTCAGGCAATCCTCTCACCTCGGCCTCCCAAAGTGGGATGACAGGTGTGAGCCACCACACCCGGCCTGTTCCTACGAACCAGTATGTTTAGGGAAGGAAAGGGGAAAATACCAACCCCCCAACCCCACCCCAGCCCCATGGCCAGGCACTGCCGCTCCCTCCTGCATGTACAAGTGGTGACAGTCAGTGTGTTGCTCAGGAAGCACCATGCCTGCCCTGGCCCCAACCGCCACCCTCTTGGGGCCAGTTTTGGCCCACAGGGTGTGAGTCCACGTGACACAAGAGGGGCTTTAAGGACGCATGTGCCCTGGGCATCTCTGTCAGGGACCACAGGAACCTAGAAGCATATCAGACACTGGACCCAACCCAACCCCCACATCCTTACAAAAGCCCCACCATCGGGAGCCCAGGTGCCTTTCTGGCCAGTGCACGGAACCAAGCAGGATCAGTCAGTGCTTGTGATGAACCACTGTGGTGGGGCTGCCTGTTACATGGCACCCTGGGGCAAGAGCCGACCAGTACAGTCAGGGACTCCTTCCTCTCTTTCTCCTTCTCTCCCCGCCCCCTGTCTGTCTCCCTCTCTGTCTTTCCCTCCCTCCATCTCTCTCTCCCTCTGTCTCTTTCTCTCTCCTTTTCTGTCTCTCTCTGCCTCTCCCTCCCCCTCTCTTTCCCTCTCTCTCTGTCTCATCCTCTCCCCTTTCCCTTCCCCCCCCCTTTTCCTCCCCTCTCTCCCCCTTCTCCACCCCCCCCCCGCCATCAACTGTCAGAAGAAGGGCTGATCACTGGAGCCCTTGTCCAACCTCAACTAGCTCCTGCTTCAATTGGAAAAGTCTTCCTGTGCAGGAACATCCAAAACGCACCCAAGAATAAAATGCCAGGACCTTCCACCTCTCTGAGTGAGGGACTCTCCCATGAGGTCCCCAGGTGGGCCCGGCATGGCTCACCTGGCTCTGAGCCACTTCGATGGGCTGCTTCTGAATGATCCAGGTGACCGACTCAGTCAATGGCGGAGTGGTCAGGGAGCCCCCATAGGTCCAGTAGTCCTGGCAGGCAGGAAGCAGGCGGGACGGGTCAAAGGGACCCAGGGCCACTCTTGCGTCCTGGGGATGAGAACCACAGGCCAAGTCAGGGCACCAATATGCTCCTCTTACCTCAGTGGGTGACCTCAGCACCCCTGAGGAAGGGCCTCCAGAGACAGGGGCCATGGCCTGTCACATCTGGAAGCAGAGCAGACTCTATGCAGAGCAGGGGTTCTCGCCAATCGCTTGCATTTTCTCTCTCTCTCTTTTTTTTTTTTTGAGTTGGAGTCTCACTCTGTCGCCCAGACTGGAGTGCAGTGGCCGCTCCCACCGCAGCCTCGACCTGCTGGGCTTCGGCGATCCTTCCGCCTCAGCCTTCCAAGTAGCCGGAATTACAGGCATGAGCTACCACGCCTGGCTGATTTTTTGATTTATTGTAGAGATGAGGTCTTGCTGCCCAGGCGGGTCTCGAACCCGCGGGCTCAGGCAATCCACTCACCTCAGCCTCCCAAAGGTGCGAGATTACAGGCTGAGCCACTGAGCCTGACTCCCTTTTTTTTTTTTTTTTTTTTTTTTTTTGAGTCCAAGTCTCACTCTGTCTCCCAGGCTGGAGTGCAGTGGCATGCTTAAGGCCACGGCAACCTCATTCTACTGGGCTCAGGTGATCCTTCTGCCTCAGCCTTCCAAGTAGCTGGAATTACAGGCATGCACCACCATACCATACAGGCATGCGTCACCATACCCATACTACAATAAATTTTTGAATTTATTGTAGAGATGAGGTCTCGCCATGTTGCCCAGGCTGGTCTCGAGCCTGTGGGCTCAGACAACTCTCTCAACTTAGCCTCCCAAAGTGCTGGGATTATAGGCATGAACCATTGCACCCAGCTTTTTTAAAAAAATTTGAGTCAGGATCTCACTCTGTCACCCAGGCTAGAGTGCAATGACACAATCACAGCTCACCGCAGGCTCAACCTCATGGGCTCAGGTGATCCTTCTGTCTCAGCCTTCCAAGTAGCTGGGACTACAGATATATGCCACCCCACCGGTTAAGATTTTTATTTTTTTTATAGCAACAAGGTCTTGCTATATTGCCTAGACTGGTCTTGAACTCCTAGGCTCAAGTGATCCTCCCTCCTTGGTCTCCCAGAGTGTTGAGATTAATGGTGTGAACCACTGCACTTGGCCAACATATTACACTTTTTTTTTTTTTTGAGTAGGAGTCTCATTCTGCTGCCCAGACTGGAGTGCAGTGGCATGCTCACAGCCACCACAGTCTTGACCTGCTGGGCTCAGGCAATCCTTCCACATCAGCCTTTCAAGTAGCTGGAACCACAAGCATGTGCCACCATGCCTGGATAATTTTTTTATTTATTGTAAACATGAGGTCTTGCCATGTTGCTCAGGCTGGTCTTGAACCCCTGAGCTCAGGCAATCCTCTTTTTTCCACCTCCCAAAGTACTTGAGCCACTGCACCCAGCAATCTCACACTTTTTATTGTGATAAAATACATATGCTATAAACTGGCCCTCTTAATCACTGTGAGGTGTGTTTTCAGTGGCATTAAACACATCCACAAGGGTGTGTGCCATCACCACCATCATCTCTGGAACTTTCTTGTCTTTTCCAAGTGAACTCTCCCCACTAAACACTCCCTCCTGCTCCTCTGCCTGGCCGGGCACCCTCTGTCCCTCTTCCTGTCCGTGGATTTGATGACTCTCAGGACTACATGAGTGCACCCCTCCGGCATTCGTTCTGTGGGACTGGTTTATTTCCCACCCACGGCATCCTCAGGGTCCACCTGCCATCGAGATGTCCCTTCCTAAGGCTGGGTTATATTCCACCATTGGGGGGGCACGTGGTGGGTGTCATTCGTCTGCGGATGACCACGTGGGTGCGTCACTCTGGGGGACTTCGCAGCAGGCTGTATTGACGAAGCCCCAACCTCTACCCCAGACCCTATTTCTGTTCTCTTGAGCATGGGCCCTGTGAGGCTTGCTGAATGGGATGGTGATTGGATTTGGGAGGAACTTCCATCCTGTCTCCCACGGCTGCACCCGAGAACACGACAGCTTGAAGACAGTGGTCCTCGCTGGAGAACGGTGGTGGAGGCCTGTGGGGCTCTGGACTCTCAGGCCAGGGTCTCCTGGGGGGCGGGAGGGGAGGCTCTCACAGCACCTGCAGGCTCCCTGCCCCTCCCCACCCAGCCATGGCCCTGCCAGAGCCTCCAGAGCTTCCCAATCTTACCCCAGGCTCCGGGGAGACCACACTCCAGGGCCCGTGGTCGCACACACGTGCTCACGCGCTTGTTTACTCACTCATTCACTCACGCACTAGCTCACGCACTCATTCACTCTTGCAGTTGTTCACTCACTCGCTCACTAATTCATTCATTCACTCATTCATTCTTGTACTTGTTCATTCATCCATTCGCGCACTTGTTAATTCACTCGTTCATTCACTCATTCATTCATCACTTATTCAGACTCACTCAATTGTTCATTCATTCGTTAATCACTTATTGACTCATTCACTCACTCAGTCACTCACTCATTCTCTCACCCCCGCTGCTGAGCACCTCGGGGAACCCCACCCTGCCTCAGGCACTAGGGTGCAGAGCGGCAGCACAGACCTAACCACCTGCCCCAGGCTTGCCTTTGCCCGGGAGAGCAGCTGCACAGTCTCTCCTTCCCTCCAGCATTCACTCTCTTATTTTGAGGAGGTAGAGAGGGAGACTGAGGCCCAGATGTCAGCGTCAGGGCCGGAGCCGAGCCCAGGCAGTGCTGCTCCTCCTGCCCGGACCCCATTTCTTTCCTGTGGTTTGCCCAGAAATCTCCAAGTTAGCCTGTGGGGGAGGACGGCTCCAGAACCTTCCAGGAAAGGAAAACAGGCCCTGAAGTTGGTGCTCAAGCCAGCTCCATTCTTTCCCACCGAGAGCGGGGCAGGGGTGCAGCTGGGAAGACATCCCTGCCCGGGCATCCTCTGGTGTGGGGGTGTCAGGCTCAGGAAGACGGTGGGTGTCGGGGGCGCGGGCGGGGTGGGCGTGGGTCTCTCAGTGGCCTTGCTGAGTTCCTGCTCCGGCAGTCAGGGCACCAGGGGGCGACCCGGTCTCCATCCCAGGAGGCTCCGAGGTCCACATCAAGGGGAGGCCGGGCCCACATCAAACAGCCTCGTGGGGTTGGGGGCTTTCGTGGGCAACAGGCCCGCCATTGTGTTGCCATCCCGGCCACGTTGGCTCCTTCCGCCCCAGTCCTTTGTTTGGTTTTGAATAAATAAACGAGGTGTCTTTGGAATTTCCACTTCTCCATCAAAGCCTTTCTCAACTGATCTTGGAGAAAAGCGACGCTATCAGCCTTGTCACGTTCTTGAGCTGAGCTTCACGCAGGAAGGCGCAGAGCCAGGCGACGCCGTGTGGACTGAACTTGAGGCAGGGCCCACTGGAAGCTCGCTCCCAACAGGGCGCTGGGTGGTGCCCAGCCCACGTCCCTGGTGTTCACAGCTGGGTGTTTATTTCAAGGGCATAAGTGGATGTCATCACCCAGGACAAGGTGAGACTTTTTTTTTTGAGTGGCGTCTCACTCTGTCACCCAGGGTGGAGTACAGTGGCATGAGCCCGGCTCACTGCAGCCTCAACTTCCTGGACTCAGGCAATCCTTCCTCCTCAGCCTCCTGAGTAGTTGAGACTACAGGTGTGCATCAACACACCTGGCTAATTTTTTTAAAAAAATTTTGTAGCCGGGCTTGGTGGCTCAGCCTGTAATCCCACACTTTGGGAGGCTGAGCCCGCGGGTTTGAGACCCGCCAGGGCAACTTGGTGAGACCTCATATCTACAATTAAAAAAAAAAAAAATCAGCTGGGCGTGGTAGCACGTGCCTGTAGTTCCAGCTACTTGGAAGGCTGAGGCGGAAGGATCACCGGAGCCCAGTAGGTCGAGGCTGCGGTGGTCTGGAGTGTGTCACTGCACTCCAGTCTGGGCGACAGAGTGAGACTCCAACTCTAAAAAAAAAATTTTTGTAGAGATGAGGTCTCACTATGTTGCCCAGGCTGGTCTCTAACTCCTAGGCTTAAGTGATCCTCCCACCCTGGCCTCCCAAAGTGCTGAGATTACAGGTGTGAGCCACCACATCCAGTCAAGGTTGGACATTTTTAAGAACTAATCAATTTAGAGAAAAAGATTAAGCAAATAGGCATCCTAGCGGCAGGCAGATTCATCAAGAATCTTAATGATGCTGCCTGAATGCCTGGATATTGGACACTCCTACAGAGTCCAACACCTTCATCTTACTGAGGAGGAAACAGAGCCTGGGTACAGCAGAAACATGTTGGAGGTCAGAGGCAGCCAGCCGGGGACAGCTGGGGACGCCCCCTGAACCAGTGTCCAGATATGGGGTCACGCCCTGCCCCGGCCCCGCCACCCAGCCACTCTTCCCTGTGGACGAGTCATGATTGGGCAATCTAGCTTGTCAGGTCACGCGATGTGGAATCCACGCCTACCTTGTGTTTTATTTCTGGCAAGACGTCCACCAGCTCCTGCAGCGTCTCGTGTGGGGCCCCCAGCTGCAGGGCAGACACGGAGATTAGCTCGGAAAGGCTCAGAGGAGCGACTAAGATAGCCATTCCCACTGTCCAGGCCTAGACTGCAGTGCCTAGTGATCGGGCTCCTCTGCTCCAGGAGAACTGCCCTCGCCAGTGATTACCTTTAAAAACACGCCAATCACAGCCAGGCCATTTTCTCCCATCACGGCGTCCTTGTAGCTCTGGTATTTCACAGAATTCCAGTGAACCAAATGCAGCTGGAACACAGTGGACAGAGGGCTTAAATTCATCATGACACAGCAAGGAATAAAACAGTCACCTCCTCTCTGGAGGGCAGATCTACATGTCCATTTAATAATGGACACATTAGCTGAGCTCGGTGGCTCAGCCTGTAATCCCGCGCTTTGGGAGGCTGAGGTGAGTGAATTGCCGAGCCCACGGGTTCGAGACCTGCCTGGGCAACTTGGCAAGACCTCATCTCTACAATAAAAAAAAAAATAGCGTGGTAGTGCACGTCTGTAGTTCCAGCTACTTGGAAGGCTGAGACGGAAGGATTGCCGGAGTCTGGCAGGTCGAGGCTGCGGTCGAGGCTGGAGTCAGACTCCAACTCAAAATAAATAAATAAATAAATAATGGACACATTTAGCCGGGCTCAGTGGCTCAGCCTATAATCCTGCGCTTTGGGAGGCTGAGGTGAGCGGATTGCCTGAGCTCGCGGGGTTGAGACCCGCCTGGGCAACCTGGCGAGACCTCATCTCTACAATAAATCAAAAAATTAGGGCGTGATAGCACATGCCTGTAGTTCCAGCTACTTGTAAGGCTGAGGCGGAAGGATAGCCAGAGCCCAGCAGGTGGAGGCTGCGGTGGCCGGGAGGGGCCACTGCACTCCAGTCTGGGCGACAGAGTGAGACTCCAACTCAAAAGAAATAATAATAATAATAGACACATTTAATAATTTTGGTTTAATAGTTTCTTTAAAAAAATTTTTTTTGAGTTGGAGTCTCACTCTGTCACTCAGGCTGGAGCGCAATGGTTTGATCACAGCTCTCTGTGGCCTCCAACTCTGGAGTTCAAGCGATCCTCCTGCCTCAGCCTCCCAAGTAGCTCAGAAGACAGGCATGCGATATCCATGTGCCACCCATGTTTGACTGGTTTTTTATTTTTTGTAGAGACTAGGTCTTCCTATGTTGCCCAAGCTGGTTTCGAATTCCTGGGTTCAAGCAATCTTCCTGTCTTGGCCTTCCAAAGTGCTGGGATTACAGGTGTGTACCGCTGCCCTGGCCTATTAATTTAGTTCATTGAATGAATGAAGTTGCTGCCGCCTGGTGTGTGAGATTCCAGTCCACTAGCACCTTTCAGGCTTCCAAACACTCAACAAAAGCCCCAGAAGGAGGTGCCTAGCTCTCTCTGGTGGGAGACAAAGGAAAGGGTTACTTTAATTTCATAAAATTCAGAGGGTGGTCGGGTGTGGTGGCTCAAGTCTGTAATCCCAGCACTTTGGGAGGCAGAGGCCAGAGGATTACCTGAGCTCAGGGGTTTGAGACTAGCCTGGGCAACTTGGTGAGACCGCGCCTGCACAATAAATAAAAAAAATTAGCCAGGCGTGATGGAGCATGCCTGTAGTTCCAGCTACTTGGAAGGCTGAGGCGGAAGAATCGCCTGAGCCCAGCAGGTCGAGTCTGTGGTGGCCGGTAAGCATGCCACTGCACCCCAGTCTGGGTGACAGAGTGAGACTCCAACTAAAAATAAGTAAATACATCAAAATTCAGAGGGTGCCAAAAATATATATACACATTTTAAGAAAGGAAAAGTCTAGCTGGGCTCAGTGGCTCAGCCTGTAATCCCAGGGCTTTGGGAGGCTGAGGTGAGTGGATTGCCTGAGCCCGCGGGTTTGAGACCCGCCTGGGCAGCTTGGCAAGACCTCATCTCTACAATAAATCAAAAAATTAGCCGAGCGTGGTAGCGCGTGCCTGTAGTTCCAGCTACTTGGAAGGCTGAGGTGGAAGGATCGCCGGAGCCCAGCAGGTTGAGGCTGCGGTGGCCGGGAGCAGCCACTGCACTCCATCCAGTCTGGGTGACAGAGAGACTCCAACTCAAAAAAAAAAAAAAAAAAAAGGAAAGGAAAAGTCTTATTGAAATTGAAATACTCAATATATATCAATAACAAAAGATGAATACAAGTCACATTTGACTTCTGCAACCGCAAGAGGTGATCAGAGTGGTTCCCATTGCGTCCACACACTTCTGATGATGGCGAACATCTCTCAACATTGCTTAAAATGTGTACACATTTTTTGGTGATGCAGTAGAAACATGTGGTGTGAAGCGCTTCTGTCTCCTGACTGAGTATCACCAGATACGACACAGGGCGCTTGGACACTCTGAGTTCTGGGTGAACCATGAGTCACTTTTTAGTGCCCGCCCCGCAGATGGCACCTTGTCCTGGATCTGGCACCTGAGCTTGCACTTCACCGGTGTCTTTATGTCACATTCCTCCTCTAGTTTTCCTGTTGTGGCAAAATGCATCTGGGACTGCGGCCCAAACTTGGCCCCAGAGTCAGCGGGGAACAAGGGCGTGAAGGAAGGTGGGTGGGCTGGGGAAGGTGCGCCCTGTGGTGCGAGCGTGGCCATCCTGAGGGACCTGGGCTCTGGCTTGTCTCCTTCTGTGCACAGGGGCCTTGGCGGAGGCTCTTCTAAAGGGAGACGGGAGGTTGGGGTGCAGGAAGGGGAGCACATTTCATCAATAAGGGTCCCTGATCTCAAACCAGGCAAAGTGGGGACCGAAGTGAGGCTCAACCTTTACCGGCACAATGACCATTTGTAGACCTAACCCTGAATTGTACCCCACGTCTTTAAATAAATAAATAAAGGGAGACCCAAGCCCCACATCCCCAAGGACCAGGCGCAGCGAGCCTGGAGCTTCTTGTCAACAAGACCTGCCCCGCTGGGATCTGTCTGGGGCCAGGGGCCTGGGGAGGACACTGGGGCCAGAGGGATGCGTGGCACCTCATGGCCAGGGCGTCTTAGAGCCCCCAGTCTCTCCCTGCCCACCTGTGGCGCACCTGGAACCTCAGACCCAAGGTCTGGGATCCTCTTCCTTCACAGGCCCCACCTTCCACTCCCAGAGGTAACATCGCCAGAGGACCTGCCAGGATGGGGCCGCAGCCCCTGCTTAGCCGAGTCAGGGAGAGGAAGGTAGGGTGGGAGGGCACCCGGCTCATTGATGACCTCACTTCTCTATGAATAAATTGCAACAACCCTCCCCTGTTAATGCATCTGTTCATTAGAAGCAAAGCTGCAGATGCACAGTCGCTAAAGTGAAACCTATGCTGTAATTGCAAAGGAGTCACTGGCAGCCACTGCGGTTGGTTTGTGACTATTTAAGAATACGTGTATAAATATCACACTAGACAGGATTCCCTATTACAACACGTTCCCAGAGGTCACCTCTGAGTGTGCGATGACAGGTAAGTTTTGCTTTATGGCTCGGACAGATTCCAGTCTATGTTAACTACGATATTCCTTTCATAACAACCCCGACAACAAAAAGTTGAAACAAAAACCGTCCTTAGCTTGGAAAAACATCAAAAATTCAGGAGGGCTGGTGGGGGAAGAGGTGTGAAAAGTTAACACAGTAAAGTGAAAACCACAGGCTCGAGATGGCCACTCCTCTTTCTTTTCTTGTCTTTTTTTTTTTTTTGTATGTTGGAAAAACTCATAATAAAATGTCGGGGGATGTCACGGTGGTTCACGCCTGCAATCCCAACACTTTGGGAGGTTGAGGTGGGAGGATCGCTTGAGCTCAGGAGTTCAGGACTAGCCTGGGCAACACAGAAACATAGAGAGACTGTGTCTCTACAAAAAAATAAAAACAGCAGTGGTGGTATGTGCCAGTGGTCTCAGCTACTCAGGAGGCTGAGGTGGGAGGATTACCCGAGCCAGGGAAGTTGAGGCTGCCGTGAGCTGTGATTGTGTCTCTGCACTCCAGCCTGGGTGACAGAGTGAGATTGTGGCTCAAAAGAAAAAAAAATATTGGGGCAATCTATAAGGCATCACGTATCACCTTGGAGTAACAACAAAAAACAGTTTCTGACACTTGCCCCACTGTGCTCTTTGCAGACTGCAGTTTTGGAAGGTTGGATAGACAACTTTGCTTCAAGAAAAAACAGGTCTCTACTGTCTGGATTTCCAGATTCCCCGCTGAAGCTGCAGTCCCCACAGCTGCAAACACACAGACGAGTGGGAGCTGCCGGGGCTGTGGCACAGCCACTTAGAACCTCAGTCTCTTCTTCCATTCCGTGGGAGTGCTGACAACACCCTCCCCTGGGGACAGTGGCATGAGTCAGTGGCTGGGGTGGTTCTGACAGCCCTGGCTCCCAGGACATCCTTCACACCTGGGCACCTGAGATGGCCGGTCACTGGCCAGAGACACAGACACCACCCACACGCATGCTGCCGGAAGATGCCGACAAACCTCTGCTGGGTGCGCGCGGCCGTCCACCGTGTGCTCCGAGCCCCGCTCATCCGCCGCGCCCCAGTGGAAGTGGAACTGCTTCAGCCTGTAGTGGCTCTCCAGGGGCCCACCACTGATCCCTGGAAGGGAAGCAGGGATGCTGTGTCGTGGGGTCCATCGTGTAGGCGACCCACGTGCATTCGTGAGGATGGTGGCATCATCGTGGGGGTGAGGGGCTAAAGACAGGCTGTGGGAGGGGGCTGTGTCTGTTCTGTTCACCTTGTTCCTGGCACCCGGCCCAGTTCCACACCCGGCAGGGTCACCCTAAGTGCCAAGGGGTTGCAGGTTCCAAGTGCCGCTACGAGGGGACAGACACAACTGAGGCCTTTCCTGAGATGCATGCTGGTCCTGAAAGATTTCCAGAATGTTCTTTTTTTTTGAGCTGCAGTCTCACTCTGTCACCAAGGCTGGAGGGCATGGCATGCTCACAGCCACCACAGCCTCAACCTGTGGGGCTCAGGAGATCCTTCCACCTCAACCTTCCAAGTAGCCAGAACCACATGCATGTGCCACCAGGCCTGGCTAATTTTTGGTTTATTGTAGAGACGGAGCCTTGCCAAGTTGCTCAAGCTGGTCTCGAACCCTGGGCTCAGGCAATCCTCTAGCCTTGGCCTCCCACAGGGCTGGGATGACAGGCGTGAGCCACCGAGCCCGGCTCAGAATTTTCTTTAATTAGAAAAAGGTATGTTTTGACTCCCCGCAAGAAACTCTGCGGCTGAAGGCCTTTAACAGAAGCCAGGAAAGCAGATCCGGGTCTCAATTCGGCAGGGACGAGGCGCTTCCTGGTCACCTCCCTCCACTGAAAAGGAGGGTGTTGGTCTCACCTGTCATCAGTCTCATCCAGTTTCTAAATTCTTTGATTTTTTTCAGGTGCGGTGGCTCAAGTTTGTAATCCCAGCACTTTGGGAGGCCAAGGCGAGAGGATTGCCTAAGCGCAGGGGTTCGAGACCAGTCTGAGCAATTTGGTGAGACCTTGTTACTACAATAAATCAAAAAATAAGCCAGGCATGGTGGTGCACGCCTGTAGTTCCAGCTACATGGAAGGCTGAGGTGGAAAGATCACCTGAGGCCAGTAGGTCGAGGTTGTGGGGGCCATGAGCGTGCCACTGCCCTCCAGCTTGGGTGACAGAGTGAGACTCCAACTCAAAACAAAAAATAAACAAACACAATTCTGTGATTTTACAAGTAAATTTTTTTATTTTAATTTTTTAAATTTATTTTTTATTTTTTTGAGTTGGAGTCTCACTCTGTCGCTCAGACTGGAGTGCAGTGGCTGCTCCCGGCCACTGCAGCCTCGACTTGCTGGGCTCCGGCGATCCTTCCACCTCAGCCTTCCAAGTAGCTGGAACTACAGGCACGTGCTACCATGCCCGGCTAATTTTTTGATTTATTGTAGAGATGAGGTCTCGCCAAGTTGCCCAGGCAGGTCTCGAACCCGCGGGCTCAGGTAATCCGCTCACCTCGGCCTCCCAAAGCGCTGGGATTACAGGCTGAGCCATCGAGCCCGGCCAAACTTTTTTATTTTAATGTTTTGATTTATTGTAGAGATGCAATCTCACCAAGTTGCCCGGATTGGTCTCGAACCTGTGGGGTCAGTCAATCTACTCGCCTCGGCCTCCCAAAGTACTGGGATTACAGACTGAGACACTAAGCCCGGCCTACAAGTAAACATCTATTCTCCTTAAATATGCACAGATGAATTATATCTCAATTTTTAAAAATAGGCAGAAATAGCCCTTCCATCAAGAAGCACATAAAACTTCATAAATACCAGCCTGGGCAGCATAGCAAGACCCCCATCTCTAAAAAAAAAAAAAAAAATTAAAAATTAGCTGGGTGTGATGGCATGTGCCTGTAGTCCCAGCTACTCGGGAGGCTGAGGTGGGAGGATTGCCTGAGCCCAGGAGGTAGAGGCTGCGGTATGCCATGATCTGTGCTACAGCCTGGGCGCCAGAGCAAGACCTTGTCTCAAAACCAAAAACAAACAGACACTCCTCTTCGGGAGCCCCAGGACAGTGGCCCCGCCATGGGCAGCACCTGTCACTGCATCTGCCCAAGGGTCCTGTCTGGAATGGGACCTAGGAAACCCACAAGATGCCCAGAAGACAGCTGTGTCTTACCAGCCTCATCGTGAGCAGACACAAAGAGGGGCAGCCAGAAAGCGCCAGCGCTTCTAAGAGGGCCTAGTACAAGGATGACTGCCATCAGCCAAGCCTTCTGGACGGGAGGCCGGAGGGAGGCTCATGCCGGGTGCGGGCTGGATGGGCGCGGCCCCTGGTGGTAGGCTCTTGGAACTGCACCGGGAATCCGCGGTGTGGCTGGTCAGGTTGGAGAAGCCCTCCCGTCCCCAGGTCCCTTGGCCCCCTCGCCCCCGCATCCACAGTGTGGCCCACGAGGCTGGAGGGCCCCCTGGGAATCCGCGGTGTAGCCCACGGGACTGGAGAAGCCCCCAGAACCCGCGGTGTGGCCCATGGGGCTGGTGACCTCACAGGCGGTTTCCTATTTAAATCGCCGGCGGGGTGGATTTCATAGGAGCCATGTCTGCACGAGCTGGCTGTGAGGTGTGTAATCCCGACCCCCTCTCAAGGTGGGCCAGGAGAGCCTTACAGTGCATGTGAAATCTCACCGAATATCCCCATGTTAGACCCCACCTGTATGACAGCCGCCAGCCCAAGACCAGGCACATCCACTCAATGCAGGCAGGCAGTGTCTCCATGGAGTGTGACTGGTCAGCTGGCATTTATCGAACGCCTGCTACGTGTGAGGCCTCATGTGGGAAACCCCCGCTCCCCATGGGACCATCTCCTCCATGACCCTGTGGAGTGGGTGCTGGAAGCCCAACTTTGAGATGAGGAAACTGAGATCAACAATATTGAGTCACTGGCCACGGGTCACCAGGCAACCCCGGCCCAGGGCTCAAGCCAAACACCGCCACTTTTCTTGCCAGTAAAGTCAGGAACCCAATGTAAGGCTGCAGACCCAGATAAAATTATTTCAAAGGGACTCTCGATAGTGACAACACAGTGTCATTAATTCTCCTTAATTAAGGACAAAAAGAAAACGCAAGCCTGATTCATGAAAAGGAGTTTTAACGTGCCTGGCCTCTCTGAGACTTTCTCAGTGGAGTCTGTCCCCAGAGTGTGGCAGCCATGTGATCCCCACGTCCTCCAACTGCTGGTAATGAGGGTGACACTGGACGACTGCAACCCTGAGAGCCAGACCCTCCAACTACACTCCTGGGTGACCTGAGCCAACCTCGGGCAGTGCTTGCTGGCCCTGATGACACCCTCTCTGCTGTCACAACAGTGCTGCCAAGAGCCACCTATTCACAGTTCGGGGCTTCTACCAAGATAAGCAGGCTTTGGCAGGCACAGGTTGTTCTAAGGCTTCAAATGAGTGCCAGAGACGTTTGGGATGTTCTAATGAGTTGAAACTGCAAATAACACGGTGTCACAAAGGATCGGCCTGTTCCTCGTGCCGCTCTGGGAGGGAACTATCGTTGTGAGGCTGGACCATGTGTGTGTCCCCTGGGCCCGTGAGGGCTTTGTCACACTCCCCGGGCCGGAAGGAGTCCTGCTGGCCACTGCGAGCTGCACCTCAGGACTCCGGGACAAGGGCACCTCGTGCTCCCGGGAATCGAGCTCTCTGATGATCTAGTATTGGCTCTTGGGTGAGAGCCCAACAAACTTGGGCTTGAATCCCGGCTTCGTGGTGCTGCAGTTTTGTAGACTTTTATCTCTCTGCGGCTCAGGCTGATGTTTGTAAAAAGCTAATGGCGCCTCTTTATGGGGACAAGGCAAGGACCAATTACAGTCACACATTACAGAATGCTTCTTTGGCCAGGCGTGGTGGCTCACGCCTATAATCCCAGTACTTTGGGAGGCCGAGGTGAGAGGATTGCCTGAGCCCGCGGGTTTGAGACCCGCCTGGGCAACTTGGTGAGACCTCATCTCTACAGTAAATCAAAAAATTAGCCGGGTGTGGTGGCACACACCTGTAGTTTCAGTTACTTGGAAGGCTAAGGGGAAGGATTGCTGGAGTCCAGCAGGTCGAGGTTGCAGTGGCCGTGAGCACGCCACTGCCCTCCAGCCTGGGCAACAAAGTGAGGCTCTAACTAAAAAAAAAAAACAGGGCTTCCTTGATACAGTCTCAGGCTTGAATAATAACAGCCACTTACTATTATAATGACTGGTATTATTGTAATTATTAAAATTATCGGGGCAACCCCCTTGGGTCCCCTCCTACTGTGGGAGCTTTCTTGTCCTCTCAATGAATCCTGCTTTAAAAAAAAAATATTATCGGCTGGGCACAGTGGCTCACGTCTACAATCTCAGCACCTTGGGAAGCCAAGGGGGAGGATCTCTTGAGTCCAGGAATTTGAGACCAGCCTGGACAACACAACGAGAACTTGTCTCAAAAAATTAGGGAGGAAGGGGCACATAGCATCACAAAGGGTACCTGGTCCTAAACCAGGGAAGGTAGGACCAGTTGGAGGCCCAAACTTCACCTGCGTGCAGCCTATTCACGTAGCCAATCCTGACTTGTGTCCCACATCTCTATAATGAAAAATAAAGAATAAAAATTAGGCTGGGCCCCGTGGTTCAGCCTGTAATCCCAGCACTTTGGGAGGCCAAGGCGAGAGGATTGTCTGAGATCAGCCTAGGCAACTTGGTGAGACCTCGTCTCTACAATAAATCACAAAAACTAGCCGATTGTGGTGGCATGCATCTGTAGTTTCAGCTACTTGGAAGGCTGAGGCAGAAGGATCGCCTAAACCCAGCAGGCTGAGGCTGCAGTGGCTGTGAGTATGCCACTGCACTCCAGTCTGGGTGACAAGAGTGAGACTCCAACTCAAAAAAAAAAAAAAAAATCAGCCAAGTGTGGCAGTGCATGCCTGTAGTCCCACCTACTCAAGAGGCTGAGACAGGAGGGTCACCTGAACCCAGGAGGTGGAGGCTATGGTGAGCCATGATTGTGCCACTGCACTCCAGCCTGAGGGACAGAGTGAACACCAGCACTCTCTCTCTATGCATATATAGTGGTAAGCTGCTGAGTCTGGCAACCACACTGAACACCAGGAATGCCTCCTCCCCATCTTCTCAGGAGAGATCTCTCTCCCCGTCGGGAACTCTGGGCTGGCGGGTCCCTCCTGGTCACTCCGCGGATTACTCAGCCTCCTTCAACTGAGTCACCTCTGCCCATCTCCTGGCTTTACAGTCTGCACCGCACTTATCACTATCCAAGATGACCTTTCTTCTTTCTCACATATGTATTTGCGTGTTTTTCTGCGGTCTTGTATGTAATATGTACATGTTTATTAATGTTTACCTATTAACTCATCCCACTATAGTATAAACTCCTGGAAGCAGGGCCTTTTGGCCAACACTTTATGCCTGCAGAAGACTACATGGCACGCAGGGGTGACCCTGCACCTGGGAAGCACCTGTGCTTGGACGATCAGTGCCTTCTTTTCCGATCTAAGGTATAACCTTGAGCACTGCCGCCGGCCATTTTGTCTAACGTGATCCCACCCTGGCCATAGTTGATTGGACGAGGATGGGCACGGAAGCCATGCTGGGCCAATCAGGGCCCTTCCTGAGCCCTCTTCTAATCAGTGGGCTGAGCCAATCAGATTCTTTTCCTGAGCCCTGCCCCTAATTAGTGCAGGGCTAGGCCAATCAGGGCCCCCTCCTGAGCCCACTCCTAATCACTGCAGGTGAGGACTGGGCCAATCAGAGTCACCACCTGGGGATTTGGCGCTGGAATTGAACAAGGACAGGAGTGGTGGTTCCCTGGTGGCTGAACCCGTCTCACGTAAACTTTGGAAGCTCTTTGGTACATTGTTGTTGTTCAGTCTTGGGGGCCAGAAGAAGAGAGGGAGCATCTACCCACCCTCCAAAGTAACACCCCCAGGCTGGGCTTGGTGCACTTTGGGAGGCCAAGGTGAGAGGACTGCCTGAACCCATGGGTTCAAGACCAGCCTGGGCAACTTGGTGAGGCCTCATCTCTACAATAAATCAAAAGATTAGCCGGGTGTGGTAGCGCGCACCTGTAGTTCTGGTTACTGTAGTTCCGGCTACTTGGAAGGCTGAGGTGGAAGGATTGTCTGAGCCGCAGATTGAGGTTGCGGTGACCGTGACTGTGCCACTGCACTCCAACCTGGGTGACAGAGTGGGACTCCAACTCAAAAAACACAAACAAAAGAAAACAAAGTAACACTCCCTCCCTGGAAGACATCCACCTCAGGACTGAGGGAGGAGTCATGAATTGGTCATGGGAACAACTGCCCCAGGACAAAACTGATGGTTGTGTCCTTTCGCCTCAGTCAAGCCACAGTCCCTCCTGAGAGCACCAGGATTCCCTTCCAAGGCCAATTCGTGCTCCCAGAGGAGCCCAGTGACCTGCAGCCTCCCCCTGCTGGGGTCAGCTTGGCAGGCACCTCCCCAGTCTGCCCCACAGACAGCCTCCTGGGTCTTGGGTCTTGCTTGGGATGGGGTGCGGGTGGGAGAGATGGCACAGGAGTCCCTGCTCTGTGTCCCTGCCGGTCTCCAGCCCACCTGTCCAGGCAGTGACCCCACATTTCTCAGAGTATCACCCTTTTGCCTTGTGTTGCTGGTCTATTTCTTGGGCCTACAACCACAGATCTCCAGGGGAGGGAAGTGACATCTGCAGACTCTGAAATCATGCAAACGTGAGCTCTTGCTGTATGCCTGAGCAAATGCAAGTTCCTGCTGTATGCGAGCTTCTGCTATTTACCAGAGCAAAGTTGAGCTGCCATACGCCGGCGCAAACACGAGCTCCTGCTGCACACCAGAGCAAACTCAAACTCCTGCTGTATACCTGTGCAAACTCAAGCCCCTGCTGTACGCCAGAGCAAAGTTGAGCTTCTGCTGTATGCTGGTCCTACATGGGGACCGATTTCCCCATGGTGAAGGAGCTCTCGGATCCAGTCTCTCAGGAACAGAGCCGCTGCCAGGGTAACCATCATTTGTCACTTGAAGGACAGAGGCTGTCACGGACCCCACTGCACACATGTAGAAGACTGAAAGTCCGTTCCAGACTGGAAGAAGTATGTGCAGGCATACGGCGCAGCATCACTGACCTTGGGGTGAGCGGCCTGTCTTGACTGTGTCCAAGTCCCACAGCGCCACCACCTGGCGTCCCCATTTCCCTCTGCTTTAGCTGACTGTCCAGGCCCTGCACACATGTTGAGTCCTCGTAGCCCAGCTGGCCTTGGCTTCTCTGCCTCTTCCTCCTCCCTCTGGTGGGAACATCACAAGAGTGCTCAGCCAGCGCCTCCGGCGGACTGCTTTACCCCGAAGGGAGCAGATCCAGGAAGCTCTCGTGCAGTGAACGCTTTGTTCTCCCCCTCCCACTCCTCCCACTCCTCCCACCAACCCCTTGGGGCCCCTGTCAGATCCTCAGGAAACAGAGGAGACTGAGGGTGAGAGAGTTATGAATGGCTGATGCGCGGGTGCCACTCACTGGCGAGAAGAGGAACGGGACGCACACCCTGCTCCCGTCTCCCCACTGTGAGGAGGGACCCTCCCGCCCCCTTGGGGAATGAGGCGAGCTGCCAGCTGGGTACACGAGGGTTTCACAGAGCAAGGTGGTCTACACAGTGTGATGGTGGCCATCCTTGTGCACTGGCTGCTGGCTCCCTTCCTGACTTCCCCCGCCCCTCCCTCCCCGCCTTTGCCCCTTCCCCACCAGCCGCCTCCCCTTGGCCGTCCAGGTCTCTCACATTCTTTGGAAAGAGCCCCCCGCCCCACTGCCACTGTCCATCATCGGTGCTGGCCAGTGGATCTCCCTGTGCCGGCACCCCTCACCTCACACCGGCGGACACTTCCTTAGCCTCCCGCTTTTGCCTGACTTTGCATCTCTGGAACTCGCAGCTGGCATGGCCCAGGCCTGAGTAGCCATGTTTGAGATGCATTACTTCCAGGCCGCCCCTGCCTGCTCACTCCCCTCCTTGCTCCAGAGGCATGTTCTCCCCTTGCATCCGGGAATCTTGCTTTTATTTACAGGAGAGCCTCACTGTCTTCATTTTCCTGCTGAAGACCCTCTTCTCGCTCTGCCTCCCCCTCAGCCGTGCTCTCTCTTCCCTGAGGTCCGGGCCCCGATGGAGGTGGACAGAGGCCAGAAAACCTGCAGCGAAGGGGACACAGACCTGGAAGACACACCGCAGGCTTGCGGGTGGGATGGGTGGGTGGGGGGAGATGAAATCCAGCAGGAGGGAAAGAAAGAAGAAACCCGGCTTATGGAAAAATGACAAATAAAGTGAAACCAGATTGGCCTGTGTGGACGTGAGCCAGAGGAATTAACCAGCTAATTTATATGGCCGGGGAGATACTCAGATAATATGTTCTGTCTGTGGCAGGGTGGGGCGATTCCTCTGAACAGATGGGTGGGTGGTGGAGAAGCCAAAAGCGGGGGTCAGGACCAGGGCAGAGGCTGAAGGCCTGGGACCTTGCAACAGGCGAGTCAGGATGGGCTGAGGTCAGAGTGGGGTGGGCAGGTGAGGATGCACGTCCAGGGGGAGGGCATGTGTCTGGCTCTGCAGCCTGAGCTCACCATTCTGAACAGCGCCTCCTGCTGTCCTAACTCTTGTTAGCACCTTGCTCCCGGGCGGGGCCATCCTTAGGCTAGACGGACAGTGTCCCGAGCTGGGCCCTTGAGACTCAGCCCCGGGCTGGTCGCTGGAGTGACTGGGAAAGTAGTTGTGTCTCGGCAGAGTGGCCGGCAGACACTTCTGCCACTATCTGGGAATCCCCAGCCTGGGATGAGTCCCCCATGGGACATGGAGCCCAAAGGGGAGCATTCACATTCCCAGCAGTGTGGCCCATCTCTGGGCCACTGGACTTTTTAGGATCCGGGACATCAAATCTGCCTTTTCCCTGCTTGAGCCGGGCTTGGGAGGGAGGAGGCTAGGGGCGGGCGGGAGCTGTTCTGCTGACCCCAAGGAGCCACCTGTGCAAATGTCTTCCTGGCTTCACCACCAGTGCCTCCACCAGGAAATCCTGAACTGGGCTGTGCGGGAGGATTTACACTATGGAAAGCGGCAGACACCACCCCTCACGGCTCTCTCCTCCACTCAAGCCTGGCCAGGGGCTGGCCAGCCTTTCCCAGCATCCCCTACCCACCGGCTCGGGAGGGTCATCCTACATGAGGCCCCTTTGGAAAGTTCAGCCAGGCCCAGCTTCCCAGAGGATGAGGCTACAAGTCCTGGCATCATGCTGGGATCGATCCTCTGTCTGGGTCACACTGACAGGCCACTGCCAACTCCCCACTGCACCCAGGCTGCACCGACCCTGCCCACAGCTGACTGCGAGTGAGTGCAGATAACATGTTTAAGATTGGTGGCTCCTCAGCTCTCTCCTCTCTGCCTCCCCTCCATTGCTCCACTTTCACTTATCTGCTTGCATTAGGACTCTTGGAAGCAAGTGACAGTGACTTAGATCAAACTGACTTGCAAACAAGAGCTTTATTAGAGCCGGGGTTGACTGGCTTCAGAGATAGCTGCGTTCAGGGCCCAGCACTGCTCAGGCCTCGACTTCTCTCCCCCTCCTGGCTTTGCTCTCCTGTGTGGGTGTTTTCTCAGGTGGGCGCTCACCTGCCACCTGGGCTGATTGCTGACCCTTATAGGGGCAGCCGGGAATCTTTTTTTTTTTTGAATTGGAGTCTCACTCTGTTGCCCAGGCTGTAGTGCAGTGGCACGCTCACGGCTACCGCAGCCTCAACCCGCTGGGCTCAGGTGATCCTTCTGCCTCAGCCTTCCAAGTAGCTGGAACTACAGATGCACATCACCACACCCAGCTGATTTTTGTGATTTATTATGGAGACAAGGTCTCACCAAGTTACCAAGGTTAGTCTTGAACCCTCAGGCTCAGACAATCCTCTCGCCTTGGCCTTCCAAAGTGCTGGAAGTACAGGTTGAACCACTGCACCTGGCCAGGAATCTTTAAATACAGCTCAGAAAAACCTCATGGACTCTCTTTGGCCTGCCTTAAGTCATGTGCTTTCCCCTGGACCAAGCGCTGCAGCCCACAACTGCTGCTGAGTGGCCCCACCCTGGCCTCATCTGGGGCTGGGCCGGTTCTGTCTGGACCACATGCACAGGAGTGGAATGGGCTTCCCGAGGATATTGGGGATACTAGAAGGATGCCCGTGGGAGTCAGTGGCACCTGGAGCCTGCTGGGGACGAGATTCTCCACCCTACCATGCCCCCACTGGGTCAGGATTTCCTGGAGAAGCCAGGGGTCTTACAACAATCCCTCGGATGTATCCACGGGACATGTCCATGCTCCCTGGCTGAGACATGTGTCGGCTTCTCACCAAGATTAGTATTTTATTAACCAGTGTGAGCTAATATCCTCACCAAAATCATGCAGTGGGGAAGGGAAGCCCCAAGGGAAATCCTAATACTGCATCTAGGAGGGAGATTTGTTGGACAGGTGAACAAGCAGGTTGAGATTCTTGGTCAAAAGTAGCTGTGCCTCGTGACTCTGGGGACAATTACTGTCTGCAATTGTCTTGTCTTCAGCTTCAAATCTGAGCTCACTTGGGATACAGAAACATCTAAATTCCAAAGCACATGCTGTAACCTGGCTGCCAAGAGAGCTGAGGCCTGGGCTTGGTCTTGCCTGGGTGGATGAGGGGGGTGTCTTTGCAGACCCCACTGCCCACGGATCCTCCTGTCGGGAAGCAAACACTGGACCCAGCTGGGTTTGGGCCAGAAGCCTGCCTAGGCACTGGGTCAGCTGCTGGCTCTCCTGAGGAGCACTGGGAACTTGGCATCACCTGCCCCAGTGCCAGTGTTCCCTCCCTGATGTTGAGGTCAGCTCCTGGCAACCTCGGGAAGGTCTCTGTGGCTGCTGGGTGCAGATTCTTTCCAGAGAGTATGCACATTCCCAACCTGCCTTCCTTGGGGTGCCTTGACAATCGGAGTTACTCTGTAAAATGTCTGTTAACAATAAACATACAGAAGTCCAAACTAACCTTCCAAGGTTTTGTTTTTTTTTGAGTTGAAGTCTCACTCTCGTCACCCAGGTTGGAGTGCAGTGGCATGCTCATGGCCATCACAGCCTCGACCTGCTGGGCTCAGGTAATCCTTCAGCCTCAGTCTTCCAAGTAGCTGGAACTACAGGCACGTGGCACCATGCCTGGCTAATTTTTTTTTTTTTTAGTTGGAATTTCACTCTGTCGCTCAGACTGGAGTGCAGTGGCCGCTCCCGGCCACCGCAACCTCGACCTGCTGGGCTCAGGCGATCCTTCCACCTCAGTCTTCCAAGTAGCTGGAACTACAGGCACGCACTACCACACCCAGCTAATTTTTGATTTATTGTAGAGATGAGGTCTCTCCAAGTTGCCTAGGCGGGTCTCGAACCCGCAGGCTCAGGCAATCCACTCACCTCAGCCTCCCAAAGCGAGGGATTATAGACTGAGCCACCGAGTCCAGCTTTCTTAAAAAAAATTTCATTGTAGAGATGAGGTCTTGCCAAGTTGCCCAGGCTCGTCTCAAACCAAGATTGCTCAGACAATCCTCTCACCTCAGCCTCCCAAAGTGCTGGGATTATAGGCGTGAGCCACTGTGCCCAAGTTTTTAAGACCTCATGACTTAAAGGAAAGCCAATCTCTTCTATAGATTTGTTTTCATATGCAAACTATGATGGAGGGGCGAATTCTACTAACTCACCTACTTCTGCTGAATCTGTTTTTCTCAAAATTACCCCTCTATTCACACAACTACTGGCACAAGCAATTAAAAACTCAAGAGCGGTTATTCTTTATTCAATCTTTTAAAGTTACGACATAAAACTTTTTTTTTTTAGTTGGGTTTCACTCTGTCTCCCAGGCTGGAGTACAGTGGCATGCTCACGGTCACTGCAGCCATGACCTCCTGGGCTCAGGTGATCCTTCTGCCTTGGTCTTCCTAGTAGTTGGGACTTCAGGTGCACACCACCATATCTGGCTAATTTTTAAATTCTTTGGTAGAGACGAGGTCTCACTATGTTGCCCAGGCTAGTCTTAAACTTCTGGGCTCAAGAGATCCTCCCACCTGGGCCTCTTAAAGTGTGGGATGACAAGTGTGAGCCACCGTGCCAGGCCGTAAAACTGTTACAGTAATATAACCACATTAAACTTGAAAAACCAATTTCAGTTGTTCCTTGGGAGTTTGAACTTGGAACAGACCAACAAGAGCAGAACAAATGTTGACAAGAAAATAAGTAAACCGGGCTCGGTGGCTCAGCCTGTAATCCCGCGCCTTTGGGAGGCTGAGGTGAGTGGATTGCCTGAGCCCGCGGGTTCGAAACCCACCTGGGCAACTTGGCGAGGCCTCGTCTCTACAATAAATCAAAAATTAGCTGGGCGTGGTAGCGCGCACCTGTAGTTCCAGATACTTGGAAGGCTGAGGCGGAAGGATCGCTGGAGCCCAGCGGGCCAATGCACTCCAGTCTGAGCGACAGAGTGGGACTCCAACTCAAAAAAAAAAGAAAGAAAGAAAGAAAGAAAATAAGTAAATGCATAAAGCCCTGCTCCTGGGTCCCTGGCCTGGCCCCTGTGCAGCTGGCCAGGCCCCTATACTTCCCAGAATCTGGTTGTCCAACTTTCCTGGTCCTTCCAGGAGTTCCATTTTGCTTTTATTGGTCAGAGCTCCAGTTTCTGTGGCTGCATTCAGAGAGCCTCTGTGATAGGTGTCCGAGGGCTGTGGAGCCTGCGTGAGCATTTTAACAGCCCTGCCCACAGGCAGGTGGCTCCTCTGAGGCTGAAGGTGAGGAAGGGGACGAAGCAGGAGAAGCCTGTGAACTTCAGTGTGGGCAGGGCCTGGACAGGGAAGAGGCTCTCGGGCTTGGCCCCACACCCCACCCTCTGGAGGCAGGAGCAGGTTCTGGCCAGGCCTCTGCTTATGGGGGATGCTTTTCCCCAGGCCCCAGGACGCGGCACACACGACTCAGGGTGCTTGGCGCTGGGCACGGCGCCTGCCCACCGAGGTCCCCCAAGTGGGGTCATGAGAATTTCTAGGAGCATGCCGTCTTTTTTTTTTTTTTGAGTCAGAGTCTCACTCTGTCACCCAGGCTGGAGGGTAGTGGCACTCTCACAGCCACCATAGCCTCAAACTGCAGGGCTCAGGTGATCCTTCCACCTCAGCCTTCTAAGTAACTGGAACTACAGGTACCTACCACCACGCCCGGCTAGTTTTTTTGACTTATTGTAGAGATAAGATCTCGCATGCCAAGTTGCCCAGGCTGGACTCGAACCCATGGGCTCAGGCAATCCTCTCACCTCGGCTTCCTGAAGTGCGGGGATTATAGTGTGAGCCACCGCACCCGGACTTTTTTTTTTTCAAACCCAGCTCACTGCACACTGATAATTCTCTTTTCGTTTTTTTTTTTTTGAGTTGGAGTCTCACTCTGTCGCCCAGACTGGAGTGCAGTGGCCGCTCCTGGCCACCACAGCCTCGACCTGCTGGGCTCTGGGGATCCTTCCGCCTCAGCCTTCCGAGTAGCCGGAATTACAGGTGCGCACTACCACGCCCGGCTGATTTTTGATTTATTGTAGAGATGAGGTCTCACCAAGTTGCCCAGGCGGGTCTCGAACCCGCGGGCTCAGGCAATTCACTCACCTCAGCCTCCCAAAGGCGTGGGATTACAGGCTGAGCCACCGAGCCCGGCTTGTTTTTGTTTTTTAGGAACAAGATCTTGCTGTATTGCTGAGGCTGGAGCGCAATGACACGATCACGGCTCACTGCCGCCTCAAATGCCTGGGCTCAAGCAACCCTACCGTCTTAGCCTCCCAAAGTGCTGGGATTACAGGTGTGAACCACCATGCCCGACCAGGGCCCTTGCTTTGATGATGGCCGGGAGGAGTCACAGGACCCAGCAGGGGGTCTCACTCGGGGCTAAGCTGCAATGCAGCAAAAGGGTGCAGAGCAAAGCCAGCTGGGAAGAGGTACCTGGGGCACATGCAGGGGCAGGCCTGGCTTCCTGAGGCCTCTGCTGGGGAGTGACACAGGACATGCTCAGTTCCCCAGCAACGGGCGGTGACAGCATGTGTGAGATGTCATCTAACAGGTGGCTCTCCAGACTTGGCGCCCAGGGCTCCCCTGGGGGCTGGTCACGCGGGCACCTGACACCCACTGTCACCCCAATCTCAGTCTCTCAGCAGGCAGTTCACACTAACAAGGCTCACAGTGATGTGGGTGATGAGGCGATGCCAGACCTCATCACGCTAGCAGGCTGATAACGCTGGAAGGAAAGCAGGAGAAGAGAGATGCTCCCCAGATCCAACAACTTTGGGGGCGCCTGTGAGGATTCCATGAGAATCCTCAAGGCCTGCAACTTCCGGGACCTCTCTCCACCTCCCTGCCTCCTGACTTCTCCCCTGTGTCCCTCCAGATGGCCTCCTGTTTGGTCCCTGCTCCCCCCCAGCCCTGTCCTCAGGCTGTCCTCACAGCAGCTGGGGGGACATTTGAAACGTCAGCCTGGTCACAGCCAGGCCATCACACACACCCACAGGGGTCCCATCTCTCCCTGAGTTGGAATCAGCGAGGTGACCAGGCTCGGTGCCTCTGCCCATCTCCTTCCAGGCATCTGCCTAGGTCAGAGCAGCCGGAGTGTGCAGCTCAGTGCTGTCCCCCCACCCCATCTCACCCTGCCCCCTCGCTTCTGACGTGCAGGATGTTTACTGAGCGTGTCTCTCCTCCTCCCCACCTGCAAGTCAGCATGGCCAGAGTGGGCATCTCAGCGCCGCCCCCCTTCCCAACAAGCAGGATGCTTCCAGAGTATGTCCCTCTTCCTCCCCCCTCCCTGCAGGACCAGCCCCCAGGGAAGGGTCTTTCTCTGCTGATGAACCCGTGCACGCATCTCTGAAGTGAGCGCCCTCTCCTGTCCTCTCGAGAGCCTCCCTGGTCTGCCCCCCAGATGGGTAAGGAAGGCCATTCCCAGTCCTCCTCCTCTTCCTCCACAGAGAGACCAAAGGCCTCGGCCGGCGTGCTCACCTGACCCCTCGGCAGTCTCGTCGAATTCCACCTGGAAGAGGTAGCCAGTGTTCCAGACGTACAGGCAGGACGCCGCATCGTAGGAGACCCGGAGTGGCCCCAGTTGGGGATCATAGATGCTGTCCCTCCACTGGATGTTGACGGGAGACTGCCGGGTGCCCCCTGGCACCGAGACCGGGCCCGTCCAGAGGGGGTGCACTGGGGCAGAAAGAAGGAGACTCCGACTGAGGTGGTGGCCTCTCCCTGTGTCTCATGGACATGGCAGAAATGCAGCCACACAAGGCTCATGGGACCTGGCTTGGGGAACGGACTCCATAGGAGCCGGGGCTGCCAACCCTCGGGGCTGGCTCCCTGCTATGTGGGCACTGCCCCTGCTCCTCTCCACCCCGGGCCACATGGGGGCTCCTCCCCTGGGCCGTGCTGCCCATGTGGTCACATGAGAGCCCGGGGAGGCAGGCTGGTAATGAGGACACTGGCGGGAAGGAGGCCAGGGCAGTGGGCTCCCTGCCCTTGGGAAGGGTGGGAAGCCTCTCTTCCCAGTCCCGGGAAACCCACTTGAGAGTCCACGGGAGCCAAGGGCTTGAGCTTCCCTGCTGGGGGCTGAGTGGAAGAGCCCTGGCCCCCTTGTCTCGAGTTTGCTTCAAATTGTTTTGATGCGATTTTATTTTTTTTTAATTTTTAAAAGATTTTTTAATGCGATTTTAAAGTAAGGTGCATGAATCAAAAACAGTTCAGAAAATACAGAAAAGTTTATAGAGGATTAAGAAGCTGTAATGTCACCCCTGGTGTGTCTGCCCAGCTGCTCTCTGTGCAAATAGCCTCCTGGAAGAGAGATCTGGGTTTCTTTTTTAATGAACAGAGATCTTGCACTCTGTATTAGCTTGCAAGCTATCTTTAACACTTAACATTGTGAGCTCATTTTGTCAGCGAAAAAGCATATACAATTCTTTTTTATTTTTATTTTTTTTTTTGAGTAGGGTCTTGCTCTGTTGTCCAGGCTGGAGTGTAGTGGCACAATCATGGCTCACTGCAGCCTCAACCTCCTGGGTTCAGGCAATCCTCCCGCCTCAGCCTCCCAAGTAGCTGGGGCTACAGTCACATGCCACCACACTTGGCTAGTTTGTTGATTTATTATAGAGATGCTATCTCGCTAAGTTGCCCAGGCTGGTCTCGAACCCTAGGCTCAGGCAGTACTCTTGCCTCCACCTCCCAAAGTGCTGGGATGACAGGTGTGAGCAACTGCGCCTGGTCACAATTCTTTTTTTTTTTTTTTTGAGTTGGAGTCTCACTTCATCGCCCAGGCTGGAGTACAGTGGCACACTCATGGCCACCTCAGCATCGACCTGCTGGGCTCCGGTAATCCTTCTACCTCAGCCTTCCAAGTAGCCAGAGATACAGCTGCATGCTACCATGCTGGCGAATTTTATTTTTATTGTAGACATGAGGGCTCATCATGTTGCCCAGGCTGGTCTTGAACCCAAGGACTCAGGCAATCCTCTTGCCTCGGCCTCCCAAAGTGATGGGATTACAGGCTTGCACCACCACACCCCCCACAATTATTTCTAATGGTGGTGCACTTCCACTGTACAGTTATGCCACAGCTTTAAAAACCAATTATTTAGTGTTGATATTTAGATTGTTTGTAATTTTTTGCAATTTTAAACAAAGCAGTGATGAAGTTCCAATGACTTCTTTGTATTCTTGCCGGAATGATTTTCTTTCTCATGAACACCTGACCACAGAATTACTGGGTCAAAGGGTATGTCATCAGAATTCTAGAAAACAAGGAGAAAGTTTTGTGGCCCCTGTTGGAAACTGTTCTCCCACCCTGAGGGTCTAGAGGCTGATACATTATTATGTTTTGCTCTTTAATGAACTCAACAAGTTATTTATTTATTTATTTATTTTTTGAGTTCAAGTCTCACTCTGTCGCCCAGACTGGAGTACAGTGGCCGCTCCCGGCCACTGCAGCCTCGACCTGCTGAGGCTCCGGCGATCCTTCTCCCTCAGCCTTCCAAGTAGCTGGAATTACAGGTGCGCGCTACCACGTCCAGCTAATTTTTGATTTATTGTGGAGATGAGGTCTCGCCAAGTTGCCCAGGCGGGTCTCAAACCCGCGGGCTCAGGCAATCCACTCATCTCAGCCTCCCGAGGCGCGGGATTACAGGCTGAGCCACCGAACCCGGCTTCAACAAGTTTTTTAAGGAGAAGTCACTTAATAAGTGAACTATCAGAGGTCAGTAGAAAGTATACTACATTTTTCAATGAAAATGTAAAAACTACAGCTGGGCATGGTGGCATGCGCCTGTGGTTCCAGCTACTTGGAATGCTGAGGTGGAAGGATCACCTGAGCCCAGCAGGTCGACACTGGGGTGGCTGTGAGTGTGCCACTGCATTCCAGCCTGGGCAACAGAGGGAGACACCGACTCAATAAAATAAAATAAAATAAAATAAAATAAAATAAAATAAAGACTGTAGAATCGTAGAATGTTTATTCCAAGTTGAGATCTTTCCTATCTTTCAGTGGTAAAAAGTCTTTTCTCATAGGAAATAATAGTGATGGTGGATAATGGGTTGTTCATTTGCTTATTTAACTTTTTCTTTTCTTTTCTTTTCTTTTTTTTTTTGAGTTGGAGTCTCACTCGGTTGCCCAGACTGAAGTGCAGTGACTGCTCCCGGCCACCGCAGCCTCGACCTGCCGGGCTCTGGCGATCCTTCTGCCTCAGCCTTCCAAGTAGCTGGAACTACAGGCGTGCGCTACCATGCCTGCCTAGTTTTTTTTTTAATTTTTATTTTGGAGATGAGGTCTCGCCAAGTTGCCCAGGCGGGTCTCGAACCCTCGGGTTCAGGCAATCCACTCACCTCAGCCTCCCAAAGGTGCAGGATTACAGGCTGAGCCACCGAGCCCGGCTCTTTTCTTTTTTTTTTAAATTGGGGTCTCATTCTGTCATCCAGGCTGGAGTGCAGTGGCATGACCATGGTTCACTTCAGCCTCAACCTCCTGCGCCCAGGTGACCTCTCACCTAAGCCTCCTGAGTAGCTGGGACTACTGGTGTGAGCCACCACACCCAGCTATTTTTTTTTTTTAGAAATAGGGTCTTGCTATGTTGCCCAGGCTGGTCTCAAACTCCTGGGCTCAAGCAATCCTCCTGCCTTGGCCTCCTAAGGTGCTGGGATGACAGGCATGAGACACCACGCCCGGCCTAGGCAGTGGATGTTTGACACAGCTGCATGGACCTGGTATAGACGGAATCCAGGAGCAGCTGAGGCACAGCAAAGACCGTCACCTGTCAGGGGGCCCAAATTGGGCCTCTCAGGCTCCCTGACTTATGACGTGAGTGCAGCACAAACGGGCCCTCAGCAATGAATCATCTGTGCTGGTGTCTGCTGTCAGCAGAAGGGCGTTGCTCATCACTGCGTGCACAGAGGTGATGCCACCTGAATACTCAATAGGCTTCAGACATTTACTCACGGTGGCCCTGACCTCCATGGTGATGCCGCATGCAGCAAGACCAGTCTGTGCTAACTCAAGTAGATCTCTGCCGGGAAGTAATACCAAGAAAATATTGGCCAAGTGCAGGGGCTCATACCTGTCATCCCAGTCTTTGGGAGGCTGAGGCGGGAGGATCACTTGAGCCATGATCATACCACTGTACTTCAGTCTGGGCAACAGAGAGAGATCCCGACTGAAAAAAATGATGAAGTGATGCATATAGAAGCCTGGCACACATCAGACTCTGTTGGCTGTCCACATCTGAGGATGAATCGCAGCCTCTGTCTGGAGTCCACAGGGCCTTCTGTGAAAGCCTCTGCACCCTGCCCTGGCTCCTGTCACAGGGGAGCTCAGGCCTGTGGTGGTGGGGTCTCCCAGGCAGAGGACACAGGGGTCTGGAAGTCGCTCGAAGGCTCAGAGCGCAGGAAACCCAAGGAGAATCCAGGGCGTGGAGACGGGAAACCAGGTGTCAGGCTCCACGCTTCAAATGCCACACCCACAAGGCTTGGGGCAGACACTTCGTCACCTCTCTAGCTGTCCCGTCCCTAATCCTGGTGACCTCAGTGACCCCAACCCGCCAAGGGGGGGGGTCCCTGGAGGCCACCGCAGCCTCCAGGAGCCTGCTGGGCAAGCAGACCCTTGTGCCTCCACCCATGACCCTCACGTGGCGCAGAGGGCATGTACTAAGGGACGAGTCCCTCCCGCCCAGACCCTCCGCCCACCTCCAGAGGCAAGTGATGTGCATAGTTTAGGGTGTAGCCTTGATTTGGTCCTCCATGCACTGGGACCGTGTGTCTGTGCTGCCTGGGACGTCTCAGAACTCCAGAAGCACAGTGCTCAGTGCTGACCTGTCGGCTGCCCTCTTCCCTTAATTGTGGCCACTTCCCAACTGTCTCTCAGTGCCTGTCCCCTCTTCCTGTTTTTTTGGGGGGGAGAGGGTTTGGACCACACTCTGTCACCCAGGCTGGAGTGCAGGGGCACGGTCATGGCTCACCACATCCTCCATCTCTTGGGCTCAGGTGATCCTTCCTCCTCAGCCTACCAAGTAGCTGAGACTACAAGTGCACACCACCCTGTCCAGCTAATTAAAAAATGAAATTTTGTAGAGACAAGCTCTCACATGTTGCCTAGGTTGGCCTCCACCTCCTGGGCTCCAGCATCCTCCTACCTCAGCCTCCTAAAGTGCTGAGGTTACAGGAGTGAGTCACAGTGCTCAGCCAGAAACATGTAATAAGGACTTTCTTTTTCTTTTTTTTTTTTTTTTGAGGTGGAGTCTCATTCTGTCGCCCAGACTGGAGTGCAGTGGCCGCTCCCGGCCACCGCAGCCTCGACCTGCTGGGCTCTGGCGATCCTTCCACCTCAGCCTTCCAAGTAGCCAGAATTACAGGCATGCCCTACCATGCCCGGCTGATTTTTTAATTTATTGTAGAGATGAGGTCTCGCTGCCCAGGCGGGTCTCGAACCCACGGGCTCAGGCCATCCACTCACCTCAGCCTCCCAAAGGCGCGGGATTACAGGTTGAGCCACCAAGCCCGGCTTGTAATAAGGACTTTCAAGCAGAAGCCGTGTCTGTGTCTCAGCATCGGCGAGACGAGATGGTGGATGCTAGCACCACGGGCTCGGACCGAGGGCTCAACAGGCGTAGGGAAGGGGCAGCTCAGAAGGCCACACAGGACAGTTGAAGTCTGATGACATCAAGGTTGTTGAACCTACAGGCAGGGTCTACAGTGAGTCCCTGATCCTACCAAAAAACAGGAGAGAAATGGGAATTTTGGGGGCCTTCCTGGAATGGGGGCTGATTACAACATGGCGGGTCAGCCCCCCAGTGCCTCAGCCTCCAAAGTTTGCTGAATGGTAAGAAACCTGGAGCGTGGGATGTATTAGGCAGAGGGGGTCTCTTTCTAGACTCCGTGAGAATCAGCGGCAGGTGTGGAAGCTCCCTGGGGCAGGGACCTTGGCTTGGTATTTGATTCCATGCCCCCACACACAGGCCAAGGCTTGCCCCGTGGGAGGACCTCTCTAAATATTTGTTGAGGGACTGAAAAATAGGAGGACTTTTTACATTTTTCATTTCTTTTTGAGTTGGAGTCTCACTGTTGCCCAGGCTGGAGTGCAGTGGCACGTTCTTGGCTACCACAGCCTCTACCTGCGGGGCTCCGGTGATCCTCCTGCCTCAGCCTTCCAAATAGCTGGAACTTCAGGCATGTGCCACCACATCCAGCTAATTTTTTGAGTTATTGTACAGACGAGGTCTCACCAAGTTGTCCAGCCTGGTATTAAACTCCTGGACTCAGGCAATCCTCTCACCTCTGCCTCCCAAAGTGCGGGGATTATAGGTGTGAGCCACTATGCCCAGCTTTCTTTATTTCTTATTTTCTTTTGAGTCGGAGTCTTACTCTGTCACCTAGACTGGAGTGCAGTGGCAAGCTCATGGCCACCACAGCCTCGACCTGTTGGGCTCAGGCTATCCTTCCACTTCAGCCTCCCGAGTAACTGGGACTACAGGTGTGCGCCACCATACCCGGCTAATTTTTTAATTTATTGCAGAGACAAGGACTTACTGTGTTCCCCAGCTGGTCTTGAACTCCTGGGCTTAGGCAATCCTTTCACATCTGCCTCCCAAAGTGCTGGGATGACAGACATGAGCCACTGGCACTGGCTGACTCTTTTTTTTTTTTGAGTCAGGGTCTCACTGTAGCCCAGGTTGGAGTGCAGTAGCAGATTGCAGCTCACTGCAACCTTGACTTCCTGGGCTCAGGTGATCCTCCTGTCTCAGCCTTCTGAATAGCTGGGACTACAGGCATATGCCACCATGCCTGACTAATTTTTTTAGAGACAGGGTCTCACTATGTTGCCCAGGCTGGTCTTGAACTCCCAGGCTCAGAGAATCCTCCTGCCTCTGTCTCTCAAAATGCTAGGATTACATGTATAAGCCACCATGCCTACCCTCCACCTTTTTAAAAACAATTTTTTGCAGAGACAAGGTCTATGTTGTCCAGGCTGGACTTGAACTCCTAGGCTCGAGCGATCCTCCCACCTCAGCCTCCCAAAGTGCTGGGACTATATGGGCGTGAGCCACTGCATCCACCCACTTCATCCTTCCATGGTCCCAGGAGACAATGTCTAGTCATCCCCATTCAACAGAGGAGGAAATGGAGGCTGGGGGTGAGGCATGTGCCCCAGCTCTTCCTCTGACCAGTGTCACCAGCACCCATATGCAGTGGGGTCTGGCTCTGAAGCCCGTGCACGTTCAATGACCAAATCACAGAACATGGGGAATATCACAGTTAGGGGAGAACTGGCAGCCACTGTGGAGGCCCTTATTTTACAGAGGTAGAAGAATCTGAGCCCCAGAAGGAGGAAGGGCCAAGGCCAAGGTCATGGAGCACTGACAATGTGCCTGGGGTGAGGCTGGCACGGGCTAGTTTCTTAGCAGAGCTGGCTGAGTGGTCTATCTGTTTTTATTTACTTTACTTTTTGAGTCGGAGTCTCACTCTGTCACCCAGACTGGAGTGCAGTGGCCACTCCCGGCCACTGCAGCCTTGACCTGACGGGCTCCGGCAATCCTTCCGTCTCAGCCTTCCAAGGAGCTGGAACTAAAGGTACCCGCTACCATGCCCGGCTAATTTTTGATTTATTGTAGAGATGAGGTGTCGCCAAGTTGCCCAGGCTGGTCTCGAACCCGCGGGCTCAGGTAATCCATTCACCTCAGTTTCCCAAGGCGTGGGATTACAGGCTGAGCCACTGAGCCAGGCTTAAACTGTTTTTTAAAAGTGGCCTATTTTTATTTAAACTGTCACCCAGGCTGGAGCGCAGTGGCGCAATCACAGCTCACTGCAGCCTCGACCTCCTGGGCTCAGGTGATCTTCCTGCCTCAGCCTCCTGAGTAGCCGGGACTACAGGCATGAACCACCACGTCAGGCTAATTTTTTGACTTTATATAGAAACGAGGTTTCACTACATTGCCCAGGCTGGTGATGAACTCCTGGACTCTAGCAGTCTTCCCATCTCAGCCTCCCAAAGTGCTGGGATTATAGGCATGAGCCACTGAGCCAGCTGAGTTCTCTATTTATTACATTGAAAGGTTCTTTGCTGATGAGGTTTAGGGGCAACAGTGACTGGTTGGTGCAGCCTGACTCCTCAGGACTGGACTGGGAGTGACAGAGCAAGTCTTGGTGGGTGCTTACTGTCTGCCCTGCTCTGTGGCCCTCCCGAAGGCCTGTGAGCCTGAGTCTAAATGATTTGCCACAGTCTCCAGATGCCAAAGAGACAGGGATGGGGTGGGAGCCTGGACTCAGGCTGCCTAGTCCGGGACTGTCTCTCATTGTGAAAGACACCATAAACTTAGACAAGCATGGAGTCATGTCAGGGAGGTTTGGGGGTTCACTTACAGGCTGGGGTCTTGCCTCTCTGGGTGCAGGAGTGCTGAGAACACTGTCGCTCTGGCCGTGGCGGGGAACCCCGGAGAGGCCCCCATACCTGCTTGACCAAGGCAGAGAGACCCAAGGCTTTCCAGCAGCGACTTCCCAGCATCTTGGGTCTGTGTCTGCGGGCACCAATCCTATCGTTCGTCCTCGCCTTGAGAGGACTGCTGTGGACTGCCGTGCACCCCCGTCTTCTGTAGAAACTCTCCAACCCCTAACCCTAACGGTTAAAGTCCAACCTGTGCCTTTTCCAACTCATAGGACGATGTTTGATTTGGCCTGGGTGTGGGTGCTTGGGGACAAGTGGCCTCCACTGGGGACAGGTCACTCGAGTCACCAGGCTTCGATCTCACAAACAACAGAGCAAATCTTCAGGTGACAGGAAAACCACAGAGAGGCTGCTGTGAGTCCCTGCTCTTGGGTGTGGACCCCGTGGCCGGGGCCATGGACCTTTGAGACCAGGCACAAGGCTACATCGTGCGTGAGCCCAGAGCAGCAGGTTCTGAAGTCCAGGATGGGGGTAGGTGGTACCGTCTGTCGGGGAGTCCTGAAGATGGCAGCCTTCACATATCACAAACTAGGTGCGATTTGATTGGACTCACTCTCCCCCAAGTGAGATGGCCCGGGGTCTGGACACTCGGGCTGGATGGTGGTCCTGGCATCTCATGCACAGTGTTCACATGTGGACAGTGCGTCAGGTGGTTGCCTGACCAGCTGGCTGGCTGCATCTGCAGACACCAGCCCGTGAGGAAACCTGCCGTGGCCTGTCTCACAGCTTGTCCCCGATAACTTCGCCTGTGGAGCTGAGCCCACAGGGTCCGGGTGGACGTGTCTGTAACGTGTTGTTGTTGTCTGGAACTTGCAGCTATTAGAGGGCAGGGTTGCGTACTTATCACCGACCCCAAGAATCTTGGACCTGGAGAACCCAAGTGTGTGTAGGCTCCAGAGAGCCTGAGAACCCCCACAGAATCATGGTGGGCAGCTTCGGGCCACCATGATGCTGGGTCACAAAATCCAAGTACTTTCCTTCCCACAGAGTCATTTGGAAATGCATCACCCTTGGGAGCCTGACTCATTAATTCACTCATGCATCCATTTGTTGATTCGTGCCTCAGTTTCTTCATCTGTAAAGAAAGCAGGGAAGCAGCACACTACAGGGCCACGGTGAAGGTCTAATGAGCCGACAGTAGCAAGCCCTCAGGGGGCGCTTCCCTGGCTGCAGGTCCAGCACGCCCCCTCCTCCAACAGGAAGCTCCCCTGTCCATGCCCATCGGTCTGCAGACATGCCTCAGGCTCGTGGGCCACAGCCTCCACTGTCCCCGGCCGTAATCCACCTGCAGCCTGTTCGTTTCAGGCGACTGCATTGGTGCAGTGCCCGTGGGTTCCCAACCTCCACCACCCCAAGGCAGAACTCTGCCACGAGAAAAGATGACCAGCCCCAGGGGATCAAATGGGGCTCTCAGAGGGACAGATTCACGGGCAGATGGGTGGACAGACGAGAGAGACAGATAGGGTAGGTAGGTGGATAGGTTAGACAGAGAGAGACAGAGATAGAAAGAGGCGGAGTTCTCAGAGGGACAGAGCCACGGATAGGTGGATGGATGGATGAACAGGAGGGACAGAGCCACGGGCAGGCAGATGGATGGACGGACAGACAGGAGGGACAGATAGGGTAGGTAGGTAGGTGGGTAGGTGGATAGGTTAGACAGACAGAGACAGATACAGAGTGGCAGAGCTCTCAGAGGGACAGAGCCACGGGCAGACAGATGGACGGACACACGAATGGATGGATGGGAGAGACAGGTAGCGTAGTTAGGTAGGTAGATGGATAGGTTAGATAGATAGAGACAGAGATAGAGAGAAAAAGATAGAGAAATAGAGAAATAGAGACAGAAATTGAGAAATAAGAGAGACAGAGATACAGAGATATACAGAGATGGATAAAGAGATAGACACAGAGATAGAAAGATAGATAAAGATACAAAGATAGAAAGATACAGAGATAAAGATGGACGGATAGATGATAGAAGGGGAGGGAGAGAGAGAGGGAGGGATGGAGAGACAGAGGGAGAGAGGTGTGTCAGCAGAGTCTCTCGGGGGATGGGCTTGCACAATGACAGAGCCCGAGGACCCCTGGTAGGCAGCCTGCCCACTGAGGCCACTGGGGTGCTGGCATTGTGGCTCAGTCCACATCCAAAGGCCTCAGGGCCAGGGACACTGATGGTGTAACTCTCCACCCAAGGCCAAGGGCCTGAGAACCCAGCAGGGGTGGGTGTCCCCCAGCAGGACCTGGAGTTCCAGGGCCAGGGAGTCCGGAGCTGCTGCCCCTGGATAGAGAGGATGAGTGTGTCCTGGCCAGTAGGCAGTCGACGCTGGCATCTTTCCCTGCTCTCTGGGTCCAGCAGGCTGGGTGGCGCGGTCCACATTGAGGGCCAACTTCCCCAGCAGCTCCACTCTGACTCACAGGCTCATCTCCTTTGTAACACCTTCTCAGACACACCCCAAAATAACACTCTCCAGGCTTCTAGGAATCCCTTAATCCTGTAGGTGGACACCTGCAGTGAGCCATCACACCTGCTGGTCACACAGCTAACAGACACCATTTCAGTTGTCATCACAGTAGAGATGGAGACCACTGTCATCGAAAGCGCATTATGCCACATGCACGCATGCTTCAGGAAAGGCATCCAAGTAACTCAGAGGGCAAAGGTCGTGCTCTCTTTCCCAGAGTGAACTGCTGTTAGCAGTTGCTTCTGGCTCTTTCTGGAAAGTTCCATATCATATAAATTTCCTATACATGTATTTTTTATACATATTATTTATGGTCACAATAATTTTCACGAGTATTTTTTTTTTTTTTTGAGCTGGAGTCTCACTGCCACCCAGACTGGAGTGCAGTGGCCGCTCCTGGCCACTGCAGCCTCGACCTGCTGGGCCCGGCAATCCTTCTGCCTCAGCCTTCCAAGTAGCTGGAACTACAGGCGCGCGCTGCAACGCCCGGCTAATTTTTTGATTTATTGTAGAGATGAGGTCTCGTCAAGTTGCCCAGGCAGGTCTCGAACCCGTGGGCTCAGGCAATTCACTCACCTCAGCCTCCCAAGGCGCGGGATTACAGGCTGAACCACCGAGCCTGGCTCGATAATTTTTAAATTATAGCTCTTCGTAAAAAAACAAACGAACAAAACCCCAAAAACAAAAACTGCAGAATATCCTGCTGAATACATACCATTACTTATTAAATTATAGCCTCCCAGATGAATGTTTAGGCTATTTCCAGTTTTTATGTATTTTTAAAATATTTATTTATTTGAGTTGTAGTCTCAATCTGTTGCCCAGGCTGGAGTGCAGTAGCAATCATGACCACTATAACCTTGAAGCAATCCGTCCACCTCAGCCTCCTAAGCAGCTGGAACCACGGTGCGTGTCACCACACCCAACTAATTTTTTTACTTATTATAAAGACGATGTCTCACCAAATTGTCCAGGCTGGTCTTGAACCCCTGGGCTCAGGCAATTCTCTTGTCTCATCCTCCCAGAGTGCTGGGATTACGGGTGTGAGCCACCACGCCAGGCCAGTTTTTGTGGGTTTTTTTCCTGAATAGAATTCCTAAGTTTGACACTTATGGTGAAAGGGTAAGTGTATTAAGCTTTTGATATTTGTGCCAAGTAACTCTCCCAAGAGACCGTACTCTTATCCACTCACCTTCTATTTTAAGCCCAAATGTGTCATATTTATCGAAGCCAATGCTTTCTAACTTGTTACTGCCTCACACACAAATCACCCGTCAGAGGCCTTCACATGACCTGTACTTTTCTGCTGGCTGTGAATTTCTCACTTGGAGTTGTGATGGCTATTTTTATAAGTCAACTTGGCCAGGCCATGGTACCCAGATATTTGGCTGAACATCATTCTGGATGCTTCCATGAGGGTATTTTTAGAAACCTTTACCTGCATTTTATCTATTGTTGAATAGAGATGAGGTCTTGCTATGTTGCCCAGGCTGGTCAAAGGTATTTTTGGAATGTGATTAGCATATCTAACTGAATTTTGAATTAAGCAGATCACCCTTCACACTGTGAGTGGGCCTCAATGAATCAGTTGAAGGCCTAAACAGAACCAAAGCCTGACACCTTCTCCCCTGCTCTGCTCCGATGAGCAGGGTTTCTGCTGGCCCTGAAACATGAGCTGCAATTCTTATGAACTCCTAGTCTGCCAGCCACCCTGCCACATCTGGGTCTTTCCAAGCAAGCCTCCAAATTACAGGAGCCACTTCCTTGAGGTGAATCTCTCCCTGTCTCTACAGATGGGTGGAGGGATACACACACACACACACACACACACACACACACACACACACACACCCCACCCTCTCTCTAGACACACATTCTGGTCTGTTTCTCTGGAGAACCTTGTCTAACCCCGGAGGCAAAGTGACTACATAACTAAAGAGCATTTCTCCGTTTCTCAAATTAGAGGGTCTGAGGTCATGACATTGCTCTTCCCTGCCTGCTTAACAAATATGCTTCACGTTCAAACCCACACCGTGTAACTCAGGTCCTCCGACTCCAGAAGGGAGCAGGCATGCCCGGGCAGTCCTGCTGGGCGTGGGCAGGGGAGGATGCGGTCTCTGTTTCTATTGTATCTTCCCTCTTGCCTGTTCATATGTTCTTCTTTTCATGTTTCCTGGAGCACACGGAACATTAATGCCCAGTACATGGATGTGGTTGACACACAAACATGTGCTTGTTGGGATAGTGTGCTGAGAGGAAATAGTCAGAGACCTGGAGCCTGTTCTTGGATGCTCAGGCTCTTGGTGTCACTTTTCTCCCACGGGGCTTCCTTCTCATGTGACAGAGATGGAAGCGCACTCCCAGGTGCAGCAGGACGCTCTCCGTCCTGCTCCCAATCCCCTGGTGACACGCTGTGCAGGGAGAAACTCTATTACAGCAGAAAAAATACGCAGGAAAAACTTGCTTCTGGCCAGCGTGGTGGCTCAAGTCTGTAATCCCAGCACTTTGAGAGGTCGAGACAAGAGGATTGCCTGAGTTCAGGGGTTCAAGACTAGACTGGGTGACTTGGTGAGACCTCGTCTCCACAATAAATCAAAAAATAAGTCAGTCGTAGTAGCGTGTGCCTGTAGTTCCAGATACTTGGAAGGCTGAGGTGGAAAGATTGCCCAAGCCCAGCAGGTTGAGGTTGCAGTGGTTGTGAGCACACCACTGCACTCCACCCTGGATGACAGAGTGAGATTCCCACTCAAACAAAACAAAACAAAACAAAACCCCCCAAAAAAAGCCGGGTGCGGAGGCTCACACCTATAATCCCAACACTTTAGGAGGCTGAGGTGAGAGGATTGCCTGAGCCCATGGGTTCGAGACCAGCCTGGGCAACTTGGTGAGACCTCATCTCTACAATAAATAAAAAAATCGGCCGGGTGGGGTGGCACGTGCCTGTAGTTCCAGCTACTTGGAAGGTTGATGCGGAAGGATCACCTGAGCCCAGCAGGCAGAGGCTGCGGGAACCGTGAGCTTGCCACTGCCCTCCAGCCTGGGTGACAGAGTGAGATTTCAACTAAAAACAAATACAAGCAAACAAAAAAATCCCCCCCAAATTCAACTCACCTCTGACCAGAAGTCCTGTGAGCATGCAGCATCCCACGGGTCTGTTTGGGTCATTTCTATGACTGTTCCTCTGAAGGTCTTATGGTCAGTTTCGAGCCAGGGTGTCTGCTGCCGTTGTGGATTTGACACCCGAGGATGCTCTGAGTACCAGCAGCCCAGCTGGGAGGCTGCTCCCCTGTGGCTCAGGTCTGGCTGACCACACACATCCTGGGATGAAGGGTTAGCGACAAGGAGTAATGAGGTGGGCAGCGGGGCCCCAAGAAACACTTTCCTCTCTGCCTCCACTTAGCCTCCCCTCTGGAAAGCGCCAATCAGCAGCTCTTGTCCTCTGATGGCACTGAAGAGCACCTCTGGACAGCACATCTGTATAGCCGCCCATGGTCATGGGTGCTGGGGATGTGTGTGGGGACTGGCACTGGTTCTACCCACCCATCCCAGCCCTTCTCCTTGGCAAGAGTGGCCTCTGGGAGACCCTTCCTTCCCCAGGGGCCATCATGTGGCTTGGGTTGGGCTGACCCTACTGCCTGCCATGTCCCAGTACCCGCTAACCAGAGTGAAAGCTATCACCAGGGGCCACGAGTCGGCCTGTGTCCTCAGTCCCAGGGAGTTTTGCTCTCTCTCTTGGGGGATGATTGAACTGGTACATTTCTTTTTTTGAGGTGGGGTCTCACTTTGTCGCTCAGGCTGGAGTGCAGTGGCACGATCACAGCTTACTTCAGCCTCAACCTGAGCTCAAGCGACCCTTCCATCTCAGCCTTCCACGAAGCTGGGACTACAGGCATGTGCCAACACACCTGTCTGATTTTTTAAATTTACTGTGGAGACAAGGACTCGCTGTGTTCCCCAGCTGGTCTCGAACTCCTGGGCTCAGGCAATCCTCTCTCCTCAGCCTCCCAGAGTGCTGGGGTCACGGGTGTGAGCCACCGCACCTTGTGTGAACTGGGACTGTTTGTGGTTGCCGGAACCCTTCTTGAGATTTTGTCCGAGAATGGAGAAAAAACAGCCTGGCCCAGAGATGGGAGTGGGGTGGAAAGAGACTCAGAGGCAGAGTCAGAGACAGAGATGAGGTGACGGGGCTCCAGCCAGGCAATGCTCCCTCCTGCCCCCCAGGCCCGCCGCCACGCTTCCCAGTTATGCCAGTCAATACATTCTGGTGACTTCCTTGAGCTAGCTTAAGCTTTTTCTCCACTCCAAATATCCCAGCGTGGCAGCACTGTCATCTCCACCTTACGGATGAAGGCACTAAAGCTCAGGGTGGTGGCACGTGCGGTCCAAGTTCTATACGGGAGAAGGTGGCAGGGGCAGGACTCAAAGACCCTACCCTGGAGCCCTGGGCTCCTGGCGCTCTTGCTCTCATGGGCACCCAGAGTTGCCAGGAGAGTATGGTGACACAGCAGGGGATGGCTGGCATGGTGCCAACTTCTCACAGGGTGCAGGGATCTGGGTTGAGATAACATGTGCACATGCTGGGCATGGTGGCTCACGTCTGACATCTCAGCACTTTGGGAGGCAGAGGCTAGAGGACTGCCTGAGTCCAGGGGTTCGAGACCAGCTTGGGTAACACGGTGAGACCTCATCTCTACAATAAATAAAAAAATTAGCCGGGTGTGGCGGCACACGCCTGTGGTTCCAGCTACTTGGAAGGCTGAGGTGGAAGGTTTGCCTGAGCCTAGGAGGTCGAGGTTGCAGTGGCTGTGATAGGGCCACTGCACTCCAGCTTAGGTGACAGAGTGAGACTCCAACTCTAAATAAATAAATAAATGCATCTGCACATGTGGATGTGTCACTACCTGACCCAGGACTTAGAGGCTAGAAGAACAGGCATCCTTTGAGCTCACACACTGGCATGCCATTAGGGCTCCCGGGAGCAGCTATGCTCTGTTCTGGGCACCAGTTGGGGCGGTCCAGTCAGCCTGGAGGATCCGCCTCTGAGGTGGTGCACCCTGAGGCCGACTGCGGGGTGCTGGCTGGCGGCTTCTTCCACAGGAGGCCAGGGTGTCTGTGAAGCACAGTGGTTGGATTTCTTTTCTTTCTTCTTTTTTTTTTTTAAACGAAGTCCCACTGTCACCCAGGCTGCAGTGCAGTGGCACCTCACAGCCACTGCAGTCTCGACCTGCTGGACTTAGGTGACTCTTCCACCTCAGCCTTCCAAGTAGCTGAAACTACAGGCGCATGCTACCATGCCCGGCTAATGATTTTTTTTTTTTTGAGTTGGAGTCTCACTCTGTTGCTCAGGTTGGAGGGCAGTGGCACACTCACAGTCACCCCAGCGTCAACCTGCTGGGCTCTGGCGATCCTTCCACCTCAGCATTCCAAATAGCCAGAACTACAGGTGCAAGCTAACACGCCTGGCTTATTATTATTTTTAAATTTATTGTACAGATCAGGTCTTGCCAAGTGCCTGGGCTGGTCTCGAACTCGCAGGCTCAGGCAATCCACTCGCCTCAGCCTCCCAAAGTGCTGGGATTACAGGTTGAGCCACTAAGCTCGGCCTAATGTTTTGATTTACTCTAGAGATGAGGGCTTGTCATGCTGCCCAGGCTGGTCTCGAACCCCCGGGGTCAGGCAATCCTCTCTCCTTCACCTCCCAAAGTGCTAGGATTATAGGCATGAACCACCACACCTGGCCAGTGGTTGGATTTCAAGAGCAGCCTGGGCATGGTGGCTCACGCCTGCCAGCCCAGCATTTAGGGAGGCTGAGGTGGGAGGATCACTTGAGCCCAGGAGTTTGAGACCAACCTGGGCAACATAGGAAGACCTTGTCTCTATGAAAAATAAAAAAAAAATTAGCCAGGCATGGTGGTTTACACCTATAGTCCCAGCTACTCAAGAGGATAAGGAAGGAAGATTGAGCCCAGAAGGTTGAGGCTGCAGTGAGCTGTGATGCCAACCTGGGCAACAGAGTGAGGCTCTGACTCAAAACAAACAAGCAAAAAAACAAATGTCCCAGAAGTCAGAATGCAGAGCTGGCAGGTTCTAAAGGCCTGGACGGTGACCAACAAAACATCACTGCCCCTGAGCACTACCAGTCAGGCAGGCTCTGTGATTGGAGAGCAGAGTCTAAGAACGGCAACGGTCGTGCCTGGATCCCTTCTCCCCACCATGTTACTTGTGGTCATTGTGTCCCCTGTTCTCAAGACGACTAGCGGCTGCCAGGAGCTAGAACTTAAGACTGAACAGAATCCAGATAGATGTGCGGCCCAGCAGTCTCCTTGGTCGGCTCTCAGGCCGGGGTGACATGAGACCTCGGAGGATGCCAAGACCTGCACCACCAGGACAGGAGCCAGGCACTGCATTCTGGAAATTCTCCCAGAGTCCACTGCAAAGACAAAGCCAAGAGCCACATCCCAGGGGATGCAGGGACACAGCCACAGAATGTTCCGGACCCAAAGGGATCAGATGTGAACCAGGAAGTCAGCACCTGCATACCCAAGCATGGAGGTGTCACTTAAAGTGCAGCAGATTCTTCAGTAAGTGAAGCATGGGGTGGCCACCAGTCCACATGTAGGTATCCGCCCAAGGAAGGGATGGTTGGAAGACAGAGACAACCCAGCGGTTCACCAACCAATGAGTAGGCGGAGAGCATGAGTCCATTCCCACAGTGTAATAATACTGGCCATGAAAAAGCATGCAGCCCTGACACATGCCACGGCGTGGGTGGACCTTGGAAACACCGTGCTGTGAGAGAAGTCAGGCAAACTGTGCGATTCATGGATATGAACTGTCTGCACGGACAGCCACAGAGACAGACAGGAAGCAGGTGAGAGGCTGCCAGGGCCAGGAGAGGAGAGGGGGTGACTGCCGAGGGGACAAGACTGTCTGGTTCTAGAACCTTCCCTCGCCCAAGGGAAGCCTTCGTGATGTTCTCAAACAAGCTAGGAAACGTCACCCTGACTGAGGTGTGTTCTATCCGCTACTCAGGAACCACGCTAGGAATTCTTAAACGCTATTTATGGGTGGCTGTGGCTGAGCTGGAGGTGGGGATGGAAGGTGCGTGCCCCTAGGACTCCTTCTGCTCCCGCCGCCCTCAGGGAGCCTGTGGCAGGCTTCTGTGATCCCTTCCCCTGGGAGTGGACTGAGACTCTAACGCAGGCGCTCCGATGCCATCCCTGCCGGCGCCTCTCCCTAGCCAGGTGGCCTTGCCGGACTGTTCTTCTGGGGTGGCACAGCGGGGACCAACCGCACCAGCACCGTCCTCATGACGGTCAAGAGAAGACACTCAAAGCCGCTTTTCCAAACAGCACAGGCTTGGGAGAGCGCGAGGACTCTTGCTTGCGGTGAGCCTCTCGGAGGACAGGCGAGTGTCAAGAAGACGGTGGGAACAGGGCGGCGCTGGCACCGAGGTGACGGAGTGACGCTTCTGGGACGCGCCGCAGCCCTGATCTTCGAGTTCTACACGGTACAACGTGCACATTCAGACGACCCCGCATCCACATCACGCGCCACATACGAGACATGTATGTCGTACCGCTCCTAGCTGCTGTCACATGGGATGTCACCCGCGCGTGTGCTCGCAGGCCTGCCCGGACAGACACCGAGGTCCCCCGAACAGCTCTTGTCTTTCGGGAAAACGCCACCAGGCGCCCGGAACCTCAGCGCAGAAGGCGCAGCAGTAGCGTGTGGGACCCGCGGTGGAAGCACCGCCCACACGAGCCGTCCTAACTACAAGTCCCAGCAGCCCTCGGCGCGGGGACGGGAAAGGGCGACCGGAGTCCGGAGAGACTACAAGTCCCGGCAGGCCCGGCGAAGGCGAAAGGACTACGACTCCCAGAGCGCATCGCTTGCAGCCTGCGCAGGGCACACTGGGACGTGTAGTCGTGAAGGGTGCTAATCCCTATTCGTTCCAGCTCAAAGAAAACTCAGATACTTCGGACAGGCCCTTGAAGCGACGTGTCCTGGGCCGACAGGGGGCACGGGCGCACCACGGGGAAGCCACACCCGGCGCGGAGGAGGTGCGCCCGCGCATGCTCACCGGGAGTCCACGCGGGAGAAAGCGCGCGCCGCGGGCCTCTGTGCCCACAGGCCCCGCCCCCGGCCCACGCACGCGCCCAACGAGCATGCGCGGAGGGCGAGCGCCGCGCGCCGCGGGGAGGGGTTCGCGGCGCCTGCGCAGAGCGACGGCTTCTCTCGCGAGGACGGACGCCATTATCGCATCTCCCCGACAAACACCACGAGAATTCCGCAGCCCACACGGTAATTGCAGCTCCCGCAGCCGGTCGCGTCTCCACCGCCCCCCCTTCCCGCGGGGCTAGAGCGAGAGCGAGATCTCCCCTCCTCCCCCGCCCTCCATTCGCCTTGCCGGCCGCCCGGGCTACCTGGCCTGCCGTCCCCCGCCGCCCGCTCCCCGGAAGAGGGCTTCTCGAAGTTTCCTCCGGTCCCCGCGCCCCGCCCGGGCGCCCCGTCCGCGCCGGGCCCCGCGGGCGGCCGTGCCCGTCGCGCCGGGGCTGGTGGCGCAAGACCCGGGGTCGCGGGGTCCCGACCCCGCCCACCAGCCCGCCGGAGCCGTGGGGCCGGCGCCCCCGGAGCTGGGCGACCCCGACCCCGAAAGCGATCTCCGGGGGACGGGGGCTCTAGGGGCGGGGACCTGGCGTCGCTCGCAGGGCTGGAGGCTTCCCGCCTCCTGCGGGGCCCCGGGACCACCCCTAGGCCCCCCCGAGCCACGACCGTGTCTGGCCTTCCCGAGGACGCACGAGGGGGGACACCGGCCTCACACGGGGACGCGTGGGTCCCCCCCAGAGGCGCCGCGGGTGGCTCTGAGCTGGCGATCTCCACGCCGCGGGGATGCGGGGCGGGCCGTGCCCGGTGGCCACTCCTGGACTCACTGTTCTGCCTGGACCCCCGTCCTGCGGGCAGGACTGGCCGACACGCTAAGACAGAACTTGGCCCTTGAGCCCACGTCCTCGGGGACAAGTCACTCGGGGCAGGGGCGGTCCGGAGGGCGCTGGGGACCTGGGAAGCGGGGACGCCCCTGGCGGACCAGCGGAGAAGATGATGTGGACTGTCCGCCCGCCCAGCCCTCTTCCTGGCTCATGTCCCCGTGTTGGCGATTAAAGGACGAAGTCGTGCCTGTGACGTGGATTCTGTCTTCATTGGCTCTCACCCTGCAAAACAGTTTTCATGTGGCTCCGCACTGTCCCTGTGGCCCTGGGGTGGCGATCCCTGAGCTGATACAGGCCGACCTGCTTTACAGGAGGGGACTTTCTTGGGGCCACGGCTTCAATTCAGTCTGACGTCTGTGTTCTAAGAAAATACATATATTTGGTGTTTCAATCCAAATGACGCGTACAGTGGAAATCCCAGTGGAAACCAGTGAGAAGCAGCAGCCTGGCCCTCGGTCTGCCCTCACGCTGTCCATCTGCTGCACGCTCCCGGGAGTTCTCTGGAGCTCTTACACACTGCTCCTCTTTTTTTGAGATGGGGTCTCCCTGTGTTGCCCAGGCTGGTCTGGAACTCCTGGCCTCAAGCGATTCTCCCGCCTCGACCTCCTGAGTAACTGAGATCACAGGCATGAGCCACGGCCGGCTCTGAGCTGGTTTTCTGTCATTTTACACGTCTCGGCTTCCCTCTTGGTAGGGTGACTTCGCCCTTCTCCCTACCCCCTCTTCCAGTCCTCACTCACTCCTCGTTCTGACTGTTCATGTTGGGACTGTGTACGTGTCAGTGCCAGTGCCAGTGCGAGACGGAAGCAGCAGCCCTGCCCCCAGTCCCATCCTCACGCCCTCCTTGTACAGCCTTGCTTCTCTGTTAGGGTGATGGCTCTCTGTAGGCTCTGCACCAGCTGCAGACCCACGCTGCTGCACACTCTTCGAGGCTCTCCTCCATCCTCTGGGCTGGTCTCTTGAGCCTGCGCAGGGGCCAGCCTGGGAGTTTCCTTCTGGGTGTCTGTCTCTGCTGGCCTCTATGTTCTTTGTTGGCTTCCTTCCTGCCCTCAGGCCTCTGGGACCGTCTTCCCTCCAGACATGCTGGACCTGCTCCTCCTTGACATATCAGGGAGGATATCAGGGAGGCTTGTCGTAGCTCAACTCTCCTGTTCCTCATCCCTGCTCTTCCCCCCTCCTGGGCCTCCTTTGCTCCCCCTTCCCGTGCCATCTTCATTCTCCCTGCGGGGAGGGGCTTCCCTTGCCTCTCACCCTGCTTTAAGCCTTCCACAGTGCAGTTCATCTCTATGCCTGGGGCCTGTCCCTCTTCATAGCCGCTTGTTGCTTTGTGGAGCCTGACCTTGGCTGAGGAAGCGAGGGCCCTCTGCGTCTCTCCTGTTCTGCTCCTTGTTCCCTAGTGTCACTGGCTCAGAGTTGGTGTCTTGCCTTGTTTGGCAAGCCCTCCTCGACTGCTGTCATGACTGCTCTCTGAGGCAAGCTGGAGCCTGGAGGCCTGGTCTGGTCCCCACGGGCCCTGAGTGCTGCGTGCCGAGGGTTCGCTGGGTCCTTACGTCTCTGTTTTGTCTCTAGTGCCGTGGGGGGTCCTGGGTGTGGGTCTTGGGACCACTCCTTGTGCTCTGGGTCACCTTTCTTGGCCGTGATGGGATCCTTACCATCTGTGGGGATTGGGTGGTGTCTCACCTGCCCTGGTTCTTGTGGGTTTATTCGACTCTACGAAGAGGCCTTTGGTGGGGTCGGTGAGGTCAGTTGCTGCCCTCGGGCAGGAGTCCCAAAGCTGTTCTGTCTCTTCCGCTGATCCCTGTGGCCTGTGGGGTGTGTCCTGTTCCTGGGGCCCCCTCCCAGCTGCAGTGCCTCAGGTGTCCTGGCCCTGCATCCTTGGAAGAGTGCCAGCTCGGTGGGTGAGGTTCTTGGACATGGCTGGTGGCAAGGCCCTGACCCCAGACTCCGTTAGCTTCCCACAGGCAGTGTGCCCAGCTGCTGCCCCCGGGCCAGGTTAAAGGGCGCCTGTGCTGAAGCAGGGCTTGTGTGGCCCTTGCTTGGGGGTGGGGAGGGGCATGGTCTTAGTGTGTTTTAATCAGGTGGGCACCTGCAAATTGTGCATAGTGAGCTGGGCTCCCTCATCAGAGCCTTGCTAGCATTGGCCTGGGCTATCTTGGGAGTTCGGGAGAAACAGACCTCAGGCCCACCCGGACCTGCAGCATCAGAATCTGTGGCTTGGTTACCTGTTCCTTTCCAGGTAGCTGTAGACTTCCCAGCAAAGCTCCAGAGCTGTGAATGAACCTCCCTGTCCCTCCCCACTCCCCCGCTCCCCAGCGTGGACATCCTGTATACCCTAGTGTCCATGTGGGAAGCGGGGCTCTGTTGGGCAGTGCTCACCCGAGTGGCAGCCTGAACTTGGCTCCACCAGCATCCTGCTGTCTGGAGATTCCAGCCAGGGCCCCACCCTGCATCCACGGCCGTGTCTTCTCCGACCCCTCTGGTCTGTGACAATTGCACAGCCCCAGAGCATCTCCCCTAAGGTCTCTGTTGCTCACAGAGGGGAAGGTCCAACTGTAAATTCCAGCGGAAAAGCCTGGCAGATGCCCCTGATGAGGGAATGTTACCGGGGCGAGACGTGGATGCCAAGTGCCCAGTGCTTGCTGAGGTTACCTCACTGTGCTGGTGGCAGAAACGCAGTTGCCTCTTGAAGAGATGCTGACCTGAGTTGAGAGGCATTTGCCCTGAGGGCGCTCCTCAGAGCCCAGGTCTCAGGAGATGGGGGCTGGGGACACACATGCAGCCTGACTGGGTGTACACAGGTGCTGGGGGGGCTTTCTGAACCACAGTGCCATGTGTCGGGGAGGGGCTTGGAGACATGGGGACTTCATGCATAAGTGCTAGGTAGGCCTGCATTGGGTGTGATGGGCACCCTGTGTGGCTTGCTGGCCTTGGGTCTTCACAACCTGCATCTGCAGCCATGCAGACCCGGAAGTGGCAGTCATGCCATTAAATTACTCATGACAACACAAGACTGACTTGAAAACGCCCACGTGACTTAGGTTGCAGCTGCTTAAACGTAGGAAGAATAAGTGTCTCCTCACACTGGAGAAGAGACTTCTGGGAAAATAAACATTGAGGGTCTCAGTGCACATCTGAGAAAAGGAAGGTTCCCCCCCCCGCTCCTGTGAATAACATACTTTGTTCTGTCCTCACATGTGTGGTTGTCACACAGTGATATGGCATCTTCAGCGGATGTGCTCTGAACCCTCCTGAAATGTTGTTTTGCAGTGTGGGCAGTGTTTTAGGGAGTGTGGACGAGCTTTGGGGTCACAGGTTACAGTTTGCGCTCATGACTTTCAGCCTTCCTGGGGTTGTGCAGCCCCCTAAGAAGAGCGTGCCCCCACGGAAGAGCAAATGGAGCCTGTGAGAGTGTTCTTTACAGTGTAGATACACACACTGGGTTTCGCGTTTGCTGGTGCAACTGGTGAGCTCAGCTTATCCCCCAGCCCAGCCTTTGACTCCACTTGTGAGTAGCACAAGACTCTGCCTGGGCCCTTGGAGGAGAAGGTGTCGCTATCCCTGGGGAATGGAGAAACCCTCCCCGACCCCTGTGTGAGGTTGGCATGCTGGCTGGGTGGCTCCTCCTAGGAGGTGGTAGAGGTGCTTGAGGCCTGTGGATGTTCTTGAATTAAACGGGGTGGGGGGGAGAGAAACACTTCTTAAGCACAAGCAGATGCCTAAAATGTGCTGAAGTCCTGTGAAACGGGTTGTGCTTTCATCCTCTGCATCTTTAACGTTGCACATGGTCAAGGACTGCCCAGTTTGATGGAGTGTTTTGGACTGTCCACCCCATGGAGCAAACACCAGGAAGAAGTCTTGCTGGTGGTGGAAGATAGGGGACCCCCAGCAGGGACCCCATGGCCTGGTAGCTTACAGTGTATAGGCTGCAGATTAGTAAAACCGAGGAGAAAAGGCCAAGTTGGTAAAGAGACAAGGATGGGCGTCAGAGAATCCCCAAGGAAGTGGATGGGCAGAGTGGGTGGTCACACGAAGGCTGCCTGCCCTGCCTTTCCATAGCTGCCATGTTTTAGCACTGTGACATCACTGAGAATAGATCACGTGTTGACCAGGTGCACCATGGCAGTCTGGCCGGGCGAGCCGGGGATACTTCGGGAGGCCTGGGACGGCTTCTGTGGTCTGTGGTGTGCCCTGTCCTGACAGCTCCTTGGTAATAAAGATTTTTTTTTTTTTTTTTTTTTTGAGTTGGAGTCTCACTCTGTCGCCCAGACTGGAGTGCAGTGGCCGCTCCCGGCCACCGCAGCCTCGACCTGATGGGCTCCAGCGATCCTTCCACCTCAGCCTTCCAAGTAGCTGGAACTACAGGCGCATGCTACCATGCCCAGCTACTTTTTGATTTATTGTAGAGATGAGGTCTCGCCAAGTTACCCAGGCGGGTCTCGAACCCGCGGGCTCAGGCAATTCACTCACCTCGGCCTCCCAAAGCAAGGGATTACAGACTGAGCCACCGAGCCAGGCTGGTAATAAAGATTTAAATCTGTGTCTTGAAGGTGGCTGTGGCCTCTTGTGATGCTCCTTGCCCTCAAGGCAGAAAGTCGCCAGGTGGCTTGAAGCGGTGTATCCTTTCTGACACCGGACCTGGGTTTGGATGAGCAGGAGTGAACCTTGGTGTGTGAGCTGCTGGCGTTCCCCTACTGGTGTGAATTCTTGTCCCTTGACTATGGCAAGACCCCAGTCATCTTTGCCTTACCAGATGATGCGGGGAGGGAGTCAGGCCACGGTTCTGCTGTCACTGGGGGCTCAACTTTCAGTGGGGACAGCCCTTGTTGCCTGCCATTCTCCTTGGGGTTCAACTCTGGCGTGGTGTGATTGGGAGCCAGGGGATGGGCTCCGGGAGCAGGGCACCACCACCGCCAGGCTGCATTTGTGCGGAATGACTCCAGTGGGAAGGCAGGTATCCTCTTCACCAGCTAATGTCGCGACTCTCAGTGGACATGCACAGTCGCAGTAATTGGCCTTCCGGTTTTGAATTCAACATCTTATGGATTTGAAAGATATTTAGAATTTAAGTAATTTCTCTTTTTTTTTTTTGCAAAGGGCAGGTTTGATATTTACAGATTTTATATTTATGCTATATAACATGTTATTAACATTTGTATAATTTACATTTCTATAAAATGCAATCACACTGTTAGGGAGGAAGCGGAACTGAAACAGGTGAAGAGGTGGAGGTGAGTGTGTTCTGCCTCTTGCTCCTGAACCTGGGCTTCCTGGGTCATTCTCACCTCATCAGAAATCCCTCCCTGTGGAGAAGGGAGCCCGCCCGGCCTGGAGGTCCAGCTTGGGAGGCCTGGTACTCCTCCAGGGCCAGCCTGCTTCTGTCCCTCAGTGTGGAGGCAGTTCCAAGATTCTGAAAGTTCTGTGAATACCATCAGCGACCTGCGAGCTCCCATGGGCTGCAACAGAGGTTGTGGGGCCTTCCCACCTCTGTCACAGGCTCTGCTCTGTCCTTGGAGAGTGGGCTGGGCGGATGTGGCTGTTTCCATGAGACGGAACCACAGAGACAGCTAGTAGTGCGGGCCATGGGCTCAGGGTGGTCCTGTGCTCTGAGGGAGGTATGGACGTGCTGGACAGTCGAGGCTAGGAACTGATGACATGCTGAGGACGGTGGTCCTGCTGCCCAGCCCCATGCTGAGCCCTACCTCCCTCCGTACAAGTGGCTCTGCCAGGGGCCTCTTGCATCCGCTCGGAGGATTGGACGATGCCACTGAGCCTCCTCATTGTCTGGTGAATGACCTGGGACGATGGAACCTTTAGCTTATTCTGGGAAATCTGCGTGTTAGCCACAGCTTTTCAGAGTGGGATCCGCCTGGCAGAGTCATCATCACATGAGGGGAATGCCCGCCCGCTCTAGCACTGCCTCGGGAGAAAAGGCCCAGGGTGTTTTAGGATTTGGGCTGGTTGGTTTTAATAACATCAGGCTTAGAGAGAAGTTACAAGAAAGTACAAAGACTTGTGGGTATCGTCTTCCCCTATATTCTCAGATGTTAATATTTTATCATATTTTCTTTATCCTTTCTCTCCACAACTTTGCCTTTCTCTCTCTCTCTTTCTTTCTCTGTGTATGTGTGTATTTTTTTTTCCTGAGCAGCTTATGACATGTTCCTTGACCCTTAAATACTTAAGTGGTTATTTCCTAAAAACAAGGGCATTCTCTCATATAGCCACAGTGCAAGGATCAAAGCCAGGAATTTATCATTGATAGTATTTCTGTTATCGAAACAACAGATTACTGATTATCTCAATAATGTCCTTTATTGCAAAATAAAAGACATTCCTTTATTAAACTTGGTGAATATATTTTTTCCCTATGAATATTTGCTGTGACCCACATAATCATAAATTAGGTGTCATACTCCCTAAACATTTAGTAAAACCAAAAGGCTGCAGATTTATTTTTGACAAGAATCACTGTGGATAACCATTTCCTTCTGCCATTATATATATAACCATACCTTCTGGAGAGGTATGGGAAAGACTTTGAGTCAGTCAAGTTCAGAGGCAGAATGCTGGTGTTTTCAAGTCTATCTGGGTCGTTACTTGCGAGTGTGACAGCTGTGTGCCGGTGGTGGTGGTGGGGCCAGCGCTTAGGGTCATATGTGAGCACAGCCTGCCACAGTGCCATCTGATGGTTCTGTCCAAAGTCAATGATTCCAGCCCTCCGTGGGCATGTCCTGGGCTCGAGTAGATGGTTTTAAAGGGGCTGTCTCCTTCAGGGCTGGACCTGCTGGCTTACTGAGACAGTCTGCACATTTTGGGCTCACTTAAAAATGTATTCAGGCCGAAGGTCAGGTTACTATTGGATTAAGGTAAAAAACCATTTCTGAAAGTTAAATGACTTAATGCCTGGGTCCTGTTTCTCAGCAACGCCTCACTCACGCAGTGGTCACCTCACAGCAAAGACCTCTCCTGCCCTCCACTGCCATCACCGGCCACATCTGTGATGGAGGTTCTGGTTGACTGGCATGGGTTGACTCGTTCCCCTGCTCCAGCTAGTAGCTCCCCAGCTGTCTGGGTGAGGGCCTCGAGCTCACTGGCTGTCTATGGGTGAGGGCCTCCAGCTCCCTGCCATCCCTGGGTGAGGGCCTTGGAGCTCCCTACAAGGGGTGGAGGAGGGTGAGGTCCTTGGCTTCCAGGCTGCCTCTGGTCTGGTGGAGTCTCTGAGTGTGCTGGAGCCCCGAGGCCGAGTTCACAGACTTGCTGCTGCACTTCTGCGGAGGTGGGTGCCTTGCAGCGTGACATGGGGCCTTACCACGCATCAGACGGCTGCCCAGTGTTCTCAGCCAGGAGCGAGAGGAGCTTCCTGTCTCCCCTAGAGACTTTCTGTCCATGAACTTTGAAACGTCCACATGTCTTACATCCACACAATGGACATTTGAGGGCTTGAGCTTCTTGTGGACCTGAGATCCTACCCAGTCACTTCTGCTTCCAGGGGTAGTATCTCACTTGGGGACTTTCTCCGGGCCTTACTTTTTTTTCTTTTTTTTTTTTTTGAGTTGGAGTCCCACTCTGTTGCCCAGACTGGAGTGCAGTGACCACTCCCGGCCACCGCAGCCTCGACCTGCTAGGGCTCCGGTGATCCTTCCGCCTCAGCCTTCCGAGTAGCCGGAATTACAGGCATGCGCTACCACGCCTGGTTGATTTTTTTTATTTATTGTAGAGATGAGGTCTTGCCAAGTTGTCCTGGGTCTCAAACCTGCGGGCTCTGGCAGTCCACTCACCTCAGCCTCCCAAATGCTTGGGATTACAGACTGAGCCACCGAGCCCTGCTGGGCCTTACTTTTGATGGTACGTGGAAAATTACAATCTTGAGTAAACTGCCATGATGCTGCCTCTAGTACCAAGACCGTGAATTTAGGTTGTCTCCTGCAACAGTAGCTGGAGTGGCTGTGTCCACCACAGCAGAGACCCACACAAGGGCCGTGCATGGCTCCGCCAGCACCTGTGACACGCTCCTTTCACCATTGCTAGCTTCTGACGGGCCTCTTGGACTTCTGTCTGCCTAGACCACGTTCACCGGCTCTCCTGTGTTGCTGAGCTGGCTGTGCAGGTCAGGTATCTGTGCCGTGGGGCCACCTCTCTGGCCTCACAGGCTCCGAGTTCACCTCTGGTGCCAGCACCATGACTTGTCAGGACTGTTCACTTGGGAGTTCGTTGCCTTGTCTTTACATTGTCTGGTTAGAGTCATACATTCCCTCAATGTTGTGGCACGTGCTGGTTGTTTGGTTCAGTTTGTGTGAAATTTTGAGGTGAAGGACATGCTAGTGTCTTCACCTCTGGACAGGGGCCGCCCCCCTGAGTTTGCAGTACGTGGGAACACAGAGGAGAAGTGGATGGAAATAAAGGGATTTCCATTTCTGGAGGAACCTGGGAGGTCGGGGAGCTGAGGTCCCACTCCAGGGGAGGCAGTGAGAGCCCGCGGGGATGCAGCGTTGGTCAGCCCTGCCCAGCGGGCTCCTGCGGGCACGTGCTTGACGTGCCCCATCCCTACGGCCCTTCACTGCTCTCTGGTCGAACAAGAATCGCCTCCTCAGACCCTCGCCAGGCATCTGCGAGATGAGGCAGGGCCTGTCCAGGAGTGTGGCAGGCGGTGGCAGCTGCCATGTGACTGCTGTGGTTGATGGCTTAGGAGGGCGTGGGCAGCTAGCACCTGTGGGAAGGAGGACAGTTGATCAGAGCTGCCCCAGTGAGCAGGTGCCACCATCTGGGCTGGGAAGTCGGTGCAGAGCTGGAAGGGGCAGCCTGTGGAGCCACAGAGGGCATGACCGGGGTGGGTGCTGACTGGCGGGTGACACAGGAAAAGCAGTTACAGGATTTGGGCCTCAAGCCTGTAGACAGTGAACACATGAAATTGGGAGGTCAAGTGCCAGGCACGGTGGCTCACGCCTATAATCCTAGCACTTTGGGAGGCCGAGGTGAGAGGACTGCCTGAGCCCATGGGTTTGAGACCCGCCTGGGCAACTTGGCGAGACCTCATCTCTACAATAAATAAAAAATTAGCTCGGTGTGGTGGTCCATGCCTATAGTTCCAGCCACTTGGGAGGCAGAGTCGGAAAGATCACCTGAGCCCAGCATGTCAAGGCTGCAGTGGCCGTGAGCATGCCACTGCACTCCAGCCTGGGTGACAGAGTGAGACTTTGACTGAAAAAAAAATAAAAGAAATTGGGAGGTCAGAGTGGGGGCAGCACTGGGTTACAGGTAAGCCCCCTGTAATGGTGGAGGTGGGGGCAAGGCATCCCAGAGCCCTGGAGAGGGCTGCATTCTGCAGAGGGCTGGGGCGCAGGAGGCAGGTAGGCAACCAGCGGAGTGGGTCAAAGGGTGTGGATGCCAAGGAGCCCCTACTTGGAGCCCTGTGGGAGTGGGCCACTGGAAGCCCCATCACCTCGGGCAGTTTACCTAACCACACAGGCCTGGCTTCCTCCACACGGTTTTTTTTTTTTTTTGTCTTAAACAACAAACATTTATTTCTCATAGTTCTGAAGCCTGAACAGTCCAAAATCAAGATGCTGGCAGATTTGGTTCATGGTGAGAACCCCATTCCTGGCTTGCAGAGGCTGTCTTCTTACTGTCTTCACATGGCGGAGAGAGAGAGCTCCTCCACACTTCTTTGGTTAATGTAGGCTCTTACATCTGCTCACTGTTACCTTGTTGATTTCTTTGTACCATTGTGAACTTAGGAGTAGGTTAAATAGGATTGAAGGAAAGGGCAGGAGTGGCGTCTGTACCCCACTGGTTCATGGCTTAGAGGCCGCAGGATGAGGACATGATGAGGATGTCCTTCCCGGGGACCTCAGACAGGCCTTGGTTTCTTCATCTGTGAACCGGGATGCACCTGCTGCAGTGGTTGTGAAGGTTAAATGCAGTCATGTATGTAAAATCTGTTGCTTAGAACTGAACAACCAGTGCCCTTGGTGTGATTGTTCTCTTTAGCTTTACCAGGTTTGTGTGTCTTTTTGTGCTTGTTGATCTCATGTGGTGCTAATTTTGTTATTACAAACTTGTCTATGGTGAGAATTGTGGTGATACGCTTCCATCACAGAACCTTAGGGTCTTAGCATGAAAAGGAAATTAGAGGTGTTTTAAATGAAAAGTCCTTGCTGAGTGAAACAACTGAGCCGTGGTGGTAATGTTCACATTTTCTATATGTGTGACGTCACACTCGTGAGATGTCTGCTATTGCGCTGGGCCCATGCCACATGTGTGTGGGGCTCCCATGAATCGCTGTCCATGGCAGCTGTGCTGGGCATTAGGGTTAGGACAGCTGCTGTGTCCTCTGGGGAAGTGGCTTTTCTCTTGCATTTTATTGTAAATTGTGATAGGTTCTGTTACTGTACAATTTGTAATGTTGGAATACAGCATTCTTTATTATTCAATCATAATTTATTGAGAGTTTTAAATGTTTTTAAATGACTGTAGACAATTTACAATGTTGAGTGTGAATTTTTATAGTCTTAGGGTCAATATTTCTTTTCTCTTCTGTTGCCCAAGCTGGAGTTCAGTAGTACAATCATAGCTCACTGCAGCCTCAAACTCCTGGGCTCAAGTGATCCTCCTGCTTGGCCTTCTGAGTAGATGTGACTACAGGCGTGTATCACCAAACCTGGCTAATTTTTAATTTTTTTTGTAGATATGGGGTTTTTCTGTGTTGCCCAGGCTGATCTCAAACTTCTGACCTCAAGTCAGGGATTACAAGCTGAGATTATAGGTGTGAGCCACTGTGCCTGGCCAGGGGCCAGTATTTCTTACATGGACATATGTCAGTGAGAAAATGACTTTAAAAATGTTTAGTCTTAATACTTACTTCTTTACCTCGGTATCTCTTGACAACATGAGGTATAATTGGATGTAGATATCAAAGACAGGAGAGTGTCTGCTTAAACACAGCTTTCTCTTGTGGAGGTCTGGGCCTTGACGGATGTCACCTGGTGCTTCCTCACGTCTCTTTTCCTCTTAGTTGTGAAGCACGGAGCTCCTGTGCAATGAACGTGTAGGAGGGGGCTGTGGCCTCTGTTAGTTCAGGCTTTCTGACTGTGCTTTTTAACGAGAACCGTCAGAGACAGGATTTCTTGCTGTTCATGCTTTTTCCCTTACTAAAAGAACAGAGGTAGTCTGTCACTTCCAGGACACCAGTTAGCAGTCTACTGCCTGTGAGATTTGAGCCGTCAGTGGCACCTGCTGCCCTGCACCTGCTGCTTCTGGGAAGGGGCTGCTGGGTCCATGGGCCAATGTGGCTTCTGGCAGTGTGTCCCCAGAGGCACCAGGAGGGCTATAGGACGCGGTGGGCCAGAGGAGCCATGCCGGGCACATCTTGGCCCAAGATCCCTCCACAGTCCAAGGCTGGCCAGTGGGTCTGTCGTGGTCAAGTAGGAAGGTGCACCAACTGGCCTCAGAGCCACACTGCAGCTGCCCTTGGGGAGGGCGCCTCCTTGATGGGTTTATTTTATTTTATTTTATTTTTTTGAGTTGGAGTCTCACTCTGTCACCCAGACTGGAGTGCAGTTGCTGCTCCCGGCCACTGCAGCCTCGACCCACTGGGCTCCAGTGATCCTTCTGCCTCAGCCTTCTGAGTAACCAGAATTACAGGTATGCGCTACCATGCCCGGCTGATTTTTTGATTTATTGTAGAGATGAGGTCTCACCAAGTTGCCCAGACGGGTCTCGAACTGCGGGCTCAGGCAGTCCACTCAACTCAGCCTCCCAAATCACAGGATTACAGGCTGAGTCACCAAGCCCGGCTAATGGGTTTTGGTATCACATTAAGGAGGCGCATCCGTGGTCACCTGGGGAACTGTGAAGTCACGTCCAGCCCCACCTACCCCTGCCTCCCCCTGTGAGGCAGGGCTTCCTCACTCAGTGGCCAAAATGGTGCATCACAGCTGGGGCCAGCAGGCCCAGGAGCCAGCTGCTCCCCGAGCCTAGCACGAACCATGTTGGTATGTGCACGGCGCACCTCCTCTCACTAAGGTTTTGTTGGATTACTTTGGAAACACCAGTCATTTTCATAACAAATGTCCATGTGCTGTGGTGTGGTTTTGTCCTCACAACTCATGTGGAAGCTTAGTCCCCAGTGTAGCAATACTGAGAGGTGGGCTGTGCCATTGGTAGTGGGTTAACCCACTCGTGGATTGGTGGGCTGTCACAGGAGTAGGCCGGTGGTCATGACAGCGGGTGCTATCAAAAGCCCGTTTGACTGTCTCACTGGCTGGAAGGCCCTTGCCACGTGGCCCCAGGCCTTGGGCTTCCAACCTCCTGAACTGTAAGAAAGTTTTTTTCTTCATAAATTATCCAGTCTCAGGTATTCAACTGTAGCCACAGAAAATGGATGAAAACAGCGTGATACTATGTAATGTGTTGATGTGTAATTTATAAATGAATTGATAAATAAATATTCAAACATCTATTATGATTTCAAATGTGGTGAATATTGATTGTCAGCTACAGTCTGTACATGTACAGGCCCTCTGGCGGCATCTGTAACCTAGGGGTGGTGGAGGGGTCCTGGGACCAGAAATCACAACCTCCACCTCCGAGTCTCCCTGCCTCTCAGGAGGCTTCCTGGAACTCGTGTGTTAGTGGCTCAGGTTTTGACCACTCACTTAAAAATGGGAATTTCCCTCTTCCCCTGCAAGTATTTGGATTTCTTATGATTTTTAAATTTACTCACTTGAATTCTCAGAGGCAAGAGCTGTGTCTATGTGTCCAGAAATGCGTCTGCTACCCAGGGTGGCGCTGAGGGCATGGCCAGCAGTGGCCTTCGCCAGCCTTTCCTTCTTGGGGCCTGAGCAACCTACAGGCCGAGATGGAGGATGCTGTGGCTGGAGAGTGCCGTGGCTGGCTCAGCCCGGGGCTTCCCCCCTGTGCCTGCAGTGAGCATGTGAAGGGTGTGTGTTGGAAAGCGTGCTAAAAGTGGCACAGCCCTCAGCCATGTGACCGTCACACCAGAGGCAGGAGACCCTGGCCACTGAGGCTGCTTGACCTTCTCCTGATTTTACACTTGAGCGTGTGTGGGGGACTGTGCTGCTGGGTGTGCCTGCGCCCAAGTGGCGCCCAGAGGCGAGGCACCCGCACCTCTGTGGCCTCCCGACCCATCGAGCCCTGACCCATTTGTGCAGTCTTGCCTCTCCCCACTCATCCAGGCTGACTTTGGGGAGAAAGAGCTGAGTCCTTTCCACATGTTTAATGCTTAATACAAGTGGATTTTTGTGTGAGCTTAATTAATTAATTAATTAATACATGCTTAATTAATACTTAATACTTAATACATGCTTAATTAATTAATTAATTAATTAATACATGCTTAATACAAGTGGATTTTTGTGTGAGCTTCCTGCCATCTTTCTCATTCATTCTTTGCTGCACTTACGTCCCAGGAGGGTTTGACTCAGTGGCATGATCTCTCCTTCCCAGCAGTCCCCTTGTTTTTGGAGACTTAGCTTTTTACTAGTACAGTATGGCCCCTCTTTAAATGGGAGTTACCATCCTGGTTCTCCCAGCATTGTGGACTTGACCTTCCAACTCCCATGCACTGAGAAGGCTGCAGACGGAAGCAGGAAGTAGGACGACAAGGGTGATAGGTGTGAGGTTGGACTGGTGGAGCTTGGTGACAGCGGATCCTTCCTCAACACGTGTGTGTTTCCACTCTTTCTGTGTGATTGCCCACGCCATGGTGGAATTGAGGATTGCATCTCACTTGGGCTTGTGAAGGATGTTCCTAACCCCAAGGCTTTGTGCCAGCAGAGACACATTCAGTGTATGTCCTGTCGTCTGTGAAGTGGAGCTGGCCTCCAGGATTTGTGGCTCCCTTTGTGGCTTGGGACTGCTTCTCGGCTCCCTTTGTGGCTTGGGACTGCTAGGCTCCCTTTGTGGCTTGGGACTGCTTCTTGGAGACTCCTGTGTGCATCTGATGACTGGGAAATCCTGTCGCTCTCGTCCTACAGAGTCACCCCCGCCCTGGGAGCCTGCACATGTGGCCTGTGTTGTGCTGCTTCCTGTGGAAATAGCCTCATCCAAAGCAGATGTGGCCTCAGGGCTTTTAGTAAGGGTTAGTCTAAGAAGCCTGTCTGTCCTGAAAATATTGGTGGGCAAGGGTCCGTGGTGTTGTGATTCTCTAGTGAGACGACCCCTGTGAGGTGGTTCTATAGAGTGACCGAGAAGAGCCTGGTGGTGAATACAGGAAACTTTATTTAGCTATTTTCTTGCTACCTTTTTCCTGTAATGAGAGCTGATAGTCTATAACCTTTCTTTATTTCTTTTTATTTTTTTGAGTGGAGGTCTCACTCTGTCACCCAGGCTGGAGTGCTGTACAACGATTACGGATCTTGGCGGCCTAGACTTCCTGGGCTCAGGCGATCCTTCTACGTTAGCCTTTTGAGTAGCTGGGACTATAGGCGTGCACCACCGTGCCTGGCTAATTTTATTCATTCATTTATTTATTTTTTGTAGAGATGAGGTCTTGCTATGTTGCCCAGACTGGTCTCGAACTCTTGGACTCAAGAAATCTGCCTGCTTTGGCCTCCCAAAGTGCTGGGATGACAGGTGTGAGCCACTGCACCAGGCCCAGCCTTTTCTTTTTAAACCTTTATTGCTAAAGCGCAATTTTATGCTCAGTTACGATAGCTTTTTTTTTTCCTATGTAGCTAAGTATTAAGTCTGTACTCAAGGCATCAAGAGATACCGAGGAGCTGGACTCAGTGGTTCAACCTGTAATCCCATGCCTTTGGGAGGCTGAGGTGAGTGGATTGCCTGAACCCGTGGGTTCGAAACCCGCCTGAGCAACTTGGCGAGACCTCATCTCTACAATAAATCAAAATGAGCTGGGCGTGGTAGCGCGCACCTGTAGTTCCAGCTACTTGGAAGGCTGAGGTGGAAGGATCGCCAGAGCCCAGCAGGTCGAGGCTGTGGTGGCTGGGAGCGGCCACTGCACTCCAGTCTGGGTGACAGAGTAAGACTCCAACTCAAAAAAATAAAAAGAGATACTGAGGATGGTTGGGACACAGCACAGTCATTCCTGGGATTCAAGTCAACTTAGCTATAGGTTCTCTACCATTGTCCTTCCTGGTGGACAGTGGACTAAAGACTTTTGTAAATGTTTGTCCTCTTTTTTGGCAAATAGTAGGAGAGAGAACTTTTCTTGTTTCTGTTTCTCCTCTATTGCCTTCAGCTCAAAATGATACTTATTTTGAGGTGGCAGATTTCCATCTTCTACATTGTTCTCCAACCAGGTTACTTCCTTTTCCTCATTACCATTAATCTTCCCATAATCTTCTTACTCCTCTTAGCACAGATGGGCATAACATATTATCTTCTGGGCCTGGGGGTGGGAAAGTACAGGCTGGCAGCAGGAGAGGCAGATCATCCTCTAGGAGTGGCAGCCTGACCTGCAAGAGAAATCTGCCATGTATCTCATGCTGTCTGACACCAGAGGCTATCACAGAGGCCTAAGCAGAAGCGGGAACGGACCGTGAGTTCACAGCTGTAGGCCGACGGCTATTGCAGCCACCCTTGTCCACGCTGTCGGCATGGCCTCCTGAGCTGAAGTTGTCACCTCACCCACATCAGTCTCTAATGCCCCTCATTCATTGCACGGCTTTTCAGAAGCCATGCTTTCTTGGTCACTGCCTGTGTTCCCTCAAATTTGGGAGGCTAAAATTTGGCCTCCTGTGATGTTATAGGACTTTGCTTGCCATCAGTACTCAAACTGAGTTGCAGGCACCAGCTTCACAAAGTGTCCCGACACACCTTAGTACTGGGAGGCCAGATGACAGGCAGGGGAAGGCACTTGACTGCTAGCTTCAGGTAATCTTTGAGTGGTCCGTTCATCTGAGCTGGGTTGACTTTGCTGTGTTTCCTTGCTGCTTCGGCTTGACATCAGAAGTTGGCGAAATACTTGGTTCTGTTTGTTGTTCTATATCTGGTTCATCTTTAACTGGAACCAATGTCAAAACCGTTCTTTCCTCATCATCTCTTTCCTCCTCAGAGAACTTCTTGTTGCTGTCACAGCTGGAACCTGACGTTTTCAGCAGAAGGCAGGCAAGGCAAAGGCAGCAGTGTTGAGGATACCTGCAGAGAACTTCCTGTCACCTTGGTGATAGCTTTTCTTTTACTACTGTTTTAGTGACTTTGTGGTTTTATATCATAGGTGTCTAAAATGTTTTAAAAATAGCAAAATTAAAATATATTTGCCAGTGGCCAGGTGTGGTGGCTCAAGCCTATAATCCCAGCACTTTGGGAGGCTGAGGTGACAGGATTGCCTGAGCCCACAGGTTCGAGACCAGCCTGGGCAACATGGTGAGACCTTGTCTGTACAATAAATTAAAAAAAAAATTAGCTGGGCATGGTAGCATGCGCCTGTAATTCTGGCTACTTAGAAGGCTGAGGTGGAAGGATTGCTGGCGCCCAGCAGGTTGAGGCTGCGGTGACCGGAAGTGTGCCACTGCACTCCGGCCTGGGTAACAGAGTGAGTCCAACTCAAAAAAAAAAGTATATATGTATAGATATATTTGCTGGCATGTGTTTCAGCCAGTGAACAGCTGCTGTTACCCACTGCTGACAATTGATGAGCAGCTCACTCTATTTTCACTATTAACCAAATGTGTCATTCCCATTAATTTCGCGTTTGTGAACTGAGTAGACTGATCACTTATAACGATCCTTGTTGGAGTCAAACACAGACACGGCACACTTTGAAGACCTGACTCTGTGTTTTGAAATAGAAATGTGGACAGTCATAGTTCCTTGTGGGTGCATGACTCTGAGGTGCGTTCTCACGGTGAGTGTGCGCCAGGCCCACTGCTGGCCACCGAGAGTAGTGGTGACAGTCCCCACCTTCCAGTAGGGAGACGGACGCCAATCAAGACTGATGCTTAAGGTACCCTGAACTAGATGGTAAGAACTGGGTAGTAAGATGGGAGGGGGTGGGAGGTGGCACAGGTAGCATTTTGAAGGGGTGCAAATCAGGGTCCCTAAGGAGGCCAGGAGGTGGGCCAGGGGCAGGCCAGGGCTAGTGGTGGGGCTGAGCTGGGCGTGTCCCCGAGGAGCATGGGGAGGCTTGGCTGCAGGGCTCAGTGTGAGTGGGGAGGAGGGTCTGAGAGGCAGACTCAGCCCTGCAGAGGATCTGCTAGCCCTCGCGGGGTCTTGGTGTGATAGGGAGCTTTTGAAGGGCTTTGGGCAATCGAGGATGTGGTCTGTGTGTGTTTCACTGTGATCCCTCGAGCTACCATTGCACATAAATGCAGGCAGATGTGGCAGTAGGCGACCCATGAGCCAGATGATGCCAGATGATGACCCTGGTCCTGGCTGGGGTGCTGGGCTGGTGAGGGCTGGGTGGGTGGGTGGAGATGGATGTTTGGTCTGAGCAGTGCAGCTGAGATAGACAGTCTGGGAGGAGCAGGCTGGCTTGGGGCCGGCACCAGGAGTTGAGTGTGGGCGTGTTGAAATGGAGACCAGATTCAGGGAAGTGCCTTGTTGGTGGCCTGTGGTGTGCACCTGGTGTTCACACGAGAGGTCCAAGTTGGCAAGGTGACGTTGGGTACTGTTGGCATGGGATGGACTCAAAGCCACCAGGCTGAGGAGCTGCAGAGTCTGTCCTGGTGCTGTGCCCTGGGTGTCTGCATCAGGGAGAGGATGCGCAGACAGTGGAGACAGGAGCGGTGGTCCGGGAGGAGGGTGACCAGGAGGGCAGAGCCTGCTGGGAGCCAGGGAGGGCCCAGGAAGACGGCTGGGAGAGTGTGGCCAGCATCTGGCTGCAGGGTACGGGTGAAGGGGCTGGGTGACGGTCTCACAGCATTCTGGAGGGGAGGGGAGCACAAGAAATGGAGCCTGTCGTGCACAGGCGGTGATTCTCAGGAGTCTCAATGTGAAAGGAGAGGAGACGGGAGCTGGAAGTGGATAGGCGGTGGGAAGATGGCGGCACGGTGGCACTGGCTGCCCCAGAGTGTGTGTGGGAGTGGGAGGAGGGCGCTGGCCAGGATGGCTTGTGTGAGGAGGCAGGGGTGCAATTCTTGGGAGCACCTGCGAGCCGGGGAGGAGGAGCTGGAAGCTGAAGGGGCCGGAGATGGAGAAGGGGAGATCTCACGGATGGCAGGACTGCGGGCCAATGGGGCACATCTGAGGTTGGGTCATCCCTGGAAATGGGTTCTTTCCACAGCCCTGCCCTGTTCGTGAATCCCCACACTGCAGGCAGGTTAAAGCAGGGTCATGGCAGTTCTGTGACATTTGCTGAGACTTCGCGTAGCTGACCTGTCTGTGGCCTCATGACTGTGTTAGAAAAACCACCTCGCTGTAAGAGGTAAGGGCAGTTGCTCAGAGGACGCATCCTTAGGAGGGTAAACCTGGGGTGGCGAGCTCTGCTGTTAGCACTCTGCATCCCTAGCGGCGGTGCCTTGTGTTCGCTGTGTGTCCTGACCTCCCTCACGTGGTCACACCCACAGACATGGGTCGACACAGGTGTGCCATGTGTGGGGCATAGCACTGGGGCTGCCTTCTGTACTTTCTGCAACTTCCATGCACCTTCCCCCTGGCGTATTATGTCCTGGAGAGCCTCCATCCTGGTTCATGTATGTAGCCCATCTCATGCATGTGAGTAGCTTCGCAGCAGCATGTATCCATTTTCTGCCCTTCCCTCCTGCTGTATCCAGGCTGCTGCTGAGCTGGGGCCTGCGGTGTGTGCCCTGAGCCAGGCACCTCTCCTGGACCGTGGGATCTGAGCTGTGATTGCAGCAGCATAAGACTTCCTGAGCGTTAGTCTCAATCCAACTGTTTTATTACGTGGAATCTGAACCATCCCAGGACTTCTGAGAAGGGTCAGTTTATTTGCCAAACAGCAGTTGCATACCCCACTCTGTCCAGCTGCCTGGGCTTGTTGCCCTCACATTTCTGTTGGCGCCTTGACTGTTAGCAGGATTTCCAGCGACTCTTCCCTGGCAGCAGAGTCATTTTGCATACGCATCCTGGCTAAGTGTGGCACCCTCAAAGGGAGAAGTTAGGAGTCAGGGCTCTGGGGTGAGACTCCTCTAGGGCCTTTGGAAACAGGGAAAGGCTAGGTATCGCAGGCCTGTGTCTGCTGGTGCCTTCTGAGGGCAGGCTTTAGCCCGGAATCTGTGGACCCGGGCCGTCTGCAGAGCAGCTCTGGCGCAGCGCTTGGTGAGACTGGCTATGTTGGCAGGCCATCTGGAACCAGGTGCTGGTCGTTTTCCCCTCTTGTGGGGAGGTCCAGGCAGGCTGGGCTTCTTCCATGCAGTCCTGTTGCCACCATTCCAGTGCCCTCTGCCCTGTCCTTCCAGGCCTGGTGCCCAGCAGAAGGGCAGTAGAAGGGGCAGGGGGCCACCAACTGTCTCTTAAGGATTCCCAGAAGCTGCCATGTACACTTAGGAGTTGTGTCTCGTGCGTGATGTGAGAGAGGCCATGAAGGAACATCCGTGCCCAGTGGTCACACACCCCTGTGCACTCGGGCTGTTTGCTAAGATAGGGATAACTGACACGGATGGACAGCCAGCCATCACTGGTGCTAGTGAAGCCGCTGCCACTTTGCAAAACTTGGTGCTTTTTCCTCGAAAAGTGTTTAGAGCTAGTTCTTTTGGCTCTGAAAGCAAGCATCTGTGACCCTAAAATGTTTTAATGCACCAATGCCGAGTTTGGTTGGGTGCCATTGCCCAGCTGAGAACCACAGCTTTCATTAAGAAGTTTAGTTTATCCCTTTAATAATCTTTGCTTCTGGGTCTTAATGTGGAAAAAAGAAGGCTGAGTTCGTGGCCTGTGTAGCTGTGATCTTCAAGCTGACTCCCAGTTCATCTGACTGAGAGTCGTCTTCGGAGGACATGTTTAGTGTGACCACATCCTTTCATCACACGTGGCAGGCCTGTCTGGTCCGCTAAACCTGGTAACAGCTTCTGCTTGACTGAAGTTCCCTGGAGCAGTCCTGAAGGCCACAGGCTGGAAACACTGGCACCAGTGTTGGAAAGGTGTCAACCGAGCATGACAGATGTTGGGATTGGGACCCCACCCACAGATCATACCTAGGTAGTTACTCCAATCATTTTTAAAAAGTGTATTTTGTTTATTTTTGAAACAGTGATAAATGCACATGATCAAAATGCAAATATTATAAAGGGGTGAAAAGCGTTCCGGTCTATGGACAGTCCTGTGTATCTTAACCTGGAAGTATTCTGTGCATATCTAACATTTCTTAAAAATAAAGCATGCTGTCCACATGTTCTCCCTATTTCTGTTCACGAAGCACTGTTTCTTGGGGTTTCCCTAGGAGGCTCTGACTCATTCCTTGGTAACAGCGGCGTGGCACTCCATTGCTGAGCTGTGCCATGCTTACTTGCATTCTTTTGCTGCTAAAAACGATGGCAACTTGTTCTGTTCTGTTTTGTTTGTTTGTTTGTTTTGAGTTGGAGTCTCACTCTGTTACCCAGACTGGAGTGCAGTGGCCGCTCCCGGCCACTGCAGCCTTGACCTGCTGGGCTCCGGCGATCCTTCCGCCTCAGCCTTCCAAGTAGCTGGAACTACAGGCACGCACTGCCACGCCCAGCTAATTTTTGATTTATTGTAGAGATGAGGTCTCGCCAAGTTGTCCATGTGGGTCTCGAACCCGTGGGCTCAGGCCATTCACTCACTTCAGCCTCCCAGAGCGCTGGGATTACAGGCTGAGTCACCAAGCCCGGCCTGTTTGTTTTTTACGTAAATCTTTGTAGACATATTATGTGAGTTTCTGTGCTGGTGGGATTCTTTGCTGGGATGGCAAAGTTGAGCACTGTGGCCTTGCAGCATTTGGACAGCGGTTTCTGTTCTCTTCAGAAAGGATGTGCACTCCCAAAAGTGCGAGCACTGCTGTTTTCTGACACTACTACAGCAAAGAGCACCACGCTTAGTGATTTTTGCCAATCTGATAGGTGAAAAGTGGTGTCTTGCTTAGATTTTCACTTGAACAATTAACGTAATTGATGGCATCTTTTTTTCTGTGAATTCACATTCGTGTCCTATGCTCATTGATTAGGGCTACTGGTCTTCACTGCTGTGAAGAAAGCTCTTTGGTCTGTGTGTAGCAAGTATTCATTTCCTGGTTTGTTTGAATTTTGCCATCCCAAAGAAGGTGATAAAAAACAAGCTTCTGATAACCAAAATCACTTGAAGAGACATATAAACAGTGGGTAGTGGACAGCATGCTTCAGTGGCATGTAGAACCAAGATTACTGAGAACAGAAAGAAGAAAGCATAGTGTTCAGTGACTGTGTATTCTGGCAATGTAGACACGACTTAGCTGTCTAAAATGGGGAGAAAAATGGGGAGAGCATACCAAAAACAAATATTAACAATCTTTAGTAATCCTGTCGATGGGAGTGTTGGAAGTCCTTTCGGAGAATGTTTTGCTGCACATAAGTATGTATAGGGTACTGCAGTTCTATAATTCCTGATGTCCTTGAGAGCAAGGATAAGCAGAGATGGAAATTAGGAGAGGTCAGGTAAACACCTTGGAGTCATAGATGTGGGCTGAAAGTATGAACTTGTGTGTGTGCATGCTCACATGTATGTTTATATCTACACTAGCTCGGTCCACCACAAATGTACAGAAACGCTGATTGACCCAGGTGCAGTGTGCCTCCCTAGAACCCAGAGTAAGGTGTTGAAATACCACTCTCATCACAAGAAACCAGGGCTTCTTGAAGAAATGGCTGGTACCAGATCTGAGGGAAGAAATATGCAAGTTGGGCCCAGGACATCTTGTTACAGCAGATGTAAGGAAATGACCAAGCCCAGGGTTGTGTCAGAAGGATGTGGGGGCCAACTTGAAGAAGCTTCTCCTGGGCAAAGGTAAAGAAATGAACCATCTACATGGATAACAACTTTATTAGGCTTAAATCCACAAGTTCACAATGATACAAAAAAACCTAAGCACCTGTAAAGTGTTGCCACAGCACACAGCCATTGCAGACCATGCTGTCTCCTTTCTTTTCTTCCATAGTCTTGGTTCTACATGTAAGCCCAGTATGTGTCCACTACCCATGTCCCGTGCAGTCTTATCAAGTGATTTTGGTTATCGGAAGCTGGCTTTTATCACCTTCTTTAGGAAGGATACTCAGCACTGTTCTCTGAGTACTGACTGTTGATAGAAATGTACTGCCTTTATACTTAAGTAACTTTATTTGGATATAATTTTTTTTTTTTGAGTTCGAGTCTCACTCTCGTCACCGAGTCTGGAGGGCAGTGGCACACTTACGGCCACTGCAGCCTCGACCTGCTAGGCTTAGGTGATCCTTCCGCCTTAGCCTTCCAAATAGCTGGAACTACAGGTGCATGCCACCACACCTGGCTAGTTTTTGTGACTTATTGTAGAGACTAGGTCTCAGCAAGTTGCCCTGGTGCCAGGGCTGGTCTTGAACCCTTCTCACCTCAACCTCCCAAAGTGCTGGGATTACAGGCTGAGCCACCATGCCCAGCCTGGATATAAAATTCTTGGCTTACATTTCATTTCTTGAGTATCTTCCCCCCCATCCCCCTTGAGTATCTTAAATATGTTAATTAATTTTTTTTCTGTTGTAGTGTGATAATCTAATTTTCTCTCCATAATAAGTCACCTAGTCTTTTCCTGACTGTCTAAAGGAATTTTTCTTTAAATAATAATTTTTTTAGAATGTGTCTTGGTGCTGGTTGTTCTGGGTTGCTTTTATCCCCCTCTGGTTTTAATAAGTAGTTTCAAACATTCCTCTTCTCCCCTTTCTGGAAAGTTTTCTTGAATTAGTTTTTAGTATTCCATTTCCTTGCAGTAGTTTTTAATCTTTAGAGTCTCCTATTATATGTATGTTGGATCTTCTTTGCCTGTCTTAACATGCAGCTTTATCTTGAACTCTTTTCATCTCTTCCATTTCTTTCTTATTCTTAATTTTTTTTTCATTTTGTTTTCTTAGCACACAATCTATTGTTTATTTGCTCTAAGTTTCTTTTAGTTCAGTCTTCCTTTCTGAAATTATTTTTCTTTTATTTCTAATATTTTCTGAGCCTGTCTCCTCATTTTTGAACATTTCTAATGCTGGTTTGTAGTTAATGACATCTTTACATCTTTGATGTGTTTCAGCTTATTTTGAAATATTAGACTATAGCACTCATCTTTTGGGGGATGTGTCTTTCTGGCATACTTTCATTGTGTGTAGTGATGTTATTTTGCTCCTTATTCTCTTTTAAAATATGTTGTCTTTGCATGAGATTTGACCTCAATACTGTCTATGGCTCACTTTTATGTGGAATTAGTTTTCCTGAATGTACAGCAGGGAGGCTTGATTTAGAATAGCTTTCCTAACTCCACGGTTTGGGGGTTCTACCCTGTGTTGCTTTTAGGGAGTGTTAAGGATGTGGCAGCTTCTTCTCTGAGCTCTCCTGGCTCTGCTCTTCTCTCCCACTGTTAATTAACTTTCATTTTCTTAGTCTCTAATTTCATATCTTGTACACTTTGTAATCCATTCCCAGTTGTCTCATTTCAATATATTTAGTCCAGAAGGGAGCTTTGAATGGTGTTTTGAGAGTTCTCGGGGTCTGGGAAGTTTTAGGCTTCTTGGGCACCGCTGCAGACCCTTGTGCTGTCTGCAGGCGGGTGGAGCTTACCCTCCTGGTTCTGCTGCTCTGCTTGTCCTGCAGGAGGAGGGTCCACTTGGGAGAGATTTGGGAGGAGGGACAGTGTGTTACCATAGAGACCAGTGGTGTGACTCAGCTGGATGCCGGCTTCCTGGCGAGTGGTGGGCATAGCAGGACTGAGACCCTATGGGGAGTGGAAATGCCAGGACATTTGCTGTAGATATCAGACCCCACTGGAGCCTTTTGGCTCAGGGATACTGTGTCCAAGCCACGTTGGGAATGTGCCTCTGAGGCGGCGGGGGAATGAAGTGGGAGGCGGGGACTCTTGGCAGGGCTGGTGGGTGGTCAAGGAGAGAGGCAGCAAATGACACTGTGTGACTACTTCTTGGTTCTTAGGGAACACTGACCTCTGGGTGTTTGGGCAAAAAGAACCCTGATGAGAAAATCCACAGACGCTATGTCCTCTGGCGTGTACACATGTGGCTAGGAGGCGTCATGTCACTATCACGATTGTTACTTTCCCTCTCCTGTCTCTCCACTTCTGTTTGGCAGGTGACAGACGCCCAGCCCCGCTGTGAACTGGACTCTCGCGTGGGGTCAGCCACTCCCCTCCCACTCTGGATGATGTCGGAACACGACCTGGCGGATGTGGTTCAGATCGCGGTGGAAGACTTGAGTCCTGACCACCCAGGTATGGAGCTGCGGGTGGTCAGTGGAGCCTTGTTCTCTCGGGTTTTCAAAGCCAGACTGCTCCAAGCATTCTCTCTCCTTTAGATTAGTTAGAAGAAAAAGGGATGCGTGCTCATGTGAACACTCAGATCCTAGCTATGTGAGCACTGTCAGCCCTGGCCTCCCTCACCTCCGCAGCCCCAGCCCATGTTTCCCCCAGATGTGAGTCCCTCCAGAGCTTTTTCTCGAGGGCCATGGCCTGCTCGCGCTCCTCTGATGTGCGCATGTTCTACTGAATCCTGCTAGCACGCCCTCCTTCCAGGTAAAGCTTTAACTGCTATGCACCACTGAACTTGGCCACTGTGGAGTCTGTACATTTGCTTGAGTTTGTTAGAAACTACTTGGTGTTCCATTCATAGGTGTGCCCTGATTCCTGGGCTCTTCCCTTCTAGATGGCTGTTGGTGTAGCTTGCATTGCTTTTGTTTTGTGCACAGTCCCCTGGAAAGTTCCTTGCCCATACATCTTGGCAGATATTTTTGTAGGGTAAGTTCCTGGAAGTAGAATTGCTATGTATGCTTAAAATTTTGATAAGACTGACAGATTTTTCAGAAATGTTATACTAATTTATTCTTTCACTGACAATGCTTGAGTATAAGTTTTTCCCTATACTTTTGCTAAGATTAGTAATTTCTAAAAATGATGTTAAAGGCACAAATCTACTTGGAAATCTTAACTAAATATTTGTTTAAGGAGACACTTTAGAGATAAAACTTCAAATTTTAGGAACTTCATCTGTGAAGACACTTTGTCTGCATCTATCATTTTATAAAGATTTCCTTTTTTTCTTTTTCTTTTTTGCTGTAAAGTAGCATGTGCTTTATAGTTAAGTTTGAAGTGTCTGATGCACACAGTGAAGTCACTCAGCATTTTAGCTGCCTGATTATTCTTTCAGGAATGTTAGAATTGAAATGCTGACAGTTTTTACTCTCAGAAAAGAGAATTGGCCGGGCACGGTAGCTCAGCCTGTAATCCTAGCACTTTGGGAGGCCGAGGTGAGAGGATTGCCTGACCCAGGGTCTTGAGACCAACCTGGGCAACTTGATGAGACCTCATCTCTATAATAAATCAAAAAATTATCTGGGCATGGTGGTGCATGCCTGTAGTTCCAGCTGCCTGGAAGGCTGAGGTGGAAGGATCGGCTGAGCCCAGCAGGTTGAGGGTGCCGTGGCCGGGAGCGTGCCACTGCCCTCTAGCTTGGGTGACAAAGTGAGACTCTAACTCAAAAAAAGAAAAGAGAGTTTTCAGAAATCTCCTAAGAAAGTATGATGCCTTATTTGTGTGATCTGTTTGCTATTTTAATTGAAAAAATTCCATTTGGAGATGAGTTCTGGTGTGGCAGGGGCAAGTAGTAGAAATCACGTGAAGGGAAATGTGTGTCCACTGGGAAACCCAGGGGCATCGTCTCAGGAATGCTGTTCTGTAATCAGTTTCTGCCTTCTTTTGTTTCTGATTTGTTTGTAAGAAGCATTGTTGCTGCATGTGACAATTTAAAGAACACCTGTTTCTATTTTGGAAGGTGAATGGCGATTTCTTTTTTTTTTTTTTTTTTTTGAGTTGGAGTCTCACTCTGTTGCCCAGACTGGAGTGCAGTGGCTGCTCCTGGCCACCGCAGCCTCAACCTGCTGGGCTCCGGCGATCCTTCCGCCTCAGCCTTCCGAGTAGCCGGAATTACAGGCTCAGGCAATCCACTCACCTCAGCCTCCCAAAGGCGTAGGATTACAGGCTGAGCCACCGAGCCCGGCTTGCGATTTCTTTAGAAAACATACTACAGTGTTGTAAAAGAAATGCTACAATTACATACATTTTAAGCAGTTTTGGGATTATTAAAATTCTGACAGCCCACTACCCAAATACATTCTGTTTTTGTAGGCTGGAGGCCCAAAGAGGCTTAGAGAAATCATTCTGGTCTCGGTTGTGTTCCCATCCTGGGCCCACACCTTGTTGCCTGCCTATGAGGGGCTTGCTGTGTACAGGGTGCTCGAGGCCTGCCCAGAGACAGGACTGGCAGGCGCTGACCCCAGAAATGCACACACCTGGCAGATACCACGGTGATCACACATGCTTGTGTCCATGGTGCGTTTAAGATATTTTCCTCATCTCTAAAATACAAATCTTTAACTGTGTAGTCAAGATAGTGGAAAAAATAAACATTTCCTGTAATGTTCTTCTAAACTGTTGGCACGTGTGTCTTTGCAATTTTTCCTTATTTCTCTTTTAAACAAGATTTTAGGATCTTCCGATTTTGTGTGTACTGGCTGTGTGGCTGTGCTTACTTTACCTGTCTGAATACATCAGATTGTGACTTTTGTGACTTTTAGCAGACCTGTCATCCCAGTTGACTGTGATGACTTTGTAGTGAACTGGGAGTATTTTTGTCTAATTCTTTTTTTTTTTGAATTGGAGTCTCACTCTGTCACCCAGACTGGAGTGCAGTGGCACGCTCCCAGCCACCGCAGCCTCGACCTGTTGGGATCCAGCGATCCTTCCGCCTCAGCCTTCCAAGTAGCTGGAACTATAGGCGTGCACTACCACGCCCGGCTCATTTCTGATTTATTATAGAGCTGAGGTCTCACCAAGTTGCCTGGGTGGGTCTCAAATCTGCAGGCTCAGGCAATTCACTCGCCTTGGCCTCCCAAAGTGCTAGAATTACAGGCTGAGCCACCAAGTCCGGCCTCTTTTGTCTAATTCTAAAAGGTATGCATGCAAAAACATAAAAAAATCAATGTGTACAAAATGTAGTGGGTACAAAGAAGAAAACCATTGTCACTTATGGTCCCGTTGCCTGTGGGAGGTTACTGTGCCTGTCCTGACGAGGGCATGTTTCCTTTGACGTGTCTGTTCTGCTACGCTTTGCTGACAGCCCTGAGGAACTTCATGTTGCCAAGGGGTGTGCTTTCTTCTTTTCCATAGTTAAGGTGAAGCTAGCTGTGTGGCCCCAGAGAAATCACTTAATCTCTCTGGACTTATTTTCTTTTCAGCAAATTGAAAGGGTAGAATAATGAGTGCCAGGGTCTCTCTGTTCTTCTAGTCCAGGAATAATGACCAGTTTGTCATGAGTATAAACAGCCTGTGACTAAGGATCTGAGAACCTTTGACTGACCTCAGACACATGTAGGCATGGCATTTTCCTCCTCAAATGTGAATCCAGGAGAATGCATTTGCACGGGAGGTGCCGATGGTGGAGGCACTCCCACCTCCCAAATCTGACATGAAGGTGGATTGTGGGCAGCCAGTGGGCTTTTGGGCATGCCTCAAGTCCTCAGCATGGATAACTGACCGCTCTTGCCTAAGACCGGGAGAGCTTCCTGTTAGCACTGGGCACTGTCTGGTGTCTCCATATTTCATCGTTCAAGATGAGCCACCTCCTGTGTACACGCTTCAAGGCATGACACTCTTTTCCCCCTGCCAAGATCTTATTTGTATCCTCAGTACACACAGCATGGCAAGTGGAGGTGTCTTGGCTGAGGGGCAGGGCTGCAGAGACCCGGGCATGGGGCTTTCCCCATGGGCTTGCTCTGACCAGCCCACTCCAGCAGATGGTGGTCTGTGTGCCTGCCTGATGTGCTGTGCCCACACCATGCAACCTGTGTGTAAGGTGCTGGGAGGGCAGCTGCCCTGGTGGTGGGTGCTGGGCCCTGTTCTGGCAGCATGAGGTCTAGCCCTTCCAGGATTGGCTTCTGGGAAGAGGAGGCATTTGAGAGGGTGTGGGAGAGGCTGGGGTGTCAGGCAGCTGGGGTGTGGGAGAGGCGGGGACGGGGTCAACTGGCACCAGCAGAGTGGGGAGGTGATCCCGCTTGACTGTAGCATGGGGTGCACTTGACATTGGGCCAGACGAAGTACAAGGTGTGTGTGCTGTGGGCTATTCCCCACTGGCAATGTTCTGATTTCTTGTTATTTCTACCAAAAGTGCTGTAGTAGACATGTTCATGTGCAAGCATATGTCCATACAAAGTATATGTTACACAGTATGCACACACAGACGGTGTACATCCTTGCACACTGGCACTCCCTTCTGTACAACAGACTTACAACCAGTATTATTGATAGTGAGTTAAAACTATTAACCTGGATTGTCCCAGCTACTCGGGAGGCCGAGGCAGGAGGATCACTTGAGCCTAGGAGTGTGAGACCAACCTGGGCAACACAGCAAGACTCTGTCTCTAAAACAAAGTAATAACAACAGCAAAAAGCTACCAACTTGGAGGACTGAGTGAAGAGGGAAGATGCAGACAAGTCTCTTGATGACATGGTCTTACCCCTCCCACATGTATGGCATATGTCCATCTTTACACGTAACATGTGGAAAGAGGCAGGAAGCACCCTGGACAGTTCATGCTGGTCATTTCAGGCACAGAGATGAGAAAAATGTCCTGTAGTGAAAGGGAAAGATACTCATGGCTGAAACTGTTCAACAAACTGTTGCGTACAGCATTCTCTCTATAACGGCAGGTGTGTAACTCTTTAAGATTGACTAGGTCTAGGGAGGAGACTGGGAGTGTTATAAGTAGAAATGTGGTTTGCAGGAAAGAGGTGATGGTGAGCGATTTGGTCTTTGATTCTCTGGTCAATTTTAGAAAAAAGGAAGGAGATTGGGACTGGACCATGGCAGGCCTTGCGTCTGGGCCAAGTGGCTCATCCTAAGGGGACCAGGAAGACTACCTGACCATTGCTGGTGGGTGGCACTTGATTTCACAGCACCTGGGAGGGGTAGGTTTCTGTCACTTACTGGGTTAAACTTGAGGCTGTTTTGATTATCAACACCTACGAAAGCGTAATAGTCAGTGTATTTTTTTCCCTTTCAGATCTAGACCTGCAGACAGAGTGTTTTGATTTTAAAATGAGGTGGCCACAGACAAGGCTTCATTTTAAGGCTGGGAAGAGATTCTTATTGACTGAGTTTTATCCTGCTGAAAATCAAGCACGGCAGCCACACAGCACCGAGGGAGAAGGCTGTGGTTTTGGTGTTAGGGCTGACTCCGTGGCACATTAAGGAAACAGTTTATCTGGTATCTTGGTTTTTCTTGGTATTAAGGAGATATCCTATTTTCTGCCTGACTGAGAATTTTAAGTTTAAACTGAAAGGTAAAATCTGAGATGGGGTGTGTCATTTCTTATTCAACCTTAAGGTGTCAGTACTGTTTACTATGTTAATGCTAAAATAATTCTGTAAAACTTCTCATGGTAACACTTTTTCTTCTGTCATTGATTTCCAGTTGTTTTGGAGAATCATGTAGTGACGGATGAAGATGAGCCTGCTTTGAAACGCCAACGACTGGAGATCAATTGCCAGGACCCCTCTATAAAGGTGAGAGTTTTTATGTGCTGTGTGGCATAGTCTTTTAGGGCTGTGGTAACAAATTACCAAAAACAGGGTGGCCTGAAACTAAAATTCATCCTCTCTGTGTCCCGGAGGCCTGAAGTCCAAACCAGATGTGGGCAGTACCCACGCTCCCTCTAAAGGTTTTTTAAATGGGCCCCCTTCCTGCCTCTTCTAGCTCCTGGTGGCTCTAGGCATTCCATGGCTGTGACCACATGGCTTCAGCCTCTGCCTCGCTCTTGTATGGCCTCCTCCCCTGTATCTGTGACTGCTTCCCTTTGCCTCCTTCTAAGGGCTTGTCACTGGATTTAGGGCCACTCTGATCCAGGGTGATCTCATTGACCTAATGACATCTGCAAAGACCCTTTTTCTAAGTAAGGCCCCATTTGCAGGTTTTGGAGGCTGGGATGTAGAACTGTCATTTCTGGGAGTCACCAGTCACCCCACCGTAGGAGAGCACATGCCTTTCCCCTAGAAAAGTGTGGAGAGCTGTGACCGTTTAGACTGTGTCTGCTGCCAGGTGAGGCGTTTTCCCATGGACCATGGGCCTAAATGGTCACCATGACTCCATTTCCCACTGGCAACAAAGTGCATCTGTGCCCTTCACTTAACTCACCTAAATTCTAGAGCTTACCAGATGGGTTCTTGGACCCTCTCAGTCTGTCAGTGATCTGGAATCTTTGTACGTGCCTGCTTGGTTCCATGTCTGTGGAGTCATGGAGGTGGGCATCAGCATACGGGGAGTCCACCAGAGCAAAGCCACTTCCAGACGTTCCTCTAGTTATATGGGTGTATGCTTAGAAATATTCAGTTCATTTTGTTATGAGGGAGTAGCAGCGTAAACATATATGGGTGATTTGAAAAAATATTCACAGTACAATTTCTGTTTTAGACCAGAGGATGCAGTTGCATAGTAAACACTGCTTTATCATTTCTTGAGATGCAATTATAATTTAACACAAAAGACACATTTGTTGTAAGCAACACAGAAGCATATACAGTAAGAATGCACATGGCCCTGCCTCAGTGCTGGCCCTGCTGTGAGTAGGGGGTACGGCTGTGTTTGAATCTTGCCCACATTGCTTTCTCTGGCACATGTGACAGTGTTTACTTACCAAGTGAATTTAATAATTAGATTTGAGTAGTTTATGGTTACTATCACTTGTATATAAAAGACTTATTTGGAAATACTCTTTCCCACTCTCTCTTCTTCATTATTAATTTGTTTGTAACTTGTTTTGTTAGTCTATAGTAATGATTATCACCCAAAACCCAAGCAGAGTCATTTCTTTTTTTTTTTTTGAATTGGAGTCTCACTCTGTCACCCAGGCTGGAGGGCAGTGACCTCGACCTGGTGTGCTCAGGCGATCCTTCCACCTCAGCCTTCCAAGTAATTGGAACTACAGGCATGCGCCACCATGCCCAGCTAATTTTTTGATTTATTGTAGAGATGAGGTCTCGCCAAGTTGCCCAGGCAAGTCTTGAACCTGCAGGTTCAGGCGATCCTCTCACCTTGGCCTCCCAAAGTGCTGGGATTATAGGCATGAGCCACTGCATCATTTCTAGATCAGACTTAGTGTGGTTTTACTGTGGTTAAAGAATTCAAGAGCCAAGCAGTTTGTAAAAATAGTGGGGTTATCAGTGGTCTTATCTCAAGACTTCAGCCACCCACACCTTCCTCTTAAGAGGATGACCATTTGGTTGCACCACTGACTCACCTCTTGCTGGGTGAGGGGACTAAAGGTCAGCATGAGGGTCGGGCCTACCTGCCCCCATTGCTGTGACCTCTTGTACACTGATCCAACATCGGAGGTGAATTTATTTTTTAATTTTTAAATTTTTATTTATTTTTTGAATTGCAATCTCACTCTGTAGCCCTGGCTGGAGAATAATGGCACATTCATGGCCACCGCAGTCTCAACCTTCTGGGCTCAGGTGATCCTTCCATCTCAGCCTCCTGAGTAGCTGGGACTGCAGATATATGCCATCATGCCTGGCTAATTTTTGATTTATTGTAGAGACAAGGGCTCTCCAAGTTGCCCAGGCTGGTCTTGAACCCCTGGGCTCAGGCAGTCCCCTCGTCTTTGCCTCCTAGAGTGCTGGGATGACAGGTCGAGCCACTACACCTGGCCAGAGATGAATTTCAGTTGCTTCTTTAGCATTTCCCTTTACACATTAGGCTTCTGTGACGCGTCTTGTCTAGAGGGATTACCTGAGGCAGACGTGAGTTGTTTGGACAATGTATGGGTTTTCTTTACTGTGCTGCTGCCCTTGCTGCTGCATGCACCAGGACATTAGACAGATGCATTGACGTTCTCCAGCAGATGCGCCCCACCTGTTGCACACACAGGTGTCCATTTCCTCCTTGCCTGGGTTTTGATGACCTGTGTAATGGGCTGCATGGCGCTGCTGTAACCTTGCCGTTCTGCAGGTTCCGTTCACACAGAAAGCAGAGTGGGCTGCACCCCGTGCTGTGGCTTGGCTGTGGTGAGCGGGGTTGTCCTGCTGGCTCTCAGTGGCTTCCACGCCGTCTCTGCTGTCCCACCTGCCTCTGTCCTGACAATGTGTCTACTTTAAGTCCAGGAGAGAAAAGGAGAGGGAAAAGGCAGAAGGAAGACACGTTCCTCCTCCTCTCCATCCACTGACTCTCTTGCCACTTGACGGGCTGGTGGGTGCCTGTCAACCCGCACTTTCAGCACCGAGGCCTCTCCTCTGTTGAGTCTGGCTTCAGGGATCTTTACACAGTGGCATTCTCACATGGTGGACACATATCCCTGGGGGTTCCTGGTGGTCCTGGTAGGGCCAGTGGTTGGGCAGGTGCAGCACTGCCCTGCCTGGTGTGTCTTGGTTTGGACTCTTGCCTGTCATCACCTGCCATGATAACTAATAGCCCGGACTAGATGCATGCCCAACAGTCAAACATGAAGCCACCATTCAGGACCACTAGGTGGCAGGCCTGCTGCTCAGGAGTCTGGGAGCCTCCTGCGCGATTCCATGGTCAGGCAAGCCAGGGTGCTTGTCCCTCCGCAGGGCAGCTGGATGTGAGGTGACTGCACGTGGCCAGGGGCTTGTAGGCTGTTTTGAAGTCAGGTGTTGTCTGTTTTCTTCGTTAGGAAGATTTGACTAGTTTCATGTGTACATTTACTGATTGATAACATATTCAAGACCACACGAGGGCCAGGTGCAGTGGCTCGTGCCTGTCATCCCAGCACTTTGGAAGGTGGAGGTGAGAGGATTGCCTGAGCTCAAGGGTTCAAGAACAGCATGAGCAACTTGGCGAGACCTCGATTCTACAATAAATTAAAAAATTTAGCTGAGTGTAGAATCACGCACCTGTAGTTCCAGCTACTTGAAAGGCTGAGGCAGAAGGATTGTCTGAGCCCAGCAGGTTGAGGCTGCACTGGGCATGAGTGTGCTACCGTACTCCAGCTTGGGTGACAGAGTGAGACTCTGACTCAAAAACAAAACAAAAAACACCCAAAAAGCAAACAAAAAAATCACACGAATTTCTTATTATTTGGGCTTAACTAAGAATAGCAACTGCTCTTAGAAGTAAAACCACGATTAATCACATTTTTATTAATGTCGTTCTGTAAGTAGCCACATTTATTTGTAAAATGTGACTTGTACTTAAGATGTGAATGTGTTTACATGAGCGTTTCTGGCTCCTGGCCCCAGTGTAGGGATCGCTGTCTTGGAGCAGATGTGGTTGAGTTGGGAAGCAGCGACACAGTGCCTCTTGGAGTCATCTCCTGCCAATGTGAGCTCTCCTGTCTAAAGTCTTTCTCTTTTTCACTTCCAGTCATTCCTGTATTCCATTAACCAGACAATCTGCTTGCGATTGGACAGCATCGAAGCCAAGCTACAGGCCCTTGAGGCTACTTGCAAGTCGCTGGAAGAAAAGCTGGATCTGGTCACAAACAAGCAGCACAGCCCCATCCAGGTGCCCATGGTGGCAGGCTCCCCACTTGGTGCAACCCAGACGTGCAACAAAGTGCGATGGTAAGAGCAGGCCAGGCGGCCTCGGGGTCCCCATGGGGGACATGGCATCTCCTCGCCCGCTGGTGCTTGGTGGCTCAGCACGTGGAGGTGAGGGTGTCTGCCCCAGCGGTCATGGTGCTGGCTAAGTTAGACTGAAACCAAATATATGATTCCCTGCCAGGCAACTTGAAATCATTCCTACTCTGGCAGAAGCCAGCCTGGTGCATCTTTTCTTTGGAGCTCGCCCACCAGGTCCCTGGAGATGTGCGTGGCTTCTCTGCTTTTTCCTACTCTGTTTGCCGAGTCTTTACATATTCTTTCTTCATACGTGGTGGTTATAAATTTCATTTGAGTATGTCAGACTTTCCATTCAAGTCTGCAGTTTTGATTGCGCTTATTTTAAGAAGAGATGCTTAGAGTCTGTCAGAGAGAGGTGCAGTCATTTACCCATTGCTTGAACGGTGACTTAAGTCCTTAGCTGATTGGGAAGCTGTCCCAGGCAGTCCCTGGCCTGCTAACGTGTCTGCTCGTTCAAGGCAGCATGTCATCCTCAGCCCTCAGGTCACTGTTCTGCTGCCCTTGGCAGCCTTTCCCCTGCTTGGCCACGGGAAGGCCCTGCTGTGGCAGTAGGCAGCTGTGTCCTATTCGTGGCAAGGGGTGGGGCTTCAGGCCCAGGGCTGTGCTGTAGGTTCCCTGGCCTGCATGTAGCCTCCTGCCTTCTGTCTATGAGGAGTGGGGATGGTGTGGGAGACAGACACATGGGGCCACAGCAAGCCTGGAGGGACTGTTATGGCCTTGCTGCTCACGGCTGAGGTGGCTGCTGGGTACCACCTTGCCTGCGTGCGCTGGCGGCTGGAGCAGCATTAGGCACTTTGTGGGCTTTGCTGGGAGGACTCATGAAGGGAGCGGAGCTTCCTTTGCTGGTTGGTTTTGGGATGCGCACAATCGTACCCCAGTGTCCAGTTGGCCACCTGCCCTGGCTTTCCAGGAGAGCCCCCAGTGGTGCCTGCTGTGCTGATGTGAGCCTCCTTTAACTCTCCGAAGGACCTGGTGTGTTAGAAACTTGACCTGCTCCACCAGTCCCACCCGGTCTCCAGAAGTATGACTTTTCCAGCTGTGGTGGTGGGGTCCAGTGCACTTCCCGGGGGAGTTGGGATTGTTCTGGTGTTCTCGGCCACAGCCTTTATACTGTGTTCATCCTGTCGCTGGTGTGTCTCCTCCCAGCCAATGTCTGTCAAGCTTGTTCTCAGGCAGGCCCTCTGCCAGCCCTCATGCTGCACAAACCATCAGACCCCGTACAATGCCACCCCACCCTAAAATGCAATGTTTAGAAAATATAGTTTATAATTTATAATTGACAGCAGGCCCTAACTGTGGTGTGAGGACCAATGTGACAGTGGTGTATAGTAAAGTGACATGCATTTCAGCATGCTAGTGGCCGGCAGCTGAGAGGCCAGATGCTCACCTGGTGTGCTGACCCAGGGACTGGTAGGCAGTCCCTGCGGACAACCCAGACGGACCTGGGAATTCAGACACCAGTGGGTGGTGGGATATTATACAGTGGCGAGCAATTCCTGATGAAGTTTCAAATAAAAAGAAGTATGACTTTTTTAGATTTATGACAGTTGAAGTCCTAGACAATTCAAGTCACGTAGAAATTATGCAGCGGTATTTCGCGTGTGAACGTCACATGGAGTAAGAGTCTGGGCTCAGAGTGGCGAGCCTGCTTTCCACTTTTGACTGTCTGGGATGTTTGAAGTTTGTGCAGGAAGGTTTTTGTCAGATATGGCTGTCTCACACATTGGAGGGTGTCGCAGTCTCAGCCTGGACCCACTAGATCCCAGTGGTACCCCCATCTTGGCAGCCACATGTCCCATTAGATCTCAGTGCACTCTGGCGCCTCCATGGGAACTGTTGCTCTGAGGGAGTCAACTCAGGATAGATGAGCCACCTTCCTGCCTGGGAGCCTCGTGTTCCTGGTGATGGCCACCTGATGACGGTCATCTCGTGCCAGACAGGTCATCTTCAAAAGCTGGGGAAGGAGTTGGCACAATTGACTAGATTCCGCCCCTGCTCACTGGTGATGCAGAGACTTTGGTGAGCGGGGAGCTCTCCTGAAGCTGGAGGAATGGCTTTGTTGTGGCCTGGCCTTGAGGTTGCCTGCTCAGATTCCACCAGCACGGGGAGGAGCTCAGGCCTCTGGGTCCCATCTGCCTGACCAACACTGCCGGGCCACCTTACCTTGGCCAAGCATGCAGTCATTTTAGGCGGCATTACCAGGTTTCTTATCCTTTTTATTTTTTATTTTTTAAGTCATAGTCTCACTCTGTTGCCCAGATTGGAGTGCAGTGGCACGCTCAAGGCCACCGCAGCCTCGACTTGCTGGGCTCGGGCAGTCCTTCTGCCTCAGTCTTCCAGGTAGCTGGAACCACAGGCGTGTGCCACTACACCTGGCTAATTTTTTTATTTATTGTAGAGACATGGTCTCGCCAAGTTGCCCAGGCTGGTCTCAAACCCCTAGGCTCAGGTAATCCTCTTGCCTCCACCTCCCAAAGTACTGGGATGACAGGCGTGAGCCACCATGCCTGGCAGCTTCCTCATTTTTAAGAATATGACTGAGGTCTGCCCCGGGGCCGCCGTGGCACCTGACATTTTTGCCATCTCATGCTCATGAGACCAGGCAGCGCTGGACAGAGTATGGCCACTTAGCTGAGTGTGTGGTGTCTGACTGTGGTGCCATGTCCCTGTGATTTTCACATTGTCTGATGGTAGAGCTCTCGCATGGGGAGAGGCCTTTCCAGGCTACAGGGCCACTGTCCCTGCTGTACTCAGTGAGTTCCCGAGTCCTGTGGTCAGGAGTTCCCCATGCCTCCCTCTGCCAGGGAGGGATTGTCATTTAGAGACCTGCCCTTGTGTTTTGTGTATTCATAAGCAGTGAAATGAGAGGAAAGTTTTCTAATGTTAATCTAATATGAACTCAAATTAGTTCGCTTTTCTGGTTTTAAAGAATCATATTGGCAAGGTAAATTCAACCTATTGTAGGCCATTGCTCTGCTAAACTCTGGTTTTGCCATATGATCTTTGAGCTGTGGCCACCGTGTTTTCTTAGCTTTGACCCCCTCCCCTACCTTGGGGAGATGAATCTTCTCTCTCCCTCCTCTCTCTCTCTCTCTGTAATTTACTTTTTAGCCACTGCTTTGTTAAACTCTGATATGTCCACGTGGCTCTTTGAGCTATGGTCACCATGTTTCTTGGTTTTGGCCCCTTCCCCTACCTTGGGAAGGTAAATCAATGTCTGTCTCTCTCTTTCTAATTTTCTTTCTAAATAAAGTATATTTTTGAATCTAAAAAAAAATTCAACTTATTGTAGAGTCTACTTATCGTATGTTCATGCAGGGTTTATTAATGTTGCTAATAAAGCCATCACTGATCAAAATTAATATAAGATTGGCAGAAGGAAGAATCATTCTTCCATTTTCTCATGATTTAAAATAGGTTATATTTTCTCTAGCAAAGTTTTAAATATGATACGTCTGAATGACTTTTTTTTTTTTTTAACTGGAGTCTGACTCTGTAGCCCAGGCTGGAGTGCAGTGGCACATTCACGGCCACCCAGCACTGACCTGCTGGGTTCTGGTGATCCTTTCGCCTCAGCTTTCCAAGTAGTGAGAACTACAGGTGTGCGCTACCATGCCTGGCTAATTTTTTTATTTATTGTAGAGACGAGGTCTTGCCAAGTTGCCCGGGCTGGTCTCGAACCTGTGGGCTTGGTAATCCACTCGCCTCAGCCTCCCAAAGTGCTGGAATTACAGGCTGAGTCACAGAGCCCAACCTTGAGTGACTTTTCTTTTTTTTTTGAGTTGGAGTCTTGCTTTGTCGCCCAGGCTGAAGTGCAGTGGCATGCTCACGGCCACTGCAGCCTCTATCTGCTGGGCTCTGGCAATCCTTCCACCTCAACCTTCCAAGTAGCTGGAACTACAGGTGCGGGCCACCACTCACAGCTGATTTTTTTTTTTTTAATTTATTGTAGAGACAGGATCTCACCAAGTTGCCCATGCTGGTCTTGAACCCCTGGGCTCAGGCATTCCTCTCGCCTCAGCCTCCCAAGTGCTGAGATTAAAGGCTGAGCCACCGAGCCCAGCCTTGAATGACTTTTAAAGAAGATACTAAGTCTGGCCTTTTTTTCTATATAAATTCTGAGAATGCAAAATTAAAATCAGCAGTTGAAAGCTTTTGTCATAAGATTGTGGGGAGAAATAGTGGATAAGGACGTACTCCCAGTCTATTATGACAACAGTTCCTTTAAATTAGAAAGCTACTAATTTGTAAACACATATGCGCGGTGGAAATTGCCTAAAACATGGGTAGTTGAATGTAGGAAAGGAAAATTCTTCAAAATAAGTTAAAGTCCTATAGATTCTGAGGCATCAAGGACTCCTGGGTTATTTATTTGAAACACAGGTTCATTGCATGGGAGTGACAGTTGGCTTTGCCCAGGCCCTGTGTTCCGTGGAGCCTTCTGAGCACCACCCACCTCTCCTTGCTGTGAGAGGTTTTTTGGGAAGGCTGAGTGGCATCTCACAAGACAGGGCAGAAGTCTCCTGTGGTTGTGGCAAGGCCTCCAGAAAGTGATGAGCAGCTGTCCCTGAAGGGACCCACGCCCTTCCATCTAGAGCGCTGCTCTGCCTAGAGCCAGACTCCTTCACTGCAGCAGGGACTGCAAGGGTCCTCCTGCTGCACCTCGAAGCCCACCCACCTGCTGTAGCTCCTGATCAAAGCTGATGCGGCCCAGCCTGCGCTCAGGGCCGAGGCCATCAGCTCACTCTTCTTGCCTGGCACATACAAGGCTGTGGAGGACTGCCAGCCTCACTTGGCATTGTGGATCCAGATGGTCCGATTTGACACGTGAATGAGATTCTTTAAATAAATTCAAGAAAAAAGAGAAGGAAGAAAATGAAAGCCTTTTTCCTTTGAAGCTAACTTTTAATGACTGTAATGAAAATGTGAGGTTGCTTAGATGGGTTTCCTCCAGCAGCCGCTGTTTACTTGGGGACAAGAAGAACAGGCTTTTGTTCTTTCAGGGGGTGCTTTTTTCCATCCTAAAGGTGTGCTGTTCATTTGTGTTTTGCTTGACCTGTAACTTCAGGTGTAGTGGTGTGAGGTTTTAACCTTAAAGCGGCCTGGGAGGCATGGGGGGCAGATGCCAAACCTGCCATGTGGCATTGTGGGCTTCCTTGTCTAGGCAGCCGTCCTGCGAGTGCCAGGTCTTATCACATGGCCCGAGGGACCTGGCCATGTGCAGGCACATGGACACAGCACATGTGGCATTTCTTTGCAGTTGGATGTGGAGACGGCGTGTGAGTAGGACGAGCTGAGTTCCGGTGCCACCTAAGGTGAGTGCAGCCTGTGCAACTGGGAGCGCCAGGCAGACCCAGAAGCAGCGCTCTGTCTGTCCACTGTGGCCTCAGAGCCTCACATGACAGGGTACACCCGGGCATCTGTTTCCTCATGGTCACCTGAATGTGCTGACTCATTGGAAGTATGCCGGGGCTTTCAATTTCAAAAGCTTTGAAAATAAAGAAAAAGCCTTAGCGTATACTTCTATAGGTTTTTTTTTTTTTTTGAGTTGGAGTTTCACTCTGTCACCCAGACTGGAGTGCAGTGGCACACTCCCGGCCACCGCAGCCTCGACCTACCGGGCTCTAGCGATCCTTCTACCTCAGCCTTCCAAGTAGCTGGAACTATAGGTGTGCGCTACCACGCCCAGCTAGTTTTTGATTTATTGTAGAGATAAGGTCTCACCAGGTTGCCCAGGCGGATCTCGAACCCGCGGGCTCAGGCAATCTGCTCACCTCAGCCTCCCAAGGCACTAGGATTATAGGCTGAGCCACCAAGCCCGGCTTATAGTTTTACAATTGTAATACATCAGGCATTTTCACAGTGCTAGTTCTCAAAATTAAAAAAGAAGGATTTCTTTTAAAGTTTCTCTTTCAGAGAAATGTGTCACATAGAACTTACAGAGGGGAACATTGTCTTCTTTCTCTCAGAACTGACTATTGACCCACAGAGAATTGAAATATTTAATCAAGAAGCGATTTAAATTCCTTTAGATGTGCTAGTTGCTGATTCTGTTTTATTTGTAGGGGGTTTTTTGTTTGGAATGTTGATGGGTGTTTGTGCGAGGCTGTTTTGGTGTTCTGTATCCCTGGTGGCCTTGGTGGAAGTGGGTCTCGTCCTGAGCATCTTTGTGCAGGCCTGTGAGCACAAGAAGCCGTGACTAGGGAAAGCCAGTGTCCAGAGTGGTGCCAATTCAGGATCATTGACATTCACAATCAAAATTGTAGCATTTCATAGGCTTTAGAATATGACAAACTCAAGATAGGGCTAAACAGGATAGGTCAAACGAATTGGGAAGAAGTGGTTTAGTCTCAGCCAAAATAGACTTGTTTAATTCTTTCAGTATCTAATTTTGAATTTTTGTTGCTGTCATTTAATTTTGTACACATGTTATTTCTCTTCTGACTGGTCTGTGCACAGCTGCATTCTTTTTGGTGACCTAGTTGTGATACCCTATACATGTCAGGACTGAGTACTAACCAAAGAAAATATATAGTTTACACATGTACAACTTAGGGATTCATTAACACAATCTGATGATTCAGGGATAGAATCTAATAACCAAAGCTAATAATGAACATGTATATAGCCTGTGCATACTTTAATTTATAGCTTGTGCACACTTTAATAATTTGGAGTACTTCTCTTCTCTAGTTTTAGAATAACTCATAACTCATTGTTTGGGATTGTGTTGATCTGTAGATCAATTTAGGAGAATTGCCATCTTAACAATATTGGGTCTTCCGATTCATGAACATGGTATATCTCTCCATTTATGCAGGTCTTCAGTTTCTGTTAGCAGTGTTATACAGTTTAGTGAATAGCACCTGGCTTGTATTTTGTTAAATTTATCTCTGAGTGCTTTGTATTTGTAGATATTGTCATAAATTATATTGTGTTTTAAATTTCAATCTCTATTTGTTCATTGGTAGCATATAGAAGTATACTAGCTTTTAAAAATATTTATATTTATACTTTTATTCTGTATCATTTCTAAATGAACTTGTTTTGGTAACTTTTCTGTAGGAGTTTTTTTTTAATGTACATGATTTTGTTGTCTTTAAAGGGAGTTTTACTCCCTACCAAATTTCTGTAGGAAATCTGATACTTTACTATAGTGACTTTGACCTTCATTTAAATATGTGTTTTTTTAGCCTGTGTTTTTGCCTTATTCTTGATCTTTGAGTGAAAACATCCAGTCTTTCATCACTAAGTATGATGTCAGCTGTAAATTTTTCATGGATGCTCTTCATAAGGTTGAAGAAGTTATTTTCTATTTCTTGCTTTGTATGACTTTTTCTCATGAGCAATTATTGACTTTTCACCTGTTTTTGTTTTTGTTTTATTTTTGAGTTTGAGTCTCACTCTGTCACCCAGGGTGGAGTGCAGTGGCATGCTCATGGCCACCGCAACCTCGACCTGCTGGGCTCAAGTGATCCTTCCACCTCAGCCTTCAAAGTAGCTGGAACTACAGGCACACACCACCACACCTGGCTAATTTTTTTATTTTATTGTAGAGATGAGGTCTTACCAAGTTGCTCAGGCTGGTCTTGAACCTGTGGTCTCAGGTAATCCTCTCACCTCAGCTTCACCTGTTTTTTATGTCTGTTCCTGAGGTCCTTGTATGGTTTTCCTTCTTGATTCTGTTGTTACTGGAGTGAATTACTGATTTTGAATGCTAAACCAGCCTTGCATCTCTGTGTTAATAGACCTGACTTGAGCATAGTACATTACCCTTTTTATATATTATTGGATTGATTTGCTAATGTTTGGTTAAAATTTTTTGTTTCTATGTTCAGGGAGCGTATTCACCTGTGGTTTTCTTTTTTGACATGTCCTCATCTGTCTTGTTATCAGATAATGCTGACCTGAAAAGGAGCCAGGAAGTTGCGCCTCCTTGTCTGTTTTCTGAAGGTATTTTTGTAGGACCAATTGTCTTTCTTCCTTAAATATGGGAGAGAATTTGCCAGCAAAGCCATCTGGGCCTAGGTTTCTAATCATGGATTCAATTACTTTAATAAATATAGACTTTTAATAAATGTAGATTTTCAGCTGGGCTCGGTGGTTTAGCCTGTAATCCCGTGCCTTTGGGAGGCTGAGGTGAGTGGATTGCCTGAGCCCGCGGGTTCGAGCCCCGCCTGGGCAGCGAGACCTCATCTCTACAATAAATCAAAAAATCAGCTGGGCGTGGTAGCGCGCACCTGTAATTCCGGCTACTCGGAAGGCTGAGGTGGAAGGATCGCCGGAGCCCAGCAGGTCGAGGCAGCGGTGGCCGGAAGCGGTCACTGCACTCCAGTCTGGGCGACAGAGTGAGACTCCAACTCAAAAACAAAACAAAACAAAACAAAAAAATAAATGTAGATTTTCTTGAGTGAGTGTTGCTTAATTTGTCTCTCGGGATTTTTTTTCCTTTTCATCTACATTCTACAATTTATTAGCATGATATTCTTTGTAATGTTCCCACAATACCTTCTTTTTTTTTTTTGAATTGGAGTCTCACTCTGTTGCCCAGGCTGGAGTGCAGTGGCATGCTCACAGCCACCGTAGCCTTGACCTACTGGGCTCAGGTGATCCTTCTGCCTCTGCATTCCAAGTAGCTGGAACTATAGGCATGCGCCACCATGCCCAGCTAGTTTTTTGGTTTACTGTAGAGATGAGGTCTTGCCAAGTTGCCCAGGCTGGTCTTGAACCTTTGGTCTCAGGCAATCTTCTCACCTCTGCCTCCCAAAAGTCCCAGAATTACAGGTGTGAGCTACCATGTCAGCCTTCCATAGTATCTTAAATGTCTGTAGGTCCATGTGACATTTCGTTGCTGTGCTGCCCTGGGCTCCTCAAACAAAGTTTCTCGGCCTCTTCTTGTTTCAGTGCCTTTCTGAGGAGTGCTGCATTGGGCGTTGTGTGGAGTGCCCTCTGTGGGAGTTTGTCTTGTGCTTCTTCCTGGTCAGCCCGGGTGATGGGTTTCGGGGAGGAAGACCACTGAGGTGGAATGCCCTTCTCCTGTCCTGTGGAGGCTGCATGCTGCCAGTGTGACTTGTCACTGTGGGGTTGATGCAGTCAGGCTCAGCCTTGGGACTTGCCAGGTAGAGTTCCTCTTTCCCTCCATCCTGCTGTCTCCTTGGAAGGGACTCTCTGTTCAGCCCCCACAGGGGAAGTCGTTCTTTACTTCCTGGGGTGGGCCTCTAAGACTTTGTTATTCTGGGGAGGCTTGTCTGTCCTTCCCATTTGCTGATTTATCCTGTCATCTCTTTCGGCCAGCCTGCACTCGTGGGTTTGTATCCTATGCTTTGGGCTGGAATCCAGTGCCACTCGTTCTGTCACTCAGATTTTCCCTGCTTTGTCCTTCGCAGCTCCTCTGGTGGCCTCCTGGGCCCCTGGGACACGCCCCTACATGTAGGTTTTTCTTGAATCTCTGTTCCTGACAAGATGCTACCAACATTTCTCCAGGCTTGAGGTGTATTCCTGGAGTCAGCCCTTGTTATTTAATTGAAAATGGTGTCAGGGCCTGGGAGTCTGCGCAATGTCCTGCACAGGGTCTTGGCTCGAGGCCACAGCAGCCAAGGTTCAGTCCACGTGTGGTCAAAGGGCCACCTTCCACTGCCCAGTCTCCTGATCTGCCTACCCCACTGCTGGTAGCCGTCCCCACAGCTCCTAGGAAAGAAGACAGTGTGTGCATCCCTAACCAACCTGACTTTCCCTGGCTTGGGACATTGGTTTGAATTCACAGAATGCTGTCAACACGAGCACGGCTTCTTGGGAGTGGCAGCAGAAGGGTTAGATCTTGGATCTTCCAAAGCTGGGCAACTCCAGAACCTTCCTTTTTTCTTTGGTGATTTGTTTTTGAAGTTTGTTACGTTTGGTTATTCCCATTTCTCTGGTACAGCTGGTTATTGAGGGGTCGGTTTTGTATTATATTTTGCTCATTCTATTAGACTTCGCAAATACATTTTTTTTTTTTGAGTTGGAGTCTCACTCTGTCACCCAGACTGGAGTGTAGTGGCTGCTCCCGGCCACTGCAGCCTCGACCTGCTGGGCTCTGGCAATCCTTCTGCCTCAGCCTTCCAAGTATCTGGAACTACAGGCACACGCTACCAAGCCTTGCTAATTTTTGATTTATTGTAGAGATGAGGTCTTGCCAAGTTGCCCAGGCGGGTCTCGAACCCACGGGCTCAGGCAATCCACTCACCTCAGCCTCCCAAAGCGCTGGGATTATAGACTGAGCCACCAAGTCCGGCTGCAAATATATTTTTAATGCTAATTAATTTTTATCCCTAGCATTTTTTGGGGGGTCATGGTTTCTATGGCATTTTAATCTTTAACCTGCAAAAGTAATAGAAATAAGCCATTTAAACCAACTGTAGTAAGCATTTGATGAATCTGAGTGCTGACTATATGACTGGGGACAGGAACTACTGCCACAAGGGACCCCAGACTCAGGGCTGGCGCAATGGAAGATTGCGTCTTGCTTTCCTTGCGGTGCGATGGGGGCCATTCTGGTCCTCCCACAGCTGCCCATGTGGCTCTGCTGCCCAGAGCCTGCTGTCATGTGACTCTGCCAACCCCTCTGGCCTTGGGATCCTCTGTCTGGGAGGGGAGAGACTGGAAAAGGCACCTCCTGTCCTACAGTTGCTGTCCCGAAGGTGACATGCCTTCTTCTGTTGGCAGAGTTGATGAGCACTGGCCCCAGGGACAGCCCCTGATGGCAAGAGATATGGGCCCCCAGGACCTAGCCTATTGCTGTTCTTGGTCTGTGGGCTCGGCATCTGGCGTGCTGTCCCCCTGCTGCCTCTCCTTTCCGTTGTAGAGATGCTGAGATGTAAACAAGTCCTGCTGGTGAAGTCCATTCCATGAACACAGTTTCTTCCCTTAGTATGAGTCGGGATCCTGTGCATTACACAGGAGTGTAAATGTGGAGGCCCACGGGAGAACGAGTGCTTGGGAGCAGATCCCCGTGGGGTTTTAGCAGAAACCTGCTGACTGGTTTTCTAATAAGTGGAAAGCAGAAAGAGCTGCTTGCGTTTCTTGTTGGCTTGCTTTTGCTGAGAGATTTTTTTCTTTGAGATAATTCATAAAAATTAGAAAATTTAGCTGGGCTTGGTGGCTCAGCCTGTAATTCCACGCTTTGGGAGACTGAGGTGAGTGGATTGCCTGAGTCCGTGGGTTCACGACTCGCCTGGCAACTTGGCGAGACCTCATCTCTACAATAAATCAAAAACTTAACTGGGCATGGTAGCGCGTGCCTGTAGTTCCAGCTACTTGGAAGGTTGAGGCGGAAGGATCGCCGGAGCCCAGCAGGTCAATGCTGCAGTGGCCGGGAGCATGCCACTGCACTCCAATCCGGGCGACAGAGTGAGACGCCAACTAAAAAAAAAAAAAAAAAATCAGAAAATTTATATAATGTTAAGTTTCCTAAACTGAACTCGATGCATAGTTATTTTGAATTGTGAAAGGAGCGACTACTGGGATCAGCAAAGTGTGATGCAGTGGGCTTCACTCGGGTGGGGGAGCAAGAGCTTCTCGCGTGAATTCAGGTATTTGGATGGGCCTCCGCTCTTCCTGCCATGGAGAACGGTTGCTCTCATCATGTGGAGGGAGGTGAGAGGTGACCCAGCTCCTCACTTGGGCACGCGTGGGCAACGTTGTGGGTCATGCAGTCTGCATGGAGGTCCTGATCTTGGAGGGCACTGTAGCTGATGCCTGCCTGTGTCCATGCTGGCAGCCCAGAGCAAGAACACAGCAACATCAACTGTGCCCGAAGTGGGAGCCTGCAGTGGTCTCTGCTGTGCCCAGGGCATGTACTCCCTTACGAGCAGTCAGTACTTGCTCATTGGCAGCCGTTGTCAGCTTATGTGAACTTGTCCATGGGGTCTGGGGTCACTTCCTTCCATGGTGGCTTGTCCTCTGCGTGTCTGTGTGTGATTGAGGTTTAGGCGAAGAACAGTTGTGTACCTTCTTCTCTTCCCTCTGATGACTCGACCCAGGCAGAGCTGCCTGTCTAGCAGCAGCCACACATGAGTGTCTAGAGTCACCAGCTCAGGTCATGTGACTCCCCACCCCGCCATGTCTGTGGCAGATGTTGCTAGTCCACGCAGCCTTTCCCCAGCCCAGTAGCAGCTTCAGACCCGACCAAACATGGTATTTGGCTGTTCTTGCCAGTGCACTGGCGGTGGCTTCGGATGCTGAGCTCTGTGCCCTGGCTCTCAGGTGCTCTGGTCAGACCTTAGTGAGGGGTGGGAGTGCGTGTTCAGGTCCAGTTAGTTGCCTTTGGAGCCTTGGCATCTGTAAGGCCAAGCTGAGTTAGAGTTGCTGTGGCGGTGGCTCTCTCTGCGGACGACTGGCCGTGGTCCCTCTGCGTGACTGTGGGTACAGTCCTGGGTTCTCTATACTTCATGCTCCCTCTCTTGTTCTGGGGTCTGCGTGTGGTCCCTGCTGGCTCCATGGTCACATATTCGGCTCACTGCTGTGCTGGCTGGATCCTGGTCCTGGACATTGCCCTCCCTTCTCTGTCCCTACCGTGTCCTTATCAGTATTTGGCCTTTGTATGATTTCCCACCTTCTCTGCTTCAGAGCAACTTATTTTCAGTTTACCTGTTATGGTAAAACCTGGCAACACAGACTTATGAAAATTGTTTAAGTGCTGCATTTTTCAAGGAGAGAAAGCTTTTTATGTCTTATTCTGGTGACTTTGCGTGTGTTTGAACAAGGGCCCCTGGGAGATGCTCTGATGTGTTCGATTTTGTTGGGTCCTGAGTAGAAGGTGGCAGCTGGCTTTCCAGGCAGCAGTGCAGGGAATCTGTCTCTGGCTGGGGCAGCTCCTGAGATGGAAGAGAAGGGAGACCTGGATGAACCTGGCCCGGGAAATACCTGCTGTGGCACACCTTACTCTGGATGCTGGGGCTGCATTGTCTAAGTTCATCAAAGGAAGATAGTTGAAAAACTTGAACACGGAAGGATGACATGTAACAGTTCTGAAAAGAATCAAAGTGAAACAGTTAAAATACCCAAAGGGATGCCCTGAAATGGGTCATTGCTGCTCTTGATCAGCAGATGTCCGAGAGCCAGAGAACTTGCTTATAAATACAGCTTCTGTCTCTGGTGAATGGTGAGGTTCAGGGCAGGCCCGGCGTTTCTGAGTCTCAGTGACTCCATCAGCGAAATGGGGATAACGCCAGTCAGCGGGCTTGCTGTGAGTATTCCTTGAGCCTCAATGGCCTGGGGGGCTTACACACGTTATGGTGTCCCTTTCTGTCACTCCATAAGTGCCTCGTGCTGACAGGCCTCGTGGTTATACTGGGCTCATGGCAGTAAGCCCCCAGGCTACCTTTCGTTCAGCATCTTCTGGAATTTGGAGCCACCTGAATGTCCAGTGCATGAGAGCATTCGTGGCTTTAGTCTGGGTGTCGTGCTCTTGGTTCTGTGTTGCAGTTCTCAGTCTTCTGATCACGGGTGCTTTGCACGAGGGGATGAAGGCCAGCATGCCACCAGAAGCAGCATGGCCGTGTCTTCCCAGCAAATGCCAGCAAGTGTATCCTGGGCATCTGTCTCCTGGAACCCAAAACCTGTGTTCTACAGGCCCTGTCCACGAGAGCTAACGGCAGCTTTACTGCGAGAGCCAAGCCTGTGAGCACCAGGTGCCCTTCAGTGAGATCCTCTGCAACACCCATGCCATGACACACTTCTCAGCAACAGAAGGAGCTAACTGCTGACTGTGCTGCTGCCCGGACGGGTCTTGAGAAGCCTGTGGAGGGCTAGGAGCCAGCCTCGAGAGCCGGGAGCTGTAGGGTTCTGCGCATTTCATGTTCCCGAGATGTTGCAGCAGTGGGGACGGGAACAGATGAACAGCTGCTAGTGGGCGGGGATGGGGGGGGCAGCTGGCGGGTGCTCCTAGGAGGGCATGGGAGAGCTCTGCCTTTGGTTGTGGTGGTTGCACTGACCCGTGCTTGGGACCAGACTTCAGAGTCATCCACACGTGAACACACATGTGCACACACACGCAGAAATGGGTCTCACCTACAGTGTCATCCCACTGTCCCTTTCCTGCTTTTCCTGTGGTGCCACGGAGCCCATGGGATTAGTCACCACTGGGGGAAGTGGGTGAAGGCTCACAGGATGCTACTGTTTTTATAGCTTCCCATGACTCTAAAATATTTTAAAGACACACAAGTCCAGGGTCAGCTAGAGAAGCATGATCAGGTGAATGGATGTGTGTGTGTGTGTGTGTGTGTGTGTGTGTGTGTGTGTGTGTGTGTGTGTGGAGTGAGCGTGAGCCCCCTGAGGAGGGGTATGGCAAGGGTCTGGTTCACAGCTATGGGGTCATCAAGCAGGTGTGAGGTCAGGAGGGGAGGGCCGAGCAGGCTGGCTGGCACTGGGGCTGCCTGGTCTCTAAGCGCAGGGCAATCCCAACCTTTTAAAGGGCCCCCAAGAAGTGTGTCGACAGTGTGTCTTTCCTGGGTCCCCTCTGATGAACCCCCTGTCAGCAGCAGGCAACTCAGGGCTGGTGGAATCAGGGTGGTGGCTCAGCCCAGGCTAGTGCATGCCTTGGGAGGCTGTCCGCAGTCACAGGTGGAACCCAAGGCCTAGAGGGATGCCTGGGAAATGTGGCATGCTTGGGAAGCCCAGGTGGTGCAGGTGGTAAGAGCCTCTTCACAGTCTCCCGCCCAGCTGCTTGAGAATCCTTCCCGGACATACCTCCACGCGCACATGTACACAGCTACACTCACTTCTGTTTTTGCCATTTAATATTGTTGTGGCCATTTTTCCACGTAAGCTCTTAGATAACTACTTTATTCTTAATGTGATAGGAATGTTGGTGATTTTTGAACAATTAAGCTTCCTTTTGTACAGTCTGAGGTTGATACAAGTTGTGCAACTGAGCTGTGTGGTTTCTGGCATAGGGTGATACCGATGTCTAACCATGGAGTTGTTGCCATTTCTCCTCTGCTTCTGTCGACTTGCCTTTACACACGGGTTTATTGTTCCCTGAAATGTTTCCATTATAACAGCGCTGTCCACTGCGAATGTCTCATACACAGGCCTTTGACAGCAAGTCTTCCCTCCGTCCCCTGCGTCTGCACTACTGTTTCCATGTCATTCCCTGACACACTCCACCTGCCAGCCAGGCCCCATGTACCTTTGCAGCAGAAGCAGGGGTATCATCTGGAGCTGAGGAGGTGTGTGCTGTGACCACAGTCTCTCTTCTGGTTGCATCCATCCCTGTTGCATGATCAGTGGCACACGAGCCAACAGACAGTGTGACTGCCCGCTTGTGGCCCTTGCTTAGCAAGAAAGTCCTGGGGGTGTGTTTGGAGGGTTGGCTGGACTTGAGTCAGTTCCTGAAACTCTGGGAGTTGTGACTTGTCCTGCTGTAGGGTGGGATTCAGCGTTGGTTTTATTTCTGTGTTTGACTTTGGTCGTTGTACGTACGTACTGACAAGTCGTGAGGGGACACGTGGGCGGGGGAGGGGCCGTCAGCTCCTCCATTTACACGCCAGAAGTCTTGGTGGGCCATGCTCAGAAATTCTTCTGATGATCTGGGAGCCAGAAACCAGGTCTACCATCAGTTTTGTCAGAAGCAGGGGATTGTACACCAACTCCTTTCCCAGAGGGGTCTTGTGCCAGCAAGGCCTCCATTTGTCCTGCGTTTGCTCCTGGGTTTCCTGTCCTGGTGGACAGCTCGCCTTAGTGTGCTTGGAGTCAGAGGGCTTTTATTTTTATTTTTAAAAATGGGCGTAGGGCTTTGTGAAAGGGAACAGATGCATAGAGGTGCTCTCTCAAGGAGAATCATTTTTGGGCAGTGGTACATTCTGGAAGGTGAGGATTTGGAAATGGAGTGAGTTTCTGAGGTCTGCCTACCTCTGTGGGGGGGAGGGACAAGAGGTGGCCTGGGGCGTGTTTTGTCCACCTGGAAGCTGGCTCCCTCAAGACATGTCTTCCTCTGATAAGCATCTTCAGGGAAAAGGTGTTTGCCACATGACTTTCAGATGGTGGCATGAGGGAATTCTCTCTGTTGAAATTTCTTCTCGGACCTTTATTATTTATCTGTTTATTTATTTTTTTGAGTCAGAGTCTCACTCTGTCGCCCAGACTGGAGGGCAGTGGCATGCTCATGGACACCGCAGCCTTGACCTGCTGGACTCTGGCAGTCCTTCCAAGTATCTGGAACTACAGGAGTGCACCTGACTAATTTTTGATTTATTGTAGAGATGAGGTCTCGCCAAGTTGCCCGGGCTGGTCTTGAACCCACAGGCTCAGACAATCTTCTCACCTCGGCCTCCCAAAGTGCTGGGATTATAGGAGTGAGCTGCCACGCCTGGCCTCTTCTCAGACCTTTAATGTGCTAACATAGGGAACTGTTTTTTAATCAACAGCATTGTCCTTATTTAGTTGCTCATGGAAAGGGAGAGAGCAGGAGGGGGGCAGAGAGGAAGGGAGTGGGGGAAAGACTGGGGTGGGGGGGGGGAGAAGCGTGTAGGATCCTGGGGACATCAGCCTGCCATGGAATACACTTTGGGAAAATGCCAAACTTATCACCGTTTTGCATATGTGAGAGGCTGGGACTGTCACAGCCCACAGGTGACTGCGGCAACCACGTCAGTAGCCACCCGGCCTCTCGTTCTTCCTCTGCATTGACGGGTCACTTTAGGTGTCACCAAAGAACAAGGAGAAGAATTGAAATAAGAGCAACGCCTCCACATGGGATGCAGTTGGTGATGCCCATTCTCTAGAACTGCCCCGTGGCCCCTCAATTTGCGTGGGCTTGACACGGTGCTGTTGCTGCCCCTAAAGGGTGACAGTCGTGTAGCTAAGACCCTGGGCTGGGTTTCCATGTGTGTAGGTCAGAGAGGCAGTCTCTCCTAGGAGCTGTTGGAGAGAAACCCAGGCATGGTATTATTTTCAGGTGATGTCGCTTTGTATTTCAAGTGCTGTTTCTCTCTGCTCCCCATCCTTCCCAAACAAAGTTTACCTTAGAAGTGTCTTGTGACCATAAGGTGCTAAGCAGAAAAAATCAGTGACTGGAAGGCATGACGGGTACATGCCTCGCGATGAGGCTGTGGGAGTGTTGCTATCAACATGCACCACACTTCCTCGAGTGCTGCCGGCATGGTGGTTTTGGGCCCACAGCCTTCTCTTTTGTAGTTCCTCCTCCCCACAGCAAAACCCCAGGCCCTCTGGCTGTGGTTCACACAGCTTCCCATGCAGCCTGGAGGTCGTGCGTGTGGCCTTCCTCACACAGTCCAGTGTGGCGTCGCCCCTTCTTCCCAGAGCGCGCATCTTTTGGAATGAGATCAGCACTTGCACAGTCACACAGTGTGGAATGGCCACACAGGAATCGGTTGGGATGAGATGAGTAAATGTCCTAAGTGGTGTCTGTGCAGACCTGCTCCCAGAGGCCTGACCTGTGCATGACAGTGACCTGAACTATCCCAGGCTGTCTTCAGCCCAACTCCCCTGTCATCCAGCTGTGCCAACTGGACAGACTGATAGCTAGGAAGGGTAACTGTTAGAAAGTGCCCATCTCTAGCTGGCTCTTCTCTAGTGTAAAGCACATGGTGTCGATGGGGGCTGCCCCTACCCTAGTGCAGGCCACTGGGAGGTGACTGTATTGAATTTCTTTTGTCTCTTACAATGAATGTTGTTGTTTTAAGGTCTTCTTTTCTTTGTGATTCTTTTGTTCCATAGCGTCGTCCCCCAGACTACAGTAATACTCAACAATGATCGGCAGAACGCCATTGTAGCCAAGATGGAAGACCCCTTGAGCAACAGGGCACCGGATTCCCTGGAAAATGTCATTAGCAAGTCAGTAGCACGGCACCAACCCCGACTTTCCCTGCCACTGTGAGGAGTCCAACATCCTGGGCCAGGGCACAGTCCGAGTCTGCGCTCACCCCTGGTCACTGGTTGGCCTGGCAGGCACCACCCACTCTTCGCGGTTGGAGAGGGCAGGTGCCCTGCTCCAAGCAGGCTGGGCGGTGTTGAGTACCCGTCTTGGTGGCTGGACGCACTGAGAGCAGGCTGGCGCTCCTGGGTCTAGTGTGATGGGTGGTGTCTTTTCACTGCAGTTGGTGAAGGCGTGACCCTTCCCCTGAGCTCACTGGGCATTCCCATGTGTCTGTGCGGGGCCAGGTCAGGCCACCGGCACCTCTCCTCCGTGTACTGATTGGTGTAGGCATGTTGCGTTCATGACTTTTTTTCTTACACCTTTTTCTTTTGAGACATTTTGAATGAACTTTGGTCAGAAATGGGAGTGGACAAAAGTTCCCGTCAGCCACTGTGCGAAGGTGGCAGCTGTGTGATGGCCTCTGCCCAGCGATCTGGGCCCTGCTTCCCCAGCGACACGCCCTGCGAGAGGGTTTTGCTGCATTTGTTTCTATCCGTGTTTTCTCAAAGGCCTATTTTGCTTTCCTGCTCAATTTCCGCGGCAGACTGCTCCTCCTCCAGCCTGTCCTGTCTCCTTGGTGTCCTAGCTCAGCCTCCGGGACAGCAGCTAAGGCTACACAGGCCTGCTGCGGGCGAGGAGGGGAGGAGGCAGTAATGGTGGGGAGCCCCCGCAGGCCGAATCAGCCAGGCGAAGGCGTGGGGCCAGTGGTGCCTTCGCAGGGTTTGCGCTGGGGTCAGCAGGGCAGACTCAGTTTTAGGAGCAATTGCAGCAAGGACAGTTCTCCACAGGATTGAGCCCAGCGTCCTCCTGGGGACAGCTCGTATTTTTAAATAGTTTTTTGGACTTTGCAAATAGAGCGATGGTACCTCTTTCCCTTGCTCGGTGTGCAGCAGTCCACGTTAAGGGACTGGAGAGGTCATGAAAAAAGCAGGTGACAAGTCTCCAAATAATCTTTTCGAGCACATGCTGGAGCTGGCCTGTCCTGCTTTCTGTGTCTGTCAGGGGCCCTATGATGAGAGCAGCTCTGAAGGGACTCTTGACGGTCTTTTTAAGCCCACTGGGGTGCTTTGTACGTGGGAGTGGCGGCGGGGTGGTGACTGCCGCTCCAGGTGCTCCTCACCAGGAGTCTCTCAGTGTGGGCTGGATCGATACAGGTCTAGGCACATGAGCTGGGACCCAGTCTTCACGTTGCTTACGTGACGCTTATTCACATGGCATTGGATAGGATAACCTCTGATGTCCGTAAGCGGCAGTGCCGGCCTGAGGCAGTGAGGGTTTAACTTCTTTTGTTACGTAAAATTTTCCTTCAGTGTGCATGTTTTGTTTTATGCAGTTTCTCTCAACTCCACTCTCTTCTCTGCCAGGAAATGACTATTAGTCCTTGTAGACAGAGTTGTGGGGAGGCCAGGGCACCATCATCGCCCAGACAGGGAGAGTTGGGATGAACCGAGGAAGGAGGGGCTTTCCCGGGAGCGGTGCTGACCTTGATTTGTGGTTGCCACTCTCCTGACGTTGGGCTGCTGTGTTTGTTTCCGTTCAGCGCCGTGCCTGGGCGTCGGCAGAACACCATTGTGGTGAAGGTGCCGGGCCAAGACGACAGCCACCATGAGGATGGGGAGAGCGGGTCGGAGGCCAGCGACTCCGTGTCCAGCTGTGGGCAGTCGGGCAGCCAGAGCATCGGAAGCAACGTCACCCTCATCACCCTCAACTCCGAAGGTGCGTCCCGGAGTGTCTTTCCTTGGCCCAAGCAGCTGCGGGGACCCATTTTTCTTTTTAGAAAAGTAATGTATGTTTATTGTTTTCTAACAATGCGATACAATATACAAATGATGAAGAGAGGAAAATACCACTCTGTAGGAGTGACCACTCTGTAGGAGTAACCACTCTGTAGGAGGTCTCCAGCCCTCCGGGCCTTTCTGTGCTCATCTTGTTGTTGCATAGCTCCCTCCCAGGCAGAGTGGAGAGCTTTCCACAGAACGCAGACCTGCATCTTAGAAATCAGTTCCACATATTTAATCAGTTCCCAGCGCTTTCAGTGAAGGCTGTGGGCACCTTCATCCTGTGCCTAGCAGCGGCCGTCGCCCCTCCTGTCTCCAGTGAGCGTCTAGCATGGGCTCTCGGTGGGTGCTGGACTGAGGGACATGGTTCATGAGTTCCTGGGTCCATGGCAAGCCACTGCACTGAGGTTGGAGGGATTTAGGGGCGACTTCGCCTGCAGGCAACTCTGTTTGTGTTGCCCGGACTCCCAGCAGGGGTCTCTCTCCTGCAGGGGCTGAAGCACCCTCCCTGCACTTGGCCCATGGTCAGTCCAGGATGCTTTTCAAGGGTGTCATGCCCCTGGACCCTTGTGCGCCCTTCAGTACTCACACATGCTGGTCCCGTGAGTGCCTGGAGGACTGATGTCTCCACAGGGTGGAGAGGGAAAGAAGAGTCCCGGCAGACTAAGCTTTGTGTTCTGGAGTTTGAGACCCTGTGCTTTGCTTGCTAGTAAGAACCTGAAACTTTTCTGCTCCTACATCTGAGTGTTGATTTTTCCTAAACACTCGACCTAGATTTTTTTTTTGCTAAACATAGATTTTCCCATAAGAAAGGCTTGTTACTGTATATGAATCATCACTCTCACCCACGATACAGATCGCTGGGGTTAGGATGGCAGAATGGGGGCGAGAGAAATTGAGGTGGGAGGTTCTTTTTAACAAATCTGAGGTCTAATTTATATGCCATAAAACTGGCCACTTTAAAGCATCTGTTTCAGTGATTTTAGTATATTCACAAGGTTGTGCAGCCATCACCTCTCCCTGATTCTAGAATATTTGTATCACCCCGGGGAAATGCTGGACTCACTGGCAGCCACTCGGTCTCCACCCTCTAATCGCAGCACCCTCAAATCTACTGTCCCTGTGGACTGGCCCGCTGAGACGTTTCGCACAGTGTCCTGCAGGATCATGAAAGTCCTGTGATGTCACCCCTGCTGTGGCAGTGGGAGTGCTTTGTTCCTTTTTATGGCTGAGTGACATTCCGTGGTGTCTTAGGCGCTAGATCTTCACAGTGTTTCCACATGTGGTTGCTGTGAACATTTCTGTGTAGGTTTTTGTGTATGTGTGACTTACAAGGTCAGGGCAACTGTTTTTTTTTCACGTTAAATTTGAGGAAGAGAGGGATGCTACTGATTTGATTTTCATGGACATTGAATTCTCATGGGCAATAATTGCAGAGAAGACAGGTTGTTTTTATTCTTCTTCTCAATGTAGTCCAGCTACCTGATGTCTGTCTGGTTTACACTGTGTCAGCTCAGGAACAAAAACCTGATAATTTTGGGGAGTCTGAGGTTAAAATTTAAAAAAAAATCAGAGTTTAAAAAATCAAAAATTTTAGTTGAAAGTTTTTAAATTAAGTTTTTAAAAATTGTAAATGTTTTAAATTTTGTTTCTTAATATGCTGTGATTCATGTGAAATATGTTTCAGTTGGGCAGACAGCAGACTGCCACTCTGTGAGCTTCGGAGGAGGACTCAGATTTGGAGCATACTTAGAATTAATATCTATAAGGAAGAAATACACATTTTCTGTGTCCATGAGTTTAAGTTCTTCAAGTATGAGATTATATACTTGTGCAAGACATTCTTTAGCAAAGGCTTTGAGCAAAGTTTTATGACCACATTTTAAACTGATTGTTCCCATCAAACACGGCTTGTTAGGATTGTGGCGAATTGTAGAAATTTTTCCACTTTTAAGTTTTACTCTGTTTTGAAGAAGAGGTCATAATTCAGAGCCATTCTGTTTTCTCATTCCATTAGAAGAAAACATTTTTGTGGTGAGGCTGTCACTGACTCTGTCCTTGGGAATGTGTATATCCCAGCAGAGTGTCAGTGTTGTGAAAATACCCGGTTGAACTGCCTGATTTGACATAGTGGTTTGGTAAAAATTGTACAGAGATGGATGAAGTCACCTCTAGATGATGGCTGCATTTGTAAATGTTGGAGACATAGCAAGTCTGTAGACTCTCTTGTGCCAGGGTCCCCTTTGGCCTGTGGTGGCGCCAGCTGCTAGACAATTCCATGAGGTGTCTGGATGTGCGGAGAAGCAGGCTAGCTGCTTCCCAGCTGTGTTCCCCCTAGTCTAGAACAACTCACCCAGCTGGGAGGAGGTGAAGTCAGCTAGTTTATATCAGAGAAGGCATTATTAATATGGAAAGTGCCCGAGGGTGATGGGCTTGTCTTGACGATTAGTCACTCAGGTCCTGATAAGAGCCAAGAGCCGCAAGTAGACAGATTGTTCTTATCTTGTGTGTAAGCATTTAAGTGCCTGAAGTTTTTAGAACCATGGATTTCCAAATGATTGTTTCCTAAGAATTTCTAACCACTTGAGTGATGTGGTGTGCTCTCATGTCAAATTTAGAGTCCGTGTGTTACACTACAGAGGTGCCATCTCACTTTATGCTGGTTTTTACTCAGGTGATACCATTTGTCATCACATACACTCTGTCTGAATAACAAGGAAGATAACTCCTAATTGTCATGGGGTGGGGGGTAGAGGATGGCAACTTGTGTCTTGGTTCTGGGGCTGTCTTCTATGGGCGGGACTGCTCTTTGTGGTCTCGGGGCTTGCTAAGCTCCCAGAGCATGTGGAGGTCACATCACTCAAGATGGGGCTGGCCAGCCAATGGGAGAGATAGGACCCTGCACGGCCCGCCCAGGATCTGTTACTCAGGGGTTTCTGTAGCTTCTCAACAGAGAGTTTACATTCCTGCTGTGTGCGTGTTTGATAATTGTTACAAAACCTGACAAATCCTGCATAGAACATGCTGAGCACTTAGTTTTAATGGGAAGGGTTGTGCTTCAGTTGTAATTGAGTTCCTGTAAGGAGCTGGTTTCGGGACCATCCCAAAGCCCAGTCAGTGGGATTACTGGGGAGGGGACTGCAGCTTGGGTAAGGGTGGCAAGGTCAGGCCTGGAGGGGCAGCTCTGCTGTTGAGAGTCATGGGATTTGGGACACCAGGCACACATGCTGGTGGCGCCCATGCAATGGAGTCAGATGCACACACATCACCGTGTTCATAGGGCATCAGTCATGCATGTATAGAGAAGATGTCACCAGAGAGCTTCCTTGAACGTTTCCTTACATAGTTTATTTGACATGTTTTGCTATGTAAGTGTCATAATGTTCAAACACACTTTCCTGACTGTCACGCATCAGTGGCTGAGTGGAAGAAGCCAGGTGAGTGGAGTGGGTTGTGCAGGAGGGATGTAGGGTGGGGCAGGAGGGCGGATGCTGCCCTCATCAGCGCTCAGGCTGGTTTGGGACGCACAGCCTGTGCCCAGTGGTCACGCTCCACAGGCTTCAGAATTGAGATGTCCCGGGATGCCTGTGGCAGTCTGAGCCCTGGTGCTGCACAGTCAGGAGGTCACCTGGGTCCTCTGCAGAAAGATGCCCCTCTGGGCCTACCCTGTGAGATGAGACCCTTGAGAGAAGCTTTTTGGTGCAGAACTAAGTGTCAGGCCTGTGTCCTACCAGACTGTGTGTCGTCTCTAGACGTGAGGCGTCCCACCTCCTAACTCCATTCAGCCTTGCCCAGCGACATAAGGAGGCTGGTTGGGCTCTCCCTCCCCTGGTCTTGGAGAAGCTCCCGTGGGAGGGTGCTGACCTTGGTGGCATCCTAGTGTGCCCAGGCAGTGTCCTGCCATGGCCCTTGGCCTGTGCGGCTTTCAGTGACTCTGGCTTTCTACATGGTGTGTCTTTAATGTCCCTGCCCAACTCTTTTGAAGTCGACTCATAATGGTTTGAGCAGGCCTCTACAGAAGCCAGAGGAGAACGAGCATTTGGTGTGAATGGAGACAAGCCTGCCAGCGGCTTCTGCAGGGTTCTCGATGCCTGTAGATGCTGAGGCCGACCTGGAACTGCATTGCAGTGAAGTATGCTGTGGGGGCGTTGGTGCCTTGTTCTGGGCCTCTGAGCAGCCCTGAGCCTTCAGTGAACCGGAAAGGAAGGCCTTCCTCTGGTGTGCTCATTAGGTACCCCTGTGCCTGCCAAGCACTGGTTGTGGAGTCCCAGGGATGGCACAGTGTCCTGAGGGGCACTGGGAGGCAGGTACATGGCTGCAACCCACTAGCATGTCCAGGTGGTGTGTTTCTGGGGAGTGAGACCTGGCTCCTGGCCCTTCTTGCCTTGGCTGCAGACAGGACCATGACTCTGAGATGGGCAGTGTGGTTGACGAGTGAGGCCTGACCATGCTGTCAGCAGGAGGGGTGGTTGGTGAGAGGTGACCTCATGGCTGGTCACTGTCTGGACTGTCCTTGTTGGCTGCGTGTGAGGTCCTTGTGCACAGGGCATGTGCAGGCCAGTCATTCCGACCTGGGTCTGGTGTATTGTGTTGGAGGCATGAGGACACACGTGTGGTATGTCAGCTTTGTTCCCACATCTTCTTGGTAGAATCCCTGGGTTGCAGCCATTCGTGTGAAGTCTGGATGCACAATAGGCGCTGAGTGATTCTTGTCTATGCCCCATGCAATTAACTGTCATCCGTGGAGGGGAGGTTTTCTCTGGCCTAGGCCTGGGGACAGGAAAAGACTGGGAACAGAGCCAACCAAGCTCTGGAGGAGTGTGTGTCATGGCTTCAGGGGACATCCTTTCTTTCCTTTCTCACAAATGGAAAGAGGACATGTAAGATGTGTGGTGACTTCTCTCCTCTAGAACTGATGGCTCTGGGGATGTGGTTGTCCTTGTTGCCTCTCTGCTTTGTCCCACACAGTTTCTTTCCCAACCCTGTGGAGGTGACAGTCTACCTCTGCACTGGTCACATTGCTACAGCCTCTGTTTCCCATTCTCCTAGCTTAGGCTTCCCGCCCAAGAGGTGACTGCAGCTGCAGTTCCCAGGGCATTTACCTGCGGTGAGGACAGCACACAGATAACATCTCTGAGATGTTTTAAAATCTGCTTTTGGGAAGGCACCACTCAAAGGAAGGCAAGTGAGAGGCGTGTCTGAGTCTTGTTTATGGCTTTTGTTTAATTCCTTCCTATGGACTGCCTGCCTAGAAAAGCTGGTTAACAGCCATCCTCTGGGCCTGGTGGCACTGCAGATTCCAGGCCGGGGCTTTTCATCATCCCTTTCCTAGTAGGGACTTTGGAATGCCCAGAGAGTTGACTGACCCAGCAAAGGGTAGCAGAAGCGTGTGTGTAAGATGTCATTTAGAATTGGAAAGCATCTGAAGACCAGCAGCTCTTAGGAGGAGATGGTAGAAATGTGAGTCACTGGTATATGGCAGGTAGGGACTTGTCACTGTCATGGTAGAGCACTGGCTTCTGGTTCAGGCTCTGCCTCTTGCCCTATGAACTTGATTGAGGTCATTCACCTCTGCAGGGCCTCAGTGCCCCTTCTGGGAAATAGGTCATGATTCCTGCTTCCTTGGGGTGTTGTCAGGATGAGCGACCTGTGGCCCCCTGAGGTGGGGGAGGTGTGGACTCAGAGGCCCGATGACTGGCCACTCCTCAGCACTGTGTGGCCATGGGTGGGCCCTGCCCGTGTTCAGCCCGTAAGCGCTGCCCTGCACCTGCCAGAGCTTGACGAGCTTTGGTTTCTCAGCCCAGGATGCAGGACGCCTGCTGGGAGCACTAGGCCCTATGGCTGTGATGAGCATGGGGCTTGCCCAGGCTCCCCAGCAAGGCTCTTGCTAAGTGGCCCCAGCCTCTGACTCGCGGGTGGGAAAGACTGAGAACAAGCCTTTGCAGCGAGTTTCCTCAGTGCAATGCTGCTGCTCTGAGACCTGGCCCTGGGGGCCTTCCTTTACATTCCTGTCCAGCATGTCCATCACATGGGTTGTCGCTGGTCACGTGCTGTTCATGACCAGAGCGTGTGTCCCCCTTGGCTGTAGTTGGCAGCTTCGACTGATTGCGTTGGAGCTGCAGGGCCTTGGGTGGGCATTGATGATCTTCATAAAAGTCTCCCTGGATGGAGAGCCACCACTCCATGCACTGCCCTGCCCATGGCACTGAGCACGTGAGAGTGAGGTCTGGCCTGGGCTCCCAGCCCAGCACTGTGGGGGGAGGCTCCGGGGCCCATGAGTGAGGTGGCTGATGTTGCCCCAAGGAAGTCCATGGACACAGGCATAGATGGGAGCCTGGGTGCCAGCCCGGGGGTACAGAGGCATGACTGTGGCCCAAGCTGGCTCTTACCTGAGTGGGTTGGGCATTCTCAGCTCGGTGCAAGCACTTACACCCTCCCTCCTGTGCTGAACTGCCATCCTGCCTGTGCCGCACCTTCTCAACAGCACCTGGACATGATGCTGACTCACTGGAGAACGGTGCTAAGCTCTTGTCCAGGGTGTACTTGAAAGGCTTATCTGAATGGGGGAGCTCGGCTAAGGGAGTCCCCGTGCCTTGTTCTGAGAAAGACTGCAGTGGCCTTCAGCAGGTAAAGCAGAGAGCTCCCCCCCACTGTTCTCCACCGTCCCTCATCCCAGTGTGACTGACTGATAGGCAGTGTGGATGATGGACCTGGTGTAGATGATGGTTCTCTATGTGGGTGATGCTCTCAGCATGGATGACGGTCCCCGTGCGGATGACATTCCTCGGTGTGGATGACAGTCCCCTCGTGGGTGATCATTCCTGTGTAGATGATGGTTCTGGTGTGGATGATGGTCCCCTATGTGGGTGTGGGCCTCAGTGTGGATGATGGTTCTCAGTGCAGATGACGGTCCCTGTGCGAATGACCATTCCTGTGCAGTTGAAGATCCTGATGTGGATGATGGTTTCCTTTGTGGGTTACAGTCTCGATGTGGATGACAACCCCCGTGCAGGTAACGTTCCTCAGTGCAGATGATGGTCCCTTATGTGAGTGACTGTCCTTTATGTGGGTGACGGTCCCTGTGCAGATGATGGTCTTCAGTGTGGATGATGGTCCCTGTGTGGATGACGGTTCTGGTGTGAATGACAGCCCCCCAGTGTGAATGACAGTCTTGGTGTGAATGATGATCCCAATGTGGATGATGGTCGGGAGGCAGGTACAATCAGGGCCTTACATCGGACGGCCCGGGTGAGAGGTTCTGCTGCCTTCCTAGCCACTTGCATTGGGCCTGTTTGTGATTTCTGATCCTAAGTCAACAGATGCTTGGCACTGCTAGATACACTAGCCTTCTGTTTAACCAGTGTTTCAGTCAAAGTAGCACCAGTGCTCGGAGCCTTGGAGAGTTAAATGACAGTGGATCATTATGGGGTTTGATGATTGCAGGACACCCACTGTTCCTGGATCACTCAACAGCCTTGTAGGCTGTGACTTGTGTCCTCTGTTCAGTCTCAACTCAGACTTTGTTGTGTGTCATGCCCTCCACCCTCTGTGACTTCCCCTGCTGGTTCTCCCCGGTCCCCCTCCCCTCCCCCACACTCCTGGCTCTAGGCACGCTGGCTCCATTTCCTTCCCAGAGCATTAGGCCCCTTCAGTCCAAGTCCATACTGTTTCCCCTGGAACCTTCTCTGCTGGTGACTCCTTGGCAGCTTCCTGCCTGAAATCCCCTCATTGTTATCTGAAGCAGGTTAATGCTGCCCCCTCTCTGTTCACTGACAGGCCACTCTTCCTGCCCAGGCACTCAGTGGGGTGAGGACATAGTCCCATGCACTGGGAGCCTGGTAGGGCTGATCGAGCTTGGTGTGCATCATGTGTGGGTAGATTCATCTGTCCACTTGCTCCCCCCAGGGTGTACACCACGCTGTGGAGAGGTCTTTGCTGGTCAGGGCATGTAACTGGCTTAGGGAGCCCACACCCAGCTGGAAGTGTGGGGCACTGTGGTTGATGCTGGCGACCTGGGCATGCTGGGACGGTGGCTAGGTGTGCCATCCTGGGTGTGAGCCCACACCTGGGTGCTGGAGTCTCAGGGAGCCCTGCCCGTGACTCGTCCTTATGTGACACCCTGACCTGGTTGTACCCTCTACTCCTGCAGGTGCACAGCACCACCCTGTAGAGCATCATGACTTCAGGCAAGTCTCTGCCCTACCCTGGCCCCCATGCCAGAGGCTGTAAAAGCCTTTCCTCCACGAGTCTGGACACTTGCAGGGAAGACTCACCAGATGTGATCTGAAGGGCTTTGTGGCATTCAGCCCTCGGAGAGCTTGTATCTGGGAGGCCTCATCACTCTGGGAGAAGCATACAAATGTGGCGGGACACTACTGTGAGCCTCCCGGCCACCTCCTTCCCACAGTCTGGGGTTACTGTGGACTCCATTTACACACTCAGTCCTGGTGGGTCTGTGGCGTCTCTACCCATGGTGTGACCAGCACATGGCTTCCTAGCCCTGGAGATGCCCTGCTTTAGCACATACCCTCTGTGGTTCCCTCCTCCTCTCTGGCCCTCTCCTGTCCCCTCCCGCAGCCCTACAAGCTCCAGCAGCTTCATGACTGGCCTTCTGTGAGCCAGGGCATACTCCCGCTGTTGCTGGGGTCCTTAAGATCTGTCGCACTGAGTAAGGTTTAGATTCTGAGCGTTAGACCTAGTATCTGCCACTTGGTTGCCCCTAAATATTTGCAGATAAATTAGTTAACACCCGGATGTTGGGGTCTTTTCAGCTTTCCAACCGTGACCTCTAGACAGCCACTGGCAGGAGTCTTCTCCCATCTGTTTTCAGATCATGTTTCCATTTGGTTTTTCATATACAGTTGGAGTATAATAGTGGCTGACATATCTGGGTCTGTGTTCACAGAATCATCTCTTCATTTCTGAACCACTGATATCTCTGAGAATTGATGCTTCTTATCTTTTATTTTGAATTCCAAAAGTCAGGGTTGGTTTCCCTCCTTAGTGACCGCCAAGAGCCTGCCTCGCTGTCCTGAGCAGCACCTCTAGTGACCACATGTTCATTGGGATGGGGTCATTTCCCACCATGACATTTCCTGGAAATCTGAGAGTCCAGGTTCTGGAGAGCTACCTATATGCACGGGGTGCAGGTGTGCTCCAGGCTCTGGGAGAACAGGCAGGGCGGCTGCTGTGTGGGAGCCTCTTCTGTGCATGGAGGCCGAGGTCACTGTCAGGACATTTCAGAACAACGTTTATGCAGTCTGAGGGTGATGACTGGGAGCGACTGTAGCCACCATTGACCCAGGAGACACTGGCGGAGAACAGAGTCCCCTTTGGCCTGGCCATCGTGGAAGGCCATGTACTTTATTTGTGTCTCTCCCTCGCACGTGGTTATTTCCATTTCTCCCTCATACAGAGTGTGGTTTCCCAGACAGGGTCTCCCTTAGACTCCGGAGGGATAGCTTGGGGACATCTACATCTCCAGACAGGACTGCACATTCCCTCAGTTCCCTGGTTGCCGAGCTGGATGGTGCCATTTGGGGGCCACCAAACCCATTGCATACTGTACTCGGTCAGTCTCACAATGACCAGTGGGATGTGACACAGAGGAGTCTGGCTGAGAGAAGCCAAGCCTCTCTGGAAGGATCTAGTTCAGAATCTCTTGCTGTCTGAGAGCTTGCGTGGGATACGGCCTTTTCTTGGTCCTGAGGGAGCTGGAACGGCGTAGTGAGTCCACAGATGCCGCCCCTCAGCAGGCAGCAGGTCGCTGCAGCCCACGTTGAAGCTTCCTTTCTAGGGAGCCCTGTCTCCTCTACCCTCAAGGCCTCCCGTGGTTCAACACTGTGGCGGGGGTGGAGGAAGAGTTGGTACTTTCTACACCTGACCCTGAGCTCCGGGTGCATGCATCTCAGCTGCCCTTGAGGAAGCAGAGTCTGGGGCTCACCATGATTTTTGCCATGCAGAGTCCAAGACTGGAATTGTGTCCACAGGGCAGTGGCAGGCCTGGTGTGCGCACTATTGCCCCTCATCCCAGCGTCTCTCTTGGTGGGCTATGGCCATGGTGGGAGGTCAGATCTGGCAGCTAGGCAGGTGTGGGAGACCCAGGAGAAAACTTGGTTCCAAGAAGCTGGGGCGTGCACCACTGTGTGCAGGTGTGCCAGGGTTGAGGGGTGCGGGTCAGGGCGCAGAGCATGGGACCCTGTGGGTGCCCAGGTTCCAGTGGCCCCACAGTGCCACAGCCTCCAGGCCCTGCTCCTCCTATCTCTCCTCCTCTGGCAGACCTGCCCAGCACAGGAAAGCGGCATTCCCATTGGGTGTTAGTGACCTTGAGTTCATACAGTCACAGAGGAACATTTCACGGGGCCCAGGAGAGTCTGTAATGGGGAAGAAAACTTGACTGGAGAAGGGCAAGGACCGCCGGGCTCAGTGGCTCAGCCTGGGTGAGAAGGGCAAGGACCGCTCAGCCTCGGTGGCTCCCACGCTTTGGGAGGCCGAGGTGAGTGAATTGCCTGAGCCTGCGGGTTCGAGACCTGCCTGGGCAACTTGGCAAGACCTCATCTCTACAATAAGTAAAAAAAAATTAGCCGGGCGTGGTAGCACGCACCTGTAGTTCCAGCTACTTGGAAGGCTGAGGCCGAAGGATCACTGGAGCCCAGCAGGTCGAGGCTGCGGTGGCCGGGAGTGGCCACTGCACTCCAGTCTGGGCGACAGAGTGAGACTCCAACTCAAAAAAATTTAAAAAAAAGAGGGCAAGGACCGAGTGCTCAGTAGGCCACAGGGGCTCCCCGCGTGCAGCTTCAGCCTCATCCTGAGCCAATGGAGGAGGGGAGGGAGGCGCTAGACTTGGGCGCTGGAAGGCGCTGGCTCAGAGCCCTGGGGGAAGCTGGATTTGGTGGGCAGGAGAGGAGAGCGCTCATGCCCAGGGAGTGTCTGCCTACAGCCCACCCTTAGAGCGAGGAGTGGCAGCAGACCATGTGGGACTCCTGGGGTTGTGCCGAGTTCCTGGTAGCCTTAGCGATTCACAACAGAGAGAGGGCCAAGTCCTCTGCACATGGGGTTGGGCATCGGGCCTTAGTTGTCCTGACATGTGCCACACAGCCTCCTTCTGGATGCAAACAAACAGAAGTTTCCATTGTTTTCTTTAAAAGTCTTTACCCTGCTGAGGCTGTGAGAAGAATCTGGTATTTTATGTCACCTGTGCTCACGCTTGGGTCTGGGTGGCGTCCCCAAGGGTTGTAGCCTCCCGGGGGCTGAGGCAGAGCCCGCCTGCGAGGTTCAGATGGGTGGGTGGCAGTAAGTGCTCTGGGCTCCATGTGCCTAGCTGAGGGTTAGGCCTTCAGCTCCTGAGAAAGGGACTACCAGTGCAGACAGAGCTGCATGGTGCACTCGGTCACTCCTGCTGGTCTGAGGTGGATTAGGGACCCCTAGGTGACCTTGGAAGCAGGAGATGTGCTGTCCTGCCAGGGTCTTTTTCCTGCAGCAGTAGGAGTTGCTGGCTCTAGGCAGCTGCCCAGAGCGTCCCTTACGAAGTCCAAGCTGTGCATGGCTGTGTTGAGTTGTGAGCCGTGGTGTGCCCTGTCTGACTCTCCTCTCTTTCCAGAGGATTACCCCAATGGCACGTGGCTGGGTGACGAGAACAACCCTGAGATGCGTGTGCGCTGCGCCATCATCCCCTCCGACATGCTGCACATCAGCACCAACTGCCGCACTGCTGAGAAGATGGCGCTCACGCTGCTGGACTACCTCTTCCACCGTGAGGTGCAGGCCGTGTCCAACCTCTCGGGCCAGGGCAAGCACGGCAAGAAGCAGCTGGACCCACTCACCATCTATGGCATCCGGTGTGAGTGCCCTCGCATCTGCATGTGTGGGCAGGCTGGAGGGACTGGCAGACGGTGCACTGTTGGGTGCTGTTGGGGCCCACATTTTCGCATTAAGGAGACGCTGGTGTTAGGAGTCACCCAGCATAGGGTGTTTCCCCAGGACCTGTGCTTAGGTCGCTCTGGAGGAGAGGGGAGGACAAAAAGGAGGAGAGCCGGGCCTTCCCCGTGACTGTGCTGATCTGGCTCTCTGGAGCTTCCCTCTGTGTGGGCAGAACCCTGCCTGCCTCCTCCAGTGGAGCTCGACTGGGTGGGCTCGGGAGCGCTGTGCCTGGCAGGGGGCATCCTGCCAGTACCCAGTTCTGCTATACGCCCCCTCCAGGTCTGGATCTCCTGTAGGATGGGGTCGCGCCCCTCAGGCCCATACCTGTGCTCAGGGACCTGGTGCTCCAGAGATGCCAGTGAGTGCTGTTGGGAGAGCAGAGCTTGGGCGAGCATGGTGGGGTGGCCTTTGGGGTGACTTTGCATGGGAAAAGCTGGCCTGTCAACAGGGCCAGCAGAGAGGTTGGAATAGCTGCCAGGGACAGACCAGGGTTGCGGCATGGAGTGACGGAAGTGGACAGATTCTGGGAGTTCTGGAAGCAAGCAAGGCTTGGCTTCATGGAAGCTCGCAAGCTCAGTTTCATCACCATGTGCTGCTGAAGGTGGTCCGTCCTACATAGTGGTGACTGATGCCATAGACTTCTGGATGACGGGAAGGACAGTTGTGTTCATGGTGAAGCCCATGGACAGGCGCGAGCGTGTTTTAGTGGGAGCCTGTGGGAGACTCTGAGTGGTGTGGAGAGCTCTGAGATAGCACCTTGCGTTTGCAGTTCCATCATGTCATATGTGCACTTACACTTTTTTTTTCAGGCAGGGGAAACCTGTGGGTTTTGTTTGTTTTTGAGTTGGTGTCTTATTCTGTTGCCCAGGCTGGAGCACAGTGGCACGATCATGGCTCATTGCAGCCCCCACCTCCTGAGCTTAGGGTGATCCTTCTGCCTCAGCTGCCTGAGTAGCTGGGACTACAGGTTTGTGCCACTACATCTGGCTAATTTTTAAATTCTTTGTAGAGACGGGATCTCATTATGTTTCCCAGGCTGGTATTGAACTCATGGGCTCAAGCAATCCTCCTGCCTCAGCCTTCCAAAGTGCTAGGATGACAGGCGTGAGCCCCTGTGCCTGGCTGATTTTCTTAAAATTGGGAAATTCCTGACTCAGTGTGTACATATCTGCTGTATTTGTCACATGTAACTCATAAAGAAGGAATAAGTAGCTCAGAAAATGGAGACACAGGGCTCACCCTCAGTAAGTCTGGAGCAGGGATGCGCCCCATGTGCCATCCCTGTGGCTCTGTCCCTAGTACATGCTGAAGTGCTGTTCAGGGAGTGGGTCGGGAGCTGTAGAGGAGGGGCGGGGTTTGGCATGACATAGCCAGTCTCCTAAAGTCACACTGAAGCTGTGCACTTGCAGCATGCATGCTGAGTCCTGGCCATGACACTGTGTGTTTAGTTTCAGCAGGAATAGTGACGAGGTGATAGCCTGGGCATGTTGCCCACTTGGCGAGAGTTGTACCTTAGATTCTCCGTCATCCAGAGGGGTGGGCAATGTCAGTGTGGGTAGAGCCACGCAGACAGGTCCATAGACCCCAGAAGGAGACGGTAATTCCTAAGAGTCAAAGCTGCCCGTCACGGGTGTTCAGAGTGGGTAGATGCTCCTGTCCTAGGGCCTTCGGTGTGCCCGGCACAGCCTGCACTCAGCGCAGGTGCCAAGGCCAGCGTACCTGCCCTGCTGGGGCCCTTGGGTGAAACTCCAGGTGGGCATGGTGGGGGCAGGAGCACCTCCCCAAGTAGGTAGCTTCCGTGAGCCTGGCTTCTTCACATGGGAGCTCAGAGCTTGCAGGCCTGGGTCTGCCAGCCACATGGCAGTTCTTGCGAGGCTGTGTCTTGTGGAGAGGAGTGCAGCACACCAAGTTGGCATCAATGCCTGGGTCAGTCACCAGGGGCTCAGGTCCTTCACTGTGCCTCGCTGACCCTGGCTCCTGTGATCTTCAAACGGAGAGAAGCCTAGTAGTGCAGCTGTGGGCAGAGACAGTGCTGCTGCCTGTGTCGGCCTCAGATAGCAACACTGCACAGGCTCCCTTCCTCCGGAGCTGAGTTCCTGTGGAGAGTGGAATGGGAGCCTGGCCTCCTCCCGCTCGGCCTCCTCTCCGCCCTCCAGGCCAGGTACACCTGTGTCAGGAGTACCTTTTGAAGGCTGAAGTGCTGCTGCCTGCTCGTCAGATGGAATTGTTGAAAGTGTTTACCTCTCTCAAGGCCCCATCGGACTCATTGCTGATGTTGAAACTTTGGCTCAAGCAGGGGTTGGTGAGGACACAGCCAATGGCCGTGCGGCAGCCCTGCTATTCCTGCAGGCCCGTGGTGGCGTCTGTGGCATCAGCTGTCTGAAACCTGCTGCTGCTTTCATTCAGCTGAGGCCAGCTCACTGGGGAGAGGATTTTGACCTATGTTTCTCCCTTCTGCTTTTTTCCTTTTTTCCAGAGAAAAACTCCACATTTTGAAATATACAGTAGGTAATGTCGTTAAGTACTGTCTCCTCAAAGTGAGGGACACATGCTGTTTATGGAAAGAGGGAGCAAAGAGAATTAGTTTTTTAGGATAGTGGCTTTCTGAGGGCTCCCAGGGATAGGTGGCCCAGGATTTGGGCAGGTGACCTGGTGGCGTGTGTACTCTCTGCAAAAGTAGCGCACTGTTGTGACTTTTAAAAGTGTGGAGGGGCGTGGCCACCCAAGCCTGTAATCCCAGTACTTTGGGAGGCGGAAGTGAGAGGATTTCCTGAGCCCAGAGTTTGAGACTAGCCTTGGCAACTTAGCGAGACCTCATCTCTACAATAAATCAAAAAAATTAGCTGGACGTGGTGGTGTGCACCTGTAGTTTCAGCTACTTGGAAGGCTGAGGCGGAAGGATCATCTGAGTCCAGCAGGTCGTGGCTGCGGTGGCCATGAGTGTACCACTGCACTCCAGCCTGGGTGACAGTGAGACTCCAAAAAAAAAAAAAAGAAGAAAGAAAAAAGAAAAGCATGGAGCAGTTTCACAGGGGATGAGTTACGGCGAGTGTGAGCACTTGTCCTTGTTTTGAGTTGAGAGTGTGGGATGTTAGCAGGGGCCGCTGAGGCCTCTGCTGGAACTGTGCAGCAGAGCGAGGCCTTGCCAGTGATGACCAGAAAGGAAGATACGGACCAGAATGGGGTACCCTGCGTCTTGAAAGATGTCCCTGCATGTGCTGATGCGGGTACGAGGTCCTAGTGAGAACACCTTGCAATTAAGGGGAAAATTGGATGCATTTTCATGAAGTAAAAATTTAAACATTCAGAGATGACTGTCAGTGGTTCTTTGTAAATTACCCAGTGCTATGAGCAGGTGGTACTCTCTGGCAGAAAGCAGAGCACAATGGGGCAGCTCCACCTGCTCTTATCTCCGTGGCCAGGCACTTCCCTATCGGATTCCTGTGGCTGCCATGGCAGTGTGCATACAGACACGGGATGTCTACAGGTCTGGAGGCCAGATGACTGAGATGGGATGTTGGCAGGACCTCGCTTCCTTGGGGGCCCTTGCCTCTCCCAGCGGCTGGATTGCCGGCGCCTCCAGCCCTCCTTGCCTGTGGGGCCGCCCCAGCCTGCCTCTCGTCATGCCGCATCTTCTCCTGCTGCCCATCTCTGTCTCTCCACTCCTTGTAAGGACGCCAGGCATGTTGGACTTGGAGTCCACACTATCTAGGTTGGCCTCCTCCTAGCCTAATTAATCACATCTGCAGACACCCTGGTTCCAAGAGAGGTCACATGCTGAGGGCCTGGGAAGGACAGGAGTTTTGTGGGGACACTGTTCAGCCCAGTACGCAGGATGCAAGTTCTTCTGGACCTTGTCATTGGGCTGTGAAGTGGTAGGGCTTTGCACGTGCCCTTGAGGCCAGAGCGTGGGCCACGCCAGGTGTGGGTATTTGTCATGTCTGTAGGGGACATTGAGAGTACCAGTGTGACTAGACAGGAAGGTATGGTTAGTGTGGGCTCAGAGTGGAGGAATGAGACCAGATAGAGCCCCTTCTCAGCAGGTGGCTGGATGCTGTGCCCAGCGATGGAAGGTTGTGCCCATTAGGGGCTCTTGTCACACACTGAGGCAAGTGTGACTCCATAGTTTTTTTTTTTTTTTGCATATGCAGTGGGTCATCACACTTGGAGAACATGTCCAGCATGACCTGGCGGCTGGATGCAGGAGCTGCCTAGGTGTGGGCTGTGCCCCACTGGCCCTGTGAGCACCTCCTGGCCAGCTCCCCCTGGGCCACGGGTGAGAGCCGCCTTTTGTTTTTCTAGGCAGCACTATCACGTTAAGTCTGTAATTTCAAGAAATAAATTGTTGGCACTCGGTTCTCTGCATGACTTTCCCCTTGAACTTGAGAATGCATTAGCAGGGGTAGTGCTTTTCATTCCTTTGTGACTGATAAACCTCATGCCACCCACCAAGTGTGTGATGGTGAACCCCGCAGCTCCCTGAGTCTGTTTCCCACAGAGCCTCTTACGGCCTCTATGGCATGCTCACCGAGAGACAGGATCTGGGTTTACGATGGGACCACGAGAGCCAACAGTGGGCGGTGGACAGCAGAAGGCAACTGACATGATGGGTGACTGTGGTTCCTTGGAGCAGTGCCAGACAGCTTGCTGGAGAGGGGAGGGCAGTGCGGTCAGGGCTTATCTGACCTGGGAGGCTTGGTGGCCGTGATGAGGGGATGGGCTGTGAGAGGCGGGGGCTGAGGCAGCACCGGTGGCTTGCTCTGCAGGGGAGATGGACGCACCGCTCCTGGGAGGCACGTGCTCAGCAGCCAGAGGCCAGGAGGCTGCTGTCCTCTGTGTCTTAGACTCACACAGGTAGCACTATTGCCTGAAACTCCCACCATGTCTGCTGCTGGGAGCCCGCAAGCTCATGGGGCCAAGGGGGCTGTGGGAGCAAAGGCACACGGGTGGGGGCTTCTCAGGAAGCCTATGGGGAATTCAGGTTCAGCTGCCTCCCCACCCTACCCGCTGGGTGCTGGGAAGCTGGGAAGTTAGGGCCGGTTCTCACTCCTAACAAGCAGTTTGACTTAAATCACTTCTCTTTTCTCTGGCTTTTGCCTCAAAACACAAGTGAGGGTAATCACATTCTAATTTCATGGTGTTTTTATGTACATCAAATAACATAAGAGATAAAATGCTTCAACAAGTATAAAATCACAGTTGCATTCAAGGTAGTCTTTTGATCACATTATTATAAGATTTCTCCTAACTCCATTTGCTCAGGGCTGTCAGTAAAGATAAAGGAAACTTTGGAAAAGTCAAGACCACAGCGACTCAGACAACATGGAGGCCAGGAGGCTGAGCCCCTCTGAGAAGTCAAGGATCCCTGCGGTGTACACCCCTAGCTGGTATCTAATAGCGGCTTTCAGAGGGCAGACCCTGAACCCGTGTATGCAGCATTTGGGTCCCAGCAGGTTTTCCTTTCCAGACCCGCAGCCCTTCGAGTGGGGCAGACATTTTTGCTGCTGATTCATTAGTTGGTTTTTCTTGGCAGTCCTCAGGGTGGCACTTGCCATCAGTGGGGCCTTGAGTTGCTGTTGGAAGGAATTATGTAACACAATGTCTTACGAGAAGTTAAGGCTGGGTGGTGTGCAACCCTGTGAGTGTAGACTGTTTTCTTTAAAGTGTACGGGCCAGGTTTTGAATTGGCAATCGAGTTTCACACAGTTGAACTTGACTGCTGGTGTTTTGTTCATGTCCCATATTTTACACCCCACATGCTTTACACATACATTCCTTTCCATTACTAACAAGTTTTTCAAATTTTGTGTAAACCCAGTTCATCCCAAGGGGTGTTTGGAGATTTCCCCCTGAGTATGAAGGTCTGGGGGAGCAGGAGATGGTTTGAGATGTTACTTTTACTGACAAGCGTCCCAAAGGAGATGCTTCAAGTGTGTGTGACTGCTCGTCTTGGCAACAGTTGTGGGTGGACTCCTTCATAACCATGTTCAGTATTGGGGTCTCCTGTAGCTACTTAATTGCCATTTTGACAGTTGGGCTCTCCTGGAGCACAGTCAGTATCCGGTCTCTGTAACCTTTTAACTGCACTTTTCATGACTGACTCCCTTGTGACTGTGGTGTCTTGTCACTGAGGTTGATCACTAGTCCAGGCTTAGTGAGGCCTCCCCCAGCACCTGGCAGCATCCCTAGCATACAGTAGTCACTCAGTAAGTGCTCGTTGGATGATGATTCTGTGGTTGTTGCAGAGATGACCTGAGAATTAGAGGCCACAGTTGCTGCTTTGTGTCCAGACTTGCGTTCGTGTGTGAGGCACCATGCTGCCAACACTCCCGAGGGCTTGTTCCTTCTGGTCCTGTCAGTCTTTCCTTCCCTAGACTCCTTTTGACCTGGGGTAGAGATGTGTTGCTGTCATTATATTTAGAGTCAAATGTGTCTTAAGCATATACTCAGAAAAAGTCAAGAAGTGTCTTTCCAAAACCCAAGAAACTTTTGATACTTAATATAGTACTTGAAAAAACAAACACTTCCTCTGCTGTGATTATTTCTAGTATTTTGGTCTCAATAGGAACAGATTTTTAGGGTTTGGGTGGTAATTTAACTCTGGGTAGATGGTCCCAGCTCAAGGCTCTTTGTAGTCAAAACAGGAAGTTTTCCAACTTAGTCTTTTTGTTATTTCAATTCCGAATTTCATCCCTTTATTTTCCTGTTGATCGGTGAAGTTGCATGAGCCAGCTGGAGGAGTCACTGTGCTGGGGAGAATGCCATGGTTCCCACATGGTGATCGATACTTCCTACTGCCATTTGGCATAGAGAAGGAGAGATGTGATCTTGTGAGATATGACTGGGCTTGCAGTGGGGAGTCAGCTCCGGGACCCTCAGTTTCCTCATTGGGTGAGGGCCCTCGCTGCTTGCTATCGAGTAGTGTTTCAGAGCTCTCTGTAAACAGAAGCGATTAATAACTGCAGGCACCTGGGGGACTTGGCTGCATGCAGGTGACCACTGGAAGACTGCAAGACCACTTGAACCTTTCTTGGGCTCTGCGACGGGGTGTGGGTAGTGGCCATCTGGCTGGGTGTGCAGGGGACCCCAGGGGTGAAAGCCCAGGGTCTGCCTGTCAGGAGCGTGTGTTCTAGTGGAGAAGGCATGGTGGAAAGGCCTCGGTCACCTACATAGGTGAGCACACACCTGAGAACACCTTAGGCTAGGTGTCACCATTGCGCCAATAGTTAAACATTTACCATGTGCTGCGACACGCTGGATCCTTGACATGTATGAGCGAACAAACAAAGACCCCTGTGGTTGAGGGGTACAAAGAGCAAGCACAGTAAACAAGTGACTTCTGAATGCTGGAAGGTAACTAGGGCCAGGTAGAGGAGCATCAGATCTGGGGTGCTGAAGGGCAGGGGAGGGGCCGAGGGCGCAGCTGTGAGGAATGTGCGATGCTGAAGAAGTTGTTGCAATCTTGGTTGTGTTCTCCAGGCATTTGGGATGTTGAGCGCTGTGTGACTTCAGGTAGAGAAAAGTAGGAGATGGGAGTCTGGGAGCTGGCGAACCCCCTAGTGGGCGGGGGGCTCAGGTCATGGGCGTTGGAAGGTACATTCCCAGAAGGAGCATGGGAGACGTGTTTGCCTCTGATCTGGGTATGTTCCCTGGCTGTCCAGTCGCTTCTCTTTTAACCTGGGACCCTGGGCCGCTTGCAGAAGGAGGGCCCTGATGTGCGGGCAGGCCTCACGTCAGGGGTCGAGGCTGTATGCCTGCTTTCAGTTCTGCATGCTCCTGAGGAGGCCTTCACCTCGCTTTACCTGGCTGTGTCCCATAGGCCACCTCTTCTACAAGTTCGGAATCACGGAGTCTGACTGGTACCGCATCAAGCAGAGCATCGACTCCAAGTGCCGGACGGCGTGGCGGCGCAAGCAGCGGGGCCAGAGCCTGGCGGTCAAGAGCTTCTCTCGGAGGACACCGTCCTCTTCTTCCTATGGCACCTCAGGTATCCGGGCTGCCCCTCCCTCCCTCCCCTCCAGCAGCCCTGGGAACAGTCCAGAGTGGGGCTGGCCTTGAGGAGCCTGTGATGGAAGTGTCCTCCCCTGGGCAGGAGCACACGTGCGGCCGTTCAGGGAGTGCTGCCTTCCCTGTCCCTGTGTGTCACACCTGTTCAGGGCTCCTCCTGGGTCAGAGCACCTGTGGGGCTCTTGGGTGTGTTCCAGGGAGGGGCTGTCAGTCTCAGGCCTTTTTGAGGAAGGTAGGTCCCCAGGTGGAAGGAGGGTGGGCAGGGCCATAGCAAGTGCCCTTGTCCTCCCTCTGCCCAGCAGGCCACCCCTGCTGTCACTGGCATAGTCACCATAATGCAGTCATAGCCTTGATGCGTGATGTGTCAGTACTGCATGGTGACTGTGATGAAGGGGGTAGCTCTTAGCTGTTACTCCATTTTTTAATCTTGAGCTCATGGCCTCCATTAGACGTGTCCACAAGGTCATGGAAGAATCCCCTGGGGCTGTCTCTGGGCTTCCTGGAGGGCTGTTTTCCCTGGGAAGGTTTTCACCAGGGGTGACGATGTAACTTCCTATTGCCTTTCACTCGAGACATCTCCATTTCTTGGTATACGTACTTGAATTAGAGCGGTCCTTTCCAGCTCCCCCCAGGAGCTCCCCGGGCCGCAGGTCTGGGAGCCTGAGCTCTGATGGGCTTGGGGTCAGGTGCAAGGGCAGTGTGGGCAAGTCGCACACCGGCTCACCTGGTGCCCTCTGGGCTTCTCACTCTTCTGGGCCAGACTTCAAGAAGCGGTTTTCTCCCGGTTGTTTTGGTGGTTACTGGATACCGTCCCCTGGCCGTGACCAAGGGTCTTGGTGTGGGGGTGCTGCTGTGGGCCACACAAGTTGCACACCCGGGGCAGTGCTTTATGAGAGGCATTGAGGAAGCACTCAGTGAAGAGTCCAGGCCCTTCTGCTGCAGTTAGGAATTCTGTCTTAGGATGGGCCCTGGGCGTGGGGTGTGTGCACTTGCTGAGCAGAGCAGTCACCTGTGGCACTGAAAGGAGTGTGGAAATACAGTTCTCAGTTTGGGTGTGCTCTGGAATGTTGGCACCCGGGCAGCAGGGAGCAGGCACAAAAGCCAGAGCTGTGGTAGATCCTGTTTCCATTGGAAATAGATCTTGCTAGAAATAGATAATGGAAATTTTAGAAGTGCATGTGGTATGTAGTTACATACTATAATCGCACCTATGTGGCAACTTTAACTGTGGCCATTTCTGGGTCATAGGGTTATCATTTTATTTTTTCTCTTTATTTTTTTTAACTATAGTTTCCAAATTCCAATAAACACTGCATTAGTTGTATGGTTTTAAAAAATGCTGTCTCAAGTTCAGGGGGAGGAGATTTCTGCATTCAGTAGTGGCACAGGGCGGGAGCCAGGTTGGACATTCTTGCCAGTGAAATCAGGAAGAGAATCTGTGAGTCAGCTGTTCTGAGCCAGTGAATGAGCAGCACGGGGTCCCAGGAGCAGGAGACGGGAGAGGCGGCCCTGCCGTGGACCCTGGATTGGTGGGGGGGTCAGGCAGGGCACAGCGTGTACCTGCATTGAGACGGACTGGGGCTCAGAGGGGCTGGGCAACTGCCAGGCGGGAGTCACATTCCTGAGAGGGTTTGTGAGTGGGAGCCCCTGAGTGCTGACTAGACTCTGGCCTACAGGTGCCTAAACTGAGCGTCCCTAAACTTACACTGGGCTAGGCAGAGTTCAGATCCCCACCAGCCGGCACTGGGGCTCTTGGGCGGCTGGTCAGGGCCTTGTGCAGGGGTGCTGGCAGGCCGTGTCTACTCATGACTACCTCTTGCAGAGTGAAGCAGAGCTTCCAGATGCCTTGGAAAGGTCACCCTCACTGATCCACAGCTGGCAGTTTACAAAGACAACAAAACCTAGACCCCCCCCAGAGTAGGACTCACTGTGTCCAGCAAGAAGCCCGGGAACTTGCGCTGTGACCAGAAAACCAGGCCACAGAGAGAGCCTGCGGAATTCATAGGCCTAGACATTAAAATGTATGAGATGACAGTCGGAGTCAAGGGGCAGAAGGACAGAGCAAGGAGAGCAATAGGAGATGTGAAGAGAATGCTGAGGAACCATGGGGGTGGAAAGCGAGGGTGTGACTGTCAGGCCTGTCCCTGAGCTCACCTTAAGGGGTGGTCTGTTTCTCCAGGGCAAGTCCAAGCCCAAGTCACATGACTTGTCAGGGACCTCATTGAGGAAGAAGCACTCATCACAGACCTGGGAACCACTGGCTGTGCTGGCCCATGTCATGAGGGTGCCAGGAGGTCTTGAAGGATACATTTAATGAGATGAAATTATGTAGCCAAACATGTAGCCTCAAAGCATTTGCAGAGGTGAAGATGTTATGTGACACGTGTGACCAGAGCTGCTTGTCAGCTGCCCTGTGGGGTGGCTTCTGCAGACTGGAAGGCATCCTCCTGGCTGTGGAGGTGTGCCCTGTCAGCAAGGTTGTGCCACTTGGGGCTCATCTAGCCCATGGTTATGTGGTAAGGTTTCGGTGCCACTGAGAACTGTCCCAGGCCCAGCCTTAATGGTGGCAATGGGACTGAGATCCTTGTCTTGGGGGAATGGTTGAAGGCTTGGTCAGCGATTCTGGCTTCACAAGGCTTGACAGATCATAACATGCCTGGACAAGTGGCACGTCATTAGAGAGCTTGTCGGCTTCACAGGTCCTGAGTGGGTCGGTGTGGGGACAGCAAGCTCAGGGAAGGGACTCCAGCCTAGCTGGGGCTCATCATCTCCCCCCTGGGGCCCACGTGGCCTAGCACAGAGCTAGACATGTGGTCAGTGTGCCGAGCATGTTCTAAACAAATAAGCAGCCTTGTGGGACATGCAGTGCTCTCCCCTGCGGGAGGGTGGCTTTGGACCATCTCCCCAGGGATTTAGGTGGGGTCTCTTGGCCAGAGACGTTGCGCAGAGTGGCCTCTTCAAGCTCGGAGTCACTGTCAGCCCCAATTTTGATTTAGTCTACTGGGAACCCCCAAGGACCATGTGGCTGCCGCCCAGGACACATGGAATGAGGGCATGGGCCGGTAGCTGGGGGTCTGCCTCCCACTCTGCATTTGCCATCCGGTCACCCTCAGCTTCAGACTCTCATCTCTGTTAATGCAGCCTGGGGTTTTGTCACCTGTTTTCACATTTGTTATTAGTTTTTGTTTCTTTCTCAGGTACTTGTTTTTTTAAGTGGATGACAATGATTCAGTGCAACAAGAGCTGTGTTTCAGCTGTTTTGTTTCTTTGTTTATAGAGACAACAGGGTTCTCCTAAGACCCAGTAGATGTGCGGGACTCAGCGTTCTCACCTCTTGAGAGCTGTGGAGAGACCCTGTGTGCGCTGTCTTCAGGCTCTGGGCCCCTGGGCAGGTCCCTGTGTAGGGGGTATCTGAGAAGCCCCCCAGCCAGCCTGAGTGGCCTTGGGAGAATGACGACCAGCAGCATCTCACACTGCTGGGGAGGGTTCTGGTCTGGTGGCAGCCCCTTCCTTGGTGCCGGGCAGGGCTCCTTGATTTTCCATGTAGCCCGCTGCTTTCTAGCACTCTGGAGTGAGTCTCTTCCTGGGTGTTGGAGGTGGAGCGAACCCACGGGCGAGGCCGGAGTGAGGGTAGAGGCCAAGGTAGGGCTTTTGGAAACCATGCAGGAGCCATCCACATAATTGGATTCCTGTGGCTTTAGGTGTGTATTTATCTAAGAAGAAATAAGAATGGGTTTCTGAGCTGTCCTGTCCCCTATCATGCTCTCAGAACAGAACGCAGAGTGTGGGAGCTGGGGCTACCCGAGAAGGGGTCAAGAGAGTCTTGGGGGCATAGAGCACATGCTTCTGAAAATGCTTTGCTTGGTGAACCTCGGCCAAGTTCACTGTTCTCTATTTTAGTATGCTCCATCCTCGCCTAAGTGAGGAAGCTGGGTGCGTGGCTGGTGAGGGGCTCAGAGATGTGGCTGTTGTTCTGTCTGCCTCTGTTCTTGGCCTCACAAAGCTAGTCTGACATTTAGGGTGGTCTTGGTGACAGGAATGTTCCAGTTAAACATAATTAAGCCAGAATTGGATTAGTGTGGAATTGGTAGGAATTCCAGCTGGGCTTGTCTTGTTTACTTTAAACTCTCAGCAGACTGGAAAGGTCCTTCCAAGTAACAGCCGTGAGTGAAGCTCAGAGCCAGGACTAGGCCCGCGGAAGGCCAGTGGGCATGCCAGTGTGAACACAAGCCGGGAAGCACTGGGCCCAGGGATTCTAAAAAGTCCACTTAGGAAGCACCTGTGTTGGACTCCCTTCGATGGTAACAGTGTAAACTTTTATTTAGATTTTTAAAAATTTTTTATCACTCTAAATAACTTCATTTTTCTGTTTAGCTCTATGCCTCCAGCACTTTCACAACAGTTTTCTGCCCCTGCAAGGAAAGTGTGCCAGACTTGTCTTGGACATGCTTGGCACATGCAGTGCAGCAGTAGGCCCTGCCGAGTGTTCCTTTTAGACAGCCTCATAGGTGCTTCAGGTCACGCAGCCTGTGAAGTTACCGGGTGCGCATACGATCTCGGTGTTCTCCTGCCTTCATGGGGTAAAGGCCAGCACACCTGTGCCGGGCTCAGCCGGCTGAGTTCTCTCCAGGCTGTCCTGTGGGAAACCTGTGTCGGCTACCCTGTGCCTGCAGGCACATCCCTGCCTGCATCCGTGTGTGTCAGAGTTTCAGGTCATCTGAAACAAGTCAGTGATTTTCCCACATGTCTTGCTGGCGGGCTGGAACTGCAGGGGGCCAAGGTACAGTGTTGCAGAAACCAGCCCTTAAGGGCCCCCTCTGTGCACGCATGTGCAGCTGCCTCTGACCCTGGTGCAGGGAGGCCTCGAGTGCTGCCTTGCTGGGGTTTGCCTTCCCAGGCCCTCCTGGACTCATGTCAGGGACACCCTTGTCTTGTTGCTTGCCATAGCTCGTGACTATTGTCCTGGGAGCAAGTAACCAATGCACTAGACTTTGATCAGTGTAAATTAAAAATGGAATTATGAATCTATACTGTTATTAGGTTGGTCTTCATATTGTGCAGTTGTAGTGTGTTACTGATTAAATGGTAATTTCAATACTTTGAATCTTAGATTTGGAAACCATTACATCATACCAACAAATCATGTCCTCTGTGTGTGTGTGTGTGTGTGTGTGTGTGTGTGTGTGTGTGTGTGTTTAAGAAGCCTGGGGACTGCCATTCTTCTTGGTTTTATTTTTGAACCATTTGAGAACTGTCAAAATCAGCTGATTTTTACTAACATTGGAGCAAAAATTATTTGGGAGTATGCTTAGCTCTGTGGTTCCTTGTAGCAAGCCAAGTGGCCTTTACGTACTTTGTTCACATGCCTGTTTAATGAAGTTTGAAAAAATGTGTTCTTCCTTGCATATTTTTAAAATGATGTTTAAAAAAGTTGGCACCTAAGATTTTTAAATATAATTTGAAGTAATTGAAAAGGAAACAATTTTCAGTATACTGCAAGTGTTAATGTTTTATTATATTACTTTTAAAAATGTATTCAGTGGAATCTATATACCATGGCAATTTGATACCTACTATTAGCTATTTAAAAATACATGAAAAGCTTTTCTGTAACAATCAGAAATTTTACATCTTTCATTTTTCTCCTTCCACTTATATGAACATTCTACTTCTGTCATAGAATCTCATCCTAACACATTCGCGACCGGCAAATTTTTCACTTTCCTAATACTGAGAGTGGTTGAAAATAAAAAAAAAATCTGAAACTGGTTGCCGCAAACTTCTGTCATTAAGCACAAGTGAAATGGTCTTTTCTAACTGGTCACCTTTTTCACAGTACAGCTGAAAGTTGCAAACATATCCAGTATTTGCCTCAGACACCACTCTGACGAGCATTCCATACTTTGTATTTTTATTCAGATTATAAACCTGAAAAGACAGTCTTCCACGATGAGGTAGCTTGGATTCATCCAAGGAAAGTTCTTGTTCAGGTTTGTACACAGTGTTGAACTTATTTAAAACATAATTTATTATGGGTTCAATTTTGCATAATCTGCTTGGATTTGGCTGCATTTCTGTATTATTGGAAAAATGCAAAAACTGCAATGTTAGTAGGAATCTATTTCGTGTCATTATTTTTGAGTAGAAAGGTGGCACGCTGATGGACATGTGGACCTGTCATCATGTATTGCGGTTTCCTTCACATGTCCCGTCACCATAGCTAATGCTGGAGAGTTTTTCATCTCAGACACTATAGCATGGCTCCACTTTTTTATTTCTTTGACCATTTGCTTCTGTGGTGCGTCTGATCCTAATATCTGTCAATTTAATTGCAATCATTTCTATAAAATCATCTCCAATAAATAGTCTGACAACTTCACTATACTTTGAAGAACATTTGGAAATACCTTGACAACTGGGTTACCAACAAACACTTCTGAGTTTCTTTTGGATCATGTTTTGTCCACTCAGTGTCTGATTTGTTTTCACCAGTATGAGATTCACCGCTACAGATTATCTGCGTTTTTATTTCTTTGTTTACACTACTGTGTCATTAAATCACTGTCTGTCTCACTATCATTAATAAGTTCACTGGATTCACTTTCAACCTCAGAAATCTCATCAGTATATATTTCTTTATTTTCTATAATTATGGTAAATTATTTTTAACACTGAAATATGAAAGCCCTGAAATATCAGAATACAAGTATATGGCACTAATTGCAACAAAATAATGACCAACTTGCAATTTTTACAAACTAAGAAAATCAATAACAACATTGCACAGTTGATATCAGATGATCATCTCAATAACTTTCTCCTTGCCTAACTATTCATTTTCAAGCAAAATATAACATACATATGACAACATTGCAGCATTCAGAAAACAGAATTTGCAAAGATGTAAATTCACGTCAGTGGCAACCAGGAACAGAATTTGGAATGACACGAATTCATGTCAGTGGTCGTGAATGAGTTAAAACAGCATATGCTTACATTTTTAATTGATCAGTCATTATAATTCTCTGCAACAAAAGTGTAGGTGTACATTGAGTTTTGAGCCCTGAGTCCTGCGTGTCCAAGAGACTGTGATAAAGATGTCATTGTGATTAAGGTTGATGTGTGATACATCAGAACAAGTGACCTCGTTCCCATCATACCTCTGGGAGCGAGAGACTGGACCTCTCCTCTGGGTAGCTTCAGTATCTGTGAACAAACTCCACTTCTTGCTCGTTCAAAGCAGGTTGACCACCAACTGGAATCCTGGCTGTCGTTGTTGGCAGCCACATCCTGAGGGACTTGGTCTGTTTAGATAAGTTGGTGGGGATGGAGCTCTGTCATCCTGCTGTTCCACTGGTCTTAGACCCTCTGCTTTCTGTGTCCGAAGCCTCAGCCCCTAAAGCTTGCTGCTGACATCTAGAAACACGAGGCACACAGGCTGGGTTGGGGAGGGAGGCGCCCTTTCCCTTCTGTGGGAACGCGGGTCAGGCTGAGATGCCGTGGGTGAGTGTTATGTAGCGCTGTCTGTGGCTGACGCACACTCCTCGTCCCCACAGAGCCGACGCTGGGCACGTCACCCCCTGCTAGTGAGCTCCAGCAGCCGCAGGCCCTGCACTACACCCTGGCCAACGCACAGCAGGTGCACATCCACCAAATCGGAGAGGACGGCCAGGTGCAAGTAGTACGTACTCTCAGCTGGGGCGGGGAGGATGAGGGGGCTGTGGGCGGGCCGGGGTAGGCACAGTTAGGTCTAAGTAGTACATACCCACTTAGCTGGGCGTGGGGAGAGGGCTGTGGGCGGGCCGGGGCAGGCACAACCAGGTGCAAGTAGTACCCTCTCAGCCATGGCCTGGTATGGGTACAGCCAGCTTTCACTGAGGCCTGGACACTGGGGGTGTGGGAGGAGGGGCAGGTGCCCACTGACAGCAGAGGCATCATGGCTGTGTACACTGACATCCCATGGCTGAGGCAGTCACCACATGGCCCTGCCCTGGAAGTGCATGTGAGGCCTTGGGCTCATGCGATCCCCTCATGTGCAGCATGGCAGGCAGGCGGCTCCAGGTTGGGCTGTCTGAGTCCCTGCTGCTTCCTGTGTTCCTAGGAAGCATCGCCAGGATTCTCAGTTCCAAGCACCAGCACCCTCTTACTAAGGACAGATGTCCTCTGGGGGTCAGTGGCCAAAGTTTGAGACCCTGGCTTCTTTTGGAGTGTCTCAGGTGTGCCACTGCCCTGGGATGAGTCGTGTCGTCCCCCCCCCCCGTGCTGCATTCTCCTATGATGGGGAATTTTGTGGCCAGCTGTGGTCAGTGCAGTGGACTGGGAGCCAACTCCCCAGGAGGGTCCTCCACAGCTCTGCTTGGGTTCTGTGGCACAGCTGTAGGGGGCGCCTGAGAGGGAGAGAGACTTTGCTGGGGAACTAGAAGGTTTAAGTGCACCCTGGGACTTGCTGATGTTTTCACCTGCACAGACCTTCTTGATGACCACTGAGTGTCTCTCATTGCTCGGGCATCTCCTGCAAACAAGACACTCTCCTGATGAGAGGGAGGCGGGCTTCCCACTCCATGGCCTCAGCATGTGGCCTGGAGCGGTGGTCCACAGATACCAGTGCTTCCGTTGGCTTCCCTCCTCTTCCAGAGACTAGCTGGTTTTGAATAGTGAGCTTCATACGCTTATTAAACTCGTTAAGTTGACATTCACAAAGGCAGTTGTTCTCCTCTTGTTAGTAAGAAAGTTCTTTGAAAGAAATCCAGAATAGATAACTTTGCCATAAGTTTACGTAGAGCAGTCTATGGGAGTTTATTTTAAGATCCATTTTGACTAAGATACTATAATTGATCTTAGCCCAAATGCTGAGAAGCAATAAGATAGAATTTCACATAAGATAATGACTCTTCATTTCATTTAGCTAAGTTAAGGTTTACAGGATTATTTGTCTGCCTGTATCTATAAACATAAATACATTTTAGTTGGATTCTTTGATTTTTTTTTGGAACCGCATTTATGAGTGTTTACTCAAACTGTTTAAATAGTCATGAGTGTTTCTTTGATTTTAAAAAAGCTGCCTGACCTGTTGTCAGTGTAGACACACGTATGTGCCCCTGCCCCAAGTCACACACTGCTGTGTGGCCTTTCTCGTGTTCCTGAGAGCTAGAGGACTCTCCCTGGTGTTTTCATCAGGTTTCTAGTCTCTCCAGAGTGAAAGGAGAATCAAGAAAACGTTGTCATTCTAATTTTCTGTTCCTCCCTTTTCTATATGTCAAACATGTTCTTAAGTTTGCCTGTTTAGGGACATTTAAAGACTTAACAAGTGTTTACAGAGGGCTGTTGCTCATTTAAGAGGTACTGAAAAATGTTCTGTATATGGTACACAGTGGCTCCTCTTATCTGTGGTTTCATTGCCCAAGGTTTTAGTTACTGCAGTAAACCATGGTCCAAAAATATTAAATGGAAAATTCCAGAAATAAATAATTCATGTTGGCCATGCATGGTTGCTCATGCCTATAACCCCAGCACTTTGGGAGACCGAGGTGAGAGGATTGCCTGAGTCCACAGGTTTAAGACCAGTCTGGGCAACTTGGCAAGACCTCATCTCTACAATAAATAAATACAAAAATTAGCCAGGCTTGGTGGCGCATGCCTGTAGTTGTAGCTACTTGGAAGGCTGAGGCAGAAGGATTGATCACCTGAGCCCAACAGGTCGAGGCTGCGGTGACTGTGAGCATGGCCCTGCATTCCAGCCTGGGTGACAGAGTGAGACTCTCACTCAAAAACAATTCATGTTCATGTTTTAAATTTGTGCTGTTCTGAGTCACCTGAGGCCTGTCATTGTCCTGCCTGGGATGAGAGTCCTCTGTTGCCCAGCATGTCCAGCATGCCCAGCTGTAAGTGGGGATGTCTAAGAAGAAGCATGGTTTCCCAGGGCCGGGTCTGTCCACAGTTTCTGGCATCCACTAGAGGTTTCTTGGGACGTATCCCCTAGGATACAGAGGGACTGCTGTGTCCTAAGAGGTTGGTTTATTGCTGTAGCTTAACAAGCTTACATTACCCACATGCTCTTCAGGGTTTGGTTGTCTTTATTTGAATTGTGAGCAGATGGTAGAGAATGTTCCGGAAAACGGCTGTTGCTTCTTCTGGTTGTGATTTTCTTCTGATGCTTCTTGGTGTCTTTTCTTGCTGCGGATCCCACAGGGCCACCTCCACATCGCCCAGGTGCCTCAGGGGGAGCAGGTGCAGATCACGCAGGACAGCGAGGTGAGTTGCCCTCACAGCCGTGGTCTGCTTCTGGGCTCACCTGTCCCCATGTGGCAGGCAGCCAGGAGTCTCAAGAGGATGTGAACGCAGCCTGCAGCCACAGACCTACCCCTCCTGGGCACAGGCGGCAAGCCTGTAGCGTTTGTGGCAGGCCTGTAGCATTTGTGGCCTACATCTCCACAGCCCCTGGCCTGTCTCTGTGAAGACCTTCTGTGTTGAGGGTTTCTCTGTTGACTGGAGTGTGCCCTGAGCACCTTGTCTCCCCATCCGGCCTTGCCCTTCTTGGCTAGGGATGAACCCAGCATGGTGGAGCTGTGTCGTTGCACATGGTGGCCTACACGCTTCCTTCACCTCTGCCGCTGGCCTGCCCTTCAGCCCAAGGATGGTGCCCACTTCATGGGGTGGTGGGGAGTCATACTGGGAACACATCTTGGTCCTTGGCACACCGTCTCAAGGTCGTGAGATCTAGGCATCTGGTGTCAGGATGTTGTTCTCTTGTTGTCAATGTTAGTCAGTGATAAAGACAGTATAGGGAGGCCTTTCCAAGTGCACACATACTGCTGACACGTGTGTGCCATGTTCCAACCATGGCACTGTTGGCGGCCAGGCTCGGTCACACGTTCAGGAGCATGAGCCCATCAGCTGTAGGGACCTGGTGTGTGAGGGTCGGGGTGGTAGTCTGAGCTGGATTGTTGAGGCCTGCTGGCCACATCCTTCTTTGTCATGTGCCTGGCTTGCTGGTCCACAAGCCCTCAGCAGGACTGTCTCCTCCTGGGTGACTGGTGGCCATCTGTTGAAGGGCCTCCCTGCTGTTTCCTAGATGCAGGTGGCAGTGGATACAGTGCACGTGGCTTCACTGGATCGTGTCCCTGGCCGCTGAGCAGAGCACACATATTGTGACTGTGGTGTGCTGGGGGGTGGAGTGTGCCCGTCTCTAGGCCGTGACAGTGGCACCAGTCAGGGCATGGCTTGCACGATAGTGTTGTCACAAGGATCTCAGGTTCTCACCTTCTCAGTGTGGACACAGATGGGGCCCAGTGGTGCCCAGGAAGTCCAGGTGCAGGTATGGGGGCAGGTATAGAGGGAGGCATAGGGGGCAGCTGGGGCAGGGCTTGCTGCCACATGCGGGCCCTCCCTGAAGCACCTGTGGGGTGTGGGTGCTGTGGGCAACTGAGGAACTAGAGGCCCAGCCTTCAGGGGCTTATGGAGTGCCCAGGAGGTCAAGCCAGAGTGACCGTTAGGCAGGCTGAGGGCATGTGCACGCTGTGGGATGAGAAGAATGGGGCACAGGGGACAGTGTCTGATGGCGGTGACTTTAATTTGGATCTGGCAGGCTTTGGACATCAGAAGTTACCAGCATGTTCTAAAAGGGTGCATGTAGGCAAGGGTTCTGAGGGAGTGAGGCTGTTGTGGGGTCATGTGGGATGGGGGCAGTTGGCCAGTGAGGGACTCAGACACTCACGGGCAGAGTCAGGTCACTGACGTGCCAGGTGAAGGGGTGGATGGAAGCATAGGAGCAGGAGCGAGCGCGAGCAGAGCACAGTGGCAGCAGGGAGGGTGGGCCTTGTGGGGGGTGGTGAGGGAGTTGGGGATGCGGCTGGTGGGCAAGGGCCAGTGCAGGTGTGCATGGAGGGGCGGGGGAAGGGCTAGTTTTCGAGGCACGGACAGCTGAGCCGGGGAACAGAGCAACCCTGGAGGCCTCGCCAAGATTCTGGGACACTCCAGAAGGCGTGGACATTTGGCTAGCTTGCTTGACTTGCTGTAATCATTTGAAATGAAGGAAATTAATAACGTGGGAAAAGGAAGACCAGCCCATGTTTACTTTTTCTTGTTTATGCTAAAAAGGCTTTAGATTACTTCTTAAATTTTAATTTATTATTTTGCCATCTTCTTCGGTTTGCAAAACAGAATTCATTTGGTATATATAATTCAGTCTTTTCTGTTTTCATTAGGAATTGAGTACAATAAATAAGAAATTACTGATTATGTTAATATTACATTGTGATAAGTTACAGTATGCAGTCTTCTTATCACAACAGATTCACACCTTCTTTGTTTAAAGTTAAGTATTTAGTTAGAGCAAGTATATCTGCAAGGAGACGCTTAACAGATCTACCAGACTTAAAACAATCCTTTTTTAGAGTAAAGGAAAATGGAGTTTTGGCCAGGCGGGCTGGCTCACGCCTGTAATCCCAGTGCTTTGGGAAGCCAAGGTGGGAGGATCATTTGAGGCAAGGTGTTCAAGACCAGCCTGGGAAATATGGCAAGATCTGTCTCAAAAATTTTTTAAAACCCCCCTCCAAAAAAAAAAGAAAAGAAAATGAATTTCCACCTGCTGATACCTTAGGAGCTTTGTCGGTTGTGATTAGGTCGTGTGGTCGTGTAAGATGTTTTGTGGGGGAAGTTGGGTAGGCCTCACTGCTACTTCTTGTACTTCTTGTGAGTTGAACTTTGTTTCAAAATAAAAAGCCAAAAAAAAAAGACATATTCATTTGGAGTCAGGGTGGGGGGGAATAGGTGCAGTGCTTTTTTGAGTTGTTTTGTTTGTTAGTCTTTACAAGAAAAAATAATACAACTCCTCTTAAATATTTTGTGTGGGGCTTCTATTACTACCAGAGGCAGATCTGTGTGGCATAAGTATTTTCTGCGCGGTCCCAGATGGCAGGTGTGTTCTTGTTCTGTGTGCAAATGTGCTAGTGTCTCTGTTCTTGACATTTCCCCTTCTTCCCTCTGCAGGGCAATCTCCAGATCCATCACGTCGGACAGGATGGTCAGGTGGGTGGCCCCTGTCCTCATCCATGCCTGGCCTTTCTCAAGGGTGGGGGTTGCCCCGCTATGGTTGGTGGCTCTTGGGAGGGAACTGTGAGCCCCAGAGAGATGAGTTTTTCTCAGTGGCCACACGGTTGCCGGGAAAAGGAGGAGGGGGAGGAGGAGGAGGACGGGCTCTGGGCTGCACTAGCTTTCTGGGGGATTTGTGGCAATGTTTGCCTGACATTGGGAACTCTCTGAGCTCAGCACTGTTTTCCATGAGTATCACATGTGTGTGGGGAAGGATGGTTTGCTCCGTGTCTGTTAGGAGAAGGATGGTTTGCTCTGTGTCCTGCTGACAGGCTTACACCACTTGCCTGATTCCTAAACTGAGTCAAAAAGAATGACATTCATTGAACACACTTGGCATGAGTTGTCTTTAAGAAAAAAAATGACATTTCTACCTGGAGTCAGGGTGGGAGACGGACATGGTGCTTTTGAGTTGGCTTGTCTGTGGGGCTCAAAGCGAGGGCCTTGCTGTCCAGGGTCTAGTGGAGCATCTGGTGGTCTTGAGGGCTCGGGTTTCCTTCTGTGAATGGTTTCCATGAAGAGACTGTTAGCACTTCCGGGTCATGGTTCGAGAGCATCTAAGTGATCTGCCTTTTTTATGAAACGCAGCTTGGATATTGGCAGTGAGAGCCACACACAGCTCACTTAACATCAAGACACCATGCTCGTTATTTTTCACAACCAAGTTCATGCTCTCCTTCGAGAGGCCTGTGTGCATTCTTGTGGTCACATCCAGGGCCCTGGTGACATCTGCCCATGACGCCAGGTACCACTGACACCAGACGCTTCACAGATGAGGGGGCCAAGGGCACAGGCATCACTCGGGTTTTCTCTCGACCCTGGGAGGCGCCATGGGCAAAGGCTGCAGACCCTCAAGGACTGGTTTAAATCAGAGTTTCTTCATTTGAAAGTTTCATCTTAAAATACTGATGGGGTTTTCATCAGATAGTCCTACAGCATTGCTAGTCTACAAACATAAGAGTTGCTGCTTTGGAACAGAGCCAGAGACATGCAGCGTCAAAGAAAATCCACAGTTGTTTCTTCTGTGCTCATGCCACTGTGGTGATGAGGCTGCAGTGACTAGTCCGTGGCGGTGAGACCATGGTGATGAGGCCATCGTGATGAGCCTGTAGTGACAAGGCTGCAGTGACCAGACTGTCGCAGTGACCATACTGTGGAGGTGAGGCTGCAGTGTTGAGGCCATGGCAGTGAGACTGTGGTGATGGGGCTATAGCTATGAGGCTGTGGCCGTGAGGCTGCAGTGAGGGGGTCATGGTGGTAAGGCTGCAGTGACAAGGCAATGGTGATGAGACTGTGGCCACCCAGCAGAAGCTGGGTCCTTGCCGTCTCTCTCACGGTTCTCACAGCCGTGGGGCCAGCACCCAGGCAGGAGTCCCTCTCTCTGTGTTTATGGCCGAGTGGCCTACATGTGTGCTGGGTGGCGTTCCACCATAGCTATGATGCTGCTGGACTCTAACATGTGAGGACAGTAGGGTGTGTTACCTTCATGTGTCTTTGTTTCTGTCTCTATTCCAAACAAAATCTACTTGGAGTCCTAAAGCTGCCACCAGGGGTTTGTACGCTTTGCGTGTAATGCTAGTGTTAGGGTTGTGGACAGAACACTCCCAACTCTGCCATGCGGGTAGAGATACCAACTTTGTCAGTGGGCGTAGCGGGTGCATGAGCGCCAGACCCAGGCTAGACTCAGGAGGGACTGACTGGCGTCGGAGGAAGCTCTGTCGGCGTCCTCTGGGGGGACGTCCTACACGCCGCTCCTTCTTCCCTTTGCTGCTGCCTTGTGGGCCTGTCCACTCTGTCATCCTTCCTTCCACCTCATTGGGGGCTGTTTGTGCACTACCCAACTTTTCTCTGAGCAGCCTCTGTACAGAACAGGTGAGGCTGCCCCATAACCCTTCAAGGGAGATGAGTGAGCATGTGTAACTCGTTGGTCTTTTCTCTCACTAGCATCATGTTTGTGGCACAATTCAGAGTCCGAGCCCAAGTGATGGCCAGAGCTCATGCTTACAGTGCTACGGGACCTCCCTGCCTGGCACCGTCTTCTTTAGAGGATACTGCTTTCTGATTTAAACAAGCAATGTGTGTTCCTATGAAACCGCCTCTTCCTGTCAAGTCTATCGAGTTAATCCTTTCTTGTTTTCCATGTGGGATTTCTGCTTTTGTTTTATCGTCGGCCAGTTCTTGTTCCCGTGGTGTTACCCGGCTCACAGTGTCTTTGTCTTGTGGATTGGCCAGATCTTTGTGAAACCAAGCGATGTTTCTAAAGGCAGCAATATCCCACTTACCTCGCGTGGCTACTGGGGCTGGCCAGGAAGCTTGCTTGGGCACACGGCCCCATCTCTTGCCATCTGTGCCTAGGCCTATGGGAGGAAATGCATGTGAATCCGGGATCTGCCTGGTGGCACAGCAGTGGCAAAGCCCCCACGACAGACGGTCTTTGCCAGTCTGGGAGGTGGACTCGTATGGGATTCATAAGACTTGGTGGCCCAAAGTGCCTTCCTGGTGTCCAGGGAAGTCTGAAGGCTGTCAACCTCAGGAGGAGAACTTGGAGAAACATGGGGGGTCGCTGTCTTCACATCAGCCTGTGTTAACTTGTACCCCACTGGCTGAGTGTTGTTTAAGAGTGGTTATGTGCCAATGACTCGCAACCCTGCAGCGCAGCAGCGAGCAGCCCTCCCTCCCTCTCCTGCCCACTGCTCCCTGACCCAAGTCCTCCTGGGCCCCGACCCCACTCCGCTTTGCTGTGTTCAGGTGACACGCCGCTTCCTCGTGTTCTGCTTCTGAGGTGACTGTGCTGGTACTTCTCATGGTGGACTGCTTTCTAAGTCAGTGGAGAGCTTCCGGGAGGCAGCCTCCTCTTCAGAGGATGGCTGCTGTGCTTGCTTCTCTGCCAGGGCTGGTCTGTGAGGCCACATCAACAGCACAGCTATCAGTTTCTAGAGGGTCTGGTTTCTTTGCGCCGCATCCTGTTGCTGGTTAAGACTTTCTTGTGCCGCATTTGCATGGGCCTGTGCCATCATCCTTTTTGAGTCATATTTTTTTTCAAATTAAGTATCAGAAGATCCTCGTCATGCCACAGTTGCCATTTGCAATCTGAGTAGAAAATAGAAACACAGCATGCTTTGCAGCAGCGGGTCAGCTTTATGTCTGCGGGCTCTTGCTTTTCTTCTTTGCTGAGAGAGGAGAGGCGAAGGCCTTTGCTCGTGCCCCTGCCTTTCTGTTCTGTTGACTCGGGCCTCAGTGTTCCAGGAGGTCCCCTGGCCTGCTCCCCCTGTTGCTTGCAACCCCCACATCCTCCGGCTTCTCTGTGGACAGTCCTGGTGCTGGCCTGCAGGGACGGTGGGTCCCCCAGCCGCCTTTTGGCTCTGAGCGCCCCCCACCCCCACTCCCACCCAACCAGGGCTGTCCGCTGACAGGCTCTCTGCATGCTGGCATGACCTATCACCCAGGGTGCCTCCTCGGTTCTGATCAGGATCACTGAAGGGAGGTGGCACATGTGTCCCAGTCAGTTCCAGGTTCTGGTGGCAACACCAAGGTGTGCTTGGGAAGCAGAGCCAGAGCCTGTGAGATGGTGGGAAGGGCCCAGAGAGCCACCTGCACCGAGGCCCCAGGATGGAGGGAGGGAGGCTGTGCTTGAAGGGGCAGAGGCCGCAGGTCCCGGAGCTGTGTGTCTAATGAGGGCAGAGGGAGCCTTCTGTGCTTGGCTTCCCAGTGCTTGGAGCAGCGTTAGTGTTCAGTGCATCCAGTCATGGGCAAGAAGGATGGGAAAGATCAGCAAGAAAAGACCTAGAGAGAGCCATTTGGGAAGACATGTTTCAAGGGGTAGACCGTGGCAAGTAGGTGTGGGCTCGCCGGGCGCATGGTGCCCATCGCCTCCTCCAACTGTCCTCTGTGGCCTGGGGGCCCCACCTCCCTCAGGAGGGCCCGCGGTCACGTCTCTGCCTGCCAGCTGCCATAGCAGCTCCTCCTCCAAGGCATCTCTGTCTTCATTGTCCATTTTGGCCCTCGGGAGATGCTGTGATGTCCGTTTCAGTGACATGGGTTAAAAGCTGGGAGAGACCAAGGGACTCCCTGGGACACCGGAGTGTAAGCTGCAGTAGCACCTCTTGAATACACCTTTGAACCGCCCTGCTGGCTTCTGCGAGTTGTGCCCTATCCGCTCTGGAGTGAACTCGCATGAGACACCAGCTCGAGCCTCTTTGGGAGGAATAGGGCCCTTCACGAGGAACCTCGACCATGAGGAACTCCATGAGGCAGAGCCCCTGTGCATGAGTGTGTGTTGTTCCCTGCCTGCTCTTGGCATGCAGGGTCGCTCCCCACCTCAGTCTGTTCTGCTGTTTTTGGGGAGCAGTGGACAAACCAGCTGTTAGTCTCAGCCCTGAGCCAGCCTGGGCTCCCACTGCTTTGGCGCATTTGCGGCTTTGCTTCAGGTGGGTCTCATTGAGAGTCAGGCTCTGGGAGCAGTCATGCCGTTAAGCTGGTTGAAACGTGTTGATTTCCTTGTCCCATCTGACCGTAGGCACCGGGACTGGGAAGGTCTCACACTCTTGTGCATTCCCCACAGGGTCTTCGGTTGCTCAGCAAGTTTTTTTTTTTTTTAGTCAGGGTCTCACTGTGTCACCCAGGAGTGCGGTGGCTTAATCATGGCTCACTACAGGCTCAACCTCCTGGGCTGAGGCAGTCCTTCCACCTCAGCCTCCCAAGTAGCTGGGACTACAGGCACGTGCCACCATGCCTGGCTAATTTTTTGATTTTTTTTTTTTTTGTAGAGATGAGGTCTGGCTATATTGCCTAGGCTGGTCTTGAACTCCTGGGCTCAGGCAATCCTCTCACCTTGGCCTCCCAAAGTGCTGGGATTGCAGGCATGGCCCACCATGCCTGGTCTCAACAAGCTTTTTAAAGTGACCATTTTGCTGTCCTGGGAGTGAGTCTCATAGAAGGGTGCCCTAGCGTAACTGTGGAATGGTTTAGGCGGATGTGATTTGCCCATAGGTGTAAGTTAAGGGATTGCAGGGCCTGTTTGCATAGAGGGTAGGCCCTGTGCAGTGAGTCCAGCCAGGACATCGTGAACCCCAAGGAGGACTCTGAAACCAGGAGAAGTGACCTCATATGACAGCAGCTCACCACGTGCGAGCTGAGTGCTAGATGAACAGCGCCAGGTGTGAGATCCTTCCTCGTTGAGGAGAGTTCAGTGTTCAGACTGAGCATTGGGTATAGTGGAATTTTTCATTGGGTGTTGATTTCCAGAAGATTCTAAACATTCAGAGCCATGGAACGGCCCGTCCTTGTGCTGGAAGAGGCTGACTCTGGCACCCACAGGCTGCCCCTGCCGCGGCTCCCAGCACAACCCAGCTGCCACTGACTCCTGGGCCAGTCTCCTTTCCGCCCAGGCCTCCTTGCAAGAAAGAACTCAGCGCACGCATGGAGACCTGCCTTCGCATGGACACTGGGTCATCCTCAGCCCTGCCTGTCCCGTGACCAGCTGCTGGTGACACCAGGAACCTGCCTCAGTATTACCAGGGAGTGACGTCAGTCCTGAAGTGACAGAATCCTGATCTGTATTCACGGCTCCAAGAAACATACTAAAAACAGAATTTTTATTTATTTATTTATTTGAGTTGGAGTCTTTCTCTGTCGCCCAGGCTGGAGTGCAGTGGCATACTCATGGCTACTGCAACCTTGACCTGCTTGGCTCAGACGATCCTTCTGCCTCAGCTTCCCAAGTAGCTGGAACCACAGGCATAAACCTGGCTAATTTATTTTGATTTATTGTAGAGACAAGGTCTCGCTATGTTCCCTAGGCTGGTCTTGAACCCCTGGCTTCAGGCAGTCTCCACCTCCCAAAGTGCTGGGATCATAGGCATGAGCCAAGACGCCCAGCAAAAAGAATTTTTAACTATTGTGTTTATAGTTATTTTTCTTAATATTGAATGTTTTTTGATTTATCAAAGCTAGAAAGTATATTAATATTTACAGTGTAAGCTTCACATCATTAAAAAACTTTTTTCTTTTCTTTTTTCTTCTTTCTCCTCTTTTTTTCTTTTTCTCTTTTTCTTTTTTTTCTAGTTTCTTTTTCTTTTCTTTTTTTTTAGTCAGAGTCTCACTATCTTAGTGTCACTCAGACTAGAGTGCAGTGGCACACTCATGGCTACCACAGCCTCTACCTATTGGTCTCAGGTGATCCTTCTGTCTCAGCCTTCCAAGTAACTAGAACTACAGGTGCATGCCACAAGGCTGGCTAATTTTTCTTTTATTGTAGAGACAACATCTCGCCAAGTTGCCCAGGCAGGTATTGAACCCTGGGCTCAGACAATCCTATCACCTTCACCTCCCAAAGTGCTGAGATTACAGGTTTGTGCCACCATGCCCGGCCTAAAAATATTAAATGTTGAAAAATTACTTAATTATGCAAGCACAGTGGCACACACCTGTAGTCCCAGATACTGGGGTAACTGAGGTAGGAGAACTGCTTGAGCCCAGGAGTTCAACTTCAGCTTGGGCATCATAGCAAGGCCCTGTTTCAAAGAAAGAAAAAGTGACTTAATTTGAACAGCTTAGAACTACAAGTGCCTAAGAAAGGGACATAAGCAATCACCTAGTCCAGTGTTTTTCAAACTGTGGGTCACAAAATCAATGCCTTGTGTCACCACCGATATTCAGAAGAGGTGAAAAAAACTCCAGAAGCAGAACAGAAAGCAGAATGAAGGGCATGAACACAGGGAGCGTGGAGGAAGGCTGCTGTTCTGTGAATCTGTTTTGAGAAACTGTTCTGAGGCATGTGCATGTGAGTGAGAGAAGGTTCTGGAGTCATGATGTGAAACCCTCTTCTTGCAGTCACCCACATGGGTGCTGACGTCACCCAGTTGCCCAGCACATGCATACTCAGTCACCTTGCTGGAGGGTAGGTGAACCTTGACAGGGAACCTGCCCGGGGCTTAGGCCAGGGCTTCCCAACTATTTGCAGCCCACAGTGAGGAAGAGCCCAAGGCACAGCTGTGACCAGCATGGCCTGCCTGTCCCATGAAAGTTCCCCAAGACCCCATGAAAAGGCCATCATGTATCATTTAAAATACACCCACACATCATGTGCTGACCTCACCGCACCCATCATTCACTCTTGGGTGAAGCGCCTTCTGCCCCCACACGGATCTGTGATGCGGATGCTCACACTGGGAGGACAGAGTCGCTGGGTGGAGGGGTGCGCCAGAGTGTGCACCCGGCTCACCACACAGCACCAGTCCAGGGGCCACTCTGGAGACATTCCTCTTGGCTGCAGACACAGGCCCAGCTGTGAGTGGCAGGTCTTTGGGGGGGCACTGTTCTAAGCAGGGGGCGGCCTGAGGCTCCGCCAGTGTCATCTCAGGAACATAGCTTCACTTCATCCTACAGGACGGGGTGGCGGCAGAGACTGCTCCCAAGTTTCTGGGCTTTACAACTGCGAGCGTGAGGCCTGCCTGGCACTTGCCCAGTTTGGGCCATACCTGGCGGGTGCCATCTACACTCCAGTGCTCGGGGAGAGTGGGGCGACTTGCTCACACCCATTGGTACAAGTCCTCACAAGCTGACCACATAGGCAGTGGCCTTCCAAAAAGGAGTGGACAGTGGCTGGCCGTGTCTGAAGAAGGAATCCGTGCTGTAACACTGGAAGAGCATCAGCCTCAACCCTTGGGCCTTCCTGTCGCACACCCACCCCCCTTGTTCTGTGTATGTGTGTGAGAGAGTGAGAGAGAAAGACAGAGAGAGACAGAGAGATTGAGAGAACATTTTAGGGTATTATTTGAAAAGCTGTACACTCAATGCATTAGTTAATCAGGAATGATTCCCTTTCTTGTTAAATGGTCACCAGGACTGAAGCTTTTAAGAATGTGGGTCATCTGAGTCTCATCACTGTAAAGCAGTTTAGATTCGAAGTTTAGAAGTGAATTTAAATGATTGCTTGAGGTAACGGCAAGTGTAATGTAGCTGTGTTTTAGCAATCTCAGGGGACTGTGAACAGTGCCATTTTGAGTGGGATGGGGTACTCCATTGTGTTTTTTAAATCCCCAGCTGGCATCCCTAGAGCTGCCAAAAGTTGGACTTGATCGGTGTCACATCGGGCAGGATGCCAGGTAGGGAGGGCTGCAGACGCTGTCCTGTTCCTCGGAGGAAGCCGCCAGTCCCACCGCTTAGCACGAGTTCACCAAGTGAGGCTGTCTCCGGCAAGGCAGCCTTGTCCCACGCCCCGTGGTGAGCTCTTCCTTCCCCAGAACCAGGAAGTTGGGCTTGGCGGCTCATGAATAGAGCACAGTCCTCTGCACTGAGTGGTGGTAAGGCCGGGTGGGGTCACTTGGGGCCAGTTTGGAGACCTGTGTTTTCTCAGCCTTCCACTTTATGCAGAGATTACTGGTAAAATGATGTGGACAGTTGAACCTTGGCAAGATGTTTTTTTCTGAGATTAGACAAGATCGGGAGTGCTCAAGGTGGTATAGCTGTTGACATTTTTCGGAAACTTTCAAATTAATAATTCAGGATTAGACTTGGGCCCTTTGTGCGTTAATTAAGGATAATGCTGTTAAAAACACATTTTGGGAGCTGCCCTTATACCCAGTGAATTGTGCCGTGAGTCTCTTAATAGTTCGTCTGTCCTGTCACTGAAACCGCCTCCTCCTGGCAGGGCCACAGATTCTGGTCTCAAGTCCCAGCTCCACCTTCACAGTTGGGTGTCAAGTCCCTGCAGGACATGCCAGCCGCAGGCTCCTCTGCCCCTCACAGGACCTGCGCCTCTTGGAAGGGGAGACTGTGCTGGCTGCTGATTGCCACAGAAGGGCAATGTGCTCAAGGATGAGAGGGGACCTCTATTTCCAAGGGTTGCTGCCTCTCCTGCTAGTAAATGTCCCAGGAATCAGAGGGGCTTGCAGGGTGAGCGGAGGGCGAGAGCCCAGGAGCGTGTGTGGGCATGCCGTCCGTGGCATGACTTCACAGCGAAGTCCTTCCCTGGGGAGGTGGATCATGGGACCTAGACACTCTCTGAACTACCTCCACATTAGGACTCGAACTTGCACCTCACAAACAATTCCCCACAAATACAAGTAGTGTCTTAGCTCTGAGCCCAGGCAACCCTTAGTGAGGTGGGGTTTTTTTTTGTTTGTTTGTTTTGAGTTGGAGTCTCGCTCTATTGCCCTGGCTGGAGGGCAGTGGCACGCTCATGGCCACCACAGCCTAGACCTGCTGGGCTCAGGCGATCCTTCCGCCTCAGACATCCAAGTAACTGGAACTACAGGCATGTGCCACCATGCCAGCTAGTTTTCTTGATTTATTGGTACCAAGTTGCCCAGGCTGGTCTCAAACCTATGGGCTCAGTCAGTCCTCTCACCTTGGCGTCCCAAAGTGCTGGGATTATAGGCATGAGCCACCGCACCTGGCCGAGGTGGTGACTTTGGGAAAGAACTTGACCTGATGCCCTCAGCCCCTGCCATGGGCCAGCCTGGCTCTTCTGGGTGAGGAGGGAGATCAAACAAGTCTCCCCTCCAAGGTGGGCTAGGAGGACCCCAGGGTCTGGCCCAGCTCTCATCTTTGCTTTGGCTTTCAGTCAGGGAGGCCGGAGGCCGGGCTGTCTGAGGAACTGGACTCTTCTGGCCTCAGCCAGGTGCCGAGTCAGTCAGTCCTTGTGAGACAGATGCGGGCGTGTCTCTTGTTGCTCAGAGATAAATCCCCGTGGGTGTGAGTCAGGGCTTGGCCATCAGTGGACGTACTCTTGTGCAGATGCAGACCCTTCCTGGTGGTGTGCTGGCCGGCGGGAGTCAGGCAGGCCCCGCTCCCATCCCACATCCCACATGAGAGCAGCAGTCATTCCTGGTCCCCCTAGAACACCCACCGTGTCCCCAGATGTCACAGAACACTCACCCCTGCCCCATGTTCCAGGCCACAGAGGTTTTCTGCATGGTATGAAGCATTGAGAATACCAGTGAACTAATGCTGTCGCATGCAGTGGCCACACTTCTAGCTGTCTCTGCACACTTCACAGTGAGCACTGAGATGTTGGATTTGAATTAGGCTTTCTTTTTATGCAGCTGTGACTAAGTTCTGTCATTAAATAATTGTGAAAATCCCATCTACATTTGACTCCAGTTAGCTGTGTCCCCAGCTGCTTGGCCGAAGCAAACACTGGGACTTGGGCCTCGCCCCTGAGGAGGGCGGGGGATGGGTGATGTGGCCCGCCTGGACCATGCAAGTCGCTCAGAGGTCACCACTGCATGCTGTATCCTCTCGAAGCCGCATGTAGCTTCAGCAGGTTCCTGTGACTTCGTCATAACAGTGTTTCCATTTGGCTGGTGAGTTGGAGCAAAAGCCTTGGCAGGTCATCACAGGGAATGCTCAGATGTCAGAGTGGAGCTAGCAAGAGGCACGTGGCTGTGGTTCAGATTAATTGGATGTGACGAAGACTTGGCCAACTCAAAATAATTTTCCAGGAGTGTTCAATCACTTGAAGAAGCAGCTACATAATCTACTTTAGTTTCAGAGGTTGCAGTGCAATTATGAAATTCAGTGCGGTATCGGCATGAGACAGGAGGTCAGGTCTGATGAAGGAGTGACCTGAGGGGATGCTGCTCCAGCAGTGCTCTTGCATCAAGCCTCTACGCGGTTGTGACCTCAAGGCTGAAGGTGCTGACGTCGCTGACATCGCTGGGGGCAGCGCAACACCGTCCTGGAGACCTGGCTGTGCTTCAGGTTGTTCTGAGGGAGTCACAGGGATCCAGCTAAGCTCAGGTCCACAGGGTTCCAGTGTGCATGGCCACACGCTCGGATGTGGAGGCCCGGCCACGTGGCAGTGATCAAAGCCAGAGGCCTCCTGTTGTGCTGGAGGGTCTGAGTGAGTACGCACTCCTCCAGACGGCTGTGTTCTTGGGGTTTGGCACCAAACCCCAAGAACACAGCTTAGGAAAAGGACTGCTTTAATTGGGGTCCAACGTGATGTCCTTCACAGGGAGTGCACTCTTCAGGAAGAAGCGGGCATGCACAGCCTGACCTCATTCACAGGATACGAGTCCTTGGCTTCTGATTAACCTAACGGGCAGCCAAACTTCACTCAGGGTATATCAACTGAATATAGACAAGATACTTTTTTTTTTGGATTTGGAGTCTCACTCTGTTGCCCAGACTGGAGTGCAGTGGCCGCTCCCTCCCACCGCAGCCTCGACCTGCTGGGCTCTGGCGATCCTTCCGCCTCAGCCTTCCAAGTAGCCGGAATTACAGGCATGCGCTACCACGCCTGGCTGATTTTTTTATTTATTGTAGAGATGAGGTCTCGCTGCCCAGGCGGGTCTCGAACCCGCGAGCTCAGACAATCCACTCACCTCAGCCTCCCAAAGGCGTGGGATTACAGGCTGAGCCACCGAGCCCGGCTGACAAGATACTTTAAAACCTCACAGTGCCCTTGGCAGACCTGTGCTTTCTGGTACTTGCATCTGAGCCCCTGGAGTGCCCATGGAAGTGAGCAAGGTAGGCTCCAGGTGTCACATAGGTGAGTTCCATGGCATGTTCTAGTCCCAAGTTCTCGCCCAGAATGTTCTGGTCCCAAGTCTACTCGAACTAGGCCCAGTCCCAAGGAAGTCACACTGTAAGTATCCACAGTGGAGAAAACCAGTACTTATACAAGTTGGGTGTGGATGTGTGTCTTTGCTGTTATTTAAACTACTTGAAGCCAGGCTCGGTGGCTCAGCTATAATCCCACGCCTTTGGGAGTCTGAGGTGAGTGGATTGCCTGAGCCCACGGGTTCGAGACCCACCTGGGCAGCGAGACCTCATCTCTACAATAAATCAAAAAATCATCTGGGCGTGGTAGCACATGCCTGTAATTCTGGCTACTGGGAAGGCTGAGGCGGAAGGATCGCCAGAGCCCAGCAGGTTAAGGCTGCGGTGGCCGGGAGCGGCCACTGCACTCCAGTCTGGGCGACAGAGTGAGACTCCAACTCAAAAAAATAAATAAATAAACTACTTGGTCGTAGGTTGCAGACATCATAGAACTTTATCATAGGATATGTGAGCACAGGGACATCTCCCCCAGCCAGGAGCTCAGCTGAGCTGTCCACGGAGCGCCTCAGGCTCTTCTGTGTGACAGAGAGGGCCCCAGCGCCTGAGGGCTGAGGTCACAGACCCTTGCAAACTTCTGTGGAAACTTTTTCTTTAGGGATGGAACTGATTGTCGGTGCCAGAATTTCGAATTGGAAGGTTGAGGTACAGAGTAGCCTGCAAGAGGGGTTGTGGCACCTCTCAGGGTCCGTCCCTGTCCCATATGTGCAGACTCCAAGCTCCTTAATGGCAAGACTTGTGTCCTGTGCACCGATGGCACATGGGAAGCCCGGGTGTCTGTGTCTCCTTGGGCTCAGCCCTGGTGCTCTGTGTGTAGTAGATATGTGGGGAGCCCAGGTCTCCGTGTCTCCCTTGGCCTCAGCCTCGGTGCCCGGTGCATAGTAGACTTGCAGGAAGTGGGGTGATTCTGAGGCTGGCCCCGCTGGGGTGGGGACTGCTGGCCCGTGTTCACACACCACACACCCAGAGGCACCTTTCCCTGTTGAAGCTGCTGGCTGAGGGCTTTCTGTCGGCTCCAGGGTTGTGATCTCAGGGAGATAGCAGCCAATTTGTCTGCAGGAAGGTCCACATGGAGAAATTAAAGATTTCACTTGGTTTATTGACTGCTTGCTTTCTTGGGGGGCAACTTGCCAGATGATAAATTCATTTTTGTAATTATGCATTGTCAAATAATTATTGAACTGTTGAAAGACTTAAAACTTTTTTTCTACTTCTAAAAATCTAAATTTTAGAAATCCACATTGACAGTTTTTGAGGTGCCTTTTGCATCCCATTTATCTTATTTCTTTGGGACGTTTAAGCCATGAAGCAAAGCTCTAAACATGTACTCTTGTGACTGAGAGTTAGTCAGAAAGCTGCATGCGTTTGGCTCACCAGCAGCTGCTCCTGCTGCCCTCAGATGCCCGTGGGGTGCCGCATCCGGGCCCCCCACAGCCCAGCCAAGGAGATGCTGGTGCACTTGCTGTTTTCGTTGATAAACTAAGTTGTTACTAAAGAAAGCCCAAACAATGTTGAGAACACTGCTGCAGGTGCCACTTGCAACCGAAATTCAACAAGTTGGGTTCCTCATTGTATGGAGGGCATCCTCGGAGAGCTGGGCAGGTAGAGGTGAAGAGGAGGATGTCCTCGGAGAGCTGGCATGTGAGAGGTGGGGAGGAGGGTGCCCTTGAAGAGCTGGCATGTAGGGGGTGAGGAGGACGGTGTCCTCAGAGAGCCAGGCAGGTGAAGGTGAGGGAGAGAGTGTCCTCAGAGACCTGGGAAGGTAGGGGGTGAGGAAGAATGTGTCCTCAGAGAACTGGCATGTGAGGGGTGAGGAGGAGGGTGTCCTCGGAGAGCTGGGCAGGTGGAGGTGAGGAGGAGGGTGTCCTCAGAGGGCTGCCTTCAGGAGGGTCATCAGGAGCCGGCACTCACCTGCACTGATTCAGGCAGCTCTTTCTGGACGCGGTGCTTGCTTTTCTGGTCTCCTCTTCTCTCTTATGGTTCTCCTGCAGAGGTCAGGAGAAATGTCCAGGAACAAGACTGAATGCTGTTTCCCAGATGAGGACAGCAGGCAGGTCCTTCTCCAGGATTGTTCAGGGAGGTAGAATCAGGGATAGGTCCAGAAGCCACTCCCGTGATTCCTGAACCCTGGCTCCTGTCCTCCAGAATACCACGGCCACTGCTACCACCAGCACCAACAACAACAGCTACAGCATCACATCCACCACCACCACAAGCATGCCTCCTCCTCCGCCATCCCAGCCCCCTCACCATCACTAGCACATCCACCCCACCTGCAACAGCAACACAGCCGCTCCTAGTACTGCCACTGCTGTCACCACTTAGGGACTAAGTGATCTTCTGGTTGTCACGAGCTGTGCTCTGATCTGTCTCTACTTAGTGTCCTCTCAGCCTCTGTCTGTGGTGACTGCAGGGACAGTGCTGCCTTTGTGCAGCTCGGGAATGTTTGTGGCAGGCGAGGGCACTGAAGGTGTGAAGATGTGGCAGCGGAGTCAGGACAAGTGCATGGGCTCTGCTTCCTGCCTGTGCTCTCGCCTCATGTGGTGGCATGGATATGAAGTGTGGGGAGGGCTCAGCGTTGCTTCTGGATGAAGCATGTTCCGCCCAGGAGGTTTGAAACACTTGGTATCAGACACTGTTGCCAGGTGGTATGATATCCGCTGAGATGTTCTAACCTGGATCAATACTTTCCTGCACTTGGAGGATCTTTAGTCGTGTGGGAAACCTTGGAGACTTGGGCCTTTGTCACACAGCGAGGCCATGAGTCCTGAGGCACCTGGGACTGCTTTGAGATGCATGCCTTTTGATACTGGTGGGCTCTTTTTACAGTTGTAACTAGTGTTATCTCAGATGTGCTGGGAAAACCCATGTACGTCCAGAGGTAAACGCAAGAAATCACTTGAAAACCAGGGTTTCTGCATGCCTGGGTATAGCCATCTCTAATAGTGAGCACTTGTGCACACACACGCTTGAAAGCACACATGTGCACACATGGTGCTTGCATGTAAAGCAAAGCAAAGCCCAGTGGCATCAGGTCGAGGTTCTCACTGTGCATTTGTGAGATGGCTTGACCGTACCCAGTGTGGCGGCTCTGGCCTTCTGGAAGCTTCTGGGCCTTTCTCCAGTTGTTGCCATGTGTGTTCCTTTGAGTGATTTGACTAGGAGTAAGTCTCAGTAGCTTCCAGAATCTTCCATGACACGAGGCCTGTAAATTCAGCTGGGGAAAAGATTAGATGAGATGGGAAATGGCTAGCCTTTATATGGCAGGTTTTCTGGAGAGGGTGAGGAGGAGGGGATTGTAGGGGGTGAGGGGAAGGGGGCTATGGGGGTGAGGAGGAGAGGGCACATGGGGGATGAGGAGAAGGGGGACGTATAGGGCGAAGAGGAGGGGTACGAGGGGGTTAAGGGGAAGGGGCACATGGCGGGGGGTAAAGAGGAGAGGACAGGTGGTGGGAGAACTGGATCTGGAGCCAAGACGTGGCCTCTGGCATTTCTGGGAGGGTCAGGTCCCTCTGAAGGGTCTGTCCAGGGAGGGTCGTCTCACCTTGCACCACACACACACTGTGTCACATCGTCTCTGGTAACCATGCTTCCTCTAGTGCGGTACATGCTAAAACACACCCAGAGATCCTAGAGGCTCTCGGGGTTTAGTGAGCTAATGCCTATGGAGACGCCTTCTTCACCGGAGATGATGGAAATACCATTTAAGCCATAAGAGGCCAGAGCAGAACAAGTGTGTGCTGACCAGTCCTCAGAACACCCAGAATGTCAGAGCCACCTGTATGTTCCAGCTACCCACCGCCCCCCCATCCCTGCGGGTCCCTGGGCCCAGGAGGCTGAAGCACTTCCTGCATCTGGTCCTGACTGCAGGGACAGGGTTTGTCCTGTGGGGCTAATGACCCAATACTTGCAGCTCCTTGGTCTGTGTTTTGAGCAGCAAGGAAGGGAGTCTAAGCTCAAGAGATGATTAACTATTCAGCAAAATAGGTGTGTTATTTTTAGGGCTATTGTTTTTGTCCCTATTGAATTTCGTGGGACACTATCCCAGTAGTTTCAACATAGAAAAATCTTTCAAGTCAGGCAAGGGCCCAGGAAAAGTTGGACTGAGTGTTTGGCCAGGAAAGACGTTATAACTTTCTATTTAGAGAGAACTTGGATGAAATGATTACTGAAATTTACATTTTCAGTATTTTAGTTAGTGGGAACAATGGTGTCTTTGAGGGGCTCCCTGCTGGCTGCAGCTGAAGTAGCTTTGCCATAAGCCCAAGGTGTTCCTCGTGGCCAGGCTATGCTTCCCGCAACCACAGTGCCCAGTGCCCCGGGGTCCCACAGCATGTTCCAGGTCCTGGCAGTGACCACAGGTAGTGGACCTTATGACTTCAGGACTGTTTTGGGTCAGTTTCATCATTTTCAGATACATGTTTAAAAGGTGAAATAAAAGTTTTAAGAATATTAAAAACAAATATTTATATTCCTCACAGTGCCCAGGACAGTGTACAGTACCTTATCAGTACTTGATGGTTATTTTTGAGTGAATGAATACAACAGTAATTTCCCAAATAAGCACTCAGTTAATTGTAGGATGCACACCTTTGGAAATGCTTCTCCATTGTTAAGTTGTTTAAAAATATGGCAGACATTCTCTAATTGTTCAATCATGAAAACATAGAGAGTAGTACTTTTTAAAATCTCTAATTTTGTGAGCTGAAAAACTGCCTCAGAGTAATTATAAAACTTCTTTTAGTCAGACCTACATGTTAGAACTTTTTCTGTGTAAGGAAGGTTTGGCGATTCTTGGGACTTTCTGACACTTTTCTGTTCCTGTCTTAAAAATGGATGTGCCTTTCTCGTGGGTGGGCCTGCTGTGTCATGGGTGGGGTGACCACATGGCTGGGGGGGGCAGTCTTGATGGGACAGTGGGGATGCTGTGTCTGAGCCCCACGGAGGGCTGGGCCCAGCGCTCCTGTCTTCAGGTGCCTTGGGGTAGGCAGCTGTGAACACGGTGAGGAGGCTCTGCACGAGGATTCTGTCTGGAGGGCTTTCGGGGTCACTGCGGGTGAGGGAGACCATCATGGGCTGTCGGGGTCACTGCAGGTGAGGGAGGCTGTCAGGGTCACTGTGGGTGAGGGAGGCCGTCATGGGCTGTCGGAGTCACTGCGGGTAAAGGGGACCATTGTGGGATATCAGGGTCACTGTGGGTGAGGGGGGCTGTCATGAGCTTGGCCACGACTAAGGGGGCTGTCGTGGCCACTGACCAGAAGCCTTAGCTCTGGGGAGTGTGGTGGGTACAGGTAATCCTCACTCAGGGGGTCTGTGAGACTCTCATGGGTCACAGTCTTCCACCTTTCCACGAATGAAGCCACGGGAGGGGAAGCTACCCACTAAGACACCCAAGTCCTGTATTTTTCAGGCCCGGCTCTTCCCTCATGTAAAACCCAGGTGCACCAACAGAACAGGAGTTTGACATTGGAAGAACATTCTCAGACCTCCACGTCGGGGTGCTGGACTCTGGGTGCCACACTCCACATGGAAGTCATCATGCCGCTAGAGAGTCTGCCTTTCTGCAAGGGAGGGTCGGCGGAGTGTCCAAGGTGTGGGACGTGCACCGACCCTGTCCCCAGCCTCCTGGCCCCAGGCCGTGTGGGTCCTGGCTGGCATGGGCATGAGGAGATGGAGGGCGTGCAAGGCCGCTCACCCGATGGCGCGTTCCACCATGTAGGAGCCTGGTTGAAGTCATACTTCTGTGCCTTGAGCCGCTGGGTGACAGTGTCATATGATTCCCCTTGCTCCCCCCTTTGAGAGGGAACCACTGAGTGACTGTTAAATCCATCGTACATGGCAAGGACTTTCATCTAGAGCCTCAGGTCCGGTACCTGCTGAGCATGTGAATGCCAGTGCTCACCGTGTGTTGAAATGACTGGAAAAGAAGTGTGTGCTTGTAGCTCACTGGCCTTCAGGAGGCTGGAGGACAGTGAGGACAGAGATCCTTTTCTTCCTCAGCAGCGAGCTGTGATCTGTGGGTCTCACACCATGGGCCGAGGCACGCAGGTGGGGCATCACATGCCAGCAGCCATGTGCTTGTGGCATCAGCTAAGCTCTGCTCTGGACCTGAAAGGCCTCACGTTTAGACACCAGCACAGTCCCAGCAGGACCAGTTCGCTGCTCACATGGTGACCCTCATGTGGCTCCGGGCACAGGCTCTTCCTGGTCGGGTAATGCCGGGGGTCGGAGCTAGTGCTCAGAGCTGGCTGAGCTCTGTTCCTCTCCGAGAGTGGGAACCTTGGCAAGTGTCAGGTAAAGTCTACCCATCCTCCTGCACATTTCCTCTAAGTATCTGCCTCCCCACATGGACCATGTGTGACGTATCCACGGGGCCTGGGGCAGATGTCATGTCTGCGACCATTGGTATATGATTCTGAGTGTGACCCTGGCAGCCTCTGGGCATGACTGATTGTGTGATGTGCCTGTGTGCAGGCGGGGGCGGGGCGGAGGGAGATGGCCTGAGGACTCTCATGGGGGCAGGTCTTGGCTCTCCCATACAGTCCAGACCACGGCTTTCTGTGTCCTTCCAGAGTCAGAAACAATCAAAAAGCTCGTGACATATCCCATTCTGATCTTCATTCTGCTTCTTTGTAACACCCACGTTGTCAGCTGTGCCTGTGACACTCCGTGTATATTGGGGACACTACACACACGTGACCCTGGGGGCAGCACTTCAGCTGGTGAGAGGTGGAGGATGCCGTGTGGAGGCACCATGAGTGTGGAACCCTGTGGCCCATGGCCAGTAACCGTAGCCTGTCACTGGTGGGGCATGCCCTCATGGAAGGTGACAGCTGTGAGCACAGCCCTCGGGGCCTGATCCTCACCAGATTCTAAGGGGTACAGGCAACTTACCAATGGAGAAGGGAGGCTGCTTACCAGTAGGCCTCGACGAGGAGCAGTTGGAGGGTCTTCTGCGTCTCCTCCGTTGGCACCTGACTGAGCTCCTGACAGTCCAGGACTCACTGGGGGATGCCCCGCAGGGCGTGGTTAGTGATGGGCAGGTACACAGCCAAGGAGCAAGTCTGCAGGAAAGAAACTGAGGGATGACCCTGAGGCTGTTTCTCGTCCTCACCAGAGCTGAGGTCTGAGCACTTTGGCTGATATCCTGGCCCGTTGGGTTTCAGGGAAGTGACTTTTGGAGTTAGTTGAGGCTTTGGGGCCCCTCAGTGCTGTCTCTGGTGTCATCCTCCTCCTCTCTAGGAGACCTGCCACAGGCCAGCACCAGCCTCCGGCCCTGCGAAGTGCACGGTGGGACCGTGGAGGGGGTAGGGGCTAACTCAAAGCTTCTCTGTCCCACTTTATTTTTCCTGGCTGTGTGATCTTGGGCAAATAGTCAGCCTCGGGGGCTCCGTTTCCTTGCTGGCAAAAACAAAGCTAATAATAACAAACAAGATGGCCTGCATGCCAGCCTAGCACTCAACTGGCATGATGGGGAGGCCTCCAACAGGCTGACCCCTCTCCCCACCCGGGCCATCGGGTGCTCCCTTGTGAGCTGGCTCCAGCCAGAGAGTCTCTTCTGAGGGTTGAGATGTTATGTGTGTGTTGCTGACTCTTAGGGGTGGCTGTTGGACTCCTCCCAAGGGCACCCCCGACAAGGGATGCTGCGGCCTGGCACTGAGGTCCCCCAGATAGGCCCCAGGTGACCCTGTCTATCGGTCCCAGTGTTGTGACATCCTGTGTTAACTCTATCTGGTGTGTTTTCACATCTGGCAAGTGAGGTGCCTCGTGTTCCCACTTGACAGGACACCTGTGTGTTTGGGTCACCCATGGGGCCACAGGGGCATGGACAGCAGGGGTGCTACACCTGCCCTGGGTTGCCCACCTCAAGCCCCACTTGGGGCCTTGGTGCTTCTTGGCTCCTGGGGAACGGAGAGTCCCCCGACTGTATGACAGGCGTGGTGTGTCCCTGCATACCCAGGGATGGGCCACACCTTCTCCTGTTGAGGCCCTTGGGACTGGGCAGGTGGGCGGGGCTACAGGACACGGGCACCAGGGCAGGGGAGAGATTAGATGAGTATCAGGCTGCGTGGCCAGGGCAGCGTTCGTGGAGTTGTGGAGGTGGTGCTGGCTGGCATCTCTTGGGCATCTGTCCTCCAGCTCTGTGCAGACTAGATGGCCAGTGCCATGGTCCCTCTGAATAATCACAGTCTCTGCTGAAAGCATGAAGAACCAAGCTGAGTTCCAGGGTGTCAGTGGAGATGTGACTTCAGCTTGAAGGCGTGCCTGGAAGAGGTGCGTTTGCGTGGAATGGCCTTGGCAAAGAAGCTTCCTCTCTCTTGTAGCATCGCCCAAGTGCAGCTTCTCATTTGAAGCATGGTGCTAGTGTGAAGGTAGCGCCCACCTGCTGTGTGGACGCGGTGGTGGAGAGAAGTATGCCTGCCACCTCTCTCCTCAGGCAGCCCTGTCCCTGCCCGTCCTTACTGAGCGGCACCTGGGCTCCTGGATGTCTTCCACCTGGAGAAAGTCTGAAGGAGCTCTCTGTGCTGGAGCAAGATGTCTGCAGACACTCTTGTCTCTAGGCCTCAGTGAATCTGATGATGGTTTCTTGCCACCCTCAAAGCCACTTGCCAAGAACAAGCTCAGTGTGAGGACAAACAGCTGTCCCGTCTAAGCCACCGTTTGTTCTCCAGCATGCATGGGGAGCCATGCAGTGCTCTGGCAGACAGGCCAGCACCCCTGGTAAGGCCACGTGAGCCATGTAGGGTGAGGGTTTTGTGCCACCCTCTCCTGTCAATCTCTCTTCCCTCAGTGAGCTCTGGAGGCTGGAAGTCCAGGGGCCATAGCCAATGCCACCTCTTCTGGGGTGGACCAAGTCACCGATCTGATGCCCTCTGTGATGTCAGGACCGAGGGCCTCTTCAAAGGGGTCTCCTCAGTCAAGTCCAGAGTATGCGGAAACCAGGTCTTTGTGGACTTTGGAAGAGATGCAGTGTGTCTGAGCCAGTCACCCCCTCCCCTCCTCCTCAATAGTTTGTAGAACTCTAGAAGGGCAGCTCTAGCATGGCTCATGGCATGCGAGCCTTCCGCAGGCTGGCGCAGGGCTTCCTAACACACATGCCTTCCCAGCCCTCTCCACCCCACCCCAATGCCCAGCACCTGCCTCCCTGGAGAGGCCCCTTGCTCACGAAAGGCTTCTTGAAACTTCTTTCCTTGTGGAATCCTTCCCACCCAGAGAGAAGAAGAGCAGTGCTGTCCATCTCCTGCTGCTCTCTCTACCCTAGGAAGGGTCTGGGAAACCTGGAGTGTCGTGTCGTGCATTGCACATAACTCATGGTGCTCTGCTGGACAGCACCAAGGGCTACTGGCTCCTCAGAGCAGGAGGATACAGATTCTGTCTTTGGGGGATGGCCCTCTCCCCACAGAGGAGCCTAGCTTTGGTGGCCCATGGCCAGGTGAGCCTGAGCGGCTCTGCCTGGGGTTAGGAACTTCCCTGTGAAGCCCAGCTCTGTACAGCCAGTGTGGACACTTTCTGAGAAGTCGGCCTGCCCACTAGACTTGCGCAGGTAGCCCAGGCTGAGCTTCCCCACACGTCCGTGGACACGGCGGGCAGTGCTGCCAGGGGAGGGGACGTGGGGGCACACTTACCCTCTTGACCAACCTGCAGGGCCCCTTCTGTCCATGGAGAAAGGGGGCCTCCCACACATACCTGGGGCCTGCGGGAGCAGCTGAGACCCCCAGCACATGCTCGGTGAGATGTCAGAGGGGCTTCCAGGAGAGCCTCATGACCCTACTGAGCACACGAGAGATGATGTCCCTGGACCACATGTGTGACATGCCTCTGTGGATGACTCTGAGCTCTGACCATTCCATATGCACAGAAAGCCAGCATAAATGCAGTTCCTCCTGGATGCGTGAGGACAGTGCAGTCATAGGTGACCTGGGATGGGCTCCAGTTACCAGAGTCAGCTGAATGCTCTGCTGTGATATTGCTCACAGGTGGCCACAGCTGCACTCAGAAAGGGGAGTTGGGCCTGAAAGTTATGTTGGCTGCTTGGTTCCCAGGTCCCTAGTTGACCAGTAAGCCCTGTCGCCATAGCTCCCACCTCATTGGGGAGCTTCTGGGACATGGCCTCGGCAGGAAAGGCTGTGCCAAGACTGCATGCTCCCTGGAGGGCAAGTGACCTGCTGCTGTTTGCACGGAGTCAATAGAGACTTGCCTGGCAGGGAGGGACCTACTCCCCACGTATGAGGGAAGATCCTTCCTCCTCTGCAGGCCAGGCCCGTTGGGAGGTCGTTCACGGCAGCCATGTCCTCTCGATGGGACAGTGGAGTATGGCTTGCTATTGCCACAACCCATTTTCTGTGTTAGCAGTCTTTCGTGATCATCTTTAAGCAGTGTGAGTTGTATAAGACCCGAACTCACGCCAAGTTCTTCCTGGAACCCACACATCTTGTGGTTGTGCTTGGGGCCTGGGTGGGCTGAACCCAGACAGGCCGCTCCCAGCCCTTTGAGGGAGTCAGAGAGGGGGTCTGGGGGCTGGAAGCCAGAGCTGCATTTGGAAGACTGGGCCCCAGGGTGCTCTCGGGAAGCAAAGGGCTGGAAGCTTTGGCAGTGAAAGGCAGCTGGCCAGGTGGCCGCGGGGCATGGGGTCATTGCATTCCAGCCGTGGGCCTAGGAGTGGGAGACTGTTTCTGGGCTCTGACCCCAAAATTGTCGGTCCCTGTGGCAGGGCCTTAAGACAGCAATTATCTCACAGTCCTGGAGGCCAGAGCCCAGAGGCTGCAGGGAGGTCCTTCCTGCCTCCCCCAGCAATGCTGAGTTCGTGGGCTTGTGGCCACACTGCTCCAGGCTCTGCTCTGCCACCACATGGCCTGCATTCAGACGTCTCTTCTCAGAAGGACACTTGTCATGGTCTAGGCCCATCCACTTCAGTGGGACCGCATCCCGTCTTCTGTCTGCAAAGACCCTTTTCCAAATGAGGCCCCATTCACAGGCACCTGAGGGTAGTGGGCTTGGACACGTTGTCTTAAGGGACACGATTGACCCACAGGACTCTCCCACCCCCAGCCATCTTTGGTGGAACATGAGCGGCTGCCCTGCCCTGGCCCCACGTTCCCACAGAGACTGATACACACACCCAGGTCTACACCGCAAAGCAAGAGGCTTGTTGGAAGGTGTGGGTTTGGGACTTCTGGTGCTGTGGGGCTTTCCGGTGGGTCATGTACGCAACATACCACGCTGTCAGGGCCCTGCCAACCACACTGTCTCACATAGCATGGGCCGCTCCTCCTACGGTCCTTGTGCTAGATCATGCAACTATGGGTGCCTACCTGGATGCACTGAAGTCCAGGTGCATTTGAGATGAGGTGGGGAAACTGCAGCCAGAGCTCGGGCCGTAACCTGGCTTGCGGTGCGCGTCCCGGGCTCCTGCATGCCCATCTGGGGGACAGTCAGCACATGGGGTCCCTTCACCCCACAGGCACCTCATCTTACTCACAGGACATAGACATTTGCCTGCGCTTTGCTCTGCAGATGGCAAGCCCCAGCTAACCCAAGTGCAGGGCTGGAGCTGCAGGGCTCCCAACTTAGGCAGGATGGCGGTTCGTGCCCCTGGCACCAGGGCAATGGTGTGTGGACGCCTTTCAGCCACATGGTGGGAGGGGTGGTCATTGGCATGCACAGAGGCTGGTCTTCTCAAGGCCTGACAAGTTTTTAAGCTGTACAGAGATGGCTGCATTGCCTCCAAGCCCAGCCAACCCGACAGGACTGCCAGGTGTCCTCCCCTACCAGGACTCGGGTGGGGGCTGAGCGTGTGTAGGCCGGGTGCCCTCCTCCCTGGGGCTTGGGTGGGGGCTGAGCTTGTGCAGTCCGCATGCCCCCTTTAAAAGCCATCTTCCCACCCAGTTGGGGGGGCATTGAAATTCCTGCCCTCCAGGGAAGCCAGACCTGAGAGCTTGCAGACGCTTCTCACTAATCTGAGCTCCAGAGGAGAAGTGGTCACCTCTTCTCAGAAGTCCTTTTGACTCATCACAGTGAACACAACAGTAGTTATGCTATGGCCAGGCGGTTTTCCAAATGAAAAGCCAGAGCAGCATTGCAAGAGCCATGTCGTCTGGGCCGTGCACCCAGTGCCCCAGCACATCCACAGGTTGCTTTTCCAGCAAGTTGGCAACTCTGTGCTCACATTGGTGTACGTGTGCTCTGGCCCCCAGGTCATGTGGCTCTGGGCAGGTTGGGCTCCCTGCCACGCCTTCCCTCCCTGGGGACATGTGCTCAGCGCTGTGGTGACAGGAGCTGTCATATGCGTCACCAAGATAAATCTCCCGTTTTCTTCTGCTTCCCCATCCGCTGCCACTCACTCTTGCCCTCCTGTCTAGAGACCAGAGGCCTATAGTCCCCAAGAAGACATGGGGCCTTGGGCCTGACTGGCTGTTAAACCTTCCACCCGCCCCGCCTGCTGGGAGGATTCTAGACACGTGGTTGCCATTTACTCCCAGGAACGCTGCCCACTTGGAGGGTGGGGGCCGAGGACCAAGTATCTCCAGATTTCGTCCATGTGTTGTTGTGTTTTAGGTTTTGTTTTGCTTTCTCCCAAATCATGTTTGAGGTCTGTTCAGGCACTGGAACGCGCCGCCTAGGATCTAAGTGAACATGGCCATGCGTTGCTACTGCAGGCATTCGGCAACTTTGCATGGGCCCAGGGCATCTCGCCATCTCTAGCTCTGGCTTGTAAGTGTGGCCTGTGAGCCCTGGAGCAAGTTTGCCATCCTGAAGGGGTTTACTAGAAGGCTGTGCCTGCAGAGATAGACCTAGGGCCTGCAGGGCATATCCATGCGGACCGTCTGTACTGCCCTCCTGGCAGAAGACAGCTCCAGAGGGCCGTCTCTGCATTGGCTGTGGCCTGCTGCTTCTGACCATCCTCAATGGGAAAGCATTAAAGATGGAATTCATGGAACTGTGCTCCATTCCCTTCAGCAGTTTAGCAGCCACAGAATTAAGACCCACACTCTGCCTCCTGGCCAGCTAGTGGTGGGTGTGTCCAAACAAGCATCTTCCTCTGAGTGCCTGTCTCTTTCTTACCAGGAAGCCGCTCTTTGAATTAGCATCTTGATTTGAAAAGGTCACCTTGGTCAAGTGACTGTTACCTTGGCAAGCTGGATCCAAAACTAAGTGACTGATGCTGGTAAGGGGCCATGGCCTGCCCTTCACCATGCACGGTGAGGAGCGGCTTGGATGTGCTGGAGCACAGTGCTCCAGGTTTTGTGTCTCAGAGCATCCTGGGTTGGATTCAGAGCTTTACACCAAAGTACTGACAAGGCCTCGGACTTCTCACATTCATTTTAGGTTTTGTGGCAGCAGGGGGAGGAGAGCGGATGTGTGTTTGGGCAGTGCCGGGCCAGACTCCTCCCGGCTGCCCACCAATGCCCACCATTGTCTTCCTTCTGTCTGAAACAGTGGGCTTTGTTCTAGAGATGTGCAGAAGTGCCCTCTCAGTGGAGCTGGAAGGCAGCACACACCTCTGCCCTGTCCACAGGCATCTCTTGCGATGTTCATGGGCCACCCGGGAAGTCCCACATTGAGTTCAGCTGGGGCTCGCTTCCAGTCGCTGACCTGGGCACCAGGATGTACTCCGTTCTAGCTGGACCGCTCTGAACTCCAGAGCCTGTTTGCAGGAGCCTGAAGGTCAGGGCTCCACTCAAGACGAGACGGCAGGAAGAGGAAAAGGAGCTGAGTGGATGTCCCCATGCTGTGCCCTTGATGGTTGCATCATAGCTGACTTCCACGGCAGCAGGACCCCACATGGGTCCCAGTGGGCTCTCTGTGGGGACCCTGGCACAGCCTCTGCTGTTCTGCATTTGATATTCGGCCTCCAGGGGTTTCATTCATTGCTCGTTCGAGGTCAAGCGCAGGCCAACAGATGACCTCTCGGCCTCCTTCCTGCCCGAGAGGCTGCACCCTGAGGGCCTTCGCTGGCATAGTGAGCAGCAGGTCCATCTTCTGGGTACCAACCTCCAGGCATGTCATGTCTTTATTTCTACTGCCTTGCCTGTGCTTTCCTACATAGGTACCCACCGTAGGTGATGTGGGCATCAAGGAAGCGGTGTGCGCCAGTGCCTAGTCTCCACCACCATGGCTGCACCCAGTGTTGCTTCGGCCTGCCTGAGACCCTGAGGCCTCTACTCCTAGAAGGAGCTTCCTACCACTTCTCCCTAAGATTCCCAGTTTTGGTTTATACCAAACTGTGTAGTTAAAGTGAAACCACGTTGCCAGAAAAATGTAGTTTTGAGGGAGAAATACTAAAATTCTACCCCATAAATCAAGGAGGGAACTAGAAGCCTCTGTTGACGGATTCTTGAAAATCATAATGAAAACACTGAATCGTCTTGTTGTGTTCCGTTTTCTTTCTGAAGATGCCAGACATTGTCGAAGTTGCTTGCACTTGCATGTGCGCTCGTGCCCAGCCCGTCAGGAGGAAGCCCGCGGTCATCGTGGCCCTCCCGCACTCCCACTCCTAGGGGCAGAGGTGGGGACAGGGGCAGTGCCGTATTAGTGCTGGGGGCTAGGTGGTCTCACAGGTGCCGCTGCAGGGCCTGGCGTGTGTGGATGTTGGGTTGTGCGCTTGCCTGGAAACCCGTTCTGTAATGTGCATGATGGGTCCTCTCCATGGATGCACACAGGACAGTAGCACATGGAGAGGCGGGTGCAGGTGACAGGTGGGAGGCTGGGCATTGCTCATCTCTCAAGGCTGTCCTCCAGCCTGAGTGGCACAGGAGACCGTGTCTCAAATTTTTTTGAAACCCACCTGGGTGAAGTCTGCAAGCGTGCCTGACCCTGGCCGTCTCTGCAGGTGTGTGGATCGTGCTTTGTCTCTACAGTGCTGTAGCCACAGGCGGGTCTGTGTCGAGGGGCCTCTGGGATGAGGCTGAGTCATGGGAACTTGCAGCAGAGGCCACTGCTCTTCTGAGGTCACTGATGGGTCTTCTGGGTCCACAGAGTACAGTCCTGCCTGTGACTTGAGGGGTGCTTCTCCTGCCCTTTTTGGGAACCAAAACCTTGAGTGAAGACCCCAGGGTCATGTTGGGCGCCCTCAGACAGGCCCGTCCTGCCCGCCCAGCTGTCTTGATACTGGGGCCGCCTGCCTGACTGGGCGGAAAGCAGCCCTGGTCCTGTGATGCACAGGTGGGGGGCACTCAGGCTTCTGGACACTGTTGTGCTTTGGGGATCATGAGGACTGCACTGTGACCACACATGTTTCTGGCCAGGCCTTCACATTAGGGGGTCGGAGATAGGTGGACCTGAGTCCTCAGTGTGGTCCTGGACTGCCTCCCAGTGCTTGTTCAGGAGATGATGTCACATTGGGATCTGGCAGAGGATGTCGGTCGTACCTGCGTGGCTGATGGACCCCTCGTGTCTCCACAGGTGCTGCAGGGAGCCCAGCTAATAGCCGTGGCCTCCTCAGACGCTGCTGCGGCAGGAGTGGACGGATCGTCTCTTCAGGGCAGTGACATCCAGGTCCAGTACGTACAGCTCGCACCCGTGAGTGACCACACGGCCGGGGCGCAGGTGAGTGGCAGTCCCTTACGTGCAGGATGCTGTCAGGGACAGCAGGCCCCCTGGCCACTGATGCTTAGGCAGCTTGGGACTCTCTGCTCATGGCTTCCCCCGAGAAAAGGGTAAATGACCTGAAGTCCAGGAGAGGTCACAGACTGTCATGGAGGACCACATGTGGATAAGCGCTGGGAAGTGTGGGGAGCAACTAATCCTGGCCGGCTCTGGTCGCTTCTTTGAATGTCTGTGGCTCGCTGGAGAGCGCCGACATCCTTAAAGGAGACTGGCAGCTTCCCCTGGATACTGCCAGGAACATCTGAAGGGTCTTTCTAGGAAGGCATGTAACCCCTGCACTTCCAGTCAATGCATTGGGTTAGGGACAGGACACTAGTGGCATCCAGGTCACCTCCTGTGAGTCACCAGGTGGGGGATGGGCTGGGCTCAGAATGCCCAAGCAGTCCTGGGCACCAGGTCCCTGACAAGTCCTTTCCTGCATGCCTGGGTGTGGATGTCGGAAGATGGGCTCCCAGCCCTCGGCCCCTGGCCCTGGCGAGTCCCTTCCCTCAGGGCTGGACGTGTGTGTCGGAACATGGGCTCCCAGCCCTCGGCCTCTTGGCCCTGGCGTGTGTTTTCTACCCCGTGCCAGGAGGGTGTAGGCTGTTCTGTGCCGCATGAGGGGCCTGGTCGGGTAGGGTGAAGTTCTTCTTGAAAAGCCTTCTCTCTCACAGGCCGCCGAGACCCTGCAACCCACCCTGCAGCCAGAGATGCAGCTGGAGCATGGGGCCATTCAGATCCAGTGAGCGGCAGGTGGCTGCGCCAGCACAGTGGGCCCTGCTGGCCTCCGTGGCCCACACACCCAGCCCCAGGCTCCCAGCACGGTGGCCGTGCGTGTCCTGCTGAAGTGCCGCCGAGAGCCACCTCCTGACCATGGGAAACGTGTCCTAATAAACTAAAACCATGACCACAGCCACCGTCCCCAGCAGGCCTTTCTCTGAATTGTGCTGTGCGTCTAGTCTGCAGGACCGGGAGGCTGTGGAGAGCGTCACGTGGACGTGGGCGTCGAGAACTCTGATATTTTTCTGTTTAAACAGCTTTTTTAATTTGCTATGGTGTTTATAACAAAAAAGAAAATTGAAAAAAAACCAGGGGGTAGCAGAAACCTTTGCTGAGTACCCTGTCCGGCATCGCGAGGACAGGTGAGGCGGAGACAGCTGCGACTTGGGGGCGTTGCGACCTGCTTTTCTAGGGGAGATGCTCTCAGACACTGTAATTATACATTTCTAATGGAATAAATGTATTTATGACCACAGCAGCCTGAGTCTCTTTCCTCTTGAGACAGTTGCCTGAGGGCTCCCGCTCCTGGCGCGGGTGTGGGAGGCGTGGGGGTAGTGTGGGTTGCTGCATGAGGCCAGTCGATGTGGCACCAAGGGGCTGTGGCCCCCTTCAGTGCTGCAGGAGCTCGAGGTGAGCCGGGTTTCAGGACTCAGTGGCTGCGTTCCCTTTGTGACCACCTCAGGAATGGGTGTTGGTGGCCGAGGGGGACTTGCCCAGCATCGAAACCACAGCCCCGGGGGCCCTAGGGAAGGGCTTGTCGAGAGGGGCTTGTTTGTCTTCAAAATTATTTTTTAAAAGGCAAAGGAAATAGCTGCAGATAGACATTCCGAGGCGGCCTGAATTCCATGGGGCCAGCAGCGCAGGGGCCTGCCTCTGCCCTCGCCTTGTGGACTATACTTGGGGCCTGGGAAGTGACCACTGTGGAATTGCGTCTACCAACCTAGGATGTGGCCGTTCCCTGCGTGTTCTTGGAAGAGTTCCAAGTCACATCGGCCCCAGCTCTGCCCCCTCCACCCCGAGGTCCTGGCCTGGTGATGCGGAGGTGAAGGCAGGGTGACCATTCCCATGGGGGACAGCATTCGTGGGTCCTGTCTTCGTCCTGGTGGGAGGCCAGCCACCCCAAAGATCGGCTTGCACAGAGCGGGGTGGCAGCCTCCAGGAGTCACCTGAGCAAGGCCATTCTTCAGAATACAGAGTCTGGTCAGCATGGTTAAATCAGACTCCCAGAAAGAGGGACTGGAGAGAACAGAGGAAAGACAGTGTTTATAGGATCCAGGAAGCAGAGCCGGTCCCAGGCAGGAGAGAGAAATGTCACCGCATGCCTAGCACGCACAGCATTAAAGATCAAGGCAGCCAAGAGGGAGGACAGACCCCACACAGGGAGGAAGGCGGTGCATGGCCGCACCTGGCACAGCGCCAGGGCTGCCGGGTAGCTCAGTTGGGAATGCTGGCCGCAAGCTACCAGCAGACCTGGTGGTCCCACTCCGGGTCTACCCAAAAGTGTTGAAAACATTGGCTCATGCAGGCGTGTGCATGAACATTCACAGCGGCACAATTCACAGTGACCAAAAAGTGGAGGCAACCTGTGGTCTGTCAAGCTGAGGACCAGGTAAAACATGGTCAGTCCGTGGAGCAGAGATGGTCCGGACACAAAATGGAAGAAGTACCAACGCTGCACCGCTGCTGTGCCACAGGCAGGACGCCACCTGCAAGAAGTGTCTAGAAGAGACACATCCGTAGAGACAAAAGGGAGCTCAGGGTGATGCAGATGTTCTGGAATTAGGTGGAGGTGATGTTTGTGCAACTTGGTAAAAACACTGAAACCCACTGAGTTACCTAACAGGGTGAATTTTTTTGGTATACGAGGGGGGACCCAAAAAACTCAAAATTGTCTTCTGGAGGGCGGGCCCCTTGGAGTCCAGGCTTCCCCCCTAAGTGAGTGTTCTAGGAACCTCAGCATCCATGTGCCAGCTAGCATTATCTTGGGAGGCTTTGGTGAGTTTTTTTTTGAGATTCTTGGAACATGTTTGCCCATTTCATGATGGGTGATATACAAGCGCACCTGCCCACACCACGCTGAGTGTTCAGCTGGTTTTGGCCAAAAACCGGTACGACACATCTCCCCCCCACTTCACTCCATCTTGTCCCGAGCAATTTTTCTTTTGTTTCCCTGAAGAAAAAAGTCCTCAGAGGCAAACATTTTGCCAATGTGGAAGAGGTGAAACAAAAACAGACAAATCAAAAAGCATCAAAATGATTGAGTTCAAGAACGGGTTTAAGCCACGGACAAAGCATCTCAATGGTTGTATTGCATCAAATGGAGAAGACTTTGAAAGTGACCAGAGTCTAAACATGTGGGAATAAATTCCAGGTTTTTTTTGGTCCCCTTTGTAGAAATTATTAAAAATGGATGAGTGACCCTTGAAAAAGCATTTACAAACGCAAATTGAGGCTGCCCCTTGCAGATGACACCTCTGTTAAAGGAGATTCTAGGGAACTTTCTTCAAGAGCAGGTATATGAACCCAGAAGGAGCCTATTAGAGCAAGAAGGAACAAATAGCAGAATAAGCCTAGATACATTGTTTCATTGGAAAATTTAAAAGAAATATTGGAAAACATTACTATGTAGCAAGACAGGTGAGAAGGGAGGTGAATTGTTTTGAAGCTGGTTTATTGCCCTGGAGAGAGAGGCTCAAGGTACAACGTTAAGACTTTGAGTTCCACATCCATGACAAGCACTTAAGAAACACAGAAACGTCTACGGATGCTTGAGCCCGCCTACCAGATCCACACGTGAGATTGCCCATCCTCCACCTCAGGACATTCAACATTGGCAGTGTGCCTGACCATAGAGCCAGCCTCACAGACAGCCAGGGCTGGGGTCGTGCCCGTGTATGTGTTCTCCAACCAGATGGGGTTAAGGTGAAGATGAATGAGAAAACAATGGAAGATCCCTGAATGTTTGGAAATTGAGTAATATACTTAACACATTCGTGACCAGCAGATGTTTCATTTTCCTGGTACTGAGAGTGGGTGAAAATAAAGTCTGAAGCTGGTTGCCACAAACTTCTGTCGTTAAACACAAGTGAAATGGTCTTTTCTAACTTGTCCCCTTTTCACAATACAGCCGAAAGTTGCGGACATAGCCAGGATTTGCCTCAGATACCACTCTGGTGAGCATTCCATACTTTGTAGTTTTATTAGGATTATAAACCAAATATATATTATTCAGAAACAGAATTTGCAAAGACAAAATTTCACATCAGCGATTGTGAATAAGTTAATAGGTCAAAGAAGTCCCATAGGTCAAATGAGAAATAAAAGTGGACACATGAAGTTCTTTTTTTTTCTTGGATCAGGGTCTCACTCTGTCACCCAGGCTGGAATACAGTGACATGATCATGGCTCACCACAGCCTTGACCTCCTAGACTCAAACAATCCTTCCACCTCAGCCTCTTGAGTAGCTGGGACTACAAGTGCATACCACCGTGCATGGCTAATTTTTGTTTTGTTTTTCATAGAGATAGGATCTCACTGTGTTGCCCAGGCTGGTCTTAAACTTCTGGGCTCAAGCAATCCTCCTGCCTTGGCCTCCCAAAGTGTTGGGATTACAGGCATGAGCCACCACACTCAGCTGGAATTTTTAATTGAATGACATAGATGACAAATTGTATCAAAACTTGTGAAATACATCAAAAATTGGGCTTAGAGAAAAATATAAAAAGACACGTAGAAATTACAGAAGTAAGGGGAAAAATGCAGAGTAGATACAGCCAGCAAACCCCAAGTTGCTTCTTTGGAAAGACGAATACAGTTGATGAACCCCTGGTAGAACTAGCCGAGAGAGAGCAGGCACTCGCGACCAATTTAGACTCATGCCAGCCCCAGACACAGGAACATGCAACTGTTCTGAAAACTTCAGTCCATTCGGAAAGTTAGGTGAAACTGTTGAGTGACTAGGAAAACGCCGTGCTTAAAAACCGTGACAAGAAGAAATAGAGCATCTTAATCGCTCCCATCTGATGAAATGTTATCTGTATCTTGTCACAGGAGAGACTCTGGGCTTAAGTGTTTCCAAATGTTTAGGAAAGAATGGCAGTGTTTATAAACTTTCCCGGGGAAGGACAATGACAGAAAGAGGGAGGGGAGGAAAAGGAGAGAGAGAAGGGGGGGGAGGGGAGAGAAGGAGGAAGAGAGTCGGGGAGACACTCATCCTTATAGCCTGTCCATGACTCAAATCCGGAATCTAGAAAGAATCCTATGAGGTCATGAGAAAGGCAGCCGGCTTCACTGTCAAAACGGACCAAGTGTGGGGGGGGCGGTGCCGGCTAGGAAGCCAGACACTAGGGCCTTGGGATCATTCTCAGAAGCGAGTGTCTAGCCCTCCCTCCCACCCACTTCCTCCCTCCCTCCCCCCACTTCCTCCCTCCCTCCCTCCCCCCACTTCCTCCCTCCCCCACTTTCTCCCCCCTCCCCTCCCCTCCCCCACTCCCCCCCACTTCCGCCCCCACTTCCTCCCCCACACTTCCACCCCCATTTCCGCCCTCCCCCCACTTCTGCCCTCCCTCCCTACCCCTCACTTCCCCCCCTTTCTCCCTCCCTCCCACTTCCTCCCTTTATCCTTGCTGCTGGGTTATCTAATGACAGAGGCATTTTCCCACCATCAAAGACAGAGGATGCAACAGACCACAGATACCTGGTGAGAGATCTCTGGGGGCCAACACTGAACTCGCTCAGCCTCCCCAGCAGATGAGTCAGGTGCGAGAGACTCACTCACCTGGGGGGAGTGGAGACCACCTCCTGGTGGGGCGGGCAACCTTGGGATAGTAGCCGCGAAGAGGGCCACCACTTCCGAGTCTCACCAGCGAGTCCACACGTGTGGTGGGGAAAGAAAACGGACACACTGTGTGATCCCATGATGGCCCATTTCACAACAGTCACCGGTGGCGATGGAAATTCTCTGTGGAGGGAGAGGCATGTGATGGGGAGGGAGGTGGGTGATGAAGAGGGAGGTGGGGGAAGGTGAGTGATGAGGGTGGCTGGGGGGTGATGACGGGGAAGTGGGGGGCAGGTGATAGGGAGGGAGGTGGGAGGTGGGTGATAAGGGGGGAGGGGGTGATGGAGGTGTGGGGGGTGATGACAGGGGAGGTGGGGGGTGAGTGAGGGGGAGAGGCCAGAAGGGGCAGGTGATAAGGAGGGAGGCGGTTGGGGGAGGTGTGTGATGGAGAAGGAGGCTGGAGGGGGTGGGTGATGAGGAGGGAGGTAGCGGGAGTGGGTGATGGGAAGGGAGGCTGGGGGGAGACAAGTGATGACGGGGGAGATGGGGGGAGATGGGTGATAAGGAGGGAGCTGAGGAGAGGCAGATGATGGGGAGGGGGTTGGGAAGGGAGGCTGGGGAGGGAAGCGGGTGATGGAGAAGGAGGCTGGAGGATTCTGGGGGCTGTGTAGCCATCTTCATCTGGGCAACTGTTGGACGGTGCACAGGTATCTGCTCTCTTTTCTGTCATTCTTCAAGTTAATACATTTTAAACACATGCCCAAAGGCCTAGGTTGATCTCAGCCCTGGCACAAGCCATCTTCAAGAGCGTCTTTGAGGCTGCAGCGCCGGTGCATGATTGGAGACGTGGTAGATGTGCACAGCCGGAGACCTGACTGCAGAGAGGAAGGCGTCTCGTGGGGCTTAGAAAGAGAACAAGGCAGAACTGGCACATGGGGAGTGATATTCAGGAAGGGGAAACAGGCTTTGGGACCCAGTGCATCGGGTTGTAGTGCCTCATCCCTTGACAGACAACACGCAGCATGAGTACTGGCCTGATGCGGAGGTGAGGAGGCTGCCATGAGAGGAAATACTCAGTCAGCCCCAAGGCAGGGAAGCAAGGATGGGACCCAGTCGGAGTGTCCATCAGGCAGTGCAATGGCCTCCTGCAAGGACAGTGGACATGCCACTTGGAGCATACCACATGTGTCTGGAGTTGCGGAGGTGCAAGGAAGTGCACAGGACTCCCAGGTGAGGAACAGGCGAGGAGAGGGCACCTGGGGTGGGTGGTCCATGGGAAGCTTTTCTCCTGGTCTCCTGCTGACCCAACAGGTGGCGACTGGGTGGCTGTGCTGTGCCTTCAGGAGCTTTGCAGCCAGATGGGTGGATACTGGACCCTGGGGCTGCTGAATACAGGGGTCCCAGTCAACTCCCCCCTTTGGACTAGGGCCTTTCAGGCTGTTGCTGAGTCACACTGTCTTGGTCACTGACTATGGACTGACATAATCTTGACTGACTGGTGAGCCCAACTGCCAGGTAGAAGCAAATGCCGATCCTTCTGGGAGGAAGCTGGTGTGGAATTATGGCCATTCACAGTTTGCAAATCCAGAGTCTGGCACATAGTGGGAGATAAACAGCCAAGGGGGAGAAAAGAACATGATGAAAACCAACAGAAACAACAGACAGTGGAAGCAGACCCTCAGATGCTCAGAGAGGCAACTGTGAATGGGGAAATGAGGCATGTTCTACCTTATTTCATCCTTGCACATACTCCCCCAGAAAATAGAAAGCGGCAGCATGCTCCCCCCCCCACATTTTATGAGGCTAGCATTTCTTTGGCATCAAAATCTGAGGTCATCAGAGAAAGAAAATCACAGAGTAGTCTTACTCAGATAAAGATCCATTCTAGGAAAACGTTAGCCAATGGAGCCTCACACTGGGTGGACAGACCATCTGCCACCACAACCGACACTGACACATGTCATCAGGCTTTTAGTGCTGTGTCCAGGTCCCTCGCCATGCGCCCTAGTTAATTACAGCCATTCACAGCCATGTAGTAACCGATATCCTTTCCATGTGCACCACGACCACATTGTGTTTAGCCGCCTATGAGTGCAGCCTGACTTGACCTGTGAATACTATTTGGTGTAACTTGACACTCGTACAGATTCAAGGAGGAAAAAATCTGTAATCCTCTCAGCAGAAGCAGGAGTTTTTGATAAAATTCAGCACCCATTCAAAATGTTAAAAAAATAATGCCAACATTCCTGGAATAAAAGGAGCTCTCTTAACATGTCCTAGACATCAGGACCAGGTCCTAGCACCCATCCCCTGTCTTCTCAGCCATGCAGGGGCCTACATCACGGGAAAGGAGAGATGAACCATCATTACTTGCAGATGATGTCATTGTGTTCTAGAGAAGTCCAAGTATCCCCCCAAAGATCAACTCTAAAATAATTCCCAAAGATAAATGATTGGGAATATTAAGAGATCTCGGCAGGGCTTTGGGGATCAAAATCAATATACAAATGCAACTGCACTTCTGCCCACAATCATTCAAAAATGAAACTTTAAAAGGCCACCACTGGCCAGGGGCAGTGGCTTGTGCCTGTGATGCCAGCACTTTGGGAAGCTGAGGCAGGAGGATCACTTGAGCTCAGGAGTTAGAGACCAGCCTGGGCAACATGGCGACACCTCGTGTTTACAAAAAAATCAAAAAATTAGCCGGACATGGTGGTACATGCCTGTAGTCCTACCCAGCTACATGGGAGATTGAGGCAGAAGGGTCACCTGAACGCAGGAGGTCAAGGCTGTGGTGACTCGTGATCAAGCCACTGACCTCCAGCTTGGATGACACAATGAGACCCTGTCTCTAAAAAATAAAAAACCGCCACTAACACCTATAATCCTAGCACTTTGGGAGGCCAAGGCAAATGGATTGCTTGAGGCCAGGAGTTTGAGACCGGCCTGGGCAACATAGCAAGACCTCTCTCTACAAAAATTTAAAAAATTAGCTGAGTGTGGTGGTGCCTGTGGTCCCAGCTACTCAGAAGACTGAGGCGGGAGTACTGCCTGAGCCCAGGAGTTCAAGGCCGCTGTCAGCTATGATTGTACCACTGTGCTCCTGTCTGGGTGACATTGAGACCTTGTCTTTTTGTTATTGTTGTTTTTCTTTTTCGAGTTGGAGTCTCACTCTGTTGCCCAGGCTGGAGTGCAGTGGCATGCTCACGGCCACTGCAGCCTCAACCTGCTGGGCTCAGGCAATCCTTCCACCTCAACCTTCCCAGTAGCTGAAACCACAGGCGTGTGCCACCACACCTGGCTAATTTTTTGACTTAGCATAGAGATGAGGTCTCTCCAAGTTGCCCGGGCTGATCTCGAACCCCTGGCATCAGACAATCCTCTCGCCCCTACCTCTCAAAGTACTGGGGTTACAGGCATAAGTCACCGCACCTGGCTGAGACACCATCTAAAAAAAAAAGCCACCACTAAAAGAACCTTAAAATACAAAGTATCAAAAAATAAATCCAGTTAATGATGCATGAGACGTTTGTGGGGAAAAATAACAAACGTCCCTGGAGGAGGGTGGAGGCCCGCATTAGGGAGCCCGCCCGGTCCTGGCCTCCTAGTGGCCCACCCCACAACCTCCAGCCAGGCAGGAGCCGGGACCCGCCTGCCCCACACCTTGGTGCAGCCTCACCTGCCCTGTTTGCCCCTCCCGGCACCCGCCTTGACAAGGCCCAGCTCCCCCAGTGGTGCTCCGCCCCTGTGCTGAGAGCAGGACTCGCTCCCTGGCTGCGTGTTTGCTGGGAGGTCGCGGGCCTCCAGGGCGACCCTAACTGTGCCTGGTGTCCCGCGTCTTGCCCTCCCTGCCGGCTCCCGTTCCCTGGCTCTCCCCCTTCTCCACTGTGGGCAATGCCTCCCAGGTGAGAGTCCACGCCGGGACCCATGCCCACTCCCCACCTGCCCATGCCTTCCTCCGCTCCTGTGTGAGGCCTGGGCTCCAGCTGGTGCCCGCCCACCCAGCATCCCCCACCTGCAGCGCCATGGGGCTGGGAGCAGATGGCGGTGGGAGCAGACCAGCTCGCTGATGAGAACAGGGAGGGCCGTGGAGGCAGTGGACCCAGTGTGGAGCCGCAGGGAGCTCCTCTCTATAGTGGGCCAGGAGTCGGGCTGGCCCAAGCACCGAGGAGGGTCAGTGGATGGCAGATGACTGGCGCTGCCTATGCAGGGTTTTATCTGGGCCAGAACCCAGAGCGTGGGTGTGACGGACATCAGCACAGCGACAAGCTGGGACGGCCACCCAACAGGGAGGACACTGGGTTCAGAGAACAGCCAGTATCTCCACAGAGCAGGAGACACCTGCCCTGATGTAAATTGTACAGCAGCTGGGCGCAGTGGCTCATGCCTGCAACTCCAGTACTTAGGGAGGCTGAGGCAGGAGGATCACCTGAGCCCAGGAGTTTGAGACCAGCCTGGGCAACATAGCAAGCCCCTGTCTCTACAACAAAATATTTTTTTAAGTTAGCCAGGTGTGCTTGCAAGCTGCTGCAGTCTCAGCTACTTGGGAGGCTGAGGTGGGAGGATTGCTGGAGCCCAGGAGGTAGAGGCTGAGGTAAGCTGTGATTGTGCCACTACACCCCAGTCTGGGCGACAGAGTGAGACCCCGACTCAAACAAAATAAGAGAGGGAGACACCTTGGAGTCCTCCCAGCGTGGTGGATGGGGAGGCTGGGTCAGTAGCTCACAGTGGAGATGCATCTACCCGCTGTGCCAGGTGGACATGGACGTTCTGCATGACAGGAAGCGGCGCCCAGGGCAGGAGCCAGCTGCTTTCTCAGCCTATCCGCTCCTGGGAAACCCAGTGATGGATGGCTACTGTTCCTGCAGCAGCACCAGCTCTGGCCTTGGGCGTGTCCCCTGCCAAGGGGGATGCCTGAGGGCGGGGAACAGAGATGCTCAAAATCAGCAAGGGTCTCCCGGGTGGGGCCAGCCCAGGCCTAGGTCCCTCCCCCCCATGCCCCTGTCCCCTCCCTCCCATCTCCTCCCCCCATCCCCCACATCCCATTCCCCTGTGTCTCCTCCTCCCCCACCTGTCCTCTCCCACCCCCAGTCCCAAAGCAACTGCTGGCTTGCCTGGGACCTGGTGAGGGTGGCTGAGCCGGGGACATAGGTATATTTGGGTTGGGGGCATTTGCTGTCATGTCCGGCAGAGTTGAGCTGTTGCCCACACCCTGGGTGGAGGAGTGGCTTCCAGAAGATTCTGACACCCAAGGCTCCCTCCTCTGCAGGGACGTGGGGTAGTGCCAACCCAGCCTGGCAAGTGGCGAGCCCTGAGGGAACATTCACCATGGCTGAGACTCCTTCCGTGATCAGGACCTCTGGGGGGACCACCAGGGCTGCTGGTTCCCGGTCAGGCCGAGTGGGCACAGAGTGTGGCCTCTGTGGAGTCCCGGGCTCTCTGCCTCCAGGGTGTACTTCAGGGGCTGGGGTCTGAGCGAGGACGCATGCTGGCCAGAGGCTCAGGAGGCTGGAGGCTGCAGAACCTCCCAGGGTCCCCAACAGGGCTGATCACAGCACGCGGCCCGGCTGGCCCTCCAGCTCCCGCAGCCTCTGTCTGTGTCTCCTGCTCCTCTTTGCAGCCTGGCCTGGCCTGAGAGGGCCCAAGGTGCTCCCTGCTGCCTCCCCCAGCCCTCCCCAGGTACTCCTCATCCCCCCTCCGCCCTTTCTCTTCCCGGCTCCATGCCATGGCCTCTTGGCTAACAGAGGGTGGATGGGGGTGAGTCCCTGCCCTTGATGGACTTGGGGCTGGCGATTTCCGGCCAGAGGTGATTCTGCCCACCCCAGAAGACGGAGGTCAATGTCTGAAGACATTTTGGGTTGTCACAGCTGGAAAGGGGGGGCTGCTGACAACCATTGGGAAGAGGCAGGACTCTGAGACTAGAGTTAGAGAGAAGGGAGGGTGGGGAGAGGGGAGGGGGAAGGGAAGGGAGGGGAAGGGGAGGAGAGAAGAGGGAGGGAAATGAAGGAGGGGGAGGGAGAGAAGGGAGGAGAACCCCGAAACCCCATTCCCCCAAGAGGCAGTGCCCAGGGCTGGCTCCCCGGCATGGCGCGGCTTCCTGTCCTCCGTGGGACTCAGGGAGTGTGTGCCACGTAAGGACGGATGGAAGTGAAAGAGAGGCCCCTGGGCTTGCAGACGTGAGCCTCCGTGCCTTGCTGTGAACTCTGCTTTTACAACCACCAGGCTTTGCAGATTGTGCCACACAGCAGGAGACGGCTGGAGCTGGCACCCACGCCTGCATGGGACACAGAGGTGGGTGCGCCATGGTGTGGGACCAGAAACAACCCGCCAATCTGCCTCTCTCCCCAAGGCCCTTCTTGACGATCCCGGGGCCCTGGGACTCGCTCAGAATCAATGACCTGCTTTAATTCCAGCCAGGGCCAGAGTGTCCATGCGGGTGGGGGGCAGATGGAGGACTTGGCTTCCCCCAAGGGCACTGGGTATTCAAGCGTGCTGGGTAGGCCACCTAACTGCCATCCTTGGGAGGTCGGTGTTTGCTTCTTGGTGCCTCCAGAGCTGGGCATGCCATCCGGGAGGCACCATGCCTGCCCTACAGAGGAAGCACTTTGACCAAAATGCCTGAGTTGCAGTCCTTATGCCTAACCAGGGACCAGCCTGGCTGAGCCTTGGAGACCCGGGGACCTTGGAACATGCAGTGCCACCCAACCCCAGGAGACTCTGATTTTGCTGTTCTGGAGAGCCCAGGAGTTTGAGACCAGCCTGAGCAACATAGTAAGACCTTGTCACTACAAAAAATAAATTTAGCAGTGCTTGGTGGTGCACACCTGTAGTCCTAGCTACTCAGGAAGCTGAGATGGGAGCATCGCCTGAGCCTGCTGTGAGCTGTGATTGTGCCACCGCATTCCAACCTGGGTGACAGAGTGAAACTCTGACTCAAAAAAAAAAAAGTTAATTCTATGCTGGGTGAATTTCACCTCAGTTTTAAAAGCAAGGGAAGCCATCAGAGCCTAAGTGTTGTTTTGTGTGTGTGTGTGTGTGTGTGTGTGTGTGTGTGTGTGTGTGTGTTATACCCACATGTTATAAATGTCATATGACCTATACATATGTACACACATCTTGGCCAGCTTCTGTCCCTGTCTTCACTGGGGTCCAGGACCAGGGTATGGTGTCCAAGAAAGAATAGGACTCGTGTCCTGGGTGCTCTGATACCGTGGGTGGCTTCGCAGAGTTGCGAAGGGGGGTGGCCCCCGCAGTACGTGCACCCAGCAACACCGATGCCTGGGTGTTCTCGGGGTCACAGCTCCCTCCAGCAGGTGGTAGAGACGTGTTCCCACCACAGCGCCCTGTCACCTTCTGGAAGATTCCTGGAAGCCAGGGGCAGGACTGCAGGTCTGGGGGCCGTGTTTTAACTGTGAGGATGGGCACATGCCCTGCCAGGTCTCGCCATCCTCACCTGCGCAGGTGTGAGGCTGGGTCTGTCGCGGGCATAGCCCACACAGGGTGCAGGGGCTGCGGGAGCCATGGACAGACAGGGTCCTCACCCTGACCTGAGACAATGTGAAAGCAGCATGAGACATCTCAAAGAAGACCTGGTGACCAGGGAAGAGGCAGGAGTGACTTATTTATTTTTAAAATGTCTGCTTTCTGATTATAAAAGTAATATACGCTCATGGTAGAAAACGTCAAAAACACGGAAGCATTGGGGCAGGCAGAAACACTTGCCATTTTGCCCAGACCCACTGTGATGTGTGCTTGGGGCTTTAACTCCGCGGTCACTTGCTGCCATCTCTTCCTGCAGATGCCATCCCATCTCCCTGCCTGGCAGGGGCTCAGTAGCTACTTATGGGTAAATTATAGCCATGATGAAGCCCTCGTGACTCAGTTTCCCTGGCAGCTCAAGAGAGCCAAGGATGTCCTACATGGCTGGACGGGCAACTCGGGGCCCTGGGGAAAGCCGGCCTGGACTTGGACAGCATGCACTCCCCAGAATCCAGCTTTGGTTTTGGGTGGGTGGGCACTATTTACATCCATCTTTTAGACAGGGAAACTGAAGCGCCCATGGGCTGAGACTGGCTGAGGGTCCCAGCAGGGAGTTGAGGAGTGGGCTGGATTCCCCCTGCCAGCGCCCTCAGGCCTCCCTGAGCCTGGAGTGGGGTCTGGGTGTCAAAGTCTCCCAGGGCAGGCCCCGCTGAGGGCAACCCCCCAGAGACCCCAGGGCAGGTCACCCCGATTTCCCTGCAGCAGGTGCACCCCTCTGCCACCTGGGGAAAATTGCCCAGCGAGCGAAGGAAAACCCACACACCCTCGAAAAGTTGCATCAGCCGGTGTCTCGGCCACGTGTTCCAGCTTGTGGTGAAAGCCAGAAGGGAAGCCCAGCAGAGGCCAGGCAGGAACCCCAGGGCCGGGCGCCCCTTGGTGTGGCGGACAGACTGTGTCAGGGCCTCTTGGCCAGGCAGAGTAGGGTTAAGTGTGCAGCGGGGGAGAGGGGGCCGGCCTGGAACTCCAGACTCCAGCCCGAGCCAGCCAGCGGAGACCAGCCCCCAGTGCTGCGGCCGCGGGCACCTGGGGTGTGACGCCGGGACACGCGGCAGCCGTCCTCCATTGCCACTCGGGAAGGGCTCCGGCAGACGTGCCCGCGCTCTGGGGTAAGTGTGGCGGCCGCAGAGCGGGTGGCTCTGGGCACAGGCGTCGGGACACCAGGAAGAGGAGGTCTCCTTGGGACGGGTGTGGTGCTGCGGGCCGTCTGAGCAATGAGGCGGTGATGGTGGTGTGATGGTGATGACGGTGATGGTGGTGAGGATAGTGGGGGTGTGATGGTGATGAATGCATCGAGTCACGTGGACACGGAAGCCGGGAACTCTTTAAGGCAAAACAAAGCATGTTTGTTTTCCTGCTGAAAATTGCAAGGGCTGAACTCTGAGGCAAACGCATCTGGGGGAGAGGCCGGCTGTGTCTTTGATCTGGAGGCTGGGCTGGCCTTCCTAATTCACGTTCTCTAGTAGGCACTTGCTGTATTCCCTCTTGGTTGTGACACGTCCCAGGTGACAAGCTCGTGTCTTGGCGCCCAGGCTGGGATGGGCCGCGGACAAGCTTGACGAGTTGGACGCCTGGTTAAATGTGCATCTCATTATGGCATTAAAAAAAAAAAACTGAGTATGGAGGCAGCCAGGCTCGGGGCGCCATCCCCCCAAGTGCCCTCGCGAGGACAGTTGCTGTTACAATGCATACACGCACTACCCCCCCAACAGTCCCCTATCTGAGTTTGTTCCGAGAGGCCCCGTCCCGATACTTGGGGGAGGTGTCTGTTTCCCATTAGAGAGCTGGGCCACGAATGAAAGTGACAGTCGTGGTTTCCCAATGGAAACTGCCAAAACTCTCCCAGAAGGTGCCTCTGTGACACGCAAGCAGCAGAAAGCCCCTTACCGGGGTGTCCACCCACTGGGGCTCCTTGGCTGTTGAAGCCAGGAGGGGACAGAACCACAGGATGGGGAAGGGGCGTGGCCACAGGAGGGGGAGGGGATGGGGCCATAGGAGGGGGAGGGATGGGGACATGGGATGGGGAGGGGACAGGACCACAGAATGAGGAAGGGATGGGGCCACAGGATTGGGAGGGGATGTAGCCACAGGAGGGGAGGGGATGGGACCATGAAACGGGGAGGGGAATGGGACCACAGGACGGGGAAGGGATGGGACCATGGGATGGGAAGGGGTCAGGGCCACAGGATGGGGAGGGGACGGGGATATGGGGGGGAGGGGATGGGGAGGGGTTGAGGCCACAGGATGGAGAGGGGATGCAGCCATGGGAGGGTAGGGGATGGGAGCATGGGTCAGGGAGGGGATGCAGCCACAGGATAGAGAGGGGATGGGACCATGGGACAGAAGGGGACAGGGCCACAGGACAGGGGCCACGGGATGGGGAGGGGACGTGGCCACAAGATGGGGAGGGGATGGGGCCATGGGACAGAGAGGGAATGGGGCCACAGGACAGGGCCACGGGATGGGGAAGGGATGTGGCCATTTTGCAAAGTCATGTTTCTCCTGGTGTTCTCTGCCTTTTGCAGAAATCCCCCTGATCTGAGTGTGGGTCACAGTTGCCCTGTGGTGAGGGGTCCTCCTGTGCTCCGTGTTCTAGGCAGTCTTAGGATGGGGTGGTGGTGACTTTTTGTCGTTAAAAACACTGGCAAGACCCTGCACTCCAGCATGATGGCTCCAGGATTCAGGGCTTCCCGCCTGCTCCATGACATCGGTCCTGTCTGTCCCCTGCCATGGGGACAGACCCTGAAACCCAAGGTACCGATGGCCACCGCGGTGCCCGGCATCGGACTTGGGGGAGAGTTCTTCCAGACCGGTGCTCGGGGCAGCTGTGAAGATGAGAAACTGCCCCTGGGGCAGGTGCCGGGCAGGGCCGATCACTTCTGATGTGTCAGTGGCTGGGACCCTCAGCACTGTTTTCGGCATGTCTGCGGGCGGTTCTGTCTGCCGGGTCCATACAAGACAGGCCGCAGAGCACTGTGTTGGCAGGCTGGTTTCTCTTGAAACGGTGTCCTGATCTGATGGTGGTCAGAGGCTGGGTCAACAGGCACAGCCCCTCCAACTTCGAGGCCTGGGCGGGAACTTGGCCTGGGCGGTGCTCCTGGCCCCGACTCTGAGAGCTGCGAGGCTTCAGCCCAGGACGGGCGTCGTCAGTGCTGAAGCTGCGCTCTTGTGGCCCCGGAGACTGACTTTCCTGGGGGCTCCCCACCCCTCCCCTCCTCTTCCCCTTCCCGCCCCTCCTCTTCCCCTTCCCGCCCCTCCTCTTCCCCTTCCCTCCCCCTCTCCTCACGCCCCATCTCCTCTCCTCCTTCCCTCCCCTTCCCTTCCTCTCTCCCCTCCCTCTTCCCCCTCCTCTTTTCCCCTTCCCTCCCGCCTTCTACCTCTTTCTCCCCCCTCCTCCTTCGCCCATCTCGTCTCCCCTCCCCTCTTTCTTTCTTTCTTTTCTTTTTTTTGAGTTGGAGTCTCACTCTGTCGCCCAGACTGGAGTGCAGTGGCCGCTCCAGGCCACCGCAGCCTCGACCTGCTGGGCTCCGACAATCCTTCCGCCTCAGCCTTCCGAGTAGCCGGAATTACAGGCATGTGCTACCACACCCGGCTGATTTTTTTTTAATTTTATTGTAGAGATGAGGTCTCGCTGCCCAGGCGGGTCTCGGACCCGCGGGCCCGGGCAATCCACTCACCTCAGCCTCCCAAAGGCGCGGGATGACAGGCTGAGCCACAGAGCCCGGCTCCTCCCCTCTTTCATTTCCCCCATCTTCTCTCCTCCTCCCCTCCCCCTTCCCCAGTCCTTTGGGTGCAGGCAGGATAAGGCCATAAAGCTCAAGGCTGACCACTGGATGATGCCTTTGGTCTCTGCCCTTCACACCAGGGGTCCTGGCTGTGCCATGTCCAGGTGTCGGTGTCCTCCGGGGGGAGCCGACTCAGATGCTCCAGCCGCCCTCCCTGGGGCCTGACTGAGACCTGGTGCTGGGGCTCCTGGCTGTGCCCCCGCCTCCCGAGTTCGGGGCATGGTCTCCGCCCTCCCCACAGCCCCCGCCTAATCCTTGCTGGGTGGTGGCACATGTGTGGTGGGGGCTGGTTCCGTTCCTCCTGCCTGAACGTGTCCTCTCCCTGCAGAGCCTCAGGCTGCCTGCTTCTGCTGCTGAGGGGCTCCTGCCGCCAAGTGGCCCCCCGTGGCATGAGGAGCAGTCACCTCACGCGTCACCCAACCCACGCGTCTGACGGTCACCAGAACTGCTCTCCAGGGAGCACTGCGGTGCCCGAGGTGTCCACTGCAGGCCGGAAGCGTGCAGGGTGGCTTCCTGTCCTCAGCAGAGCCCCGACAGCTGGCGGGGCAAGCATGTGAATCCCTTTAGAGAAGTCGGACTCCGGGGGCTGAAGATGCTTGCCGGGGCCACCTGGCCCGGAAGCTGCCCGGCTGGCCTGAGGCCTGCCGCCGGGTGGGGCGGTCATCTGCCTCCCAGATGGTAGTGGCAGAGGAAGGCTGGGGTTTATTGGGATGTCGCTTACAGCCTGCACTGCTGTCCACATGAAGCACTGTCGAGGTTTCTGGTGTTCACAGAGCTGTGCACCCACCGCCTGGTCTATGTCCACTTTAGAGCTGTGGGGACTTGAGGATTCGTTACATGAGTAGGCCGGTGTGGGTCAATTTCAGAACATCGTAACCACTCCAGGCGGAAAGCCCAGCCCTTCCCTGCAGCCCTGCCAGCCCTGCTCCTCCATCTTCTCTACGACTCCTAGGGGCGATCACACAACATGCGGTCCTGTGGGGTGGTTTCCTTCACGCAGTGCTGTGTCCTTGGGGCTGGTCCACGCAGCCTGCATGGCTTCCGGCTGCAAGCCCAGCTGCTGTCCCCCAAGCCTACAAGACTTTTACTGTTTATTGTTTTTGAGTGAGTGGGGGTCTCACTCTGTTGCCCAGGCTGGAGTGCAGTGGCACCATCACAGTTCACCACACCCTCGACTTCCTGGGCTCAGGCCACCCTCCCACTTCAGCCTCCCAAGTCGCTGGGACTACAGGCACCACCACGCCTGGCTAATTTTAAAATTTTTTTGTAGAGACAAGATCTCGCTAGGTTGCCCAGGCTAGTCTCGCACTCCTGGGCTCAAGCAATCCTCCCCCCTCGGCCTTCCAAAGTGCTGCGATGACAGGCATGAGCCACCACACCCAGCTAATATATTTTTTTGGGGTAGAGACAAGTTCTTGATATGTTACCCAGGCTGGTCCTGAGTTCCTGGGCTCAAGCAATCCTCCTGCCTCAGCCTCCCAATGTGCTGGGGATGACAGGTATGAGCCACCTCACCCAGCCAACAAAGACTTTTAAAGCATCACCAGGAAATTTTTATCTCACCAGTTGGCTCTCCCCAATGAGGATGGCTCTTCCTTCCCCCGTGAGCCAATTTCTGCCTGTCCCAGTGTCACAACAAAAACACACCCCTCTATGTTTCTTTCTCCTGGGAAACCGACACTCTGCATGCCTGGTGGCATCCGCCTGGGCCTTCTCGGGCCACCCTGCCTTTCCCTCCTTGTGTGGACTCTGGAGAGGACACCACTTGGGTATTTGATCCTTCACATTCTAAAAGACCTCTGAGACACACACGGCATTTTCAGGGGGGTCTTGGGGGCCGTTTTCAAAAGAGTGTGTATGGTAGGTACTTTACAGTGACAGCCTCAGGCAGGATTAGCGACAGGCATCAATGCAGGTAGATCCAGTGTCGAGAGCCTCCGTGCTAGGCTGCAAAGGCTCTGAAGCCCTGTTGAGATTTCAGCAATTGATGAACGATGTCTGCCACAGATGGGGTAGGGGATGAGGAGCACATGTGCTGGTGGTGGCATCTGGTGCAAATTTGATTGGAAGAGAGGGGTCCCCGGATCCTGCGTGTCAGACAGGGCCCACTCAGAAGGCAGGTGCCATGCCAGCCTAGGTGTGTAGACAGGGGTCCATCCCCAGACCCGCCGTGTGCTGGCCAGGCCCAGAGGCCCCGCTGGAGCTGCAGGCGGGCAGAGCCTTGGCGCAGGCCCAGCGAGCTGCTTTCAGGGAGTTCATGGGGAAGTCATCACTCAGGTCAGCCATCTCTGAGTTCGAGGACTGGAAAGTCAGAATCTGTGGCCTGGCCGTATCTGGCAGCATTTGATACTTTCCTTCTGGGGTAGCTGATCCCCGCTGAGGGAGACAGTGTGGCCGGGTACCAGTGGGCCGCATTCCAGTCCTGCCAATGCCACCCGCACCTCTGAATTCAGTGCATTGCAGAGCCGTGACATACACTTCCTCCTCCCCCTCCCCCTCCCACAGCATCTCTCATGGTGATCAGAGCAGGGTTTTGGGGGATCCCAGGGAGCTCTTCTTCCCAGAGAGTGAGCCAAGAGCTATGAGCTCCCACAGACATGGCTGGTGCCCAGCGGGAGAGCCCTGTGTCCTTTCTTGTGCATGGGAACTTTCAGTGTCGCTTTGTTTGTTTTTGCAACCTCCTGCCTAATTTGTTTACTTGGAAAGGTCAGGTTTCCCTTTAAAAACCAAGTGTGACCCAAGGAAGGAGTAGCCAGTCAGCCTGTCCCGTCTGGGCCGGCCCACCGTCTTTCTCCCACGCCTGGAGCATCCTCCACCGCCTCTGGCCTTGATGGCCATGCCCTCAGCCGCTGGGCACCATGTGGGCTGGACAGGCCGTGGCTGCCCATGGTCCTGAGGGTGGGCTCGGAGGTAGGCTGGGGCAGAGAGGCATGGTGGTCCCCAGCCTTGGTGCAGCAGGATGGAACTCCATGTGGCCCCCACCTGCTGTGGCTGGGAGGGAACAAGTCACAGCTGACGTGTCCATAGGGAGGCCCCGACAGCTTCAGGGGAGGAGGCCCCCATGCCCGCCTCCCTGGAATGGTCTTCAGTAGAAATAGACCCCTTGAGATGTCAGGGGCTGAGTCCTCCCCACAGCTGGCTTGGCCTTACCAGGCCAAGGGCAGTAACAATGACAAGCAAATGACAGCAGTCGCCAACAGACCTGCCTCTGGGTGGCCAGGCCCCATGGGGGGTGGGTGGGCGGGGGTCTCCATGCCATTTAGGCCTACGTGGAGGTGCCATGACTGTCACCGCACACTCTACACCGACAGTGGTTGCTGACAAAACACCCTGAGAGTCATCCCTGGGCTAGCAGCTGTCACCCTCCATGGCAAAGGATGGGATTAAGCATCATGGGGTGAGGCTTTTCCAGATTACCCGGTGGACCCAGCCCAGGGACGAGGGTCTCAGGAAGAAGGCAGCAGGGGAGAGTCAGCACACACAGGAGGCCACATGCCCACGGGACAGAAGCCGCAGGAGGCTGCCACAAGTCAGAGAGCACCTGGCACCCGCGGATGCTGGTGAGGAGGTAGAACCGTGCTGAGTCCCCAGAGGAGAGCTGCCTGGGGACCTGGATTCTACCCCACAGGGTCTGTCAGGCTCTGGCTTCCAGGCCAGTGGTTTAGATCCTTGGAGTGTGGTGCCTGGCCATGGCAGCCCCAGGACACTCGTGGTAGCTGAGAGAGCTGTGGTCACCCTCCCAGACCGTTGTGGACCCCAGTCCTCTGGGGGCTGTAGGGAGTGTCCCTTCTGGTCCTTTCCAGCTCCTGGAGGCAAAGATGCTCTTGGTTTGGGGATACCTCACTCTGGCTCTTCTTTCCTCTCCAAACACCATTTCCTCGGTGCCTGAGTTTCAAATCTCCCTCTGCCCTTGGTCTATAAGGACACCGGTTGGGGCTGCAGGCCCACTCCAAGGATGCCAGTCGGGGGGAGCAGGGTCACTCCAAGGATGCCAGTTGGGGCTGCAGGATCACCTCAAGGATGCCAGTCCAGGGTGACCTCAAGGTTCTTTGTTCAGTCACATCTCCAAAGGCCCTTTTTCCAAGAAGGCCATGTGGTCCCTGTGACCAGCTGAGGCCAGACCATCATGGACACCATGGTTTCGTGATCCTGCTCCCCGAAACCACCTGCCCCTAGGGAAGCTGGCATTGTGGTGCTGGCAGCTCTGTGGGGAGGCTTAGGGGAGAGCGCAGAAAGCTCTGGCCACCAGCCCCAGGCAGGCCTTCGGATGACCCCAGCAGGGACCGCCCGACTGTGGCCTCATAAGCAAGCTCGGGCCAGAGCAGCCCAGTCAAGCCGAGCCCACATCCATGACCCACAGAACCTGGGAGAGTACCTGCTGTCATTTTAGGTTGCTAGGTTCTGGGGTGACTGGTCACGCAGCAGCAGAGAGTGAACACACCAGCTGCTGGGGTGGCTGGTGTCTCCCAACGAGGCCCTCATTGCAAATGGCTGCATTAGCTGACGCCGTGCCTTCTCCCGGGTGACTGCGTTGAGATGATCCTTCTGTGAGGGGACATAAGTGACTAGCCTCATCCAGGACACTTCAGCCCCAGAGACCTCAGCAGGGAGGTCCGGCTGATTCCTCCCAGATCAGTCCCGTCCAACCCAGGCCCATTCCTCACACCCCTAGATGAGACTCCAAGAGGCCTCTGCTCTTGACTCTGGCCTAAGTCTGTTTCCTAGGACCCTGGCTGGGACCCTGGCCAGCGACCCCGACATGGAGGCTCCTCCTCACAGCCTTTGATGTCACATGGACCAGGTGACAGGTATCTATGTCCTCGGGCTCTGTTAGCTGCTTCACCTCTGACCCCTGGCACACAGTGGACTTTCAACAAATGTTTGTTGAATAAGCATGAACGGGGACAGAGGAATAAGCAGGCTAGGTGACCATACATGCAGGCCATTTGAGAAAACCCTTCTGTGCAAGACGGTGCCCCGAGCCTCGGCCCACAATGCCAGGATGTCACCACCACCAGCTTGGCTTTGCTCTCCCTCCTTATGCTTGGTATGTGAACACTATAGGGAAGAAATGCATGCGACATCATATCTCAGAGTTGGAAGTGGCCATCAAGGTCACACAAGTACAGCCGCCCCTTTCCAAAACCAACCAGTCCACGACCTCTCAATCTGCACACGTCAGAAGCACCTGGAGAGTGACTTAGGACAGACATGAGGCTGCCAAGGGTTCTGGTCAGAAGTCTGGGGTAGGACCTGGCAACCTGCATTGTCGGCAAGTTGCAGGTGGCACCACTGCTGGCCCGGGGACCACACTTTGAGAACCTTGTTCTAGTCCATGGCTGGGCTGTCTGCTGCCCACGCCTGCAGTCCTCACCACCTGCTCTGGGGTAGGCTGGCCCCCTGGGGTGTCGCTGAGTGCCCTGCTGGCTCTGATGCGAGTGGCTTACAGGGTCCATGTGGAAGACCCTGGCATCCTCTCCCTCTCCCCTGCATCTAGTCACAGGAGCAGCTTCATGGGTAGAGGGAATGCCCATGGCCACGCATCCCTGGCACAGCCTCCTGAGGGGCTGTCTCTGACTCGGTGTGAACCAGCCTCGGAAGGATGTTCCCCCCTGTGTGCTGCAGCTCTGGGGCTCAGGATCACATCATGGATGCCGGACACAGAGGCTCACACCTGTCATCCCAGCACTTGGGGAGGCTGAGGTGGGAGGATGGCTTGAACCCAGGAGTTCTAGTCCAGCCTGGGCAACATACCAAGACTCCTTTATTTTTAAAAATAAAAATAAAAATACATTATCCAGTCTTGTAGTCATACATTACAGGCTTGTAGTAAATACATTATCCTCACACCTATAGTCCTAGCTACTTGGGAGACTGAAGCCAGAGGATTGTTTGAGCCCAGGAGTTCGAGACCAGCCTGGTCAGCATAGTGAGAACTCATCTCTACACACACAAAAAAAGTTAGCCAGGCTTGGTGGTGTGTGCCTGTGGTTCCAGCTGCTTGGGAGGCTGAGGTGGTAGGATCACTTGAGCCCAGGAGTTGGAGGCTTCAGTTAGCCAAGTTCACCACTGCTCTCCAGTCTGGGCGATGGGGTGATACCCTGTCTCCCCTTCCACTTTTTGGGGAATCACAATGCAGCCATTAAAACCCCCGCTCACCTCGGCGTCTTCTCTAGAAGGAAAGTCACAAGGTGGGGCGGGCAGGGGCTGTAGCGGGGGGTGGGAGGAGGGCTGTGGCCTGATGCGCTATTCTTGAGGGGCCAGTGGGGTGGTGGGTGGCTAGGACAGGTGCAGCCCCTACCCTGCGTGACACAGCTACTGCGGAGAGCATACACAGTGCAGATTCTGTGGGCCCCAGGTGCCCAGGAAGCCAAAAAACTGCAGGTTGGGGCTCCCGGTCAGGGAAGCTTGGGGAGTAGAAGGAGCTGGGGGTCAGCCTCTTCACAGACTGGAAACTGAGGCAGCACTCAGCACCCAGCAAGCAGTGCAGAGGACTCGGTGTCTCTCCAGCCTCCAGGAGACTGGAGCCTGCCCTGTTCCTCCTGCTCCCATGCTGAATACCTCCCACAGTCAGGGCAGCTGCCACCCCTTGGTGACAGGCACCCTGCAGGGCCTCTCTGCAGCCTGGTGACAGAGGTGGGTGCTGGCCCCGTGGTGACAGGGACTCCCACAGGGCCCCTCTGCAGCCTGGTGACAGTGGGCCTAGCTCCCAGCAGCCTTTGCGTGTCTGGAGAGTCTGTTGCGCCCAGGATGGGTCAGGGAAGGGGAAGCCAGGAAGTCAGAGGGGCTGTCAAGGTCAATGGCACCTCCCCCTCCTCTGCACCTGGGTCCCCCATCCCTGCCCCTCAGTCAACAAGCCTTGTTCCCCGTGGCTGCTGCACTGAGGACTCTCAGGTCTGTTTCAGGCTGAAGTGGGCACTGGGAACAGGCTGGGGAGCAGGTTGGTAAACAAACAATGTTCATGGCCCTTTCTCTGGTCTGTTCAGAGACTGCGCAGCTGGGCTGGGCAGCACACTGGCCATGGACGGGGTGGTGTCGCAGTGCAGAACACACCCTGCTTTGTGCAGCCCAGCGTAGTCCAGAAGACAGGCGTGGGGGTGCTGTGCCTTGTGGGAGGTCAGCCCCCTGACCCTCTGGGAATGACTGGGGACTGTTGTCAGCAGTGACCGTGGTCTCCATGGGACCCCGAGGCTGTCCTGGGCAAGGAGTGGGGCTGGACACAGCTTCTGGGCTCAAGTCCATCTGCTGCTTAAAATGACCTGGACCTAGAGGCATCAACTCATAACCAGAAGAGACTCCTTTCTTGGTGAGGGTTTGTTATCTGAGGACCAGGTGGGTCTCCAAGGAGGATCTTGGGATACCAACAACCCTTTAGCACTTGAGCAATCACATGTCCCCAACAGCGACACTTAGACAAGTTCCCTGTTGGTTTGACAGAGGGGCCTGCCTCTGACACTCCTGCAGGGGTTCAGCTGGGAGTCTATTGCCCTCTCCCTGGAGCTTTTCCTACACCATGTCATCTTCATCACACCTGTACCCATTTCACAGATGAGGAAGTTGAGCCTCAGAGGTGACCAAAACCAACCTACCTACCTGCCGGCTCCACCCAGCCTGTTCCTGTCCCACCACTGACTTCTGTGCTGTGTGCTGCATGCGCAGAGCACCCTTCTGTTTAATTAGCACTTAAACCAAAACTTAATCCATCCAAATTGCTGCAAAGTCCATAATTTTTTTCTTCTTTATGGCTGCATAATATTCCATCCTGTATATCTGTCACATTTTTTAAATCCAGTCCAGTTTTGACGGGCAGCACAGTTGGTTCCAGGTTTTTGTGATTGTGAATAGTGCTGCAATAAACATGCATGTGCAGGTATCTTTTTTGTAGAGTGATTTAAGATCCCCTGGGTATATTCCCAGAAGGGGGTTTGCTGGGTTGTATGGAAGGTCAATTTCTAGCTCTTTTAAATCACTATGGTTTTCCATAGAGGTTGAACTAGTTTGCATTCCCACTCAGTGCTCTATCCCAGAGACAAAGAACCGAATACCACATGTTCTCACTCATGAGCGGACCCTGAGCATTTACCATAATACTGTAAGAAAGGGATTGGCAGTAGCGGGTGCCTGCCAGGGTGGGGGGGACATGTAACATCAATTAGGGTAACTGATCTCAAACCAGGCGAAGTGGGGACCAAAGGGAGGCCCAAACCTTACCTGTGCAATGACCACTTGTGTACCTAATCCTGAAATGTACCCCACATCTTTAAAATAAATAAATAAACAAGCAAACAAATCTTAGTGTGCCCGAGGGGAAAAAGGCAGAAAGTCAAAATCCCCAAAACAGTGACTGTGTGCATGTCTGCATGGCTGGCTGGGTTATCTCTATGAGTTGCTATCACGGCCAGTTGATCTATAATAACTATGTATTATTTTCACCATTGGATGGAAACTGTATGAACAGCTTTAGGAAGGCAGGCACAGTGCGGGGGTTCAAGTATCCCCTCTCCAGAGGCGCCTGGTGTGATCCCAGGCTATACCTCCAGCCACAGCTGGCCTCCCTCGGTCACACGGCCCCCGCCCCTTCCCCGCCCACCCCACCCAGCCAACCCTGGTCTGTTTGAGGTGGCAATGGGCTTGGTTAACACTGTTCACTGTCCAGCACCCTGGCAGCCAGGGCTGGTTGTGCTCTCGCACCCTCCTGTCTGGAGGCAGACGTGACGTTGGAGACATGGCAGCAATCTCGTGGGCACGTGGACACATGCCACGGGCTGAGAATGGCAGAACAGAAAGAGGGTGGGCGAGGCCCAGACGGCCTCGGGAACCACCACTGTCTCTGAACCTCTTGACTAAGGTGTGGGCAGGTTCAGGCTCCCCCCAGAGGCTCCAGGAGAGGGTCCCGCCAGTCTTTCTAACTCCTGGGGGCTCCTGGCATTCCATGGCTTGTGGCCGTGTCACTCTGGTCTCCTCATCCTCATGTGGCCTCTCCTCCTCCATCTCAAATCCTCCCCCTCCCCCGCCTCTCTCTTACCAGGACACATGTGAGTGCCCATAGGGTCCCTGGCTAACTCAGGACAATCTCATGACAACTTGAGAAATGTCTGACGTAGTGGCTCGGCTGAGAGGATGGAAAGAAGTTGCAGAGAGAGAAGGCGCCGCAGACTCACACTGGACGGAGTACTCGGGTCTAACACTGAAGAACCTTGGAGCCCACTAGAGCGTGCACGAGGGACACAGTGAGACGCACCACTGAGGAAGGGCCAGGCGGCAGTGGACACACAAGATGCCGTGCAGCGACTGCCGTGAGACATCAGCACACACCGTGAGACATCGGCACACACCTGTCAGGACAGCCAAGACAGCCCACAACACCACAGATGTTACAGATGCTGGCCAGGGCACAAGGGCACCAGACCTCCTGCAGGTGGCTAGTGGGGACAAATGGTGTGGCCACTCCTGAACCAGCTTGCCATGATCATTTTTTTTTCTTCAAGTGAGAAAGCAGAAAGTATTGAGAGGACAGAAAAGCTCCCACAGTGGGAGGAGACCCGAAGCAGTTGCCCTTTTTTTTTTCTGGAGAGACAAGGTCTCACTATGTTGTCCAGGCTGGTCTCAAATTCCTGGGCTCAAGTGCTTGGGGAATTATCCATTTCAGATAATGGCTGGAGAAACGCAGGTGCTATTTTTTGTTCTCATTCAAGTTCAGTGACCTTGAGGGGACCCATATGACCCTTGATAAGAGCTCGAGTGAGCCCCAGAATTTGAGCAGTATTTGGAAACAGGACCTGGACAGCACAAATAAAGATGGCCAGGGGGCCAGGTGCAGTGGCTCACGCCTGTGATCCCAGCACTATGGGAGGCTGAGGCAGGAGGATTGCTTGAGCCCAAGGAGTTTGAGACCAGCCTGGGCAACATAGCAAGACCCCATCTCTACAAAAAAATTAGCCAGGCATAGTGGCACATGCCTGTAGTCCCAGCTACTTGGGAGACTGAGGCAGAAGGATCATCTGAGCCCAGGAGGTCGAGTGCAGTGACTGCCACTGCATGCCAGCCTGGGCAACAGAGTGAGACCCTGACTCAAACACACAAAAAACAAATACAGATTGCCAGGTGTCTCCAAGACTTTCAGATCCAGACTCTCTAGGGGGAGCACCTGGAAATCTTCATTACACACATCTGTCCTGGGAACTGCTTATCCACACCAAGGCTTGGGATGATCGCGAAGACACAGAAAGGGCTCTATCACAGTCGCGCCTGGCTCAGTAACAGGGAGGACTTCGGGGGGATGCATCGCCAGGTGCCCTCGCCGTCATGTGGGCATGGTGACATGCACGTGTACACACCTGATGGAGTGGTCCCCTGCACACCAGGCCGCCTAGCACCGCCTGTTACTCCTGGGCTACTAAGTTCTAGGCCGTCTACGCTTGCAGAGCCAAGTGTGTGTGACCAAAGCCCGCACACCGTGCCAAGGAGCCCTGAGAACATACACCCGCAGCGGTGGTCTCGCAGCTTGGGTATGTGCATCTGAGGAGGACAGACGTTACAGAGAACTATCTGTCAACACGAGGGAGATCCAGTCTGGGTGGCGGGACAACTTCGAGCAGGGGCCTGCAGGTTGCAGGTGGACTCAGATTTCCTGACTGGCAGCAAGCAGCCAGGGCCAGGCTCTTGTCCAAGGAATTCTGGAATCACCAGAGGGAATGATGCGCCGAGATGCGTCCGTCTTGAGGAAGGCGAGTTTCCTGCTGTGTATTCAGAGATGGAGCCTTATACGTGGCAGCCCTGCATGAGGGCAGATGTCAAGTGCCATTTCCACTGGGGCCCTCAAAGGAGGGATCCTTTTTTTTTCTTTTTTGAGGTGGGGTCTCGCTCTGTCACCCAGGCTGGAGTGTGGGGGCTCAACCACGGCTCACCACAGCTCAACCTCCTGGGCTCAAGCAACCTCCCACCTCAGTCTCCCAAGTAGCTGGGACTACAGGTGTGTGCCACCACACCCAGCTAGTTTTTTTATTTTTTGTGGAGACAGGGTCTTGCGATGTTGCCAGGTTGGTGCTGAACTCCTGGGCTCAAGCGATCCTCCCACCTCGGCCTCCCAGAGTACTGGCCAGGGGGGAGGGGATTCAGCACAGATGCAAACATCCCCAGGAGATGACTTTTGATTTCCTTTTTCTGTTATGTGCTGTTGTGCAGAGTCCACTTGGAAAGTAAGCCACATCCTAAACCCATCTGAGGAGACTTTTTAGAGTGTGACGCCTCAGGCCCTTAGCCAAGAATTTGGACCCCAAAAGGTCAGGGTTTGGTCCTTCCGACACCCCCATACAGCATGTAGCGCCCTGACCACTAAAGCACAGTGGCAGAAGTCATGTGTCTAAACACAGAACAGGCAGTGAGCACAGCGCCATGATGCTATATGGAGGTGAAAGACGTCACCGGGTGGGAGGCCTTCAGCTCCCTTGCAGCCTATGGGGCCAGGACATGCTTGCAGCCCGTCTTTTAAACGTCACTATGTGATGCAGGACCTTTAGTGGCAAGCCGCGCTGTATTTCATCTCCAAACCAGCAAGCAATCAGGGAAGAGTCCTGAACTTCCCGAGGCCATGAACAAATAGCCACACGCTGCTTCCCTTTTGAAAGCAACGACACCCCCAGAAGCCGTTTTCTCTGTGGTTGGGGGCTGGTGGACCCACCAGCAGTCTTATTTTGAAATGTCGCCCCACAGCTTTTAAATGCTGTATGCTGCCTCTCGGTTCTCTGCAATTCTCGGGGGGGTCTCCGTGGAGATGCTGAGTCTCCTCAAGAGCTGTTCCCAGCACCCCCGAGGACCAGGTCCATGTCGTCTTCCACGGAGACAGTTGCCGCCATGGAGGCTGTGAGCGTCTTGCCTGCGCGGTGTGAGGGGCCTACCCGATTCCTGTGGGATGATTTACTGCTTGCTGTAGGTAGGTGGAACGTGGGATCCTCTGCAGGATGCCAGTTGATGACCTGCAGGGGCTAGGCCCGTGACTGTGGCTCGCAGAGGCAGATATGGTGGAAACTGAGACCCCGCCCTGCCGCTCACAGGCAGCGTGGCCTGAGGTGAGAGGATCACCTGTAAGGAGGCGACATCCCGGTTCCCACAGGCAAGGTGGAGCCAATGGGATGTGTCTGAAGAGATGTGTTCAGGAGGGGTCAGCCACACAGATTGGCAGGAAGGAGCGCAGACATGCATGCCCAAGGAGGTGCAAACCGGCCTCTCCACAGGTGGCAATTGATCACATCATCCAATACCGATAATCGATTATGTCCCTGCAATATCAATAATCAATTGCATCCCTTTGATACTAATAATTGATCACATCACCTGATATTGATAATCGATCACATTACTTTCCTCTGATATCAATAATGATTGCATTTATCTCATATAAATAATCGATTGTATCCTTCCATATTGATAATTGCTTGCATTTCTCCAATATGATAATCAATTGCATCCCTCTGCTATTGACAATTGATCACATCCCTCTGATACTGATAATCAATTGTCCCTCCAATATCAATAATTGATTGTGTCCCTCTGATACCGATAATCTATCACATCATATGATATTGATAGTTGATCACATCCCTTCAATATCAATAATGGATTACGTCACATCCCTCTGATATCACTAATTGATTGCATTTCTCGGATATTGATAATTGATCACATCCCTCCATGTTGATAATTGATTGCATTTCTTCAATATGATAATCGATTTCATCCCTCCAATATCAATAATCGATCACATCCCTCTGATATGGATACTTAATTACATCCCTCCAATATTGATAATCAATTGCATTCCTCTGATTTCCTGTCCTTTACGGGAGAGACCAATTAGTGTCACTCTCATTCTCTATGATTCACTAGGTTGTCACGTAGCTCCGAGACACAGAAAGTCCGAGCCTCAGACATGATCTGAGCTTGTTTTTTGCGTGTGTCAAAGCCCTTTGCAATTCTTCCTCATGGTTGTAACTCAGAGCTTGTTTTGACGATGTTGAACGGTAACAAAGTCTCTCCAGTCCTCGAGGAGTTGTGAGTTTAAAAGAGAGACAGTGAGGGAAGAAACGCCTTCCAGAGGCTTTCTTGCACAGGCCCGGGGTCTTGTGGCCACCCCTGGCTTGGGGGAAGCTGGTCTGGCAGTCCCCATGCGGTCTCTTGTGTGTTCCCTGTCTCCCTCCCTCCGTTCCCACGCTCTTCCTGGAAGGCAGGACCCTGGGCGGGAAGTGCAGCTGTCCACAGCCTGCGGCGTCCCCTGGGGTCCATCTGTGCCGTGCATTTGTCACCATTAGCTGTTCCTAATGAGAATGACCTTGCACATCTGGGGACGCCTCTGCATTCTTCCCGGCCACCAATTCCCCGTCCAGGCCTGTTGCTCAAAGCAACAAAATTCCAGACTTTTCATCAAAATTTCCCGCTCCACATGCGGTGATTAACAGCACCTGCTACCAGCCCAGGGGCCCGCAGCTGGCTGCAGTGGTTGCAGGTGGGCCAGTGGGCAGAGAAGATGGAGACACAGGTGCAGGAGGCTGTCCCCACTGCTGGCACCCATGCTCTAGAGTCCTGCCATTCCCTGCTTGCCCCCTCCTCTCATGCTCTGCTGGAAGCGGGATGCTGCCTGAGGTTTGCACTGCGTTCGGGGCCCTGGCCTCGGACAACCAAGAGGATGTCACAGGGGAGAGAGGCAGACATCTGGCTGTGGTTCTGATGGCCGTTTGGCATAGGAGGGTTCCATAGAGACACATCTGCGAAGGCGAGAGCCTACCTGTGGCTCCAGTGTTGGGTCTGCCTGCCAGGCCATGGAACGCTCTCCTAGGAGGAACAGACAGGGAGCCACATGCCACCCAGTGCCCCTGAGGCTGCCTGGGTGGGTGGAAGCCAGCTGTAGGGGTCTGAGAGAGTGCCAGGCCAGGTGGGCAGTCATGTTGTGCCCGTTGAAGTGGAAGGCGCTGGCCCAGGCTGTTCCCCAGCGGCCCGTCTTCCAGAGAGCACAACTGGCCACCATCCGTTTTGAGAACTGGACATCTTCAAAGAGAGTCTGAGAGGCTCCATGGGCAGCACCTTCCTGAGGGATCCTGGGAATGCCTTCTCTCTGCGGGGTCCGTGGAGGAGGCCAGGCCCTGCCTTCTGCTCTGGGCGTGTTCCAGAAACGGCAGATATAAACGACTCTGTCCCTGGGAGCTCTGCTTTCACTGCCTGGAGTGATGTCATCAGGCCCAGAGGGGCAAGGGGCAGGGACAGGAGGTGGGGATGGCACTCCCCACCCGCCTCGCAGGCAGCTGGAGCAGTCAGATGCCATCACTAGCACTTGGAAGCTCGTGACCACAGGGGGTGGGACTGGGCATCCCAGGCTGCTGCACCTGCCTGAGATCCGCCACGGGTGGCCAAAGGAGGTGGGCAGCCCCACCCAGGGTCGGAGCCGCCTGTCCATGGCGCGTCAGCCAGCCAAAATGCCTGAGTCACGTGGCTCCTGGGTGGGTCTTGCCGCACTGGGACCCGTGGCCCAAGCTTGGGGTCCTTGCAGCTCCCGTGAGGCTCTAGGAACACGGCTGGAAATGAAACTGGGGGGATGGACCCCACCATGGGGGCTAGCATGATCCTGGAGAAGACTGTGTGTGAGAGCGATTAGGAAACCAGACATAAGCCCCGAGGGGTCCCCAGGAGCCACCTGGCCTCACCTGAGGGTGGGAGACTGTGTGTGGGGGGGAGGCCATGCAAGGTGAGGAGGCCGTGTGAGAGGGGAGGCCATGCGAGGAGGGTGGCCAGGTCCTTCCTGGCCCTTAGTCTCTCGTCTGGTCTTTGAGGTTCTGAACATGCCTCGTGGAAGGTGTGGGATGTTTTGTTCCCTCTCTTCACTGATATGCGGTGCTGAGCGCCTACTGTTTACTAAGCACCAGGCGCTGTGCTAAGTGCTCTCCTCACACTGACTCCAACCCATCTTTTTCTAAACCCTCCACGGGATTTGCCCTATTGTAAACATTTAAAGCAAAAACCAAACAGACAAAAAACAGGCTCAAAGTGTTTAAGAGACGTGCCCAGAGTTGAACAGAAAACGGAAACTAAGCCCACGCAGGCACGGCCACGTGGTGAGCTGCAGGTTCTATCCTCTTGGCTGCTGCCGGTGGCCGGCCTGACGCACCCGATGTTCAGAACGGCATTACGGGCACAGGGATGGAGCTGAACTCGAAGGGAATTCAGCATTGGCCGGATGGCCCCTGAGGTCTGGCTGTGACATCACGGTCCTGGCTCACACGTTTGGGTCTGGTCTGGGCGCCGTGAGAGTTGAGTAGGTGAAATTCCATAAATATTCGAGCGCATCTATAACGTGTTCCAGTGACCCAAGGAGTAATCCATCACGCGGCTGTTGTGGGTGACCTTCCGCCCGCCTTCCTAATCCCTCCCTGGCAGCGCCTCCAGACTGCATTGCACAGCTCTGATGTCACCGCGGAGCCTCAGGGGCTCGGCCCCTGCCGGTCAAGCTGACTCTTTATGATAAAGACCGTGTTGTCCAAACAGGCCTCCTGCAATTCTGCCAGCCTCTGGAACAGAGACCCGTGATGGCGTGTGCAGAGTGGGTGCATCCCCCAGCGTCCTCATCCAAGCCTTCTCCCTCCCTTTCCTCAAGCTTCCGCAGAAGTAGAACAAATGCCACAGATGCACGCTCTTTTGCTCAGCAGCAGCAGCAGCAGGGATGAGAAGTCGGATGCTGAGTGTCACTGGACATGTAGGTTATTTCCGACTTTGGGCTGTGAGGAATAAGCTGCTAAGGATGTTAACACACAGGTCTTCGTGGGACGCATGTTTGCGCTTCTGTTAGGTGAGGACCCGGGAGTGAAATCGCTGGGTCACGTGGCAAGTGTGTGCTCAGCCCTCAAGCAAACTCTTCCCGGGGAGCTGTTCCACGCTGCTGGGCGTGCAGGGGTCGCATGCCATAGTTTTGCTTTTCGTTTTTCTGGTGACTAATGGTGTGGAGTAGCCTTTCACGTATCTTTGTGTAAGCTCTGATGAAGTGTCCATTGTCATCTTCTACCATTTACACGGAAGTGTTTGTGTTGAGTTTTAAAAGCTTTGACTGTAGTCTAGACGCAAGTTTTAGAAATCAGAGGTCTGTTTTATATGTCCTCCTAGTCTGTGGCTTTTCCATTTCCTTAATCATGTGTTTTGAAAAGCTGAAGTTTTTGATGTTCAATTTATCAATTTTTTTCATGGTTCTTGGCTTTTGTATCCTTGCCAAGGAAGATTTGTCTATCCTGAGGTCATGAATAGTTTTTCCTGTGTTTTCTTCCAGAAGTTTTCTAAATGAGACTTTTCTGTTTAGATCTATGACCCACTTCAGGATAATTTTTGTGTGTGGTGTGAGCTAAAGCTTAAGCTTCATATTTTTTCCATATGGGCATGCAACTGTGTCAGCACTGTTGCTTGGAAAGACTATTATTTCCCGACAGAATTGCTTTGGCACCTTTTTGAAAATTGACCATTTGTGGGTGGATCTATTTCTGGACACTCTTGCGTTGAGCTTTTAGCCTAAGACACTGTCTTGATAATTGTAGCTCTATAGTATGTCTTAAGGCAGCATGTCTCCTAAGTTTGTTCTTCCTTTCAAAATTACCCTAGCTACTATAGACTGTTTGTATTTCCACATAAATTTTAGAATCAGCATGTGAATTTCCACAAAAACAGCCCGCTTGGCTTTGACTGGGATTGGGTTGGCTCTAGGGAGCAACTTGAAATGAGTTGCCATCTTAACTGTATCAACTGTTCCTATCCATGAACATAGTTTGTCTCTCCTTTTATTTAGGTCTCCTCTAATTTCTCTCAGTAATGTTTTATAGTTTTCATCATCAGGTCTAGCCCATATTTTGTGAAATTTATCCCAAAGCATTTTATGATTCAATTGTAAAGGGTATTTTTTTTAAATTTCAATTTCTGGTCAGGTGTGGTGGCTCATGCCTATCATTCCAGCGCTTTGGGAGGCCAAGGAAGGAGGATCACTTGAGCTTAGGAGTTTGATACCTGCCTGGGCAACATAGTGAGACCTCATCTCTACAAAGCATCAAAAAATTAGCTGAGCATGGTGGCACGTGCCTGTAGTCCCAGTTACTAGAGAGGTTGAGGCAGAAAGATCACCTAAGAGTAGGAGGTCAAGGTTGCAGGGAGCTGTAATCATACCATGATACTCCAGCCTGGGGAACAGAGTGATACCCTTGCTCAAAAATTTAAAAAATTCAGTTTCTAGTTGTTTCCATTTATGTAGTGAAACACAGTTAAGTTTTGCATACTGGCCTTTATCCTGAGACCCTGTTTAGTTCTGGTTCTAGTAACTTAAAAAAAATCCTTTGGGCTTAGCCAAGTAGCTGTTTGCATGTTCTGAAATACAGCTGTATTGCTTCTCCTATTCCCACCTGCATGCTTTGACCATCTGTTTCTGTCCTTGCTGTTCCGGCCAGAACCTGCAGCACAATGTTACCTGGAAGCTTTGAGGACAGAAGTCTCAGTCTCATACCTGGCCTTGGGGGAGAGTTTGTACTTCCCCAATAAGCATGATGTCAGCTCTGGATTTCACACAGATGCTTTTTATTGCAGGGGGGTCCCCAACCCCCAGGCCATGGACCACTACCGGTCCGTGGCCTGTTAGGAACTGGCAGCACAGCAAGAGATGAGCAGCAGGTGAGTGAGAGAAGCTTCATCTGTATTTACAGCTGCTCATCGTTTGATGACCGCTTGAACTCCATGTTCTGTCAGATCAGCGGTGGCATTAGATTCTCATGGGAACACGAACCCCACTGTGAACTGCACACATGAGGGATCTAGGTTGTGGCTCCTTATGAGAATCTAATGCCTGATGGTCTGAGGGGGAGTTGAGGTGTGATGCTAGTGCCAGGGAGCAGCTGCAAATACAGATTTGCATGAACAGGGAGGTTGGACTGCACAAAGGCCATCACAAATCAATCACTTGCAGACTCATATCAAAATAATAAGTTCGTGATAATAATTATTTCATTATATATTACCATGGAATAATAATAGAAATAAAGTGCACAATAAGTGTTATGCACTTGAATCTTCCTGAAACCATCCCCTCATCCTGGTCTGTCTATCAGGAAACTGATCCCTGATGCCAAAGAGGTTGTGGACAGCTGCTTTATTGGATTGAGGAAGTCCTCATCTGTCCCTGTTTTGCTCAGAATTTTTCTATATCATGACTGGGTGCTGAGTTCTTTGAAGAGCCTTTACTGCATCTTTTGAGATGATCCTGTTGTTTTTCTTCTTTACTCTGTGTGCTGAAGTCTGTTGATTGGCTTTCAAGTATTAAGCCGACCTTGCATCCCTGGGCTTACTCTCACTTGGTGCTCATGTGCTGTCATTTTCATGTTTTCTAGAGCTGGTTTGCTCAAGCCTTGCCCAGGAATTCTGTGTCATGCTTCCATGGGTCTTGCCTTGCTGTACTCTTGATGTGTCTGTGTTTTCAGCGCAGTGGGCCTCACATCCCCCTTTGTTTTCTGAATTAATTTGTTTCAGTTTGGTGTTATTTTTTCCCCTTAATATCTACTAGAATTCAGCAACAAATCCAGCTGCTCCCCGGGATCTAGCTAGAATTTAATACTGTCACCTTGTTTTCTTTCTTTTCTTTTCTTTTCTTTTTTTTTTTTTTGAGACAAGGTTTGGCTCTGTCACCCAGGCTGGAATGCTGTGGCACAATCATAGCTTACCACAGTCTCTAACTCCTGGGCTCAAGTGATCCTCTTGCCTTAGCCTCCAGAATAGCTGGGGTTACAGGCATGCACCACCACACCCAGATAATTTTTAATTTTTTGGAAGAGATGCAGTCTTACTATGTTGCCCAAGCTGGTCTCAAACTCCTGGGCTTGAGTGATCCTCCTGCCTTGGCCTCCCAAAACTCTGGAAACACAGTTGTGAGCCACCATGCCCAGACTGTCACCTTGTTGCAGTGTTCTAATTTTTATGGTTACTTTCTATTTAGCCAATTGATACGGATTTCTTCCTTTATAGTGGCAATGTCAAGTTTGACATCTCAATACTCGTACTTAAGCTCACAGATAAATCAGTCTAAAGAAAGTCAAGGAGTCAGCAGTAGCACAGGGATGTTCAGACAAGGGGAACCTGCTCCTTGGGAGTGGAGAGGCTGAAGCAAGAGGAATACCCCACTTTGGAGGCAGGGAGGCCTAGGGTACCAGCCTCCCCAAGCCTTAGAAGTCACCATATCAACCAGGAGTGCAGGGCCAGTCCAGGATGTGGATGGCACCCAAATCTTCCCAAATCCTTTAGATGTGGGTTCTGTCTTTGGGATAAAGATGAGATTTGCTGACAGTCAGAGCCCTGTTTAGGAGAAGAGTTTTGCTCCTTGAGGCTACACCTACCCCGAGTCCCCAGAGTGTCTCTCCAACTCTTCACCTGGGGATAAAGGAGATTTTACAGGGGCCAGCCCACCACCAAAGATCAAAGCCTTGATCCTACAACCACCTCCTTGGGACACACAGGCAAGGCTGTGTGGGGGGCTGGTTTCCCTTTCAGGGCTGGATCCACGGCCCCTGGCGCACACCACTGTCTGCCAAAATAAGATGGGAATAAAATCCTACCTGGGCCCTGGAGAAGGTGGAGGACAGCACTGTCAGGGGCTCAGGCATCGAGGTGGGTGCAGTGGGCCTTGCATCCCCCTTTATTTTCTGAATGAATTTGTTTCAGTTTGGTGTTGCTTAGGGTGGGTGGTCTCACTGGGGGGCTGGAGGCCGAAGCCTGAACCCTGAAGAACACATGCATAGATATGGGCCTCTCCAGAGAGCCATCAGGACGCACAAGGTGAATCTGGGTGATTTGGGGGCACAGGCTGGCAGAGCTCTCTATAAGAACAGCATCTCTTGAAGCTAAACATTTAATTCCATGACGTAGCTGTATTTTTAAAACCATGAAAGTGATGCTTGCAATAGCTGGTCACCGATGTATTCTTATTACTTTTACCGTCCTCAGAGTTCAACCCTCTAATAGAGTCGAAGCTTCCGGAAGCAGAGTCTCAGGGGGTCAGAACACATGCCACTTCATGAATCACTCTAGAAAAGTTCCTCAGCCTGTGAGGACCTGAGCTTCAAAGAAAGGTATGGTGTGGGTGCGGAAACCCTCAAACAGGACGAGAAACACGAGGCAGGTGCAGGAATTTCACCAAACATACAGGCTCACTCTCCACCCCCTCCTAGCCTCCCTCTCCTTCCAACCCTGGTCTCCCTCTACTCCCCCTCCTGGTCTCCTCCCTTCCCCACCTCTTCTCCCTCTCCTGGTCTCCCTCCTCCTCTGAACCTCTTGCCATCTTGAGCAGGACATGAAAGCCCCTCGAGACTATGCTTTCCCAAAACCACCAGGACAAGAGCTACATCCCTGCCTGAGCTTATCCCCAGCCTCTGCCTGCTCTGTTGGTGATCTTCAGTGTGGCTATCCTGGGGGCAGAGGGCTTTGCTCCCTTGGACTGTGCATGTCTGACAGGCTGGGTGGCCCTTGACCTTGGCCAAGTGCAGAGGTCAATGCTCTCTTACCCCCAACCCTGCCCCTTCTAAATAAGCACACGCTTGACTCAAGGAAGTACAGTGAGCAGAGTGAGTCTCCCAACTCACTGGATACCTGGTGCCACAACCTGAGTATGTGAAACACCCTGTCTGCTTTGACTTGTGGTGCTGTCCTTACGGGTGTAGCACGGAGTGGTGAGGAATCAAGAAGGACTTGGCATGACAGGGACGACATGTGCAGTCCCCAGAACCCCCAGGGTGCCCGATGCATTTGTTCAGACCCGAGGCCTGCCTGTCAGTGGGTGAACTCCGGGTCCCAGAGGGCAGGTCGCCCAGCTCTGACATGTCCTCTGAGCACATTCTTGCAGGACGATCCTGGACCCTCACCTTAAGGTGAGGTTGGTACTGGGCAGCCCCAGCCACCATGAGCCTCGTTGTGAGCCTGGGGTTGATTCTCGTGGTGAGCCTCGGGTGAACCCTGGGCATCCTGGTGTGTGCAACTTACAGCCTGTGGGCCATGTGCACCCAGGATGGTTAGTCCTATGGCATACCATCTTTTAATGCTGCGTGTTTTTAGCGTTTATTTTCTCCGCAACTCCATGTGTGGTTTCATTTTTGAAGTTCACCATCACGCCTCATTCCTGACATCGCTTTTTGGCAGCACATACATTTGTGAGCAGCTGTTTTCAGTGACGAAGACCATGCAGAGCAAAATTTGGACAAACATTTCTGACGAGCACCTTGAGAACTCACTGAGAATCACAACCACTTCCGTCAAACCAGACGTGGATAGATTCATTTTAAGAAAACAAGGTCAAATGTCCCACTAGTTCTAGATTGTTGTCATTTTCTAAACTTTATAATAAAAATATCAAAATAAAAGAAATCTTATTATGCATATACCCTAACTGCATTATATAATTTATGGGCAGCCCTAGACAACTCCTCCTTACTTGATGCGGCCCGGGGAAGCTGAGAGGTTAGACCTCAGCCTGGGGTCCTACACTCTCTCAGCAGAGTACTTAGACCTTAGCAGGCACTGAGTGCAAGTCTGCTCACCCGAAGTCACGGCCTCACCAGCCACTGAAGTAGTCAGAGAATCCTCGCCAGCTTGGATCTTTGGTTTGAGGAAGTTGTCAGTGTTATCAGTCTTAGATTAAGCTCTTCTCACTTGACTCAGAACCCTGTCCTGCCGCAGGGGGCATACCTGTCACTTTGCCTGCCAGTGAAAAACCTCTGTCTGGATTAAGAAGACTCAGTGGAATGTATCAGTTGGGGGTTAGCCTGTATAATCCGAAAGCTAAACCATAGACAGCAGCCGGGGATTGGTCTGGGATTGGTGGAGGGGGGAGTTAAGGAGGGGGGGGGTGGGTCTGCCCCTGCCCTGCCTTGACAGCAGGGATTGAGGAGCAGAAGGCTGGCCTGGGAGACCTCGGGGGTCTTAGGAGGCTGAAGGAGGTGCTGGGAATCGTCGCACACCACATGGCACGTGATTGCCGGTTCTGCTGAAATGCTACATCCGTGTTCCTCTAAATGAGCACTTGGTAAAATCATGCAATTACAAACCCCAGGGCAAACAGGGAGCCCAAGACAAGGGGGTGACACTCAAAAGCTCTGTCAGTGACAGATTAGATGAAGCCGAGCCTGATGAAAGTGGCGGCCTCCGAGGGGTAGCTTGGGGATGCAGGATGCCACCGTGAACACAGTTCCTGAGCCTTGGAACGAGTGTGTTCCTGGGGAGCAGCTGTGGGTAGTCACTGCTGGCAGCTGGTGGAGGAGACAGCGAGGACCAGCTGGACAGGCAGGAGTTGCCCCCACGCGGTGGCACATCCCGGGCAGTCAGGGCTTGAGGTGCAAGTGTCTGTGTGTTCCCGCGTGGCTGTGTGTCGGGGCAGCTGCTGGGTTCGCCCAGAGTGTCTGGAGAAACTGCACACGGCAGACACACATTTGCACAGCATTTGGGTTGTTTCCTGGCAGACCAACTGCCGGGGGACGAGCTGGCGTCTTCTGAACAGACATGGCAACTGCCGTCTGAGCCTCCCTCCTGAGACAAGTAACCTCGAACCCCAAGTAACTTTCAAAAGTGGCTGCTTTTCTCAGTCAGAGACTGTTGATCAGACAGAAAACAAAACACAAGAAGGTACAGCAGAGCAAAGGCTGGCCTCCATCCAGGACCCAGGACCTCATCTGCCACGGCCGGTGGGCCTGTGGATACCCCTGGCCTCCCTTCTGGGAGGGGTTTCTCCTTCATGCCCTGCCCGGGTCTCAGCATCTGAGGCGAGGGGGAGGCTGGATCTTTTCCACAGTTCTGGAAAACACACCCGGTGCCCCTCGGGCTCCAGTGTTCCACTAACTCGGAGCATCGGCTGGGGCCGGGATGAGGGGCCGTGTAGGGAAATCAGTCTGAGTAGGGGGGAACAGCCGGGGCCAGGATGAGGGGCAGTGGGGAAGATCAGCCTGCAAGTGGGTGGTGGGGAGCAGCCAGGGCCAAGATAAGGGGTTGTGTGTGGGAGATTATCCTGAGTGGGGGGCAATAGTTGGAGCCAGGATGAGGGGCTGTAGAGGGGGAATCAGCCTACATGTGGGGGGAACAGGCAGGGACAGGATGAGGGGTTGTGTGTGTGGGAAATCAGCCTGAGAAGGGGTGAACAGCCAGGATCAGGAGGAGGGGTCATGGGGGGAATCTTCCTGAGTAGAGGGCAACAACCGGGGCCAGGAGGAGGAGCTGTCGGGGGGATCAGCCTGCATGTGGTGGGGGGGGAGAAGCCAGGGCCAGGATGAGGGGCCATGTGGGCGAATCCTCCTGAGTAGAGGGGGAACAGCCAGCGCCAAGAGGAGGAGCTGTGGGGGGATCAGCTTGCAAGTGGCGGTGGGGGAGCAGCCAGGGCCAGGACGAGGGACTGTAGGGGGCAGGGAATCCGGTTGCACGGGGTGGGGGGTATGGTTGGGGCCAGGATGAGGTGTTGTGGGGGGGGTCAGCCTGAGTAGGGAGGAACAGGGAGGGCCAGGATAAAGGGTTGTGTGTGGGGGAGTCAGCCTGAGTGGTGGGGGAATCAGCTGGGGCCAGGAAGAGATGTGGGGAGAATCAGCTTGCACAGTGGGGAAGAACAGCCAGGGCCAGGATGAGGGGTCGTGGGGGGGATTAGCCTAAGTGGGGGGAACAGCCAAGGCCAGGATGAGGGACTGTGAGAGGCAGGGGGAGCAGCCAGGGCCAGCATGAGAGGCCATGAGGGGGAATCGACCTGAGTAGGGGGAACACCCGGGAGCATGGAGGGGTCAGCCTGCATGGGGAGCAGCTGGGGCCAGGATGAGGGCCGTAGCGGGTGGAAGTCAGCCTGCAGGGGGGGAGGGAAAAGCTGGGGCCAGGATGACGGGTTGTGTGTGAGGGGATCAGTCTGAGTAGGGGGTGGACAGGGCCAGGATGAGGGACCATGTGGGCAAATCAGCTTGAGTGGGGGGAACATCTGGCACCAGGAGGAGGGGCTGTGGGGGATCAGCAGGCATGGAGTGTGGGGGAGCAGCCAGGTCTAGGATGGAGGGTTGTGTGGTTGGGGCATCAGCTTGAGTTGGGGGTGAACAGCCAGGGCCAGGGTGAGGGGCTGTGGAGGGGGACCAGCCTGCACTGGGGCGGAGCAGCTGGGGCCAGGATGAGGGGTTGTATGGGGGGGACTAGCCTGAGAGGGGGAGAAAAGCTGGGCCAGGATGAAGGGCTATAGGGAGAATCAGCCTGAGTTGGGAGGAAGGAAATGTCAGGGCCAGGATGAGGGACTGTGGGGGGATTAGCCTACATAGGGGGGCAGCCAGGGCCATGATGAGGGTCTATAGGGGGATCCAGCCTGCATGGAGGGAGGACAGCCGGGGCCAGGATGCGGGACAGTGGGGGAACCAGCCTGCATGGGGCGGGGAGCAGCCAGGACCAGGTGGAGGGGTTGAGTGGGGGGAACAGTCATGGCCAAGACGAGGGGCTGTGGGGGGAATCAGCCTCCCTGGCGGGGGGCAACCGGGGCCAGGATGAGGGGTCATGTGGGGGAATCCGTCTGAGTAGGGGAGGAACAGCCAGGGCCAGGATAGGGGCTGTGTGGGGGAATCAGCCTGAGTAGGAGGGATCAGCTGGGGCCAGGATGAGTGGCTGTGGGGGGGGGGATCAGCTTGCCTGGGGGGCAGCAGCCAAGGCCAGGATGAGGGGTTATGTAGGGGGAGCAGCCAGGGCCAGGATAAAGGGCTGGGGGGGGAAAGGGGGACTCAGCCTGCATGTTGGGGGGAAAGACAGCCAGGGCCTTGAGGAGAGGCTGTGTGTGGAGGGTCAGACTGCACTTGGGGGGGCAGCCAGTGCCAGGATGAAGGGATGTGGGGGGGAGTCAGCCTGTGTGTGTGGGGTGAGGGGCACACAGGCACTCTGGGAGATGGGCATGGGGACAGCTCATGTGGTCCTGGATGCAGCCACGCCTTGGGCTCCTCTCTGTACCTCCTGGTGGGGGTCCCTCCTTTGGGTGGTGTGAGGCCCACAGCCACCCATGCCCACGTGCCTGTGCCAGGCAGGACGCCACCATCCCAGTCACCAGCAGCCCAAGCCCAGCCCGTGGCCTCCCAGCTGCAGGGGCGGGGCTGCGGCTCTCCATCATGGGAAGAGGGCCTCCGCAGATGACACCTCCTCCCAGCTGCTTCGAATCAGCCTGGTTCTGCTCTCTGTGACTGCCTCTTGCAATGTTAGAGCCACCATCCACAGCCCAGCTGTGGCGATGACCTCAGCTGGCCCAGACCGCCCTCAAGGTCACGCCACGGCCCGGCCCGCCTTGCTCACAGCTGGGAAACCACCTCACCCCCGCCCCCACCGAGGTGCTTGGTGCCCGGTGCTCCTCCGTGCTCCCTGCACCTGACATCAGCTCCATGGTGACAGCCCGCTGTCTGTGAGACAGTGACTTCCAGCTTCTCTGTGGCTCTCGCGTTGTGCCCACGTGGTGGCCCCATCACTCCATCTCCGTGTGATCTGTAAGTGACGGAAGAAGATGCAGCCGTCCAGTGTTGCAGACTCGCCAGAACTCGCAGGGCCAGTGGCCTGTGTGCCGGCTCAGCCGCACCCACAGAGCATTTTCCAACCATTTAAAGAACCCGCGTCACATTCTCTTCAACATTCTCTGCGGTGACAAGCTTCCATCCTACAAGGTGGGCACAAATCTCAGAACTAAACAGAGGTGGGAGGATGATGGCCTGGGACTGGCCAGATAGCACCACGCGGAGTATTTCAAGCAGTGGCCGTTGGGCCTCAGCTGCCATTTCCTCGCAAGGGGATGAGGGGTGGATGCCCATCCAAGTGTGGACCACAGAAAGATGCAAGTTCAAGGGCCTACAAAGGGCGTTCGTCTTTGGATAGCCTGGGAGGGCCCCGAACTGACCATCACAGATGACAGCATCACGGAGCCAAGGCTCTGCAGGAACATGGGGTGCGACAAGCATGCCGGGGAGATGCAAGAGAGCCGGGTCCACTTAGAGGAAGAGTCACGACGCATCAGGTGCAGTGGCCACGGGGAAGTTGCCCTCCTTGCCTGTGGGGAGGCTGCTGTCCTTGGCTACGGGGAGGCTGTCCTCCTCGCCACGTGGAGTGCATACTTGTGACAGGCGTTGCCCTCTTGACCGCATGCATTCAGCCTCAGCGCAGCCACTTGGAAGGGCTGGGCTGCCGAAATGGGACACCAGGGTTCCCTCGTCTGTGTCCTTGTTCCTGACAACCTGGGATGAAGGCGTTATTTCTGACATGTCCACTTGTCAAATTTCGATTGCTGGAAAGCCTCACCACAGCCCTCGGCCTCCCAAGGACGTCTGCACACACGTACGTGTCTGTTTTCCACTCTCCCTGGGACTGCTCTTTTCCTCAGGGCGTTCATCTTGAGAAGGGATGAGGACCCTGAAACATGTGGGTGGAGAAGGCAGGCCCATGCTAGGCCTCGGGTCCAGGTTGGAAGCGCTTCTAGGGTGCTTAGGTCCCAGAGCTTCAAGTGTCCTGGGTGATGGAAACACCCTCGCAACTTCCTTGTTGTACATTAGGTAAAAGACACAACAGAAACATTGCCGAAACCCTGGCAGTGATGCTTGGAGGGTATGGCTTGCTGTCATGTGGCCGGGCTATCCTTCACGTTCTACCTGTTATTTCCTCATGTTGAGGTGTTTCGGCTATCTTCCCACGTCAGGACACACCTGTGTGCTTTGTACTTTCTTTCTTTTTTTTTTTTGAGTCAGGGTGTCACTCTGTCACCCAGGCTGGAGGGCAATGGCACACTCATGATTCACCATAGCCTTCTGGGCTCAGGTGGTCCTCCTGTCTCAGCCTCCTGAGTAGCTGGGACTACTGGCACGTGTCACCATGCCTGGCAATTTTTTTTATTTTTTTTTTTTGTAGAGATGAGATCTGTGTTGCTCAGGTTGGGCTCGAACTCCTGGACTCGCATGATCCTCTCGTCTTGGCCTCCCAAAGTGCTGGAATGACAGGCGTGAGACCCCATGCCAGGCCTCTCTTTGTGTTTCATGGCTGCATGATGTCCTGTTGCACTCCTTCTTCAGGCGAACTTGGTGCGGCGTGTGCTGTGCTGGGCCCTTGTGGGCCGGGGTGACAATGTGCCGTGTGGAGCCCTTGTGAGGTGGAAGCTCAGTGGGCCGTGCTGGGCCCTTGCTGGGTGGCTGCAGTGAGTCGTGCGAGGTCTTTGGGCAGTGGGGTTCAGAGAGGGAGATGGGGTTCGCACGTGCATCTACATATTTAACGTGTCCTTCATCAACGGGTTTAGGTAATTCAGTGCAGCTTTTTCCATATAAGCCACGTGGCCATGAGTGTCTCTGTCCACCCTCTTTGCATTCGTGTCCTGGTAATTATTCAGGTTGAGTCCCCAGAGGTGGGATTTCAGGAGTCAGGGGAACACATGTAACACTTGGGCAGATACCTGCATCACCCGCAGAGGCCCGCGTCAAGTCTCGCTGTGCCCACCCTGGGGGACGGTGTCTGGCCTTGCTCCCCCACTGATGGACTGACAGGCATCGGTCAGTCACATGATGTGCATTCAAAGCCTGGGGGGCTGTCATATTGGAGTAGCATGTTGGTGATCTGGAGGTGGCTGGCAGTGTCTGGTTACTCCTGGCATCAGGCCATCTGATTTCCTTAAACATCTGTGTCTGCAGCTAAAGAGACTAAAGAGAGACTTCCCATTTTCCCAAGAGACTAGGAAAAACTGTTGACGTTTTCTCATTGTCCCGTTGGGGCTGCCTGGGTGACACCTGTGCATGTCCTTTTTAAGTTTTGTGATGGGTACTCATGTCACTGATTTATAGGAGCTCTTTATATATGGAGGCTATTATGCTTTGGCGTATACCTATTGCCACTTTTCTCTCCATCAGTTGATCCATTTCTTCTCAGGGTTTTCATCTTGTTTCAGGATAAAGTTCCCAGGCTGCCCCTTTCTCCAGGCAAGTCCTGAACAGAGAGGTCAGTCCCCTTTCCCTCTGTTTCAGGGACATAGCCAGGGAGGGGCATGAGTGGTGAGGGTACCTGGGCCCTGGAAGGAACCAGCACTCCCTGCCTGCATGTGAAATGGGAAGCTGTTGGCCTGGGGATCACGCGTTCTTCAGGGCCAGGCTGTGACAAGGTCATGGCCATCTCCGGTGTCCTCGTCTGTCTCCGGTGTCTCCCAAAGGCGCTCGGCTTGCATCCAGGCTCGGCCGAGTTCTGCCCTGGCATGCTTCGTCTGTCACCCTCTTTGTTCTGCTCCATGTTTGAAATTCCAGGTCCTGAAGTCATCTGTGGGGAACTTGAGCTGTTGGATACAGTGGACGGTGACACGGCCAGATGGGTGGCTCCAGGGGATAGGGTCGGCCGGGGCCAGCTGTGCCCGGCTGAGAGGTGGATGGGGCATTTGAGTTGCTTCTGCTTGGGCTCGGGGTGGGGGTCCCACCGTCAGCTGTTGGCGAGGATGCCCACGCCAGGACCTCTTGTTTCTGGTCACTTGGTCACCTGGCAGCACCCGTTGGGTGTGGGACCCCAACAAGTCATGGGACCCGGGTCTGGCTTCAGAGACTGGGGCTTGTTTATTATCCGTGGTCGGCTGAACAGTGGCCCCCAGAGGCCATGTCCCAGCAGGATCTGCTCCAGGGCCTCTTGTTTCTGGTCACTTGGTCACCTGGCAGTACCCGCTAGGTGTGGGACCCCAACAAGTCATGGGACACGAGTCCGACTTCAGAAACTGGGGCTTGTTTATTATCCGTGGCCAGCTGAACAGTGGCCCCCAGAGGCCATGTTCTCATCCCTGGATCAAAGCAAGCATGGCAGACAGCAGTGCCGGGCTTGTGGGCTGCGTCGGTGTTGCTACTTGGGCTCCTCCGTGCCAGGAGGCCCCACAGGCAGGGTCATCTCGCGTGTCCCGCCAGGCCTTGCCCCCTCTGTACCACATCCAGCCTCATCTCATAGCCATGGCGTCCTTCTCCCACTCTGATTTCCATTGGACAAACTCCCACCTCTGGGACCACACCTGGGGTGGCACCATCTTGCAGCTGTGGGGCAGCCATGGGGCAGCCGTGGACTTCCTCTCTGGCTTGGCCATGAGGCTGGGTCCGGAGAGGTCCCAGCAGGATCTGCTCCTGGGTCCTTGCACCCCAATAATTGAAAATGTAAATGGGAACTTGTGCCCTCCGGGGAAGTGGCACCGGCCAGCGTGCACCCTGCGCACGCAAACCCAGCAGATACGGATGGCGCTGCCTGCGAGGACAGGGACTCTGCCAGGCACTCAGAGGGGAGGCTGCACCATCTCACCAGGGCTCACTTCGTGCCTGGCCCAGCCTACTTCCCTGCAGGGAGGGTTAAGTGGTGCTTGTAGGCTGGGCATGCCAGCAGGGTAGGCACAGGGCGAGTCTCCCGTGTGGGCTGCTGCACTCGGATCACGTGTTTGAGCAATGCTGTGTAGATAACTGCAGCCTGAGCCTGGCCGCTGGGCGAGGTGCATGTCAGATAAGGTCCACCCTCTGCACCCGAACCTCGGCCTCCACAGGTGGACATGCATGTGTGTGACTATGCATGGATACAGCCATGTGTACACACAGCTATGTACACACACCATGTGTGTGACTACGCATGCGGGCAACCTCGTGGGCACACAATGATGTGTGCATACAACCATGTATGCAAGTGACTATGCCGTGAGCTGAGAGGTAGCTCACTGTGAGAGGGACGGGAGGACAACCCAAGGGCCCTGATGGTTTTTAGAAGGAGGGTTCTTTACAGCGAGGGGGAGCTGAGATGCTCCGTGGGTCTTTTACAGCTGGGGGGCTGTTGAGGGGCTGAGTTCTTCACAGCTGGGGAGCTGAGGGGATGAGGGCTCAGGAGCTCTGTGGGTTCTTTACAGCTGGAGGGCGGGGAGCTTAGAGGCTCCATGGGTTCTTTACAGCTGGGGGGAAGTTGAGGGACTCTGTGGGTTCTTTATAGTGTGTATGTAGGGGGAGGGTCTGAGGGGCTCTGTGTGTTTTTTACAACTGGAGGAGGAGCTGAGGGTCTCTGTGCTGTTTGGCAGTGCCCTCAAGGCCCAGGCAGCAGCCTGAGACACAGAGCCCTGGTTTGCTGATTTGTGGGAGACTGTGACCAGAGAACGGGGAATGGGAAGAGGAGGGTGGGACTGGAGAGCTCTGAGGGCGCCGTCCTGCAGAGACAGTGAGGGCTGGGCCAAGGCAGCACAGCTCTTCCATGCTGGCTGGGCCGATTCTCACTTGCCAGGCTTGTTAATCCCTTCTGCACGGAAAGATGCCCACGGAGAGGTGGGAATTTTTGTTCCTTTCCTGAACATGCTGACAGCCACCTAGCTTGAACAGGTGCTTGGCAGGGCCAGGGCCAATCCCCAAACGCGGTGACCTCAGTCGGGAATCGTCCTCAGGCCCCGTGGCCTTTGATTGGGGAATGTCTTATTCTGCAACAAAAACATGGAAGAAACACGTGTCCAACGTGGATGAGGGTGAGTCCTGCCTGGTGAGTGTGGCCAGGTCCCTCAGCCCTCCCTTGGGTACCTGATGTGGGTTGCACCTGTGTGCTGGCCTGTGCTCCCTGAGGCCCTCCTCTATGTGCAGCTGGGAACCGGCACAGGCCACCTGGTGGGTGTTTCTTTTCCTCAGTCTCCGCGTCATGGGCCCGTGAGCTCCTGCCAGGGGCCTGGCAGGGAAAGCTCCTGGGGTAGTCGGCACCCTGGGAATGGCGCCTAGGAACAGCCTCAGTTTCCCCACCTGCCAAACAGGTGACGATGACCCCCAGTGCACCAGCTTGTGATTAGGACAGGGGCAACAGCATAAGGGGGTGCGCCTGGCTCACAGCTGCTGCTCTGTGGGACTTGGTTGAGTCTGCATCTGCAGAGCTGGGCAGAGGGGGCAGCCAAGACACAGGTTCAGGGTTAGGCTGTGCAACAGGATGTCCACTGGGACCTCCTTAGTTATGGGACTATAGGTGGCATTCTAATCGTCCCATACCTCGGCGCCCTCAAGTGTCAGTGGGGTCTCGGCAGTTCTTACCCCAGGTGACGATGTGAGGTACAGTTGGTTAACAGGCTTCACGTGCTCTGGACATCCCAGCCTTATGAGCCGCCTCTGCACGTCACATGGATGGGCGAGGCTGCGTGAGGTGCTGCTATGGGATCAGACACCCCTCCTGCCACGGAGGCAGCACCACCACACGACTGGAAAGTCTCGCTTTCCCAGACCTGCTCCTGCAGCATCTGAAACGTTTCCAGTTAGGGTTTTGCCTCGGATCCTGAGGTCCCTCCGAGAGGTGGGTTTTCTGAGCTCCCTGGCTCACCCAGTAGCCTCACAAAGTCCCAACTTCTGACAAGGAGGCCAGGTCCCATCCTGGCTTTCTGGCCTCGACAGCAGCCCAGGAAGTCCGCGTTGGGCTCCGCGGTGTGTCCACGTGGCTCTGGAGTCTTAGGCATGAGTTAGACGCGGTGTTGCCTATTTAACAATTAAAAAAAGCCCTTAAACCTTAAGCGACCTTGAGTCCCAGGGAGGAGAGATGAGTCACCACGGGAGGAGCGGCGTGGCTGCCAGGCAGCCGACAAGGACTTAAAAACAATGATCTTGGACGTTTTCAAGAGCACACGCATGCTGGGCTCACCCGCCCGGGCTCAGCCCTCCACACGCCTCCCCGCCCCCTGTGCTATCTCTGTCACCCCCCACCCCCCCCGGGCTGCTAGGTGGCAAATCCCAGATACCCTTCCTGCAATACCGTTTGGCCTCTGCGGGCCTTGGGCTCCCCCGGTGTCACCGGGCTGAACTGTCCTCGCGGATTTGCCCAGGCCAGGCCACAGCTCTGCTGCCAGGTTTGGTCTCCAAGGCAGAGTGACTCTGAGGCGGAGTCACAGTTGCTCCTGGCAAGAGTTCTCACCAGTGCGTCCCTGGGGCCCAAGGAAGATGGTGCCAGAGGTGGTGTCCGGCCCCGATGGACCTTGGCATCCCCTCACCCCATCCCAGGGGCCCCCAATTCTTCACTGAGGGCTTACTGGAGAGCTTCCCACGGTGTCTGCTGGGGCCTAAGGCTGGGGCAGTGGTGGGCACGGGGGCTGGGTGGTGAGTGTCCCCGCAGGGCAGTGGCAGATGCAGGTGTGGGGTGAGGTGTGTCCCTTCTGGAACTGGGCAGTGAGTGTCCCTGTAGGGGCAGCAGGCCAGGACTCGGCCACCCTGCCGGTGGGAGTAACTGAGCAGCTGGAATCATCCCAGCTGGGCTCGTAAGCCCGTGCTGAGAGACTGGCCGGCTCTGCCTTCTGAGAAGGGGACAGCGTCACCTGTCATGGCGTCCCTTCACTCTGCGCCTGGCACAGGGCCACTCTCATTCCTGCCGCATCTGCTCTCATAACAGTAGCTCAGGCCACAGTCCAGGCTCCTCTGTCACCAAGGCACTCGGTGCACCACCACCCACTGGGCACAGGACTTGAAATGGTAGTGTGTGTACGCACATGTGCACGCACACATGTGTTCATGTATGTGCATGTACTTATGTGTACATGCATACATGTGTGTACGTGTGTGTATGTGTGACTTGTAGCAGCAGTGGGCTGGGCCTTCTTCCCTACAAATCTGGTCCCCGAATCCCCCAGGTGCAGCCAGAACCCAGGTGAGGCTTGCAGAGACCCAGGGTTTTTCTGTCCCTAGGGGAGGGTCTGGTGGCCAGGGCCGGAAGCAGAGGCCCCCGGGTGGGGGGAGCTTTACCCACGTGTGACTTCTGGCCTCTGCGCTGGAGACTGGATGCTCTCTTGCACTGCCCACCTGTGGGAGCGATTTCCATAGGCCACCTCCCAGCCTTCCAGACAGGACATGGTGGCTTCCAGTCACATGACAGCCTGGAGGGCTTCCCAGCAGGGTCTCGGGGCTTGGAGGGGCGGGATCGTGTGGGGTGTTCACAGGGCTGTCAGGATGGAAGGCAACGTGGGCTGATTGTGGCCAGCAGGCGGGCTGAGGCTCCGGGCCCAGAGGAGCTGGATGCGCCAGCAGTGGGTGTCACCCAGGAGCTAGGGCGCACCATGTCCCCAGGACTGTCCTAAGCTCTGAGACGCCTTCCCACGCATCAGGAGTGGTTGGCTGAATCATGGCACATAGATATCCACTTCCGAATCCCTGAACCTGTGAACATGCAACCTCATGTGGCAAAAGGAACTTTGCAGGTGTGACTGGGGGTCTTGAGGGACGGGGAGGAGCCCAGCTGTCTGTGATCCCAGGGGCCTTGGAGAATGGAGGAGACACACGGAAGCCCGAGGTCACGGAGACTGGACACTCTGCCCGACAGCCTTGGGGACAGAGGAGGGGCCTAAGTCCAAAAAAGAGCAGGAAGTGGAGCCTCCCTGGGGCGTCCAGTAAGACCAGCCCTGCACCCCTCCACACTAGCCCGGGAGCCTGTGTGGACTTCTGACCTCCAGAACTGAAGAGCGTCAGTTTGTTGTTCTGAACCACGGAGACAGTGGGCATCTGTGACACCGCAGTGGGAAGCATGGATAACCCTGCTGGGCCCCGGGCGGCTCCTGGAGCTGGTGCAGCTGCGAACCCAGGCAGATGGGATCCCGGCTCTGGAACTGTGGGACAGGGGCCTGAAAGGACTGAGAAGTCCTTGTGAGGGGCTCAGCTCAGGCAGAGCTGGGACAGGTGGAGCATCCTGGAGACCACAGACAAACATGTGTGCCGGGTGCGGCAAGGTCATGGTCTCCGCAACGTGGGAGCCCTAGGGAGTGGCTGGCTCACCCGCGGCCCCCAGACCTCACCCTCTCCAGCAGAAACGCTTGACCTGAGTGGGTCGGCGTGCACCCACCGTCCTATGACCACGTGGATAAACTTCTAGAATATTCCAATGGAGAAGCCATGAATACTGGGGCAACTGCCATAGAGGGGGCACTGCGTCTTCTTTGTCCTATGTGAGCAGACGGTCAGCCATCTCTGCCCCCACCCTCCTCCACAGGGTTTCACACATCTCCTCCCAAAGGCAGGTTTGCGTCTGCCTCACCCAAGCCACCCATGGACAGTGCCCACCACACGGCCTCCTCCAAGTCTTCCTCAGGCCCCCTTCCTGGCATTCCCATCGGCACAGCTGTCCACACCCATGTCCACACCTTAGACAGGATCCCAAGGCCAAGGGAGGGAGTCTGTTTTCTGTTGGGCAAACAGTCTGGAAGTGACCTGACAGCTCAGCTGTGCGCCGACGGGCGTCTGAGCCTCAGCCCTTAGAGTCACAGAGCCCCCTGCATGGCCCCTGCTGTCCCAGGCTGCTGGTGTATCTGACACACATGTGGCTTTCCAGAAACATGCCGGCTAATCTGGGCTTTGGATGGACCCAGCTGGCCCCATGACCCTGCTGCTGGCCAGTGTCAGCTGTCACCCTGGCTTGACGGCGGCCGAGGCCGCAATCATCTGGGAGCTGGACTGGCGAGAAGCACCATACTCGGAGCCAACTTGGTAATTGCTGGGCCATTGACTCGTGGCAGGCACTCGTGTGTCGTGTGTGGCCCGCAGCTCCCTGTGCTGGGAGGACCCACGTGGAGCACACCGCCCACCCCGCAAGTCCCCGCTGGGTCCTCAGGGGTCCACGCAGCAGGTGCTCAAGTAGACTCCGGGTGGGGCAGGGTCACTCGCCACCAGGACTGTGGTGTGTCCCTGGAGAGCAAGGTCAAGGCCTCTCTAGATTCTTTTGTGCTTACTCAGTCCGTTAAATCAAACCCTCTTTGTTCCCAGGGGGCCGGGTGGGGCCAGACGTGACTCTCGTCCTTGTTGAGATGGATGCTGAGCTCATGTGAGGGGAGTCTTTCCTCCGAGGTCACACGAGGTCTCCCGTACCACGTCGGCCGACTTTCTGGAACATTCCCCTTGAGGGACGTCAGCCAGGACCATTTCTTTCTGCCATTCCTGGAAAGAGTTATGTATGGGAGCACAGCCGGGCTTCACACTTCTCCAGCCTCCACCAGGCCAGAGATGACCTCGTGGCCTCTGCTGGGTGTGGGGAGGCCCCCAGGGATCTGTCTTCTCAGAAAAGACCAGAGCTACCCACCGCCCTTTATCTCCTGGGTCACAGCGTCTCTCTCCCACCAATACCATCTGTCCAGCCCGGCCTCCCTGCCTCCCCACATCTGTGGCCTCTTAGGGTGGGGTAGCGCTTGGCCTGTCATCAGGTTTTCCTTGTTTTTGAGTTGAGGGTCTCACTGTGTGGCCCAGGCTGGAGTGCACTGGCACGAACGTGGCTCATGGCTCACCACAGCCTCGACCTCCTGGGCTCAGGCGATCCTCCTGCCTCAGATTCTTAGACCGCTAAGTGAGGGCCTGGGTTTTACCGGCCTCTCCCGGGAACCTGGGCATTTCTCAGGATTAGCCACAGTTTGGGGGCTTCCTGCAGGCTAAGACCTCCTGAGAGCACTCCTTTACATGGAGATCCAGGGCTCGAGGTAGCAGGGCGAGCTGTGAAAAGCAGGGCAGGGCCGATTACCTTGGGCTCTCACTCGAGCTGTTTTGGGTTTGTAAACTGGTTGTTTGAAGGGCTGTCCATAGTGCCAGGGTGAGAGAGGGACTTGGCCTCATGCCAATTCTTTGGCTAGGTGGGTGTGAGTCATCCAGGGGCGTGCTCAGGTGCAAAGAGTTAGGCCCTCACCTCCTCAAGGCACATCTGGGAAGTCCGGAGTTGCGCCTGGGACTCTGCATTGCAAATCGGTTCCCAAACACCCAGGCTGCAGACAGCCTTCTGACCATACAGCAGAAGTCCTGCCTGCTGGGAAGAGTGCCACGCAACCAGGACACACACGACCAGGACGAGTGCACCGAGTAGGGCCAAGGCCAGAGCTCTGGGCTTTCGGGCTCTGAGCATGTGGTGCTCAGGACCTGTCGGGAGGCTGCCTACTGGGAGGACGTGGCCTCTCGGTTAGAACAGAAGCTGCCCCGTGGAGTGCCACAGGGTTCTGGGAGGCAGGCTCTGGGGTTCTGCTCCCCAGAGTGGCTCATCTCTCCAAGTTGTGTTGGACAGAGTGGGGAAACTGAGGCAGAGGCAAAGGCTCTGGAGTCCTCGGGCCCCGGGTGGTGGTCAGTGCCATGGGGTTTCCAAGTGTCATCCTGAGAAGTCCTGGAAAAAAGTGCTCATGTGTGTTTTATGATTCACTCATTAAAATAACACAGAAGGTCAGGTCCTTGTGGGGGAAGCTGTCAAGGGGGCAGTCCCCTGGAATCCCAGAGCACCACCCGGCCAAGTCCAAGCATAGTCTCCTGCAGGAAGAGGCTTTTGTTTTGTTTTTTGTTTGTTTGTTTTGAGTTGGAGTCTGTCGCCCAGGCTGGAGTGCAGCAGCATGATCACAGCTCATAGCAGCCTCAACCTCCTGGGGTCAGGTGAGCCTTCCGCCTTAGCCTCCCAAGTAGCTGGGACTACAGGCATGTGCCACCATACCCAGCTAATCTCTGTGATGCCCCAACTCTGTGAGGGATGTTACATGTTCCAAATGGGTGTTGAAAGGCCCCAGACACACAGGGCTCCAGACGAGGCTCTCTCAAGGTGACGTGGTTGACGCAACATCTGTGGTGGCGTTTGCTATTGTGGCTGCTTCTATACCTTCCACGCAGGTTGGCAGGCGCCAACTCTTAGTATTTCAATCATTCCTGAAAAGTCCAACAAGTGTTTCTGCGTACCCCACTTGGTGGCCAGTAAACACTCCTATAACTCGGCCTGCTGGTCACCAGGAATTCTTATCTGGTCAATTCTGAATTACAAACTGCAGTTCATGAGAAACAGAGCCCGGGGTGGGGAGGGTACACGAACAATGTATATTTATATATATTGAGACAGGGTCTTGCTCTATTGCCCAGGCTGGAATGAAGTGGGGATCATAGCTTGCCACAGCTTTCAAATCCTGGGTTCAAGTGATCCTCCTGCCTCAGCTTCCCAACTAGCTGGACCTATCTATGGGGTGTGCCACCACACCTGGATATATATATATGTGTGTGTGTATATATATATATATAGTCAGAGTCTTACTCTGTCTGGAGTGTAGTGGCATGCTCACGGCCACCACACCTTGACCTTCTGGGCTCCAGTGATCCTTCTGCCTCAGCCTTCCAAGTAGCTAGAACTACAGGTGCATGCTACCACGTCTGGCTCATTTTTGATTTATTGTAGAGACAAGGTTTCACCAAGTTGCCTGGGCTGGTCTCGAACCGTGGGCTCAGTCAATCCACTCACCTCAGTCTCCCAAAGTGCTGGCATTACAGGCTGAACCACCGAGACCAGCCAAGAAAATATATAATTTTTTGTAGAGACAAAGTCGCACTGTACTGCCCAGGCTGGTCTTGAACTCCTGGGCTCAAGTGATCCTCCTGTCTCAGACTCCCAAAGTGCTGGAATGACAGGCATTGAGCCACTGTACTGGGCCCCAATTTTTTTTTTTTTAAGTTGGAGTCTCACTCTGTCGCCCAGACTGGAGTGCAGTGGCCGCTCCCGGCCCCCGCAGCCTCGCCTGCTGGGCTCCGGTGATCCTTCCCCCTCAGCCTTTCTAGTAGCCAGAATTACAGGCATGCGCTACCACGCCCGGCTGATTTTTTAGATTTATTGTAGAGATGAGGTCTCGCTGCCCAGGCGGGTCTCGAACCTGCGGGCTCAGGCCATCCACTCACCTCAGCCTCCCAAAGGCGCGGGATTACAGGCTGAGCCACCGAGCCCGGCTTGGGCCCCAATTTTTAAAACACCTTGGTATAGACATCTGCACATCAATCCCGGCTAACACACAGAAGTTGCTCTGAGTGGCGCGATCACGGGAGGCTGGAAACTCAAGGCGCTTTCTGGGGAGCAAATGCTGCTGTAGAGGCTGTGTTTCAGTGGAGGGTCTTTCTTGCCCACCCCACAGACCTCCCCCTTTATTCTAGGGTTGGAAACAGCTCACCCATTTCTCCAGCCCCTGCGGGGGGACGAGCCCCAGGAAAGGGTTGACCCTGGAGAGGCCAGCAGGAGGCCAGACCAGCAGGGGGACGAGGCGGTGGGCGTCGTCTGAGAACTGCAGAAAGGACGATTTCATCCTGAATGTATTGAAACAATCGCCCTCCGACTGCACATGTGCGCCGGTCACTGCTGTGTTCCACTGCAAACACGTGGCCTCTGAGAGGGTCCTGGCGTCGGGGCTGTTACCTGCCCTGCGACCACAGGCCATCCAGTTCCAGGGGCCTTCCAACCTTCTTCTGCAGTCTGTGTTCCAGGACTCGTGGGGTGCAGCTGCCGATCCCAACGTGCCTCTCCCAGGAGCCTAAGCTGGTGGGGACCACCCCTCACCAGCCCCGTGGATCAAGGTGTTCATGGTGAGCCTAGAAGTGCCTTGTCCCACATCTGCAGGAACCGCTAGCCTCTACCCTGCTCGCTGATGGATTTTTTAACTTAGGAAGTACTTAGCAATTAACCCCCCCCCGGCCCCGCCGCCCAGAGCAAGTGCTACTTCCAGAGAAGCCGGTGCTTCTGGGAATGCCTAGCCAGGTGTCACGTGGCAATTCCTCCCAGTTTCTCACATAAGCCGCTGGCTGGCAGGCTCCAGACCGACACTGTCTGTGTCTTTGTTAACGACCTTGGAGCTGGGACAAATTCCTGTCCAGGGATCCTGTGCCAGATGCCACTTCTCTATCTCGTGGGCGCGAAGGTGCCTAGGCTCCACACAGACACCTGCACACCCCTTGACCTATAAAGCGGGTGGCTTCTCTAGTACCAGCACTTGGACGTGGCAGGGCTGCCTGGCATTTGGAAGAGAAAACATAATGGAAATGGAGTAGGAAGTGTGGGTTGCCCAAGATGCATCCCGACCTGGGAGAAAGTTGCCCCCATCACAGGGTGATGCTAACCTTTGATTTTGGGGTGTGGGAGCCCAGGCAGGCATGAAGGTCATAGCCAGCAAGTTTGTGGAGGCTCCCAGAGCACCCGGGGCTGCCATAGTGAAGTTCTGCAGATGGAGGGTCACAGGACAGGGGTTTATTTCTCACAGTTCTGGAGGCTGCAAGTCCAAGGTCAAGGTGCCAGCAGGGCTGGTTTTACTTGAAGACTGGTGACAAGGAGCACCTTTGTGACGTGCTTATTGGCCACTTGTGTATCTGCTTTGGAGAAATGTTCATTAGCTCTTTCGCCCACACATTCATCAGATTGTTTGTCTTTTTGTTATTGAGTTGTAGGAGTTTTTTTACGTATTCTAGATACAAGTTCCTTCCTAATCAGAGGCATGCTTTGCAAGTAATTCCTCCTACCATATGTCTTTTCGCCTTCTTGATGATGTCCTTTACACAAAAGCTTTAATGTTGATGGAACTTATCCATTCTTTCCATTTTTTCTTTTCCTGCACTTTCGATGCTGCGTGTAAGAAATGGTTGCCTAGCCGGGCTCGGTGGCTCAGCCTGTAATCCCGTGCCTTTGGGAGGCTGAGGTGAGTGGATTGCCTGAGACCACGGGTTCGAGACCCGGCTGGGCAACTTGTTGAGACCTCATCTCTACAATAAATCAAAAATTAGCCAGACATGGTAGCACACGCCTGTAGTTCCAGCTACTTGGAAGGCTGAGGCAGAAGGATCACCGGAGCCCAGCAGGTCGAGGCTGCGGTGGCCGGGAGCGTGCCACTATATTCCAGTCTGGGTGACACAGTGAGACTCCAACTCAAAAAAAAAAAAAAAAAAAGAAAAAGAAATGGTTGCCTGTTCCACAGCCAGGAAAATCAACACCTTTGTTTTCTTCTAAGGCTTTTACAGTTTTGGTTCTTACAATCACCCTTTATCCACTCCGAGTCCCTCTTATATGGTGTGAGGTAGAAGTCCAGCCTCATTCTTTTGCACGTGGATGTCTGGCTGACCTAGCACCCTTTGTTAAAGACTGCTCTTTTTCTATTGTGTAGTCTTAGACCTTTGTCAAAAATCAACAGATCCTACATGTGAGAGGTTAGAGTGTCAGAATAAAAGTTATCTTTAAAATCAGGATGGACATTAACACCTGCCTCCTACTGCTGTTACAAGGGTAAGTGCAATTGTTTGCAGGGGGAATGGCACGTCAGAGGACCTTGGCGCATAGGGTGAGGATGATGGTGGAGAGGAAGTACACAATGTCCTCTCCTGGGAGAACCTGCAGGGCTGCAGAGGCACGGCAGGGTAAGAGCGGGCAGCCAGGCCCGAGCCAAGGTGTGCAGTCCACAGCCCCACTTCTCCCTCTGTGTCTGGTTGCCGTGAAACGCCTGGCCCATGCACACACAACCTGGCCAGCATGGATGGAAATAATTACTCCGTCTTTTCACGAAGATGGACGATGATCTCAGGTGAGGGGTAGGGACTTGGAACCAAATGTCCTTGGCAACTGAGTCTTGGAGAAAACAGCCCCAAACAGTCATTTCTAGACAGGCTGTTGTGTCCAACTCCTCACTGGGCTCTGATGGCTGGTGGAGCCAGTGCAGGGATGCCCCACCCCCTGCAGGTCCTGATGCATCCACGGGGTTTCCTCATGCCTTGCTGGAGCATGCTGGGCATCCAGGCAGCTCCTGGGGGTGCCATATGCCATGCCCAGGGCCACACATGCCACTTTGCTGGGGCTGGAGGCTGGGAGCCCCACAGCCTTGGGTGGGGGACCCAAGCTTACTAAATTTCCCTCTGGCCTCTGGTCTCGGGAAGACCACACTATCCAAGCTGCCTTCTGCTCCAGGTGTCCTGTTTGCTCCGAATCCCACCCCTCTGCAGGGCTTCACGCAAACCATCCAATCCGTGTCCTGGGGAGGGTTCTGAGGCGGAGAGCCTCGTCTGCCATCCCCCACAAGGGCCAGGGCACCCATCTCACCCCCACCCGCCATCCCCTCCCAAGGCTCTTGGTCCAGGACTTGGGGTCAGACAGCCTGGCTGGAGCCGGGGGCTGTTGATCTCATAGACACAGGAGCATGAACCTGGATGGGAGGGGAGGGGAATCTTAGGAGGTGGCACAACTGCCCGATGGCTGGGACTTTGCTCCTCTCTCCCAAGGGGCCCATGGATGGCAGCCCCGCCTCCCTCGCAGGAAGCCAGAATGAGGCAGGATGGCATTGGGTGCACAGGGAACATCAGGGACAGAGCCCTACAGGGAGACCCCTTTGCACCCCCCGGGGCCCAGAGTCGGGTTGTGATTCAGAGCCCACTGGGGCTTTGTCTGTCCTCCCTTGGGGAGGCCTGGCCAGGCAGGGCATCTCTCCAGGCCCTGATGGATTATGTGCAAGGGGCTTCTGGGGAGAGTCAGCATGGGTAGAATGTGTGGTCGACGAGATGGCCTCTCCTCAGTATGTTGACCATGTGATGTGCCTGGCACCCTGCGGATGTGTTCCTGTCCCTTTGCTCCAGACACAGTGTGAATGCTGAGAGATCCTCCAGCCTCAGGGCCCAGGCTACACCTGGGGACCCTGCTCGGCTCCCCACAAGGATGTCTACCCCCACCCCCTGCTTGGGATGGATGCCTGTGCAGGGCACCCTGCTCCCTGGGAGGACCTGGGGGCCTTAGCCTCTATTACATGCGAACATCAGTGTGTACATGGGGGTGGTGTGACCGTTAGCAGCAACGGTGGGGAGGACATGCCCACAGAGGCTCCCATCCTTGGCCTCTGGGACTCTTCTGGTATCCAAGCACAGCCCTCGCCAGGTGAGGAAAGCTTCCCGGCTCCTCCACTCCCTAGCCCTGCTTCTTAGGGTGACATCCAGACCCTCTGCTCTGCCCATCCCAGTGGGTCCCCCTGCCCAGGACAACCCTCCACGCTGGCCTCGTCCCTGCTTTTTACACATGTCCCCTTGTCAGGTGGACAGCTTGATCTCATAGACATGGCTCCTGTTCAGAGGTCACAGCTCCTTCTGTGGGCCTGTGGTTGTCCAGATGGTGTGACCTGGAGGAGGCAGAGAGGCCATGGCGGGCCACCCACGTGTGGGTGATGTCAAGCTTATACTCTCTCCAGCCTCAGTTTCCTTAAGGGCACAGCCTGGTCATGGTGCACCACAGAGAATCGTGGACAGGCCAGGGGCAACGGCCACTATGTCCAGTGTGATGCTAGCATCCGGGAAAGCTGTCCAAGCTCAGAGTCCTGGAGGATGGGCCACGGCTTGGGTGACTTTGTGTCCCCATAGAGCACGGGGAAGAGCAGGGCCAGGTGGACACATGCGGAGGCACCCCCGGGGGCATGGTGGGGGGTCTGGGAGGAGCAGCACCCCATCGTCTTGCGTCCTACTTGGCCCCTGAGGCAGGACCACCGTTGAGCCTCTTCTGACTTCTCATTTCCTTTGAAGAGGAGCTGCAGTTCATCAGAACCTCTGAATGTTTATCTGAACGTCCTTCCCGTGATTTACAATCACTTGCCGTGTTCCAGGGAAGAGCTTGCATTTCCTGCCATGTGATGGCTTTTTGTCCTCTCAGAGGCACCAGCCAGCAGTCCCTCTACCGTGTCACAGGTCATTCCCCCCAAACAGGGATGTTCTCTTGGCTTCCAGGACCTCCGAGGGACAGCAGAGGCGGGCTGTGGCTCTCCGGAGACGCCCACGGAGTGTCCTTCCATCTCAGCTGGCCACCTGTCTGATGGCCCAGGGGGACGGTGGGTTTTCAGACTGCCTGGGCGACCTCAGGGTGTTTGTTTTGCCTCTTTTGGACTCAGTGTCCTTAAGCATGAATTCTGCCGGTGTTTCCCACAGCCCAGCAGGCAAGCCCACCCGCACAGCAGTCAGACACATGGAATTCCCTAGAAACGTGTTCACTCCTCCTCCGTGTCTTTCACATCCTGTTATGTATCTAGGAAGGAGACTCAATCTGGCATTAATGAGCCACCTCTACCACTTGCTAATCTTCCTTTTAAAAATTAAAATGAAAAAATATTTAACGAGAGGCAAGGTCTCGCTTTGTTGTTCAGCTGGTCTTGAACTCCTGGACTCAATGATCCTCCCACCTCGGCTTCCCAAAATGCTGGAATTACAGGCATGAGCCACCATGCCTGGCCAGCCAATCTCCCTTTTAAGCAAAGAGACAGCAAACATCAGGCACAGAGGCTTAGTTGTGCAAGAGAATCTTACTGGAATTTAATAAGTTTTCAAATGAATTTATTTTTTAAGACTAGTCCTGGACTTTTGTTTTTAATGAGATATTGCTATCTGTGGTTGCATTGAAACTTGCTGGAAGTCCGCCTGCACATGTTGACGTTGTGCTCCTGGTTTAGTTGTGTATTTCTGTAAGTGTAAGAGGCTTGTGGGCAGGGAACAGAGGCCTTGTGAGGCAGAAAGATGACTGGTCAACCGGAAGCAGGGCAGCCAGCATAGATACAGATGGATGAGTTTCTTACAGGCAGGCAGAGCTGAGATAATCAGGAAACCAGATGGTCAGGTGTCTGGGTACTATTGAATCAGGTTGTAACTCTCTTGAACATTATCTACACTGACCAGGCATCCAGACCCGATCCTGGAGTGTGGAGTAGCTGACTATAAAGACTATAAACAAGACAGCAGGGGATTACTGGAGTAATCACTCAGTAAGACACTGAGTGTGGTGTCTTAATTGAAGAGTAACTTTTCCTGTCATCTCAAAAGTTTCTCCATGGCACAAGTAAGTTTGAGAGTGAGACAGTAAGAATTGAAACTCAGGACCCACCATGTATCCCACTTTGTAGCACACAAAGCTTAGCTTAGAAATAGGTTGTCTAATCATCATTTTGGAGATACATAAAGCACTCTGCTAACAGCAAGCTGGTGTGGCCTTTAAGACACCCACGTTCTCTCTTGAATGTGTCTTTTCTTTCTAATGAACTCTATTTTAAAACTCTCTTTGCCTGAACACTTGAGACATGGGGGGAAAACCTCTCTCTACGACTCACCCTGAAATTCTTTTCTGCCGTGAAATCAAGAACCCACAGAGCAACCGCTCCCCAAACACCCATGCCAAACTCATCTCTCACTCTCAACTCTCTCTAGACCCATCTTCCTTCCAGGGCATCAGGACTCAGGTTTTTCTGGAGCTCACGGAGGGCACAGCCAAGCCTCCTGAGTAGTTGGTGGGAGAGGCAGGAGCCCACCGTCGTGCCGACTTTGGGTCTTGGGCATGATGCCATTTCCTGCCCGGCAAACTGTGTGATACATGGAGCCATCCAGGGGCAGCAGTTGTGAGAAGCATGGGAAATACAGGAACTTTTATTGCTTCCGCAGAAAGGGCAACACAGCAGGTACAAGGATTTGTTTTTTTGCCGCGACGATACCAACAACAATTTTGGTAGAGTGTGACATCTTGGTCAGAACAATGTTTTCACTACATCAAGACAATCCACAGGGCAGAGACATGCTCGAAGCTGATGGTGCTGCTGGTGTACAATAATTGTACCAGAAAAGCTTCTTCTCCCAACTCATATGGGAGCTGAGGTTGTCTAGATGCACGCCTACAGAGCAGAGTGACTAAACCACAAGATCTGTGTGAGAAAACTGACATTGAATGCAAAACAGCACTGAGCGAGCTCCAGCGCACAGCCAATACAGTCTCTGCTTGTTGCTTTCTGCCATCGAGGTTTAGAACGTCTGCACCTCTGTGAATCAAAGTGGCCTACAACCTTCAACTCTGTGATTTAGAGTAGCCTACAAGTGGCATTGAACCTTTCTGTAAAAGTGTCTTCTCCATTTTGATTGCATTTTATGCAAACCCCCCCTGCCTTGTGCAATATAGCAAGATTTCATCTCCATAAAAAATAAAAAAATTAACTGGGCATGGTGGTGTGCACCTGTAGTCCCAGCTACTCAGATGGCTGAGGCAGGAGGACCATTTGAGTCCAGGAGGTCGAGGCTGTAGTGAGCTGTGATGGCGCCACACTCACTTCAGCCTGGGTGGCAGAGGGAGAGCCTGTCTCTAAAAATAAGTAAATAAAACTTTTAAAAAATCAAACCTCATAAGAAACTTTGAATTATGTAATGAATGTTGTGCTAGAAAACATCCATTGTGAAGCTTTCAGCAAATGGCAGTGATTACAAAAATGTTGCTCAAAGAAGATGCTGAAATGTTTCCTTCCCAAAGCAAAGGACAGGCTGAGAGACACGTGCCATGACCGTGCTCCATGTGCAGTGTGACAGTCCCACCATGGAATGTCCCAGACTGGGAAGCCTCTTCAGGGGAAGTCCACATTTTTAATGGGATATATTTATATTCTGTATCCAAATGGAATGTCATGGAGACAGCCTCAGATTTTGAAGCATTTACATTTGGTGAAGCATTCAAAAGAATCTTAAATAAAGACTACTTGTTGGACGGGTTTTAGCTTGCCAAATATTTGTTGATGGAAAGTTCTAGGCCAGGCGCAGTGGCTCATGCCTGTAATCCCAGCACTTTGGGAGGCCAAGGTGGAGGAATCACTTGAAGTCAGGAGTTCTAGACCAGCCTGGGCAACATAGCAAGGCCTGGTCTCTACAAAAAAATCGAAAATCAAAAAATTAGCCTGGTGTGGTGGCACACACCTGTAGTCCCAACTACTCAGTAGGCTGAGGCAGGAGGATCACCTGAGTCCAGGAGTTCAAGTATTCAGTGAGCCATGATCATGCCATTGCACTCCAGCCGGGTGACAGAGACCCTGACTCAAAAGAAGAGATCTCTGAACAGAGAGAAAAAGACAGCACCTGTGTAAACAGTCAGGCTGAAATAGCCACACATTTCCACATGGAAAGATAAGAGCTGAGAGAATTCTCCATTTAGCTGGCTTGTCCAGGGACTCCCAGGTCCCCTGGGCTCAAGGAAACACATCTTCCTGATCAAATGTCACACTCTACAGCATTGAGTCAAAGGTGCCAACAATTTTGGGATTGCCAGTCATAAAATACAACAATGAAGACAATTGGAGGATATTTTGTGGAAAAATAAAACTAATAAAGGATGCAAAAAGACATTCTTCAAAAAGAGAGCCAGTGACATGGTGTTAGAGCCAGACATGCTTGAAAATGAAATAGCTTGTAAATATGCAGCCAGAATAATTGCCCAGATGATCAATAGAAATGAGTTTTAAATATTTTGCTTATTATACAGATATATAGTTTAATTTTTGAAATAATTTATTTTTGATATAGATTTTAAATAGAACTATTTTGTGGGTCCACCAATAAAAAAATAAATTAAAATGTCAGACAATAGAGCGATGTTTCAAAAAAGTGTGTATCTTAAAACTTAGTTTACTGGCCCCTGTTGCTTTCACAGTTTCCTGGTTTACCTGACAAATTATGCTGTCACCCTGATGATATACCATCCTTCACATTTGTGGCATAATCATTTTGTTCACTGTTGTTTTGCTTTCTCCTTAAGGGCAAATTATATCTCAATCGTTTTTCGATTAATTATTTACTCAGTCCAGCTTCTCAAAAAATACTTGGTGCCTACTTTATACTAGGTATTGTAACTTTTTAAATCCAACATGTGCAACAGTATGGTAACATAAGTTTAAAGTTGGATGGACGGATGGATGGATGGATGGTTGGATGGATGGATGGGTGGACGGATGGGTGGATGGATGGATGGGTAGATAGGCGGGCAGATAAATGGATCGATGGGTCAGTGGATAAGCAGATGGGTTTATGGAGGAGTGGATGGATGAATGTATGACTAGATAGATGGATGGGTAGATAGATGGATGGGTCATGAGTGGATGATGGATGGATGACTAGATGGGTTTATAGATGGGTAGCTGACTGGATGGGTGGATGGGTGGGTGGATCAATGTATGCGTGGATGTACAGACAGATGGGCTGCTGTGTGGCCTGAACTTGGCCAACTCTGAGGGCATAACTGATACCCTGGAGGTGAGTGTCTTCCTCTCTGTGTTTGAAGCCTGCTGTCATCATGACAACACAGTCCCCTAATTGGCCAGATGTTTTCACGGTGTTTCATGGCTCTGCCAGGGAGGAATGCAGAGCCTGGTCATCAGGGCAGTGGGTGAAAGAGCAGGGGTGGGTTGGAATAAACACACAACCCTGGAGGGAAATTGCTGGACCTAGGGCTTCCAGATGGTGGGTTGTAGTGTCTGCTGTGGCTGGACAGAACAATGTCCGGTGGAGACCAAGACCAGCCAGAGACACTTTCATGACCAGGATTACACTCCTCATCAAGAGAGGCTTCCAGGTGGCTCAGGGACAGATGGATGTGGCCCTGTCTGCCCGTAGTCCGTGGGCAGGTGGAACCATCATGAAGCATCATGGCTCTTATCCTGTTGGTGGCTCAGTGTGGCTCACAGCCAGAGTGGCCCTGCCCTAGAGTAGAAGCAAGGGTTTCTGTGAGTGGGTTCATGGCCTCAATAGGACCGAAGTGGGACCCATGTCTGTCAGCTGAAGTCCTCCCACCTTGGCTACTTCCCCCAGCAGCCACCTGTTGCCTCCCCACGGAGCACACCACTGACAGTGCTGGTGCGAGGTGGCCATGGATTGTCTTCTCTGTCTGTCCCCGAGCCTCCGGCTTGGTGTTCCCGATGCCTGTTGAAGGCCATCTAATGAGAGTATTGTTGCTAGCCTTGCCGCTATCCTAGTCACTGTTCAGGAGGGCTTGCTCCGGCTCAACTTCCAGAAGCTCTGAAGGTGAGGGGCTCTGCTGCCCCAGGTGACCACAACTTCTGGGTTCCTGGACTTTGCAGGGCAAAGTGGCTGGCAAGACTCTGGTGACTGCCAGGCACTTGCTGCGCCCATGCTGGTTCCAGTACTTCAGCACGTTAACTTTTTTCCAACTGTAATAGTGGTAGTATACACACAAGTCAACCTTTTCCATTGGAACCCACTGTGAGCATTCAGCTCTGCAAGGTTAAGTGCATTCGTTATGTTTTGTAGCCATCACCCTCCATCTCCAGAACTTCATCATGATTCCAAACTGAAACTCCACACCCACTCAACACGAACTCCCCCTCCCTTTTCCCCTCAACACCCACCATTCTACTTTACATGTCTCTCCTTCCCTCCCTCCCTGCCTTCATCTCTCCATCCATCCATCTGCCCATTTATCCATCCATCTTTCCTTTCCTTCTTCCCTGCTTCCATCTCTTCATCCATCCCTTCATTCCTCCTTCTCTCTCTCTATCCCTCTCTTCATCCATCCATCCTTCCATCCATCCATCCATTCATTCATCCATCCATTCATTCATCTATCCATTCATTCATCCATCCATTCATCTATCCATCCATTCTTCCTTCCTTCTATCCTCTCTCTCTCCATCCATCCCTTCATCTCCCCATCCCTCTTTCCATCCCTCTCTCCATCTCGTCCTCCTCCTCTCCCTCCCCTCCTTCCCTCTCTCCACCGTTCTATCCATTCATCCATTCGTCCATCCATCCACCCACCAATCCATCTTATTTCTGTGTCCATTTCAGAAAACACCCTCAGACACCAGCACGATTCACCCTAAACACTTTAGCTCAACTTCACTAACTAAAGCTCAATATTTATTTAAATTTTTAAGCAAAATTTCCATCCAGTGAAATACACAAGCCTTGGACATATGACTCACCTAGTTTTGACAAATGCAAACACCTGCCAACCACCCTTCCCTACCAAGACATGAAACTGTCCCCAACCCCAGAAAGTTCCCTCCTGCCCCTCCCTGACCGTCCTTGTCCCTCCCCCCATCTCCTCCCTCCATGACAGTGAGGCAACCACTGTCTTGATCTTTTTTATCAAAGATTAGTTTGTTGGTTTCAGAGTTTCACATAACTCAGAGTTTGTGTTTAAGCCAGCCATCTATGCTGCCACTTGGATGAGGGATTTTCAAGGACTAGCTCTGGGGGACTAGTGGGTCTTTCTTACTGTGCATATCAGAGTTCACCAGAGAAACAGAATTGTATGCATATGTCATGTATATATGAAATATATAAATATACGATTATATATAATATATATACAATACATAAGTCTATAAAAATTGGGCCAGACGTGCTGACTTAATGCCTTAATCTTATCACTCTGAGAGGCCAAGGTGAGAGTTCAAGAACAGCCTGGGCAAAATAGTGAGATCTTGTCTCTACAAAAAAAAAATTTTTTTTAATTAAAAATTTTTAAAAAAATTTTTTAAATCAAAAATTAAAAATTTTTTTTTTAAATTAGCCAGGTGTTATGGTGCACACTTGCAGTTCCATCTACTTGGAAGGCTTAGGTGGGAGGATTGCCTGAGCCCAGGAGGTCGAGGTTGTGGTGAGCTGTAATCATTCCACTGCACTCCACCTGGGTGACAGAGTGAGACTCTGACTCAAAAAAAATATATATAGATATAGAATATCTATAACACTTATAACATCTATAACATATAAAATCATTTATAATTATATACGCAATTATAAATTTTCATAATTTGTATGGTTATATTTATATATTATATAATTACGTACATTACAAAATGATAATAATTTTATATATAATATATATGCATATATAATAAGCATTTAGTCATATATATGATTTATATATAAATAGTATGTAAAATATATATAAAATATATGTAAAATAAAACATAACTACATAAAATATATAAATATGTCCTCACATAAATGTTATGTACACAGATGTAAATCGTATATACACATGGTTTTAGGGAATCGCCCCATGCAGTTGTCCAGAACTTGTAGACTGCAGCCTCGGGCGAAGTTGATGCTATGGACTGTGGTGGGGATAGAGCTCCATCTTCCCTGGGAACCCCGGCTTTCATCCTTGGGGCCTGCTCTGACTGCAGGGGGCCCTCCTGTGTTATGGGTATAATCTCCTGTGCTCAGGGCCGCTGGGCTGGTGATGCTAACCATGGCCAGCCAACACCCTCACAACAGAAGGACAAATCCTGTGTGACTCCACCCACACCGGGTTCCTGAAGTTGCCACATTCATATCAACGAGGACGGCGTCTGGTCGGATCCAGCCCCACAGCCCGGCCCGGTCCATGTGTTCAACAACCCTCCTGTGAGCTGAGACCGCCCGCCCTGGCCCTGGAGGAGAACTCGGGGAGGCGAGAGGCAGACCCAGGGAACCAGCCTGCAAGGGGGTCCCGTTCCATCCTGGGAGCCCCAACGGCATCTCATCTCTCACCAACCATGTGGGTGCCCGACCAAGCAGCGCTCCCCGTGGGGGTGGTGCCGCATCCCCAAAGGCCCCTGCGGCCAGCCACGGGGCAGCAGCTGTCGTCCAACACCAGAGGGATCTCTGCACCCTCCCAGGACGGTCCACTTGCAGTTGAGGATCTGCTGATGTTGCAATAAGAATAACCTTTGCTGCGAGGAAGGGACCCAGCGTGTCTTCGTGTCAGCCAGATGCCAGCATCGCCACCCCCACGTGTGCTGTCTGGCAGGCCTGGGAGCAGTTTGGCCGTGGAGCCTGGGCCCGCCCTTCCCACCCCCCCCAAAAGCCCATGTGTTTCTCAGAGAATGTAGGCCATGTGTCACTGCTTCATTTACACTTTGCTCATCAAAACACGGTTTTGTACGCGCTAATTGGCACTGGGGCCGCCTTTCAGATCTCCTTTATGAGCCTTTACCAGCCCTCTTGGCTCGAGCCAAGTGTTAGCAGAGCCTCCACTTCCAAAGGCTGAAGTTTGGTCCGAAGTGCAGAGGGCTGGTGTCAGAGGAGAACTGTGCTTGGCCGAACATTCTCTCCTGACTGGAGGCTGAGCAGAGCCAGGCAGTTGGGAAAGACACTAGGATCTGGGCAAAGTTTATTGTCTTCTCCTCTTATATTTTCCAGGCTGATGACAGACATTGAGCTGGGAGTCTGGGGACTCCCTGTCACCTGTCCCTTGGGGCTGCTTGTGTGTGGCTGTGGCCTTACATAGGTTCGAGAAGGGTCTAGGCAGCAACTTTCTTTATAATAGTCTGTTTTCTTCTGCTTAAGGATGGGGCTTAGGGTTATCCTGTTCCCTCTCCTCTCTGAAACTCCATCTGCTCACCTATCCATCCATCCATCCACCCATCCATCTATCCACCCATCTACCCATCCACCCACTCATCCATCCATCCATCCATCTACCCATCCACCCAACCATTCATCCATTCACCCATCCATCTACCCATCCACCCACTCATCCATTCATCCATTCACTCACCCATCCATCCACCCATCCACCAAACCATTCATCCATTCACCCATCCATCTATCTACCCATCCACCCACTCATCCATTCATCCATTCACTCATCCACCCATCCACCCATCCACCCACCCACCCATCCATCCACCTGTTCATCTGCTGATTTTGCTGGACCCTGTTGTCTGACAAGTGCTGTGACAAGGGCAGGGCATGGTGACCCACAGGCGGCCTTCCCTGAGGCCTCTGTAGACCAGATGAATTTGTGGGAGACAGAGCTGATGGCTAAACAGACATGATGAATCTTCAAGGATAAGGCGAAAGGGGGAGCTCCCTTAGCCATGGGAGGGGAGGCGGCTCTGGAAGGACATGGGGTAGGGGAGGGTGTTCTGGCTGGGGACAGAGCAAGTATGGGACTCCAGAGACGCATGAGGACCTGCCTGAAGTGTGTGTGGCTGTCGTGGTAGGGCCGACCTCAGAGAGGGGGCTGAGGTGGACAGGACCGGGCCACGCATCTCACCTACTTGTGGTATGGGAAGATGTGGTGTGTTTTCAGCAGGAGTGTGGCGTGGCCAGGTAGCAGTGTCAAGGTGTGGCTCATCGGGATGTGGTCTGTGTTGGTAAGATCCACCCTCTCGATCACACTGTTCTGTGAGTTTCCACGAGCGCAAACTGCTATGTAGCTAACACCGATTCAGACACAGGACAGCTCCGTCTCCCCTGCTTTTGTGCCCTCGGAGTCAGCCCCTCCCTGTCAGCCCTAGCAGCCCCCTCTGGTTTCTGTCTTTGGAGGCAGTATTGCCTGTTCTGAAACGTCCTAGAAATGGAACTGTCCAGTGCGTAGCCCTCGGGTCTGTCCCCGTTCATGTGTCGTGGTGCATCCGACATCTGGGTTGCAGCATGTGTGGATCCTCTGACCCTGCATGTGTTCTGGGTCTGCGACCCTGCCCTGCTTGCCTGTCACCTGCTGCAGCTCATCCGGCTGGTCCTGGATGCTGGCGATTGGGCCTGAGCTGCGGTGGGCCTTTGGGGTCAGGCTGGCACTGCCAGCCCTTAGGTCCCGCTCCCACCCAACCAGTGCTGGGTGCTTGGGGGGATTTCAGAAGCCCACATTTACATCATACAAGATGGCAGGCCCTTCTCTGGGGTGGCTGTGCCATGTCCCCGACAGCATGGCACCTGTGGTTCTGCCAGTCTCGGGGATGCGGCCCTGCTTGTGGGGATGGCAGCCTCTCACTGAGGTTTTGAGGGTGCATGTCCCCAATGACTAGTGAGTTCAGTGCATTCCATGGGCCTCCCCTGCTGTTTTAGGGTATGTCTATGGGTGTGTGGGGCAGACAGTGCAGGCTGGAGTCAGAGGACCTGCGTCCCAGTCAAAGCTGCCGACTTGCTGTGTGACCTGAGTCAGGTCACTTGCCCTCTCTCAGTCTCACTTCCCACAGCTGTTTTTCTTCTTTCCTTCTTTGTCTAAAGAGAATAACTGATGAATACAAATTGTGTGCACGTAAGGTGTGCAGTGTGATGCCTCGAGATGCGAATTCACTGTGAAAGAATCACTGCACTCACGCTGATGCCCACGTCCGGTGCCTCCCCTAGCACCTGTTTTGGTGGTGCGAGCACCTAAGAGCTGCTCTTGCAGGTCTCCATGGTGCTGTGTGTCATTACTCACGAGTTTGTACCCTTCCCCTTCACACCTCGCCCTGGTGGCCACCCTACAACCTCTGCTTCTACAAGGCCACCTCCTTCAGATTCCACATTTAAGTGAGTCCACGCTTGTTTGCCTTTCTGTGTCTGGCTTATTTCGCTTAACATGAAGTCTTCCAGTTCTGTCCACTTTGTTGCAAATGACAAGATGTCACTCTTAAGGCTGTGTAGTATTCCATGTGCATAGACACCATATTTACTTACCCACTCCTCTGTCACCCCACCCGCCCAAGCCCTGCCACTCAGGCCTGTCCTTTTAGAGTGTCCTCTGTTGGTGGACACCTAGGCTGATTCTATCTCTTGGCAACTGTGACCAGGGCTGGTGTGGCCACAGGAACGCAGGTGGCCTTTCAATGCTGGCTTGCTTCCCTTTGGCTGCACACACATGAGTGGGGTTGTAGAATCGCGTGGTGGTTTGATCTTTCCTTTTTCAAGGACCCTCATGCTGTCTCCTTGGTGGCTACACACCTTTCCCCCAGCGGTGGTGAGGGCTGCTTGTCATTCCTCCTATCTGGGCTACCTGGGGTGCAATGCTTCCCGGGCTGCAGGGAGGATGAAGGCCAAGGTACAGACAGGAGGGTGCCTTGGAGGTCCATGTTTATTGCAGGACAACTGTTGTTGTCTCATGCCACGGTCTCAGCCCAGGGGGCTTCCCTCAAGAGCCAACAGGTGCAGGGGGATGAAGGGTGGTCACGACTTCACCTCCTGCATGTGGGTCCTCAGCTGTGACTTGTGTGATCCCCTTCCCCCCTCCTGTCTCCTACCCTTCCTACCCTCATGGGTCATCAGGAGGGGGGTGACATGTGGATGTGCCCGCTGAGGGAGTGTTGTTGCGGGGTGCAGGTCATCCCAGCCAAGCCCAGCCTGTGCACACCTGCCTTCCCCCACGGGCAGTCTCCTCTGCAGTGTCCTTATCTCCAGACCCTTGTCCCCTGTCCCGTTGGGGTGGGACCAGCCCAGCCTGGCTTACGAAACCCAGAGGCTCCTGGCCTGGCTTTGATGCCAAGTTACTGTGTGTCTGTAGGCACACTGCTCATTCTCTCTAGGCCTCATCTTTGTGGTGGCGAGAGGAGCAGAGGTAGCAGTTGGGGGTGTCTGGCAAAGCAAGGGCATCCCTGGTGCCCGCGGGCCCTCTCTCCATGCTTCCTGGTGAGTGGGGGTGGGTCCAGGGCTCAGCATGGCCACAACTCCTGTGTCTGCTTTGACCATGGATTTGGTGAGTTTGCCCATTCCCTACTTGTCTCTGTTGTCATCATGATGGAATGAACGACAGAAACAACACTCTGCTCCAGGACCGCTGTGGAGATGAGATGTGAACACAGATCTGATGCCTGCCGGGTGCCCCCAGAGTCATGGGGAGTGTGTTTTGGAGATTGCGACCCAAGGAGCTTGCTCCTGACTATGCCCTGGGTGCATCTGAGACCCCTCCCAGAGTAGGGGATGTGCCTTTATTTCTGCCAGGATGGCACACATGAAGAACGCCCAGTTCGCAATCTTGGCCCCCAACGCACACACTTAAAAGTGATGATGGCATTCCTTGTTGCCAAGCACTGAATCTACATGACTTCTAACTGACAGAGTTCCCGAATGTCAGTCTATAGAAAGTGCCCATGCTCTGTGGTTAAATAAGAGCATTGCAAAGAGTATAAACTGGTGTAAGACACACTACTGCCTTACCTCAGGGAGAAGTGCCCTGTGTCCTGAGATCACATCTTCCCTATTGTTTGACAGAATGATAATGATTGTAAAGGCCAGTATATTTTTAGAATTTATATTTAAATTGTGGAAATAAAAATGGTCACACCTACAGGAGTCCAGAAGACTCTCCTGGAAATTTCACTGATATTTGGACAACTGTTCTGGCCAATATGGAATAACAGGAATGGAATTTCTCCTCCCTCTATAAAATTCTAGAAAACTGGATGAAATGTGCAAAGCACAGATTTCAGATGTTGGATAACAGGCAGCACAAGGCTCTGACCCCTGAAGAGAAGGGACACAAGTGTCTGGGGTTACATCAAGTCACTGCAGGGAGGGGAAATGAAATTGAAGTGGCTGTCTCACTCAGCAGAAGAGAGAGAAGCTGGAGTTAAGGGAGGAAAAATTAGCAAGAACTGGAGGGCAGAGTCCTGGGAGGAAAGAACTGCAGAAGAGAGTGGGAGATCTTCAGAGTGGCCTCAAGGGTTAGGTCAAGCACTGAAGTATATGTGTATGAAGAAGATGCTGAAGGCTAGGAAAGACCCACTCCAAAGGGGCAGTCAGAACCAACTTGGAGCTTACATGGGGCTGGGATAGTTTGTGCTCCCACCAGCTGGGCTGAAAGACCTTATAATTTTCATGGAGCAGAAGCCTCAGAAAGGTATTGTCTGAGTAATAGTGGCAAATCAGCCTTCACCTAAGGCTGTTCTGGGCCCACCCTAACTACACTTGCAAGCATACAATGATAATGATTGGTGAGTTTGCCCATTCCCTACTCATCTCTGTTGTCATCGTGATGGAATGAACAACAGAAACAACACTCTGCTCCAGGACCGCTGTGGAGACAAGATGTGAACACAGATCTGAGTGCCTACCGGGTGCCCCTAGAGTCATGGGGATCTGACTGATTCCATATCACTTAACTGCACACCAGAATAAAATCCAACAATATTTAAAGGAGTTAAACAAAAGCCAGAAGTCAATGAACATTCACAATGTCTAGCATTTAATAAAAAATAACCAGACATGCAAAAAATTAAGATCCCTAATTGTGGGGTGGGAATTGAGCAATTGAAAGTGATAGATGATGGAATTCACAGACAAGGGTGCTGAAACAGCTATTAAAACATGTTTCACATGTTCAAAAGAAAGAGAAAACATGACCATGTAAGGAGAGAAATGAAACATATCAAAAGGCACAGACAGGCTTCAGAGATGAAAATTTATTATGTGAAATGAAAAATGAACTGGATGGAATTCATAGAAGAATAGAAAAAGATAAAAGATCACTGAAGAAGAAAGGATGACTGAGTTTAATGTTAGAGAAATGATAATTATAGCTATAAAAATTATATCAAAGTAGGCAAAAAAATCTAAAAATGAGCAACAAGACACTGGTGACATGTGGGATATCATCAAGTCATCTGGCCTGCATGTAACTTAAGATCTAGAAAGAGAGGAGAAAGAAGTGGGGGACAAAGAAATAATGGCCAAACATTTCCCGAATTTGGTAGAAATTATAAATCCACAGATCCAAGAAGCTCAAGAAACCCATAAACATTAGGAAAGTCACATCAAGTCACATTATAAACAAATTGCTGAAGATCAATGATAGGGAGAAATCAGAGAAGCAGTCAGAATAAAAAGAGACACATTATGTAGAAGGGCACAAAAATATGAAAGACAGCAGACCACTTGACAGAGACCATGCAAGCCAGGAGGCCATGGGAGATGTCTTGAAAATGCTAATGGGGGAAGCCTGCCAAGAATTTTTTTTTAACCCAAGAAAGATATCATTAAGATAAAGACCATTTTAGACAAATAAAAACTGATAGAGATCATTGTCAGCAAATCTCTACAAGGAGTGTTAAAGATTTTCTTCAATGTTTCTTTATTTTACTTCTTCCAGCAGGAAAACAAACCAACAAGCAAACAAATGCCCAATTAATCTGAAAGTCGGCAAGAAAAAAGAAGCAAAGAACAGATGGGCAAGTAGAACACAAATAGCAAGAAGATAGATTTAAACCAAACCTTACCTATTTGCCTTCCCAGAAACTTAACTACAAGTAGCCTATTGACCAGAAACCTCACCAAGAACATAAACAGTCAATTTACATTTTACTAAATTTACTAAATGTGCACTGCCTGACACCCAAAATTAGGACAGAGATAAAAAGACAGAATAAAGAAGCAAGACCCAAGTATATCTTATCTACAAGACATGCAGTTTAAATATAAAGGCACAAATAGGTTAGAAGGAAGAGGGTAGGGTAGAGCGTGTGAATGCCAACCAACAAGGAGAGAGGATGGTTTTGTTACTGGTAGATAAGGTGGATGTCACAGCAGAGCTTGTTAGCAGGAATGACGAAAGTCGCTTGACAAAGGGCCGTGTCATCAAGAGGACACACAATCTTAAGTGTGTAGATTCCTAATAAGACTGAAAAGTACATGAAGCAAACTTGATTGAAGTGAAAAGAAAAATAGAGAAATTCAGGACTGCAGCCGGAGTCTCCAGCACCACCGTATCAATCAGGGTCTACCCAGCAGAGCAGAACCGGAAGGAGATCTGTGTATACCTACTGCCAACTCTCGAGCAACATAGGTGTGAGCAGCCAGGGTCCACTGACATGCAGGTTTTCTGCCACCTCTGAGACAGCAAGACCAGGCCCTCCTCTCCCGCCTCCTCTCCTTCCTCTCCACTTCCCCTTCCTCCTCCTCCTTCTCACCCCACTTAATGGGGTGAAGACCTTCATGATGATCCACTCCCACTTCATGAAGACTAAATATATCTTCCCTTCCTCATGCTTTTCCTAAGAACATTTTTTTTCCTCTTGCTTACTTTATTATAGGAGTACAATATATGCCATACAAAATATATGTTATCTATGGTTTATGTTCTTGGTAAGGCTTCTGGTCAACAGGCTATTTGTAGCTAACTTTCTGGGGAGTCAAAAGTTATTCACAGATCTTCAGCTGTGCGGGGGTCTTGTCACCCCCTGCCCCTACTTTGTTCCATGGCCAGCTATGTGTATGTGTGTCTGAAAAAATGAAATTGGCCTGTGTAATTGTGGGGCCTGGCTACACAAGTCTGAGAGCAGCCTGACATGACACTGGCCTGGCTGTTGTTCATAGGAGAATTTCTTCTTTCTCCTGGGAAAGTCTCACCTGGCTTTTAAGATCTTCTTATTAAGTCAGGCCACCCAAGATGATATCCCTTATTAAAGGTGAATGGATTACAGACTTTATTTCTGCAAAATCCCTCCACAGCAGCATCGAGATTAGTGTTTGATTAGATGACTCGGTTGGTAGACTCACCAAGTAGACACATTGGAAAATATCATAGCGCTCTCTCAACAACTGATAGAAAAAGTAGACAGAAAGTCATTAACATTTAGAAGAATTGAGAGACATTAGCAACCAACTTTATTTAATTGGCACTTAATGAAAAGTCCACCTGACCACAGTAGAAAGGACATGGAATGTTTGTCAGAGTGGACTACATTCTAGACATAAGACAGACATCAATAAATTTAAGAAGATTGAAATCACACAAAATATATTTTCTGACCACAAGAGGATTAGTTTAACTAGGTATCAGTAAAAGAAAGATGTCTGAAAACTTTCTAAATATTTGGAATTAAACAACACACTTCTACATAACTCACGTGTCAAAGAAGAAATCACAAGGGAAATGAGAAAATACTCGTAACTGCTTGAACACGGAAATGTATCACATTCAAACGTGTAGAATGCAGTTGAAGCCATATTTTAGAGGAAAATTCGTAGTATTAAATGCTTACATTAGGAAAGAAGAGAAGTGCCAACTCAATTGCCACCTTAAGAAACTAGAGAAAGAAGAGCAAGTTAAACTTGAAAGCAGAAGGAAGGAGAGTAAGGGGAGAAGTTAGTGAAACAAAAAACAAAAGCCACAGACAAAGCCAATTTCACTGCTTCTTTTGAATCTGCTGTGATCTATACAGCAAGCTATAAAGCAGGAATGATGGTCCTTCCTCAATCACAGATAAGGAAAAGGCTCAGAGAAGCCCGAGACTGGGCAGCTGGTGCAAGGCAAAGCTAGGACCTGACGCCAAGCCTCTTGAAGTCTCGCTCACCTCCTGCCACACCAGGGCAGTCCCACTCCTGGGATGCTGCAGGTCAGAGCCTGGGGAACTGGGGACGCCTGGCACCCTGCACTACCCGCAGCTCATCAGATGCCTTGGGTTGCCAGGGACCCTGTGACATTGGTCCCAGACCACACACGACTCCCACATTTCAGCCGATGGCTGGCATGTGCAGGGCCATGTGTGCTCCACCCTGGGAAGCTTTTGTTTTGGGAGACGCCAGATGAGCATCGTTCTGGCATGCTCTCTCTATGAGGACATCCACCCAGAGATGTGTGGCGGGAGAACACACCTGGGAGAACTCACTGCACCTGGCCCCACATCCAAGAAGGAGATTCACTTTGCAGTGCCAGAGAGCCTGGCAAGACCCGTCCTGGCTTCTTCCAGCCCCAGCAGAGGCTTGTCCATCAGCAGTGTGACAGGGCCTTATGCTCCACCCTCTCCCCAGGACGTCCCAGGGCAGGCCCTGGTCCACAACGGCTCAATCTTGGAACTCCCAACAACAGTCAAAGGAATGATGGTGGCAGGGACCATTGTATCGTTATGACTACATGTGTGTCCCTGGGCGGATCACTGAGCTGCTTGTGGTGGACCGTGCTGTGACCTGACCATCCACAGACAGCCTGCACGTCTCTCAAGACTCACCAACGTCCGGTGCACCACGCTGCTGACTCACCTGCTTTGGAGCAAGTTTGGGTCAAAAGAGGCAGTGAAAAGAGGAAAGGTGACCCCAACCAATGTCCAACGGAGCATGAAGATGCTGAAGGGATGGTTCCTCCATGCTGCCTGGGAGCTCTGGCCAGCGGCAAGTTCCGTGTGTACGTGGCATTGGCCGGCGAGCTCCCATCCAGGGCCCACAGAAGCTTCAGGGGGTTGTGGAAACCCCGAAGCCACAGAAAGCGCATCTGCGGGAGGTGGTGACTGACAGGTGATAATGTTTTACTGGAGCAGAAACATTTCCGGACTAGCTTTCCTTTACTCATCTGGATAAAAAGTGGGGGCACACGGGAGGAGAGAGAATGAGAGAACAGAGGCAGATTAAGGGGACTGCGCTGAGCTCCTTTGCCAAGTTGCACACCGCGGGCCGCTTCTGCAACACAGATGAGACTCGGGGTGAGTGCAACGGTTCTGAGCACTTAAGGGCTGGAGGCTCCTGGCTCCCCCCACCGCTCCCTCCTCCTCCGTTCCCACTCCCCACTGGCAAACGAGCTTGTTTTTTCTTCCATGCGAATCCAACGAAGTCAGGATATTGGCTGTAGTTGAAGCAACATGTTCTAAGGTATCAGTTCCCCCAAGGCACTTCCTGTCCCAGACGTAGCCTGGGATGTGGCCCCAACACCCGCAGCTCTGCAGCTTTGCGCTCCTGTTCTGTTGGTCAAACCACTGAGCCCTCTCCTCCGTGCTGCAGGGCCCAGAGCGGAGGAACCCCACAGAGGAAAAGTTGAGGGGTAGTGGGGGAGAGCTTTGAGAGCCAGAGGAGGGGATGCTTGGTAAAGGGACTGGGGAGGGAAAGCCAGATGCCCCAGGGACAGAAGCGCAGCCCGCCATCTGCCTGAGACTGAAAAGGCCTGAGGAGATGGGGACCTGCCACTGAACGTTGAGTCCTGCCGCCCCAGAGATGCGGCCACAGGAAAGTGGTTGCAATGAGAAACTGGGAGGAAAATGCAATTTTTCTTGGCTGCATCGCCTTAATTTCCTCTGCCCCTGGCAATGGGCATGTTTATCTCTCCTCCTACCAGAGGGGCAAGACTTCCCCCTGTGCCACCCTATAGGGCAGCAAGAGACCCACAGTGCTGATGCCTGCCCACCATCTGTCTCAGCCCATGGCCACCATCCATCTCAGCCTGTGGTTACTGTCCGTATTAGCCTATGGTCACCGTCCATCTCATCTGTGGTCACTGTCCGTCTCATCCAGTGGTCACCGGGAGGCAGGAATAGGCACGGCTTCCACAAAGCAGAGTGACCTTGGATGGAGGAAGACTCCCCGACCCTCACAACCACATGGTGGCGGAGGTGCTGCTGTTTCACAAGCGTTTCAGAAGGTGTGAGAGATGCCAGGGACCCGGGACATCTTCCTGTATCCTGGTCCCGGCCAGGTGTACACTCAGGGTCACTCCCTCTCATCTTCCTGGCTTCACGCCTGCCTTGGGCTGGGCCGTGCTGAGGCACATGCATGCATACATGCAAACACACCCACACACTCAGACACAGACACACACACGACTCACACACGCACAAACACAAAAACACAATACCTAGTCACGCATGTGCAGATTCTCGCACACAGGACACACGCATACACGTGCAAGACTCACACACTCATGTGGTTACACTCTCATGCATACACACCCAGACACACATTCACACACTCACATGCAAACACCCACTCACACAAACATATGCATGCTCACTTAGACACAGGCTCGTGCCCCTCAGACGCATACACCCACCCACACACATATGCACACTTGCAACACACACTTGTGTGCCCAGGCTCACACGCAACAGTTGCATACTCAGGACGTCCGCCTGGTCCCGGGGGTCAGGAAACCATTGGCACGCACACACGCTCACATCACAGCTCATGACACCAGGCGCTGCTCCTCTTCTCTAGGAATACCCCACTCTAAAGTGTGGCAGAGTCCAGAGCACCCAGGGGGGCTGCAGGGGGTGTGACAGGGCCCGGAGACCCTCCTTCCGGGAGGATGCCCCACACTAGGCCTTCTCACATCAAGGACACCTTTCCCCTGCAGGACCCTGGACATGTCCTGGTGCCAGGACTGGGTTATGCAAGTGACATTTCCTTATAAACCAGCCCGTAAGGGGGCCTATATGCTCCTCCAGAAGCCCCTGGAAGTGGGGCCACTCCTCCCTGTGAAGGCTGGGTGACCTAGGTGAACAGTGGGGCTCCATCATGTGCTGGGAAGGTGGACTAGGCCCCATCACGCACCAGGGAAGGTGGACCGGGTTCTATCATGTGCCAGGGAAGGTGGGCTAGACCCCATCACTTGCTGGGATAGGTGGGCCAGGCTTCATCACGCACTGGGGAAGGTGGGCCGGCTCCATCACATGCCAGGGAAGGTGGGCCAGGCCTCACCCCGTGCCAGGGTCTGACCTGGCAGGGTCACCTTGTGTCCCCCACATGGCAGCTCTGGGGCTCTCGGCCAACTGTTCCAGAGAGGACTCGTGGGGTCAGGGGTCGGAAGACAGCTCTGGAACACAAGGACCCACCATGTTCTCCCAAAGCCTGGTGGAGACCTTCTGCCAACAGCTGACAGGGCCAGGGCTTTTGGCAAGTACAAGCCAAGTGTGAGGGCTGTGTGCACCGAAGCTGTCCCAGGTGGACAAATGTATGCAGAACAAAGTAAGCATGGCGGGAGGGCACTGGCATCCAGGGCTCTGGCCAGGCTGGGGAAGGGGTGAGCCAAGTTGTTTGAGCGTGTCACTGTGGATACCCAGGGTTGAGTGCCAGAGGATGTGACTCTGAGATACAGGACACATTTGACCTCGGGGCTCCAGACACCCAGCATGCCCCTGTCACCACGGAGACAGCTCTGGGAGGCACAGGGCTTGTCAGGAAAGAAGGTTCTAGCAGTCTAGCAGAGAGTGGGGGTGGAGGGCCTAGGGGATAGAGAGGGGGCTGGAGGTGCTCACCAGAAGGTAGACCCGGTGGGCATCTGGCCTGCAAGTCAGGCTGGCTGGGATCCCTGCTGAGATCCCCAGGGTCCAGCCCACCGGCATGGGAGCCCTGAGTGGGCTGAGTCAGCCAGGGACATCAAGGCAGCTCATCCTTGCCTCCAAGCTGCCTCTCGGGTCCTGCTGGGCCCAGCTCAGAGCACCAGTGGGCTCAGTTCCCTGGGAGTGCACCAAGTGCCCGGCACCCACCCCTACACACATATTGTTAAGAACCAGATTGCCCAGTGGCGGGGGTGAAATGGAATGGGTCATAGTGGGAAAATGCCAGGGAAGGTGGGGGGTGGGGCACACCTCATCAACAAGAGTACCACCTAATGAACATTTGTATACCTAACCCTGAATTGTACCCCACGTCTTTAAAATTAAAAACTTTTTTAAAAAGATCCAGATTGCCCTGATAAAAATGCAGATTATGTCGAATGTCTCCTAAACGTGGTGTTTTGCAGTCTCTCTAACTAGAACAATGTGTGGTTGCGCCCATTCAAGGAAGGAAGGACAATCCGCCACTCTGCTGAGAGGTTTGGTGGGGCCATGGTACCCACCACGGACCCCGGCCACATGAACCCAGAGTTTACCCAAGTCCTTTTTTTCTTTTTTTCCTTCTTTTTTTTTTTTGACTTGGAGAAATCTCTGTAAATTGAATCCCACAAATGCTGTGAGAATCCCAAATGTGGTTTACAGAAACAGTTTGAAGGAGTCCAACTTAATTCCAGATTGCCTGAAATTTTTTTTTTTTTTTTACATCTGTGAAATCAAAACCAGACTGAGTGCTGTTTGAGACGTGGAGGCTGGTGCTAATTTTCTCCCATGGCTAGCACAGCCTCCTGAGCTTCCGACCTCTCAGTGTGTATCTGGGAGCGTCTCCAATTGCCTGGGTCCTCCTCTCCGCCTCCCGTGGGTTCGCCCATCTGTTACTCCCAGTGGGTCTCAGGGAAGGGCCCTGGGTAGAAAGGCGGGTGGGAGTGGCGGCCAAGGGGTTGCATGCAGCCCTGGCTCTGCCTCTGGCAGGAGTTCCAACTCTGCTCCCTGGTCCTCCTGTGACCCCGTTTCCACCTTGGAGCCTGGGTCCTGGTCCCAGGCGGATGCACAGAGTGTCTCCAAGCAACCCCTGAGCTCCTCACCTCCAGGTCTTTGGCCTTGCTGTGACCCTTCCTGTCTGGCGAGGATGATGTCTCCTCATCTTCCAGTGTCCAGACCTAGGTCACCTTTTCTGTGATTTCCCAGCCCTTCCTCTATCCCAAACACTGCATGCTACTCCCTCCCCACGTGCCCACGGAACTTTGTGTCCCCTGTGATCATGGTCCCGATCACATCTTGGGGTGACCGTCTGCTGTGTGCTCGGTGTCTGGGCAGGACTAGGGTGCTGTAGCTGCTGTCCTGAGAGCCTGGACTGCTGTGTTGAGGGGGACGCTGAGGCTACATCGGCCCAGGGGAAGACACGTTGTGGTTTAATGACACGTGACTGTGCATAGGAAGGATGAAGTGGCAGCTCCTGGACAGGCTTTTGCCACCATCCAGTTCCTGCAGTGCTTAGACCTGAACACAGCATTAGCCTCTGCTGGGAACTTGTAACCTGGACCCCTGGGCCCCGCTTCTGGGAATTCTGATTCTAGAGGACGGGTATGGGCCCCAGAATCTGTATCTCTTTCTTTCTTTTTTTCTTTTTTAAGTGAGAAAGCGGCATTTATTGAGAAGACAGAAAAGCTCCCACAGTGGGAGGGGACCCGAGGGAGTAGCCCCAGAATCTGTATTTCTAACATGCTATTGGGGTTGTCAATGCCAGGTCCCCAGGCCGGGGCACAGATGCTGGTCCCAGACCAGCAGCCTCAGTGTCCCTTGAGAGCCTAGTAGACACGCCGACTCTGCCCGCCCAGGCTCACAGCAGGAGGGTTTGCCTTTCATCCACCCCAAGGGTTGGTGACTATGAGTGTCAGATTTGAGAAACTTTAGGGCCTGAGGTCCCTGGTGCAGGGTCTGTGCCCCTTTTCCTGTGTCCTTGAATCCCTGACAGCTTCTGTACAAGGGAGGCTTCAAACATGCTTGGAGATCGAAGGCACTGGAAGCCACATGTCACCTCATTTCTGCCTCTCCCAAATCTTGTGTTCCCCAGCGAGGAGAGGGCATCTTGTTGGAAAGCCCTGGAAGGACAAAGGACATTACTTCCACAGGGCACCCAGAAGTGTCACCCAGCAAGCTCCCTGGTTATACCAGGGCCGCCACTCCACAGTTGTACCTGCCTGGACCCTCCTGGGAACAGAACTGCCCCCTGTCCCTTCTGACAACAATGAAATCCAAATGCATGTCTCAAAGCAGCGCCGGGTAGAGGAACCAGAAGGACCTACCTGGCAATGCTTGGGTTCCCACCCCTAAGCAGTTGAGAGGAACACAGGTCCCTGGGGGGAGCACATGATGGTTCATCCCAGGAGGGTCTCTCTTGGTGATGTCTGGTTGGGTCTCTCATGGTGATGTCTGGTGCCTGCATATCCCTGGGACTTTGCTCTAAAAAAACGGAGTATACTCATGTATTCACCCACTCAACATGCATTTTTTATGCTCCTACTGTATGCCAGGCACAGGGCTGCTGCTGGGGAAATGCTCTCACAGGGGGAGAAAAAGAAACAGTGTGTTGGGTGAAAGTCAGACTCCCACCAGCTTCTCCCTTGAGAGCTAATTGGTAGAGTTCATTTATTCTTGAATAGTTCTTTCTTTCTTCATCCCTTCATTCATTCACTCCCTAAATGCCATGACATGGTAATAGGTCCTGTAAATAATTTATTTTTTGTCAATTTATTTTTATTTTATTTTTGTCAGAGTCTCACTCTGTCACCCAGACTGGAGTGCAGTGGCATGATCACGGCTCACCACAGCCTTGACCTCCTGGGCTCAGATGATCTTTCCACCTCAGCCTTCCAAGTAGCTGGGACTACAGGTGCGTGCCACTACAGTCTGCTAATTTTTTGATTATTTGTAGAGATGAGGTCTTGCTATGTTTCCCAGGTTGGTCTCAAACTCCTGGGCTCAAGCAATCTTCCCACCTTGGCCTTCCAAAGTGCTGGAATGACAGGTGTGAGCCACCACACAGGCCTATTTTTATTTTTTTTAATTTTAATTTTATCTTAGAATAAGGTGATACCCATGAAGATTTGTTACATAGGTATATTGCATGATGGTGAGATGTGGGCTTCTGATGGGTCAGCCCCCTGTAGAGAATTAAAAATGAATAATACGCAAGTCCTGCTCTCACAGAACACAGGCAAGTGTGATTAGACACCATGTTTGGCAGACTGAGGTGAGGGCTTTGGAATGTTCCTGGTCATTTCTGCAGGGTTGTTCTGTCTAGGACAGGGGTATAGGTGCTCCTCCCAAATTCACATGTTGAAGCCCTACCACCCAATGTGGTATGCTTGGGGAGGGGTCCTTGGCAGGTGAGTAGGCTTAGGGAGGCATACAAGTGGGGCCCATGATGGGATTAGTGGAGGAGATCGGAGCTCTGTGCTCTCACCTGGTGAGGGTGCATGGGAAGGCAGTCAGGTGGCCATCTGCGAGTCAGGAAGAGGGCCCACACCCGGAACCAGTCAGCCCAAACCTGCATCTGGGGTTTGCAGCCTCCAGAACCGTGAAAAACAAAAGTCCTCTTGGGGAAGTCATGCAGCCTGCAGTGTCTTGCTGTGGTGGCCCGAGTCGGCTGAGACATTGGGCTTTCCCCAGAGCCATCCCAATGGAAGCCTACAGGTGAGTATGGCCCCTCACCATGACAGTGGAATAGGGATATGATTCCAGGGAGACCTCAGTGTCTTTCCCTTGGCACTTGCTAGGTTGCGGTGTGTTGTCTGGGCCAGGTAGTTCTGAAAGTGCCTCCTTAGCAACTCTTTAGGAGATGGAGACAAGTTTCAAGGTCTTGTCCACTTTGCACAGAAAGATGACACGCTGTAAACAGGAAAGACAATGGCAGGCCCATGGGTTGGGTTCTATCCCATGGGATGTGGGGCCACAGGTGTCTCTAGGCCACTTGACTGAGTCTTAGCTCCTGGATCCTCGGAATCAGATGCCCAGAAGTGTAGGTCAGCTGAGCAGAGCCAGATGATGGGTCCATGGCTTAGGTCACACACAATGATGACAATGTTGAGAATGATCATATAATGATGACAATGATGATGATGATGTCATGGTGATGATGATGATGGTGATGATGGTGATGGTGGTGATGGTTATGATGATGATGGTGATGGTGACGGTGATGATGGTGATGGTGATGATAATGTGATTGTGATGATAATAGCATGACGATGGTGAAAATGATGATGATAGTGGTGTGGTGTGGTGTGGTGTGATGGTGATGACGATGATGGTGATGATGATGATGCTGATGATGGTGGTGACAGTAATAATAGTGACTGTGATGATGTGATAATGATGATGGTGAAGATGATGTTGGTGATTGTGACAATGATAATGTGATGGTGATAATGATGGTGATGATGATGGTGGTGATGGTGATCATGATCGTGTTAGTCCACTTTCTGCTTCTATAACAGAATGTCACAGAGTGGGTAATTTACTAAGAACAGAAGTTTGGCTCATAGTTCTTGAGGGCATGATGTCGGCATCTGGTGAGGACCTTGGTGCAAGCAACTGCAAGGCAGAGAAAAAGGGGGCTGAACTCCCATGATAACTAACCCACTGCCATGATCATAGTATTCATCCATTCATGAGGGCAGAACCCTCATGACCTAATTGCCTCTTAAAATTTCCACCCCTAATGCCATCACAATGGCAGTTAAATTTTGACATACATTTTGGAAGGGGCATTCAAATCGTAGCAATGATAATGGTGAAGATGACAATGATGAGGATGATGGTGGTGAAGATGATAGTGATGATGATGATAGTTGTGGTGGCGGTGATGACAATGGTGGTGATGGGGATGATGATGGCGATGGTGCCAGTGGCGCTGGTGATGGTTAGGGTGGTGACGATGGTGACGATGATGATGGTGATGGTGTTAGTGACAGTGGTGGGGATTGCGGGGGGCCGCTCCCTGCAGAGAGATTTAGAGGGTCCCTGGAAGGTGTGGTGGTATAGGTGATTATTCTGGAGAGATAAAGAGAAAGAAAGAAAAAGGAGGGAGAAAGAAAGAGACTGGACTCTGTCTAGTGCAGAAGCCAATTCTGTAGGATAGATATTAAAAGAAAGAAAGAAACAGGGATAGATATTAAAAGAAAGAAAGAAAATGGACAACTGTTCAATGGATTGAACAGAAGCCGTTTAATGGAAGTTACAGCGGGTATTTATCCCCAAATTTTACACAGACAGTCTCACAATTCTTTCATGTGAACACAAAACCAGGTGGATAAGGGGCATCCCCCACCCACCAGGTGTTTCCTCAGGCATGAGGAAGGACAATCCCGATTAAATCACAAGACATTTACATGAACACCAAAGCCAGGTGGGTGAAGGGCATCTCCCACCCACCAGGTGTTTCCTCAAGCATGAGGAAGGGCAATCCTGAAATTATCTCACTGTTCCTCATGCTTGGTTAATATTCCTCAAAAACAATACAACAATTTCTAACATCATAATATTCCAATGATCAATAACTTTTAAAACTTATCCATACACAACATCTAATGACTAACTTAAATCTTAATTCCTTTCTGTTTTACGCTAATTCTACCCACACCATAGAAACTCAATTATAGCCCAACTCAGTTCCTAAAGAATGTGGCCCAGTCAAAAGATCACACTGGGCCATTTCTAGGAACAATTGAATACAATCTCTTAACAAAATGGCTGTTTTATGATCCTATACATCTATTTTAACCTCTATAAAAGTTTTAAATTCCTAATCCTGATCATCAGCAATAAAGCTTCTAAAGAATAAAAACCAAATATAAACTGTAAATTGTATTAAAGCCAAAACCGCAAATGTAAAAAATGGAAACAATGAAATTTTTAAAGTTAGCTGTATTATTATTAAACCTCAAAATATCATGTTTGATCATGCTTGAACTAACATAATTCACTGACGTAGCATAACCTATTCTACAATATTTTCTATGAATAAAATTAATTTAATTTTTATAATAAGTAGAAAAAACCCCATACTAACTGTAGCTAAAAACCGATTTGAAGAAAGCAGCTTAGTCCAAAGTACGCGCCAGGCCCTTAGGAGTGTGGCCCAGCCCAAAGTTCATGCTGGGCCTTTAGGAATGTGGCCCAGCCCAAAGTTCGTGCTGGGCCGTTTCTAGTAACTCTAGATAATTATCTATATTATTAAGGTTGAAACAGCACTTTATATATATATATACTAATTCTACAAATACACTTTTAAATCTTAAAAGAAGCTTGTACCATATTAAAGGCTCCCAAATGTGACCTGAGTTTGAATTATGTTAAGTTTAAAGCCGAAACTGCAGTCTGTGAGAAACGGAAACAATGGACTCCTAAAGTAAGCCATGCCTGCCATACTCTCAGAACTTCATGCTTAGATCATCAAAGTCCCTGCTAGCGGGACATGCCCAACAGCAAAGAAGGGAAGAGGGAATGGGCCGTCAGCTCCCGAACTCATCCTAGTGGTCTCAGGGTCCGCAGCCCGCCTGGTCCCTAACACTCAGGTGGGCCTCCACAGCTGGCTCCCAACAGGGGATGATGGGGAGGATGATGAGGACGATGGTGTTGGTGATGATGACAATGATGGCGATGATGATGGTGATGATTATGATGGTGGCAGTGGTGATGATGGTGGTGATGGCAATAGTCACAGTGGCGATGGGGATGGGGATGATTATGATGGTAGCACGGATTATGAGGAGGATGAAGGGGACGATGGTGTTGGCGGTGATGATGATGATTGTGGTGATGGTGGTGGTAGTGGTCATGTGGTGATGATGCGGATGATGAAGATGGTGGTGATGATGATGGTGGTATTGACCGTAGGGATGGCGGTGATGGTGATGGTGATGGTAGTTATGACGGGGATGATGACAGTGGTGGTGGTAATGATGATGTTGATTAAGACGATATTCTTAGTCCATCTGGGCTACTATAACAAAATATCATAAACCAGTGGCTCATAAATGTATTTCTCAAGGTTCTAGATGCTGAGAAGCTCATACTAAGCACCAGTAGGTTCAGTGTCTGGTGAAAGTCTGTATCCTCATAGACAGCTGTCTCCTCACCCTGTCCTCACATGGCGGACAAGAGAGGAGGCAAGGGAGTTTCTCGGGCCTCTCTCATGGGGCCAATGATCCCATCGCTATGACCTAATCACTTCCCACAGGCCCTGTCTTCTGTCGTTGCCACATAGAGGGTGAGGATTTTGACAAGAATCTGGGGAGGAGGACACAAACACTTAGACCACAGCAAGAGCCAGCACCTACCAAACATGGGCTTGGTCCTGGAAGCCCTCGACCTTGAATCCTCGGTGGATTTCCCACCACCAACCTCTGAGGCTGGGTTACTGGTTACCCTCTTCCTCCATGTGAGAAACTGGAGGCCTACAATGAGGTGACTTGCTCAGAGTTCTGCAATGCCATCTCAGTGTCTGGGGAGGAAGGGAACCCATTTCTTATGGAAGGGAAGGCCACTGGGGGCACCACTGAGGTCTGTCCCAAGCCTTGACAGAGTCACTCACTTCTCATTTGGGAGCTGTTTCTCTGTACACACTGGGCGGTAGGATATGGAAGAAATAACTGTCACTGACCAGTGGGATTGCACAGCTCACAACTGGGTGCTCCAGGTGCCATGTGCCAGGCCAATGTCTGGAAGTGATTGATTCTGGCTGGAGAGAGTGACATCACAGCCACGTGGCTCTCCCCTGCTAGGCGTGGGGCGGGAGCAGCCACGCTGGGATCTCACAGCCTCCGCTCCTCCTTCCTGCTGTTGTGACTTACATCAGGGTGGATTTATTTTCCAACCCCATCGTTTGTCAACATGTCAGTTGACTTGCCTACATCTGGCTTTCTCCATGCCAGGACAGTGCTGGCCGAAAGGGAGACGTCAGCTGTTCTTCTGTCTTTAAAAGGCAGTGAGGAAAAAGTTCAGGGTTGGGTTTTTGTAAGGTCAGAGGAAGCCAAGAACACAGTGTGGAGAAGAACTCGGTCAGGGTGCTCCGTAATGCAGTCCTTTGGAGTCAAGCTTCTAACTCCAGCCCCGATGGGGACCGCAGAGCTGTGGGTATTGGACAGGTTCTGAGAACACTGGCCTGGCAGGCCCCAGAGGCATGAACTGATGGGCAACCTTGTCTCTCTTCCCTGCTGTCTTCAGATTTGATGGGAAGCACGCACTTGGGCGAGGAGGTGACAGTCTTTGGGGCACTGCTATCAGGTTGCAAACTGCCTCTGCTCAGAATACAGCAGGGCTGTGTTGTCATCACACCCTGATCTCACGGTGAGTAGCGTGTGCACAAGACATGCTTGCACGTGAGCATGGGTCTTTGATGCATATGCAAACAGAATGCTTAGCCTGGAGAGGTAAAATCAAGAGAGGCCCAGGGAGGAGGCAGGGCCTGGGAAGAGGCTGGCCTTGAGCCACAAAGGCTCTGGGAGGACTGAGCTGCTGAATGCAGCCATGTCCTTGGGCCCTGGCGGGTAGCTTTCTCAAGATCTGCAAATCGGTGAAAGCTGGTAATATCCTCTGTCGCTGCTGTGAGCCAGGGTTTTCTGGGGAAGATGATGATTGCGATAATGGTAATGCGATGGTGATAACGGTGAGGATGATGATGGTGAGGATGATGATGGTGAGGGGAAAGGGGATGTGGACCTGAGGCTTCGGCCATCGGCTGTCCCTGGCCCAGGGTCGAGGAGGTAGAGTCAGCGTGAAGGAGTAGGACCATCTTGGGAGTAGGTCTCTGGCATATCATCAGGCGTGGCACGAAGGCGGTGACGTCCTCAAGGGAGGGACAGGCCTGCCTCACAGTGACACATGGACCTGTATTTAGAGAAAGGGTGGACATGGCCGCAGCTCTGAGACCTTGGGACATCGCACAGGAACACAGCCACGGGTGTCCAGGGAGGTTCTGGCAGTTCTTTGATTGGTTTCCTCACTTGGCATCATCTAAAAAGAAATCTCTTCTGGAGTGATTTATTCTCCGTGTCATCTGGCCGTGACGGCCTCTGTGGGCTTGGGGAGATGGGAAGGAGCGCCACAGGGAGCAGTGATGGCTGGATACTCGCTCTGTGGTGATCAGCTTGGGATACTAGGTCAGTAGCCCAGGGAAGGCCGGGCATAAGCCTCAGATATTGCCGCTCAGGCCGCATCAGTGATCTCACCACTATGGGAGACCCGAGCTCTGATTCACTCTGCTGGCCCCGCTGTGTTCACACATCGAAGTTCCTGAGGCTGGTCCCAGACTAGCCATTTGCAGGTGGGGAAACTGTGGCCAAGAGAGGGACATGGCTCGCCTGAAGTGTGACTGACGGCGTGACGTTGCACTTAGAAGTGGCGTGCCGAGTCTCAGCCTTGAGTTGTCTGGGTGGCCCTCACCCACGTGGGCCACCAGCCTAGCAGGGTGGCTCAAAGTGGGACCCATACCTGCACCAAGGAGGGAGGCTGCCCAGGTAAGGCCGAGGCTGAGTCCAGCTCCAAAAGCGACAGCATCTGTGAGGGTCGGGAGACCTGTGGCTCAGCACTCCCTCAGCCCACCGCAGTGTGACGGGGACATCCAGGCCTGAGCAGTACCAGGAGGCTAGGCATGGTGGAGTGGAGTCCACTCCAGAGTGATGGCTGGAAACAGCTGAAGGTGCAGTGAGGAGTCAGCGTCCCCAGCAGGCCCTCACCTGCTCTGCCAGCATCTGCGTGAGAGCCTTGGTCCACTGGTATCACCTACTATTCACGACAGGAAAGAGGCCCAGAGACAGTCATCAGACACCCAAGGCCACACAGCCAGGAGGAACGGGAGCCCGCCTGGAGCATGGATCTCATATGATGCGAAAGCTTCTTCCAAGAGTCCACACAGCCTCCGTGAGACATGCTGGCTTCTCCCTGCCCTTTGGGAGACATCTGGGCAGGGCCGCTTGTTTCCATAAAGCCCATCACCTCGCACCTGGCCTCCCCATGGAGGAAGCATCCTCCTGACTAGTTGCCACGCATCCGGCGGTTTTGGTGACCTTTTGTTTCCAGGGTTGCTCATGGCCGGCACTTGCTTTGCTGCAGACGAACTCATCTTGGGCTTCCTCACGGAGATGGTCACATCCAGGGAGCCACTGTCCCTCCTAGAGGCCCTTGGGAGAGCTGGATTTGAGGCGAGATCTGCCCCTTGAGTCTCTGGGGGAGCAGAGGTGTCAGGACGCACATGTGTCAAGGAAGGGATGGCAGCCCAGACCGTGGCTCACCATGGGAAGCCTGCCTCCTCGTATGGAGATAAGGGAGGTGGCCTCCAGCGCAGAAGCTACCATGTAGATTTGTAGTCATTCCATTCCCAGTGCTAGGTAGACAGCAGGTATATAATCAGCACTTATCCCACAGGATTACATGCGCTAAAGAACGCAGATGTCTTTCCCAAGGGCATGTGGCCAAAGTCTTGGATGACCGAGCCAGGCTTGTACTTTGAAGTACGCTCTTACCTGCTGTATCAGCTACCCATGGCTGCATAACAAATTGTTCCAAAACTCAGCAGCCCCATCGACCCACATGCGCCATCTCACACAGTGTTGGTGGGTCAGGTGTCTGAGAGCTGCTAGGCTGATGGTGCTGGCGCCGTGGTCTCTCAGCCACGGTGTCCACGTAGGCTGCAGTCATCCAAAGGCTCATCTAGGGCCAGAAGATCTGCTTCCAAGTTGGACCTGGAGAGTTTGAGCCAATGGCAGGAGGGCTCTATCATCTGCCACGTGTGTCTGTCCATCAGCAGCTGGTGCGTCCCCACAGTGTGGTGGCTGGCTTCCCTCAAATAGGGGACCCCCAAAGAGCGAGGCAGGGCCTGTGGGCCCTTTGACTCCGTCTTGACAGCCGACACTGGTGTGTCGACCACACTCACAGGAAGCACGTCCCTAAGTCCCATCCACACTCAGGGGAGGGGATCAGGCTCCGTGTTTGAGGGAGGGATGTCCGAGAATTTGGGGGTACTGCACTCGTCAGGGTTAGATGAAGCTTTTTTCTTGTTCATTTAAACGATGTCTCCCAAGTGCCTGCTGTATGCCAAGCTCTAGTGTCAAGCCGAGGACGAGACCTTTCTTGTTAAGGCAGAACTTACTAGTGAGCAAGGCAGATGATCAATGGAGGCATTCTGTGTCACGTGACCCGAGGAAAAGCCGGCGACAGGATGGGAAGTGGGGAGGGGCTTCTCTTTAGATGGAGAGGCCAGGGAAGTCCTCTTCAGGGACACGTGGCAGCAAGACCCCAAAGGAGGGCGGCCTGGCAGACCCTCACTGACACTTGTCAGGCCTTCCTCTGGTTGTGGGGCTGGATGGAGGCCACTGTGATAGTCCGGACCAGCACCGTCCAGTAGAACTTCATATAGTGATGGAATGTTCCAGATCTGTGTTGTCCAATATGGTGGCCAGCAGACACTCACGGCTGCTGGGCACTTGGAAAGTGACTGGCATCACCGAGGTGCTGAATATCAAGTCTTATCTCATTCTGGCCATGTTGAATGTAAATAGCCATGTGGCTAGTGACTGCAGGGCACGTCCGGATGGTGACCTGGGTACAGGCAGCCTAGGTGGATGGCCAGAGCCTGTGTTGTGGGCAGGGCTGATCCCCTGATGGACTGGTGATGGGAATGGAGAGTGGTTTTCTCATTGGGCGGGCCCGGGAATCGTGGAATCTGGGTTTGGATACTGCCTGGGTTGTTCAGTGATGCTGACCCTGCAGGTGTGGTCAGAGTCCTCAACCTCGTCAAGGCTCCATTTATTAAGAACAGGGTTACTGCTCTGCTGGCCTCTCAGGGGTGCCTTGAAGAACCAGTTGCAAGGGGGGCGAGACCGTGTGTGGTTCAGATCCAGTAAATACTCAGTGAGCACCCAGTGGTAAGAGCCTGCATCGCAGTCAGCAGTCGTCCACTTGCCCAAAGCATTGCTGCTTCCTGGTGTTCTCCGTGACCTGGATGGGGCACTGGGATCTGTGTCCATGCCTGGGGTGGGCTGTGACCTGAGGTTCCTCCCCAACACCTCCCGGGGCTCCCATTCCAGCACAACCTTGCAGGAGGCTTTACTGGCTTCCACCAGGAGGTTGTGGAACTTCCTCTCACCTCCCCTCACAGCCTGTCTGCAGTCCCACGGGCGAGTATAGCATGGCCACATAGACACGGGCCGTGGACTCAAGGCTGGGCTCACTTGCCAGCGCAGCAGGCCCTAAGCCCTGGGAATCCCACAGCTTCTTGGCCTGCAACAGGTGTGGGCTCCCAGGGACTTCACCGTCACCGTGCACTGGCCCTGCCTGCCTGGGACACTCCCCTGTGACCTGGTCCCAGAGACCTGCCTGAATTCCTGGCACCTGACAACCCAGGACACAGGGAAAGTTGAGAGCAAACAGTGCATCTCACCAGAGAAAGAGAGGACGCCTTTAGTGATGAAAAGGTGTTTCCAAGGAAAAATGCTGTGGCCCGGGCTGGGTGGGGAGAGAGCAGGGGTCAGGGGTCCCAGGAATCCATCCACCTCGTGCCCTGGTCTTTCAGGCCTTGGGTGGGGGGCAGGCAGGAAGCAATCCCACTGCAGGGAGGTGGGCTTCTGAGCCCTCCCCTCCAGCCTCTGTGCAGCTGCTGCCTGACCAGGGTGGCCCTGCCCACTGGGCTGTCCCTGGCATTCTTGGTGAACACCCCATCTCCCTTCTGTAGAACCTGCCATCCAGGACATCCATGTTGTTCACAGCAGAGCCAGGTCTAGTTACCACTTTGTGGGCTGGCACTTGGGGGAGGAACTGGGAGTGGTTCTGGGAAGGGGATGGGCTTCAGGTCAGGTGTGGACAAGTGAGACAGGCAGGGCACACCAGCCTCTGTCACACTGCCCCTCCCATGTCCTCCGCTCCAGGGAGTGCCTCAACAAGGGGCCTGGGTGGAGCGGCAAGCAGGAGCTGGCAGAGGTGGGTGCCTGGGTTGGGTGGACATGTATTGTGATCGCACAGAACAAGCCTCTCTGTGTCCTGATCTCTGCTTGATGGAGAAACCAAAGGGGGACCAGAATGAAGGGCGGGGCCCGAGCCAGGGGTGGAGCCAGAGTGAAGAGGCGGGGCCAGGGTGAAGGGGTGGGGCCAGGGTGAAGGGGTGGGACCAGAGACAGGAGGTAGCCAAGGTGAAGGGCAGAGCCAGGATGAAGTGGAGGGGTCGGAGCCATGGGCGGGGCTCAGGTGAGGAGGTGGGACCAGATCAAAGGGGTGGGACCAGGAAAAGGGGTGGGACCAGGGCTCCCTTCCAAGAGGGGTCTCTCCCAGGCAGGATCTGCCAGCCTTTCCATGCCCGCCTCGCTCACTGCCTCCAGGCTGCATCCCCGGCCTCAGGAACGGTGGAGCAAGTGACGACTGGGGGTCCCCGTCCTGTGAGAGGCTGATGGGTGATGGGAGGAACACTGATGCACAGCAGATGAGGAAACCCTGATGGGGAATGTGTTGGTGGTGGTACCACCACTCTAGCAGGCTTCCTGGAGGAGGCAGCATCTAGGGAGAGGTGAAAGACCGAGCAGGAGCTGGAAGGTGAGGCAGGAAGTCAAGAAGGAGCTGGTCCAGTCCTCAGAACATGAGGAGAGGGATACTTGTCGAGTCCAGGAGCCACCTGGGATGTTTGGATTATCTGCTCCAACTCCCAAATCCAGAGGGGACCGAGAAACTGTAGAGGGGGCGAGACCTGCCCTGTCCCAGCAACAGAAGGTGTCAGGAGCAGGCAAGCGCGTCCCGATGACCCGCAGTGCCTGGGCTCCTGCAGTTGGGCTGTTACTGGTGGAAGCCATGACATCAGAAGGCATCGGGGACATTGGCCCTCAGCCGCGTGGGTCCCTGCCGCTGCTTTTGTCTGTGAGTCCCACAGGCAGGATGTCAGACTGCAGCCAGGTGGGGCGACCCAGACAGGGAACCCTTGACTGCCTCCCTCGGGTTGGCCTCACTTCTGAAACCCCAGAGGCAGATGCCCACCAGATGTGACTGCTTCAAGGACTCTGCTCATCAGGGCGTGTCCCCAGTCTCCTGAGTGTCTGCAGCTCCAGGCAGCCATGGGTGGACAGCCGGAGCACCTGCTGTTGCCCATGGAAGGGCCTCGCCCTCCCACCCAGGCTGTGTTCCTGAGTCCATCCCTGCCGCTCTGGTTACTGTGAGTGAGCGGTGACTCTGGCCTTGCGGACCTCGGGCCTGCCCACATGGGCCCCATGCGCGTGTTGGCTGTGGTGGCTGACGTCACCTTTCCTTGTGAGCACAGTCATGAGGCTGGAGCCAGAGGCCACGGGTCCCCTCTGTGTCTCATGAGCTCTCCCCCACGAGAGCCCCATGCTGGTCTCTCCCCAGCCCTGGAGTCGGCCCAGGGGCCCATGCTGTGTCTCAGTTTACCCTTTCGGACCAGGAATGGCAAACTATTCTCAAATGGTTGAGAGTTGTTTTGGCCGTGTGTAGGACCACAGACCCTTTTAAGATGAAATCAGGCGCAAGGTGCACACAGAGCGGATGGGCCATGACGAGATGGCCACAGACACCCTGCTGCTATCTATCCCCAGTAGTGGAGCCTGGCCTTCTGGAAACAGGAGGGTCTGGGTGGGGCGTGTGCCGTGTTTGTTCCGAGAAATCTGCAGCTTTTCATGGTCACTCTGGAGACCTGGATCCGTCCCGACGTGGAAAATTGAGTATTTTTCTCTGAAAGTTCCAATTTGGGTGCTGGCAAGCGGCCCCTGGGCGTCTAGGAAGTTGGAACGCGGAAAGCCCACAACGTCCAGCAGAAACCCGCGCCCGGGCCAGCTCCTGTGTTTCTAATGTAAAAATCAGCTGAGCACATTAAAAGGCGTTTTGGAGGGAGCAGCCTGCGTGTGTTATTCTAACGCTCTGGGCTTTCCTTGGGTGAGGTGCCCCTGCTCGAAGCACACAACCCTCCCAGCACCCTGATTCCAGCCCAGACATTACTGGAAATGCTTTGCCACAAAAATCCACGGGAGCCGATTATTTTAAGAAAATAAACGGCGAACGAGGAAAATAATATCCGAATACACAACCTCGTACCCCAGCAGGGATGTGTCCCGAGAGAGAATCAGCGTCTTAGCACTGCCCAATCTGTCTTCTGCTTACTTGAAGGGGTCCCCGAGGGAAGGGAGACCTCCCAGGAGGCTTCCCAGGAGCTTGGGGCACTCACTAGAACCCTGCCCAGAAACTCTCTCTCAGCGAGGCTCCCCGTTTGGCAGTATTGCGAGAAGGCCGTGTTTTTAAGAATTTTAGTCCCAAATTCAAACATCATTAAAAGCCTCCCATCAACCTCCTGATTTTTTTTTTTTTAACATTCAACTTAATGGGCTGAGCTCCAGCGTGGCAATCTTGAAAGGCCTTGGAGTGACGCTAGAATTCTCCATAAAAATAAGCATAAGCAAGGAAATGTCCAGAGCATCCCCACACGTAACACCAGCACAGCCTGGGCACGGGTGAGGCACATCTCCCAACCCTCGCGCCTGGCTGTCCCCATGGGCTGACGAGGTGTCAGAGACGCGCTGGCTCCTCAGATGTTTTCTACGGGGAGGAAACGAGGTTTTCTGAGCAGCCGTGGTGGGGAGAGTGCTGTGTGCAGGGACTTGCATGGGCCAGAAAAAATGATGGATTTAACACAGATCTGGAAAGAAATCCTAAAAACCAAGGAGTCTGCAGGGAGGCCAGCCTGGGCAATGTTCCGAGAGGGAGTGGAGGACTGGGGAGCAGCAGAGGGTTCCAGGGGGAGGGCGGGCCCAGCCCATGACAGATGTGAGGCAGGACCCTGAGTCCGCCCCCACCGTGATGCCAGAGAGGGGCCCAGTCCTGCGGCCCCCGGAGAGCTGCCGTTCTGGGTCAGAGCAGCAGGCGCCACACAGCCCGAGGTGTGCCGTGATCAGACACGCGGCGCTGGGCAGCGGTTTTAGGAAAAGTTGAGGCGTGCCTGGTGACACCCAGCAGTTGCACCGAGGTGGGTACTATTTTTCTTCAAGGGTAGCGCTGGAGGCTGCAAGCCCAGGACCCGCTGTGGTCCCCGCCGTGTCTTGACTGCACACGTGAAAGCCCGCGGGAAGGAAACGGCCCCCTCCCTGGAGCCCAGAAGGTTCGGCCAGTTCTGCTTCCCTGGATGTGGCCTGAGTGAGCTGGAGGGGCGGCTGCTCCTTGAGAGGAGTGCTCGGGACCCCGGGGGAGGGACGGGGAACTGTCCCTCCACCCCCCCCACCGTGTCCTCTGCCTGGCCCTAGGTTCAAGACCCCGGCTGGACAGGGCATGGCCGGGATGAGCTGGGATAGGAAGCAAGTTTGGCACCCCGCACCCCTTACCCATTTCATGTATTTATTTTCACCCCCAAACACTTCAGGTGTATTTTCTAAGAACAGGGATCGTCCCTTCCCAGACATAGCTGCTTCCAAAGTGGACAGCTGAAGTTATTACACAATTGCTTTGAACTCGACAGCTCTAGTTGCAATCCTGTCCATTCGCCCAATCAGGCTCTCACAGCAAAAAACTTGTTTCTGGTTCAATCCAGGAGCAGAGCTGCGCTGGTCACAACTCGCGTTCCCTTTACCCTCTGTCTCTCTCTCATTCCTTTTTTTTTTTTTTGAGTTGAGGTCTCACTCTGTCGCCCAGGCTGGAGGGCAGTGGTATGATCACAGCTACCATAACCTTGCCCTCCTGGGCTCAGGCGATCTTCCTGTCTCAGTTTCCTGAGTAGCTGGGATTACAGGCATGTGCCACTAAGCCTGGCTAATTTTTAAAAAAAATTTTTATAGAGACGAGTTCATGTTGTATTGCCCAGACTGGTCTCAACCTCCTGGGCTCAAGTGATCCTCCTGACTCAGCCTCCCAAAGTGCTGGGACTACAGGCGTGAGCCACTGCGCTTGGCCTCTGTCTTTGTGAACATCCCCAGCATTGGGGGGAATGGGCTGTGGTTTTGTGGGGTGTCCCTCCATTTGCAGCCAGCTGTGCTCCTGGCGATGCAATCCCGGTTGACATCTCAGGCAGGAACAGCAGGAGGTGGGCTGTGCCTCCCTGCCCCTCACTGTGCCAGCCACATTGACCACCCAGGCATCCCCCTGCAAAGGGATGAGCTGTCCTGTGTTCCTGCAGCAGCTATAACAACGAACCACAAGCTGGGCTCGTTGGCTCAGCCTGTAATCCCGCGCTTTGGGAGGCTGAGGTGAGTGGATTGCCTGAGCCCGCGGGTTCGAGACCCACCTGGACAACTTGGCGAGACCTCATCTCTACAATAAATCAAAAAATCAGAGGGGCATGGTAGCGTGTGCCTGTAATTCTGGCTACTCGGAAGGCTGAGGTGGAAGGATCGCCAGAGCCCAGCAGTTCGAGGCTGCAGTGGCCAGAAGCGGCCACTGCACTCCAGTCTGGGCGACAGAGTGAGACTCCAACTCAAAAGAAAAAACAAAAACGAACAACAACAATAAAAAACAACGGACCACAAACGGGGGAGCTAAAATGATAGAAACTTACTCCCTCCCAAGTCCTGGTGGCCCCCAGCCTCCTTGGCTCACGGCCACTCACTCCAGTCTCTGCCAGCATGGCCACGTCCCCTCCCCCTCTTCCGTCTGAGGTCTCCCTCTGGCCCCTTGAGTGTGGGTGGGTCTGACTGTTATCAGGCCTGGATGGTCCAGCCACATCCTCCGTCACATCCGGGTAAAGCCACACTCAGGCTCTGGGCTTGGTGTGGGTGTCTTTGAGGCCATCAGCCTTCGTTAATTCACAGGTGCTTTGGGAGCTGCTTTGAGGACATGATGTGACCTTCCAACCCTGTCCTTTCTCCCCACATGTCAGGGGGCATCCTTCTCCCTATCTACAGATGCTTTCGTGTATATACCCACATCGGGATGGACTCGGGCTCTTGGTTTTCCTGAATGCGTTATAGTCTGTGACCACCACTGTGTCCCAGGTTTGTCCAGAGGGATCCTCTGTCAACGGTGCCAGGGTCCCTTGCCCTGTTGTTCTTCAAGCACATGTTTGCTTCCTGGGGTATCCCAAGCTCATCTGCACACTCCCTGATATCCCTGCAAATGGGCACTTCCCCCCAGAAGCCTCTTCTGTGGCAAAAGGTGTCCAGAAGGGAAAATGTGGGTGCTCTGCCCTCATTGCTCCTGGTGTGTCTCTGCTTCCGGGCTTCTTGGGGTTTCCGTGAGGAGAAGGAGAGAGAGAGGAAGGGAGGGAGGGAGGAGGGAAAGAGGGAGGAAGGGAAAAACACAGACCAGACAGAACAAGACAAGACGAGACACATAGCTATGTGAGCTCTGTGCTATGTCTGTGAGCTCTGTGTAGCGCACACACACACGTATGTTAACACACGTGCCCACGGTCACACGTCTGTGTGACCCTCCAACTCTAGCCCCGAGTCTGGTACCTCCTACCCCCACTCCCCAGCTGCTTCTGTTCTGGTTTCCCCGTCCTCAGTGTATTTACGGGTTTGTTCAGTCCTGGAATATCAGAAGATCGAACCAGAGTTGCTAACCCCACCGCCGTGCAGAACAGCCCTGTTAACCGGACAGTGGTTTTCTCTTTTTGTCTTTAATCACGAGCTGCTCGGGAGCTCATCCTCCCAGCCTCCTCCCTGGAACCGCCAAGGGGCTTTCATTTCTATCTGCAGCTCATGAGGGTCACCTTCCCCCTGTGTTCCCTTTCGACGATGTCAGATATTAATAGGTTTCCAAAAACCAAAACCCTACATGCACGTATGCTCAGAGAAAGGCCCCCATCGGGCCATCTCCCGCCTCACGGGCTCTCTCCTACTGTGGATAAACAGCCTTGTCAGTCTCTGGATGAGTTTTCCTGTGTTTCTTTTCGCAAAAATAAGTGTATTTTTTTCTTATCTCTACCCGCCCTTTTTAAACTTAACAACATATTCTGGAAATTACAGGAGTTCGTAGCAGACTCTTCCTCATTTTTCACAGCTGCCTAGTACTCCGCCATGTGATGTCCCTCTGTGCACTCCGCCTCGCTCTGGCTGTGAGCCTTTCAGTTGTTTCCTACACTTGGCCGTTGCAAGCAACATGGCAGTGGATGACTGTGCCTCCGTATTTTCATGCTATCAGAAATGTCTGTTCAGAGACAAGTTTTCATAGTGAGATGACTTCACACACAGCATGTCAGTTGGGGCCAAATCTTCCTCTGTGAGAGTTGTACAAATGTGCATTTCCACCAGCAAGTGTGGGAGTGCCCATCTCCCTGACGCCTTCCTGACAGAAGGTGCCAGGAGCGCTGTTTCCAAATTGCCGCCATCTGGAAGGTGAGGATGAGACCACCCAGGGTTGCGATTTGCGTTTCTGGGACTTGTGACGCTGAACAGCTTTGAACATGCGTAAAGGGTCGTTCAAAAAATATTTTTGGTGAATTGCCTCTTCATGTCTTTTGCTCAATTTCCTATTGGGTCTTGGTCACTTTCTCCCTCAATTTTTGATAGTTCTCTCTATATTAGGGATATTCTTTCTTTCTTTCTTTCTTTCTTTCTTTCTTTCTTTCTTTCTTTCTTTCTTTCTTTCCTTCCTTCCTTCCTCCCTCCCTCCCTCCTTCCCTCCCTCTCTCCCTCCCTCCCTTCTTCCTTCCTTCCTTTCTTTCTTTCTTTCTTTCAGTTGGAGTCTCACTCTGTCGCCCAGACTGGAGTGCAGTGGCCGCTCCCGGCCACCGCATCCTCGACCTGCTGGGCTCCGGCAATCCTTCCGCCTCAGCCTTCCAAGTAGCTGGAACTACAGGCGTGCGCTACCGTGCCCAGCTAATTTTTTGATTTATTGTAGAGATGAGGTCTCGCCAGGTTGCCCAGGCAAGTCTCGAACCCGCGGGCTCAGGCAATTCACTCACCTCAGCCTCCCAAAGCACGGGATTACAGGCTGAGCCACCGAGCCCGGCTTCTTTCTTTATTTTTGATGTATGTGATGTTTTTCCCAATTTGTCACTTGGGTTTCTTCATAGTATTGTTTTGGGTTTTGTTTTTAATCACAGGAAAGTTGTTGTATTTTTTAATTGTCAACTGTATTCGTCTTCTCTCATAATGGTTTTGGATGTTGAGTATTAGAAAGCTCTTCTGATGTTTTCTTGCAATATTTTTATGGTTTGATTTTTTTACATATAAATCTCTAATCCAACTGGAGCTTTTTTTTTCTGTATAACATGAGGTGTGGATCTAGTTTTATCTTTTCCTAATCAGCTGTCCTATTTCCCTGTTTGTTAAAAACCTCATCTTTGCCCCAAGGACTCAAAATGCCTCTTTCATCATCTGCTAAATACTCGCACTTCTCTGGTTCTCTGTCTGAGCTTCCGATTTCTTTCCACTGTTCTGTTTTGCCATGTGTCTGGACCACACTGTTTTCAGCATAGAGCTTTATGGTGTGTTTGAATGCCTGGTGGGACCAGTCCTCATCCTCCCGTCCTCTGTGTCCCATAGATTTCGTTCTTGGTATCTTACTCAACGTCCTTGCATGCTTGCTTATTCATATGGACTTTACTATCACCTTAACCCTGTGGAAAGCTGTTTGCATTGGGGGTGAGTTGCCTCAATGGTACAAAAGGACTTTGGGAGAACTGACCCCTCCCGATGTGGAGTGTCCTGACCAGGAATGGAGGCACACTGACATCTGTTCCATCTATTTTCATGTCCCTCGGGAGTACTCTAAAGTTTCCTCCAATAGCCTGCCTCTACCCCCACTCCTGTTATTGTTGTCCCTAAATGCACTTGTCTAACCAGCAGCCTTTCCACCGTGGCTTCACCTGATGCCTCACCAGGTTCTGGTGCTTGGGTATGGAGGCATGTGGGTTTCTGTGTGTTCCTTGAACAATCTGCTCCCTCCATCAGTCTGGCCCTTCAGAGAAGCAGAATCACTGAAGGTAAGCATTCAGGGACTTATCTCAGGGAAGTGCTCTTGTACAATTTAGGAGTCAGTTAAGTAACCTCTCTGAGGACATTATCTTCACATTTCCCCCTGAGCCATGAGGGCTCCAGGGTAGGTCGTCAGGGAGGGAACTGGATAAAAAGTGGGCATCACACATGCCTGTTCTTTGTGTGTCCAGTAATTTCTTATTTCATTCTGAAAATTGTTACTGAAACACGGTATAGATGATGGATTCTGTAATGTTTCTCCGATATGTGTTGACTGCTTGGTGTGTTTTAACAATTTTCTTATCTGAGCAGATGATCATTCCTCGGGGGCTGGACAAGGATTCAGGGATCTGGGCAGAGTTTACATGGAGAATTGTGGGTTCTCGCTCTCTGTATGAATCTTTTCCTAAATTTCTTCTTTGTTTGTTGTTGCTGCTGTTGTTGTTGCTTTGAGGTGGGATCTTACTGTGTTGCCCAGGCTGGAGTGCAGTGGCACGATCACAGCTCACCGCAACCTTGACCTCTTGGTCTCAGGCGATCCTTACATCTCAACTGCCAAAGTAGCTGGGACTATAGGCACACACCACCATACCCAGCTAATTATTTTATTGTTTTGTAGCAACAAGGTCTTGCTACATTGTCCAGGCTGGTCTCAAACTCCTTTTTCTTCTTTTTTTCATTCCTGATCTCTTCTCCTTCTAACAGCACCAATTATGACCTGTTAACCATTTAACCATGTCCCATTGGTCTCTAACACTTTTTTCCCTATATTTTAAATTACTTTTTTCTCTTGCTTCATTTTTGTATGCTCTAGTAACTTGTTTTCCAGTTTACAAATTCTACCTTCTACTGTGTCTAATTCATATTCTTCTCTCTATATATTGTATTTTTTTCTTCAGAAAATTCTATAATTCCCTCTGGTGAATTTTTCCTCTATTTTCTCAAAACTATTCCTTATAATTATTTTAAAGTTCTTCACCATTAAATCTATTGCATGGATCATCTCTGGATCTGTTTCTAAATCCATATTTCCTCTTGGTTTTTGGTCATGTGGTCCTGCCTTTTGTCATGACATGTAACTTTTTGTTGGATACTAAGCACTGGAAATAAAGTGCATTGCAGAGTTTCCCGGTGATGCTAGACTCCCTACAGAGGGTTGCCCGTCCCTGTGCTGAGGTGATAGAGTAGCAACTCCACTCCTTGATCCAGTTGGGGGCTTTGCCGAGTCAAGCGAGGCTGCAGCCCTGGGAAGCTCAGCCTCCCTCTTTTTGCCCTCCAGTCGTCTGGGCTTTCAGTGGAGTGCCTGGTATATTCTTTGGGTCTCTCCCTTTGTGGATCCTGAAGTCTAAACTATGTTTGTGTCTCTGTTGAAATTTCTACCTACTTCTCTGGGACCTGCCATGCATCCCACTTCCATGTAACCCCAGAATGCCCATGGGACCCAAGGGGATAGCCGGTCAGGTCCTTCAGGCCCCCAAGTCTCCACAAGCTCAGCTGTTTCTCTGCCCCCTCTGCAGTGGTCCTGTGTGGGGTGCAAGTGGGATTCTCAGCCTCCTACTTGGACCCAGGATTAGCAGTGTCCTGGAGTGAAAGGTTCCGCAGGGGTCAGCCTGCCCTCCTGGTCATCTGTCCTCCTCCGGGTCTCCAACTCAGAAGGAATCAACCTGTCTCCTAGTCCTCCTCTCCTCCTCCTCTCCCTCCTCCCCCTCCTCTGAGTCTCCACCTTGGCAGGGGTCAGCCACCTTCTCACTCCTCCTGTCCTCCCTCAGTCCCCACCTGGCAGCTTGCATGCCTCCCACGGATGGGTCCTTGTCTGGTGGGCTTTCTCCAGCTGCTCTCTGTGATAGTGAAGCACCTGCTGGCTCTCGCCCACCTAGACCCACTGCTGGGATTCTGGTGGGGCAGCTCTGTAGGCTCCCTCTGGGGACGCATCCTCCAGCAAGTGGGAGGACAACCACTACGTGGCCCATGTTGTCCACCCCACTGTAAAACTTGGGGAATTGCTGATAAAAGGGAGGACAGGTGCAGAACTCAGTTCTGTGGAATGATTCGGGGATGATGGAGTGGCTTCCCATAAGAGAGCAGTGGTGGCAGCTGGCGGGTCCCATGAGGTGTTCTGGAGGCGGAGGGCAGCAGAGGGAGAGAATACCATGTGACCCATAGTGGGCCATGGGGAACTGGGCATCTCGCCCAGCACTGCCTGATTCCCAGAGCGAGTGAGTCGAGTCACATGACTCCCCTCACTGAAACCTCATAGCAGTGGCAAGGTCATCGTTCTCAGGGTCCCATTTCACAGCTGAGGAAACTGAGGCAGAGGGAGGTCGTGTTGTCTGTCATGGTCACATGACTGTATGCAGCAGGGCCAGCATGGGAACCCCAGTCTGCTGGCTCCAGGTCTGAGCCTTGGACCTACACAGCACAGCCCTTGGTGTGCCACAGGGCCACCCATATCCCGTGAACCACCTCCCCCCCCACCACCAGAATCCTCCCCAACCTGGCTTCAAGCCAGCTTGTGTCTCTTCCCTGGTGCTTTGACTCCAGATCTCTGGACCTATCGCACCAACATCAACAAGCTCTGCCTAGGCGCCTCCCTTGCCCACCCATAGTCCCCACGAGCCCCACGGTGCCCATTCTGCACCTTAAGTGGCCAAGAGGGGGAATCCGCCAGAACATGGATGGAGGTGTCCATCTGGGACTCAGTTCGAGGCACACAGCCAGCCATCCTCCACCCTGCCCGGTGAACCCCAGATGGTGACTCGGGCCAGGAGCCATTTTGCACACCCATGATGGAGCAGGATTCGAGTCAGAGAGCCGAGGACAGCAGGCGAGGACAGACCGGGCTGGCCGGGCCTCCGAGGCCCTCTGGGGCTGGCCCCGTGGCCCCTCCCCGGATCTGTAAAGCAGCTTCCCACGGCGTGCAGGCTCCTGGGAGACCACGGAAGGAAGTGCTGCAGGCTTGTAATACACACTCCAAGAGCTGTTATCATGCCGGCCACCGCACCTCCCCCGCTCCAGCTGAGGCCTCCCGGTCACAGGGACATCTCTCCCAGGGAGGCGCGAGGCCAGGACGCTGGCTTGTGAAAGAGCAGGCTGTGCAGTCTCCCAGGGCCAGGGCCTTCCGTGAGCTTCTTCCGGACTGTGACAGGGAAGGGCAAGAGGCTCCCACGCCAGCTGCAGGCTGGTGTTCAGCAGTGCAGCCCTGGCCCGTCCCCTCTGAGTTCACTAGAACCCCACTGTTCCCTTCCCAGGGCTGCCGTCACAAAGAAGCACAGCAAACAGCAGAAATGCACCCTCACTTCGGGGGCCAGAGTCTTTATCAGGGTGTGGGCAGGGTGGTCTCCTTCTGGGGTTCGAAGGGAGTCAGCCCCTCAGCGGCTGGTGGCTGTGGCACGCCTTGGTTTATATCCTCCAACCTCTGCCTCTGTTGTCCATGGTCTTCTCTTCCAAGGACACTTGTTAGGGTACGGATGGACAGGACGAGGGTAAATGGAGAGGCGCAGGGCAGCGCAGTGCTGCCAGGGCTGGCAAGCCGGAGGTGCGCGCTAGCAACCCAGAGATCCAGGTAGTTTGCAAAGAACTGTGACACACGGAAGTGAGAGAAGAAAATATTTACTTAAGAAAAGTTCACCCTCCACTGACAGGGAGTGGGCCTACACTCAAGGTGAGTGTGGCCTTGTAGACCCCCAGAGTCCTGGCTTAAATCCTTTTCTTGGAGATGTTGCATGTGACTGCCGTGACTGCTGTGACTTCCTTATCGATCACCTGTGGATGTCTTAGAGAACCTGTGACACAGAGACCCATTAATGTTCCCCCACATTATCATAGCCCCTAGAGAAAGGCGTGACAAGGATTCTAATTCTCCTGCACCTTCCCAAACGACATTCCTTAGAGCTAGTGGATGGTGCACTTCCCCTTATCTCCTGGGCATTCCCAGTAGGTAGCTTCGGGGATCCTTGGCTTCCCTTTAGATAGGGCCCAATTTATGGGAAGATCGAATCCCCACCTGCTCTCCCTGTGAGCGGTTATAACTTTTGTAATTACAAGTTTCATGACTTTTGCAATCTTTGCCCAGTGCATGATGTCCTAGGCCTTGTAAATTCCCTTTACTCTAGGCAAGCTTGATGGCCACTATGAGATACTTCTGATACCTGGAAGTCTGTTTCTGAAAAGACAAAGTTGGTAAAGTTAATTGTACCTAAAGTGTGCATTTCTCCAAAAGCTAGCTTCTACTTTCTCATCATTGTGTCAGGGTTTAAGAACAAGATGAAAAATGGCTTCCCATTCTCGGTCTGTGCTTTCACTTGTCATTGAATTTAGAGCCATCTTTGTCCAAAATAATCTCGTCTCAACATCCTCAGCTCATCCCCACTTGAGGTCATGTTCGCAGGCCCCACCTGTGGATACATCGTTGGGTCCCCTCGCAGCCCTCTGCATCACACACTAGTGCTGTTGGGCCCAGGTCCGTGGCAGGGAACAAGCCTGCCATCTGCACCTGCATGCACACCCACACCCACATCTCACGTGGCTTCACACGGGAACACAAGCCCTTACCTCGTGCCATGCATCGTGATGGTTTCTGTTCCTTCTCTCCTTCCTTTTCCTCAGTGCCAGTCGCACACACACAGAACTGCTCCCCGAACTGCAGGTGGCATGCAGCCAAGTCAAGGGTTTCTTCTGCAGGGAGCTGGTCTCCCCCAACGGCCCCCAGTGCCTGGCTTCCTGCTAGAGGTGTCACGCAGAGGATTAGGGAGGCTTATAGCCCATGGTTGAGACCCTGCCAAATGGAGCGGAAACATTCTGTGTGAAGGTGTCCCCGGCAGGTTTGCTCATGCCAGGGAAGACCTGGAAACAGCGCGGGTCTCCACTGGGGAAGCCTGGGGAGGCCTTGGGTGTGTGCGGCCCTGAATACTGAGCAGCCTCTACATGCATGGGTAGAAATAACTAGAAGCATGGACGATACCCCTGGCACAGTGTGGAGTGAGGGGCTTAGGGAAGACTGTGTGTTGGGACAGTGCTACAACCCCGCACCTGAAGTCGTGCCTGGGATGTCAGGGGCGTTCCTTAAGCCAGAAGTGTTTGCTGAATAAGAGACCATGGCACTGGGAAATGCAGACAAGCTGGGCCCACTGCAAAATCCCACGGGAGCGGCCCCCATGCTGCCGTCCATGCTGCTTTCTCATAGTATTTATCACGATTTGTCATCATATGACTTTCCCCTTGCTCCTCCGGGCTGTCTCCTTCGCTAGAATGTGAACCGCGTGGTATGCAGAGCCCATCTGTCAGATCGCACCATGACCCGCACACGTCCCGTTCCCCATACGAGGGTCCAGTGAGCACCTGCTGAATGAATGAATGAATGACTGAGTGATGGCTTGGGCATTTTAATTATCTTTCCTGTTTGCTCAATCATTTGTAAATGAGGAACATTTTCTTTTCAACGAAAAGAGTGATATTTTCACTATGTTTGAAAACAAGATAAAATAAAAGACACCTGCGGCTTCCGGCAGGTACCTGGGGAGAACAGGGGGAGACTGAAGCACTCCCACAAGAGGAGGACACGCGGCCACAGGTCAGGACAGTGCCTGGGAACGTCACCTGTGAGTCTAGGGCCTGTCCCTCCACACCACAGGACCCAGCGGCGCGGCACGACGTTGGTCACCACGCGCGTGAGTCAGGACACGGTGCCGTGGAGCCCCCACACAGTGAATCAGTCTTTCCTGGTTTTTGGCATTGCTGTTGGCACTGGTGACTGTGAATTTGAGTCTTGCATGTAACATGCGCTGGGGGAAGGGGCTGTCCCTCTGCTCTACTACACCCAGCAAACACCTGAGCGCTGAGCACTGGTGGTCATGAGGACAGAGTGGGGTGTGGCCTGGGCGTGGCCTAGGCTGATTTGGATGTGGTCTGGGCATGGCATTTAGTGGGAAGCAGAGACTTGAGGCACAGAGAGTTGGGGGGCTGCAGCTAGGGCGAGGTTGCCCTGGTGCCTCTGCCTGCATTCTTTCTGAATGAGGGGCTCGGTCTGTCCCCCGCTTCCTGCACAGCTCCACCTGTGCCCTACCTGCCTCCCATCCTTGACCAAACTCAGGAAGAAAAGGGAGCCCTAAGGTTTCCAGGACTGGGCATCGGAGCTGGGAGTGGGTTGGGCACAGCTGGATGCCAAGATTGGCGGTGGCCCCTGGCAGGTGTGGCCTCCCCTCAGGCTGATTTTCATGGTGGAGTGGGGGCATGGGTCCTGCTCACCTGTCCCAGACTCAGGGAGGCTGCAGCCTGCCAGGGAGAGCGTCACCCACACATTCACTCCACTGACTGCCCCATCTGGGCAGGGTACAGGGCATCCTTCACCAGGAGCCACTGCTGTCCTGGGCTCTGAGATCCTGGGCTGTCATTCCAGAGACACTCGGGGAAATGACCACAGTCCTGGGTGTCAGGGAGGGAAGGGAAGCCCAAGAGAGACACAGCTTCATCCAGGATGCCTGAGTGGCCAGGGACTCAGGGATGGTTCTGCTGGGCCTGGTCACCGTGTGAGACCCCAGGAGTCACAGGGAGGCCCAGGCACAGCTGGTCACCAGCGTCCGAAAAGCAGGACCCATGCAGAGGTGACAGGATACCTGCACATTCAGGGGCAGGCAGGTCTGGTGTCACTTTCCAGCCGAGTTTGGGACACGTGCAGCTCACTCTTTTGTTAATGCAAAACAACAGGGTGTGGCGGGTGCAGGGACATCCCTGCAGGGGTAGGAGGCTGGGGTGGGGGCTAGGGTGAGGAGCCAGGATTGGGGACTGGGATAGGGACTGGGCTGGGCCCTAGGTGGCTGCCAGCTCACTCGAAACGCAGTGCACATGGTGTCTGAGGCCATCCTGGGAGCATGATTGGTGGCATGCTCGGACTGGCTCTGTGGGTACAGAGACAAGACAATGGCAGAAAGAGTATGCAGAGTTGGATCAGGGGGTGGTCATGGGTATATGAGAACGTGTGCATTTGTGAGTTGCCTGTGTGTGTGTGTGTGCGTGCGTGTGTGTGCACGCATGTGTGCCAGGGTGTCTATAAGTGATAGTGTGCGTGTCTGTGAGTGTGTATGTGTGAATGCCTGTCCGTGTGTGTGGTCCAGCGTGTGAGTGTCGGTGTGGGTGTGTCTGTGAGTGTGTGTGTGAGTGTGAGTCACTGTGTGTGTGTGTCTATGAGTGTGTGTGAGTGTGAGTGCCTATGTGTGTGTGTGTATGCCAGGGTGTATGTGTGTCCTTGTATGAGTGCCAGTGTGAGTGTGTCTGTGAATGTGAGTGTGTCTGTGTGAGTGGCTGTATGTGTGTGTGTGTGTGTGTACCAGGGTGTGTGTGTGTCTGTGTGTGAGTGCTAGTGTGAGTGTGTCTGTGAGTGTATGTGTGTGTGAGTGAGTGCCTGTGTGTGTGTGCCAGGGTGTACGTGTGTGCGAGTGTATCTGTGAGTGTGTGTGTATGTCTGTGTGTGTGTGAGTGCTGATGTGTGTGTGTCTGTGTGCGAGTGCCTGTGTGAGTGTATGGTCCGCATGAGTGCAAGTGTGAGCACACATGCATCTGTGCACATGCATGAGAGTGGGCGTGCCTGATGCCTGGGCCAGCCTTTCGTCTCCCTCTCCATGAAGCCAGCCCTCCTTGGAACTCCCTCATGTGTTGTGGAAACCTCCGTTGGTGCCCGCCCCACTGCGCTGGGCCTGGTTTCCGAGGCCGTCGCTGGATAAGCACTCATTGGAGTCAGATCTCCAAAGTTCACGAGGTTCACTCAGTAGACACTTTCCCCTGTTATCCTTGAATCCTGCGTGTGCGAGGCGTTTCATAGGAGGCTTTGGATTTGAAAACCGCCCTTTTCATGGAAAGAAAGGAAATCTGTGACCAAGCTGGGAGATTAGGGAACGCGGGGCTTCACTGGGGCCTTTGGGGGAGAAGTGACTGTCGGCAGCAGGAAGGGGCCAGCTGTGCCCCCCATGGTCCTGATGCCTGTCCCCCCGGGTCACACGTAAGAGCCTCACCCTGAGGTGCTGGGGGCTTTGGCAGGTGATGAGCTCCCGAGGGTGGGGCCTCATGAATGGGATGGAGTCCTTATGAGAGAGGCCCGAGAGCTCTTGGCCTTGCTACCATGTGAGGACTTGTGGAAGGTTCCAGCTATGAAGCAGGCACCTGGATCTGGGAGCCATCTCCAGGGCTGTGAGGATGAATGGGTCCTGTGACAGGTGTCGCATGGCTGCACCCACGTGGACTAGGACCTCTCCTTGCAAAGCCTCGGGCCTCTGGCAGCTGGACTTGCCCAGCCATCTGGGGATCCCCCAGATCCCTGCAGGCAGGGTCGGGGAGGCTGCCTCTGCTGCCTCACAGTGACTGGGGCCGCCTGTCCCAGCAAACCCTTCTGTGTGTGGGGCGTTTGCCCATGGTCACTCAAAAACCTCACCCAAAGGTGTTCACAGGTGGGGGCAGCTACACGTCTGCCACCCTGTGAAAGTCCCGACTCTTTCTGGACAGTTGTTTGGGGTTGAATTGTGTCCCCCAAAGGTACGTTCAAGTCTTAACTCCCAAACCTCAGCAGGGGTCCTTGTTTGGAAATCAGGTCTCTGCAGATGTAATCAGGGAAAGATGAGATCCTCCCAAGATGAGGGGAAGAGCCACACTGAGCTACGTGGCAGAGAGGCCATGTGAGGATGGAAGCAGTGACTGGAGCCACATGGCCACCAGCAGGAGCTCCAGGGGTCTCTGGCGGCTACTCTGCCTGGAAAGAGACCCAGGTGGACTCTCCTTTAACCCTCAAAGGATCTGGCCCTGCCTCACCTTGACCTTGGACTCTGACCCCCAGCATAGGGCCTTCTACGGCAGCCCTGGGAAGCAAATACATCAGCCCTTCCAGAAATGCAGGCGCTCTGCTCTCAGGATGATGTCTGTCATTCCCCCAGGCACCTCCCAGACCAGGCCAGGAGCCCCTGGACAGGCCATCCCCACCTCAGGGCCTGTACTCCTCATCATCCTTCCTTTTTGCCTCTGATCAGGCCACATCTGTCCCCTGCCCTACACTCCTCCATAGGCTTCAGAAGCCCAATTCCAAAGGAAAGTGACGTGGTACACATACACAATGGAACATCACACAGCCATAAAGAAGGACAAAATTATAAACTTCGCAGAAACTTGGGTGGACTTAGAGTCTATCATACTCAGTGATCTATCACAGAAACAAAGACCTGAGTACCACATGTTCTCACTCATAAGCCGACCCAGAGCAATTATCATAATACTGTAAGAAAGGGGAGGGGGGAGCACACTTCATCAATAAGGTTACCTGATCTCAAACCAGGTAATATGGGGGCCAAAGTGAGGTCCAAACTTTACCTGTACAATGACTATTTGTATATCTAACCCTGAATTGTACCCTACATTTTAAAAATAAAAACTAAAAAAAACCCTTCAAACATAAGTGAATTTGTCTTGCATCTCTCTAGAATTAATCAGTCAAAAAGAGAATAAGAAAATCGAACCAGGAAATAGAAATAAAATCAATGTAAATATACTTTCACCAATATCCCAATATTTTCCTCCAGAAAAATCAACTAGAGACCAGGTGTGGTGATTCCTGCCAGTAATCTCAGCATTTTTGGAAGCTGAGGAGGGAGGATTGCTTCAGCCCAGGAGTTTGAGACCATCCCGGTCAACATAGTGAGACTCTGTCTCTAAAAAAATAAAAAGTTAGTCAGGCATGGTAGCGTGCCTGTAGTCCCAGCTTTTTGGGAGGCTGAGGCAGGAGGATCTCTTGAGCAGAGTCCTGATTAGTCTTTTTTTTGCCAAAAACAACCCCTGTCCTGGTGAATACTTTGCTCATCTTGACAAGCTGTCACCTGGATGCGGTGCTGCCCAACCATCCAGGGGACACCCCACCTAAGAGCAAGCTGGCCTGTTGCTTTCCAGGCCCTTCTGGGAGGTGCAAGAGGGCAGCTGTAGTGTGGACTGGCCACGGGGCTTGCACTGACCTGGGAACTCTCTGCCTGGCAACCGGCCAGGCCTGTTGGACAGAAGGCCCAGATTGCAACTTGCGTGTCCTTGAATGAGGTCAAGGTGTTCTTCCTCCCCAGAGCCCATGGCTCTTGGGCACACAGAGGCTGCTTCTCTGACCTCCTTAGGTGGGCAACCACCAGGAGCCGGGAGTGGATGGGCGCGAGGTCTGGCAGTTGAGCAAGCCAGGACTCCACCTCCAGCCAAGGGCAGTCTGGCTGGGGATGGATCAGCCTTGACCTTGGGTCCTCTGTCCTCTGCCAGAGCCGCAGAATGCGCTCAGCCTCCGAGGCCAAGCAGCCTCTGTCGGCCCCTTCCAGCCGTTCAAGGACAGGGCTTCCGAGAGACTCGCCATTCCCGATGAGGGGGACGGAGGCAACATGCTTGGAGAGATGGAACAAGCTGCCCACGCCTGCCCGGCAAGGAGGGAACTGTGACATCAGGCTGCAGACTGGCTCCTTCCGGGCTCCGTGTGCTCATAGCCTAGTTTTTGCTTCTGTTTCCATCATGTGGCTTGAGAGAAAGTTGCCAGCCTTCAGCCCTGGGCAGCCCTGTCAAGGCCAGGGCTCTGTGGGTTCCTGTCTCTTCCCTTCCTGTGCCCCGGTGTCCTGGGGCCATACGGGAATCCAGACACTGTCACTCTTGCTGGCCTGGGCCGTGGGGTCAGCTTGCTATTGCTGTTGGAAATTTGGCCAAGGCCCTTGGACAGGCCCTGTGCAGGGGGGGAGGCCATGCACCTTCTTCTGGAGGGGAGGCCCCAGCTGCACAGCTGTGGACTAGGACGCGTGTGGTTCTGATGAGGGAGCTGGATCAGGCTCTGGACCTGCCGGGCGTGACACAGTTGCCCAAGCCTCAGCCCCGTGACCCACATGCTTTCCCTCTGGGACAGCAGTTCTCCTGGGACCACAGGGGACTAGCCTGGTGCGTCGAGATGCTGGGGGGACAGAAGCCGTCTAGGTATGCCAGGGAATGAAGGCATGTGGGAGCCCACGGGACCTCCAGCGCTCCCCAATGCTGGCGCCCAGTCGTCCATCCCGTAATCTCATCCGGGTCCTGCTCCAGCCTCTGCGCTCAGATTCTTGGTTTGGGGGTTTGGCCTGCGTGACAGTGGGTCTCCACATGTGGCTTCCCAGGAACGTTTGCTGTCGAAGTGCTTTTTAAAATATGAAATGATCTGTTTCCTAGCCGATGAGATCACTGGCTTTCGTGTGGGTTGCGGCCGCCGGGTGACCTGGAGGGCTGTGGACTTCTGAACCCAGCGCATAGCCTGTGTGGGAAGGGCCGCTGGTCCCCGGATTGTCTGAGGTGGTCGCCACATGATGTGCTTATCTTTGATCTCCCGAGATGCTCAACTCTAGGGAAGCCGCCGCCAACACTTTATCCTGTGGATGCTGGTCTTGGCCTCCCTGCGAGTGAGTGGGTGACATCAGAGGCAGGGTGGCCTCATATCTGCAGCAGAACCCCCCTTCCTAGGGGCCAGATGGCATGACCTGAAGGTGAGGGCGTGTTCTGCTCAAGACATGCAGAGAAGTAAGACTGAATACAAAGCAAGAGGATGCCTGGGGCCAGAGCTGGGCCAGTTCACGCTTCTTGCCTCCCAGTGTGGGCCAGGGCAGGCCGTGGCCTTGAAGTGTGGGTTGGGGCAGACTGTGACATTGAAGCATGGGCTGGGGCAGACTGTGGCCTTGCAGCATGGGTCAGGTCAGGCCGTGGCCTTGTAGTGCAGGCTGGGGTGGGGTATGGCCTCACAGTGTGAATAGGGTAGGCTGTGGCCTCACAGCATGGCCCGGGACTAGCCGTGGCACAGTCTGTGGTTATCCAGTAAGTGTGCCAAAGGGAGCCAGCCTGGGTGCAGCCTGTAGGGGTTTCTGGGCACTCTTGTCTATGGCTGGACATTCTGCAGGGGCCCCTCAGAGCGTCTCTGATGGGGAGACTGGACACGATGTCCATCGCTGAGGGAAGCCACAGCTTTGCTCTGGTGTTTGTCTCCTACATCCTACAGCCTCACGAGCCCTGCATGCTTCAGGCAAAGCCACCTTTCCATCAGACAAAGACTGGGATGGTTGGACATGGTGCAGACCAACCCCCGCTTCCCCCTGGTTCACAGGAAGGCACAGACCAGGAACTGGCTCAGAAGCCGTCATGCTGTTCCAGTGGCATTCTGGGCTCTGGGGAGGGTGTAAAGGGATTTAAGGCCACAGCTGGAGGTGGCTGTAGACTAGGAGTCCCCGATTGAGGTGCCAGCAAGGTCAGGTCCTCCTGAAGTCTCTCTCCCTGGCATACAGACACGGTCATCTCTGTGCCCTCGCAGGCCAACCCTGTGTGCCTGTGTAATAGTCCTCTCTCCTCACGAGGACACCAGTACTGCTGGTTCAGGCACCCCTGTGGTCTCACTTTACTGTAGTCTCCTCTCTGGCCCCATCTCCAAATACAGCCACATTCTGAGGTTCTGGGGTCAGGACTCAACGAGTGGATTTCTAGAGGACACAGTTCCACCTGTGACTGACAGGAGGAAGTCCCAGCAGGGCCCCCTCCTGCTGCCCAGGCCAGGGTCCTGGCTCAGTAAGAGCCCAGCTTCAGCCAGATTCCTGCAGTGAGGTCACCTGCCACTGCCCGAGAGTGCAGAAGGCATCACTGGCACACAGGGCTGAGTGCCCATCTTCAAAGCCCAGGGAGTTTATACTCTCCTGTCAGAAAGGGAAACCCAATGCAGAGCCCCAGTATAATTACTCACTTGACTGAAAAATCCCGAGTCAAGCCAAATCTTTCAGGCAAGGAGCAAAACAAAAGCTGCAAAAGCCTTCAACCTGGAGCCTAACCCCATGGGGAGACACCAGGGTGCCCACCAGCCCTGGCTGGCCACATTCCCCAGGTCTCCTCTCTTCTGCTTTGTCACTGTGGGTCACAGCACAGGGGTCAAGCGACTGCCCTCAGAGCTGAAGGACACTCAACTGGCTCAAGGGCTCCTCACATGACCCCCATCCATGGCATCCACCTGGGGCAGTCAGCGCTGGTTCCATGGATGCCAGCACTGGGCAGGTGTGTCCACTACCTGGGAACGCTCATGATGAGCCTGTTCACCGATGTCTGTTCTGCTGTCTCCCGTGTTCATGCCAAATGTTCCAGGCTTGTCTTCAAGTGGCCTGGGACCTCGGTGGGGATGCAGAATGTGTGCGTCTCCCTCTGGGGATATCCCAGGCCCTCTGGATGGATGGGTGGGTGAATAGATGAATGGTTGGGTGGGTGGGTGAATGGATAGATGGGAGGATGGGTGGAGGACGGGTGGATGGATGAGTAGGTAGGTGGATGGATGGATGGATGGGCAGGTGGATGGATAGATGGGCGGATGGATGGATGAATGGATAGATGGATGGGCAGGTGGATGGATGGATTGATGGATGGATGGATGGGTGGATGGATGGATGGATGAATTGATGGATGGGTAGGTGGATGGATGGATGGATGGATGCATGGTTAGATGGATAGGTAGGTTGATGGATGGATGGATGGATGGATGAATGGGTAAATGGATGGATGAATAGATGGATGGGTAGGTGGATGAATGGATGGATAAATGGATGGATGGGTGGGTGGATGGATGGATAAATGAATAGATGGATGGGTAGGTGGATGGATGGATGGATGGACGGATGGATGGATGGATGGATGGATGGATGGATGAGTAGATGGATGGGTGGGTGGGTGGGTGGATGGATGGATAGGTGGGTAGGTGGATGAGTGCGTGAATGGATGGATGGGTAGGTGGGTGGGTGCACGAATGGAAGGGTGGACAGATGGAAGGTGGATAAGCATAAAGCAATCATCTAACTGTGGCAACTAGGGCATCCTATGGGCCTAGTGGCATGGCTCAGAAAGTCTATGATTTGGGAAAACAGAGAAACTAATGGTCCCTGGGAGACTCATAGCTTAAGGTTAATGACAAGAGGAGACTCTCTACCAACACATCATGCTAAAGGGCAGGCCATGAACTGATCAAAGGGCCTCCTGGGAGTCTAGACCTTTTCCTACAGTCCCTGAGGTCCTGAGCAGCAGGAGCAGCCAGAGAGTCAAAGCACGTGGTCTCTGTGTAAAATCCATGGCCTCATGAGGGTCCTGGTGCTGTGAGGGAGAGGAGGGGAGTAGGGAGGGGAGGGAGTTGTTTCCTGCAGGAACTGTGCCTTTCCAGATGAAGATCAGTTCTCAGATCAGCAGAGGCACAGTCCCGAGTGCATGGACTCGCCGCAGCATAAGGAACTGAGGGCAGGCACGGTAGGAACTTCAGGCTGTGGGATGATTAAGTGCTGGGGAGGCCATGACTCAGGCTCCCCAGGCTGTGGGAGCCGCCTGTTTCTCATGGTCTGCTTCTTGTTAGAGTCAGACTCCAGGACAGCGGGCGAGAGGATGCGTCAGCCCAGTCTGGCCCTCCCGGGTGACCTCCCGCAGCCCCCGCAGGCACAGTGGCAGCTGAAGGCCACGGCTACCATCTCCCTCCATGGGTCCTGGGGATGGGTTCTGCTGTGGGAGGTCAGTTGCCCAGAGATATCAAAGGCTGTCGGTCAGCCGTCGCCTCTGACGTTCCCAGATGAGTCATCATATGGCAGCCACTCCCCTCCTCCTCCGCAGACCCAAACAAGTCAGCCTGAAGAGGGACTTTCTCGTCCCCTGATGTCCCTCTGCCTGCAGAGCCGTGAGTCAAGCTGCTGGTCTATTTATAGGCCACATCTCCAGCTCTCCCTGGGGTAGGCGAGGTTTGTTTACCCTGGATTGGTGCTGTCCTAGGAGGGCTCCCTGCAGCACCCGGCTCCAGAACAAAGACTGGCCAGGAGGGATGACGATGTCCCAGACAGGGAGCATGCCAGCTGTGTGCCCTGGTGACAAAGGCTGCCTGGCTGGACTGAGGGGCTGGACTGGAGCTGCACACAGCTGGACATCCTCCTGCCTGACTCCACAGCCGGAGCAGTGGCTTTGGACCATCCAACAAAAGCAGTCAGGACGTGGCCACCAGTCCCCGCACAGAGATTGCTAGACAGACAAGCGGTCCTGCTCAGAGAGCACCCACCACAGCCGTCAGCCTTGCCCTGAGCCCCCAGAGGGCCTCATTCATTTATTCACTTCTTGCAGTGGATTGATCCAGGGTGGGAGCCCCAGCTTGTCCATATCCATAACCCCAGGTCCACCCCAGGAAAGACTCAGCAAAGACTGCATTCCTTTGCTTACTCATTCACTCCATTTACTCATTCACTTCTTCATTCACTCAGTTACTCACTCAGTCATTCACTAACTCAGTTTTTATTCATTCACTCACTCACTAATTCATTCATTCATTCGCTCAGTCACTAATTTATTCATTTGCTCATTTGTTATTTAACATCTGTTGTGCACCTGCTATACCAGGTACTGGTTCCATCCTCGGGGAACTGACCCAGGAGTCAAGCAGAAACAGGTGTGACAAGTACCATGGTGAGCAGGCATAGGGGATGGGTGACAAGGAGCTCCATCTTGGAGCAAGTGAAGGAAGACTCCCTGGAGGAGGAGAGTACTGAAGCACTAGAAGGCATGACTTAGTCACAGAGAAGGGCGGGAGAAGGGTCTTCCAGCACAGTGGGTCTCACAATGGATCTCATGTTCAAATCTTGCCCAACCTTGTTGAAACACAGATTACCTTCCCCACCTCCAGCGTTTCTGATTCCTGGGTCAAGGCAAAGCCCAAGAATTTACACTTCTAATGAGGCTCAATGATGCTGATTCCGTGGATCCAAGGATCACACTTTGAGAACCAGTGTTCTGGGGAGTGGGAGTAGTGTGACAGAGGCACAGAGGTGACAGAGGGAGTGAGTGAATGAATGAATGAATGAGTGGGTAAGTGAGTGAGTGGATGGGTGAGTGAGTAAGTGAGTGTCGAGTGAATGAGTTAGTGAGTGAGTGAGTGGATGGGTGAGTGAGTGAGTTAGTGGATGGGGGAGTAAGCGAGTGAGTGAATGAGCGAGTGGGTGAGTGAGTGAGTGGGTGAGTGAGCCAGTGAGTGAATGAATGAGTGGGTGGATGAGTGGATGAGTGAGTGAGTGAATGAGTGAGCTTGTGAGTGGGTGAGTGAGTGAGTGGGTGGACGCGTGAGTGAAGGAGTGAGTGAGTGAGTGGTTGGGTGAGGTAGTGAGTGAATGAGTGGGTGAGTGAATGAATGAGTGAATGAGTGCATGAGTGAGTGAATGGGTGAATGATTGAGTGAGTGGGTAAGTGAGTGAATTAGTGGGTGAGTGAGTAGGTGAGTGAATGAGTGAGTAGGTGAGTGGGTAAGTGAGTGAGTGAACAAATGAATGAGTGAGTGGGTGAGTGAGTGAGTGAATGAGAGTGTGAATGAGTGAATGGGTGAATGAATGAGTGGGTGAATGAGTGAGTGAGTGAATGAGTGGGTGGGTAAGTGAGTGAGTGGGTGGGTGGGTGAGCGAATGAGTGAGTGGGTAAGTGGATAAGTGAATAAGTGAGTGAATGAATAAGTGAGTGAGTGGGTAAGTGGGTGAGTGAGTGAGTGAATCAGTGAGTGAGGGCTGAGTGAGTGGGTGAGTGAATGAGTGAGTGAATGAGTGAGCGGGTGGGTAAGTGAGTGAGTGAGTGAGTGAGTGAATGAGTGAGTGGGTAGATGAATGAGTGAGTGATGAGTGAGTGAGTGAATGAGTGAGTGGGTGAGTGAGTGGGTGGGTGAGTGAGGGCTGAGTGAGTGGGTGACCCTCCTCCTGAGACGGACACCCAGAAAGGCAGGGGGTGAAGGTGTATGGAAGGGTGGGTCCCCTCCCCTTCCTTGTCCAGGGATCATTTCAAGACAACTGAGTGCTGCAGGACACAGACTGTCAGCCACTGATCCAGCTTCTAAAACTACAGCCACCACTGCCACGACCACTACTGCTACTGCCACCACTGCTACCACCACTGCCACTACAGTTATCATTACCATTATAACCACTACAGCCATTACACCACTAATCCTGCCACCACCACCACTACAAGGATCACTACCATTATCACCTCTACTACTGTTATGAGGGGTGCCCCCCAAACCAGGAATTTAATTGTAAAAAAAATTGTGCATTTATTTTTACATGTTTAAACTTCAGTCACCTTCAAAGTGCAACTCTCGGCCGGGCTCGGTGGCTCAGCCTGTAATCCTGCACTTTGGGAGGCCGAGGTGAGTGGATTGCCTGAGCCCGTGGGTTCAAGACCTGCCTGGGCAACTTGGCGAGATCTCATCTCTACAATAAATTTAAAAAAAAAAAATTAGCCGGGCGTGGTAGTGTGCGCCTGTAGTTCCAGCTACTTGGAAGGCTGAGGTGGAAGGATCGCTTGAGCCCAGCAGGTGGAGGCTGCGGTGGCCGGGAGCAGCCATTGCACTCCAGTCTGGGCGACAGAGTGAGACTCCAACTCAAAAAAAACAAAAACAAAAACAAAGTGCACCTCTCTCCATTTGATGCAATATGCCTATCAATATGCTTTTTCCACTGCTCAAAACTGTTTTCAAACTTGTCAATTTTGGTAGCTTTTAGTGCTTCTGCCATTTTTTGTTTCACCCCTTCCACATCCGCAAAACGTTTCCCTTTAAGGATTTTTTTTCATCTGAGGAAACAAAAAAAAGTCACTTGGGGTAAGATCAGGTGAATAGGGAGGGTGGGCAACGTGGTGGCACCATCTTTGGTTCAACACTGCTGAACACTCAGCACAGTGTGGGCAGGTGTGCTTATAAATCACGCATCATGAAATGGGCAAATGCATTGAAAGAATCTCCCCAAAAAATTCACTGAAGTTGAACACAGCCTCTCACATCAGTGTTAGCTGTTACATGGATGCCAATTGGTTCCTAGGACACTTGCCTAGCAGGGAAGCCTGAACTAAAATGAGTTCACCCTCCAAAAGATAAATCTGGCTTTTTTGGGTCCTCCCTCATATTGCAAAACCCAAGAATGTCTACTCTTGGGGAAGAGCGACATCATCATGGTGTTGAGTTTTTGAATCCATGAACATGGTATGCATCTTCATTTATTTAGGTTTTACTTAATTTCTCTTGGTAGCATTTTTTCATTTTTGGCATAGAACTATTCAGTAACTTCTCTTTTTAACATACAGCCATGTAATACATAGACACACGAGATGTGGGCTGAGTTCTCAGGTTGCTCAGGGTCCAGTAGCAGGAGCCTAACACATGGACATTGGCCCTGTATAGTTTAAGACAAGGTGTCATTCACAGTTGAGTTGTGGATTGCTCTTGCCAATGTGCAGATGCAGACAGTACCTGTTGCAGGGCCCTCTCATTCATTCCTTGTACGTGTATCAAGCATCAGCCATGTGCCCAGACTTGTAGACTCCAGTGCTAACCAGGTGCAGTGCCTGGGGGAAGGAAACTCAGTAGCAATGATAGTCAGATGCCACTGGCCCCCTTCTTGTGCCAGGCACTAGCTATCCACTTTCCCTGTGTTCTCTCATCTAACTTCAACACTGCCTTACAGAAGGTGCTATTTTTTAAAAAATCGTCTTTGTTTTTAGAGCAGTTTAAAGTTTACAGCAAAACTGAGAAGAAAGCACAGAGATTTCCCAAAGATCTCCAGCCCCTCACACTCACAGCCTCTCCTGTTATCAATATCCCACATGAGGGTGGTGTGTTTGTTACAAGTGATGGACCGACATTGACATGTCACCATCACCCAAAGTTCATGATGTACATCAGGGTTCACTTCTGGTAGTGTGCATTCTATGGATTTGGACAAATTTATGATGGCATGCATCCACCATTACAGTATCTCCACAAAGCAGTTTCACTGCCCTAAAAATCTACTATGCTCCTCCTCCTCAACTCCCAACCACCAACCCCTGGCAGTCCCTGATCTTCCTGTCTCTGTAGTTTTGCCTTGTCCTGAATGTCAGAGTTGGAATCACACAGTGTGTGGCCTTTTCAGATGGGCTTCTGTCACTTAAGGAATATACATTTAAGGTTCTTCTACTTTTCATGATCTGACAATACATTTATCTTTAGTACCAACTAATATTCCATTGTCCGTATGTGCCACAGTTTACTATCCATCCCCCACTGAAGGACATCTTGGTTGCTCCTGAGTTTTGGCAATTGTGAACAAAGCTGCTATAAATATCCGTGTATGGGTTTAAAATTTTTTTTTTTTGAGTTGGAGTCTTACTCTGTCACCCAGACTGGAGTGCAGTGGCCGCTTCCGGCCACCACAGCCTCAACCTGCTGGGCTCCGGCGATCCTTCCACCTCAGCCTTCCAAGTAGCCGGAATTACAGGCATGCGCTACCATGCCTGGCTGATTTTTTGACTTATTGTAGAGATGAGGTCTCGCTGCCCAGGCAGGTCTCGAACCCGCGGGCTCAGGCAATCCACTCATCTCAGCCTCCCAAAGGCGTGGGATTACAGGCTGAGCCACCGAGCCCAGCTCGTGTATGGGTTTTAATGTGAACAAAGGTTTTCAACTTTTGGGGGTAAATGCCAAAGAGGGAGATGGTTGGATCGTGTGGTAAGATTATACTTAGCTATGTAAGAAGCCGCCAGACGGTCTTCCCAGTGGCTGCGCCATTCTGCATTCCCGCCAGCAGTGACTGAGAGTTCCTGTTTCTTCATGTCCTCATCACCACTGGGTGCTGTCATGCTCTGGGTTTTAGCCATTCTAGCAGGTGGGCAGTGGTGTCCCATTGTGGCTTTCATTTACATTTCCCTGGCGACATATTATGTGGTGTGTCTTTCATGTGCATATTTGCCATCTGTAGACCTTCTCTGGTGTCAGTTAAGGTCTTTGGCCCATGTTTTAACTAGGTTATTTTCTGATGTTGCGTTTTAAGAATTCTTTGTATATTTTGGATAACAGGCCTTTATGAGAAGTGTCCATCAAAAGTATTTCCTCCCAGTCTGGGGCATGTCTTTTCATTCTCTTGACGGTGTCTTCCACAGAGCAGAGGGTCTGGTTTTATGAGTCCAGCTTATCAGTTCTTTCTTTCATGGCTCCTGCCTTTGGTGTTTATCTAAAAAGTCATCGCCAAACCTCAGGTCACCCAGATTTTCTCCAGTTATCTCCTAGGAGTTTTGTGTTTTGCCTTTGGGTCTGTGGTCCGAGTTAATTTTTGTGAAGTGTGTGTGGCTCCTCACCACCCAGGACCCCTGATCCCAGATGACAGCTGTACCCAAACCTGATATCCAGGCATCCCTCATCCACTCCCCGTTTCCCGCTCCTCTGCTCCTTCACACCAACCCCAACACACACACCTGTCTGACATCACACCTGACCTTGTGTGTGGAGTTAAGGACACATGAGAGGACCCCATCCCACTGACTAGTGGCCAACCACCAAGAACCTCCATCCTCAAGCTTGGGCACTGTGAGCCCGCCAGGGCACAACTGCCCAGCCCCATCCTGTGGTCCTGCCTGAGGAGCTAGCTTGGGTGGAACCGAAACCCCAAGGAGTGAAACAGACACGCTGAGTGACACTGCATTTGCCACGCCCCATCCAGCACCACTGGCCCTCCTCCCCAGGCCTACCACATCTACTCTCCGTTAAAGACCTCAGGTGGGCACATCCTCAGTCCCAGGCATGTCTAGGGTGGGGGCTGCCTACAGCTGCTGCCCCTCCTGTATCGATGGGGGAGGGTAGGACGACTGCAGGGGCTGAGGGCCTCTGGGATGAAAGCTCTCTCCTGGAAACTCCCTTCCAGCTGCAGAGAAGGCCCTGGGGACAAGTACTTGGGGCCCCAAGCCAGGAGAGGCCCACCCCCAAGCCAACTGCAGGACAGACGCTACGGCACTGCACTGGCCTGACCTCAAGCTTCCATTCCCGCCACATGCGGGATGCCCGTGCCTTATGCCCAAACTGGCTTCCCAGAGAGACCACATCACCTGTGCGCAATGGTGCCACGGCAGTCTGCTGGACCACACAGGCTGTGCCTGCCCCAGGGGTTGTTGTAGGGGTTGGATCCTTCTGACGCTAGAGGCCTTTCTGCTGCAGTGGAACCAGGAGTGGAGACCCGTGCTGGTAGCAAAACCCGCTGAGGCCCCAGGAGAGTTGGCTGTGTCTGGGGGTTTTGAGGAAGCATCACTCGGAGTGGGAAGAAAGGCCAGTGGCCTGGGAGAGCCGAGAGGTGGGGCATTAGGGAGCCAGTTGGACATTCTGGGGAGCTGGAGCAGGGTTATTTAGGGCAGTTGACTCAAAACCCTGTGGCTGGGTAGGTGTCTGGGTTCTCAGGGGCAGAGGGCAGATCACCGTCCCTAGCTGCATCTTGAAAGCTGTGAATACTTGCAAAGCTCTCCCAGGATGGAGGAAGATGGATGCCCCTCCCTGGAGCTGTCCAAGGCCCTGTGGTGGTTCTGGAAAAACTGCCATGCTGTCTGCCCAAGGACAGGAGTCTGCAGAGTCCCGGCCAGGCACCCTCTCCACCTGGAGGTGGGGCGCCCTATGGGGTCCTCTCCAAGTCTCTGGATACCCTCGGTCTGAGGATAAGCTGATGGTTTCCCACCCTGGAGGGTCTCGGAGGGGCAGTGGTGGGATCAGAGATGCTTCAGTGAGGTCTAAACACTCTCAGCGCATCAAAGACTCTCATAAACAAAGGCCTAAGTGCTTACATGGAAACTCCCAGTGGTTTATCTTGGGAATTATTTAAAGTGCAATAAAACAGAAACTTTGGCAGATGTGCGGCCTGTGACCCACACGGAGAGCTCATGTCCCCGAGCCCTGACCTACATGACAGGGCCGGGCCAAGGAGCGCATTTCTCCGAGACAGCTGGGGTGGGATCACAGGAACATGGGCACGGCCCCCAGAGGAGGTCAACCTGAAAAATCCAGTCTTCAAAAGCAGGAGGAAGCAGCCAGGACCGTGTGAGGCCTCAGGGCCTCTCAAGGGTCCATGCCCGAGTTTCTCCCCATTAAGGGGCGCTTAAGTCTGTCCTACCTCAGAGACTCAGGGTTCCCAGTGTCTGAGCATCTTCATGGCTGAAGACCCCCATTTACCAGGCCCAGATTAGAGAACAGACTAGGATGCAGAGAACATTTGGCAGTGACTGGGTGTGTTAAGTCCCCCATGGAGTTAGGACAACAGGCTCCCTGTGTCTGCCCAGAAGGTGGCACTTGGCCTGGGCCCCATGCAGTGAGAGGTCACCCGGCAGAGAGATGCCCTGGGTCCATTCACAGAGGACCCAAGGACAGAGGGGTGAGCATGGCAGATCATGGCAGGAGGGCTGGGGGAACCACACAGGGTCAGGGTGGCACAGATTGAGCAAGCCCTGGGGACCATCCTGAGGAGATTGGATCTGGGTTTCATTGTATCAGCCTAAGAGTTCCAGGCGAGGTGGGCAGCTGAACACCACCTGCCGAGGAGGTCTGGAGTCCACAGGTAACATGTAGTCCCTTCCGGCAGGGGTGGCGGACGGACAGAATGACCCCATGGGGAGGGCCCTGCAGACATTGCAGACACAGCCCCTCCTATCCCAAGGTGCCTGTGAGGCAGAGGGGGCCAAAACCAGGGGAAAACAACACCCTGAGGAGACAGCCCAGGTCCCCTGCCCCAAGAAGGGCCTCAGCAGAGCCCGATTCATCGTCAGAGTCACCTCCTGCCTCCTGGGTTGACCTCCCTTCCTGCTGCCCTGAGACCCAGTTGGGAAGTTCCCAGGGAAGTCCAGGCTGCTCCATGGTGTGTCCCACAGATGGTCTTGGTGTCTCCCCATCTCAGCCTGAAGAGTTCTGACCTAGCCCCCACATTCAAACCTGCCTTTCCCTCTCCCTCTCCCTCTCCCCCTTTCCATCCTTCCCCTTCCCCCCTCCCTCATTCATCCTGCCCCTGCCTGAGTCTGCCCAAGCATTGGCCGCAGCCTTGTACTGCCTGACCAGTGGCTTCCTTGTACACCCTGAACCGGCACACAGGGTGTTCCTCCAATGCTTACCGGGCTCCTACCATTCGCCACCCTGGAGAGTGAGTGGGAACCAGGAAGTCGGGCTCGAGCCAAGGCCAGGCTCCCAGTGGTGCTAGGGTCTGTGGTCATGGGGCTGTCAGTTCCCCTCACAGCGCTTGAGCCCTAGAACTGCTCTAGCCAGGGCAGTTTCACACACCCGCAGCAAATGAAATCAAACATTGATCGTGACCCGGTGCTTCTTGGGCTGCACCCACGTTCTGGATACCCACAGTGAATGTGCTTCGGGAAAGGGTCCCAAAGTGGTTACCTTCCTCTCCTGATTCCTTTCCAGGATGGAAGTCTATTACCGAGCACGTCCATGTAGTGTTTAAGGCTTTCATGAAGGGCTTTTGGGCTTTGAGATTGGTGCCATTGGCATGAGACTTTACTCATTCATTCATTCATGTTTGTTCCTGTTTTTAACTCTGGGATGTACAGACGGCTCAGGTGTGGCCCACCTTCCAGGGCTGGCTCTGGAATCAGACCTATATTGGAATTCAACTCAGTCACTCGCTGTGTGACTTGGGAAGAGTTGCTTTGCCTCTCTGAGCCTCAAGGGCTCATCATCATCCCCTCTATCCAATACAGATGATAATAGAATCTGTCTTACAGAGTTGTTGGAAGGATTCAGTGAGATTCTGCCCAGAATATTCTAGCCCAGTTCTGGCTCCAGGAGACAATGACAATGTCAGTTGTCTCCCTTGTCCTTGTTAATAATCATAGACCCTGCAAGGAAGGCATTGTGCAGACCTTTGACAAAGTACATGACAACATGGGGACAGGAGGGGCTCAGCCTCTCCAGGGAGGGGTCGGGGCAGAGACGGCATCTAGGGCCAGGGCCAGAGAGGGGGATTTGCAGGAAGGTGGTTCAGTCTGGAACAGTCCAGGGAGAGGTGCAAAGTGTGGGGAGCCATGTGAGTGCAAGGTGGAATGGACAGGTTTCCAGGGCTCTGCTGTGGAGACCTGGAAGGCCCTGGGGGAAGATGTGTGTGGCACAAGGAAGGGTAGCAACTGGTGCTGTGTGGTCTCAGCAGTGTCTGAGGCCAGAGCTGCCAAGTTGAGCTGGGTGTGGCAGGGGCCGTGTGCCAACAGCAGGGGCCCTGGGAGGTTCTGAGCAGCAGTACATGAGAACCAACTGAGCTGTGGAGGGGGACATGGGTGAGGTCCACCCAAGCAGTGAAATGGCAATGGAGAGGCAATGGGAAATGGTTTCTAAAGGTCGGGAGGACACAGCACTGAGAACTCAACAGACTTGGAATAGATGGGGCTGGGCACAGTGGGACTATAGACGTGGCAGGTGCTCTCAGTGGTGGGTGGATGATGGATGGATGATTGGATGGATGGGTGGATGCCTAGATGGGTGGGTGGATGGATGGGTGGGTGGATGGATGGGTAGATGGATGGGTGGGTGCAATGCCTGGGCAGGCGGGTGGATGGATGAGTGGATGGATGGATGGATGGGCAGATGGATGGGTGGGTGGATGGGTGGATGGATGGTGGATAGATGGGTGGATGGATGGGTGGATGGATAGATGGGTGGATGGATGGATGGGTGGGTAGATGGATGGGTGGGTGGGTGGATGCCTGGGTGGGCGGGTGGATGGGTGGGTGGATGAGTGGATGGGTGGATGGATGGTGGATGGGTGGATGGATGGCTAGATGGAGGGTAGATGGGTGGATGGATGGTGGATGGGTAGATGGATGGGTGGGTGCAGATGCCTGGGCAGGTGGGTGGATGGATGGGTGGATGGATGGATGGATGGATGGGCAGATGGATGGGTGGGTGGGTGGGTGGATGGATGGGTAGATGGATGGGTGAGTGGGTGGATGCCTGGGTGGGCGGATGGATGGGTGGGTGGATGGTGGATGGGTGGATGGATGGGTAGATGTAGGGTAGATGGGTGAATGGATGGGTGGGTAGATGGGCAGATGGGTGGGTGGATGGGTGGATGGATGGGTAGGTGGATTGTGGATGGATGGGTGGATGGGTGGCTGGATGAGTGGGTAGACGGGTGGATGGGTGGGTGGGTGGATGGATGTATAAATGGATGCATGACTGGATAGTAGGTGAATAAATAGATGGTGGGTAGATGTTAGATGGGTGGACGGTGGATAAATGAGTGGGTGGCTAGATGAGTTGGTGAATAGTTGGTGTAGGGATGGTGGATAAATGGGTGGGTGAATAATTGGTGTATGGATGGTGGATAGATGATAGATGGGTAGTGGATAAATGGGTGAGTGGCTAGATGGGTGGATGAATATGTTAATGGATATATGGGTGGGTGGCTCAATGGATGAATGGGTGGTGGAAGGATGGTCAATAGATGGTGGATAAATGGATGGGTGAACAGATTAATGGATGAATGGTTGGGTGGATGCATGATGGAAAGATAGTGGATGAGTGGCAGATGCATTGGTAGATGGATGGATGAATGGGTGGTTGGCTGTATGGATAAATAGTGGATGATTGGATGGTGGATAGATGTCTGGGGGAGTGAGTTGATGGATGGGTGGGGAGGTGAGCGGAAGACAGATAGAAAGTGGATGAGTGACTGAAGAATCGGTAGATGGGTGGATGAATGAATGGGCTGATGGTTGGGTAGGTTGATGGGTCGATGGATGGATGGGTGAGTGGCTGGTTGTATGGATGAATAGTGGAAGGATGATGGATGTATGGTGGATGGTTGAATAGCGGATGGATATCTGGGTGGATGGACACATAGATGAATGAAGCTGGCTTGGGAGCCACTTGCTGCAACTAGTGTAGTGTTGTGCTAGGAAAAGCATGACTTTTCAAGGAAGTCGTCATAGTTCCATTCCTCACAACTTCATTATTCTGCAATATTTTCTCAATAAATATCCATTCAACAACGGACACTTGGGCAGAATGTATTTTTAAATCTTTCACATGATACGATGCTCAACATCACCATCAGTTGAAAATGCAAATGAACACCACAGTGAAATACCTCTGCACACCCATTCTTAAAAAGAAAAACAGAGCCGGGCTCGGTGGTTCAGCCTGTAATCCCACGCCTTTGGGAGGCTGAGGTGAGTGGATTGCCTGAGCCCGCGGGTTCGAGACCCGCCTGGGCAGCTTGGTGAGACCTCATCTCTACAATAAATCAAAAATTAGCCAGGCGTGGTAGCGCGCGCCTGTAGTTCCAGCTACTTGAAAGGCTGAGGCAGAAGGATAGCCAGAGCCCAGCAGGTCGAGGCTGTGGTGGCCAGGAGCGGCCACTGTACTCCAGTCTGGGTGACAGAGGGAGACTCCAACTCGAAAAAAAAAAAAAAAAAGAAAAACAGAAAGTAAGAAGTGTTGACAAGGAATCAGAGACACTGGCACTCTCAGGCGCTGTTGGTGGGGACGTAAGTGGTGCAACTGCTGTGGAAAACAGCATGGAAGGCTTCAAAGCATAAAAAATAGACCAACAGATGACCCAGCAACCCCACTCCTGGGGACATGCCCACATAGACGGAAAGCAGGGACCTCAGACCAAGGTGTGTGCACCGTGTCGTAGCATCTTTATTCACGACAGCCAAAATGTGGAGGGAACGCAAGTACCCATCACCAGATGTAGATAAGCACACTGTGGTCCATCCATGCAGTGGAATACTATTCAGCCTTTAAAAAAAATTCTGCTGGGAGTGGTGGCTCATACCTGTAATCCCGGCACTTTGGGAGGCCAAGGTGGGAGGATCACATGAGCCCACGAGTTTGAGATCAACCTGGGCAACATAGCTGGACCTCATCGCTACCAAAAATATGTACAATAATCAAAAATATATCAAAAAATTAGCTGGGCATGGTAGTCCCAGCTACTGAGGCTGAGGTGGAAGGACCACCTGAACCCAGGAAGTAGAGGCTGCAGTGAGCCATGACTGTGCCGCTGCATTCCAGCCTGGGCGACAGAGTGCGACTCTGACTCAAATACAAAAATAAAAATAAAAGTAAAAAAGGAAATTCTGACCCACGTGCCAACATGGATGAGCCTTGATGACATTACACTAACATGAAATAAATAAGTCACAAAAAGACAGCTACTGCCCCAGTGTCACTTACATGAGGCCCTAGAATCATCCAAGCCACAGAGACAGAACGTAGGACACTGGTGCTGGTGGAGGAGGGGTCGGAGCTGGGTTCTAGTGGGGCCAGAGTTCCATTTGGGAAACTGAGGAGCCTTCTGAGGATGGCTGTGGGGAGGGCTGCCCAACAGCTACCCACACACTTAAAACGGTGAAGACGGCCACTTTCATGTTATGTGTATCTCACCAGGATACACAATAAAAAGAGGATGAGTCCCGCAGGCACAATGTTGCAAGAGAGAAGCCACCCCTGTGTGACTCCACCCATGAAAACTTCACAACTGATCGACCCACTCTCTGCCATGAGACTCGGGTGGGTGGCCAGGCAGGGGCCCAAAGGAAGGCGGGCCATGTCCTGGCTCTGGCCACATGTGTGTGCTTGGCAAGCGCAACCACAACAGTGGTATGCCAGCTTCGTCACTCCTCTGTGCCCGTCGTTCTTGGGAGAAGGTTTTAAAATGCGAAATCGAGTTTCATTCTGCAGTTCAGACTGCTACACGGTGATGAGAAGAAAGGGCACATCTCTACCTGTATGACCTTGGTCCTTGAGCATCACCATGGTGTCCTGAGGATGTCCCTGCAGACCTGGCGTGGCCCACGTCCCCGTCCAAGCATGCTCCAGACCCCACCAAGCAGCCTGGCTCTTACACATAGTGGACACGCTTGCACGCACACCCACATTTTCTGTTTTAAGACCAACCAGAAACAGGCTGGCCTTAGAGACAGGTTGAGTGTGCGAGGAGGTCCCAGGAGGCCGTGGCTGGGGAGGTGAAGCACAGGTGCCCACAGGTGGTGACTGGGGCCCATTCAGGAGGCAGCAATGGCCATCACCCACAGACAGCTGTTCCGTGTTCTGACCATCCAAGGATTCCAGATAAAACACCTCAGGAAGCACCGGCGCGCCTGGGGGTAGAGCCCACAGCTTTGAATGAACACAGCTGTGCTGGGGGACACCCAGCCACTGTGTTTGACAGTGCAGCATGTCACTGGGAGGGTCAGAAGCACAACTTTGGGGGACCCGTTCGGATTAACGGGTGCCGGTAGGAGTACTGAGAAGCCAGATGCCGACTGAAGTCTGCCTCAGAGCCCCAGCTCCTGCATCAGCTCTCAGAGCGACTCGGCCTCAAAGTTTCATCCCACCTTGTAACAAGGGAGGCATGGGGCTACCTCTTCACATCCCAGGTGGACATAGCAAGGTGCACATGACATGGCGGTGTCTGGATGGGCAGGACTCCGGGTCTGCAGCTCCGAGCTCTGTGCAGTTTCTAAACAAGTTTGTCACACACGTTGGTTTTGTCCCAGGGCTCTGGATGGGGAGGGAAGTGCAGGTTGGTGCCGTCTTCTCAACACTTGCTGGGCATGGAAGGGGGATGGGACCTGTCAGGGAAGGGAGGAGAAGGGAGGGGAGGGGAGGGAAAGGAAGGAGAGGGGAGGAGAGGGCCCGACCCACTGTGGCTGGCTCCCACAGCTGAGTGAGACTCAGATTCAGTGAGTTGAGACTGAGGGGATAGAGATGGTGGGACCCGCAGGGGCCTCCTGAGCCCGGGAGCCCCCCGGCGGCACCTGCCAGCGTCCCTCAGGTCAGCAGGTGGACACTCTCCGGAATGCTGGACAAGACCAAAGGAACATACTGGACTCAGGTGGATCCCGGGGCTGGGGGCTGATGGGTAGAAATCCAGGACCAGCGGGACTCAGGCCGCAGGGAGACACAGGGGCCAGCTTGTCCAGGACAGGAAGGACTCAGGCTGCAGAGCACTGCAGGGGCCGAGCCACCCAGGACCTTGTCCCAAGTGCGAGTATGTGGAGCTCACCGAGGCGGACATGGATTCTGGGTGGGCACAGTGAGGGTGGCACACAGCAGGTGGGAGAACTGGAGCAGGCCCCTCCCCTCCTGTGGCCCAGAGCCACCCCCATACTTTGGAGGTCTCGCTGTGAGGGTACCCAGCGACGCATGAGGCTTAAGGCTGACCCCCTATGTGATTTGCAGAGTCCTTTGGAGGCCAAGAGAGAAGGACGACACGGGGATGACCGTGGCAGACCAGCCTTCCCTCAAAGTGGACAAGACAGCCAGGACCGGGCATCGCAGGTAAGGAGCGGTTTTCTCTTCTCTTTGAAGTTTGTTTCTTTGATGCACCTGCCTTTTTTAATGTAAGCTTATTTTCATGGGTTGTGTTGTGCAAACATGGTACACGAGTTAGTTTAACTGATGTGAGATCAGTGCTGATGCTTGGTCAGTACTTTGTTGATGTGGGTGTGCGGGTCAGTGCTGGGCCACACGGATGCTTGGTCAGTACTGTATTGATTTTGGTGCCCAAGTCAGTGTCGTGACTCACTGATGCTTGGTCAGTATGGTGTTGATTTCATGCATGGGTTAGTACTGTGCCCACCATTGTTTGCTGGTTATATTTCACTGACTGGTGTTGGTACACAGATTAGTTTGTGTTGTGCAGGTTGACGTTCCAACACTAGTTAATATGGTGCTAATGGGTTAGTTGGTGTTGTGCTGAGTGTTGTTGGTATACCAGTTAGTATGGTGCTGATGGATTAGTTAGTGTCGTGCTGGTTGATGTTGTTGCCCCAGGTAGTAGGATGCTGACTGTTCAGTTAGTGTTGTGCTGATCGATGCTGGTGCACTTGTTAGTAGGATACTGGTGGGTCAGTTAGTGTTGATTTGGTTGATGTTCCACTAGTTTGTGTGGTGTTGATGGGTTAGTTTTGTGCTATTTGATGTTGTTGTACTAGTTAGTAAGGTGCTGCCAGGTTAGTTAGCGTTGTACTGTTTGATGTTGTACTAGGTAGTAGGGTGCTGATGGGTCAGTTAGTGTTGTGCTGGTTGGTGCACTAGTTAGTAGGGTGCTGCTGAGTTAGTGTTGATCTGGTTGATTCTAGTGCACTAGTTAGTAGAGTGCTGCCAGTTTAGTTAGTGTTGTGTTGGTTGATGCTGGTGCACTAGTTAGTAGGGTGCTGATGGGTTAGTGTTGTGCTGATTTATGTTGGTGAACCAGTTAGTAGGGTGCTGACAAGTTAGTTAGTGTTGATCTGGTTGGTGCTGCACTCTTGAGTAGGATGCTGACAGGTTAGTTAGTGCTGTGCTGGTGTATGTTGAAACACTAGTTTGGTATGGTGCCGACGCTGCTGTGTGGGTTAATCATTGCTGTGCTGACACTGTTGCATGGGTTCATACTATGCCAGTGTCAGTTCGCTGGTCAGTATGAAGTGACTTTTGTACAAGTGTGGGTAGTCACAGATAAAGAGGTGGCATCCAGCATCCTGGGGTCTTGGAGTGGACCAAGGACAGGGCTGTCTCAGGGGTTCAAGATGCCTGTGAGGCCAGCTCCATGGACAGTGCTGGTCTGTCCACAGGGCAGATGACAGCACGGTGGGCCTTGCGCCTGTGGCCAGTGGTCAGCAGTAGCTTGTCTGCATTCTCCCCATGGTCCAGGCAAAAAGTAGAGTTCATGTTAGAGGTCAGACCTGCACTCCATTGGTGGCCGCCCAGCACTCTGCTGAGAGGGCCCTGGGCCCTGATCACTGGGACCAGCGCGTGCCCACCATACCTTTGTGCCCGGGCCCAGGGCCCCATCCTCCCATCCCCCCGGGAAGGGAGTCGTCCTTCAGATGTCCACCCCTGCGGGCATACGGCAGGGACCATCTGGAGCCAACGTGTGCAGGGGTCCTGCAGAGGGAGTGTCTTCACGCTACCCCACACGGCGTCAGGGCACAGGCCGGCCTCCTCTCGGCTCAGTGGTTGTTGAGCAACTTTCTCCAGGATGGAGCAGGGTGCCACAGGAGAGAGCCCCCCCTCAGTGTGCATTCCCCACAAAGGGTCTCACCGGGGCAAGAGACATCGCCACTGCACAGTGGAGTGGGCGTGGCTATTGGTGGCACCTGGCCAAGCCCTGCCCTCTAATGTGGCCCTCTGGGCTTGTTCCTGACAGGTCCACATGGGGCCGGGGTGTCCCGGGAACACGTCACCTCCTGGCAGCTCTCAGGCTCGCGAGGACATGCAGAATCCCGGGTCTTGATGTCTAGCCAAGCAGGGAGCAGGCGGACCCGGCAATTCTGTCAGGAAGGCGCCAGTGATTTGGGTCAAGAAGTGAGTGAACCCAGAAGGCGGCTTTCCTAGCTTTGAGTACTCAAGACACGAATGCTCGCGCTGTCCACTGTGGCCACTGACATCTGCTGGAGCGAGGGCTGTCGGTCAGTGGTCACTGGGAGTGGAGAGGCTGACTAGGAAGGTGCATGCAGGAGATGTCTGGGGTGATGGAAACCATTTCTGTCTCGACAGGGTTTGAGTCCCCCAGGGGAATGCCTCTGCTGAGACCCACAGCTGGTGCACTTATGATGTGCATGTTTCACCTAAAACAGAAAGCATGAGCAGGTGCTGAGATCTCGCCAACACAGCGCTCACCAAAGTGTCTGGGGGGGTGAGGATGAGTGTCAGCCATTTATGTCTAAATGAATCAGAAAACAGGACAGGACTGGGTGCAGTCCTTAATCCCAGCACTTTGGGAAACCAAGGCAGGAGGATTGTCAGAACTCAGGAATTAGAGACCAGCCTGGACAACATAGCAAGACCCCATCTCCATAAAAAAAAATTAAAAAGCTAGCTGAGCATGGTGGTGCATGCCTGTAGTCCAGGCTACGTAGGAGGCTGAGGCAGAAGGTCCACTTGAGCCAAGAAGGTCAAGGCTGCGATCGTGCCACTGCACTCCAGCATGAATGACAGAGAGAGACCCCGACTCTAAATAAATAAATAACACACACACATAAGCAACCTAAGATGAACTGATGAGCAGAAGGCCAGAGGCTACATGTGTATTAAGGCAAGCTGGGCAGGAATGGGACTGTGAGCCCAGTGAACCCATGCACATGTGCCACACCATCCTTCCAAATTCCTAGTAAATGGTGGAGAAAGTCCCCAGTGGGGGTGGCAGGTAACTGCTGCATTCTCCTCTAGGCCTTCTACACGTGGGAATCGCACGTGGCTCCCTGGGGTTTCTGGAGTGGGATATTCCCAGGCTTAACACCTTTCTGATGGCCACTGAGAGAGCCTGGCTGTGCATGCAAGGTTGGCAGACCCCACGTACGCCCTAGTTGGCTTCAGCGGTCGTCTGTTGGTTCAGTGGGCTCACAGCCTCGGGCTAAGCAAAAGACCAGCAGGCTCCTGGTTGGACGCCGTGGCCCATGTCTGTGATCCCAGCAATTTGGGAGGCCGAGGCAGGATGGTCACTTGAGGTCAGGAGTTCGAGATCAGTTTGGGCAACATAGTGAAATCTCAATGCTACAAAACATTGTTAAAACTTAGCCAGGTGTGGTGGCACACTCTTGTAGTCCCAGCAACTTTAGATACTTTGGAGGCTGAGGCAGGAGGATCCCTTGAGCCTGGGAGTTCAAGACCAGCCTGGGCAACATAGCAAGATTCTGTCTCTACAAAAAATTGTAAAGAATCCAGATGTGGTGGTGTACACCTGTAGTCTCAGTTACCCAGGGAGATCACCTGAGCCTAGGAAGTCAAGACTGCAGTGAGTTACACTCCACTGCACTCCAGCCTGGGTGACAGAGTGAGTGAGGCTCTGTCTCTAAAAAGAAAAGAATTAAAAAGAACAGTCTCCTGAAAACACCGATACCTCCCACCACGCACAGGTGGGGCCCTCCTGAGGTGGCAGGAGGGCAGCCAGGCAGGATCCCAGGAGAGGGTGGACCACCCCTTCAAGGCCATCCTGATCCACCAGATGTGAGTGGGCTGCCCTGACGGTTTCAGCAGTGGGACTGGTGTGTCCAGCACATGCTCAAGGAAAGCAGACAGCTCTCAGGTCTGCAAAGGGCCGGGGCCTTGGTGAGGGGGGTTGTACTGGGCATTGCCGCCCCACACCCAGCCAGCTGCGCATACACAGAAGGTCCTGACCCTGCCCCTTCAGTGGGCATCCAAGGAGTCCTCCACCCCAGCTTCTTGCAGAGAGAGCTTCATGCTTGAGCTGTTTGGGCCAAGACATTTGTCTCCTGCCAGTAACCGTGTCCAGCCCCCATGGAGTCGACGGTCAGGGTCCACAGGAGCTTGGGTGGCCCCAGCCCCACATCCCACACCAGGACTGCCCTGGACACACGAGTTCCCCACATTGGGGGGATCACAGCTAGGCAGTCCCCTGATCTTGTGCTCTGTGATGGGGGACTGGGTGGCTCAGCAGTCGCTGCTATAGGGGATTCCGGAAGCCCAAGCAGTTGACGTTGACTCTAGTCTCCCCTAAGAGAAGGGCTGAATGCAGAGCTCTATTAGGACAGGCTTGTCTGTGTACAGGACAGAGCAGAGGTTTCCACAGGGCTCAGGGTGTGGGCTGGGCAGGAGCTGAGCCAGAAGGGTGGGGTGGTGGTGCCTGGAACACCCAGTGGTGGCCAGGGGAGGTGGCCAGCCAAGGACACAAGGACAGGGATACACAGGCATTTCAGGGTACCCAGAGGGGCTGCCCACTCCCCATGCTAGAGCATGGGAGTGAGCGCAGCTGCTTTTCCCAGGGGTGGGTTGGGCTCTACTCGGGGCCGAGAGACATGAGAGTGTGACCCTCGTCGCGGGCACCTTGGGTGTCCAGTGTGGCCACCGGGCAGGGCTACAGGAGGGGCTGGGGCCGTGGAGACTGAGCATCTGCAGAGGGGCTGATGGTCCACATGGATCACCTGAGAGTAGGGGTGGGGATGTGGGAGAGTCATGCTGGTGACAGTTGCCCCCGGCATCGTGTGACCAGCACAGCTGGGACCACCCCGGCAGGGTCAGTGTGGTTAAAAACACAAGGCCTTTCTGGTCAGGCAAGGTGACTCACATCTGTCATCCCAGAACTTTGGGAGACCGAGGTGGGAGGATTGCTTAAGCCCAACCTAGGAGGAGGTGTGGGGCACTGCCTTCACAGGAGCAGCAGGGAGGCCAGTGTCGCAGGAGGGCCTTGGCCGAGATGCCCACGGTAGATGTCCTGCCTGGGACTGCAGGCTCAGCTGTGGGGGTCCCTCCTGCTGGAGATTGGGACATGTTGGCCGAAGCTGGGATGAGGTGGGCTCCACCTGGATGACATGCCCCAGCCCCTCTAGGGCACTCCAGGACCCCCCTTCTGCTCACTGCCCCGAGGAGGAGGGCCAGGGGATGCACCAGCTGGCCTGCTCCCCACCGGCCCTTCCCTGCGCCCAGAGGAGGTCCCAGGCCCACCCTCTCAGGGTGTCTGTAAGGACATTGGCTAAACAGAGAGGCAGGGCCAGATGGGCCCAGAAGAAAGGACCATGGCCTAGACACACGTCCCTCTGGAATTTGAGACCAACCTAGGCAGCACAGCAAGACCTCATCTCTACGAAAAATGAAAAATTAGCCAGGCATGGTGGCATAGGCCTGTAGTTCCAGCTACTTGGGAGGCTGAGGCAGAAAGATCACCTGAGCCCTGCAGGCTGAGGTTACAGTGAGGCACGATCACACCACTGCCCTCCAGCCTGGGCAACAGAGTGAGATTCTGACTCAAAAATAAAATAAAGCCTTTCTGACAGTTGACAATCAGCGTGAGGGACGTGTGTCTAGGCCATGGCCCTTTCTGCTGGGCCCATCTGGCCCCGCCTCTCTGTTTAGTCAATGTCCTTACAGACACCCTGAGAGGATGGGCCTGGGACCTCCTCTGGGTGCAGGGAAGGGCGGGTGGGGAGCAGGTCAGCTGGTGGCATCCCCTGGCCCTCCTCCTCGGGGCAGTGAGCAGAACGGGGGTCCTGGAGTGCCCTAGAGGGGCTGGGCATGTCATCCAGATGGATCCCACCTCATCCCAGCTTCGGCCAACATGCCCCAGTCTCCAGCAGGAGGGGCCCTCACAGCTGAGCCTGCAGTCCCAGGCAGGACGTCTACTGTGGGCATCTCGGCCAAGGCCCTCCTACGACATTGGCCTCCCTGCTGCCCCTGTGAAGGCAGTGCCCCACACCTCCTGCTCTGTGCTCTGGGATCCCGCTGCCAGGAACACAGCATTTCCTTTCTGTTTCTGGACCATCCACACACGCTCTCACCCAGTGGCCTGGTCAACCTGCTGGGGATGGAGCTCGTTTCCTGGAAGGGACCCAGCGGTGGCACTTGAAGTTTTGGGCGTTCTGTCCTGCCTGAGATAGATGATCTTCTCAGGTCACAGGCCCCCATCATTCCCCTGGGGAGGCCCACCCTTCCCACAGAATCCTTGTGTGTTAAGATTCATGGGACTCCAGAGCGACTGCACGGCTGAATCAACTTGCTCCTCTGAGTCCAGGGGCCACAGCTGGACTCTTACAGCTGCCATTGTCAGCTGTGCCCCAGTGACCATCTGGGCTTCCTGCATCTGCCTCTGGGCTCTGAACCCACCAGCACCGTCTCCTTCCCGCCCTCTCCCTGAGTGGAGGCCAGGGCTTGTGCCTTCACACCTGTCTGTGGGCCATTCCCAACTGCCGTCCCCTGGCCGCCGATCTAAGCTGTGCGCCGGCGGGCAGGATGCACCCATCCCTCCTCCCCCCGTCCCTCACTTGGCCTGGGCCCCTGCCAGGCCTTTGTCGGGGCCAGTGGGGGGAGGGAGCATAGAGGACAGGGAGCCTGGCTGTCAGCGCAAACCAGATACCATCACTTGGTGGGGGCTGAGAAGGGCTCCTGATGACAGGTGAGCTGCTGTGCTTTCTGGAAGGAATGGAAAAATGCCTTCATGTTTCTTGTGTTGCCTGGGGCCCACAGAGCAGGACAGACACAGCCAGACCTGGTCCCTCCTGCCTCTGCATCTCATAATGCTCATCCGCAAGGATCAGGTGCTGTCCCTTGGGCCCACGATTCCCAGAGGCCAAGCTAGCGAGGCTAGTGAGGGAGAGGGTACGCTGCAGAGCCAGCGGGAGTGTGGCAAAGGCCAACCGAACTTCGGCGCTTCTGAATGCCCGGGTAATGGTTTCTCCCTCCCTTCTTTACAGCCATAGCCTACAGACAGCTACCCTGACCTCTAAGCCCTGTCCTGTTGGCTTGTGACTTGTGTTAACGTGGCTTGTCCTTGGATCCTGTGATGTTCAGGATGAGTGTGATCTGGGGCTGACGTCACGTCCGAGCGTCCTCCTCAGGGGCATGTGGGCTGCCGTCGTGCCAAGGGCCGTTCATTCCCGCCACTGGTGACAGTCCCTGTGGGAATATAACATGAGTTGTCCACTCGCCATCGGCCAGGGGACACAGGGAGTGTCCTATGTGGGGAGTGTCCCATGTTTTGACGTCTGAGCACCCTGAGTCTCTGGCAGACCGGTGCCAAGGATCCCAGGTGTATGCATGCCTCGTCATAGAGGATGGGCGTGCTTGTCCACACCAGCAGAGCCCAGCCCTTCCCAGCACATCCCTGAGGCCCCCCCGCCACTGGGATGCCCACAGCTCCGTGTACCCCACACTGCCCCACCTGCTGTCCTTAAACCGCATTTTCTTGATCCGCCTAGTTTTGGCAAAACTCATTTTTTCCTTAGTTGACCTTTTTGTCACAATCATAAATGTGCATCACTTACAGCATCTAGCAGTTCTAAAAGGCTTATCATAAAGAACATTTCTCCCAGGTCCACCCCTTCCAGGTCCTGTCCCTCAGTTTACCCTTTGTGCCCAAGTCCTGGCGCTGGTTCTTGGGGCTTGGGCCACCATGTTGCTGCGAACACTGGTACATTGCTGCTTCTGGAAATCCTGTGTTAGACATGGTGAGTTTGGTCTCCGGACTAGATGCTGGCATCCCTGGACTACATGGCGGCATCCCTCCCCGCGGGCTTCATGGCTGTCACTTGCTTCACAATGACCATGTAGCTGTGGTTCACGGTCAAGTCTGGCTTTGTATGGTAATTGCCTCTTTATTGCATGTTTTATTACACGTGGCTGGTGCTGAGCCTGGTTGGTTGCAGTTCACCTGCTTTCCGGCTGTTCATTCAACCCCACTGGCTTCCCCCAACCTCTTCCCACACACTGGACCCTCTGCCCATGTCACCTCTGTGCAGAAGCCACCCCTCCTGCTGCTCCATTGGGCCAGCATGGCCGAGCCAGGCTCTCCATGCCCCACACAGGAACATCTGGGGAACCCCTACCCTCTGTCTTCCTGGCGAGGTCTGCGCCTGCTCCCTTGCTGGGCCTCCTCTTCCTGGGTCCAAGTCTCTACTGTCCTGGTTCACACCACTGTGTTCACGGAGCTCCTCCCCCTGCAGCTTCCTGAGAGTGGGCGTGCTGGAGGACATGTGACAAGGACGTGCATGTCTTTACATGCGTTTATTCTACTGTCACCCAGTCTCCTTGATGGCAGGACCTGCTTTTATTTAGCATATGTGCCCTTGTTCACCTCATTTTTATTGCTGAAAACATTGTCTCCTTCACATCACCCACCCAAATCTTTATCAACCACGAGGGCTAGGCTCAATGGCCACCTCTTTCGGGAAAACTTCCTGACCTCCTCAGCCCTGAGCGATTGTTCCTTCCTTCTAACTTTCATGTATATGGCATCACTCCCTTGGCATTAATGCTCACCACATTCACTCACTAATTCAGTACTCACTTCACAAATACCTACATTATGTGTTGGAGGACTTCCCGTGAATCGAAAAGAACCCTTTCACCAAGGAGCAGAAGGGATCCCCGGATGTCCCGTGTCCCTCCTGTCACACAGAGAGAATCAGACCCATCTGTCCAACAAAGATGCAGCCCAAGTCTCCTGACTCCCAGACTCTTGATAAACACCATCGCAAAGCTCTGGACAAAAGGGCCTTAATCTAAAGAGGTGACAGGCACCAGTAAAGGCCTGTGGCCAGAGACTCACAAGACAGAGAGAACATTTGTTATAGAAGCACTCAGGGCAAGAGTGTCAGGTCATTTAATGACACAAAGCATGAGACATATACTCCATGAGTCCAGTGTTCTTGGTGATTGTGCAGTAATGGTGATGGTGATGATGGTAAAAGTAATGGTGATGGTGGTGATGCCGATGGTGATGATGGTGATGGTGATGATGGTGGTGGTGGTGGTGGTGGTGAAGGATGATGATGGTGATGATGGTGATGGCAATGATGATGGTGGTTATGGTGGGGGTGATGATGATGGTGGTGGTGATAGTGATGGTGATGATTATGATGATTATGGTGACAGTTATAGTGACGGTGATGGTGGTGATGGTGATGACGATGATGGTAAGGTGATGATGATGATGATGGTGATGATAGTGATTGTGATGATGGTGATGGCGATGATGATGGTGGTGATGGCGGTGGTGATGATGATGGTGGTGGCGGTGATGATGGTGAAGGTGATGGTGATGGTGGTGATGGTGATGGTGATAGTGATTGTGATGATGGTGATGGTGATGGTGATGATGATGGTGGTGGTGATGATGCTGATGGTGATGATTATGGTGACAGTTATAGTGATGGTGATGGTGATGGTGGTGGTGGTGATGGTGATGATGGTGATGGCGATGATGATGGTGATGGTGGTGATGATGATAATGGTGGAGATGGTAATGGTGGTGCTTATGTTGATTATAGTGATGGTGATGATGAAGATGGTGGTGATGCTGGTGATGGTGATGGTGACGATAATAACACACCAGTTACACCAACCATGACTGCCCTTGACTGAGAGCTTGTTCTCTGCTCAGTAAGCACCATGCTGAGTGCTTTCCCTGAACTGGCTCACTCAATCCTCACCTCCACTCCATGAGGGATGAGCATTATTTTACTCACTTCACAAATGAAGAAGCTGAGACAGAGAGAAAAAAAGTGGCTGGTGAGTGGTGGAGCCGGGGTCTTGCCGCGTCTGCCTCTGGGGTGAGTGCCTGGGGCTGGTGTGCTCCTGGGCTCTTGGGCCCTGGTGCAGCTGTAAGCAGTGCATGGCTGGCAAGTGTGCACAGGAGGATCTACGGACCAGACACACAATGTTCCCGAGCCCATGCCTGGTGCGACTTTTATGGAGTGGGAGCGTGCCTCACCAGGAAATAGCTTTCACTGGCCAGGAAATCGCATTGTCATTTAGGCTGAGGGACAAGCGTCTGGAGCCTGGGGAGTCTGTGTCAGAGCACACAAGAGACAGGTTCTGTCGGACACTGCTCGGGAAAGCTCTTTGCTCCCAAGTCCCAGGAGCAAGCCGCCTTGTCAAGCTCAGATGGCAGCAGCAGGCACTCTTGATGAACCGTCTGCAGGCAGTCCCATCCCAGTGAGGTGGGACACTCATGGCACCGGGAGCTGCCAGCCATGGCCTGCCACACCAGCAGGAACTCATAGTGTGCTGCGCATGGCCGCCAGCTGCCTGCCAGTGGGTTTCCGGTGCAGCTGACGGAATTTCAGATGAAAGGCAGAGTTTCCTGTGCCCTTGATCTCAGCGTTGTCTCCTGGACTTTCTACTTCCTCATAAGCTGTGTCTGGAATGGGGCAGAAAGAGAGGCATTTTTGGCAGAAAAGGAGTAGGCACTGGAAGTTCTTTGGGCAGTCTGTTTCTACCATGGCAGGGGACGTCCCTACTTGGTCAGATCTATTGTATCCATTGGAGATATTCATGATATTTTGGGGCCATGTTCAGCTTCCCATGACTTGCTGGTGAGATTCGGTTCAGGGAGCCCTGGTGGGTGTCATGTTCAAGATGTCAGTCACTTCCTGAGCCGTTCCTAAAATTCCCAGTCCCCATCCCTTTATATACGACATGTGGAAACACGTGTCAAAACTCTAAGCACTGCTGACTCTGCGTCATCTGTGCCAAGTGGCATTATTGACCTTGGCCCCTGTCTGCTCACCCCCACTCTCCAAAGCCTAAGCACCAGCAGAGACTCCACCAGGCCAGTCCTGCTCAACTTGGGGGACACCATGGGGGTTCATGGGCCATGGATTTCCAGTATGTGTCTCTGAATGAATGAGCCAGTTGTTCATGACCCTGATTGCAGAGGACCTGGTGGGCACCGAGCCAACCCCGCTCTCAGGATGGTCTTCCCTGGGGACCCCGTTTGTCCTCTGCCTGCTATCCCTGGTGTGGGTGCTTGGTCACATGTTTCCCATGGATCTGGACACTCTCTGGGGCGTGGGTCGGGTCCAACTCGACTGCCACTCCCTGCCTGATGCCCGGGGCAGTGCTCCCACCTGGGGGACATCCAGGCAATACCTGTGAGTGCTTGAGAACCCAGGGCGTCCCCCCATCCCCGGCTGCTCTCTGGGGAGTGCTGGAGCTAAGCCAGCCGAGGCTGCTGCCCTACAGACAGGTGGCCAGGCACCCCACTCCCCACCCAGCTCCAAGACCTTCCTGGACCCTCAGGTTTCTTCAGAAACTCCAGCATGCAGGAGCCACATGTTTCCTGTCAGACCTCACCTAAGTGACACACAGCACCTCGGGGGTCACTATGATATCCTCAGTTTAGTGTTGGGGATACTGAGGCTCCGCTGAGATACCTGCCTGTGTCTCCCAGGGAATGAGAACAGTCAGGAAGAGAACGTGCCCCCAGGTGACTCTTTCCCAGGCATCCACCTGTCCTAGGCCCAGAGCACAAGCCCCGCCTTCACAGCCTTGAGACTGATGGAGCCCTGCACGTGCTCTCCAACATCAAGGCTTAGGGGTCAAAGCATCAGCAGAGAGGACAAGAGAGAGTCACCGTCTTTCATGGTCCCTACGTCTGGGTGCTCCCCCAAGTCATCAAACCCTCCTGGCCTCAGTTTGCCTTCTAGGGAGAGAAGAGCCACCTTGGCCCATCCTGCCCCAGGAGCTGGCATAGTTAGTTGAGGACCCATCTGTCTTGTGTCCTCCTGTCCCGGCGGGTAGGGTCTCTGGGATTTGGCTGGGCTGGACATTGGCATCACCAGGAAGGGACCAGAACAGAGGGCCTGAGGCACATCCTGGGGGGCAGCTTTGGGGATCAAGTCTCTGGCCTCAGGTCCCAGGAGTTGGGGGACCATGAACTGAGTCTGAGGTGCACACCAAGGGCACGAGGGATGCAGTGGGGGACCTGAGGGTACAGTGGGGACTCCTGGAGGCCGAGGGCAGAGGACAGTCTGACAATCCTGCAGGGGGTGGCAGCCATGGGCCTCAAGCTGGTTGGGGGGTTACAGAGGGGTCCTGACTGGAAGTGACGGGTGCGCAGGTCCCAGAGAGGGCCACATAGGGGGCGGGATCCCCAGCAAGGCCTAAGCACGGGTCTCTGTGGTTGTCTCAGTCTGTCCCTTGGCCTCTGCTGGCCTCAGACTGCCCATCAATGAAACAGTACCAACAAGCCCACCTTGCCGGGACTGTGAGGGGCCAGGAAATAACGCACAGATGCCACTTACCTGCAGAGCCCTGTGGTGACAGTGACACACTCAGAAAAGATTCAGAAGTGGGTCTTGTCACTGTGAGGTTTGGGAAGGCATGGGGCATGCAGAATCGGGGCAGGACCCTCGGGTGGTGTCTGCCAGGTCCCCCGGAGCCATCTCTGTTCTCCCTGTCTCTGGTTTCCCCAGGAGCCTCTGGCCCAGGTTCCTTTGGGACCAAAAGTCACCAACAACAGCTCAGTGAAATCTGTCCCTAGACTGAAATTCCCCCAGAACCCCAGTGCAGATCCGCCGTACCACCATGCCCAGTCACACCCAAGACAGGCTTGTGCACCTGGCATCCTGCTCTTCGGGCTCCCAAGACCAAGTCCAGGCTTTCTGTTCCTCCCTCCCTCCTTCCTCCCTCCTTCCTCCTTCCTGCCTTCCCTCCTTCCTTCCACAGGTATCTGCCTGTTGCCTTCTTACTGTTTCCCCTATGGCTTAGGGCCCCAATCCCTTCCAAGCCTATGTCTCCCCAGGAGCCCCGCTCAGAACAAGCCCAGGAACATGCCTGCACATGAGAGACTAGAAGCGTACCCCCATGAACTGTGGCAGGGCATCTCCAAACAACTGCTCCAGGCACCGCCAGGTCAGCAAGGGAGGCAGAGAGCGCCTGAGCTCAGGGCAGGTCCCTCTTGTAACCTGCTGGGAAAGAATTGCAGGGAGCTGCTGGGGGGCCGGGGGTCAAATGCCCCATGGTCACTCTGCAGCGAGAGGTCATCGTGGCAGCGCCTCGCAGCATGGGGCGCAGCATGGGTCCTGTCCCTGTACACGTCTTCTCGGTAGGTGGCAGAGACAGGTCTGCCCTCCTGCCCCTCTGTCCTCCCCAGGTCCCAGCTGCAGGCGGGTGGGGTGATTCCTAGGGATTACTGTTGCCCAATCCTTGGTTCACTAGCTGTTCCCAGGCTCCTCACCCCCAGTCCTCACAACACCTATGACATGATGTGACTGTGTCCACTTTAAAGACAAGAAACCTAAGGCTCAGAGATGCCTTCAGGACTGAGCCTGGCCCCAGGGCTGCCCTTCCAGGCAGGTCCAAGAAGAACAACTGCCCCCAAGAATGGCCCAGGTCCTCACTCAGGATGGCGCCCTGCTCCTCCCAGGTCGGCGAGACCCAAGCGGTGGTGGCACTAGGGAGGAAGTGGAGGAAGACTGGAAAGTCTGGCCACCTGCAGTCTGGCCTGCTGTGCTTGCTGCTGTCTCAGGCCCGAGCTCTTGTGAAACAGTCCCATACAAGCCCAGATGATATTAATGACAGAAATATTCATTGCCAAGTCTGACTGGTGGGGGCTTGCCAGATAAAATTCATTCCTTTTTTTAAGAGCAATTGTATTTATATTTGGTGCTCCGTGTGTCTTAAAAATCTATTTCAGTGGTTGCTTCCTCTGGCCCTGGAAGCACGGCCCGCCCTGCCCGGTTCCCAGAACTCGGTGCTTGGCCTCCTCCCGTCAGGAGGGGAATACAGTCGGCCCCTCCCACACTCACAGCTGCTGGGCACAGGGACTTGGGCTGAGGCTGGGGAGGCTCCTATTGGCCTGATGGAGGTGCCATGGGGTCAGGGCTGTGCATTCAGAGGTGTTCCATAGATGCTTGCCAGGTGAGGGCAAGCAGACATCAGCATGTGGATGACATCCTCTCTTCCCCCGTCACAGGCGCACGTTCTGCTGGGACCCCCAGGGCCCCGTCTCTGCCTGTAGCTGCGTAGGGCACCTTGCCATCTCCTTTCCGGGAGCCCCAGGTCCCCACTCTCCCATGGCTCTCATCTGCCTCCCAGTTCAACTCTGTGCTGCGGGGGTGAGGGTGGGGCCCCGTGACCGTACCCCTCAGTCCTGGCCTGCCCGGTGTTGATCCCCAACCTGCAAGAAAACAGACGGGTGGGGAGGGAGTGCATGTCAGGCCATCGGCATTGCTATAAAGGAATGCCCGAGGCTGGACATGTGTACAGGAAGAGGCTCACATGGCACACAGTCCTGCTCGGTGGCGGCATCTGCTCACCTTCCGGTGAGGCCTTGGGAAGCTGCAGTCATGGCATGTAGCAGGGGAGCCGGCAAGTCACGTGGCAAGATTGGAAGCAAAACAAGGAGGGGCCAGGCTCTTCGAGACCCAGCCATCTCAGGAACTCATAAAGCAAGACTGATGCATGACTGCAGAAAGGCGCAAGCCACGCATCAGGGATGCGCTCCCATGACCCAGCACCTCCCACCGGGCTCACACCCAACTCTGGGGGTCACGTTCAACACGAGACTTGGAGGGGTGACAACCAAGCCAGGTCAGCGGGCTCCCACAGTGCCGGCTCCGTGGCCCCAAGCCCATCCTGAGCCTCGTGTGTCGCACCAGTTCTGGGACCACTGACCCTTCACCAGCAGGTCCCTGGGCTTAATCATAAACCTGACGGCTGCACCTGGTCTCCTGTTGCCTTGGCCTCAGGCTGTCAACCTAGACCTGAGCTCAGGGCCTGTAGGAAGGTGGGAGGTGTCCGAAGATTCGGTGTTTGCAGCCTGTCATCACCAGGGTCACAGACTGCATCCTCCACATGTGGCACGAGCTGTGAGTGACCACATGTGTCCAAGCAACTAAAGTCAAGTAAAGCTAAAGGCTCCCCTTGCTGTGCCTCACCATATATGTTCCCTAGGTCACATCAACTGGGGCATAGAGAAGTGTCCCCACTTACGTCCAAGTGAGCTAAAATCAAGGCTGAGGGTTCCCCTCATCTGCGTGTCACCATATACGTCCCCAGGCTATGTCTGCAGGGTGTGGAGACGTGCTTCCCTGTTCTACACCTTGGCTAGGGCTGTTCCCTCCAGAGGACCTTTCCAGCCGGGCCTCTGCCCACCCCCAGCACCCAGCTCTCCAGAGACCCCGCCCCCCTCTTCTCCTCTGCTCCCACCCAGCCTTGCACAGACTCCGCTGCCAGGAGGAATGTTCTACCTGCTTCTCTGAGGCATCTCAGAACAAAAGCGCCTGACTGTGGAGTTAGAAAACTTCTCCTGAGCTCGGGGTCCCGCTCAGCTCCTTGGATGGGACCTTCCCACTGGATTTACAGTTCCTGCTGGGCCTCAATGAGTCTCTCTCTAACTCACCCTCCCCGCCAAGCTCTGAGCCTCCTGCAGGCCAATTCCATGTCCTGAGCAGAGGGAGCACTGCCTTCCACCAGGCCCTGGGCCCTGCTAGGAGCCAGGTTCCTCACCCGGAGAACGAGAGCAAGAGCAGGCACCTCTCCTCGGGATGGCGTGAGTTGCAGGTGGCACGGGGGAAAGCACACCTCATGCCGCTGTGTGGTCCAAGCTCCCTCAAGGTCACCTGCCTCTAGCAAAAGTCTCCGAGGACGCCCGAGGGGCGCCCCACTTCATCTTGACGAGAAGCCTTGGGGGGAGCTGTGGGCTGGCAGTGCACTGGCCTAGGCAGTGAGGCAACGCCATGGCTCCTGGGCGCCCCCCTGCCAGGCCAGTGCGTGCTGAGAGTGCCTGTGCTGGGAAGGGTTTCACTGACGGTAGAGAGTGCCGTGTCACCTCCATAAAGGACCTTGTAGAAGCCCATCCAGGGACATGGGGAGTGGCCTGGGAAAGAAGCAGGCATGGATTTACGGTCGTTCCTTATCTGGGAGGTCACAGGCGCCCCGTAGCCCAGAGTGGGGCCCGGCCCCCCACCCAGTGACGTGAGGACGCTGGAATGCACACACGTCCCCACCACGGGTGGCTCCTCCCCATCACAGGCGCGTGTGCGCAGCCAGCCCGGCAGCCTGGAACTGTCTGGAAAGGAAAACTGAGAAGGACCAGGGCACAGGAATCAGCAGGGGCCGGGCCTCCATTCAGACCTCCCTCTCGGAGAGCGGTAGGAGCACAGGGAAGGCATTTGACTTTGGGCGACTGAGTCACCGCCGCCGGTTGAGCAGTGTTGCAAAACCAGCTCATGGCTCTGGCCGCCTCTTGGAGGGATCTGCACTCTCATCTGGCCAGGAGGAAATTGTGAAAACACATTATTCACAAAGGGCGGCTCCAACTGCCCGCGCCCTAGGGCCGGCAGACGTGCTTTTCCTGCGCTGGGTCGGGCTGCCCTCCCTGAAGTTCTGAATCCCGGGCTCCAAAGTCTACAGCCACTTCCCATCAAGGAACCAAATCCCAAGCTGCCGGTGCTTCAGGGCCCCGGGCTGCCAGGGCAGGGTGGGCCAAACTGGGCACAGGGCTATCGATGACACCTTGTCGGGTGAACACAGAGCGGCGGGCATCAGCAGGCATGATATCCTGGCCAGAACCCTAGCCTTCTGCTGTCCAGTGTCCACAGCTGACATGGACAGGTCATGCTGAAGGGATGTTTACATATCCAAGAAATGTGAGTGTGTGCACATTCACACACATGCACTGATTCTCTCACATGCTTGCCCATATATACACGCTCACACTCACATGCACACCAGACATGCATGTTCACACTCACACACATGTTCACCCATACACAAATGTATGCATACTCACACTCACACACCCGCAAATCATTTATACCCACCCCCGTGTGCCCATGCACACTTACACACACATGCCCACACCCTCACACACATGCCCATACACACATACACACACCTCACATGCATGCACACATGCCCATGAAGATTGGATGTCAGACACCTGGTTCCAACATCCCTGCAGGAGGCCCTGGTGATGCTGCAGCCTGGAGTTCCTGTGAGACTATGGGGTCATGTCACAGGGGACAGGCAGGGCCTTCTGATGACAAGGAGCTCAGACCAGACTCCTGTCCAGTTACTGACAATATCAAGTGCCCACAGCTTGCTGTGCTGTGCTGTCTGTGCGAACACATGTCTCCATGCCACTGGCCACTGTCTCCTTTAGTGCCCACACATGCCAGCATGGCCAGTGCTTTCTCTGTGTCTCCTTTTCAGACAAGGGAGCTTCAGGGTAGAAGGACTTGCCCACGTCCCTGCCTCTTGTGAGTGGGTGGGAGCTCTCGCATGGCTCAGTCACTGCCAAGTCATTCCCGTAGATAGAACTCACTCACGGTGTGTGGACAGATATGGATGGGTTTAACACATGCCCCATGTGGTCTTCATGATGCTGAAGAGGCCGGGAGCTGATTTTCCATGCTTGAGGCTCGGTAAAGCTAATCTGCTGAGCCCCAATGTATGGGGCCCTTGGGACATGTGGCTCCCAGGATGGTGCCACCTGCACCTGCGTGGCGGTCTGTGGTCCTCACAGTGCTGTGGACGACCAGCCAGCACCAATGGCCTGAGGCCCCACAGCTACCCAGAGCCATCAGCTGGGCATACTCAGGACGCCACTGGGTTGCTACTTGGATACCTCCAAGCCAGGGATACCCCCGCGTCCCCAACCAGCTAGGATCTGTGCTCCAGAGGCGACCTCAGTCCATCTGCCACTCTGACCGGGCTCGTCAGAGGGCGGGAGGGGGAGCGACGGTGAAGGCTTTTTTGGTGACATCTGTATTGAGATAGAATGCACATACCACAGAATCCACTCTGTTAAAGTGAACAATGCAGTGGTTTCTGGTGCATTCACAGAGTTGTGCAACCATCACCACTGTCTAATTCCAGAACATTCCTCGCTCGGGGAAGAAATCCCACACCCTTCACCATCACCCCTGCTCCCTTCTCCGCCCTGGGCAACCACCACTTGTTCTCCATCTCTGTGGACTTGCCTGTTCTGAGCATCTCATGTGGGATTATGCGCGGCGTTTCCTTCGTGTCAGGCTTCTGCTGCTCAGTGTCCATCCACACCGCAGCCATGTCAGTGGACAGCATCCCATGGTGCCGATGGACCACGTTGTGTTTACCTGCTCTTCCACTGAGGAAAGTGTGGCTGTTTCCACTCTCTGGCTAGGGAACACAAGTTTTTGTGTAAACAACAGTTTCCATCTCTCTCGGGCAGCGGTTCCCAAGCCCCGGCCACAGTCCAGTATTGGTCTAAGGCCTGTTAGGAACCGGTCACACAGCAGGAGGTGAGCGTCGGTGGGCGAGTCAGCGAAGCTTCATCTGTGCTTACAGCCACTCCCCGTCACCCACACGACTGCCTGAGCTCCGCCTCCTGTCAGATCAGGGCAGCATTAGGTTTTCATGGGAACACAAACCCTACTGTGAACTGTGCATGTGTGGGAATCCAATGCCTGATGAGCTGAGGGGGCTGAGGCGGTGATGCTGGCTCTGGGGAGTGGCCGCAAATACAGAGTAACTCGAGCAGTGAGTTCGGACCGCACATTCCCCAACTCATCCATGTTAAAACTGTCTTCCACGTAACCAGTCCCTGAGGACAAAAAGGCTGGGGCACTGCTCTAGAGCACACAGCATGGAGCAGCCTCACTGATTCAGATGGTCACTCCGTATGTAGCATTTTGAGGGACGGATAAGCTGTTGTCCAGGGTGGCTACGGCATCCCTCATGTCCACAGGCAGCTGGGAGGGCTCCCGTCTCTCCACACCCCGTTTCATACCTGCCGTGTCTGTCTTTTGGATGACAGCCGCCTCCATATGTGAGGTGACATCGCACATGACTGTGGTCTGCATGTCCCCGACAGCAGAGGACCCAGTGCATCTTGTCACGTGCTTGTTGGCCACGTGTGTATCTGCTGGGGTGAGACCCTTTGCTCACCTGGCAACTGGATGCTTTGCCTTTGTCTTGTGGTTACAAGAGTTCTCTCTGCAGTCTCAAACCAAGTCCCTTTTCAGACAGACAGCTTGCAAGAATTTTCACCTGTTCTGTGACTACCTTTCCACTTTCTTGATGAGATTATTTGCAGCACAGCATGTTTGACTTCAAGGATGTCCAGTGCATCTGTTTTTTCTTTTGTCCTTTGAGCCTTTGGTGTCATATTGAAGAAATCATTGCTTACCCCAGGTCACCAAGATTAAGTCCTCTGTTTTCTTCTGAGATCAGATGGTTTCCATTCCTGAATTCAAAGGGCTGGTCCCTTCTGAGTTCCTCTGGCATATAGTGTAAGGTAGGGGTCAACCTCACCTCTTGCACATGGCTGTCCAATTGGCCCAGCACCATCTATGGCGAAGAGGACTCTTCCCCACTGAACTGCCTGGTAGCCTTGTTGAAACCAGCTGACTGTGGCCATTAGGATTCACTGCTGCCTCTCCTTCTCAGTCCGTTTATTTGTACATCTATTCTGTGCCCACACCAGATACTGTTTTGACTTCTGTAGCTTTGTGGTCTGTTTTGAGATCAGGACATGTCCGCCTTTGCTCATTTTCAAGACTGTTTTGGCTGTGCTGGTCCCTTGCATTTCCACATCAATTTCAGCATTCACTTGGGAAATTTGGCAAGAGAGCCTGCTGGGACTATGATCAGTACTGCATTGATTCGGGCTTGAGATGTTAAAACCATCTGATTATTTGGGAGACTTTTAGGTCCTAGAGAGTGTTTCAGCAAGAATGAATTGCAATTAAAAGGCCTACCCTTCCCACCCTGCCCATCCCCTCCCCACCCTGCTCTCTGAGAGCACGCAGCACCACGACCTTGCCCCTCTGCCGCAGCACAAGTCTAAGCAGATTGTCTTACCTTCACTCTGCACCCCCGTGCCTGGAGCAGAAGGAGGCCCCAGGCTGGGCCTAGTAAAGGTGGGAGTGCACAGAACCCACTCCTCGAGCACCACGGAGCATTCTCAAGCACAACAGAGGTTCTCAAGGGCCACGTGGAAAGAAACCGGGAGCTTTCCTTAGTGACGTGGCCAGACACTCTGCTAAGTGCTGTCCACGGTGCCATGAAGACGTGCCTCCCAGATCTCGTACTGCGGAAAGTGAGGCGGACCCCTGGCCCTGCCTCTGTGCCCACCTTCACATGTGCATCAAGGCCAGACCAACCCCACGCCAGGTCAGCCCACAGGCTAGGTGGATCTCCAGGCCAGGTTGAAACCCAGGCAAGGCAGAAACCCAACCAGACCAACCCTCAGGTGAGGCCAACCCCCAGCCCAGACCGACTCCATGCCAGGCTGACCCCATGCCAGGCCAACTCCCGGCACAGGCAGACACCTAGTCCAGGCTGACCCCCAGCCCAGGCCAATCCTCAGGCCAGGCCAACCCCCAGGCTAGCCCAACCCCCAGGCCAGGCTGACCCCCAGGCTAGGCTGACCCCCATGCCAGGCCGACCCCATGCCAGGCCAACTCTCAGACCAGGCCGACCCCCAGGCCAGGACCTACCTCCAAGCCAAGCAGACACCCAGGCCAGGCCGACCCCTAGGCCAGGCCAACCCCCAGGCCAGACTGACTCCAGGCCAGGACAACCTTTATGCCAGGCTGACACCCAGCCCTGGTCAACCCCCAAGCCAGGTCAACCCCAGGCAAGTGTTTCGGGGCTCACCAGGGCCTTCCACCCCTTCCTCCCCTCACCTGTGCCCATCCCATCCTTTCCCAACCTCTGTCAGCCCTGTCCCTCTTCTTCAGGTGCATCCCTGTGAATCTCACACCTGATTCTGCCCCGAGTATGCGGCTCGGAGAGCTCGAACTGACACCCCCTCAATCAGTGACTGAGGACAGCCTCACAAGATGTCTGGGGGAGGGGCACATGGTGGGGCGTTGTCAACTGGAGGGAGGGGACAGGCAGTGACAGGTGGCCAGGTGGCAGGCTTTAGGAGGGAGCCGATGTCAAGGACGCCATGCAGGAGCTTGACCTCTGTGGTTTCCCTCTGGGCATCTGTCTGTGGGTGGAATTCACTCCTTGGCACCCTAGTCCCCCAGACCTTCTGTCATGTAGTTGTGACGAATGTCAGGGCTGCCCACTGAGACCAAAACAACCCACACGGAGGGCGTTTGTCCAGAACCTGCAGGGCTCACTGCGGAGAGGCAGGACTTCTAGGGACAGGCTAGGTGCCCACATCCAGGGCCAGGGCCCAGGGCCAGCAGCAGGTAGGGGTTGGTGGAAGGCTCTGGAGAAGGGAAGGTCAAAGGAGCCTTCTGGAAGGCAGGCCTGGTTGGGGAGGTGGGGCTTCCTGGGGGTGGAGGAAGGAGCTCTTGTCCTGGGGTCAGCCTGTGTTTTCACCAGGGACAGAGAGGTGCCTCCCACTGCCTATGTGTGAGGGGCCATGGGAGAGAGAAGTAAGGTCATGTCTGGGGCGGATCACGTCTCCGGTATGGTGTGTGCAGCTTGCAGCCATGTCCTGTGCATGGGGCGTGCAGGGCCTGTGCTTGAAGGTGCAAGGACAGGGCACTGGCCTCTGCACTTCACCCTTGACCCTGGATCTCTCTCCAGATATGCATTTCTAACTTGTATACATGTATGCAGCACACGAGAAATGTGACATGTATGTAACACATACAGTCAGGTCAGGCATGCAGCAGCCTCGCTAATCACAATCCACTGTTGTTACGCCGTCACCCCACCCTACTGTCAAGCATCGACTTCATTCCTTCAACCTAACTGCGTGTGGGTGCCCATTAACCCCTGCCCTTCCCCCACCTCCCCCCATACCCTTCCCAGTCTCCGTTGTCCATGTTTCCGCTCTCAACCTTCAGTGTCCATTTTCTGAGCTCTATGTGTGCGTGAGAAAGTGCCCTCTCCATCTGTGCCTGACTCATTTCACTTGACACGCTGACCTAGCTCCAGCCACGTTGCTGCAGGCGACAGGATTTCTTGGTTCTTTTTAATGCCTGAGTAGCGTTCCATTGTATATCTGTACCACAGTCTCTTTATCTATCCGCCCACTGATGGGCACCTGGGCCAACTCCCATCCCAGCTATTGCCAGGGGTTCTGCCATGACCGTGTGAGTGCAGGTGTTCCTTGCACATGCTGATGAGTATATTCTGAGTAGTAGGATTGCTGGGTCAAATGGTGTTTCTACAGGAAGTCCCCAGCAAGTTCCATTCCGAGAGCATGTTTGTGAGTCCAACCTGTTTTAAGTTCAGGAAAGTTAGCCTGGGTCCCCAACGAACACAATCAGTTCTGTATGTATTTAGCAGGCTATACTGACACCTGGTGGGGAGAAATAACACATAAAAAGTGCAGAGGTGAGTCAATGGCGTTCATAATTTGAAGGTTTGTATGTAGGGGACACAGCAGATTTTTAGTTCTTTGTGAAATCACCATGCAGTTTCCATAGTGGCTGTCCTAATACATGTCCCCACCAGTGGTGCACAAGTGTCCCCTTTTCTCCACAGCCTCACCAGCATTTGTTATCTTTTGTCTTTAGTAACAGCCTTTCCAACCAGGGTGAAATGATCCCTCACTTTGGTTCTGATTTGCATATCTCTGATGAGTGATGTTGAGCATTTTTTTCATATACATGTTGGCCATTTGTGCATCTTTTCTTGAAAACTGTCTTTCCATGTCCTTTGCCCCCTTTCTGATGGGATGTTTTGTTTTTTCTATTGAGTTGTGAGAGGCCCTTGTCCCGTCAGGTGAATAGTTTGTGAATATTCTCTCCCATTCAACAGGTGATCTTGGATCTTTTTCCCTGACAAAGACTTGTTCTTTTTGTTTTTAGTGGCTTTTTTGGGAAGTCCTCATATCTCTGGCATCAGTTTCCCTACCATTCACACATCACATCAGCATGGTGCATGTGTCAGTCCATGAACCAACATCACTATTATGAACTGAAGTCTACACTTTATTCTGGTTCCCTCGGCGTCCCCTCTCATCCTCTTTCTCCCTTGGGATCCCATGTGGCATTTAGTCATGACATCTCCTGAGACCTCGATGGGCCGAGGCACTTTCTCAGACTCTCCTTGTCCTTGACGACTTGGACAGTGTGGAGGAGGATGACTCAGGTGCTTTGCAGAGTGTCCCCCAACTGGGATCATCTGATGTTTTTCTCATGCCTAGACTGGTGTGATGGGGTTTGGGGAGGAAGGTCCCGGGGCAGAGGGACATCCTCTTATCACATCAAGAATCCACGCCATCACCAGGACTCATCACTGTGATGTTGACCTTGACCTTGCCTAGCTGAACCTGCAGGACCCGATGTCCTCTCCAAACCCTGCGCTTAGGTGGGGTTTGCAACTTCAGAACTTTGGGAGTTTAGAAATGTAACACACTCCTTGGGACCCAGGGAATAATCATAATAAAACCCAGACCACTTCCTCAGGGACACATGTGACTCTCACCCTGACTAGAGTCAAGACTGTGAACAGCCCAATGCACATGGCTAGACCAGCTCTGAAAACTTCTGGGAGGATTTCAGAGCACCAGATAGGGGGTGTGGACTGCACACCGTCACTGGGACTCTCATCCTCTATCACGCAAGGCTCTAGCGGTGGGATGTCTTGGTAGTTTTCAGGGATGACCTGATGCAGGAGTCTCTGCGGATACCTGCTGGGTAGACTCCTGGAGGCCACACCTGGCCTCAGGGACTGTGTGTCTTAAGCTCTGGTTGACTTGGGCAAGTTGTTCACCGGAGAGGGTGTACTGATGTACAACCTTGTGGTGGTGCCGGTGGGACTTGTCTCCCAACACCTTCCCCAAAACCGCATGCTTTCAAACGACTGATCTCGGAGCACTGACCAGTGAAGTCTGACTTGCTGCCGTCCTCCTAAAGCCGCAAGGCTGGGTCTATTTTCAGGAGCTTGCAGCACGGCTGGCATGTCCCTGTTGGCACTGACTTCTCACGCCCCTGCCCATTTGTTTCATGGTGGACTGGCTTGGGACTTGCTCTTTTTATTGTTTTTTTTTTTTAATCCTCTTTTTCCGATATATAAATGGTCGGTTTTCTCCCCAATTTTTCACTTGCACGCGCGCACATGTGTGTGTTTTGCCTATTAGTTTAGATGCCAAGAAACTCCTTTTATGTGGTCAAATATATCAATCTCCTTTTAAGTTTCCTGAGTTTCGAGTCATTCTTAAAAAGGTCTTGTGATGCCAAAATCATATAATTAAAACTGTCATCCATGACGTCTTGTGCTTTCGATTTTCACGGTGAGGTCTCTGACTTGAGGTGGGGATACCATGTCCCTCTGTCTAGTGGGTGAGCCGGCTATGGCAAGACCACCCATGCAAAGTGCCACCTTCACCGTCCAAACCACATGTCTCATTGGTCTGCTTGGGTCCGTTGACTATTCAGCCAGTGTGTGTGTCAGCCCCAGACTGACTTTCACCAAAGCAACTCTGTAAGATATGTAGGCATCCCAGGGTCGTCCCCCGCTCCTCACTCCAGAAGAATCTATCAGGATCTCCTGGAGGTTCATTTTTCCATGTGAACCTTAGATTCAACTTAGGTACAAAGGCACAAAAAATTGGAATCACTTTATGGAGTGCAGGCGTTTTATAGGACAGGCTTCCCTGCTAGGTGAATGTCCTAGAAATGCATTGGAATCTGTGGACCAGCTAGGGTTGTGAGAGATTGCATTCAGCTGAAATTTTTTTGGAGATTCTTTTAATGCATTTGCCCATTTCATGATGAGGGATTTACAAGTACACCTGCCCACACTGTGCCAATTATTCTGAAGTTTTTGACCACAACCAGCATGACCCCTAGGCCTCACCCTCCCTATTCACCCGATCTCACCCCAAACCACTTTTTTTGTTTGTTTCCCAGATGAAAAAAGTCCTCAAAGAGAAACATTTTGCCGATCTGGAAGAGGTGAAAGAAAAAACAGCAGAAACACTAAAAGGCATCAAAATTGATGAGCTCAAAAACTGTTTTGGGTGGTGGAAGAAGCATGTTGGTGCATTGCATCCAACAGAGAGTCCTTAGAAGGGAACTGAGGTTTAAACATGTAGGAATCAACACACAACTTTTTACAAATAAATTCTGGGTTTTTTGAGTTTCTCCTTATAGGTCCAAAAAATAAACGGCTGGTATGGCAAGGGAGCAGCTCGGCTGTGCAGCTTGGTCCAGGGAGCACTGACATCTTGGTCAGTGCTGAGACGCCTTTGCAGGACCAGGGTTTTCGGCTCGCCTGCATTTTTGGGTTCCTCCTCGGTCCTTGGGGTGTTCACCCCACACATCGTGCACATTTCTTAAGAGTTTTCCTAGATATCTTTTTGTTGCTGTTGTAAATTTGATCTTTCGCCATATGTCCTAGCTAATTACATCTGGGAAAACAGGTGACATTTCAGGCATCCTGCTCTCCCCGGTCACCTTACTGGGCCCTGTCATTCTCCTGAGTTTTCCAGATAGATGATCACATCAGCTCTCAATGTGAATCATTTCCTCTGCTCTTTTTCTGTTTTTCCTCCTTGTGTTTCTTTCTCTGGCCCGATTGCACTGGCTTATACCTCCAAAGAGTGCTTCTTCCTGGTGAATATCTCTGCCTTATTTCTACTTTCATAGGAATGATTTTAAAGTTTGCCATTAAGATTATGCTGGCATTGACTGTACCTGAGGTTATGCTGAGAAGAATTCCCACTTCCGATCAGGAATTTGTAACGAGGCCTTTCCTTCCTTCCTTTTTGACACCAGATCAGTTTTGGTGAGAGCTGGGGGGGATCTCATTTTGGGCCACGGCTCTGGGGCAAGTCACCTAAGCACTCATGGGCTTGGTGAAATGAAAATGAGCACAAGACGTCTATGTAGCCGGGGACTGGCCCCCTCTGAGCTGCCTCAGACAAGGCCGGCACTGTGCCGGCCCCAGACCCAGAGGGTTGTGGCCACTGTCATTTCTGCCACCGCCGGACATGCAGGGCACAGCACCTGATGGACTCTGTGGTTTGAGGCCCTCCCTGGCCCAGAAGGGAGATGGAAGTTTCTGTCTGTACTTTGCAGGACCACTGCCCCCGTTGGCTCATTTTGTCCCCACTGTGACCATGAGAGTGGCCAAGTGAAGGAGGCAGCCGTCCTGGTCTGGGGATAACACAGTGCACAGCTAGGTGCGCCCTGTGAGAAAGTGGGAGGTGCCCTCACCCAGTGGATCAGTCCTAGGACCCCCGGGTTCAAAGGACACCTGTACCCTCCCAGCCTGGGGGTTGGTTTCCCAGCAGGCCCCCTTGGAGTCCTTGGAAGCCAAGGGATGGGAGATGTCAGTGGAGGAGGCAAGAGTGGCTACACCTTCCCACCGCCGGTGGGTCCCACACGTGGCCTTGTGGCTAGGCCACCGGCTCCAGACACTGCAGGGACACTGGGCCAGGCACAGGCCTGGCCACGGGCTGCACTCAGGAAGGCTCTGATCCCACACCTGCAGCCCACAAGCAACACCTGGACTGCATCCCCAGAGCACATACTGTGTCCCAGGGTCTGGGGACCCCACACGCCCCGCCCAGCTGGAGAGGGCAGAGCAGTCACTCCTCCAACCTGAGACACAAGCAGCCCCCTCTGCCAGGTCTGTCCCGCCCGCCAGAATCTCAGGGCTGTGTTTGCTGAGCACTCTGCCCTGAGTCCAGGCACGCAGAGCTGGCTGGATCCGGATGCCTTGTGCCCCCTGGGGGAGCGATAGGGGCCGCTGACCCCATCCCCCAGCCAGTGTCGGCTCCCCATGGGGCAGACATCAGCCTCCATCCTGATCTGCTGGGGTAAGGTCCACCTTGGCTCCGCACTGGGATTCGGGGCCTCATACTGTCTGGGGTCATCCGTAAGGTCCACGCGAAGCAGGACGTGGCCTGTACACCTCAGCCCAGCCTGCAAGCACAGGACGTGGCGCCGTCTTCATGCATCTCCCATCGCAGAATGCATCTCCCTCACCCAGAATGGTGCAGACTCGTTTCCAGCCCCATGGTCCTCGCGCCTGGGAGTCCGCACCCAGAGCTCTGGCTGAGCGCTCCTCTGAGCCAGGCAGCCAGGGGCAATGCCGAACTCAGGAAATGGCCCCAGGGGAGGGGGGTGAGATCTGGGCCAAGCCGTGAGCTAGAGGGAGGGAGACTCCAGGAAGCGGCTGCCTCAGCTGTTGATCGCCCACGACACATGAGCAGCCACCGCCTGACAGAGTGGCATTGCAGCCTTCCTGCCCCCATGCTGACTTGGCCCCCTCCAGCAGGAAGGAGGAGCCACGGGATTTCACCTCTTTGGGTCATCAGGAGTCGAGAGACGAGGAGTTCCTGACAGCTACTCCAACCTGCTGAACCCCTACTCGTGCATCAAAGCCCAATGCAGGCATCACCTGCTCTGTGGCACCTTCCTCTGCCTTCCCCACAGGGCATGTACATGCTCACAGCCCCCTGCTCCATCTTCCCAAGTGTTTGACTCGGCGATAGAGGGCCCTAGTGTCTGTGTTGGCCCCGAGTGTCTGTGTTGGCCCCTGTGTGTCTGGGTGGACACAGGATGGGGCCCTCAGACTCGGCTGGTGAATGGTTGGAAGAGTTTCTATAAGCAGAGACAGGAGCACCAGCCTGTGGTCCAGGAGAGGTCCCTGCGAAGGGTCCTCCTGGTGCCCCAGCCTGGGGTGGAGATTGCCCCCAGGCATTGCGACTGGGCCTGGACCTCAGGGTCCAGGCCGCGCCCCTCACAGCCTCCCTGGTGCCTCCCCCTCGGGCGGCCTCCCCAGCCCATGCAGAGGTCTCTATCTCAAGCTCTGGCTTCCGGCCACAACAGGCTTCCCGGCCACAGGAAGTCCGTGTGCATGCCTCCCAGACTCCTCACTGGCCATCACCCCAGGCCCCGGGAACTCACAGGAACCTTCCAGAAATTCCCCCTTTATCTCCCAAAGCCCATCTGGTTCCATTTAAGGATTCACCCTGTTTCCTCCGGGTCTCTGAGCCACTGAGCCGGGCCCGTCTCTGAGCACGGCGTCATCTTCCTCCCAGGATGGCGATGAGCCCGGATCTCGTGAGCCGCAGTGGGGGCCGGCGGCCCCTCCTCCCACCTCCTCGCCAGTTCCAACCCCAAATCTGCAGTGCTAAAGTGCTAGTTCTTTGTTCCTGCAGAGTCCAACATTGGCCACTACACCATGCATGGTGGGGGGGAGACTTTCCATCCTGAAGCCCCCAGCTTCTGATATCTCAGGCTGGGACAGCTGCATGGCTCCCCGCCCTCTCAGTCTTTCTCACTGGGCCTGCTGGGCCCAGTCAGGGCAGGAGGAAGGCTGCTGGTTTTCCAGAGGCTGTTCCATGGAGTTCCAGCTGCTTCTGTTGGAATTAGCCACCAACGGGAGAGCCCTGAGTGGACCTGGGTTCGTTATATTGACGAAAGATGCCAAACTGTAAAATATTGAAGATGACTTCTTCTGGCCAAATACGAATGACCTTAGCCCTGTGGCATCTGCCTCCAGGAGTCCAGAGAACGGGTGCCCGCTGTGGTAGAATGATAGCTTGGCTATATACAACTTAAAAGGACAGAAGTTACAAGAAACCGCAAATCAATACATGCGAGACTTACACTAGTTTGGTCCAGGAAGGCAGGACATTTCCAGGTGGAGCCTGCAGAGTATAGGTGGATTCAAAGATTTTTCTAGGCCAGGTGCAGTGGCTCATGCCTGCAATCCCAGCACTTTGGGAGGCCAAGGCAGTGGGTTGCTTGAGGCCAGGAGTTCGAGGCCAGCCTGGGCAACATAGCAAGACCTCATCTCTTCAAAATAAAAATTAAAAAATGAATCAGGCATGGTGGTACATGCCTATAGCCCCAGCTACCTGGAAGGTTGAGGCGGGAAGATCACCTGAGCCCAAGAGGTCGAGGCTGCAGTGAGATTGTGCCGCTGCCCTCCAGCCTGGGCGTCCCAGGGAGATGCCAAACTCTGTAACCCAACTCAAAAACAAATTTTTTTCTGACTGACAATTCATCAGCCTGAGTTATCTAAGGAATTTTGAAAGCAGTGCGGGAAACGGGCAGCTTGAGGAAGATAAGGCAGCGGAGACTCTTGAAATGCAGCCTCGTGGGCGGCGGCAGACTTCGGAGAGAGCAGGTGAGTGTCTTAAGCGGTGCCAGAGTCCGCAGGAGCCCGCTCTCCAGGGCCGCAGAATGCTTTGATGTCCCTTCTTTATCTGTCATGTGATGTTACGCCAGACCCAGGTCAGAAAGTGAATCGCAGAAGTTAGGAACTTGGCAGAGTACGGCGAGATGCTCAGAGAAGAGTCCTCAGCAGAATTCCAAAGCCGCTCCCCGGAGGCTCAGCAGCCTCCAGTAGGCCTCCTTCTGGGGGACTCTGCCACGACATCCTCTGCTTCTCGGAGCGAGCTGGAAGGAGCCCAGCAGCAGGCTCTTCCCTGGTTTCGGAGCCCTTTAGCAAGTCAGGGAGAAGCAGAGGCCTCTGCTGCCAATGGCGAGGGAGACCAGGAGGGAGACCCTACTTTGGGTGAACAAGAGGGCCTGGGCCCATCACACACACACCTGGCCGTGAGTCCACTGTTCTGTGTTGAGGACCAGAGGGACAGTCATGTGGTGTTTAGTTGTTGTGTTGCCACAGGAAGCGTCTGAGACTTCAGCTTTCAGGGAAGGGAGGACAAGTTTCCCTTAGAAAGTGTGCGGGGGGCCGGCCGCCAAACCCAACACGCGGCGTCTAAAGGGAAAACCAGCAAGGCAGAATGGCAGGTGCACATGAGTCATCGCGGGCTGGGAAGCAGCTGCTTCTCACATGGCCATCGGCCCCACTGGGGTCGAGCTCTGTCCTCAAGCATCAGCTGTATGGAAACCAGGGAGGGACAAACCTGTTTTGTAGGGGAGTCCAGGCTTGTGGAAAATAGTGAACGTTTTATTACAGAAGCCAGAACCAAGCAGGGTGAGCTGAGGTTCTCGGGGGTTCTCATGGCATGAGGTTGTTTTGTGTTGCCAGCTGGGGCTTTGCAGACCTGATTCCGCAAGAGGGACCCTCGGTTCCTGAGATCTTGGATGGACACCTTCCTATGACCTGCAGTTGCCATGAGATTCTGGATTTGGGAGTGTTGACAAAATAGCCACATTCTGTAAAATGTTAAAAGAAGTTTATTCTGAGCCAAATGAGTAACCATGACCTGGGACACAGTCTCAAGAGGTCCTGAGAATGTGTGCCCAAAGTGGTCAGGTTACAGCTTGTCTTCTACACTTTGGGGGACAGAAGTTTACAAGCAAGGATGTAAATCAACACATGTCAGGTGTGCCCTGGTCCAGCCCGGAAAGGTGGGACATCTCGAAGTGGGACCAGGACTTAGGGGGCTTCCAAGATGCTCTGATCGGCAGTGGGCTAGAAAGGTTAAGCTCTGTCTGAAAAACCCAAAGTCAGTAGAGAAAAATGTTTGATTAAGATGAGGGGATTGGCCGGGTGCGGTGGCTCATGCTTATAACCCCAGCACTTGAGGAGGCCTAGGTGAGAGGATTGCCCAAGCCCACGGGTTCGAGACCAGCCTGGGCAACTTGGCAAGACCTCATCTCTACAATAAATCAAAAAAATAAAAACAAAAATTTAGCCAACTGTGGTGGCACACGCCTGCAGTTCTGGCTACTTGGAAGGCTGAGGCGGAAGGATTGCCTGAGCCCAGGAGGTCAAGCCTGCAGTGGCCATGATTGTGCCACTGTACACCAACCTGGGTGACAGACAGACGGAGATGGTGACTCAAAAAAAAAAAAATCAGGGGGTTGAGGACACCAAGGTTCTTGTCATGTGGACAAAACCTCTAAGAAGCGGGTGTCAGAGAGAATAAGTGGCAAATGTCTCCTTTGGGACCTTAGCAGATGTCCGACTCTTAGTTAAATCTCTCCTGGATCTGGACAAGGCCTGGAAAAGGGAGGAGATTTTCCACAGATGCAAATTTCCCCAGAAGGCGGCCTTACAAGGCCACTCTTAAATATGTCCAGAAGGGACACCTGGGGTAAAGCGTTTGTGCTGCCTTGAGGGCTGTCTGCCATAGATGCTGTACAACAGCCAGGGTGGAGTTTGGGGTCTATTTCCTCAGGGCCGGTCTCACCCATCCTGTGATCTCTATTCTCACATTCACGTGGTCAGTTGTGTCTAAACCCCACAGGAGAGGGGGCATGGTGAGGTGTGTCTGACCTCCAGGCACGTCTTAGCCTGAAACTTAATTCTGCAGGTTTCCCGTGGCCCAGAGGGGGTCCTCAAGTCTACTGGGGGGCTTAGAGTTTTATTTCTAGTCTGCAGGGCTCAGACTCCTTGGGGGCAGATGGACAGAGGGTTTGGGCATCCCACCCAGGCTGAGCATGTCAGGCCAGCCCATGGGCTAAGCTTCTGTCCTGTGGGACCAGGTGGACACGAGTCTTCAGGGGTGGGGCCTGGGGACCAGGGACCCATAATCCTGTGGGGTGTCTAGGCAGGCCTGACCCAGGGCGATGCCACTCAGTGTCCACAGTGGAGGCCGGGCCCCTCAGTCTCACTTCTGAGGAGGGCTCTGTAGTGGCCAGGACTGGGCACCCACTTTTCTGGAGAATTCCTTCCCCACCAGTGTCCTCTCCACTCACAGGGTCCTGTGGGAGCAGAGGGCTCTGTAGGGTCAGGGCGCTCCTTCGGCCTCAAGTCCAGGAAGCAAGGAGGCAGCCTGAGGGCCCACTGGGCAGGTGGGCACACACCCGCTGGGCCGACACACCCTGTTGCCCAGATCCTTGGTGGCAATCATCCTTCCCATGCATGGAAGTTCCCAGCTCAGGTGATAAATGACCTGATCCCCCAGGTAGCCCTAGGGATCTCAGGCACCCCCATCTCTCTTCTGCCCCTCCCCTGTCCAATATCTTATGCCCTCCCAGGGAAGCCTCACCTAGGGTCTTGCAGACGTGCCACCTTAGCCCTGTTCAGAAGCTGCCAGAATTCAGCGGGATGTGCTGCCCGGGCTTAGCCCCCAGGCTCCCTGCAGCCCACCCTGCAGTCCACTGGCACAGCAGCGGCCTTGGTATTTTCCCCCTGCAGGTGGGAATGCTGAGGCCAGAGGCCAGGAGGACAGGTGAGGCGTCTCGAGCCCAGCTTTCCAGGAGAGGTTTGCTCTGGCCTCCAAAGCAGAATGATGGGCTCCTGGCCCTTCCCTGGGGACTTGACCCTCCTCTGGGGTCTTCGGACCCTCCCCTGGGGGCTCGCAACCCACCCCTGGGGCTTCCCAACTCTCCTCTGGGGACTTGACTCTCCTCTAGGAGCTCCCGACCCTCCCTTGGGGACTTCCCCTGGGGCTGGGGACGGCATCAGCTCCAGGTTGGCCTGGTTCCTGGCTGAACAGGTCGTGGTGATGTTGCCAGCATCGCCGGGTCCCTGTGTTCTTATTTGGAGAGAATCCACAGACCCAGGATGCACAGAAGTAAACAAACAGGCGGTTTACTGAGCAAAGCAGGAGTCCACAATCAGGCCAGGACAGCAAAGACTCTTCCCAAGGGCAGAGTGGGGGACAGCTGGAGACCCGCTGTCCAAGCCAGTGCAGAGAGTGGCTCTTGGATCTGTGGTGGCAAAGGGGCTGGTTTTCTGGGCAGCACTCTTGGGAAAAGTGGCCTCAGGCTGGGTCTCTGTCACTCCTCCCTCCCGTCAGCCAGGGAGTTTCGGACCTTACAAGGTCACCCCAGGACTGTGTGATGGGAGTGGACTTCCCGGGGTGATTTTATGTTGATGTGTTCCAGTGATAGCAGAACCAGAAAGGGCGTTGAGGCCATCCTGGGCTCCAGGGACACATGCTCTGGGGTCTCCTGATGGTCTGCTTGGTGGTCTGCCCTTGACCACGAGTGCCCAAGATGGGTGTAGCCCCCAGCAGGGGTCGCCTGCAATGATGGCGGCAGGTGTTCACGGGTTTTGAAATCTTCCCACAGCCTCGAAGTCCCCCTTACTCAACCCACCTTCTCTGTCAGTAACGGGGCCACCCACTGACCTCGCCTGTTGCCCAACTGTGCTCTGGTCCAGGGGAGGCAGGCATCCACTTGGCTGTCCCCATAGCAGGGGACTCTCCCAGCAGGGTGTCACTTCCCCTGGGGCACATGCTCCCAGCCAGTGGGGACAAGTGACACCCCTCAGGCCCTTCCCAGCTCCAAAGGCTCACCTGGTGAGGTGGGGGTCTCCTCAGGGGGATCAGCCACCCAAGGCCCCAGCCTCCAAGTCAGGGCAGCTGGAAAAGTGTCCCTGTGTGGCTTCCCTGGCCCCGGGCACCGGTCCAGTCCCACCATGATCTCAGCCTCTCCCAGTGAGACTGCCTCCCCATGCAAGGGGGCTCGTGCCAGGCATGGTGGCTCTGGCCCAGAAGAAATGACAGTCGTGTCCTGGCCCTTGGCCCCCAGTATGAGCACTGAGTGTCCCCATGAGGAACATCAGGTCGCACTGGCCTCAGACCTTGCTGGACTCCAACTGTGCACATGTCTTCTCTGCCTCTGACTCCTGGGCTCAAGTCAATCACAGAGCAGAAGATGCCCCAGTTCAGCTCTGGCAGCCGGTGGAAGAAAAGGCCTCTCCTCAGTCCAACAGAACCAGGCAAGGGTCAGCCACTCTGGACTCCCGGGGCCGAGGTCTAGGTCAAGGTGTTGCCCTTCTAGGCAGTTACAAACGGAAACACCTTGTGATTCCGAATTCTCTCCAAACCTGTTTGCCCTGGGTCAAGAGTCTCGCCCCAAACCATCCTACCCAGGGCCAAGCTGTACTCACCACCCATGAGAGGCCAAACTGGGTCCCAGGCTCCAGGGAGACTCTGCAGTCTCAGAGTGTCCTCTGGCCTCTCCGGCCCCACTGGCCAGTCCAGGCCCGCCCTATGGCTGCCAGGGGTTCTGAATTGGTGTTCCAAGGTCCTGACTTTGTTTGTGAGGCAGGATCAAAGGTCAGAGCCATCCCACAAGCCCCTCGCTGGACAGACACAGGAACCAAAAATTCCCTAAAGGCAGACACTCATCATCATGGCCGCAAAGCAGTGATCATGGGAAACAGAGAAGCAGGTGTTAGGGGAAGCTCCAGGCAGTGGTGCCTACAGTGGGGGAGGCAGGGCTCCCTCTGTGACAGGACTCATTTGGGCGAGGCTGGGCCTCCACTCAGTGGTCATTCAAAAGCAAGTCTGAAGCACGAGGATGCTGAGAGGGGCCAGGTCAGGAGGGCAGAGGAGCAAGACCCATCGACCTGGGGAATTCCTGGATCTCTTTCATGGGCTCTAGAGGATGCGAACGGTCGAAGACGTCCTTTCAGGGTGTGTCTGCTAGGGTCACACAGTGCTTGTGGCAGAAAGCCTGTGTTTATTTATAATGATGAGCAGGATAACTGGCAGGTGCTTGGCGTTTCCATGATCATTTTCCAATGGTGACCACTAGGTTTTCTTTTTTGAGCTGGAATCTCACTCTGTCACCCAGGCTGGAGAGTAGTGGCACAATCACAGCTACCACAGCTTCAACCTGCTGGGCTCAGATGATCCTTCCGCCTCACCTTCCAAGTAGCTGGAACCACAGGCACACACCACCACGCCCAGCTAATTTTTGATTTATTGTAGAGATGAGGTATCGCCAAGTTGCCCTGGCTGGTCTCGAATTTGTGGGCTCAGGCAATCCTCTCACCACGGCTTCCCAAAGTGCTGGGATGACAGGCATGAGCCACCACACCCGGCTATTTCTTTTGGTTTAAGAGACGGTCTCACTCTGTTTCTGGGACTGGAGTGCAGTGGCACGATCACAGCTGACCACAGCCACTACCTCCTGGGCTCAGGTGATCCTCCCACCTCAGTTTCTGAGTAGCTGGGACTACAGGTGTGTGCCACCATGCCCAGCTAATTTTTGTGTTTTCGGTAGAGACGGTATCTCACTATGTGGCCCAGGCTAGGCTCAAACTCCTGGGCTCAAGCAGTCCTCCCACCTCAACCTCCCAAAGTGGGACTGCAGGCATGGGTCACTTTCTAACCACATGCAGGTCTTGAACCTGGACACTCTGGCTGGAAACCTGGCAGTCCCGCGCACTGTGTCCACATCCAGTGAGGGCATGCTGTGCCCCAAGACCAGCTGGAAACCGCCAAGGGGGAGTGGTTGGGGTAGTGAGAGGCTGTCATCCCTCTTAGCTGTTTCTCAGAAAAGCAACAAAACAACAATCAAACAGTTAACCAACCCGTCACGCTTAACCACCACACACAGCTGGGGTGTCACTGAGGAAGCTCAACTGACTGACGGTGATTTGGGAATGTGAATCAGCAGCAGATGAGATCAGCCCCCAGGGACTTTGCAAATGGGAGGAGCCCATGACCTGGGATGTAATGACACAGGTACAGGGATGAACGAGCAAATTAGTGAATGAGTGAGTGAGTAAGACCCATGGCTGTCTTCTGAGCACCCAAGTGCGCATCTGACTGAATCGCTGGACACGGCAGCCCAACCATGGCACACGCAGACTGGACTGTCTCCCCTGCAGGCCATGGTTTCCTGGGCAGGGGTGGGGGACTCCAAGGCCCACTTCAGCCCTCCCACACCCCAGGCATTTCCTCCTGGTCACTGAGGGCGTCTCCCTGCCCAGAGGCCACAGGGCATTGGGGCTGGTCCCCTCTTCCCCAAGAAAACTGAGGCCAGAGGGAAGTGATGCGCCTGTCCAGGTGACACAAGAGGGGGCACGTGAGGCGGCCGGGAGCCAAGGTCACACACTTGTGTCCATGGCACTGGCGAGGCCCCACCCTCACTGTGGCTCCTGTCACCATCCTGGGCGTATGGGTCCTGATAGCATCTTGGCAGCGGCCGGGCGCAGCTGCCCGGACCATGGGGTGCCAATGGTTGGGGTGCCATCTGCAGTCTTCTCACTATCAGACAGTGCTGGCGGCTCCAGCCCCAGATAGTGGGAGCATGGTGGGTGAGGCCAGGGACACTGGAGGAGGGCGCAGTTCCCAAGGTCGGTGTGTGCAGGGCGTCTAGATCCATCATCCCTGGAGCTCCGGGAGTCCGCGGGACCTGAGTCACTCTACCCTGCCAAGTGCCAAGCTCCCAAGGTCCTTATAAACTGTGAAGTGCCACAAGCACCCGGCTTGTTCACAGGGACTCCCTTACCCAGAGCTCCGGCAGTGCTGGGAAGCATGTGGATGTCAGCGAGTGTCTGCCAGGCCTCGCCCTCAGGAGAGGTGTGTGATGGGCAGGCCCTGATCCAGTGGGCCGGGTTCACCTTGGGAACCTGCCCCCCAGAAGGTGGAGAGAACATGGCCCTAGGCTCTTAGTGTTCCCCAAAGACTGGGAACAATGTGTCCCCGACCTCTGAGCATGTGCGCCACCTCCACAGCCTGAAACTGTTAGCTGTGGTTATTGTGTAGAGCGTGTGAACAACATGGAGCCTGGTTTCTCCCATCCATGAGGTGGGGACAGTGATCCCAAGTCATCAACGAGAGCTGCAGCTCACTGAGTGCCCATGTTGAGTGTCACACCTCTACGGGCCCAGGTCAGAAGAGTGGGTGTTCCTGGGGAATCTCCCTGCTAATGTGGGACCAATGAATTCTCCGTCTACTTCTAGCTCTGAGGGTCCCAAGTCCCAGGAGTCCCCGAACCTGGACAAACTGGGCAAGTTGGTCACCTGGCCAGAAAGTGGCTCTTGTTGGAAACACAGACCTCTCCGCCCAGTCAGGGGTTCAGGGAAATGCTCTCGACAACATTTGGGCTTCAAATGTCACAGGATCCTTTGCGGGAACAAGCCCAAGGCCAGGGCAGGGCTGGATCTCGCCCAGTATGCTTCCAAACACATCACCAGCCTGGGCAGGGCAGCCTCGACCTCCATGGCCACCTGGGTGGGACAGCCCCGGTCTCCATGGCCACCTGGTGGCGGGTGGACACACAAGCTGCGGATCGTTCATACTGCACGGTGTCACCCAGCCACAGAAGAGATGGAGTGCTGGCACGTGGCAGCCCAGGTCCCTCAGAGCACACAGGTGAATGCGTGTTGTGTGGTTCCACCCACACGAAGTGTCCAGAACAGGCAGACCCTCAGATACAGAAAGTGGCTGGGACTGTGGGGGGGGACTGCGGGGGTGGACAAGCCTTCCTCAGGGGGTAATGACAGAGTTCTGGAATGAGCTCAGGTGATGGCTGCACGGCTATGTGAACACACCAAAACCACAGAGCTCGTGCGTGGGATGAGAGATTCCACGTATGAGTCGTGGCTCCATGAAAACCAAACACCCAAAAACAGGTGACAGGGAAGGCCGCTGCCCCTCCCCGGTCAACTCGCTGACTGCAGCTTCAGAGGAGGAGACCGGCCGGCCTCATCCTTGTCTCTTCCCAGAAGGTCTGGGGCCGCCAGGCGCAGCCCCGACTTCCCAATGTGGTCCCACCCTCGCCAGCTCGCTCCTTCCCAAATGCGCCTGGCAAGCGTGGGCTTCTAGTGCCGGGAGCGTGCAGCAGGCATGGCTGAAGACTGAAGTGAGACACACTGAAGTGAGGATGGTCACAAGCCCTGAACCGACGGCCATGCTCCAGCTCAGGGTGGAGGCAGCTTGCCCTTCAGCTATGACGTCCTGTCACCTAGAATAAGTGTCATGGAGGTGGCACTCAACAGAGGGCAGAGAGTTAACACTTAAGCTGAGGATTATCCCCGGGACTCTGGCTTCCATCTAGGTTGGAAATGATAGGTGCAGCCCCGTTGCCTCCTCTGGTGGGATGAGGGGTCCACCCACCGCCTCCCCCTCCTATGGTGGGCTGAGGGGACCACTTCCTGCCTTCCCTTCCTTGGTGGCCTGGGATCCACCTCCCTCTCCCCGTCCCACGATGGGCTGGGGTCTGCCTCTCCCTCCTCTTCCTCATCCCCCTCCCATGATGGGCTAGCGTCCGCCCCCTCCTCCCCTTCCCTCACGGTGGGCTGGGGTCTGCCTCCTTCTCCCACTCCCACAGTGGGCCAGGGTCTGCCGCCTCCTCCCCCTCACCCTTGGTGGGCTGGGGGCTTCCAGCAAGGAGCCCTGGAGGTCGTGCCCTCCCTTTGAGGCTTAGGTTTGGCAAAAGTACTAGGAATTCTGCCGGAAGGAGGGAATTCAGAGAATTCCGGGATTCCTAGCCCCGCTCCAGCCAGGATGCCCTTTCCCATCCTTGGGTGAACTGCCCGCCGCCCACGGGGAGACCCCTGCTGCCCAGATCCAGGCACAGCCCTAGTAGTGGGGGATGGGGAGCTGCAGCTGCAGGTCCCAAGGGCGATGGAGGGTGGCCTGTCCCGCCTTGCTCCCGGGGCCTCGTGGACGTTGCCTGCATGGCCAAAGCCCAGCGCCACCACCCCCAACCCGGGGCCAAGGGAACAGGCCCTGACACCCAACGTGGGGACGGTTCCACAGAGACTTGCCACTGCGAGGATCAGGGTTGCTTCCAGCCCCTCCCATCAGACTCCTTCCCTCAGAGACCACCGTGTGTGCCTCTCTTTTCCTCCCCTTTCTTCCACTGAGAAGCATTCGGTTCTTTCAGGACAAGACGCCCCGGGCCGAACGCACCACAGCCCACCTCCTTTCTCCATCCCAGGAGAGCGCCCTGCACGGAACTGGGTGCCCACTCAGTCCCTATCTGGGCAGCCGCCTGCCCACCCCCGTTGGCAACAGGGAGCCCCACATTCGAGTCTGCAGTGAAAGCACTTCTGAGAAACCCCTGGTTCTTGGCCCGGCCCAGGAGGGGCTGTCGTTCTAGTTTATGAGTGACCGGTTTTCTTCTCAAAGGGACTGTGCTGGCTTGGTCATGGCTGATGAGGCCATTTCAGGGTTCAAAAGCTGAGATGGGCAGGTGGACAGAGGGGGCTGACGGAGGAGTGGGGCGGGTGGACAGACAGGGCTTGGCAGATGGACAGGATGGGTGGACTGACAGGGCGAGTGGATGGGCAGGGCAGGTAGCTGGATGGGGCATGTGGACAGGGCTCTTGGGTGGTGCAGCATCGGCGTTCCAGGTCAGCTTCTGGGAATCTCTGAGACCTCAGGGTGTCCCCCTCCCCCACACAGCAGTGAGCAGTTCGGGAAATGCAAGGGGCATGGATTTCAGGGGCTGGCATGGGCAGGTGCCAGGTAGGGGCAGACAAGACCCAGGAGCTCTTGGGACCCTCTAAGAGGCCAGTGGCCACGTTCTCTGCAGGCCCAGGCCATGCGGACAGCAGCCCGAGGATTCCAGGGAGGCCCTGCACCTCCAATAAGCCAGACCCTCCCTGGGCAACTCCTCCCTGGAAGACATATGGAGGTGACTCCTGGACCACCTGTGTGGCCCTCCTGGTTCCGTGTCCATGGCTGGCGCTCACTCCCCTTGCTGCCCTGTGGCCCTCATGGCCCCAGGCTCTAGAAGAGGCGGCCCCCCAGGACATTGCTCCCATCTGGTTTGAAGCTGTGTCTACCTCTCAGGCCCCATAAGGAGCTTGTCTGTTGGGGTCACCACTCTCGCCCCAGTAGCTGCCCCGAGGTCACTTCAGAAGCACAGGCCAGGAGTCTTGGGCTCGGGGGGAAGGTGGGGAGGATGGGGATCCCCCACCCCAGGCTCCAGTCAGCCTGGTCACACACAGGAAGGGTCAGATGTCTTCCCAAGGCAGCATGACGCAGCTTGATGACATTCCTGCCGGGAGAGCATGGGGGTGACTCTCCTGCTAAGTCCCTTGGAGTGGACACTTGAGCTGCTGTCCGAGCAGTGCCACTGTGAGTGTCCTCATGAACCATGAACGCTCTTCTGTCATGTGGACTGTAGGAGATGTTCCTAGAGGTGAGGCCGTGGTGACGATGTGTTCAGGTTCCCCCAAGGGCCGAGAGGGCACGCACCTCCACACCTTCATAGCACGGCGCACTGCCAATGTGCCCATGTTTGAGCAAAAGCAGAAAGCAAGATGATGCTCCACGGTTTCACTCTGTGTTGCTTTGGTTCCCACTGGACTGGCCTGTGACCTCCACGTGCTGGGCAGGGGGGTCAAGAAAGCCTCCCACCTGGCCTGCCGCTTTCAGATGCAGACGTGTGGCCTACACCCTCGCCCCAACGAGGAGGGCTTCATACCCCAAGGAAAGGGGAGCTTTCTGTCCTGGCCCTCCTGTGACCTCTTGGACTGAGGCTGCACTGCGTGACAGCCAGACCAGCCACACCGGCATACTGCCTGTCCGTTGCTCTGTGACCTTGGACTCAGCTTCTAGTCCTCTGAGCCTCAGCCACAGAAAAGGAGCAGCGTCCCCACATTGCAAGTGGATTGTACAGACTGAGAATGTTTCTGCAAGGCATCTGGCATGCAGTAGGTGCTCACGAAACACTGGGCAGCTGTATCACCACCACCACCACCATCACCACTATCATCAGCATCACCCCATCTTCACCATCACCGTCACCATCCTCATCATTACTGTTTTTCATTTTCCCCTCTGTGGAGACACCCATGAGTCCCGGAAGCTCTTGAGCCAGGCCTTGGGCCCAGTCCCCTCTTTATTCACTGGAAGACCGAGGCCAGAGCCACAGCGATTTGCCTGAGGCTTCGGTGCCGAGAACATAGTGGGCCTGGGTCTGGCTCCTGGGTCCCAGGTCACCTGCCTGGCTGTGGCCCTCCAGCTCCAAGGTCTCCTTCAGCCTTGGGGACAGGGAGGCTCTGGCTTCCCTTCCTTGGTGCCCAGCGGCCACCAGAAAGCCACCGAGAGAATCCTTCAGAAGTAAACAAAGCTGCATTCCTTGCCAGACAGAGGATGGAAAATGAGTCACAGGCAACCAGCATTCCAAGCGCGCGGCCCAGGAGGTCGGGGGTTGGGTTTCGGCGTGCCGTCCAAGAACGCTGAGGCTCACTGCGGGAGGATGACACGTCTGTGTGGGGAGCTGGCGCAGCCTGAGGCCTGGAGACGCCCGTGGGAACCGGGACTCGCCGCACACACCATGCCCACACCCCTGCCCCTCTAACGGCTGCATCGGGCACCTCCGTGCCTGGGCTCAGCCCTGCCGCAGTCCCTGGCCTCAAGCAAGGTCCTTGCCTGTGTCACCGGACACTGGTTCTGATGGGTTCTGGGTCGAAGGGGCAGGTCTGGGGCATTTCAGAAGAACAAGCCCTTTCTGTGCACCCACGACAGGCACTGCCAGGCAAGCGCCAGGGCAGGAAGGGACTGGAAGGTGCCACTCAAGTAAGCAAAGCCGGCCCAGAGGAATCTCAGCCCTGAGCTGAGCAGGGTCGGGAGGGTGGAGGGAGGAGGCCTGGGAACACAGCCCTTCATGGTCTGCAGGGGCCACCCCACAGAGGGTCTGCACAGCCAGCCTCTGCCCAGGCCTGGGTGGCCCCTCGAGTCTGGGCACTCCAGACCCAGGCATCCTGCTCGAGCCTGCCACCTTCCTGCGCCTGCTCAGAGCTGCAGTGCCACATCCCAGGAGCCACGGGCCTGTCCAGCCTCCATGACACCCTGTGGAACATTCCTGGCCCCAGGACTCCTGCTGTGCGCTGCTTTGCCGTGGGCGGCTTGGTGCCAATCCGAGAAGAAGGAGCCCTGCAGGCCTAAGCAACCTCTGCTTGTGCTCCGGCCTCTGAGGGAAAAATGCACCCCAAGCCCTGCAGCTACCCTTGAGTCCTCCCTGTCTGGGGCTTACCCCGTGGCTTCCGTCGCCCAGAGGAACCTGGTCCTGGAACCCGGGGCACGGTGTCTGAGCCCGGCAGGTGGAGGATCACAGAGCAGGGATGGGGAGATGGAGCTCAAAGTCCTACCTCGGCACAGCACAGTCTGAGAGGAGGGAGCTCTCGTTTCAAGGACACAACTGCAAGGCCTGGGTCATCGTCACTAGGTCATGTGAAGCAGCCACCAAGCCAAGTGTGCGATAGGGTGGGGGTCAGAGGGCCGGGTGATGCTGGGGTAGTTGTAGTGCATGCATCTGTGTGTGTGTGTGTCTGTGTGTGTCTCTGTCTGTATGTCTGTATCTGTGTGCATGTCTGTGTGTGTGTGTGTGTGTGTGTGCATGTGTTTGTGCACATGTTTGTGTGTCTGTGTGCATGAGTGTCTGTGTGTGCGTTTTATGTGCGTGTCTATGTGCATGTCTGTGTGTGTCTGTGTGTGTGTGTGTCTGTGCATGTGTCTCTGTGTGTGTCAGCATGCCCAGGCTGGCAGGTGGAATGTAAGAAGACACCACCTTGCCTGGGAAGCTGGAGACGTAGATGTGTTCTGACCGGGGGTGCTAGACTCGGCTTTCTCGAATCCTCTCTAGGGTACACTCTGGACGTGATGACCAACCTAACACTGACCTGGATGGCCCCAGGACCCCCGAGAGACCGCGGCAGAGTGGAGGGCACAGACTAGCATCTCCTCTCTCAGCACCTGGGCCAGAAATGCTTTGAATTTTGGGCATGTTTGGATTTTTTCGGATTTGGGGAAATCTGCAGTGTGCTTAGTGGGCGACCACCCCTGACACAGAATCCAAAACCTGAAACGCTGCAGCAGGCATTTCCCTCAGGCATCACACAGCACATGGAAGGTTTCCAATTTTGGAGAGTTTTGGATTGGCTCTTCAGTTCAGGGGCAGGAGCCACTAGGGTCCCGGAAGTGTTGTCGGTACACCTGTGACCCAGATCCACATCCACCTGTGACTGGGCCCATTTGGAGTCAGGGTCTTGGCAGAGGTGACCGAGTTAGAAGTCTCGAGGTGAAACCGTCCTGATCAAGGCGGGTCCTCAATCCAATGACAAGTGTCCTCATGAGAGAAAGGACAGGGAGACTTGAGACACAGAGATACACAGACCCACAAGGAAGACATGTGTGATGGCACGGGCAGAGACCAAGTGGTGCCGCCTCAGCCCAGGGATGCATGTGGCCCTGGGAGCCGTAAGAGACCGGAAGGAGCTCCCAGAGGCTCAGGAGGGAGCATGGCCCTGACATGCTCAACTCAGGGCCTGCAGCCTCCAGACAGGAGAGGACGCACATCCACTGTCAAAAGCACCAGGTGTGTGGACTTCATGGTGGGACCAAGAGAGGACTGATGTCCACTGTCGAAAGCACTTGGTGTGTGGACTCCATGGTGGGGCCACGGACACCACTGTAGGCAGCTGAGGAGGCAGCTGAGGAGTGGCTGAGGCCAGCTCTTGGGGACTCTCCTGTGCCAGAACCAGCTGGGGGTACCCCACCCTAGAGAGACAGACCTGGGACTGGAAAAACACAGGCTGAATTTGCCAGTGCAGCCACACACCCCCACGGGATGAGAGGCCTACAGCCTCAGCGGAACACACCTGGGATGGACATGCCTGAGACCAAACACCTGGGACAGCACACCTGAGATGGACACGTCTGGGATGGACTCATGTGGGATAGACAGGTCTGTGATGGACACAGTTGCATGGATAAGCACACCAGAGCCAAACACGCCTGAGACCAGCATGTGCCAGGTGGCAGCACCTCAGCCAAAGCCCCATGGGAGGAGTAACCACCTCTGAGCCTCGCTACCCCTTGTAGTAGGAATGGTCCTTATCTCCATCGTGCAGATGAGGAGGCTGAGACCCAGGGACACTGGTTAACTTCCTGCAGCCAAGAGCTCAGGTGTGTCCATTCCAGGTGTGCTGGTCCCAAGTATGTCCATCCCAGCTGTGCTGTCCCAGTTGTGTCCATCCAGGTGTGTCCATCCCAGGTGTGCTGTCCCAGGTGTATCCATCCCAGGCATGCTTCTCCATCTTGGGCACAACTCTACCCCTATCCTCTCTCAGGTGCAGGTGACCCTAGACAGGCACACCTGAGTCCAGCAACCCCTTCGTAGAAAACAGGTGGTCGTGATGAACTACGGTTGTAGATGTGAGGCTCCCTTCCACGAAGTGTATCCAGACCCCACCCTCAGGGTCTCTGGGCCCCCTGCCCTGGCACTCACTTAGGGGTCTCTGGCCCCCACCCTCTCTCTCCTTTGTGTTGTGGTGCAGACGTTCTGTTGATGTCTCATCCACTCACCGTCTGGGACCAAAATCTGACATCTAGCTGTCTTAGAGCCCTGCTCTCTCTGCAGGCTCCAGGGAGGCCCCTCCTGCCTCTGCCAGCTCTGGGGACCCGGGTGTCCCTCCAGTCCTGCCTCTGCCGCCACATGCCCTTCCCTCTTGGAGCATCTGCTCCCTCCTCGTCTTAGGGACAAGTCACATTGACCCAGAGCCTGCTGCAACATGGCCCATCTTAAACTCATCTGCAGACACTCTGTGTGCAAATACGTCATCATCACAGGCTCTGGGTGGATATGGGTTCTGGGGACAAGGTGGAGAATGGGGCAAGTGAGGAGAGCCCATGGGAAGCCGAGGCCTAAAGGTCACTTCGCAAACTGGGCCAAGATGAGACCCCAACCCAAGACTCCGGCCCCCGACTGAGAATGTCCCAGCTACATGGACACCCCCAGGTTCCAGCCTCTCCCTGGGTGGGCCAGCTGCCAGGTGCCGAGGAACACGGATGTGCCCTGCAGGGCACAGGTGAGGGGTGCCATGGAGTCTCCTCCGTGGGACGGGAACAGCCAGGGCCCACCTCTCTACCCCTCCCTGGCCTCTCCAGGCCTCCTGGGCCTGGATCCCACATCTGGGGCCATCAGGTGTCCTGGCAAAGTCATCAGATCAGATCCACGGCCCCAGCCAATGGGGGTGTCCACCATGCCGTGTCATTTTACAAAGTGATTTCCCAGCCTGGCCACTCAGGCCCCAGGGCCATCCCACAAGCTGTTTCCAGAAGCTCCTTCCTCAGAGGGGGTGGGAGCAGCTCCCTGGGTGGCGTCTCCAGGCTTCCATACCAAACAGTGCCCATGAAGGTCGCTCCTGGTGCCCGCAGGTGGACAGGCTGGTTGAGGACGTCCCAGGGGCCCTACTCCCATGGCAAGTAGGGCCACTGTGGTGCAGCGGGCTCAGGGCAGCCAGAGTGAGCATCCCAAGGGGCTGGGTAGCTCAGGCCACCATGGAGGGGAGTGGGCGGAGTGGGCCCCCACACCAAGGCACGACCTCGGTCCCCCGAGGGTGCAGGGCAGGTGCCATATTCCAGAGGTGCAGTGCCAGGACTAAGCCAAGACCCTGGTCACTCTGTGAAGTGGGGTTGGCAATGTCCCCACCCCTCTCCTCACCCCCAGTGGATGCTGCTGATAGGCCAGGGAGGCCCCATCCAGCACAGTAGTCCAGGCAGAGGAGTTGGCCTGAGAACAGGAGCTTGTTAAGGCAAGAGTGCCTCACAGGTGGGGGTGAGCCGGGCATACCGAGACAGGTGACATGACCAGGTATGGGCCAGAGGTTACAGAGCAGGTGACATGGTTAAGTGACAAGGGCTAGGTAACACAGGCCAGGTGGCACGGGCCAGGTGATACAGGCCAGGTGTTACAGACAGGGTGACATGTCTAGGTGACATGGGCCAGGTGACAGATCAAGTGAGACAGGCCAGGTGACACAGACCAGGTGACATGGACCAGTGACACAGGCCAGGTGACACAGGCCAGGTGACATGCACCAGGTGACAAGGGCCAGGTCAGCGAGGCCCCACAGAGCACCCACCTGGACTGTGTGTGGCCTTGCTAGGACTGGGCATGTTGGGTTTTGGAGCTGGGAAGGCCCCAGGGAGAGTCGGGTCCAGGCTGCTCACAGAGCACATGGAGAAGCTGAAGCCAGAGGAGGAACAGCTGGCTCAGGGCCACGCTGCTCAGGCTGGGAGCGTGGGGAGGCAGACATGTTGGGGGAGCCCCGTCGGAACAGAGTCAGCCGGCCAGGGCTGGGGCCTAGGTGAGGGAGGGGAAGAAGAGGGGAAGGGAGGGGAGGGGTCTATGGAATGGGGAGACACACCGGAAAGGCTAGAGGCCTTGGAGGAGGGACTCTCAGAGAGAGCTCGGGGAGGGAGGGGACCCTCAGAGAGAGCCCAGGTCTGGAGGTGGACCCTCAGGTGAACCCACAGCTTGTGGAGGGACCCTCAGGGCTGGGCTGCTGCACCCGCCATGTGTCCAGCCCACTGAGCCCCCCCGCAGAGTACCCAGCCATCTCTTCCACTTGTTGGTCCAAACTTTTCCCGCCAAGGCCCAAATACTAAATCCTCCCAGCTCCACGGACACAGATGGGCTCTGTCACATATTCCTCATTTATTGTTTTACAGTCCCTTAAAAATGTAACAGCCATTCTTGGCACACAGGCCACAGGAGACCCAGCTTGGGATGTAGAAAACGCAGCTCAGCGCCCAGGAAACCCGGCTCAGGGCAAAACATCCCGACTCATTCCCGAGTGCTCCCACCCGCTGTGCCCATCCTGTTTCCTGAGTCCCAGGCTGTGAGGGCTGGCCCTTCGCACCCCCATCGGAATTTTGCCCGTGGTGCTTGCTGGGGCTCTGTTACCCCTGCAGGGACCCACTGGGCCTGGAGCCCTCACACGCTTGGGGAAAGCCAAGAACTTCTCCACACGCCTCCAGGGACCTGTCTAGCCCCACCCAGTGTCACCTCCACTCTGTGGCCTCCAACCCCATGACCCCAGGACAGCAACTGTACAGTGTGGCCTCCATCCACCCAGGCCCATGGCAGAAGGCCAAGTCATGGATGGTAAAACCAGCCCTTCTTGTCTCAGCCTCTGCCACAGGGTGGTGACAAAGGAGCCAGGACCCTGTCCCTGAGAGTGAGCTGCACCCACCTCACATTCCATTGATAGGAGCAGGGAGGAAGCAGAGTTCCACGTGGTGTCAGCCGGCTTGCCGGGGAGACGGCCTGGAGTCTACAGTTGGCGAGGTCATGAGTCCACTCTGCAGGCGCTGTGGCTACACTGGGCCGGGCACCAGAGCTGCAGAGACCACCTCATCCCTGCCACTGACACTCAGTCCTGCCTGGGAAGCAGACAGGCCATCAGGACCCTGGGGCCAGCCAAGAAGCGTGGTAGAGCAGCCCAGGCTCGAGGGCCTACTCCAGTTCCCTGCCCAAAGGCTCCATCCGGCGCAGGAACGGCAACAGAGTGGAATCCCCGACAGGCAGGGCTGGGTCTGGTTGTTCCTGGGTCCACCTTGGGTGTGGATGGCGTCTCGGGGAGCCTCCACAGGTGGACTCTCCTCCCCCTCTCCCCACAGTGGGGACGCCTGGCCCTGGTCTTCCTGCTGCCGTGAATAGGAGGAGCCGTGTGACCCAGAGCTTGGGAGGTTAATGCGTTTAAGGAGGAAAATATTATTTCTTCCTAAGGGACTTAGAGCGTGGTGAGGGGCGTGGGCGGTGGTTTCTGATCTGCGGCTACGGGGATTGACTCCCGGCTTCCCTCCAGGCTTCCCGGATCCAGCAGCCTGCCCGGGGGCTGACGTAATCCCAATTTCCTTTCACATCCACTCAGAGCTTTGCCCAGAAAGCGGACACCTGTGTCCCAATGTGCTTAACGCCCTCGCGGGCAGGGGTGGGAGCCTTGGTGTTGCGGCTTTGCCCTTTGTGTGGTGGATGCGTGTGGTCCACAGACTGGGGACAGGTGGGGTGCAGGTGAGCTGAGGGTGTGTGCAGGGGCTACTGCTGTCAGGGTACGGGAGAACTGACTGGAGCTGGCATGTGGGTAGGGGCTGGGCAGGGTGACTGGGTGTGTTCAACGGGATGTGGGGACCAAGGTCAGGTTAGGGCCAGGGGACAGAGCACTGCCCCAGGGTGCAGGACACATGGGAGGCCCTTCGAAGGGAGGGTGTGGGTGCAGGTGGGCAGCCAGTGTTGGTGTGTAGACTGAATACTCGGGGCGCCCAACTGGGGAAGTAGGCTGGGGGCACTGGGTGGTGGTGGCCCTGATACCACGTGAGCTTGTCCCCTGAGGACCCCAGATACAGGTTAGATTGGGACAAACTGGCAGGAGGAATGGGACAATGAGGACCGGATAGGCCACAGGAGGGAGCAGCTCTGCCCTCCACACCCAACACCACCCCTGGGCCTGTGGTTATCTTTCCGTTGCTGGGAAAGTGTCTTAAGAGATCAGTCCAGAGTCGCTTAAGGAGCTCGAGGCAGGGGCTGGGCTGGGACTTGGGGACCCACATGTGTGTCATGGGCTCCTGGACCCCCCACAGAGCTGGAACAGCTGATGGGGGAAGGGAACATCCTCAACCCTGTCATGCCCCCACAGCCTGCCCCCCGCAGCCATGTCCCCTCTGCCAGGGGGAGGGTGGAGGAGCCCTATGGTCACTAAGTGGAGTTGGTGACATCCATACGAACACTTTAACATGTTCCCCTTAATACAGATCCAGAAAAGCAGATGCAGAAATATGACTGACCTGAGATTTTCCACAAGTTGGTGTGCACCCTGGTCTGTTTTGTGTTGCTGTCAGTGAACGCCTGGGGCTGGGCCACTCATAAGGGAAATAGGTGTACTGGCTCACAGTTCTGCACAGTGCCAGCACCTGCTGGGCTCCCACTCATGGCAGAAGGAGAAGGGGAGTTGGTGTGTCCTGTGGCAAGAGCAGAAGCGAAAGGGAAGAGAGTTATTGAAACACCCACCCCTCCTGTGACCTCACAGAGGAGAGTTGCTCATGACCATGACCATGGGAGGGCGTCAAGTTCATGAGGGAGCTGCCCATGACCCAGTACCTCCCTCCAGGCCTCGCCCCCAGCACTGGGGTCATGTTTCAACATGAGGTTTGATGGGACAGCAGCCAAGCCGCATCAGTGCACAGGCAGATGGCTCCTGGCTCCATCCACCAAGAGGGCCAGGATCCAGGCACCAGCAGCCCTGAGCACCCTTGGAGCCTAGATCTTGGCTTCTAATAGCCTCCTCCAGTCCTAGAAACCAGGGCTGCCTGAAAAAGCAGTGGTTGTGGGGCTGGGTGGGGTATTACCAGCTGAGTCTCAATGTCTCCTTGTGCTGGAAATGAGGAAAACTCTCTAAACCCCCCCCACACCCACACAGTGATGTGGGCACCATGATGTCAAAGAGGCACAGGAGCCTCCTGGAACAGCTTCCGCAGCACAGCTAGGGCAATTCCAGCAGCAAAGTAATTACTGCAGCATGAGGCTATAACCCAAAGTGCAAGATAAACATGCATGAGTCACAGTGAGAGAAATAAGGTACAAATAAATAAATGAATGGAGTAGAAGTGGCAAATCTCTTCCAAATAATGTGCACAGACATGTGGACTGCCCAGAGTGACCTCCTGCCAGAGTGGGGTGTGTGTCTTAGTTCACTTCCTCTGTTTCCATTAAGAACATGAAACTGAGAAATTTATAAAGGAAAGAGGTTCACTACGGCTATAGAGACTGAGAAGTCCAAGATTGAGAGACCTCATTTGGTGAGGACCTTCCTGTTGGCGGGTTCTCTGCAGGGTCCCAGGGTGGCTCAGGGAATCCCATGATGAGGGGGCTAAGCATGCCAGCCCATGTCTCTCTTCCTCTTCTTGTAAACTCACAGTCCCCCTCTCAGGATGGACCCATTAATTTATCAATCCATGAATTCATTAGTCCAGGAGTGGTCAATCCCCTCATGATCACAGAGTCTGACTGACCCGGTCACCTCTTGAAGACCCCACCCCTCAATCCTGCCATGTGGGGGGTTACATCTCAATAAATTTCAGAGTCATTCAACTCATAGCAATATGGAAAGATGGTAAAACGGTACTTTCACGGTGAGCAACTGATGACAGCCTTGGCTGGGTGGTCAAGGTCAACATCACAGTGATGAGCTTTGTTGATGGGTGATCAAGGTCAGTGTCATGGTGATGAGTCTTGTGATGGGTGGTCATGGTCAGCATCACAGTGATGAGCCTTGTTGATGGATGGTCAAGGTCAACATCATGGTAAGGAGTCTTGTTGATGGGTGGTCATGGTTAATGTCAAAGTGATGAACCTTGTTGATGAGTGGTCAAGGCCAATGTCACAGTGATGAGTCCTGTGTTGGGTTGTCAAGGTCAATGTCACAGTGATGTGTCCTGTGATGGGTGACCAAGGTCAATGATGGGTCTTGTTGATGGGTGATCAAGGCCAATATCACAGTGATGAGTCTTGTTGATGGATGGCCAAGGTCAGTGTCACAGTGATGAGTCTTGTGACACGTGGTCAATAATGTCACAGTACTGAGTCTTGTGACAGGTGGTCAAGATCAGCATTACAATGATAAGTCTTATGATTGGTAATAAAGGTCAATGTCACAGTGATAAGTCTTGTGATGAGTGCTCAAGGTCAACACTATGGTAATGAGCCTTACTGATGGGTGGTCAGGGTCAGCATCACAGTGATGAGTCTTGGTAATCAAGGTCAACATCACAGTGATGAGTCTTATTGATGAGTGGTCAATTTTAGCATCACAGTGATGAGTCTTGTGATGGGTGGTCAAGGTCAACATCACAGTGATGAGTCTTGTAATGGGTGGTCAAAATTAAAGTCACAATGATGAGTCTTATGATGGATGGTCAATGTTAACAGCACAGTGATAAGTCTTGTGATAGGTAGTCAAGATTAGCATCACAGTAATGAGTCTTGTGACAGGTGGTCAACATCACAGTGATGAATCCTGTGCAGGTGTGACTTTTGACAGGATGTGAGGAGAGGACACCTCCCCTCTGGGGTCTTCCTCCCAGTGACTTGACTCTCCCATCTAGCTGTGACGAGAGCAGCAGCAAACCCCACAGAGATGTTCTGCAGACACCCGAGCCATCCTCAGAGCCATCCAGATGACAGAAGACAGGAGAATCTGGGACTGTCACAGCCTGTAAGAACCTCAGGAGATGAGACGGTTCCCTGCCCCAGAGGGTCCTGGATGGGATTCGGGAGCAGGAGAAGGATGTGAGGGAGTGCCAGCCTGAGCTCAGGGTGAATGGTTGAGGCCACAGGGAATTTGTGGCAGAGCCTGGACTGGCCAGAAGCTGTCTCACAGGTGTCATGACAGGCTGGGCCATGTCCACACCCACCACGGTATGGATGAAGATGGTGGACCATGGCTGTCTGTGAGCACACTGCTGAAACTGCGTCCACGCTGTCCAAGACAGCCACCAGTCACACTCTTCCAAGGTGTAGCGAAGCCTAAAGACCTGACATTCCATGTTATCTTCATTTACTTATATCTAATCAGTTCACATGGCCCAGGGTCTGTCCCCATATGGGACAGCACAGACGGACCAGCTGAACACATGGACTGTGTGGGGGGAGGAACCAGGAGCATGGGACCCATGTGGAGAACCACTCTGTGGTTACTCGGTGTGTGACAGGACATGTCCATAGACGTTCCAGAACCCACATCCACCCAGGCTGGTCATCCCTGGCCTCGCTTGGTCCACAGGGACACTCCAAGCCAGCTCACACACATCCACAGGAAGTCTCATGGTTTGCACTGTGATTCAGGGGCCATTTCCAAACCTGTATTCCTCTCCATGAGCACCAGCCTGGGTTCCCCTCATGCAGCCGGGACTCCCCATTGGGGAGGAGAGCGGGTTTCATGAGAGGAGCTGGTCGGTTGTACAGGGAGGGCCTGGCCGGCACCCAGGGCCGGTGTGGATTTCATGAGCCGGTGCTGCTCCATTCACATGGCCCTCTCGATGTGCACCCTCGACTAATATCCTATGATGACCTGGCGCGCATTGCCCTGGAAGGACCAGAGGAAAATGGCGCCATCTGTTCCCATTATTCTTGGCTGAGGCTGGAGCACAGGGGCGGAGTTCTGGAAGAACCACGCTGTGAGCGCGCCACTCGGGTTTCTGGCTCTAGCACTGGACTTAGCAGCCGGGAGCATTAAAAGGGAATTGTTATCCCATTTCCACACTTCCTTTGTGGTGCTCAATGGACACCATGCTTGCTTCCATCCCAGGCTGTTGCCCCAGTGTCCTTCAGGCAGCAGGGACAGGCCAGCAGGCCGTGGTGAGGGGAGCATGGCCTCAGGCCCATGAGCTGCAGGAAGGCTCTCCTCACGCCTGAGGCCCAGGGAGTGGAGGGGCCCAGCCACACTTGTCCATCGATGGCCAAAACAGAGTCTGGCCTGGCGGACTCTCTGGGAAACTACAAGCCAGCTTGCCCAGTTCCCTCCCTGCCTGGCCCCAACCCAGACCTGCCCACACTGCATCCAAGTCACCCCGACGCCATGGAACAAACCCAAAGCAGGGCTCTTATTCCTGCTTTTGAGAAGGAGTGATGAGATGGACAGCCACACACACAGGTCACAGGCGGCTCGGGCGGCAAGTCCACCTGCCAGACCTTCTGGCCATGTTGTGCCCACGGTGCCCTGACTGTCCTCAGACTGTCACTGGGACCATAGGAGGAGACACAGCAGCCAGAGACGCCCGCAGCTGCCAGGAGGTTCAGGGGAAGCCAGCCACCAGCCATCCTCATCGTGCTCCTCGGGGGACAGCCCTTGTCCATGAAAGCGTTTAGGGGGAAATGCTATTATTCCTGCTGGTTCTGGGGGGGCGGTGGAAGTAGAACATATTCACTGGGAAGAGCCAACGTGCACAATGCATGCACAGGCCTCATGGATGACCCTTGGGGGCTCAGCATGGTCTCATCAGGGTCAACTTTGCTTCTGTGGACATGAGGGCCACCCCCGGGATAGCACCCCAAAACTCAGCTCCCAGAGCAAGGCCAGCAAGGCTCTGGGCCCCTGAGCGAGCGAGACTCCGAGTTATGGGCTGAATCATGTCCCATGTAGGTGTTGGGGTTCCCATCCTCACACCTCACATGTGACCTTATCTGGAAACAGGGTCTTTGCATATAATCAAGTTCGGGTGATGTCACTAGCATGGCCCTGCACCAATGAACCAGCATCCTCATACAAAGGGAAGTTCGGGCTCAGCAACACAGATCCATGCAGAGGGAAGGCTGCGTGAATATGCAGGGAGGGACGCCATCCTCAAGCCCGGGATGGGGCCTGTGCAGTCCTTGCTCATGCCCATGGGAGCCAGCCCCGCCCACACTGTGACCTTGGACTTCCAGCCTCCAGACTTGAGAGAATGAATTCTTGTCTTAACTACTGTGTGTTGCATATCGTTATGGTTGCCCAGACACCGACACCCGCCCAACTATGGGCCTAGGGAAGGCCTGGTCCTGTGCCTTGGGGCACAGGGGAAGAGTCCAGGTGCCTCCCACGGGCCTCTCAACCCCGGCCACGCCCGGTACCACCAGGCCCCCAGGACCTGGGGATTTGTTGGGGTCTCCTGGGAAGACAGGACTCATCCCGCAAGAGGTTTAAGGGGGCAGGGACCTCCATGCAGCTGACCCTGAGACCGGGGAGGGGGTAGGGCATTTTCCAGAGGATTCCACCAAGGAGCCCAGTGGACCTGTAGCACTCCGCCACTCCCTCTCACCATTGGACAGCCTAAGGAGCCTGGGCTGTGGGAACGTCCATGGCAGCTCAGAGGCCGTTCCCCAGTAGGGGCCGGTCAGGTCTGCTCCCAGCAGGAGAGCTGAGCCAGTGGTTTCTTGGCTGCCCACCTGCCCCACCACCTGTGGGAGTCTCCTGAGGCTGCCCTGACAAAGCCCTGACAGAATGGGGCCTCCAAGCAACAGGAATGGTTCCCTTACAGTCTGGTGGCCCTGGCTCCAAGTCAGGAATTCATCAGGGCTGCCTCCCCCGGAGGCTGCCAGGGAGGCTTCTTCCAGCCCCTCTAGGCCCCTGACGACTCCAGGTCCCAGCACATGGCCACATCTCTCCAGCCTCTGCCCGACTCCACGAAGTCTTCTCTGTGTGTCTCTCTGTGGTGTGTCTCTCCTCTGTGTCTCTGTCTCCATCTCCATCTCCATCTGAGGACATCCATCATGGGATGCAGGGCCCGCCCACTCCAGGGTGACCCCGTGGCACCCTGACCACCTCTGCAAAGACCCTGTTTCCAATAATGCCACACATGTACAAGGTCAAGGTCAGGACTTGGGGTCAGCACTTGACATCCTTTGGGCCCCCACTCCACCTGGGCAAGGCGAGGTCCCCTGCATCCCAGGACTGGGACTCCTGCAGATTGGCTGATTAGAACAGCCTCTCCTGGGACAGCAGGTGAGGGGCCAGTCCTGTCCCAATGGGCTAGGTCACACAGGAGGGGACAGTTGACGGTCCAGGGCCAGGTTCAGGGGTATGGCCCATGCAGCCTGCTGTGGGTCCAAGGACCTCCCAAGGGTGCTGTCAGAGTTAGGATCTGGGGTTGGTCTGGGGAGCCTGCCTGAGCCATCCCATCTGCCCTGCAGCCCAGCTCTCCAATTGAGGGACTGGTGGGGACCAGGCCCCTTCCCCAAACCCCACAGGCTGTTGAGGGGTGGTCACATAGGCCCTTGGCATCATGCATGTGCATGTGTGTGCATGGGTGCGCATGTATGTGTACATACGGGCAGCTCTCCCAGAACAGAGCTCACCCACGCCCCCAGGGCCAGCTCTCAGCCCCTGCCTCCCACATGGGCTCCAGTGTACCATGGGCCTCCTTGACCCCAGTTTCCATCTCTTCACTGGAAAGATTCATGGGCCAGCATGGCTCGACCAAGAGGCAGAAACTCCAGCAATCTGGAAAAGAGCAAGTGCCTCTTAGCCATGGGTCAGTGCACCCTGATGGATGCTGAGACCCGAGAGCCCAGCTGAGGCCTCCCAGCCATCAGAGCCAAGCAAGGCCCCCACCCAGTGCCCTCACACAGGCCCAACAGCATACACACTGCACACACAGGCTCACATACACAGAAGGGCAGGGCACACAGAGCATGCCACACCATACACACACCACACACAAGCACACATGCACACACTACACACCACACAACACTACACACACACCACACACCACACATGCACACACATATGACACACACTACACACCACACATGTAGGCGCACACACCACATGAAAGTGCATATGCAAATACCACCCACCACACACAAATGTACATGCATGCATACCACATACATGCACACACCACACACAGTACACAGGGCACACACCATGCACACCACACCCTACACACACACACATCACCCACCCCATGTTAGCCATTGCCCGACCCTCCAGGCAGCAGCAGGGGCCCCTCTGCCAGCCAGACCCCAGGGAAACCCCCATTCCAGAGGGTTCCTCCCTGCCCCCACCCCAGGGCAACTGTGTGAACATAGAGCTCTTCATTACAGGAGAGAAACACTTTCCACATTTAGGGAGAAGCCACTCAGCAGGCCCAGCCACCTGACTGCAGGCCCCACCATCTGACCACAGCCCCCACCATCTGACCATAGCCCCTCCATCTGATCGCAGCGCAAGAGGGTCACCTGCCTGCAGGTCCCTCCCACCTTTGGCACGACCCACATGGCTCCAGTCATGCAAGGACCCAGATGGGACCACACAACCTGGCACACAACCCCTCATCCAGGCATGAGGCCGTAGGCACCACCTAGCCACCCAGCCAGCCTGGTCCAGGAGCGCCAGAAGGGTGGGGCAGCCCTGCTCCCCATCCATCTCCACTGCACTACCCCCTGCAGATGACCAGGCAGTTTGTCTCACTCCCTGAGCCTCAGTTTCCCCTTCTGAAAGGGGCCACAACCTGTGCTAGCTGGAGAGGCCATGCAGCCTAGACTTGCCCAGATCCCCCAAGTCAGCAGAACAATGATCCAGAGATGCTACGTCCTGACCTCGGGACCTGTAGGTGTGACCTCCATGGCATGGGACTCTGCAGATGGGACTGGCTTGGGACGCGAGTCAGGTGGTGATCTGGATGTCCAGGGCCCATGTCATCATCGGGCCCTGCTCAGGAGGGGTCACCGATGAGAGCAACAGAGGCAGGAGGGCACAGCGGCCATGCGGGTGGAAGAGGTGCTGGCCAAGAGTGCAGACTCCAGAGGCTGGAAAGGCAAGGAGCATCCTCCAGGTGTCTCCAGAAGAGGCCACCCCACCCACACCGCCCCGCCAGCAAATGAGGTAGGGACTCTGCCTTCCAGAATGCAGGGGTCTATCTGTGATTTAAGCCTCTGAGTATGTGGTTGCTCCGGCACCGTGTGGCCTCGGATGTGTGTTGTGACCTTGCTGGTCCTTTTACCAGAGGCCTGAGCATGTCCTTCCTGCAGACCCAGCACTCACTAGCAGGTTGCCAGGCCTCTGTTGCTTCACCCACGAAATGGAGGTGCTGGGCCATTTCCCGAGATCCTGGCCTCCCACAGCTCCTCCCTGGCATTGGGACTGCTGTCTGGAAAGACTTCCATCAGAAGCCCAGCCTCGGGAAGGCCCTGACCCTGCGGGAACCAGCGCACCCAGAGTTCCTGTGTGATGATCCTGAGTGGAGTCAGAGCTGAGGGGTTGCCTGGCTGTGGACGACCTGGGGTACCCCCGGACTGTGGATCTGGGATACAGACGGGCGCCACCCTCACTGCAGTTTGCAGGCCCTGGCTTCTGCCTCCCCCTAACCCCAACCCCACCCCAAGGGCAAGGCAGGACTGACAGGCTCTGGGGTGGGCTCAGGAGCTGGGTCCAGGCCACACTCTGCCCTGCCCCCACCCTTCTCCACTATGCCTGTCCTGGCTGTGAAGTGATGGGTGTGATAGCTCGTGCAGACGACCCCGCTGATGTCCGCAAGCAGGCTTCAAAACTGGGTCATCCAGATGACAGATGTGTCAGCAGCGTGCTCTGTGTGTGCTAACAGGGTGTCATCTAGCCATAAACAGAAAACAGGCCTGACACACACTCCTGCATGGATGGGCCTCAGTAAGCCAGCTGCAAAGACCATGAATCGAGCAATTCCATGTGCATGACATGTCCAGACAGGCCTGTCCATGGAGGCAGGGCAGATGCGAGGCTGCCGGGCTGGGGAGGGGAGCAGGTAACTGCCTATGGGACAGGTATCTTTTGGAGTGATGGGAAAACTCTGCAGCCAGATGGAGGTCATGGTTGCACAGCTTAATGACACTGAACTGTGCTCTTTAAAATGTGACAGATGGCTGGATGCTGTGGCTCACATCAATTATCCCAGCACTTTGGGAGGTGGAAGCAGGAGGATTGCCTGAGGCCAAGTTCAAGACCAGACTGGGCAATATAGTGAGACCCCACCTCTACAAAAAAAGAAAAAATCACCACACTGTCTTCCAAAGAGGTTGCACTAGTTTGCATTCCCACCAGCAGTATAGAAGCGTTCCTTTTTCTCCATCTTTGCCAGCATCTGTTGTTGTTTGTTTTATTAATGATGGCCATTCTTACTGAGGTTAGGTGGTATCTCAATGTGGTTTGATTTGCATTTCTCTGATGATGAGTGAGGCTGAGCACTTTTTCATGTGTCTACTGGCTGCCCATGTATCTTCTTCTGAGAAGTGTCTATTCATGTCTTTTGTCCACTTTCAAATGCGGCTATTTGGTTTTTTTCCTTTTGGCATGTTTGGGTTCCTTGTATACCTAACCCTGAATTGTACCCCACACCTTTATAATAAAAAAAAAGAAAAAATTTTAAATAGGAAAGCAAAATGTGACAATAAGAAAGCTCATGCAAACCTGCCGAAATGACAGATTAACACAGAGCCCTAGCAACCAACCTAAAGAGAATACCCTTAATTAGCCAGGGCCAGGCATGGTGGCTCATGCCTGTAGTCCCAGCTCTTTGCGAGGCTGAGGCTGGAGCATCACTTGAGCCCAGGAGTTCAAGACCAGCGTGGACAGCATAGCAAGACCTCATCTCTACAAAAATTTAAAAGTCAAAAAATTAGCCAGGCATGGTAGCACATGCCTGTTGTCCCACTATTTGGGAGGCTGAGGCAGGAGGATCACCTGAGCCCAGGAGTTTGAGGCTGCAGTGAGCTGTGATTGTGCCACTGCCCTCCAGGCTGGGTGAAAGACAGTAACCAAAAAAAAAATTAGCCAAGTCACTGCCCTTTGGAGGGCACTGCAGACACTAGGGAGTGGGATGCCATCCTGAGAGTGCCAAGAGTGGTGCCAGTGTCCACAGTGGGCAGCCAGGCACCATGGTGAGTGTGGTCAGTGGGCCACCAGGCTGTCGAGGGAGTACCCTGGGCTCCACAGCCTCTGTTTCTCTGATCTCACAATAGCAGCAGCTGTTGACATGCATCAGTGAGTGTTGACAAGTACTCATGTGTTTTGTGTGTTGACATGTGTTGGTGTGTGTTGACATGTTCCTGTGTCTATTCGTGTATTGACATGTGTCAGTGTGTGTCTCTGTGCATTGAATGTATCTGCATGTGTGTTGAAGTATACCCATGTGTATTGTGTATTGACATGTGACAGTACGTGTTGGTGTGTACCCATGTCTGTTTGTATGTTGGCATGTGTCCGCATGTGTCTCTGTGTGTCTCTGTGTGCCTGTGTGTGTATGTTGACATGGACCTGCATGAGGACATGTTGATATGTACCTGTGTCTATGTGTGTGTTGATATGTGTCAGTGTGTATGCTGATGTGCGTCAGTGTGTGTCTGTGTGTGTTGGCATGTACCTGTATGCGTGTGTATTGATGTGTCTCTGTGTCTATGTTGTGTATGTTAGCATGTGTCTGTGTGTGTGTTGACATGTACCTCTGCTGTTACGTGGGTGCAGTTGTGAGTGTTCTCAGACGCTCACATGAGGGTATCCAGGCAGCACCTAGAAAGAGCTGCAGCTGCCCAGCCTGTCCCCTGCAGGCCCCTCACAACCCCTGGCAATTCCCCACCCCAGCCTGGGCAGGGTTGGTCCCTGGCTGGAGAGGCAGGGAGGTGTGATCTCCCTGGGCAGCATAGGGGTCATCAGGGGACAGACCCGGGGTGGAGAGAGAACAATGGACTTGGAGACAGGATTCGAGCCCCACCTTCCCACACCCTCAGGCCGCCTCTCTCGGCCTCAGTTTTCCCATGGACAATGTGGGGGACAACCCTCAGCAGAGGTCGTGAGGACCACAGCCTGGCACCAACCTTCCCACGGGCCCAGAAGTGGCCAGCAGCAGATGGCTAGTCCTCTGAGTTGGCCCCAAGCCCTGGGAAAGCCCTCCCCGCAGATGTGGGCAGTTCGATCTCAGCTTCGGCTCGGCCCTGATCCTGGGAAGCCGTTCCCGAACCTGGGCTCGGTGTCATCTGGGACATGGGAGGTCGCCCATGGCCTCTTTCCTGCCCAGCATCCATGGTGCGGGGATGGGCCCTGTGGGGCGGGGAGGGCCAGGCCCGGGCAGCAGCCCGGGTGGTGCAAGGCCAGGCCAGTTTGGTCTGGCTAGCCACATGTGGGCCAGAAGTGCCCAGCCTTTCTAGGCTGCATGGAGTCATTCCATGTCATCTGCGTGTCTGCAGGTCATGACCCAATTAACCCTCATGCCACCCTGCAGTGAGAAGATGCACAGCGGGCGCTAGCCAGTTCCCATGCCGTGTTAGTCATTACGTGGTGACTCAGGCTGTGAGGGAGGCTGGGGACCTCGGTGAGGACGTGGAGTCTGCTGGGTGGACGGGTGGGAACCGGAGCCTCCTCTGCCTCCAAATCTCTTTCATCACCAACTTGGGGACGCCAGGGGCAGTATTTTGCAGGAAATTCACTTGGTCCAGGAGGAAACCATGGCCCAGGGGTGGGGGAGAGCGCATGACAGAGTCACATGTGTGCAAGGAGTTGGGGAGGCCGCCCACGGCCCAGACTCCTTGCAGTGCAAGTCTCTACCCCCCGCCTGCCTCTGCCCACCCACAGCTGCCTACGCGCCAGAGGTGGTGGGCCCTTGGCCCGAGAAAGACAGAGGCAGTTGTTTGAGGAGGCCCCATGGAGCAAACAGCCCAACCGGACTCCTGATGCCTGGGACTCCGGCCTCTGCCCCCAAGGCTCCACCAGCTGGGAGGCCCACACACCTGGTGGGGCTGGTCTTCCTGCCTAGCCTCCAGGGAGCTGTCTTAGGCCGAGCATCATGCTGTGAGAATTCCGTGGGCTGGGCATGTTTCCCGCATCATGGGGCCATTTATACACTGAGAACCACACAGCTGGATGTCTGGCAAAGTGGACCCACCCGCCTTGTCACGACCACCAAGGTCCGGGAGTTCCCACATCTGGGAATTCTGGTCAGGACCCCCGAGGCGGCCTCTGGTCTGCCCACGCTCTCCGCAGGCTGTGGTTTAGAATTTCACATCCATGAAGTCACACAGTGCGTGCTCCATTGTGTCTGGCTCCTTCTTAAGCAGTACCATGACTCTGATGCGTGGTGTTCTGCTGCATCAACATACCACATGTGGGGCCACGCTACAGCCTGGTGTTGTCTGTGGCCCTCAGTGGACGCCCAGGATGTCTGCAGCCTTGGGCTCTTCTGTCCAGCGGGGCCCTGTGGTTTTTCACACAGCCCTTGGGTGACATGAATCCACCCACATCCTCTGGGATTCCCCTTAGCAGTGTCACGAGTCACTGGCCGCTCAGCCTCTGACATGCCACGAGCAGATAGTCAGAGTATTTGTGGCAAGTTACATACCCACAGGCGCTCCGTGGTGTTCTGGTGGCCTGGTGTCCTCACCAATGTTTGGTATCGCCTGTTTTTTGTGCCTTTTTTTTTTCTTGTTTTGTTGTGGTGGTCATTCTGGCTAATGGGGAAAGGGCACTTGCTTTGTTTTGACTTCTCTTTCGCTGTTGCCAAGGACGCTGCGCACCTTCTCTTCTGCACAGTATTTGCTCAAGGCGTGTCCACTTAGCTAAGATGGTGTCTGCCTTTTCCTTATTGATTTCAGAAGCATTTAAAAATACTTCCTTGCTAGGCTCGGTGGCTCAGCCTGTAATCCCGCGCCTTTGGGAGGCTGAGGTGAGTGGATTGCCTGAGCCCGCAGGTTCGAGACCCGCCTGGGCAGCGAAACCTCATCTCTACAATAAATCAAAAAATCAGCCAGGCGTGGTAGCGCCTGCCTGTAATTCCAGCTACTTGGAAGGCTGAGGCGGAAGGATCACTGGAGCCCAGAAGGATCACTGGTTGCCAGTCCTTGACTGATGAAAAGCTTTGCAAATGATTCTCTGACAGGGCTGCTCACGAAATTCCTTCCCTGTCTTTTGATTATGAAAACGGTCAGACATGCAAAAAAACTTAAAAGAACTCCACGGCACACTCCCATCACCCCGCTTGGACTCCAGAACTGACCCTGGATATACCGGTTCAGTCCATCTCCATCCCTTCATCAATTCATCCATCTGTCTTATTTTTGGATGCATTTCTAAACAAGTTGCAGACATGAGTACACATTGCTCAGGGTATTTCAATATGCATGAGGGGGGACCCAAAAGAACAGAATTTATTTATTAAAAGGTCGTGTGGGCCAGGTGCAGTGGCTCACATGCTTACAATCTGCGCATTTCACACAAAGTAAAGAGCCAATGCACAAAACTTGACATGGTGAGTGCTACCATTTTTTCTTTTTAAAAAAGAAAAAGTTAGCCAGGCGTGGTAGCACATCCCTGTAGTTCTGGCTACTTGAAAGGCTGAGGTGGAAGGATGGCGTGAGCCCAGCAGGTGGACGCTGGGGCGTGAGTATGCCACCGCACTCCAGCCTGGGCAACGGAGTGAGACTCCAACTCAAGAAAAAATTGTGTGCATTTATTCTTACACATTTAAACTTGAGTCACCTTCAAAGTCCTCTCCATTTGAAGCAATACACCTATGGAGATGCTTTTTCCACCACTCAAAGCAGATTTTGAACTTGTCCATTTTGCTGCCTTTTAGTGCTTCTGCTGTTTTTTGTTTCACCTCTTCCACATCTGCGAGATGTTTTCCTTTGAGGACTTTTTTCATCCAGGGAAACAAAAAGAAAAAAGTTGCTCAGGGCGAGATTGGGTGAACAAAGAGGTTGGGGTATGGAGATCTTGCCTTTTTGGTCAAAAACTGCTGAACACTCAGCATGGTATGGGCAGGTGTGCTTGTCAATCCCCATCATGAGGTGGGCAAACATGTTAAAAGAATCTCCAAAAAATTCACTGAAGCCAAACATGGCCTCTCACAACATGCTAGATGGTCCACGGATGCCAACGGGTTCCTAGAACACTCACTTGGCAGGGGAAGCCAGTACTGCAAGGGGCCACCCTCCAGGAGGTGATTCCGGGTGTTGGGGTCCCCTGGTGTATCATTAATTTAGAAGTCAAGTTTTGTGTATTGGCTTTTTACTTTGTGTGAAATGCACAGATTGGAAGCATGCCATTCAATGCCATTGAGGAGGGCCAGTGCTTATAAACCAGTATCTGTGAGACTCCAAGCACCCGTCTCCTCGTCGATGTCCACACACTCCTCCCTCAGGAAGACCTGGAACACAGAGAACTGACCCATGGTGGGAAATGGAGCCAAGGAACGCACGCGTGCCCTGACGACCGATGACATCAGCACCTTTTCGTGTGCTTATTGGCCACTTGTGTGTCTTCCTTTGTGAAGATACACATTTTGCAAGTATTTTTTCCCAGTCTGTGTTCATGCATTTTCTATTAATTTTCTGTTCATTGCCAATTCATTTTCTTGATGATGACTTTTGAGGAGCACTAGTTTTTATTTTGTTGAAACCTGATTTATAATTGTTTTTCTCCTATGCTATTGTTTTTATGTCCTGAAACACCTTCTCCAACTCCCACACTGTGGAGATAGTGATCTAACTTTTCTCTTCAAATCATCATAGTTTGAGCTTTTATGTCTGAGACCCTTCTTGCATGAATGTTGGTGTATACAGACACCCAGTTGTGTCCACACCATCTGTAGAAAGGACCCCCGCACCCACACCACCACCACCGCCCTGGATAGTTTGGGCACTTCTGTTAAAAACAAATAACTGTGCAGGTATGGGTCCATTCCTAAGCTGTCAGTTCTGTTCTGTGGTCTATTTTGTGACCCTGATGTCAGATCCTATTATCTCTCTGCCACAGTTGTAGATTGAGTCTTAAATTCAGCTAGTATAAATTCTTCAACTTTGTTCTTTTTTATTAATTGTCTTGCAGAGACAGGGTCACGCTGTGTTGCCCAGGCTGGTCTCGAACTCCTGGTCTCGAGTGATCCTCCCCCTTCAGCCTCTCAAAGTTCTGGGATTACAGGGACGAGACACTGAGCCCAGACAACTTAGTTCTTATTTTTCTTTTCTTTTCTTTTTCTTTTTTCTCTTTCTTTTTTTTTTTAGGATGCAGAATTTATTGAAAGAACAAAAAAGTTCCCACAGTGGGAGGGAACCCAAAGGGGTTGCCCAGTTCTTATTTTTCAGTGTCACTTCGGGTATTCTTAGTCCTGCACATTTTTCTTTAAGTTTAGGAATCAGTTTGCCATTTCTACTGAAAAATCCTGGTAAAATTATCCTTAGAATGGTATACATTTAGCAATCAGTTGTGGCTCCTGGTTCCCACATAGGATGTTAAAAGCTGGAAAGAGCCTTCCTCCTGTCCCCACATGAGTCACCCATGCATTCACCATTTCTGACACTCCCATTCCCTCCAGAAGACCAAAGCCTCTGCCTCAGCCTTGAGAACTCCACACGGTGTTTCTTATGAGAGAGGACAGCTGCCACTGAATTAGCTTAGCTTTGCTTTTATCTAAAAATATCTTCATTTCACCTTTAATCCTGAAGTACATTTTTGCTAGACAAAGCATTCTGGGTTGACAATTTTTTCTTTCAGCACCTCAACAACGTTGTTCTAGCAACTTCCGTGGTTGTTAATGAGAATCCATTGGTGATATGGGTCCTTTTTTCCCTGGATTTTTGGTACCATACTATTTATCTTTGGGTGCTTTCAAATTTCTCCCTCCATCTCTTGTTTCCAGAGGTCTGACTATGACCAAGTGTGGTTTCTTTGTATCCATCTTGTTTGGGCCCAGTGATGTCCTTCTGTCTATAGATGTATCTTTCACCAAGTTGTGGGAAACCTTGACTGCTGTTTGTCCAAATAATTTCTCTGGCCCATTCTCAGCCTCCACTGCCCCCTCTGAATTCCCCTCTGAGACTCCCATTTCGCACATGGCAGACCCATCAGCACTGCCCTGCAGGCCCTGGGCACTGTTAATTTTGCCCTCAATCTGCATCTCTTTGCTTTCAGTTCAAATCATCTCTGTCCATCTGTGCTCAGGCCCTCTGATTTTATCCTTCTGTTGTCTCTATTCTGCTGTAGGACCCCATCTCATGAATCTCTAAATTGCAGACATTGTATGTTTTAGTACTAGACTTTCTATTTGTTTCCTTTTTGTCATTTCTCTTTCTCTGTTGAGGCTTTCTGTCTTTTTATTCATTATGAGTATAATTTCCTTTACATTTAAAAAAATCTTTTAGACACTTTTCATCTTCCAAAAAAAGCCCTGTTGTTAACATATAAACATCTCATTCTCTCAAAAAAACAAAACAAAAAGAAAACTATAACTATCAGCTGCTTGCTCCATTATATGCACAGGAAATGGCCACAATACAAAAATAAGAGAGAAAAAAGAAACCTAACAGTCTCCAATGTGTGCTCTTTATGTAGATATGTCTCCATGTAAAAATATTTTGAAGCTTCTTACAAAATTATTTACACCATGTGTCATCTATTTATGCATTTTAAGGGCAAGTTTTATAACAAACAAAACTATAGTTTATCATGTTGGTTGTTTTCTTTTTAAAAAATCTTACTGATCTGGGCATGGTGACTCACACCTGTAATCCCAGCACTTTAGGAAGCTGAGGCAAGAGGATTGCCTGAGCCCAGGGCTTCAAGACCAACCTGGGTGACTTGATGAGACCTCATCTCTACAATAAGTCAAAAAATTAGCAGCGCATGGTAGTGCATGCCTGTAGTTCCAGCTACTCAGGAGGTTGAGGCAGGAGGATCTCCTGAGCCCAGGACGTCGAAGCTGTGGTGAACCGTGATTGTGCCACTGCTCTGCAGCCTGGGTGACAGAGTAAGACTCTGACTCAAAATAAAAATAAAATTTTTAAGTTCTTAAAACCTTACTAACACTGCCATAAAGTAAAGATAAACAATGTTTTAAAAACAAAATTAAATTTTCTTTTCAATTAAGACCCCTCTGGCATTTTGCTTATTTATTCTGCCTTTGGTTAACAGGATCAGCGTCACATGACTACTTTATATCACATATGTAGTTTCCTTGGCTAGAATGTTTAATTAAATGCAGTTTTCACATATCGAGATGCTTACTTGTGCATTACTGTCAGTTAAATAGCAACACATGGATTTTTCATGTAATACACACGAGACAGTACTTTTATCTAAATCACGGTGAGGTTTAGTCAATCTGTCATTAATACTGACTTAGTGTCTGCCTTTAAACACCAGTGATAGGCTGAAACTATAAGGAAGTAAGTGCTACATGGATGCGATACAAAGTCGCAATGTACCCTTCACATTCCAAGCCTGGGGTCAGAGCTGCCTTGTGTCCTGCCTGCTGACTCTGACCTCAGGGGCCCATTGCGCCTGACCCTCGCTGGCTATCTCTGCCCTGGAGATGGTGTCATGCCTTCCTTTGTCTTCACGTAAGGGTGATTTCGGGTGGCATACTGGACATCATGAGTGATATGTCTTGGAACCTCAGATTCCACTGTCCCTGCAGAGAGAGACACCTCCAACAGCCAGCATTTACATCTGACAAACCCCAACTGCACACGCTGTCCCCTGGGTTGTGAGCAGCAACTCAAATCTTGATTCTAGGATCTCAGCTTCAGTGGGAGTACTGGGGTCCCAGCCCGTGCACATGGGACTCAGAAGGGTCTGCAGGCATTCTGGCAGAGTTTATTTATCTATCTATCTATCTGTTTATTTTGTTATTTATTTTTTAATTTTGGGGGAGACAGGGCCTCACTTTGTAGCCCAGGCTGGTCCTGAATTCCTGGGCTCAAACCATTCTCCAGCCTCAACCTCCCAAAGTGCTGGGATGACAGGCATGAGCCACCACACCTAGCTCTCTGGCAAAGTCTAAGCCCGGGTTCTCTACACGCTGCTGTCTCCTGTTCAAGACCCTTTCCCACTCCAGCATCTGCAGCTCCTTGCACTCCCGTCAGCCTCCCAGTTCTTCAGCCCAGCGAGACCACAGGGTTCACACCAGGGTTGTGGCTGTCCCGCACGGTGCGGACGACTCTGCTCTCAGACCAAGAACTGCAAAAAGCAGAAACCACACAGACCCACCTCCATCTCCGCGTGTGGGTGCCTCCCAGCAACCCCACGTATCGTTTTTCTGATATTTCGTCTATGGTCTGTAGTCGTGACCTGCATGGGGCCTGGGTTGCAGGAAGCCACTCGGTCATGAACAGAAGCAGAACGTGGGTTCCTGACTCCCTCTCATGTGGTCTGCTGGTGAATGTCCATCTTAATGTTAAGACAGTTCACTGTATCAGTTGTTTTTCTTTTTTTCTTTTTTTTTTTGAGCCTGGGTCTCACTCTGTCACCAGGCTGGAGTGCAGTGGCACAATCATGGCTCACCGCAGCCTCAACCTCCTGGGCTCAGGCAATCCTCCCACCTCAGCCTCCTGAGTGGCTGGGACTACAAATGCCACCAAGTCTGGCTAGTTTTTTTATGCTTTTGTAGAGACAAGTTCTCGCTATTTTGTCCAGGCTGATCTCAAACTCCTGGGTTCAAGCAATCATCCCACCTCAGCCTCCCAAAATGCTAGGATTACAGGGATGAGCCACCATACCTGGGCTTATAACTGGTATTTTTGTGTCTGTTTAAGAAATCATTACCTGTTCCAAGGCTACAAATACATAAATATACATAGGCATACACATGTGACTATGTTCTGTTACTTTTTGCCTTTAAAGCTAAGGGCTAAGATTCATCTGGGATTGAATTCTTGGTGTGGTGTGAGGTAGGGCTCAACGTTCAGAATTCAGTTGATCCAGCAGCATTTATTGAAAATACTGTTCTTTCCCTCATAATACCCATGGCACCTTGGTCCTGGTCCCAGTGACTGTGTGTGGGGGGGTTTATTTCTTAGCTTCAGGTTTTGTTACTTGGGTCTGTCTGCCCCTACTTGTGCCAACATCACTGTTTTCCTTACTTTGACCTCACAAGCAGTAATGTCTTGTGGGAGGCTTCCACTTCTGTTTTTCTTCTATTTTTTCCAGCTATTCTTGTTCCTCTGCATTCCCACATAAATTCCAGAATCAGTTTGTTGAATTTTTTTTTTTTAATCTGCTGGAATTTAGACCAGGATTGCGTTTAATCCACAGATCAACTTGGGAGGAATTTCCATCTCTTCACTGGCGTCTTCCAGTCCATGACATGGTCTGTCCTTACACTCACATGCATCTTATTTAATTTATCTCAGCGACGTCATGCAGTTCTCTGTGTAGAGAGGGAGACTTGCACATCTTTTACGAATTTATTCTTAGACATTTGGTGTTTTACGATGTTATTTCAAATGGTAGCAATTTTTAAATCTCATTTTCCAACTGCACGTGAGGAGAATGGACTTGCATTATTTGGGACCCCTGAGCCAAGTCCCGGTCCTGTGGAATTCCAGCTGGGTGACATCGGCCAGGCTCTGGCACTCCATTCTCCATCAACAGGATAGAAACCATGCAGCTGCCAGGTATGAGTGGAGTGTCTGACTCCCAACGTGCAGACTTCAACTCTCACCTCCTCTGTGTCCTGTCTCCACCATGTCACCGTGGGCAATGGCTGTCCCCACCCAGCCCCACCACTGCCCATGGGACAGGGTTGTGCCTCCTTGGTATCTTTCCATCAAAGCCCGTTCCTCAGGCTTCATCATAGAGACACCTTGGGAAGAGAGTGTTGGTCAATCATGTGGAGAATGCCCTCAGTTCGAGTTTGATATTTTTTGTGATCTGACCGTGGCTACGTGCTCTGGCAGGAGCCCCACAGGAGTGATGGTGTGCCCTTCTCAGAGTGTAGGCATGTGGCGTCTGTGTGTCTCACATGGTGGGGACTGTGATTGCTCGCCCAAGGTGGTGCCAGAGATCTGGGCTCAAGCTGCTCTTTCTCTGTGTACAATTAATAACTATCATATGGAGAGACAACTTTGCAACTGTATAACGATTGCATTCCTCTTGTTACTTTGGTTCCCAGATTGTAGCATTCATGGAAGACTCTTGCCTGCAATAATTGTTACATTTGTGACTTGGGCTGCTACTGTAAAGACGAGCTATTGATTCTCCCTGATGTTTTACACCATTGTGAATTTGTGGAGATTTATTTTATTCTGCTATGACCCACCACTCCCTGCGCTGCCACTAGTCCTCCACTGCTTGGCTAGGGGACCCTCCTCCCCATGTCCCTGACGCAATGCTCCCCATGCTCCTGGCATCCCTAACCTCCTGAAGTCCCCGACACCTGGCCCTCCAGACACTGTCACATGGTGACTCTTGTGAGATTGGGAAGGCCCCTGGGGCTAGTGGGGCCAGGTAAGGGTGTCGCCCTCGGCTTGCACCTCCGATGACCTCCCTTGCTCCAGAGAGGGCAGGGCAAGAGGGAACCACCAAGGCCAGAGGGCTCCCATGTCCAGCAGCATAGAGCAGTTGCAGCAATGAAATGGGAAAAACTTCCTTGGGTCCCAGAATCTCTTCTGCACTAGTCAGTGGGACATCGGTCCCCGTGCTGTTCCCCAAGGTGTGTGCCAAGTCTTTGTGACCATCTCAAGCCATCGATTGTTTCCTCACGTCCTGATGCACTCTGGAGGGTGGGTTTCAGAGGGAGAATGGGGTCTCTGGCCCTGGACCCATGCACAATCCTGTTTGTTACCCTAACCCGCCTGAGCCTGCAGAGTCCATCATACTAGAGCCACCTGGAGTCACTGTCCAGCACGTCCCCACAGAGATATCCTGCACACACAACACCAGGGAGCTGTGCTTCCCAGCAAGGGGAACTGTGACCAATGGAGGAAGGCAGCCCTGCGTTGACCAGCTGGGTGATTCTGGGCAGGTTGTTCTTCCCCTTACAACCTCAGTGTTTGTTTGTTTGTTTTGAAAAATGGTGGTGACAACTAGATGGGTTGTCATAGTGATGGAATGACACAATGTACAGTGCTCAAAGAATGCCTGACACAGAGCCAGTGCACTTCCATCATTAGGATGTGACGTCCATGGCCATGATAGGGGTGAAGATGACGGTGATGGTGTTGATGGTGATGGTGGTGGTGGTGATGGTGGTGGTGGTGATGACGATGATGGTGATGGTGGTGATGGTGATGGTGGTGGTGATGATGGTGGTGGTGATGGTGGTGGTGGTGATGGTGATGGTGGTGGTGGTGATGACGATGATGGTGATGGTGGTGACGGTGATGGTGGTGGTGATGGTGGTGGTGGTGATGGTGATGGTGGTGGTGATGATGGTGGTGGTGGTGATAGTGATGGTGGTGGTGATGATGGTGGTGGTGGTGATGGTGATGGTGGTAATGGTGGTGGTGATGATAGTGGTGACGATGATGGTGATGGTGGTGATGATTATGGTGATGAAGATGATGATAATGAATCTTGTGATGGTAATGATGATGTTGATGATGGTGATGGGATGATGGTGGTGATGATGGTGGTGGTGGTGATGGTGATGGTGGTGATGACGATGATGGTGATGGTGGTGATGGTGATGGTGATGGTGGTGGTGATGGTGGTGGTGGTGATGGTGGTGGTGGTGATGGTGATGGTGGTGATGACGATGATGGTGGTGGTGGTGATGGTGATGGTGGTGGTGATGATGGTGGTGGTGGTGATGGTGATGGTGGTGGTGATGATGGTGTGGTGTGATGGTGATGGTGGTGATGGTGGTGGTGATGATAGTGGTGACGATGATGGTGATGGTGGTGATGATGATTATGGTGATGAAGATGATGATAATGAATCTTGTGATGGTAATGATGATGTTGATGATGGTGATGGTGATGATGGTGGTGGTGATGGTGGTGGTGGTGATGGTGATGGTGGTGATGACGATGATGGTGATGGTGGTGATGGTGATGGTGATGGTGGTGGTGATGGTGGTGGTGGTGATGGTGGTGGTGGTGATGGTGATGGTGGTGATGACGATGATGGTGGTGGTGGTGATGGTGATGGTGGTGGTGATGATGGTGGTGGTGGTGATGGTGATGGTGGTGGTGATGATGGTGTTGGTGGTGATGGTGATGGTGGTGGTGATGATAGTGGTGACGATTATGGTGATGGTGGTGATGATGATTATGGTGATGAAGATGATGATAATGAATCTTGTGATGGTAATGATGATGTTGATGATGGTGATGGTGATGATGGTGGTGGTGATGGTGGTGGTGGTGATGGTGATGGTGGTGATGACGATGATGGTGATGGTGGTGGTGGTGATGGTGGTGGTGATGGTGGTGGTGGTGATGGTGATGGTGGTGATGACGATGATGGTGGTTGTGGTGATGGTGATGGTGGTGGTGATGATGGTGGTGGTGGTGATGGTGATGGTGGTGATGGTGGTGGTGATGATAGTGGTGACGATGATGGTGATGGTGGTGATGATGATTATGGTGATGAAGATAATGATAATGAATCTTGTGATAGTAATGATGATGTTGATGATGGTGATGGTGATGATGATGAAGATGGTGATGGTGCTGACAAAGATGATGATGATGACGATGACTTTCCAAACTCTCTGTTAGGCACTGCACATTCTTAGTACTGACTAACCCCTCTTCCTGTCTCAGAAGAGACCAGGCTGGTTCTGAGACTGAGGAGGCACCATGTTTATGGAATGCTGTTATCAATTCATCTTTGCCATGTTACACCAACTCCGTGGCTAGTAGCCTAAACAGTAACATGGATGGTTTCTCATGGTTCAGAGGAGCACATGGGCCAGCTCGGCTGATGTGAGTGTCTTGACTGGGTCTGGGTGGTCTGATGGTTGACTTGCTCTCTGCTGGGTGGCAGAAAGGATGGGGCCATGTGCCTCTCACCCTCCAAATATTGCCCCAGTGGTCGCATGGTGGGGCCTCAGGGCTCCCAGCACACCCCAAGGACAGGCCCTGCAAGTTGCCCCTTCAAACGTGTTCCACATGTGTCACACTTGCTGTTGTCCCATTGCCAAGGCCACACTCAAGGGGTGGAGAGGAGACTCCACTCCTGAGGGAGGAGCCACCATGTCACCTTGCAGAGGAACTCAGGCCCAAGGTGGAGAGAAACTTGAGAACACTCTTCCCATTGCCCTCCAATGCCGAGGTGCATGGCAGCTCATGGCTAGGCTTTGGGGTCAGCTCTAGGCCACGGGCAATGCCGCTGTGACCACTGAGCACCCTCCTGGGACGAGATGCTTAGCTTTCTATAAGTCTCCATGTGCTGATCTGTCCAATGGGAAGAAAGAGGACACTCCTACTAAAGTTGTGTTAGACAAGACAGAATGTCCCCAGCACCCGGCACACAGCCAGTGCTTCATAGATGCCATCATAATTATAATTAATTGTGGTTATTCTACAAACAGAGCACAAAATATGCTTTTCTTTAAAAGATGGAAGGGACAGTAATGTTTTCAGATGGACACAGCAGCTTCCAGCTCACTCTGGAGCAGATGCTTCTAGAACAGTCTGAGCCCCCAGGCAGCTTGGTGTTCTCCTGCATTGCTGGAGGTGCCCGGCTGAAGTGAGTATGGCTGTCCTCACCAGAAGCTTCTCTGGTCCCAGCCTGTCCTCCTGGGGTTGACCAAAGTGCCGGTGGCCACAGCCCTGAGTGTGCTGGCCTCACCAAAGGGGTGTCAGCCAGGGCTAGTGGAGGGCCCGGACACCCCATGGTTCACACAGGCCTCTTCCATCTCCAGGACCTCCTAGGGCCAAACATGGGGGACATTAGGCTGAACTGGCTCCAGCCCCAGGCAGTGACCTGTTTTAAAGTCCGGGGACTAAGTATTGCGCGTGTACAGACACAGAAAGGATCACACAGACACAGAAAGGATCACACAGACATGTGTGTGGAAAGCAAGAAGCCAAGGGTACCTGGGAGGGCAAGCAGCTTGGATGCTTGAGTCCCTGACTGACTGGCCATGTCCCGGGCTGTCAGGAGGGGCCTGGGGCATGTGGGCCCAGTAGAGCCAGTGGGTATCAGCAAGACCCACCTACAGGTTATTAGACTTGAAGGGAAATGTTCCCACAAGTCCTGCAGTTGGGGGGGCTGGGACTGGCACACCCCAGGTCTTGGCTCTTAGGCATCAGAGCCGTCTCACCTGGGGCCCTGGCCTCCAGGAACGAAGGCGGGCCCTGACAGGGCGTGTCCTGGGGATGCTGGTAGCGCTGCCTCTGAGAGACTCCAGGGAGGCTGGCTGAGCCAGCTCTGGGAGGCCCTGGGGAGGCCGGACATGCTGGCTCTGGGGAACCCTGGGTGAGACCCGCACTCCCTCGGGCCTTCATTCGCAACTTGTGGAGCCTGTCCTTCTATACAAGGAAGTCTGAGGACTTGTGTAACCAGCAGGAAGGGCTGAGAACAGGCCTGCTCTGCAGACCCTCGGGGCCCCACAGTCACTGGATACAGGTGTGGGACGAGCCGAGAATGGGTATGATCCCTGTCCCTGGGGCTGGCCTCCCCTCTCTGACGAGGCTGGTCCCCCAGGTCTTGAGCCCGTGGCCGCCTCAGAGCTGGGTTCTCGGGGCTCCTCTGAGTCCCTCTCAGACCTGATAGAGCCAGGCACGGAGCGGCCCTGGGACCCCTGCCAATGCTGTGTGATGCTTGTCTTCCTGTTCACTGGGGCACAAGCATGCATGGTGAGTTGATGCATCTCCCCAAAGTTATGTCCACATCTAATCCCCAGTACCTGTGACTGTGCCCTGATTTGGAAACAGAGTCTTCGCAGATGTGATAGGTTGAGGTCCTGGTAGCTCAGGTGGGCCCTCACACAGTCACTAGTGTCCTTGAAAGAAGAGAGTCATTTGGACGGGAGATTCAGGGAGGAGGTCCTGTGAAGTTGGAGTCAGATTTGGGAGTGACACAGCCATGAGCCAAGGCATGCCTGGGTCACCAGGAACTTGTGGAAGAAGCAGGAAGAGCCCCCCCCCGCCAGAGCCTCTGGAGGGAGGTGGCCCTGAGACACCTTGACCTTAAACGTCCAGTCTTCAGACCAAGAGAGGACGACTTAATGTTTTCAACCTGGTCATTTGTTGTGGCAGCCCCAAGAGACACACACACTTCGGGACTCAGAAATGGACCATCCCACGAGCACCAGAGTGAGAGAGGTCAGTGGTCAAAGCACCTGGAGTGTCCACTCCACGAGGCATTGAGAAGTGAACATGGCGTGACATGCCTCTGTCGCAAATCATCAGAGATGTAAGACCCATAGCCACGCCTTCTCAACACAGCACTGGAGGTCCAGGCCAGAGCATTCAGGCAAGAAAAGGAAATAAAATGCCTTAGAATCGACAAGGAGGAAGCCACCCTCTCTCTGTTTGCTGATGACATGGATGTAGGCCTAGGAAACCCTCAAGGCCCCTCCCATAGACTCCCCGGCCTGATAAACAACTTCAGTGAAGACTCAGGACACAGAATCATCATACAAAAATCCGCAGTGTTTTCTATACACCAATAACAAGCTGATAACCAGATCGAGAACCAGTCCCATCTATAACAGCCACCGAAAACGAAGACGTTTAACCACAGAGGGAAAAGACCTCTACAAGGATAACTACAAAACACTCAAAGAAAGAGATTATAGTCAATACAGACAGATGGACGAGCAACCCTGTTCATGGACCAGAAGAATCAAATCATTGAAGTGACCTCACAGCCCAAAGCAATCTACAGATTCAGTGCAGTTCCCATCAGCATGCCCATGTCCTCCTTCACAGACCTAGGAAAAGCCATCCTAAAGTGTATATGGAACCCAAAAATAGCCCAAACAGCCAATGCAAGCCTAAGTAAAAGGAACAAAGCTGGAGGCATCACACTGCCTGACTTCAGATGGCATGACAAAGCACCGGTAACCAAAACAGCATGGTCCTGGCACAAAAATAGACACACAGACCAATGGAATGGAAGAGAGAACCCAGAAATAAAGCCATATGCATTCAACCAGCTGCTCTTTAACAAGGCCAACAAAAATAAGCAATGGAGAAAGGACATTCTATTCAATAAACAGTGCTGGGGAAACTGGCTGGCCATATGCAGAAGAATGAAACTGGACCTTACCTCCCACCCTATGCAAAAATTAACTCAAGATGGATTAAACACTTAAATGTAAGACCTGTAACTATAAAAATCCTAGAAGAAAAACTTCTCTGAATGCCAGCATAGGTGAAGAATTCATGAAACCCCAAGAGCAAATGCAACCAAACAAAAAGTAGACAAATGGGACTTAGTTAAACTAAAAGGCATCTACACAGCAAAATAAATAATCAACATAGTGAATAGAAAGCCTATGGAATAGGAGAGAATGTTTGCAAATTATGCCTCAAAAGACTAATATCCAGAATCTACAAGAAACTCAAATAACTCAGTATGAAAAAGCAAATGACCCCATTAAAACACGAGCAAAACATCATCAATAACTCAAAAAATAACAGTTGCTGGAGAGGATGAAGGGAAAAGGGAATGCTTCTACACTGTTGGTGGGACTGTAAACTAGTACAACCTCTGAGGAAAACAGTGTGGTGATTCCTAAGAGATCTAAAAATCAACCTCCCATATGACCCAGCAATTCCCTTTCTGGGAATATACCCAGAGGAACTCAAATCACTCTATGAAAAGAATACCTGTGCACACATGTTTATTGCATCATTAGTCACAATAGCAAAAACAGGGAACCAACTGTGTTGTCCATCAAAAATAGACTGTATTTCTTTTAAATGTGGTACATATACATGATGGAATGTTACAAAGCCATAGAGAAGGACAAAATTATGAACTTCACAGCATCTTGGATGGATTTAGAGTCTGTCATACTTAGTAATCTATCACAGAAACAAAGAACTGAGTACTACATGTTCTCACTCACAAGCAAGACCCTGAACAATTATTATAAAACTACAAGAAAGCGATCGGCAGTAGTGGGAAACTGCCGGGAAGGGACACTCTTCATCAATAAGGGTACCTGATCTCAAACCAGGTGACGTGGGGACAAAAGTGAGGTCCAAACTTTACCTGTATGATGACCATTTGTATACCTAACCCTGAATTGTACCCTACATCTTTAAAATAGAAATTTTTTTAAAAAGCATAGGGAAAAGACGTGAAGACACAGTTCAAATAAAGACACACAGCCAACAGTTAGTACGTGAAAAACTGTTAAACATTGCAGACCATAAGAGAAATGCACATCAACCCCACAATGAGATCTGGTCACCGTCTCAGAATGGCGGTGATTAATAAGTCAAAAAACATGAGGGTTGGCAAGAAAAGGGAACAGGCATATACCTGGTGGAAACTTAAACTGTCATTTGACCCAGCAAGCCCACGATTGAGTATCTACTCAAAGGAAAGGAAATCATTACATAAACCATCGATGAAAAGATACCTGCACTCATATGTTCATCATAGCACTCTTCACCAAAATCACAGAACCAACCTATGTGCCCTCTGACAAATGACTGGATAAAGAAAATGTGGTCCATGTACACCATGAAATACCAAACCATAAAAAAGAATGAGATCCTGTCCTTTGCAGCAATGCAGATGGAACTGGAGACCATCATCTCAAGTAAACAGACTCAGAGACGGAAAACTAGACACCACATATTCCCACTCACATGTGGGAGCTGAACGATCACAAAGACGGGAATAAGAGACACCGGGGACACTGAGGGAAAGCAGGAGGGGGTGGGACTTGGCCATCTAGTACACCACTCTCTCCTTGGGAAGAGACCACCTGGAGGTCAATCCCCACCAGCACACAAGGCACCCGTGTAACAGGTGCACACTTGTGCCCCCGGATCTAAAACAGTGAAAAAAAGCCACGTAGGTCCCCATGTCTGCAAGGGCAGTGGGCAGTGAGAAAGTACGTACTGCTGTATTTCAGAACATTCTCCCATGCTAACAACTGCGTTTCCGGAATTTATCCCAGGACCGTGAGGGATACAAGGTGAGATGGCACCTGCCACAGCACTCTTCACAGCATCCAAGTTAGAGGCGATGCTCGTAGATGCCACAGTGGGGGGAGCTTAAATAAACACACGCCCCCAGAAGACTGTGCGGAAGGCACGCTTTTATTGACACCAGAAATTGCTCTTAATATGTAGGTGTAAAATTCTGGTTACAAAGGATGTCTGAGCTCACTCCATCAAAAAGCAGCACAGGGAGACGGAATGTCTCACACCCATAATCCCAACACTTTGGGAGGCTGAGGCAGGAGGATTGCTTGAGTCCAGGAGTTCAAGACCAGCCTGGGCAATGTACTGAGATCTCGTCTCCACAATTTAAAAAAAGAAAAAAAAGTTAGTTAGATGTGGTGGTATGTACCTGTAGTCCCAGCTACTAGGGAGGCTGAGACAAGATGTTTGCCTGAGCCCAGGAAGTCAAGGCTGCCGTGAGCTATGAGCAGGTCAACTGCACTCCAGTCTAGGACACATAGTGAGACCTCACCTCAAAAAATAGAAAAAGTGACAGAGCTGTGGACAGGCAGTTTGCAGTCAGTGGGGCTGTGGCATCATAGGCTGTGGACTCAAGGGTGACCTTGAGGTCTCCCTGTTTGGTTTCGTCATGGGTCCGCCAATGTGTGAAGAGCGGGTATTATTTTGAAGCAGGAAAATGAGTCCTTTAAGAGCAGTGGCCTCTGCCCCAGAGGTCACAGCCTCACTGCCTGGGCCGGCGCTCGGGAAGGCAGGTTCCGGAGGGATGGAGTGGGCACTGGGGTTTCCAAAAGAACGGTGGGAGCAGATTGTCAGGCCTGCGCACTGTCCTCAGAAGCTGCACCAAGGTCTGGGGCCTCCCCAGGCCTGTCTCCACCCCCGTGAGAGCCTGTGTTGACCTGGGAATGAGGGACAGGGTCACCCCTCGAAATTGCTGCGAGCACGTCGCCTGATCAGCTCAGTGAACTTGACATCAGCACCTGCCTCAAGAGCTGTTTTGAGAGAGGTGAAGGGGCTTCCCAGGTCACATGGCAATGGACTGGCATCAAGCCTTGCCATGTCCACCCCATGTGGCTTGGGTGCCTCCCACCTTGGAAAGTGGGGCAAGGAGGCCCTGCAGATGCCACCTGCATACACCTCTACCCCACAGCCAGGAAACAGGAGGAGGCCCAGGAGAAGGCAGGCCCCGAGGCCCAAGGGTGGATTTGCATGCGATTTGCATTCATTTGCATGCGATGTCCCAAGGGCAGTCATGCCCATAGGATAGGGAGATGGCAGTGCTGGATGTCCTACCTACCTGGGAGAGAAGGACTCACATCCAGATGGGGCGAGGGAACACCCGGCCGAAGGCTCCAGGAGGGTCAGTAGTGCCATCCCTGGCCATAGAGCTGGACCCCAGCCATCCCCAGGGAGGAGATTGTGGCAGCTATGGGACCTGCTGCCCAGACCTCAGAGAAAGAGAACAAGGACACTCTTCTCCAGGCCACACTGTCCTGAGCCACACTCTCTCAGGCCATGGACTCCTAGATCATACTCCTCCGGGCCACACTCTCCCAGGCCACGCTTTCTAGGGGTACACTCTCCCGGGCTACACTCCCCTGGGTGACAGTGTCTCAGGCCACACTCTCTTGAGCCATGTGCTCCTAGACCAGACCCCCCAGGCCACGCGTTCTCAGGCCGCACTCTCCTGGCAATGCTCTCTTGGGCCATGTGCTTTAGGTCATATTCCTCCAGGACATGCGCTCCCAGGGCCACTCTAATCCCAGGCCACATGCTCCTAGGGCCACTCTCTCTCTGAGGCCACATTCTCTCCCACGCTCTTCCAGGATCACACTCTGTCAGACCACACTTTCCTAGGCCACACTCCTTGGGCCACTCCTAGCCGATGGCCCAGCTCATCCCCAGAGAAGGGGAGGCCAGGCAGCTGCAGGAAGCCTACAGAGGAAGGACCAAGCCTCCCCACCCCCTGGAGCCTCACAAGGAGGCCTGTCTCTATCGGAGCTGAGGCTTCTGCTGCAGCTCAGGGAATGGGTCCAGGCCCTGGAGCGACGTCCGCACGCTCTCCCATACGCGCGGGGTCTCCTGCCCCTGCAACGAGTCTGGATGGCCCCAAGCCTGGCGCAGAGGCCCAGTCACTGCCTGGAGGGCACAGCACCTTGATGCCAGACTACATCCTGGACAGGGACAAGGCCCAGGCAGGCGAGGATCGCTTCGTCTGTGTCTGATATGAGCGCGATTGTTCTCTGCCCGCGCCAGCTATTATGCGAAGGCGCGTCCTAAAATAATATTGAATTTCCTCTCCTGATCTGGGGAGGACACTCATCTGGAACAGAGCTGGAGGGGGAATGCTTTCATCCGCGGGCCCCGGGACGTCGCGCCGATCCCCGGTGTGGTGGATAAGAATGCGGGCCTCTGTTCGCCGGCTGGTGCTGACGCCGGCCCGGCTCACCCACGGGCTCCCTACGGGCTCCCCCAATGAGGAGCGTGGCTCAGAGAGGGGTGCCTTTGTTTTTTAATAAATATGTATCTTGGAAAGCTGGTCCCTTCATCTCCTTGTTTAGGATTCCAGTCAAGGCCATGAGCCCCAGACCCCAGAGACCAGGCCAGTGACTGGCTGAGGACCAGCTATGGAGCAGGCTCAGAATGGGCCCAGAGACACCGTGCCCAGTGCCTGGCAGGGGTCACCATGCACATCAGGCCAAGGCCAGCACAAAGAATGCTCACACGACAGCCTTGCTTTTGTGGCCAGGGCTTGGACTGCAGAGTGCCACTTGGTCTGTCCTCATGGCTGGGATGCGTACATCTTCTATGGCAGGTGTTCCAGGCCCTGGGCCTCAGGGGCAGAGGTCCTTCTCGCTGGTGTCCTGGTAGATAGGAGACAGGCCATGTTTCCACCCCTGCTCCATCACTGGGACTCTGGGCTTAACCTCTCCTGTGCCTTGATGGTCCCATCTGTAAAATGGGCTCAGAATACTCAGTTTAAAGGATTGATTTGAGGACTGAGATGAGAAAGTCCAAGGCCCAGCATCTAACTCCACACATGACTCTACGAGTGTTAAATGAAGAGCATGGTATGCAGGTGGCGCTCACTATTCCTTCATTTACTCAACAAACATTGACAGAGTGCCCCAAGAGCCAGGTCAGTGACAGGCACTGAGGGGACACAAAGAGGGAGAAGACATGGATCTTATCCTCAAGTGAAATAAGACAATGGCAGTAATAGAGGTGACGATGGTGGGGTTGACAATGACGATGGAGAAGACGGTGGTGGTGGTGATGGTTATGTGGGTGAAGATGGTGGTGGTGGTGATGGGGATGGGGATGATGGTTGAGATGGTGCTGAGCTCACATTTACCAGCACTTACTTTATACTAGGGCTCTTACCGAGCTTATTACATTATCTCATTTCATTAGAACACACAGTAGACCTTGCCGCATACATTCTGCAGAGGGTATTGTACCACACCCATGATGGGTAGAGAGGAAGGTGGGAGAGGCTTGAGAGGAGTGGCATGGACTTGGGGGGGATTTGGACATGCAGAGAGGATTGGAGAACATCTGGAGTGAGGAAGCCCCCGGGGGGCAAGCACACCCTCCCACGGCAAGCGTCCCTTCTGCGTGGGCCATCTGAGCTCTAAGGACGACAGAAGGAGGGGCCGTGGGTACGGGGTCCTCGGCTGGGAGACCTGCCCGAAGGTTCGCCCTGGAGGCTGCAAGGGTCACAGAGGGTGGTCTGTCCTGTGAGTGAGCATGGAGCATCCATAGCCCAGATGCCTTGTGTCTTCCCCGAGGCTGACAATGTGAAATAAGAAACTGATGGATCAGAAAGGAGGGAACACCTTTGGGGCACCAGGGCTGAAGAGTCCAGGCAATCTCTCCAGCATAGCAGACCCTCACGGTGGCCCTTCCACAGCGGTGCCCTCAGAGGCCAAGGTGTCCCAGGGGCATGCCATGTGGTTTCACGGGAGGGAACATGTGCCCTGATGTGCATCCAGAGCTCATGCCCTGATCTGCCCCTAGGCCCCCGTCTGTGTTGTGCCCCTGCCTGACGTGCCTCCCCCACCCTCTACCTGGAGAATACCAGCCCACCTCAGCTCAGTGTTACGGCCTCCTCCAGGGAGCCCTCTCTGCGCCCCCAAGCAGAGATAGACACAGCCTCCACAGCATGACTGGTCACCGTCCCTCTGGCTTCCTGGGTCCTAGAGCCCATCGCATGGTTTGGCCATCACTCATGTGAATCCGCCTCCTCAGCCAGATTCTGTTGTCCCAGAGCTGAGAGCCGTGTCCCCATAGGCTTTGTGTGTCTGTGCCCACTGGAGCCTGGTACCTGCAGCTGCTCGTGTTTGCTTAGATGGGGAAGCTGGAGTTAGACACAGGTGAGAGCGGTGGCCATCCTGCCCTCCTGCCTGTGGGGACACCCTCTGTGCTCAAGATGAGGTAGATCAGAGAGGGACACACCAGTTTTCGAAAAGGTCCCAGACCCAGGAGATAAAAGACAGAAACAGGTCTGACAGGAGCTAGTCTTTCCAGAAAGGCCTGAGGGCTGCTGGGATTCCAGGTCTGGGCAGAGGGTCTGGGGGTGTCCTCTGGGGATGTGTTAGAAACATTAGTTCTCAGCCCCACCCCAGTCCTGCAAGTCAGAAACCCTGGGGTGGGCCCTTGTGCCCGCTGGCCATGGCAGCCTCTGCACCATCTGACTCCTGGGGTCGGGATGGGGACACACGGATCCCTGGGCCAACACCCCGTGAGCCTGCCAAGGAGAGGCCCAGCTGCATGGCCCCAACGTCAAGATCCTACAGAGACCATGAGGGAGAGGAACAGGCTTGGGTGCCGAGGCTGAGACAAGTGAAAGTGCCCTGTGCAAAGCCCACGCAGCTGCAGCTGGCCCCTCCCGGGAGCCCCCCTACCCCACACCTGCCCCCCCCAGCACAGAATGTCTTCCATGCTGCAGGCCACAGCACACAACAGCCAGGCTGGGGCCAGGTAGGCTGAGTCCCGCCTCAACCCCCTGTGTGTTGGTGCAAGTGGGACACATCCTTCTGGGGTGAGTCTCCCGCCTCCCCAAGGGGCAGCCTCCTGGCTTCAAGGCCAGAAACCAAGGCCCAGCTGTCCAGACAGGCCCCTGCTTAGAGCCTATTGCATGCACCTGATACGCTCTATCTTAACTTGCAAAAGCTTCCATGGGCCAGGCGCAGTAGCACAAACCAAGCACTTTGGGAGGCCGAAGCAGGAGGATTGTTTAAGGCCAGGAGATCGGGACCAGCCTGTACAACACAGCCAGACTCCTGTCTCCATACACACAAAAACTTAGCTGGGCATGGTGGTATGCCTGCAGCCCCAGCTACTTGGGAGGTTGAGGCAAAGGATTGGTTGAGGCTTTGGTTGGGTTGGAGGCCGCGGTGAGTTATGACCGCACCCCACTGCCCTCTAGCCTGGGTGGCAAAGCAAGACACTATCTCTAAAAATATTTTTTAAAAAGAAAGATAAAGCATTCTTGGAAAAAATGTAGACCCTTGACTGGGTGCAGTGGCTCACCCCTATAATTCCAACACTTTGGGAAGCTGAGGCAGGAGGATTGCTTGAGCCCAGGAGTCCAAGACCAGCCCGGGCAACATAGTAAGACCTTATCTCTACAAAAATAAGAAAAAAAATAAGCTGGGCATGTTCATTTGGAGTCTCAGCTACTCAGGAGGTTGAGATGGGGGATCACTTGAACCCAGGAGGTCACGGCTGTGGGGAGTCTTGATTGTGCCACTGCCCTCCAGCCTGGGCAACAGAGACCCTGACTCAAAGCCAAACATAAACAAAATAAGTCGACCCATGTACTGACTTCAGCTATTTGACAGGGGTTGCAGATGTGGTGCCCAGAGGCTGGGTGGCATGGTGGTCACGATGGAGGGTTTCAGCTCCCCAGGGGCCCCTGTGTGTTGCATCTGCTGTTGCCACTGCGCACATGCTCCCAGAGGGCAGATGCTACACCCCTAAGGAGCTTCACACCTGATGTAGGGGCTGTCCAGTGCCGTCCCCAAGCCCACATAGCAGGCTGAGGCTAGGTCCTGCTGGCCCACATGTGTGAGCTAGCTGAAGACCACACATGCTCGTGAGAAGGGATCTCAGAGGTTCTGACAGGATGGTCCAGGTTTCAGAAGGGCCACTTGGGGCCTAGGGCCACCTTGTCATGGTAGGATGTGGCTTGTATAGCAACAGCCTCACCGCCAGCATGGGCATGACAATGCCAGGGTCCAGGCGCTGCTGGGGGGGTCAGTTGTGTCTGTGGCCCCTGTGGAGATGTGGACCCAGCCCATTTCACGGCTTACACCACACAGGAGTGTTTTATTTGTCCAAGTAGGCACGTGACATATCCACACAGCACAGGCTCCTGGAAATCACAGGAAATGGCTGCATTCATGAAAGCCTTCTGTGAGCAAAAGCAACAGGCCACGAGGACAAGCCCTGACACTGTGGCAGACACTGGGGCCGGGCAGGGATGATGGCCACCAGGGGTGTCACACAGTGACTTACGCCTGTAATCACAGTACTTTGGGAGGCCGAGGTTGGAGGATTGCCTGATCCCAGGAGTTCAAGGCCAGCCTGGAAACATACAAGACCACATCTCTACAGAAAATTCAAAAATTAGCCGGGCTGGGCAGGGAGGCTCACACCTGTAATCCCAGCACTTTGGGAGGTGGAGACAAGAGGATTGCCTGAGTCCAGGGATTTGAGACCAGCCAGGCAACATGGTGAGCCCTTGTATCTAAAAAAAAAAAAAAAAAAGAAGAAAAGAAAAGAAAGGAAAGAAAGAAAAAAAATTGGCTGGGTTTTGTGGTTTGCACCTGTAGTACCAGCTACTCGGGATGCTGAGATGGGAGGATTGTTTCAACCCAGGAGGTTGAGGCTGCCATGGGCTGTGATCATCATGATCATGCCACTGTACTCCAGCCTGGGCAGCAGAGTGAGACCCCAACTCAAAAAAAATTATATAAGTATAAAATTCATAGTCAACATGGAAATGGGAATAGTGTGAAAGAGAAAGGCACCCAGAAAAGGGAGGAAGAGCCATAAGATCTAACACCTTCAGGACCCAGACCAGGTGCTCTGAGCCCTTGAAACATGCTGTCATGAGTTTTATCCCAGGATGGGAAGCGGGAAACCGAGGCACAGAGAGGCCAAGGCCTGCTCAGAAGAGGCATTGCTGGGATGGAGCCCAGGTCCCTCTCAGCGAGATCTGACACCCAGCCAGAGTCAGTTCAAATGGAGAGATCGTGCATGGAGTCCCACAGAGTCACAGGCACCAGGCACCGCCTGTGGACATGCAGTTCATCCTTCATGTGTTCCTTCCAGCCATTCACTTATCTAAGCGGGAGCCAACCTGAATGCTGGGTGCCATCGTGGACATGTGGGCCAGCACCGCCCTGGCAACGTCTGGACCACGGCAAGGACCATGGAGCCCACAGCCGGCCGACGTCCTCTCTTCAAAGACCGAGAGGAGGAAGCAGCCACCAGAGAGATCGACTGTGCAGAGTCAGAAGGAGCCGTTGTCCTCAGCGGCAGGTGGCGCAGGGCGGAAGCCGGAAGAGGACGGGCTCACGTGTGGCCGGGCCAGAGGATCAGCAACTTGGAGCGGAAGGATCCCGGGGACGCCTGCCACATTTTTTCTAGAAGAATGTTGGAAGAGTCTATGGCCAGGTATGAAAAGGAAACACACAGACACTGAGGCCATTCACGGCGGGCCGGCGGCCTGTCAGGGCCAGGTGGCGCGAGAAGGACCCGCCGTTCACGGCTGGGCCACAAGGGCCAGTTGTGCTCGCTGTCATGGCCCCCAGCAAAACAAACGCCCGTCCATATGCCTTCCATGGCAGCCCCCTTGTGGCTTTGGCCAGAGGACTGAGCCAGGTGGGAGGCTCAGTCCCCTGCAGGCGTGACCACGGGAGAGGGGCTGTGTCCCTGTGGACAGAACGTCTGCAGCCTTCATGCAGCAGGGTTGGGTTAAAGCAGGAGGCGGAGTCGTTGAAGGCCCCATCTCTGTCCTCCCGCCCACCTGCCCCGGGCACCGCGGCTCCTTGGCCAGCCCCAACTGCCTCCACCCGGCCTCGCTCCGCGACACCCGTGAAAGAACCCATTCATGCACCAGGCCGCTGGCTTGGGTTACGCGCCGGCCCTCGCCTCTGTTTTCTTTTCATTACAAGGATTCCCATATTGAAGGTCTGCGAGGGGCTGAGTCAGGGATGCTCCAGTGAGAGCGTCTGGAATGTGCTGCCCACGCCTCACACATTCACCGGGGAACTGTGGCAGATGGGGAAACTGAGTCTCGGGGTGGCATCCCAGCCGCATGGCTGGCAGGTGGGGGAGCCAGGGACTGGACCTGGGCCACCAGCAGCCCGAGGTGTCTCAGACACGCACAGGGACTCCTGGGGCAGGCGGAAGACACAGGGCACAGGTAGAGTGTATGCCCAGGCCAGACGGGACCCCAGGCCACTGAAGGCCAGGCTCCCCACTCCCCCCACAAAAGGAGGCCTCTCTGGACACAGAGGGCTTCCTAGAGGAGGCGGCAGTAGCACTGGAGCTCGAAATCTCAGAGTGGAGGTGGGCTGTCAGTCCCCTGGGCCCAGACCCATGACCAGCCTGGGGTGCAGCAGCCTGGACTGCACAAGGGCAGCACCCGCAAGGCATACGTGCATGTGTGAGCCAGTGTGTGGCATGTAGTGGGAGCATGTGCGTGAACCAGTGTTGGACGCCCTCAGGACAGGCTCCCCTTCCCGCCCGGTGCTCTTGTAGGGCCACTCGGAAGATGGGCAGAAAGCCTTGGGCGGCGTCTGAGTCACGCGCCACCGTCCGCCTGGAATGTCTAGTTGGACGAGGCCCACGTGGCAGCGGACACTACTCACTCCTCACGCATCCTCCCTTCCTCCTTTCTCTGCCATCCCTCCCCTCCTCCACCCTCTCTCCCCCATGCCTCTCCCTCCTTACCCCACTCCTTTCTTCCTCCTCTCCCTCCCTTCTCCCCTCCCCCACTCCTCCCTTCCCCTCCCCCTCCCTCTCTCCTTCCCCTCCCCCACCTTCCCCCCTCTCCTTCCCCTCTCCCTTCCCCACCCCCTCCCCTCCTGTTTTTCACCCCTTCCCTGGGAGCCCACGCACCTACCCATGGCAACACACACACACACACACACACACACACACACACACACACACAGGCACCCAGTCACTGCTCGAGAGCTGAGTGTGAACAGGGTGGGTGGTGCTGGGCCCCAGAAGCCGCCCTCACTCCCATGGAGTCACCCATGGAGCCTCTCAAGCCTGTATTTTTTTTTCTTTCGTGCCAGGAAGGAAATGGCCTCTGGGCCCAGCCCTGACCAGTTCTGAGGGACACAGGAGCAGCTCAGGGCAGAGGAAGCCCCCATAGTCTCAGACATCCATGTCTTCAAGGGCGAGTCCATGGAACCTCTTGTCTTGGACTCCCCCCTTCTCTCCCCCCGGAGACTGCCACTCACTGCCGGGGATGGGACTGGTGGGACCCAGGCCTCCGGGGGCAGCTCTGCCCTCTTTGCCGCTGGGTCCCCTGTTGGCCACCTCCTGGGTGCCCACACAGACACTCTGAGAGGCTGCTGACTGTCCCAAGGACACACTAGCACGCAGGCCTGGTGGCGGGAAGAGGTCCAGACCACCGGCTCCCTTCTCTCTGCAGCCCATGTCTGAATGGGTGCCCGAGAGACACGTCCTAGGTGTGGATGGCACTCCCCACATGCTCCCTGGAAACGGGACTGGCCCAGAATCAGTTCTGCATGGCTGCCCATCCATCCCCCAACTGCTACCATCTGTGCCTGGTGTCTCATGGGGAGAGGACGTGTGATCTTCGAAGTCCACCCGAGCCAGGGTCTTCAGCGAGGCGGACCTTCACAGAGGCCATCAGGGTGGGCTTCTCTCCCACCTGGAGGCCAAGTCTCTCCTTTCCTGGGGCACATGGAGCAGTGAGAACCACACAGATGTGCCCACTCCCCCCGTACTCAGGGCCCCGGGGGATCCCAGCCCTTTCCCCCCCCGGACTCATGAGAAGGTGCATTCGGGGCCCTGGACAGGCTCCACGACAAGCCCCTATGTCCTTGGGATGGGCTTATTGCATTCTCCAGCCTCAGTTTCCCCTATCTCACACATGGGGTTAAGGAGCCCACAAGACACAGGTAAAGCCAGCTTTGAACGCTCCAATAAGCTTGAAACCTCCCACGCACCACGTCTCGGTCAGGAGTCAGGTCCGAAGTCAGAGGTCTCATCTCTGAGGGTCTCGGTACTCAGGAACTCACAGTGTCAGGTGTGGACCCACGAGCCGGGCAAGGCGGGACATTGCTTCTGAGACTCATGGCTGTCCAGACAGCCGGTGCCCACACGCGGGGCCGTCTGTGGGAAGACACACCCTGTAACTCGCCGGGAGACTGCCATTCCTCCCACCCCTCCTTGGTGCTACTGGTTACATGGTTTCATTTTTACATCAGGCAAAAGTCAGTAGGCCACTGAGGGCCACTGATGGGCTCTCCCACATCCATGGGGGCTCAGGAATCCCCCCTTGAGGGTGGCCCATAGCAGTCCCAGGAGCCTGGCCCATGTGGGAGACCAGGGCTCAGGGGCTGTGACTGTGAGGAATTCAAGTCAGCAGTCGCAGGACTGGTTTCCCCCGGAGAGAAGAGGCTCGGAGCCACAGCACCTTCCAGCTCTGCGGGGCTTGAAGACAGGGGAGACCCCCGCAGTCCCTTGAGGTTCCCAGGGAGGTGACTTAGCCTTGGGGACCCTGAGGAGGAGGAGGCAAGGCAGCACTGCCAGGCTGGGAATCGGAGGCCACTCGGGACCACAGCCACCCAGGGTGTCCACACTGGGTTCTCGGCTCCCACACCCAGCACCCAGGCTGCTGCGATCTTGTCACAATGCCTGCCCTGTGGGGTGCAGGTGTCCAGGCAGCCCGTCTCTACCTGCTAGGCACCCCGTCTCTACCTGCTAGGCACCCGGCAGCCCCAGGTATCATGGCCAAGAGCATCTTGGACACTACCCAGGAGGGAGCGCCAGCTGCCCAAGTGTGGAGTCGGGGTGGGGCACAAGCTCACACTCCCTGTGAAATGGATGAGTGTGTCCCACTGCATGGACCTGTTGGTGTCAGGTCAACAGGCCCAGGGCAGGCACAGAGTCAGACAACCAGCAGTGGGCCCTGTGGCCGTGGGTGTGGGCTCTAGTGAGGGCATCCGTCCCTCCTCATGCCCTGCAGTGTTCAGGTGCCCAGGAGTGGGGACACAGCACACACACATGAAAATGCAATATCACGCGCATACACACACACCAGCACACATAAGCACGCACACACAGGCACACAAACATGTGTGCACACATAAACACACAAATGAATGTGTACGCATGGGCACACAAACACATGTACGTACCCAAATATACATGAACATGCACACAGAGACATCTAAACACACACGGACACACGTGCATCCAAACACAGGCACATACACATGCACACACATACAACACAGGCACACACACATGCATATATACACAGCCCACAGGCACACATGTGCACACACATGCATATGCACGCACACACAGGTATGTGGCTTTTGAGACAGGGAACTTTCTTAGACACAAGGACAGACCCAACAGAAGGGATGGGGTAGAAACGCAGAAGCTGCTGGCCCTGGAACCTGGGGCCCGCCGCCGGACACAGCAGTAACTCACGGGCTTCTTGGCCCTCCCCAGCCCCCTTCCATGGAGGCCCTGGGGGCAGCCACCGAAACCTGAGCCACAGCTTCCACCTGGGTCTCTCCGTCAGGTCATTCCACTCACATGTGCGAGCCTACCAGCCGCAGCACATGGACCTCCTCACGGTGGCACTAGTAGCTGAGGACAGCTTGACACCCCCTGCTCATGTCAGGTAACTGAGCTGTGCGGGGAGGTCAGGAGCAGCCTCAGGGTCAGGCCAGAGTGCGGGAGGCTTGGCCCTGCGTCGGGCCATGGCTTGTTCACACCATAAAGGTGTCCCCAGACGTGTGTGCAGCTGGAACTTGCATGAGTGATGCTCACACGCCACTCCCCGGGTGGAGCATTTTTGGAAGGCCGATCCTTTCTGTGAAGCACCCCCATGCCCATTCTACCTCGGAGAAGCCCACCAAGTCCACAACCCGAGGTCGGTCACAGTGGGGGAGGAGTGGCCTGCCCCGGACACCTCCCTGAGTGCCGGACCCCGACGTCGGAGGAGGCTGCCACGTCCGCATCTGGGACCAGCCTGTCAGGGACAGCCGGGGACAGTCATCCACATGGGGCTGGAGGCCTCCGTAGGGCTCAGGCTGGAACCAGCCCTTTCCCCTGTGTGGCCTCAGACCGGTCCCTGGCCGTCTCTGCCGCGGTTGCCTCCTTTAAATGAAGCGGCTGGACAGACGGTCAGTAGGGGTCCTCGGTCCCTGGGCCTGGACGGCTCCGCTCCCCACCCTCAGGCCCCTGAGTCGCGGCCAGGCTGAAGCAGGCCCGGCTGGTCGAGGGGCCCAGGGAGAGGGCACCGCCGCGCGGGCACCGGTTCCTCCGGGGGGAAGCGTCCCGTGGGGACCTCGCCGCCAAGCCCGGGCAGGTGCCGAGCGGGGACTGTGACCGTCCCCCGGCCCTGCCCCAGCGGAAGCACGAGAGGCCCCGGGGTGTGGGTGGCTGGGAGGCGGCGGCCGGGATGCAGCCCTGGAGCCGCGGCCTCTCGAAGTTGTGCCGAATCCAGCCTTTCCGCCGCCGCTGCCAGCGTGGGGTGGGCCGGCCGCAGCGAGGCGGCCGGGCGAAATACCTTTCCCATCGCCCGGCGGGTCCCGCGAAACCCACACCTCGAAGCCGCCGGCGGGGCGGGCGCGGCGAGGCTGTAACCCAAGGAGCCGGCGACCCGCGAGGCCCCCCCAGCGCTGGCCGCGCGGGGCGGCCCGCGGGACCTGGGCAGGGCGAGGCCGCGCCTCTCCGCCCACCCCGCCCCGGCGCAGCGGCGGGAGGCTCGGTGCCCGGCGCGCGGCGGCCGTGTGCGCGGCCCGGGCCTGCGGGGGATGAGGCGGCGCCGGGCGCGGAGGCGGCCGCGGAGGCCCCGCGGAGGTGAGTGCGGGCGCCGGGCTGCGGGCGGGACGGGCGGCGCCGGGGGGGCGGCCTCCGCGCGGTGTCACCGGGTGCGCCGTCCCGCGCCCCGCGTCCCGGCGGCCGGACCCCCGCCCCCGCCCTGCGCGCGCGGCTCGGCCTCCCCGACCCAGGCCGTGCGGGGGACACGCCAGTGCGCACGCGAGGGGAACGGGGGCGCAGCCCTGCCCCGGGGCTCCCGACCGTGTGCGACCGCTGAGCGGGGCCCGGGGCGCGGGGCCCTCGCGGACTCGGGGTGGCCCGGCAGCTCATTCATCGCGGGTCGCAGCGGCTCCCGCCCCAGCCGCGCTGCCGCCTCCTCCGGGCCGCCTCCCGGGCGTGCCGGCCCCGCGGCGCTGGGGCACAGCAGCTAGGGGGCAGCGGTGTGGGCGCCAACCAGGGTGGGGGCTCCAGCCCCGGGGGCCACGCGCGCCCCCACCCCGCCCGCGCCTCGCCACTCCTCCCCCCGGGAGGCAGCCGGACAGACCCGTGGGGACGCGGCGCCCCGCGTGGTGGCGGCCGGAAGGGAAGGCCGGTCGGACTCCGGGGGGCCTGCCGCGGCCGCTGAGACCCTGTCCTCGCACCCTGGGCCTGGGCGGGGGACCGGCCTGCGGAGGCTGGGGACGGCTGGCTGCCAAGGCGGCCCCAGCTCCGCCGAGCCGTTAACTGCTTCATCGCTGGCTGTGAGTCTGCCGGTCCCACTGGGGAGTGTGCCACGTGTTACTGCGTTTAACCCTCCTGTCACAAGATAGGTGGCAGCCCCCGTCCTAGATGAAGAGACTGACAGTTCTAGTAGGCCAAGGCTGCACAGCGAGTGAGCAGCTGTGGCTGACGGCCCCCTCCCCTTCTGCCACGCTAGACTCTGTCCACAGCCGCTTCTAGGCAGGACAGATGTGCGCGGAGGCCCCTCGGTGCTGGCCCTGCCCCCATGCCTGACCCGGCCAAGGCCCCGCCTTCCGGAAACACCCAGGGTGAGCAGGTAAACCACCTGGCCGGCATCATCAGCGGCCACACCGGGAGGTCGGAAGCTGGGCGGGGTCGCCGTTTTTAGGAAGGACAGCCTCTGGGAAGATGCCTGGCCGGCCAACTGCAGGACAGGGCTGGCCAGAGCCTGGCCCACCTCCCGGCGAGGGAGGAGAAGGGGTCCTGAGCAAGTCGGAAGGGCTGGCCGGGCGGAGGGGAGGCACAGGGGAGGCCGCGTGGCTGGGCCTGGGGCATGAGCTGGCTCCAGGCGGTGGAAACCAGCAAGGCCCAGGATTTCAGGGTCGAGGGGAACTGAGGGTCATGACCTTCGAGCCCCTCATGAATGCTCCTGTCTCCAGCAAACCCTGCTTCCAGCTCACCCACACTGCTTGAATACTTCCAGTGATGGGGATCTCACTTCCTGTCACGGCCACCCATTCTAGCCGTTCCTGCGGGCTCAGCCCTGGAAGGCACAGGCCGGCTGTGAGAACTCCCTGCCTGGGGGAGCCAAACTCCTGCGGCCCACAGCGTCTGTCCCTTTATCCCAGGCAGCTCCTACATGCAGTGGCCTTTGGGGAATGTTAACCAAGAGACGGTGTCCCCTTTAAGCCTGAGTTGTCCAGGCCGCGCCTCTTCTGACATGACCGACAGCCATCACCCTGCTGCCTCCCCCGGGAGAAACCCCGTGGGTCTCTAGCCCATTCTTGAGCTGCCAAGGCGTAGGGCCAGGGTCGTCCAAGCAGAACGCTTCCCTCCTCTTTCCTGGGGTTTCACGGCCACTGATGGCGCCAAGGACGTCAGGTCACCTTTGACTCACCCAGGCCCTGACATGTGTGAGCCCTGCCCCTGGCCTGGGCTCTCGCGAAGAGCCCAGTGGCCCTGTCCCTTCCAGTGTGAAATACGGGCTGGGAGTATGAGGAGACTGTGCTGTGCCTGGGTGGAGCCCAGGCGCTGGACGCAGCTCCTCAGGGTTGTGTGGCCTTGGGCAGGTCACCAGCCCTCTCTGGGGCTTGACTTTCCATCAGAAAAGTGGGCACTCTCATGTGCATTCCTAGGGCAGGGTGGAGTGTGGGATGCCCTCATCCAGGCCTCGGGCCGCAGGTGTTGGTGGACTGGGCTGTGCTCACCACGCATGGGTATAGGACAGTCATGAGCCAGGTAGTACGGTCTTGTGGATACCACCGTCTCCATCCTCCTGCAAGCAGCCCTCCTGGTCGCTGCCATCACTTCAGTTCATTCTAGATGAGCAGCATGGGACCAGGCATGGTGGCTCACACTCAGCATTTTGAGAGGCTTAGGAAGGAGGATCACTTGAGCCCAGGAGTTCGAGACCAGCCTGGGCAACATCGTGAGACCTCATCTCCAGAAGAAAGTTAAAAAGTAGCCGGGCGTGGTGGCACCTGTAGTCCCAGCTATTCAGGAGGCTGAGATGGGAGGATGGCCAAAGCCCAGGTGGCCAAGACTGCGGTGAGCCATGATCCCACCAGTGTCCTCCAGTCTGGGCAACAGAGCAAGACCCCGTCTCTAAAAACAAAGCTAAACTCTTAAAATAAAACAGAGATACAGGACAGGAGGAGGATTGGGGAGAGGGTGGCAGCCACTCCCATGCCCGGAGGGGACAGAGGCCAAGCTTGTGGACGGCCGTGGTCCAGCCCATTCTCCTCTCCCACCCATTGGGGCCATCTCAGGATGGGGGAGACCCTGCCCAGGCTGCACGCTCTGAGCCAGGCACCCACAGGGCCCAGAGGATGTTTTTACATCCCCCCACCAGGGCTGTCGGAGGGCTTCTGCCCAACCGTGGCCCCCAGCCGTGGCCTTGTCCACACCCAGAGACACCAGCCACCCTGCAGCCAAGCCTCACTCCAGTTAGCCCCGGGGTCCACTTCCTCATGGAGGTGGCCCACAATGCTGGGGGAGGGACCGAGTCTGGTGGCACACAGGGGTGGCTGGGGAGAACCCGGCTCTGCAGAGTGGCCTTGGAGCTGCCCACGGCTGTTTCTCTGACCCCTCTCATTCTAGCTCATCCTTACCATCCCCCGTGGTAGCTGTGGCTAGGTGGCAGATGCCATCCTTGGGGACTGGCTGCAATCTTGCCCTTCTCATGAAGTCACCAAGAACTGACCATTTTCCCTGGATAGGAGGAAAGGTGGGCTGATATAGTTGGGCAGGTTGCTCACTGCACAAGGGTCCTCACCCAGCCCATCCTCTGTCCCTCAGACCTCCACACACCCCAGGGCCGTGTCTTCCCAGGGCAACATCTTGTCCTGGACACCCAGAGGCACCCAAGCACCCGTGGTGGCCTGGTTGGATGTGTGTGCTGTACGTGGGATTCAGCCCTTGTTCCTGGGGACTTACACGCAACCGCGTCACGTGTATGTGCTGGAACCGCCCCAGAGGCCTGAGAGCCCAGCATCTGTGGTTCCGACTGGGATTCCCTCTCCTGGCCAGGCGCCGTCCAGGCCTCTCGTTCTTCCGGCCAGCGTCACCCTGATGCTCTCCTTGGCCTGGGCACACCAAGCGGCTTGTGGGGGGCAGTGGCAGGGACCTGCTCCAGATGCTTCAGAGCCTCTCCCTCCCCTAACCCCCAGCCTCCTCCCTCCCTGCCGCAGCTGCTGCAGTGGCTTGGGGCTGTGACGGGCATTGGGCGGCTTCCTGCTGTCACTCGTCTGACCCGTTGAAGTCGTCGCCTGGGTTACACTGCTGTTTACTTGGAGCTGCCTCCCAGGGAGGTTCCACACATACTCTGCATCGAGGCCCACGGGAGGGTCCTGGGAGGGGATCAGAGGGCGCAGCTGGGCACACACGGCCTCCCAGTCACCGGAGAGGGCCCTGCCTGCTGCAGGGGATCCAGGAGCAGCCCGCAAGTGGAAGGGACTTGGACCTGGAGCCTTGGAGTCTACTGGCCACAGGCCCATGACCGGGAGGGTGGACATGACTTCCAGCCTCCGCCCTCACCTTCGGGGCAGGCTGAGGGGCCCAGAGTGGCCACAGGGGGTGCCCAGGGCCAGGGGAAGGTGGCTGAGTGAAGGGGGCAACAGAGGTTGGATGGATGAGGCGGGCATAGGTTGGTGCATGGACAGAGAGGACCTGGCCATGCCTGCTGTGCCCAGGGCAGCCCTTTCCCAGCCCCTCCCAGCGGGCAGAGGCAGCAGTGGGACAGGGCCGTGCCGTCCCCTCGCTGCCCGCTCACAGTACTGTCCTGTCTCGGGGCTGTTCACGGGCCGGCGTCCAGCCAGCGGCCAAACAGAGTCCACATTCATGAGCGGTCACTGAGGCTTTCCGACAGCCCGGCCGCTGCTGCAGAGGTGACTGTTGGGGGCGTCTCTGGCAGCATTTCTTCATTCCTGGAGCTGCCAGGCTGGGGGCTGTATGTGGACGGGGCTGGCCACTCTGGGCCTGGCTGCAGCCGGCTGGGCACTGCCCACCAGGGAGACCACAGGAGAAAGGGTCTCCATACCCCATGGGTAGGACTGTGGCCAGCGGGGCTTGGACCTGGGACACCCGTCTCCCAGGAAGGAGGGGTCCCGCTGGTGGAGGATGGGACCCTGTCCCCCGCCATGCCCCACGCCAGCCCTTGAGGATGGAGGCTTTCTTCTGAGAAGTCGCTGGATCCCGCACAGCCCGCCTTGTCAAGGGGGTGGCTTAGCCATGTTCAGGTGGTCACGAGCTATGTGGTGTCCCCACCGTCTGGTCCTGGAACATTTTCGTGCCCTCAGAAGAAGCCCTGTGCCATCAGGAGGTCACGTCCACCCTCTCCCTGGCCCTGCAGTCTCCCTGGGGATCTGCCTGCGAGGGACGTTTCACGTGGGGTCTGTGGACCATGCCGCACGTGGGGTCTGTGTCTGGCTTCTGTCACCCAAGTACTGTCTTCGAGGTCCACCTACGTTTGTGGCAGTGCCCACTCCTATGTAAGGCCGTGGAGTGTCCCAAGGGTGGGGGAACCTGGTCTGTGTATCCATCGGCCCCAGGCAGACCCTGGCTGCTTCCCGCTAGTGTCAGGACTTGTGCCGCCGTGGCCTGTGGGTGCAAACGTGTGCCTGGCACAGACATTCAGTCCTCTCACAGGTTCCTCAGTGTGGACTCTCGGGCCATGTGGGACACTGGCCTCTGAGGGGTGGCCACGCTATCTCCTGTTCCCACAAGGGGGCCGGGGAGCATCTTCCCCCTCGTCTGTAAGTGAGGAGACAGGCCCAGGAGGGGAGGCCAGCTCACGGTCACAGCGGCTCAGGCCAGGGGTCTTATGGCCGGATGGGAAAATCGAGGCCAAGAGGGGCTGTCACCCACTGAGGGTGCATCTTCGAGGGCCAAGCCTGTTTCTGGGAGCCCTGGCTGTGGCCCCACACCCTGACACCTCTCAAGTCTCACCGTCATTCCCTGAGCTTGAAAGGTACTGGGCCCCTCACAGCACTCCCAAGTGAGGCCAGTCCATGGGGGGACCCACCCCTGAGCTCCATCCAGGCTGGCTGCTCCTCTCTCCTAGAGGCCTTTCCTGGGGAAAGGAAGCAACCAGACCTTTCGGACCCTGGACACTGGCCTCACAGGGTCACTGACTCCATACCTGAGCCGTCCCTGTAGCCTGTGGATGGGCCTGGGAGGCCCATGCCCTGCGGAGCTCATGGCCCAGGGTCCCCAGACCAGCCCACAGCTCTTTCTAGGTTCCAGTGCACAGCAGAGTAGACATGCTGCCATGGCTGTCACCCACAGTGTCCAGGCGCCTGCCTGAGGCACAGCCAGGGGAAGCAGGCAGAGGGGCTGGGGACTTGGGGACATGGTGACCCCACCTGGGGCCCACCAGGTTGTGTGCCTCCCCAGTCCTGCAGGAGGTGGCCACCCAGCCTGGTGCTGCCCACCCTCACCAGCATGAGTTTCCCTGGGACATGACCTTGGGGCTGCCCCCCCGCCACACTTGATCCCTTTGCAGGGCCAGCCACTGTGCTGACATGCTGACATTGCAGGCAGTGGGAGCCCTCTGAGCTCTATGCACCTCTAGGGGCAGGGGAATCCTGCACCCCAGGTAGGGCCCCTATGCCCGGCCTAGCCCTGTCCCACTGCATCACGAGCCAAGTGGAGGCAGCCAGGGACGGGGACCCCCATGACTGTGCGGGGGGCTGAGGTAGGAACTCAGGCCTGAGAGGCGCTGGGCGGACAGTCCCTGTTCCTGGCAGGCCTGGCATGGTTCTGGCCAGAGGCAGGCATGAGAGGTTCCAGGGCTGGTCTGAGGACCTGGGGGGCGACCAGCCGGTCCCTTCTCCTGAGGACTAAAGTTGAGATCCATCACAGACTCAAGGGTCTTTGCCAGGACTCAAACCCACACTGGCTGCAGGTCCCTCATCTTAGGGGCCCTCAAGAGAGCAGCTGAGGGACCCGGGTGAGGATAACACCTCATGGGGCCTCGAGGGTGAGCAGGAGACAGTGGAGCCTCCACCCTCTGACAGACCCCATCACCATCCTGCCTCTCGAGCCCAGGAAGTTGCTGTTGCTCTGGTTTCACAGGCAAGGAAACTGAGGCACAGGAAGTGGGGAGACTGGCCAGTGCATGCCAGGCCTCAGCAGGCCACTCCTTAGACAGCTCCGTGCAGGCAGCCAGCCCAGCAGCCGGAGCCACTTAGGGAGCCTGGCCCATGGGTGGATGGCTTGGTGTTCGAGGCCCTGGCCATGGCATGGGGTTCTCGGAGGGGCACATTAGCAACCTGCAGGGCCAGATGGGGGTTACCCACTGTGCCCCAATCCCCACCGCACCCCCAGAGCAGGGGCAGCCGGGCCCTGAGGCAGCTGCATTGCTATTACTGAAAAAGACACCATTACACGGCATCAGTGTCGTGGAAACGTGTGGAAGGGATCACCATCCGTGAAGCACACATGGCGTTGACGCCGCTAATGTGGACCCACGCAGTAGGGCGCCGCTATAGCAATTGCTAACCCAACATGCGCTTTGGACACACGTTCTTCATGATAAAACTGTATTGCCCAGGCTAGGCCCTAGGGAGCCCGTCACTGTCACACCAGCCTCTCCCAATGCATTTGCATGTTCGTGTATGTCCAGAAAGCACAGGGCATGTAGATAGAGCACCAGAGAGGGTGTGGCACAGGCAGTATGCAGTACAGCCCTTCCAAGGAACACATCGGGCTAAACCGTGTACTATGCGATCTCCCTCTTCATGTGTCCCAGGTTGGGGGAACCAGGGGCTGAGATGCGGGCCCGGCCCTGAGACCCCCTCTCAAGGGTGGAAGCAGATGGGACGGGAGAGAGGGCCTGAGTGTGTGAAGACCAAGAAAGTCTCCCTGGAGCCAGAGGTCTCTGAGCTGGGTTTTAAAGGATGACTAGGAGTTCATCAAGCAGTCCTGACACAGAGCCCCCAGCCCAGGTCTCCCACCCTGTGGAGCCCCTCGCCCCTGACCTGAGTTCTCCAGGAGGCCACCTGACTCTGTGGCTGGCATGGGCCTCTTCCTTCTCAGAGACTCGGTTTCTTAACGTGGGGTCGGTGTCCCCAGTTCAGACGCCCTCAGGGCCATTATGCCACAGACTCCCTGCCTCCCCAGGCTGTGAATCACAGTGCAGGGCTGGGTGGGAGCTGGCATCTTATTGAAAGCCCCCAGGCTCCTTGGTGACCCTTGTTGGAGAATTGGAGGCATGTCTCTCTATGCCTGGACACCTGTTCCGGGCACCTGGATGGCACCTGCTCCTGAAAACACCACTCCCCTGCTCACTGTGGCACAGGTTGTGTTTCTCCACTTGGCATGCTTGGAGGACTCCTACACATCCTTCAAAACCTGCCTCCAGCATGGTGTCCCTGCCCTTCCCAGGCAGCATGAGGCACCTCCCCTACATGTCTGTTGCTCCTTGCTAAATCTGCATTTGCAGCCAGTCCCATGTCCTGTATTCCAGGAGGGTCAGGACTGTCACCCTGTGTGTGTCCCAGGGCCCACCAGACCTCAGAGCGTGGATGTGGAGTAAATCCGGCATGTGTGGGTGGGTCGGTCTCTGCAATCTCAGTAAACATGTGGCCGCAGGGCCCGGCAGGAAACTGACCTCGTGGGCACCCCTCCACTGGCAGCCGGCTGGTCTATAAATACATCCTAAACGCCGACCAGCCCACGTGCATTCCTGCCTCACCGCCGAGTGCCCACCCAGCGGAAGGCAGGCATCTGGTGGCCCTGCCCAGCCGAGCGGCCACTCCCGGTGAGCGGGGCCAGGCGGCACGGGGTCAGCTCGGGGCCCGCCGTGCAGTGGCTGGGTGCTTGAAGCCGCCCCATGCTGGGCAACTGCACCCAGCCCTGGGAAAGGCTCCCTGGGCCGTGGCTTTTCTTGGCCGTGTGGGCTGTGTTTATGCCGCACTGGTGCCCGGGGAGTAATTAGAGTCCCCCAAGGGCGCCTGGGCCCGCCCACCGTGGGCAGGGGCTGCCTGGGACCAAGGCCCTGCTGTTCCCTGTGGCCAGGGTGGGTGGGCTTGACCCAAGGCTGCCAGGGGGTGGGAGGGTTCAGGGTGGGGCCAGCCAGGAGCTACAGCTTCCCCAAGGCATTTCACCTCCTCAAGCCTCAGCTTCCCCACCTGTGCCCCAGTGTCACAGCCTTGCCTCCCGGGATGGGATGACATCCTGTATGGCTGGGGTTGACCTGAAAGTGCTTTGCAAACCACAGGCTGGGACAGGTGTTCGGCTGTCATTGTCCCAGCAGGAAGTGGCCTGTGGCCAGCACCATCTCAGCGTGTGTCCGGGAGACAGTGGCACCCTGAGACGTGAGCAGTGACGAGTCTTGCAGGAGGAGCTGGTGTCTATACCTGTGCAGTGGAGAGATGTGGGGTTTGAGCCACTGTGTCGTCTCAGGTGCACCAGGGTCCATGTGAGAAAGAGGAACAAGGGACGTGAACGTCAATGACCCGTCTTCCCTGACCCCACACTCCCAGTAGCTCCGTTCCAACATGTGTCAGGATCTCAGAAGGGGTCAGTGAATGCCTCACACTCCTCTGGACGTGACTCTGAAGGCTGAGACAGCATGGAACAGGCCTGCGGGCATGAGGCAGGGTCACGCTCCTGTCTCCCAGGTCATGCCCAGCATCCCCACTGCTGACCAGTGAGCCCAAACCCAGCTGGACCCCATCATCATCTCCCAGAGGCCACGGGACATCCAGGTGCTCAGAGAATACCAGTGCAGTGCCTGGGAACATAGGGTCACGGTCTCCTGGAGCATGAGGACAGCACTTGGAGTTCCCTTGAGCACATCAGAGCCTTGTCACTATGGCTTTCATGGGTTCCCTCTCCTCATGGTCCCACAGACACCTGTACCCACCATGGGGCACACAGACCTCTCTACCAACCTGACCCACACCCCCCTCCCTGCTCCCGGATGGCAACTCTACTACGCCTTGTCCCCAACAACGGTTTTGCCTGGGTCAGCCTCTCCAACCTGGGATCTGGGCTTTGTGGCCACATCTTGGCCAGTGCAGCCTCAGGTGGGCTCAGGTGGCCCCTAGGAGTGAATCAGCCCCGGGGCTCTCCACCTGGGGTGAACTCCGTAGGCCAAGCTTCTGGAAGGTGCAGGCAGGAGAAAGTTTCTCTTATGGCCACGGACAGCCAGCTAGGGAACTCTGTGGGTAGGTGGGTGGGTGGATAGAGGGAGAGAGAGAGAGATGGATGGATAGATAGAGATAAATAGATGATAGAGAAAGAAAGATGGATGGGTAGACAGATAGATAGGTAAACACACGAATGAAAGAAAGAAAGAAAAGAAAGATGAGTGGATGGATGGATAGATTAGGATAGATAGAGATGGATAGATAGAGATAGATATGATAGATAAGTGGATAGGGAGAAAGATGGGTGGATGGATGAAGGGATTGATAGATGGGTGGATGGATGAAGGGATTGATAGATGGGTGGATGGATAGACAGATAAATAGCTGGATGGACAGACAGAATTATAGACATATATGCACATACATATGGATATTGTGTGTATATACATGTAACAGTGAACACTACACATATTGCTATATAAATACTACACAGGGTTGCACGTAGGTACAAATACAATATCATACATGCCACATGTCACTGGGCTTGGGTGTGCCATCCTCGGGTGTGACACACCAGAAACCATGCTCCGCCGATGCCCAGGTCCTCACCGTCGCCTCCGGTAGACCACACTGTGACATGGTTCTGTTATGACTCCCACTGAGGCTCAGGGCTGACATGTCTTCCAGGGCCACACGGCCAGTGAAGAGGGGGACTGAGGCCCAAGGCATGAGCTCTCAAGTCCCACCCCTCTGCCCTGGCCAGACCAGGCTACCACCATTGACAACCACAGGTCATGTGTGGTGCACGCAACCCGGGACACTGACATGTTGGGTCACAGCCATGCGCCGTGTTCAGGCAGGTCCAGGCCCATCTCCTGCCCCTGTCCTGAAGGCCATGACCTTGGGAGGCTTCCCCAGTGCAGAGTGAGCCCCCACCTGTCCTGTGATCAGGCTCCCGCGTGCGTTTGGGTCTGAAGCGGCTCCGTATGTGTCTGTTGTGTCTAGACCCCATCGTCCATCCTGCTGCATGTCTCCTCCCTGGGACCCGCCCTCAGTCTGGGTGCCAGGCTTCATGGTGTGTGTCCTTGCACACTGGGTCTCTTAAACGCAGGTGGGAAAACACAACTCGTACAACACAGAAGGGAAATTGTTGGCCTGTGAGACTGAAAAGTCCATGGAATACTCGGGCTTCAGGCATGGCTGGATCCAAGCCTTAAGCAGTGCCATCAGATGTGCCTCTCATACCTCTCGGCGCTGCTTTCCCTGCATGAGCTCCTCGGGAGACCCTGCAGAGGGGGCTGAGAGGCCCCAGTCCTGAGGCCCCGTCCACCCTTGAGACACCTTCAGAAAGCCCAGTAGAGGCCCCAGGAAAGCCCCGCAGGGAGGTCCTGTGCCCACCCTCAACTGATCCCCACAGCCCAGACAGATGCGTGCCCTGGGCACTGTGCCCACCCCTGGGACCTGGGCAGGATCAGCCCTACCCAGGGCTCCTGGACCGGAGCACACTTTTGCCCCAGTCCCATGCCTATGCTTGTGTCTGCCTGGCCCCCTCCTGGCAACGACGGCTGTGGGAGAGGCAGGCTGAAGAGGGGCGAGAGGGCTGGCACAAGTTGCAATCCTCGATGGAGAGGCTGGGCCATGGATCTCGATGTTAGCAGTCGTGCCCACTGCAGAATGTAAACGTGAATGTTTATGTGGGTATATGTGTGTGTACATGTGTGTGTGTAGTGTGAGGTGGACTGATGAACAGGAAGGCATGGAGAGATAAGGTAGATAGAGAGATAGAGAGATGCAGAGATAAAGATACAGAGGTAGATAGATAATAGCTAGCTAGCTAGATAGATAGATAGATAGAGGATAGATAGATTATATCTGATAGATATAGAAAGATACAGAGACAGAGAGATGCAGAGATAGATACAGAAAAAGAGAGATGCAGAGACAATGGGAAGATAGAGACAGATACAGAGATAGATGATAGACAGAGATATAGAGACCGGGAGATGATAGATACAGAGATAGAGAGATACGGAGATAGATACAGAGAAGGAGAAGTGCAGAGATAGATGATAGGAAGGTAGAGATAGACACATAAAGATACAGAGATAGAGAGATGATGATAGATCGATGCAGAAATAGATACAGAGATAGAGAGATGATAGAGAGAGAGAGATACAGAAATAGATAAAGCAGAGATAGATGATCAATAGATACATGGCAGATAGATATGCAGGAAGGTAGAGACAGATGTAGAGATACAAAAATACAGAGAGATACAGAGATTAGATGATTGATGAGAGATGCAGAGATAGAGAGATGCAGAGATAGAGAGATACAGAGATAGGGAGATGATAGATAGATGCAGAGACAGAGATGCAGAGATAGATGATAGAGATAGAGAGATGCAGTGATAGATGATAGAAAGAGATAGAGAGATACAGAGATAGATGCAGAGATAGATATGGGGATAGATAGACATAGAAAGATACAGAGACAGATGATAGTTACAAAGATAGAGATAGATACAGAAGCAGAGAGATAGAGAGAGAAGAATGATAGAGACAGATAGATATAGAGATAGATTCAGAGACAGACAGAGAGAGATACAGAGATAAATAGCTGAGTGATAGGTGATAGATTCCGAGAGAGAAATGCAGATAGACATGATCGAGAGAGACACAGACGCCCCGTGAGGTTCCCTTGGACATTTGAAAAGCGGCTGGGGCCATTGGAAATCCCAAACCAGGTGACCTGACTCCTTCCCACCTGAACTTGCTGGACCCGTCTGTCTGGGAATCGAGTTCGGGAGAGGGGAACCACTCATATCACATGGCCATCACGTAGTCCCTTGAGAAGCACTGAGCCATGGGACAGGGGCAACCACCATGAGCGCCTGGGTGCGAGTGCCTGTCCTGCCCCAGCTTACCCTCTGAGCCTGCCCCTCCGAGCCCCTGTGTCTGGGGACCCCACCCTTCAAGAACCAGGGCAACCCACCCAACCCGGCAGCTCCAAGCAGGACTGGCACCTCCATCTTCCAGATGGGGAGCCCGAGGCCCCGCCTGTGGCCAAGACGCCAGCCCACACCCACACCCCTCAGGTCTCATGCGAGGCTAGGGAGGGCATGGCCCCAAGGCCACTGGGGTCTCCAAAGCGGTTTGCTGGTCTCTGCTCTGCAGAAGCCCCAGGCCAGGTGAGCCCAGTGGCTTCCTCGGCCAGGATCCCGCTGATCCTCCTCTCAGCTGTGAAAACAGAGCAGCAGCCATGGCAGGCCAGGGGCCATCTCTGTCCCCGTGGGTAATGGGTCAGTCGGTGGTCAGTCATGCAGAGCCCCAGCCAAGAGGTCCCAACTGGGATTGCCCCTGAGGGCTGTCTGTGTGTCAGGGAACAGTCTGCCCCTGGGCAGGATGCTGCATCTCTGGATAAAATGGACTGAGTGCGCCCTGCTCACAGGGTCACCTGGGGGCATCTTCAACAGCCCCAGGATGGTGGTGACCACCACCAGGGACTGAGCAGAGCGTCAGAGAAGGCAGTCAGGGTAGGGGACAGAAGGGCCCAAAATGGCAGGCCAGGGGTTGCCTCTGGAAGACGGGGAAAAGAACAGGCCACTGCCACCCCCAAGCCTGGCTCCCTCATTAGCTCTGGCCCATAGTTTCAGGCAGAAAGGAGGATTCAGACACAGAGGGCTGAGGCAGTCCCTCCCCCACAGGTCCCAGAGCTGACCAGGAGTAGACATCAGGAAGGGAGAGCTTTCTCTTTCCTGCTACGAGATGGGGATCGGATGGATGAGCCCAGGAAAGCCCTCAGACCCACACACGTGCTCCTCTTTGCTCCGGTAATGGGAGATATAAGTCTACTGCACATGGTTCCTTTCTTGCCTTGGTGGCCAGGAAACTCAGAGTTTGGATGTCCTGTGAGGTATCTGGCTTCTAGTGTGTGGTTTGTGTCTCAGCCACCTTGTGAGGTAGGCTTCATTTTCCCCCAAGCCCTCTTAGTGCTTTTTGGAGCCGAGGGGGTGCATGTTTTGAGAAAACAACTGGGAGGAGAAAAATGAAAGCTTGAGTAATGAGACAGAAGGGATGTCACATGGGCCAGCATGTGGTGCTTCAGGGTCAACGGGCTGCACGAGGCTCAGAATTGCTTTGCCAGCCAGCAGTACGTTCATCCAGCAATCACTTATGCAGCACTGACTGTATGCACAGAACCGAGTTGTTATCGTTTCCTTGCCCTTCTGGAATCTCTTTCAGGCTCACTTCTGGCTGCTGTGGCTCACATGAACTTCCTGGGCTGGCCCTGGCGGTCCCTGGCAAGCTCGAGCCTGGTTGCTGACCTGCACACACCTCGCAGGCCTGAGGGGAGGCTGCCCGACCCACCGCCCATGTGCCGTTGAAGGAAAACTTGGCTACCAGTGCCTTTTTAGTCCCTGGCAAAGTGTCCCTCTCTCTTCCCTTCCTCCCTGAGTTTCCTTCAATGGATGAAAGAAACAGGTCCATGGGGAGGGAGTGGGGGCGGGGATGTCTTTCTGCCGTCTCTGCCAGCGCCGCCTCTGGCCAGCACTGGGTGCATGTCTGACTGGATGTCGGGTGTTTGGCTGCCTCTGCCCACGTGGGCCCTCTCGGTGGCCACTGGGAACACTGGTTGGCTGTGCCAGTGAGGTGGCTTCTCCCAGGGCCCTCTGCCGTGGCACAGGGTCAGGCGGCCAGAGGACCTGGCAGTGTGACTGAGAGCATGGCCAGGAGCGTGGCTGAGATCTGGGGGCTCCTGCCACAATGTCCTCCTGGGTCCCCGGCTCAGGTCGGCATGCTGGGAGGGTCAGCCCCTGACCTTGCTGGGACTCAGACTCCACCCCTGCCAAGTGGAGGTGACCACGGGGCCTTGTGGGGCCTCATGGAGCCAGCCGGGATGTGGCAGGGAGGCAGTGCCCCTCCCTCAGGGACACCGAGGATGGGGGGGATGAGGTGGGTGAGGGGAATGCAGAAATCTGAGCTTAGCTGTGTGAGGTTGGAAGGGCGTGGATGGTCGCTAGGGTGTGGGCAGAGTCGGGGAGGGGCTCTCAGGTGCACTGTTTTGGAGGTCACGTGTACATGCACACACACACACACACACACACACACACACACACACTCGCCCATACATGTGCTGTATGAATGTGTGTGCTCACAAGTGTCTTTCAAATACAGGCACGAACACCTGCTTCTCACGTGTGATGCTGCGTGGTGGGAGGGCGCTGCCGGACAGGGCAGGGAGGAGCCAGAACCACGGGTGGGCAAGGGCTTTGGACCGGCAGTCAGGACACCCTGGCTCAGGCCCTGGGAGGGAGCTGGGCAGAAGGGAGGCAGGCAGGGGCGCAATGGCTCCGGCGGATCTTCCTAGCCGGCTCTGGCTGTCAGGATCTGGGACAGCTGAGCCCAGAGAGGGAACAGCAGGTGGGGAAAGGCTGGTACCAGCCATGTGAAGGTGCCGTGGAGTCATTGCCAAATGACCAGGGAAGAGAGGAGGTGGGTGATCCTGAGGGCTCGCGGGGCATGGGGAAGAGGGGGCTGTTCATGGGAGTGGCGACCCAGGGTTGACCCGGGAGTGACCTGGCAGGGCTGGGGAGGGTCCCTCCTGCTAGGCCAGCTCCCAGTGGCTCTGGCGTCTGTGGTTCGTGGTCGCGTCATTTCCATCGCTGTCTCATCATCACGTGGCTCCTCCGTGGTGTCCATGTCCCGTGTCTGCGCATGGCCTTCTAAGTACGCCCCGTCAGATCAGGGCCATGGTGTCCTGTCTGACTCCTCTTGACTGATGACACCTCAAAGACCCTGTTTCTAGACAAGACACGCTCTCGGGTCTCTGGTTAGGGACGCGTGCACTTCTTTGGGGGACCCAGTCCCTCCACAGCTCCACCACCTACATCCCCTACTCACCTCAGCAAAGACAGAGCTAGATGAGGAAGGCACTGCACAGACAAGGCGGGCTTGAGCATGTGGCCTGTGGGGGTGCAGACTCCCAAGGAGTGTCATCCGGCCGGGCTCCCGGAGAGACAGAGCCCTGGGGGGCGCCGGGGCAGCAGGCTCAGGCGCATGTGCTGGGGGTGTCTGGAGCCATGTGGACACCCCCGGAAGCCCTGGAAGCCAAGAAGTATTTTCTGCAGGTGGGCATGACTTCATTTGTGTTTGGAAAGATCCCCTCCTGGCTGCCTTGGGGAGAAAGGGGCGCAGGGAGCCCCAGGGGAACTGGAGACCAGACGGCGGTGGCCTCTGGCCTGTGACTTGTCTGCTGTGTGTTCATGGCGGGTGTCTTGCCCTCTCTGAGCTCGCTCTCCTCATCTGTAGGGTGTGGTCTAGCCCTTTCTGTCACTGCTAGATGAGGCCACAGGGTCTGGAGTCTGGGGTCCTGTCCTGTCCTTCCAGTGTCCTGGTGAGGCCCTCCCCAGCCTGCCCTGATTTTCTGGAGAGACCACCTGATGAGGCTCAAGGTGGCTGCTGTGGGTCAGGAGAGTGGGTGCTTGTGTGCAGTTGGGGTGACAGCCACTGCCCTCTGCCACAGGGGCGGGGAGAGGCCCCAGGCTTTGGGGAGTGGCTGGGAGTTGTGGCCCTGCCTAATGCACCTTTAGCTTCTGCCTCCCCTCCGGTCTCATCTGTCCCATGCTGGAGTGGCATCCATCCTCGGAGCAGGAGGTGCTGGATGGGTCCCTCCATGGGAGCCTGCCAGGCCCCTGCCCCAGGCCCACCCACGCCCCACCCCGCCCGTCCCAGGCCCAGGTATGCACACCCGCCACTTGGGCCTCTCAGGCCGGCCTCCCACACAGCCCCCTGGTGCTCACCCTCGGTGCCTCCCAGGCAACTGTGTGACCATGAGTGTGTCCCCGACCTCCCTGGGCTCTGCTGTGGAGAGCTCACAAGTCCTTTGCCACAAAAGATTTTCCTGCTCCAGTAGGAAGTCCAGAAATCCCTAGGACTTTCTGGAGCACAACAGCCTGTCCCAGCCGTGGGGTCAGGAGACCTTTGTTTACACCCTGAAGCTGCGCCAAACTGGGCCACTGAGATGTCAGTGCTGTGGGTGGGGTCAATGTCCCAGCTTTCAGTCAGTAGTCCCTGAATGAATGAGTGAGTGAGTGAGAATGAATGAATGAATGAGTGGTGAGTGAGGAATGAATGTATGAGTGAATAGTGAATGAATAAGTGGATGAGTGAATGAGTGAGCCAGCAAGAGAATGAATGAATGAGTGCGTGAACAGGTGAGTGAATGAATGAATAAGTGATTGGTAAGTGAAGGAGTGATTGGGTGAGTGAATGAATGAGTGAGTGAGCAGGTGAGTGAATGAGTGATTGGGTGAGTGCATGAGTGGGTGAATGAAGGAGCAAGTGATTGGGTGAGTGGCTGAATGAGCGAGTAAATGAGTGAGTGAATGAATGAATGAGCTCATAGTTGGGTGAGTGGGTGAATCAGCAAGTGATGAATGAATAAATGAGGGAATGAGCAAGTGAATGAATGAATGCACAAGTGATTGGGTGAATGAATGAATGAGCAAGTGAGTAAGCGAGTGAGTGAGTGAACAAGTGAATGAGCAGGTTCATGAATGAACGCGCAAGTCATTGGGTGAGTGAATAAATGAACAAGGGAATGAGTGAGAGTCAATGAATACCTGAATGACGGGGCCCCATCTGGCGGGCCGCTTGGATAACACATGCAGGGACAGTGCCCACGCCTGACCTGAGACCGCGTCTGCCCACGTGGCTGTTTTATGTGGACCCGTTGTGAGTGTGAACCCAGCGCTTATGCCTTGATGCCCATTCGTGGCCTTCCCTGAAACGTCAGAAGGCTGCCCCAGGCTCCCTCCTGGGGCCGTGGCCACTGCACCCACACCACAGTGCTCACCCTCCAGCTGTGAGCACGGGGTCCGGCGACCCCATGGAAGGGAGGATCACGGGGAGACCAGGGCCCACCGTGGCATCACAGGCAGACACTGGCAGCTCTGTGTCCCCGCTCCTCCCTGAACGTTCCTGTCGCGTCCCCGCCTGGTCCTGGGCATGGGAGACACTGCAGTGCGAAAAACTGGGAGTTCTGTCCTGAGGAAGGACAGGCCGTGAGCAGGATCCATGGTGGGCCCCAGGAGACAGGAGCCTGGGCAGGGGTCAGCAAGGCCAGAGTGGTCCGGCATGGGGGTCTGTGGCAGTGACATCGGAGGAAAACCTGTCCTGGCCTTCCTTGCACCCCTAAAACACCATCTGGCTGCAGCAGGGCCTGGAGGACAGAGTGAGGCCACTGAGCAGCCCACGGACCCAGCACGGACACACTTGCTGGATGGTTATGGAAGGAGGAGCCTGGGCTATGAGAGGCCCGCCTGGCCCCCATCCTGTCCCCTGTGGTCCGAGGCCTCTAGCCACCATTCTCTCGGGAGCGTGTGTCCGAGGGGGTGTCCTGCAGGGCCTCATGGATGTGGCTCTGTCAGCCTCTGTCTGTGACCTGGGGCTCCATTCTTGCATCTGTGGAATGGGCAGTGGCAGCCATGCCACATGCAGCTATGGGCAGGTGGGAGGAACCAGAGAGGCCCAACTCCCTGGCCCCATGGCCTGCATCCAGGCAGCAGTGTGGGGCCTGGGCAGGCTCTGGGATGGGGGAGGGCGCCCAGTCCTGGGGCTGTGTTCGTGGCAGTGGGCGCCGTGGCATGGGGGATATGGGCCTCTTGCAGCCAGCGACCCTGAGCCTCCACCAGGCGGGTGAAGCCAGGGAGGGGGAAGCCACATCACTGTCACGGTCTCTGCCTGGTCGGCGACACCCCAAACTGAGCATGGAGCTGTCCCCAGGCCCCTCAGGCCCTGACATTCCCTGCACCCTTGGGTCAGTGACCCCTGAAGGACTAGGCACTGGGCAGCTTGGCCCCACCCTGTCGCCCCTCAGGACTCCAGTTCCCAAGGAGAGGGATCCCCGCCTATGTCCAGGCTGCCTTCAAGAACTCCACCCGGTGGTTCCCCTAGGCTCCAGGGTCCTGGCCCAGCACCCCCACAGCTCCCCTGGCCCCAGGCTTGGCAGAGGATTGGCAGCCGGCCTAGTGGATAGGCCAGCAGAGTGGAAGCTGGGCACCCCGCACACAAGAGCTCAGGACCATGGACTCCAGTCCCCAGAGGACAGGGAGGCTGCCAGGGCCAGGACTGGGAAAGCGACTGCCTTGGGAAGAGGGCTGCCAGGGGAAGGCCATGGCCGCCACAGTCCACAGGCTCGAGGGTCAGGAGTGAGCCTACTGTGGCACAGGATGGAGGCCAAGGAGGCCCAGGGAAGGGAGTATGGACCTCCAGGTTGTCATGGCCTGGGGCTGGCACCCATGAGGGCCTCTGCCCTTCCAGGCCATGGCCTTCTACCCCCGGGAACCGGCCAAACCCAGAGGATGCCACTATGGGAGGGCAGCCCCCCTGGCCCTGGAGGCCAGGCCTTTGCAGAGCTGGGCAGCCCAGGGCCACCCCTCACCAGACCACAGTGGCCAGAGGTCCCCGCGCCAAGCCAGCCCTGCCCGGTCACCCACGGACAGTTGCAAGGTGAGCACAGGGCCTCTGGTTCCAGCTTCCCAGAGCTGGCTGAGGCCACACAGCCAGCAGGGACAGAAAGCCACCGCGCTAGGAACCCAGGAAGCCTACAGAGGGTCAGTGCTGTGGGTGAGGTTGCTCCCAGGTGGTCCATGGCAGCTCCTGGCCCAGGCGCCGACCCCGCTCTTTGGCCTGGGGAGGTTCCCATCCCCTCTCTGGGCCCTGTTTCTCATCTGAGTGACTAGTGAGAACAGAACTGCCTAGTGGGGCCTCGGGGTGGTCAGGCAGTGCCAGCCGTGTGAGCCCTTTCAGGACCTCAGCCAGGCCAGTCACAGCTGAGTGGGGCCTCAGGGAGGGTTAGAGACCCCATTGTAGCCTGCAACCAGGGCCTTGGGCTGCCTGGGAGGCTCACGCCACTATCCACCCCACCTGGGCTCCCCCTTCCCTTCTCAAGCCTCAGCAGGACCCCACCAGCCAGGCCCGAGGATGAGAGGGGACGGCCACAACCTGAGAGCTCACTATGTCCACTCGGGGTGTCCTCATGGGGGATGTGCAGCTGAGCACAGTAAGGCTGAGACCCCTGACCTGGGAACGGCCCCAGGGGCCATCTGCCTCCCCCGTGGGGCTGCCGTCATGGAGGACAGAGGTTGAGGCCAGGTCCCTGGGCATCCAGAGGGGGCCAGGGCAGGGGTGGGGCCCCAGCTCCAGGACCCACAGACGGACTTACGACAGCCCAGGAGTCCTCAGACTCAGCCACCACCCAGCAACCACCGGACATCTTCCAGGAGGACAAGGGTCGGCTGGAGTGGCCTGTGAGCCGTGTGGCCCATACCTTGTGCTTCAGTTTCCTCATCTGTAAACCAGGGTCAAATGCCTGCTTGCGGGGATATCGCCTGAGCCTGACCTGCTCCCAGGTCCTGCAGCTGGAGAGCCACATCCGGCACAGTCGGCACTCACACAGATAGGCCCATCTGGTCCCCATGGCCCACTCCCAGCTCAGCAGACCTGAGCACAGCTCCCCCACACCCCACCGGGCACCACGCTAATCCTCTTATCCTTAGGAAGCAAAATTATCACCACTTTTAATTGAAAAATGAGGCTTCCAGGACTCTGCACCCTATGGTGGCGGGAGAGTGATTAACGCAGCGCCCGGCCTCCAAGGAGGCCCATTAATCACATCACTCAGGAGACAACTCGTTAAGCTCTACCGCCAGCTGAGGCGGGGGACACTGGGACCCTCCGAGGGCCTCTTCTGTCCTGTTTCCCACGCAGAGTCCTCACTGGGCTCCATTTCCGCAGACCGGAGGCCGCAGCCTCCTCCTGGATCATGGATGGCAAGGGGAGTCCAGGCAGCTGCCTCCCAATTCATGGCTGCCCAGCAGTCTAGCAGCCTCATCTGTGGAATAGGTCTCATGGGACTCCCTGCAGAAGCCCCTGCAGACCCCCAACAACCCCATGGACCCCTGCCTGCCCCACCCCACCAGCCTCTGCTCTGTCACCCAGCAGGGTCACAGCAGTGTGTGCAGGACTCCCAAGGCAGTCTGGACCCAGACTAGGGCTTCTGACCCGGAGGGTCTAAGTAGACCCCAGAAAAGACCGCTGAAGGAAGTCACTTTGAATGGGCGATGCCGTTGTGACAGCAGCACTGGGGTTTCACTTGGGATGGATCATGTAAGGGAAATGGAGATGGCGGCTGTGGGGGACAGTCACATGGTGGCCAGCTGTTTGGGGAAGGAATGGTGACAACCTTTCCCACAAAGCCACAGCCACGCTGTGCCATGCACACCCTTGCCCCAGGGCCCAGCCCAAGGGCTACTGCTCCCCTGAGGGGTCCCTGGGCTACATGTGCAGGGCCAGGGCTGAGTCTCCGGATGCCACCACGGGGAGTTGCCTGTGTAGGGCCTCAAAGCCAGGGCTCAGCCCAGGCTCCAGGCTGTGTAGCCTCGGGTCAGCGGGCACCCTCCCTGAGCCCTTGTTCCCACCGGTGGAGTGAACCCAGGAAGCAAGGCAGCCCAAAGACGCTTGCTCTGGAGCTCCGAGACAGAGCAGCAGGGCCGACCCATCTGGGGCACACGCACTCTGTCTTTGATTTCAGAGCGGGATCTGTGGAGCCCTGGCTTGGGACTGTGGGTGCCGTTCCACACTCTGACACCCGCCGCCCCCACACCCGGACCACCTCCCAGTCTCAGCCCTGGGACCACCTGGCACTGCCTTATTCACCTGGGCTTGGCCTGGGCACTGAGTCCTTTCGGGCAATGCCAGGCAGGCGGGCCCCAAATGCCGTCACCTCCTGGTCCCCTCCAGCCCAGGAGGACATGGACATGCCACCTCCTCCTGCTCCCACCATACAGAGTCCTGGAAATGAGGCCCAGTAGCTGAGCCTGCAGCTCCCGCAGCAGGTGGGGAGTGTGTGTGCCCACACACGTGCATGCTCACATGTATGTATGTGTATGCATGTGTGCATGCTGTACATGTGTGAGTATGCACACACACGTGTGTGAACGTGCACTTGTCCATGCATGAGTGCGTGCATATGTGCACGCATGAGTGTGAACACATCTGTACATGTGTACACATGTGTGTACGCACATGTGTGTGAATGCATCTGAACATGTGCATACGTGTGCGCATGCATTTGTATATACCCAAATGTGAATAATGTGTACATGTGTACACATGTGTATGTCTTTGTATGCACCCATATGTGAATGTGAACACATCTGAACATGTGTGCATGCATGTGCCCTCTGTGGGCACCCTTTGCTCTGTGATGCTATGCGGGGGCATGTGAGGGCACCGCCCCCTCAGATGGGCATGCTGAGGGTGCCCGCAGAAGACACACACGAGCTTACTCCAGCCTGTGGGCTGCCTTCAGGCACAGGTGTCTACCTGTCACTGGGAAGACATCTTCTTCGTGCCCTTATCTCCTCCAGTGAAAGGATCTCAAATGTGTGCTGATAAGACTGTGGCCCCGCCTGTCCCACCCCTCCATCAGCCTCCACTCTCCCAGAGTAATTAAGATAAATGCGGCTGATAGCGCCTGTGCTCCGCAGGCTACATATCGGCTACAGCCTCACCTGAGGAGGTTTATCTGGCGCTCAGGTAAGAGATCATTTCTAAGAGAGCCGCAGCGTTTGAACAGAAGGAAGGGGAATATTGTGAAATAAATGTCAGGCGCAGAGGCCCCCCGGCAGTGGCAGGGATGTGAGGGAGGGGAGCGTGCTTCTCCTGGGGACTGGGCTCCCTGGGACTGGGACGAGGCCGCCTGGGCATGGACAGGCCAGGACCAGTGTGACATGAACTCGGGACCTGGGCGAGCCCTGAGCACAGGCCAGTAGGCACTGCCAAGCGCCCCCCTGTTTCCAGCCTGGCCATCTGGGGCAACCCAGGACCAGAGCCCCGCCTGGGAGGACAGGCAGGAGGGGTGTCTGACTTAACACACCATGCTCATCAGAGAGTGGCAGGCTGGTGAAGCGGCCATGCAGAGCCATGAAGGGGGTGGGACAGCAAGGGACAGGGCCCCGGCGGCTCAGCTCAGGCAAACACAGCCACAGTGGGCAGGGAGGCTGGAGAGAGTCCGCGGTCAGAGTGGACCCGGGTTGGTGACTCCCAGACACCCTGGGGAGGCGGTGTCAGACCTGGGCTCTGCTTTCCAGACTTGCAGTTCAAGGCAAGCCATGTGTTTCTCCAGCCTCAGTTTCCCCATTTGTGCTGGGTCAGGCCGGTTCCATCCCATGACGTAGATTCTGAGCCTTGTCATCCAAATCAGGACAGGTGACCACGAGGCCTTCTGTCCCTGCCCATGCCAGCTCCACTCCCAGCAAGCTATGAGCCCCCTCCCTAGTCTCTCCCCCGCTCAATGTCCCTCCAACAGCAAGGTGTACCCCCCTGAAAGACCTGTGAGACCCTCACCTGAGGCCATGGGAGGGTCATCGTCAGAGCGGCTTCTCGGGTCACCCTTGCCCTCTCGGCCCCGTTCACAACTGACAACTTCCTCTTCCTATCTCAGCTCAAGACCGGGTCTGGCTTGCCTGCCCCTTGGTGTGGCCAGGGCGCCCCCTCAGGAGGCACAGCCTGGACAGTGACATCACCTCCATATCTCAGTCACCTCATCCGTAAATAGGGAGAATAGCCCAACCGGGCGGCCATGGAGACCGAGGGAGCGAGACCTCGGCACAGGGTCATGCTGGGGCTGGTGCCCGTCCCGATGGCGTTGTGATCACGCAGCATGTTCTAGCGAGCAAGTGTCCATGCAGCCTCGCCTGCCCTGTGACTCCCCCTCCACTCAAGCTGTGGCCTGGCCCAGGCCCTCCTCTGCCAAGAGGAAGGGGCACAGAGAGGAAATGGGCTTGCTCTAGGCCACACAGTGCATGGTGGCAGGTGGGTGGCACGCCATCCTTCCAGTGCCACATCTAGAAAGCAGGGGCAACGGAGGGGCTGTGGTGGGGGAGAGGCCAGGCGTGGGTGTGAGCCTTGAATCACACCCTTTCAAGGGAAGGAGGAGAACAGAGGGTGGGCTGGAGGGGGGGTGGAGAGGGCCAAGGCCTCAAGCAGCTGCTGTGACCCTATGCCACCACACCCACGTATGCAGGGCTGGGAGCAGACAGGAGCCACCCCTGATGCCAGAGGCACAGTGAGGAAATCGGGCCCACTCCTAGAGAGGCCGGGTAGGAAGGCCAGGCTCTTGTGGGGTGGAGGACGAGCTGCTTGGACTCCCAAGAGGCAGCTTCGTGCATGAGCTTTGGTTTCTGTGTGTACGGGCAGACCCAGGACCCGTCAGATCCAACACTTCATTTGACAGTTGGGAAAACTGAGGCCAGGATGCCCAGGGTCACAGGGGAGCTCTGGCTGGACAGGGCACAGGGTTCCCTGGGCCTGGCACTCAGAGGATAGCCACCACAATGTGGGAGAGGACCAGGGAGCTGCAGAGTGGTGGGAACCAGCCGGGGAGTTGCTGCCCACACCTCGCAGGTGCACACACATGAGGGGAGTTCTCACCATGGGAGTCCAGGAGGGCTTCCTGGTAGAGCTATGGCCGCCTTTGGAGCAAACACCTGCTAGCACGTCCTGCTGGTCTTCTGAGGCAACTGGGGCTGTTCTGTTTAACCTTTTGATGGCGACCTGTGAGGTCAGGACCATGACGGTGTCCATTTCACAGATGAGGAAACCACTCAGAGGCTCCAGCCTGGGCTCAGGTCCCACAGACAGAAAGCGCCAGAGCCAGGATGCGAGACCAGAGCTAGCCGGTCCCAGAGCTCACACTGTATAGATGGTCCAGAGGACACGGGAATCAGAAAGATGGTGAAGAGGGGAGGGAAGCACCCCGGGCAGAGGAACTGCTCGAGGAGCCAGGTGGAAGGGCTGGGGCCAGGAAGCCCAGCTCTGGAGGCAGGAGAGGCTGAGCAGGGAGGGAAGGGCAGAGAAGGGGCCGGGACAGAGGCTGGTGGGCAGGGTGGGGGCAGGCGCCCAGCAAGGGGACCTCAGGCTAGTAGGCCCTCATGCCCCCAGGCCAGAACTGCCTGGCATGATCTTGAGTTACCGGAGCTTGGCCAGGTAATGAGGGGCCAGTTACTGTTTCTGAGAGAAAAGGAGACCCTGCGCTCCTCTGGGGCTCCCTGGGGCCAGCCTAGGATCTGGGGATTAGATCTCTTGACTTCAAAGGCGCCCGGCCTGCTGAAACCCACACCAGTGCGGGACACACAGGGGTTTTGCCAAGAGCTGGGGTGGGGGCCAGAACCCCAGGCCAGGCACACGCCACCCGCCCCACTGCCTGAGAACCAGAGACTGGCCCTCCCACCTGGGAGGAAGCACTGGCCGCTGGTGCTGCCACACCCTGGGAGACTGGGGGCAAAACTAGGCCTATGGCCTCAGAATGAGGAGAGCTGAGTTCCACCTCTGGGCTGGCAGGTGGAGGCAGGGCCACCCCCTAGGTGGGAAGAACAGAGTGATGGTCACTGAGACCAGGGCCAAAGTGCAGAGCCACCTTCATCTGGCATGGCAGAAGCATAATTGCCAGAGACCAGCTTTCATGCCCAGCCTGGCCAGGGTCAGCTGTGTGAACTTGGACGTGTGACACCACCTCTCTGGGCCAGGCTCCCTCCTATGTAGCTACTGGTTGACTCTGCCTTTTCCAGTTGGCCTGAGGGTGTGAATCAGTCACACACCACCATGAGTGCAGGACCTGAAACAGCATCTGACACAGTGTGAAGATGTGTGGATGAGTGGGTGGATGGATGGATGGATGGGTGGGTGATGGATGGATGGGTGAATGAATGGGTGAGTGATGAATGGGTGGATGGATGGGTGGGTGATGGGTGGATGAGTGGGTGGGTGAATGTATGGATGGGTGGGTGGGTGATGGATGGATGAATGTGTGGGTGGATGAGGATAGATGGATGAATGGGTGGGTGATGGATGGTTGGGTGTGTGGTTGGATGGGTGGATGAGTAAGTGGGTGGGTGATGGATGGAAGGATGATGGATGGATGGTTGAATGGATGGTTGGATGTGTGGATGGATAGGTGGCTGGGTGGGTGGTACATGACAACAGATATATGGATGGTGATAGATGGATGAGTGAACAGATGGATGGATAGGTGGATGGATGACTAAATGGGTAGGTGAATGGGTGGGCAATGGATGAATAGGTGAATGGATGAATAGGTGGGTGGGTGATGGATGCTGAATGGATGGATGGATGGATGGATGGATGGATGGATGGGTGGATGGGTGGGTGGGTGGATGAATGAATGAATGGATGGGTGATGGATGGATGAATGGATGAATGGGTGGATGGATGGATGAAGGATGGAAAGATGGAGAGATGGATGGGTAGGTGGGCGAATGTATGGAGGGATGGATGGATGGATGGAAGGATGGATGGAAGGATGAAGAGATGGATGATGGATGGATGGGTAGGTGGGTGGATGGGTGGGTGAATGAATAAATGGGTGGAGATGGTGATGTATGGATGAGCTGACATGTGGATTGATGGGTGAATAGATGGATGGTTGAACAGAAGGATGGATTGATGGATGATGGATGGATATGTAGGTGGGTGAATGGATGGATAGAGGATGGATAGGTGGAGATAGTGACGGATGGATGGATGGATGGATGGAAGAAGGGAGGGAGGGATGGATGGAAGGATGAAGGGATGGATGATGGATGGATGGGTGGGTGGGTGAATGGATGGGTAAATGAATGAAAGGGTGGAGATGGTGATATATGAATGGATTGATGTATAGGAGATGGGTGAACGGATGGATTGTTGAAAGGATGGATGGGTAGGTGGATGAATGGATGGATGGATGGATGGAAGGAAGGAAGGATGTAGGGATGGATGGATGGAGGGATGGAGGGATGGACGATGGATGGATGGGTAGGTGGGTGAAAGGATGAATGGGTGGATGGATGGGACCATGTAGCAAAGGCCCCACCATTTTTAGTGGCCTCCTACAGATCCTCCCCAGCCTCCTGCTATTCCTCCCTGGCCTCAGTCTCGCCATGTCTGAGTAAGGGTGACCTCCCTCCTCTGTGATGTTGGACTTCATATTAGGGTTTTGGGATCTCCACACCATTAGGAGGAACATGAGTCAGTTGTCTGTTGTCATGTACCAGGGAGTAACCTGATACCACACAGCCTTGTCACCTCATTTCCAAGGGCCGGGATTCAAGCAGGGCCTAGCAAGGTTGCTGTGGGAATATCAGCTGGGGTTGTAGTGTCATCTGATGGCTCGGCCAGGGCTAGGGTAGCACTTCCAAGGTGGCTGCCTCCCACAGTTGTGGGCCTGAGGCCTCAGCTCCCTTCCTTGTGGCCTCTCCGCAGGGTACTCACGTGTCCTCACACATGGCAGCTGCTTTCCCAAGCGTGTGATCCAAGCACACATGGAGGAAGCTACAGTGCCTGTTATGCCCTGTCTCAAAAGCCACACCCCTCACCTCCCCATGTTCAGGGCACCAGCGAGCATCACCAAGCCCACCCTCCACCAGGCTCCACCTTTTGAAAGGAGGAGGGCAAGGAATGTGCAGACATAGTTTAAGACCACCATGGGGATGTTCATTGGACAGTCTTTGTCCAAATTCTGAACACGCATGCCTTGGCTGCCCCCCTTCTCAGTGTTTGTCTCACGACTCAAGCTCCTGCATTTTCACTGCCATGTTCTGTGAAGGCCACATACGGCAGCACCCAGGGTTCATCCGGAGAGGTCTGGAGACATTAGTGTGGGCCTGCTCTGCAGCCGTGCATGGGCAGGCAGGTGGACAGACGGACGGGAGCCCTCGTGCACGAGTGGACAGATGGACAGGCGAGAGCTCCTCGTGCATAGATAGACAGAGGAACAGACAGATGGGAGCCCTTGTGCAGGGATGGGAGACAGACAGATAGCAGGTCCTCACATGAGGGTGAACAGACAGACAGGAGTCCCTTGTGCAGGGGTGGACAGATGGGCAAACAGGAGTCCTCATGCAGGGATGGACGGATGGACAAGATGGGAGCCCTTATGCAGACATGGGCAGATGGACAGATAGCAGCCCCTCATGCAGGAGTAGACAAACAGGAGACCCTTGTGCATGGGTGGACAGACAGAGTCCCTCATGCACAGGTGGACAGATGGACTGACAGGAGCGCCTCATGCAGAGGTGGACAGACGGACAGACAGGAGCCCCTCACTCAGGGATGGACAGATGGACAGACAGACAGGAGTCTCTCATGCAGAGTAGACAAATGGACAGCAACCCATGGGACTCTCCAGGAGGTGCTGGTACCTGTGAATGTGTGGTGGGGACCAGCAGACCATCAGCTCCCTTTTGTTCCAAGAGGGAATGGTCACCAGCATGTGCTGGCATTTGCATCGAGACCCTGGAAAAAAGCCCAAGAGAACCCCCACATCTGCCCAGCAGGCTGGGGTTCCAGCGAGTGGGAGGAGGCTCCTCACTGCTGGCCTCAGGATGGTGTCTTGAGATTTGGAACATTATGAGTGCATAACCTATGCACAAATACACAGTAGCAAAAAGAAGGGGCAGTAATCACCAAGGCAGCACCAGCCCTGCAGCCTCGGGGTCCCTGGGTGGCTGAGCCCCCACTGCCTTCGGAACTCTCCTGTCTTCCCACAGCCCTGCCCGGTGCCCCCCTCCCAAGCACCACGTCAGTTTTGACACATTTTCCATTTTCTTTGCAGCCAAGTTCTCGTTCCTCTGGAAGTTGTGCGGTGACCTGGCTGAGGGCCCCTGACTGCCCAGGTACGTAGAAGCACAGAGGCTGGCCGACTGTTCTAGCCCAGGCCCCTCCAACCCCCACATCAGCCCTCCTCACCCCACACGGGACAGCCATCAGAGACATGGCTTCGTGGCTTCGTGCCTCAGCTCTGAGCTGGGAGGTTGAGCGGGCAGCATGTCCCTCATGGCAGCCATTGACACAGGTGGCCACATCAGATCAAGCCTGTGTGCACAGCTGTCTTCAAACCAACACCACCAGCTGGGACCCAGGGAAAAATCGCCCCCTCCAGGAAGCTTCCCCGATAGCCCCGGTCTGAGCCCCAACCTACTCCTGAGTTGCCTGGCCAAAGGCTCCAGGCTGTGGTGGTGGTCTTGCCCAAGGGAATGGGGCTTCGTGAAGGGCCCCAGCTGGCTCCCTGAACACCTGGAATGTGTGGGATACAGCCAAGCCCCGAGGCCAGGAGATGGACCATGGGGACTGTGTGGGCCTGGGAGGTGCCCCTCCTGGGAGGACCCCTCACTAACTGAGGCCTAGGGCAAGTCTCTCCCCTCTGTGTGCCTCAGTTTCTCACCCATGAGTCAGGGGTGGCAATGGCAGACAGGTTTACCTTCAAACCTCCATGAGGACCCAGGAAATAGCATGGACCAGTGAGCAGAAGCTGGGCCTCACTGCTGCCACTGCCAAATCATCATATATTCACCCAGCAAACTTTGTCCATGCATCCTTGCCCCAAGCACTCCCAGTCCCCTGGCCCTGGGAGTGGGGCCCAGAGGAGGGGAGAGAACCCTCCCCTGGGCTGATGGGATGGGTAAGGGGCCCAGCCGTGGCAGCAGCCGAGGAGGGAGGGATACCTGGGACCCCCACACAATGTTTCCCTCCTGAGGGCCGCAGGATGGAGCTGGCAGTGCCTTAGGCTGGTGGGTGCTGGCGCCTTGCCCACCCTGGAGACCCTGGCCTGGATCAGGCAGGACACCCCTCCTCAGTGGGGCAGCTCCTGGCTGGTCTCCACAGCAGGGCACTAGCAGGACATGTAGGGGGCCCCTGGGTTCAAGCCCCACTGCTGTGGTCTCAAAGACCCAGAGCTGAGACCCCACTGGAGAGTCCTGCAGCTGAAGGACAGGCCCTCCCCCCAGGGAGGCAGCTGGGTCTCGCTGAAAGGGCCCCAGACTCACCTCCAGCTTCTGGCTACTCTGCCTGCTGCTGTGTGCAAGTCCTTGGGCAAGTCCTCGACCTCTCTGGGCCTGCCATGAGGACCCAGGGGTCCGTGGCAAGGATGGTGCCCCCAGGAGCTGAGCTCTGCCTCCTCTCCCTGTACGAGAGGCAAGTGGCCAGCAGAGGCTCAGAGGAGCCCGACCCCGGGCACCCCACCTACTACATGGCCTGGGCCTGTGGCCCAGGTCTGAGTCCCGTCCACACAGAGGACAGTCCTGTGTGTCATGTGGACAAATGAGACCAAGTGAAGCTGGCCCTGGTGGGGAAGGAGTGGGGCTCCCCTGACAGGTGACCCCTACTACGTGCGAGCTGTGTAGCCTCGGCTCATGGCTCTGTGCTCTGAGCCTCACCTGGGAGTAGCCAGGGAGCCCGAGACCCCAATGTGGGAGAGGACAGGACTGCTGGGCAGGAGCAGGCTTGGGGGACAGGTGGGAGGGATGCAGCCATAGCCCCCACGGCCCCCAAGGCCCCCACGGCCCTGGGACTTCAGCACAGACTCCAGCTCAGTGTTCTCGGGCAAGGACTAGAGCCACGGGGACAGGCCAGAACAGGAGCCCGGCTTAGAGACTCAGAGAGGAGCTGGCACCTTCCAGAACTGGGCGCTTCCCGGGGCAGGGCCCTGAGGCCATCCTGGGGCTGCAGAGGCAAGGAGACCCCAGCCAATGGCAGGGGGCATTGCCATCTCAGACCAGCCTCCGGAGCCTGAGAAGGTGGAGCTGAGCCCAGGCTGGACTCTGCGTGGGGTCTCACTTCCTCTTTGTCTGAAGCCCAGGCTCCTGGCCAGGGTTGTTCCTGCAGGCCGAGAGCAGGGAGGGCTCAGGGGTGTTCCTCTCCCAGCTGCTAGGAGATGCAGGTGACCTCAGACACCAGACCCAGACAGCTCCCACTGCTGCCCACCCCCTCTCTGCCCTTTCCCCTCCCTTTTCCCCTCCCTCTCCTTATCTCCTTTCCTCCCTCTCCCTCCTTCCTCCCTCTCTCTCCCTCCCTCTTCCTTCCTCACCCCCTGCCCCTCCCCCATAGCACCCCTAGCTCAGTCCACAGGACTCGCTCTCTCTGGCTTCTCCAAGGTGCTGTCTGAGAACTTGGGGCTTCTGTGCTGGCTTCTGCCTCCAGCCTGGCCACAGCCTGCAAGGGGAGACCTGAAGCCGGGCGGGGGGAATGCCCAGGTGGGCCCATCCCAGCCCCCACAGCCTGCTCACAGCTGCCCTTTTCTTGCAGGCTCGGCCCAGGACCATGAGAGCAGGCCTTTCCGGGGCCCCCCAAGGGCTGAGGATGGCCGCCTGGCCCACACCCCGCAGCCCCCCGCAGATCACCACAGCCTCCTAGCATCCGGACAAAGGGGCCATGCCCGGGGAGCAGCCCCGAGTGGCGCCACCGCCCACCATGACCGGAGACCTGCAGCCCTGCCAAGCTGCCAGTGGACTGGGGCGCCCCTCCCAGGCCCCCCACAAGGACGATGCAGCAGCCAGCAGGACCACCAAGGGTGTGAGGGTGGCGGGCGGTGGGGCCCAGGCCATGGAGGCCCCTGAGGCAGGACCGAGACAGACTCCACCCCTGAGAGCCCAGGCCCCAGGCAGGCCCCCTGGGAAGGCAGGCAGCCCCCGGGCCCCACCCGGGCGGACCCGCCCCCAGGCTCCCCTGAGTGTCACCAGCTTCAGGGCCAGGCCTGCCCTGGACCAGCCCCCTGAGGTCCTGCCGCTCGAGGCCACCCGGCCTCCAGAGGCAGATGCCCCCCAGGGCCCTGGGCCCGGAGCTCCCCTCAGGTCTGGCATCCCCAGGGCCAAGGCCCGACCAGCCCTTGATGAGCTCGGCTTCCAACGGTGCTTCCAGGAGACTCCCTCCGGCTTTACCTCCACCGACTATACCTCACCGAGCGCCACCCCCGGGCCCCCGCCCCTGAGGGCTCCCCATAGCAGGGGCACCAGCCCCCTCAGGCCGGCCACCTACCCTGAATTCCAGGCCGGCGGGGTCACGTCCTGGCCTCCTGCTGCTGAGAACAGCTTTCCAGGTGCTAATTTCGGAGGCCCCCTGGCCGAGCCTGAGCCCTTTCCTGAAGGCGGCAGCCCTGGGGGGCTCTCCTTCCCATACCCCTTCCCGGCCCTTCCTGGGGCCAGCACAAAGTCCTTCCCTGCAGACACGGCGGGGCACCCCTATGTGCTCACCTTCCACCAGCCCCCAGAGGCTTGGCCAGAGGAGCCAGTGGGCACAGGCCCCACCTTCCCACTGCCCACACAGTCGGCACCCCCACCCCTGCCCTGCTACCCGGGCCAGGCAGGCAGCCTGAACACCTCTGGTGACCTCTCCCCGCCAGGGGCTCCTCACCCGGCCCCTGGCCCCTTCACGGACACTTTGCACAAGAACCTGACCAAAGTCCTTCCTGAAAGACCACCTTCGGCCCAAGCTGGGCTGGGGACCCCAGAGGGGGCCCCCAACTCCCTGCCCCAAAGACTCTTCCCGGTGCAGCCACATGGAGCCGGTGGGGTGGACACCAGCCCGGGGCCCCTGGACACTGAGCTGGCCACCTCCAGGCCCCCACCTGCCCGCCTGCCCCAGCTGTGGGACCCCACGGTGACCCCTTTTCCCACACCTCCCCTGGGCCCCCCGGCCACCACCAGAAGCTTGTTGTTCGATAGCCAGCCCAGCCCAGGCCAGCGGCTCTGCCTGGCCCAGAGCTCCCCACTGCCGTGGCCCCAGGTGCTCCCAACTGCAGGGCCAAACCCCCACTCACTGGAAATGTTGAGCCCACTGCCCTTCCCTGCAGGGGTTCCCGAGTGGCAGGGGGCTGGCCAGGGCGGCCTGGGTGCTGTCAACAAGACGCATGGGCCCAGGGAGAAGTTGCCCATCGTGAGGGGCAGCCCAGGTCAGCCAGGCAGCTCCCCAGGTCTGTTCCCCTACAATGGGCTGAAGGACTCTGCAGCTCAGCCCCTGTTCTTTGGAGTGGCCCAGCCTCAGGCCTCACCCCGAGGGACGCCCGGCCTGCCCCCGTCTCGGGTGGTGGGCGCCTCCCCCAGCGAGTCTCCGCTGCCCTCCCCCGCCACCAACACGGCCGGCAGCACCTGCTCATCCCTGTCCCCGCTGTCCAGCAGCCCAGCCAACCCCAGCTCGGAGGACAGCCAGCTCCCCGGCCCGCTGGGGCCCCCCGCCTTCTTCCACGCACCTGCTCACCACCAGGACGCCAGCAGCCCCTTCCCGTCCCCCGAGGCCCCGCACACCCGGCCTACCCACTACCAGCCTGAGCTGGCCAAGGCCTTCTCCTTCCCCACAGACAGGCTGGGGACTGACACCACCTTCCGGGGCCTGGAGGAGGGCTTCCCCCGTGCCCCACCCCCCTATGCTGCTCACCACTTCTCCCTGAGCAGCGCCAGCCTGGACCAGTTGGATGTGCTACTTACCTGTCGGCAGTGTGACCGCAACTACAGCAGCCTGGCTGCCTTCCTGGCGCACCGGCAGTTCTGCGGCCTGCCCCTGGCCAGGGCCAAGGATGGCCCCCAGCAGCCCCAGGACACTCCCAGAGTTCCCACTGAAACACAGTCAGGCATGATCCACCCTGCAAAGGCCGGCCCCTTCCCACTGGCCGGGGACACCCAGGCAGATGACAAGGATGACTCCCTGAGGGCAGGTTTCTTGCCTGGCCTATCCACCGCCCCCTTCCCGCTTCCCGCCACAGACCTGGACATGGAGGATGAGGCCAAGCTGGACAGCCTCATTACCGAGGCACTCAATGGCCTGGAGTACCAGTCAGACAGCCCTGAAATCGACAGCAGCTTCATCGACGTCTTTGCTGACGAGGAGCCTTCCGGGCCCAGAGGCCCCGGCCCTGGGCAGCCCCCTAAAAACAAGGCAGTGGCTCCAGAGGACAGAGCCCAGTCCCTGGTCACAGTTAGCCTGCCAGAGCCCCGTGCGGCCTGCCCTGGGGACAGGGGCCACTCGGCCCGCGGCAGGTCCAAGGCTCGCGCCCTGGGCCTGACACCCACAGAGGCAGATACGCCCGGTATGGCCAGGCAACAGGGGAGGGGCAAGCAGTTTAAGCTGTTCCGGAAAGAGCCGGCCATGGCCGAGGCCATCGAGGGGACCAGCGAGGGTAGCAGAGTCACCCGCCTGAGGCCCAGGAGGAAAGGCAGCCATGCAGAGCGGCCCTCGCCCCGGCCCCGGGATCTCCGGACCCAGGAGCCCCAGAACCGCGCAGACCCTGGTGACCCGGTCCCTGGAGACCCCTTGCTGCTCGAGGAGCCTCGGGGAACCCAGTGCCTGCACCTGCCCCCCAGGAGGAGAGCCCGGGGCGGCACCTGGAGCAAAGAGCTCATCTGCAAGATCGTACAGCAGAAGAACCAGCTGCACCGGCGCCAGGTGCAGCAGGCCCAGGGCACCAAGGCCTCTGCATCCAAGAAGCCCCAGCCCGGCCAGTGCGACTTGGCCTCCGAGTCCGAGGAGGACGAGCGTCCACGCCTGCGGGTCCCCGGCTTCAGAGGCCGACCCCGCCATGGCTGCCAGCGGCGGACCCGGGGCGAGAAGAAGAAGGATGTGGACTTGCCCCCAGCCCCCCGGGAGGATGGAGAATCCCAGAAACCCATGAAAGTCGTGAGGCAGGAGGCCCCGGAGAATGGCACCCCTGACTCCGTGGAGCCACGCCAGCCATGCCCAGGCCCCTGCGAGAGCCTTGAGGCCCAAGGACCACTAGACAGCCTGGAGGCTGGGGTAGCCCCCATGGAAGGAGGCCCGGAGTGTGTTGACACCCCCTTGGTGACCCCTGAGCAGCCCCTGCAGGTTCCTGCCAACACTGAGACCCCAGAGGAAGCCCACCCATCACAGGACGTCCTCCGAGAGACCACGCAGCCTGAAACTGCCAGAGAGTCACCCCCAGGCACAGCAGAGCTTGCAGAGGCATCCAGTCCCTCCACAGCCCCCTGGGTGGAAGGAAGCCCCAGCCCCCTGGCCCCAGAGCCACCACAGCCCAGCAGGGAGGACACTGGCGGAACCAAGGGAAGCCTCCCCAACGTAGTGCCCCATGGGAGCCCCCCAATGCCAAGTGCAGGCTGTCTGCTGGGTGCCCCTGGGGGCATGAAGCCCCCCTTCTCCCCCAACAGAGAGGACGTCCCTGCCTGCCAGCTTCCAGGGCCTGCGGCCAATGCCCTAAACACTGTCTGCCCCGAGCCCGGCGGCCTGTTTTCAGAGAGCCCTCATCTTGGTTACAACCCTGCTCATGTTCATGGGGACCCCGTGGGGGTTCCAGTTTCCAAAAAGGGACCCCAGCCCTGCATCAACGACCCTGGCACTTTGTTCCTTGGACCCAGAGACCCAGCCGGCGACTTCCCAGAAGGCCTGTGCCGCAAGCCCTCTGACCAGGATGCACCGCCAAACAGCTGCCCCTCCCTGTGCCAGACTGATACGGGCACCAGCTCCCTTGAGCCAGAACCACCTCAGAACCCACCTTACATGGTCGAAACAGACCCAGGCAAAGCTGGGTCACCATTAACCCTGGAGTCCATGTCCCTCTTTTCGGGGCTGTCTGTGGACGGATTCGACCCGGCCCTCGACGCCAGCCTGCCTGCAAGCAGGAATGCCCACGTGCCGTTCCCATGCACGGACTCTCCCCAGAGGAAAGCCCAGTTGGAACCACCGAACCCCGCATTTCTACTGCTTGAGGACGTGTCTCTGGCGCGGCCCAGTCTCTTTCCTGACCTCCCAGGGGAAAAGGAGCTCAGCAGGAAGTGTCCCTGTGAAGGGACAGCACCCCGGCATACCCCCTTGCCTGGAGGTGGAGGCGAGTGCAGTGCACCCTTCATGGGTCACTTGTCAGAGGACGAGCTGGAGATTCAGAAGCTGGTGACTGAGTTAGAAAGTCAGCTGCAGGGGAGCAAAGGCACTCCTGGGGCCCCGGGAGAGCTTGCAGAAGATGAGCTTGCGATCAGGGTAGACTCGCGCCCAGGGACAGAGTCAGTCTCTCCTCTGCCCACCCGCCAGGCCACCTCACCCCACAAGGCCACACTCCCAGCGGTCGACCTCACAGTGGTGGAGGAGTCCAGTTCACTTGGGAAAGGTGTGGACACAGCCGTGGCCACCATGGAAGGGAGGCCCCAGGGGGCATGGCCCTCACCAGCCTCATTCCACCGGGGGGAGGCAGCCCTTCCCCCTAGCGCCCACGAAGACCCAGTTTCTGGGCCTTCTTTTGGCCCCACAGGGGCCAGCCTCAGTGGCAGAGTCTCCAGGATGGAACTGCCCCAGGCAAGGGACCATGGGATCTTCCCAGATGCTGGCTCACTGGACTCCTCTGAGCAGCCGCAGCCCCTGCGGGGCACCAGTGACTTCGCAAGGGGCAGCCCATGTGGTGAACTTTCCTTTCCTGAGAACAAGGGGGCTGCCGGGCCACACAGGAGTGAGGCTGCCCTGCCATCTCCCTGTGATCAGAGAGGAGGGCTCACCCCAGAGCCTCATGGGGTGCTTGGACCCAGCCTAGAGACCCCCATGCTGGAAGTAATTGGTGACCACATTGCCCGCCCGGCCCCTGACGTGGTGCTCCAGGGAGGTGGGTTTCTGCCTCTGGATGCCATCTGGCCCCCTGGTGCCCACCACGGTGAGGCTCCCCAGGGACACTCTGCAGGGGCAGGCGGGTTGCTCCACGCCACAGCAGGGACACCTGGCCTCAAGGGTAGTGAGTTTGTGCCATCAGGGACCTCGCAGACGGTCCCCCAAGGCAGGGAGGTCCGGGGTGCCCCTGCGCCAAGTCCTGCCTGCGTGCCCAACGCAGACCCTGGTGGGAAGCTCCGAGATCCAGCCTCAAGCCCCCGAAGCCAACTCCAGTTCTCAGCGACCAGAGCAGCTGAGCATGAAGACACCATCCAGGGCTTGCAGGGGGCACTGGCAGCTGATCCTCAGAGCCCTCAGCGAGAGGGCCCCTCACATCTAGAAGGGAACATGGTGAAAGGTGGGAACGGGGCCTGTCGCCCCACCCTGGGTTCTCCGGGGCGTGTGCAGGAGACAGCTGTCCCTACAGGGGCTGGACATCCACTGGGGCCTGAGAAAGAGAGTCATCGACGTTCACCTGGCCAAGCCAAGGAGCCCCAGGGCCTAGGCAGAGCCAGCCAGCTTCATGCAAAAAACCGGGGGATCCCAGGACAACCAGAGAACCTGGCCTTGGCCATTGCAGGTCCTGCCAGGGGTGTGGCCCCACTGGAGTGGGTACCCGGGGGAAGCAGGGCCATCTCGGGCCTTCAGAGTGAGGCACGGCCCACCCCGAGCCCCACCTCCCCAGATAGAGGACACCCCTCACTGGCCTGGACAGAAGCCCACATGCAGAACAGACCTGCAGACTGGACTCCAGAGAAGGTGCCTGCGAGGGAGAGCCCAGCCCTCTCCATCGGGGGCCTGGCCAACCCGGTTCCATGCAGCCTCCAGCACCTGTCCCAGAAGGACCCGCCCCCCTCGCCTTCCAGTACCTTCCAGAGTGAACTGAGGGGGCTGCTCCCGGCACCTCCATCCTGCAGGGACCCTCCCAGCCCCCTGCCAGTCTGTTCTCCCACCTGGGCACCTTGGGCCAGGGCCAATGGTGTCCAGGATGCCAGGGCTGGATGCTCCCTCGCGACTCTGACAACAAGCCCCTGTGGCCCCAAGGAGACGCTGGCACACCATCCCCTTTTGGGGGCCAGTAGTTTCCTGGAAGACCCTCCCCCACAGCAGCCTGGCTCCATCCATGTCCCTACCTCCACCTGTGGGGGGGACGGCCCCCAAGATGGCACGTTCAGAGCTCTAGAGGATTCCAGAAAAGAACAGCTGAGGGATGCCACTCCCCCAACCCCCACAGGCACCATCCCCCCCGGAGGGAACACTGAAGCTGCTGGCCTGTCCAGCATCCCCACCCAAGTCGAGGCTGAGGCGGTCAGAGAGCTCCGGACACCAGACACGCATGGCAGTGGGAACCCTCTTCCCACCAGCCTCGATGGTACGTCCAGGGACCCCTCCTCCTGCTCCCCAGGCAGTACCACCCGCAGGGGAGACCAGAGTGTCACGGCTGAGCCCACGGACCCTCCTACACTGGGAGCTGTGGGGCCAGACTCCCACGCCAGCCCGGCAGGTGCAGCAGGGACCAGCAGTGGGGGATGGCAGGCCCCGGGGCCATCTGAGGCAGGGCGCTCTGGCCTCACGAGGGTGCACCAGGCAGCCTGCCCTTCCCAGGGGCTCTGCTGGGATGGAGCCATGCCCCCAAGCAGTGCAGCCAGTGACTCCCGGCCCACCTTGCCCCAGAGTCACAGAAAGGTCTCCCAGCAGACACCCCAGGACCTCAGGCAGAGGCCTGGTGCCCCTAAAAAGAAGCCCACAGCCACAGAGAATGGCCACTGGAAGGGCCTGTCCTCACACGCGCCGCCTGTGACCTGCGAGGTCTGTGCAGCTTCCTTCCGCTCCAGGCCGGGTCTGAGCCGGCACAAGGCCAGGAAGCATCGGCCACCTGGGGCGGCCGCCTCCCCAGCAGGCCCCGCAGCCAGGCCTGGCCAGCAGCCTCTGGGGCCTGCAGCTCAGACATGCCAGCCCCCTGGGAAGAAGAGCCGCAGGGAGAGGCCCAGCTACCCACCAAGGGGCCCCAACCACATCACTGGACTGCCTGCCACTCAGGGCTCGCCAGGGACACCTGGGACACTCGGCTCCCCACCTGGCCAGCAGCCTCACTTCCTAGCCCTGACTGAGGATGGGGAGGGTGTGAAGGCTCTGGCCTCAACAGGGGAGGATGTGAAGACCCTGGCCTCAACCGAGGAGGTTGTGAAGACCTTGACCTCAATAGAAGCGGTTGTGAAGGCTCCTGTCTCAACTGGGGAGAATGTGAAGACTCCAGCCTCCAAGCCCAGAGGACCAGGCCAGCGGAAAGACAAGCCTCATCCCACACGGGCTGAGAAAAGGAAAGGCCAGAGGAGGTGCCAAGACCCCACAAAGCCCCCCAGCTGCTCGGAGGGGAGACCAGAGGGGAGCGGGGGAAAGCGGAGAGGGAGACGGCTCCGAGGGGAGTGCCCAACCCGGGCCCCTCTCAACATGAGCTCAGATGGGCTCAGCTCCCAGACAGCCACCACAACTGCCAATCACCCAGCCCCACCTTGCTGCAGCCTCGGGCCAGATGGAGGGCCTGAGGTAGCCGGGGGACAGCCACCTGGCCCGGCCACACCTGGGCCCAGAGGGACAGGGGGCGTCACAGGGACAGACCTGGAGGCACTGTGTGCAGAGGAGACTCCAGCCCGGCCACTGCCTGAAGGTCAGATGACATGTCCAGGGAGAACAACGGGCACATCTCCTGGGGACCAAAAGGGGGCCGCAGCGAGGGTGCTCTGGGGACCGAGCAAAACCGGGGTGCTGGGAATCAGTGAAGAACCATCCCCGGCAGCCAGGAGCGAGCCCCCAGAGCACAGCCCAGGCGTAAAGGGTAGGTCTAGCGAGGATGACCGGGAGGGGGACGGGCCCCCCTTAGGCCCCCCAGGTTTTCCAGAGAGTTCCAGCTCTGCAGCAGGTTGCACCAGCAGTAGCCACCCCCAAGGCCTCCTGGATGCCCCAGATGCCCAGCGTGGTGACCAGAGGCCCGGCGACCTCACTCCCGAAGCCCCCAGCCTGGGCCCCGGGGACCCCCTGAGCCTGTTTGACGACGAGGTCTCCTTCTCCCAGCTCTTCCCTCTGGGCGGCCGCTTGACTCGGAAGAAGAACCCACGTGTCTACGGGAAGCGCTGTGAGAGGCCCGAGCGCCCACGGCTGCCCAGGCCCAGCGAGGATGGGGCCAGCTCTATGCCTTGCGCCACACACCTGCCTGGTGACCTCAGCGACTCCGGCTCCCTGTGCCTCTGCCAGGAGGACCCATGGGAGGACGAGGAGCCCGCGGGCCTGCCCCAGGCCCTCCTCCTGGGCAGCTTCCTCAGCAGAGACATGCCTGGCATGGAGCCTTGGGTGCCTGACCTCGACCTGTGGGCTCCGAACCCCAGCTGGCAGCCATGTGCAGAGAAGGCACCCTCCTGTGGCCCCGAGGACCAGACAGATGCCATTCCTGAGCTACACGTGGTCCCGGCGGCCTGGCGTGGCCTGGAGCTGCAGGGTCCCGGGGAAGACACAGCCTCTTCCCTGGGAGATGTGAGCCCCGAGCCCCCCAGCCTGGAGAGAGAGCACCTGGACGGAGGGTTGCCCAGGGACTCCAGCCTGCTGCCTCTGCCAGCCGCCGAGTTGGAGGCACTGGGCACCAAGCTTGAGATGCAAGAGCTGTGTTTCCTGGGGCCCTTGGAAGGCGCTGTCGGTGTACCCAGTACGAGCTTCTTGGACTTGGAAGCCATGGTGGGCTCACAGGAGCCGCGGAGCCCGAGGACAGAGGAGGCCACTGGGGTGGGGCAAGCCCAGGGAGGGCCACAACCAACCAAGGGCAGGCGGGCCCCCTACAAATGCCGGGTGTGCTTCCAGCGCTTCCACGGCCTAGGCGAGCGGGATTTGCATGGGCTGATGCACTCGGCCGCACCGCCGCCCACCTGCTACATGTGCGTGGAGCGCAGGTTTGGCTCACGCCAGCTGCTGCGGGGGCACTTGCAGGGGCGCCATGCGCGGGGACGGGTGGGGCCGTGGGCCTGCGGCATGTGCCTGCAGGAGGTGGCCGACGTCTGGATGTACAACCAGCACCTGCGGGAGCACGCTGTGCGCTTCGCCCGCCGGGGGCCAGCGCGCCGGGCCCTGGGGGGCCTGGATGGCGGCGACGTCTCGCACTTGCTCAGCTGCCTCCTGGAGCCCAGGCTGCCCGAGGGCGGGCCCGCCCCCCGCGGCATTGAGGCCAGCCCTGGGGAGGCGCTGGCCAGCGAGGACCCTGACCCCACCCCAGGCCCCCCTGAGGCATCCCCCTGCCCGGTGCCTCTGCCGCTGCCCCGGGCCGCCACAGTGCCCACACCCTGCAGGGACCCAGCCCGCGACTGTCACCACTGCGGCAAGCGTTTCCCCAAGCCCTTTAAGCTGCAGCGTCACCTGGCGGTGCACAGCTCACAACGCGTCTACCTGTGTCCGCGCTGCCCGCGTGTCTACGCACAGCCCTGCGAGCTGCGGGCGCACCTGGGCACGGTGCACGGGCTGCAGGCACGGCCAGAGCCGCCGCACACCCCGCTGTTCACCTGCGAGCTCTGCGCCACCGTCATGCGCATCATCCGGCGCTCGTTCGCCTGCAGCGCCTGCAACTACACCTTTGCCAAGAAGGAGCAGTTCGACCGGCACATGGACAAGCATCTGCGGCGCGGCCAGCCACCCTTGGCGCTGCGTGGAGGGAGGAGGCCGCAGGGCCCCGGGCCAAGGGCGCCTGCCCCCGAGGGCGCACTGCCCAGCAAGCGGCGCAGGGTGACCGTGCCTGGCACCGATGGGCCGGTGGTCCTGAGCAGCAGCCCCACCCCGAGCAAGGTGCTCCTCTCAGCCCTGCTCCAGCCCGGCCCTGAGGTGGCCTCCCCCACCAACAGGGGATGGCCCGAGACCCAGGAGGCACCCGCAGACCTGGGGGCCCACCCAGCCAGGGGGTGCGAGCCACCATCTGACCTCCAGGAGCGACCACCCGCATCACTGTCTCCCGTTCCGGCTGTCTTAGCTGACAGCAGAGGTGGCTGCAAGCCGGACAGAGCCCTGGAGAGGCCAGAGGATGAGGCCTCCCTGGGCAGCCCCCAGCCTCCTCTCCAGCAGACCCTCCTGCTGTCCCAGCCGGGTGCCAGAGGCCGAGTCGTGGAGGGACAGAGGGTTTCGCTCCTGCTCCCTGAGAAACACAGGGCCCCAGGCACCCGGGGTGAGTGTGCCGCTGACCATTCCCAGGAAGATCCCTCCCTGCTCCAGGGAGAGAAGCAGGCATCTGCTGGTCACACGGTGCCCCAGGGGACCACGGGGCGCCTCTCCCACAAGGGCAGTTCCACCACGCCGAGGGGTTGCCAGGACTCCTCCAAGGAAAGGCCGGCCAAAGCCCCCCTCAGCAAAGTGTCCAAGTTCCCAGGACACCCAGGGAAGGCCTCCGGGAGTCTGGTGCCCAGAGAGCCAGCCCGAGGCTCTGGGAACAAGACAAAGCCCTCGGTCCTCAAAGCCAAGCCAGGCCCCAGCTTCCAGGGCAGTGGGGGCCCTCGCCCTGGCACAGAGACCAGAGGTGGTGGCCGGCCTCAGCCAGCCAGCAGGCAGCTCCAAGGTGAGACGGCCAGCACCCCAGCCAAGCCCGGCTTCTCCGACCGGAGCCCCGCACCTGACAAGCCTCCCGCACGGGCCCAGATCAAGAGCTGCACCAAGGGGCTCAGGGAGGCGGGTGATCCCAGGGAGAAGGGGAGGAAAGGCCAGGGGGGGCCAGCCAGGACTGGAGGTGTGGGGAGCTCAGGGAGTACTCCCTGGGCCCCCAACAAGCCCCCCCGCACCCCACGAAAGCAGGCAGCTCCCAGCCGCGTGCCCCCCACCAAGCCCAGACCCATCAGCCAGAACAGCAGGCTGGGGCCGCAGCCCTCAGGGCGGCAGAAGGCGGAGCCCGACCATACCCACCCACAGGAGGGCTCAGGCAAGGCCTTTCCCCCGGTCAGACCCCCACTCAGGCTCCCCAAGAGGGGCAGAACTGTCCACGGTGCTGAGCCCATGGACCTCCGAGGCCACCGGACTGCTGAGGCCCAGAGCGACCTCCTCAGCCAGCTCTTTGGGCAGAGACTGACCGGCTTCAAGATCCCCCTCAAGAAAGACACCTCCGAGTAATTTATAGGAGCAGGTGCGGGGCGGGCGGGGCTGCCCACCCTGGCCTGCACCCACCCTCTGAGATGGTTCGCCCTGTGGCCACCTGACGTATCCTTAGAGCTGAGACTGTGATGCTTTCAGCAGGGCCTGGAAGGCTGGGGTGAGGGACGGGCAACTGCAGCCCCTTGGAGGCCTCGCAGCCGTTTTCTTGGTACTGAGCACTTGAAGAGGAGCAGCCCGGCCGCCGCACCCCCACCCCTCGCCTCCTGCCAGCCCTGTGCGCCCTGTTGGGAAGGTCCCAGATGCTGGCGAACCCAACATTTGAAGATTTGCACAGCCCTCCCCCTCCCCCATCTAGCAGGGAAGTAAGTTGAGGCAGCCAGTGAGATGGTGGTGTCCCTCTTAGTCCTGCTGCTGCTGTTGCTGGAATTCCAAAGTGACCTTAGAAGCCACCGAGGGCGGCAGGCTCCCGACGCAGAAGAGTCATGTCTGAGCCACCTGGTCCCAAGAGTACAGCAGACTCCTCCCTCTGACCCTACAGTCAGGCCAGCCTCTGCTCCCGCCCGGCCCCCACACACCTCGGCCAGGGTGCCGGGCTCCCCACGGAACATGGTGAAAGCCCCTCCGCCGATCCCCCACGGAATCCCATCCCCATGACCACCCCCGCCCTCTCCCCAGCCTCCACAGCCTTGTTTTCCAGGGCCTCCCTCCCGGATGGAGCTCTGGGCCTACGTATCAGCAATTAGACTGAAGTATCTGGTGCTATTTTCATGTTGTAATGTGAACACAGGTGTCTTTGAGTTTTTTTAAATAGGGAATTGGGTGGGGGAGACAGGGCTGAGGGGAGCCCCAGATGACCACATCAAGGGCATAGGGACCCCCGGGGGTAAGTCTCCCCACACCCACTGGACCCCGGGCCCCAGGTCTGAGCAGCCGCATGGGACACTCAGGACCGCCCCCCCGTCCCAGCGGTGTCCCATGTGCTGGCATGACCCGAGACCGGTGCCCATGTGCTGTCACAGACACATGTGTTCAGGAGTGGGGGTAGATGCTCCCCTCTTCCCGGGACTATCCAGAGTTGCTGGCCAGTTGGCTCTGTTTTTAGTCTTGGCTTGAGCGTTGTGTATGAGCAAAGTGTGTATTCTGATGTGTGAAAACAGTAAAATCGGGCAGCCTCTCCCTTCTGGAAGTTACTGTGCAACGATGTACGCAGACCTGGGGACCCCGAGGTCATGCTGTGAACGTCACGGCCAACTCACCTTCAAATATAGCCCACTATTTTCACAGAAAACCTCCAGATTGTGCGGCGTCTGTCCTCCCGTTGGGCCCAGAACTTGGCTCACATGGGTCTGCGCTGGCTACCACTTCCCCGGGGCCATGGTGGGCCAGGTGCGGGAGATGTCAGCACCATGATGCCAGCTGAAGGAGGGAGCCAGGGGCCACACCAAGGAGAGCTGGGCAGGATCTTGCCAGCAAATTCCAGCAGGAGCAGGGTGCCCCTGGGACACTTATAAAAGCACAAATTTCAGCTGGGCAGGGTGGCTCACACCTGTAATCCCAGCATTTTGGGAGGCCGAGATAGGAGGATCACTTGGGTCCAGGAATTTGAGACCAGCCTGGGCAGCATAGCAAGACCTCATCTCTGCAAAAAAAATCAAAACATTAGCCGGGCCTGGTGGTACGCACCTGTAGTCCCAGCTACTCGGGAAGCTGAGCACAGGAGGTAGAGGCTGCAGTGAGCCATTATCATGTCACTGCCCTCCAGCCTGGGCAACAGAGTGAGACCTCGACTCAAAAAAAGAATGGGGGAACGGGAAGGGGAGAGGGAGAGAAGGAGAGAGAGAAAGAGCATGAATTTCAGTGCAGGGATGGGATGAAACAGTGGGTTTTTAACAAGAATCATGAGACCAGGCAAGGTATACCCCCCACGTACAGGAGGGAAACCAAGGCCCGGGAGAGAGGGGTCTAGAAAGGGCCATAGCCTTTGTGTTTGAGTCTTTCTACCCATTCAGCCCTGGGGAATGAGCAGATGTGGCCCTCTAGGGGGCTCCAAACAGATTGCTCGGGGCATGGAGTACATCTAGGGGGCTTTGGTCCCCAGTGAAGGCCTTAGGTAGAGGGGCTGGAGGGCAGGACCAGGAAGGGGGAGGAAAGGGCCTTGGGCCTGCACAGGGATTGCGGTCAAGGCTTGGGTCAGAGGGGTCTGTCCGGGCAGTGTATGAGGAAGGGGGTGGACCAGGGGGAGCCCTGGGGACCCCACTGGAACCACAGCCTGGGCGTCCCCTCCTGCTCAGCTCAGCCTGTTTCAGCCGGGCCCAGCCCTCAGTATCCCCGTCACCCAGGACTGTGAGTGATCCACCCTAGGCAGATGCTGCGGGTGGGCATGCATGGCACGTCCGCCAGCCTCGGGCGCTGACGCTGAGGATGGCTGCACCAAGCCATGAGCCCGCCAGGGATGAGCGTGAACGCACCCCGCTCCACCCCATCCTCAGCCCCCTCCTCCTGTGTGGCCCCAGACCGCCCTGCAACTAAGATCCATGGCGTGGATGGTGCCCACCTGGCCACCAGGTGGCAGCATTCACCCAGCCAGGGGACTTGGCCTCACCCACACAGTGCACAGGCCCAGACCTCCACGCAATGAGGTGAGCAGGCATGCGGACACCCACGGCACCCACACCACAGCCTCACCACGCGAACGCTCGGGGCACACGGACACACACACGAGTGTCCACATGTGGACACACAAACGCCTGCCCTGCCCCCGGGACACACACAGGTACCTGCTGGTCCGCACACACCGACATAGGTGCGAGTGACCAGGGTGAGCCTGGGTGTAGGTCCCTGCAGGCCTCCCTGAAGGACATGTGGAGCTGGAGGCCATGTGGGGGGATACAGGCCACGCCCTGTGCAGGGGCTCCCTGCAGATGGGGTGACCCTGTCCCAGCCCGGGACAGTCACTGTCCACCACGGAGACCCAGTCCCACCCCGGACTCCAAGGCCGGCACCCCACCCCTATGTGCCCATTCCCCACGACTGCAGGCCCCCTCCTGGTCCCACACACTGCTCCCCCCCACCCCCAGGCCACCTGAGGTATGCAGGGGAGGCCAGGGAAGTGGAGCAGAAAGACCTGTGGTGGCCATGTGTCCTACAGTGAGCCCTGCAGATCCCAAAGCCTGACCTCAGCTGCCCAGGACACGGGAGGGGCAGAGGCACCTGGGATGAGGGAGACACCCAGGGTGGGCCGCATGTGAGGGGCTCCTGGTGCTCAGCCTGGGGGAGGCAGCGGGAAGAGAACACGTGGCATGAACGGCAGGCTCAGCAATCCCCCATCCCCCATGGCCGTGCAGAGAGGAGGTTTGCCAGACAGGCCCAGGATCTTAGGGGTAGAGGCCTGTCCACCACAGGGACCAGACAGGGGAGAACCCAGTCTTCCCCAAAAACGCGTAGATGGCGGGAAGACGCAGGCGTGAAGGATTATGCAGAGATGTCCACCAGGGCAGGGCTGTGTCCTTGTGATGTTGGCCCATGTCAGGGTTCCCTGAGGTGTCCCCACAAGGCGGAGGAACTTGGAGGCCTATGGGGAGCTCGCCCCTGCCCACGCCCTCTGACCATGTGCTGCGTGTGGGACACAGATCCAGCCAAGACGGATGACTCCAGTCCCTGCATCGCCCCTCCCAGGTGTGGGCAGAGGGCCGGTCACGCCAGGTTTCCGCCGGGAAGTCAGTGAGGGGGACGCTGGGCACCTGCCCTTGGGGCCACAGTCCCCAGTCATCTGGGGGATCACAGCCCTCGGGGTGGCTACACTGAGGCCCACACTAGCTCCCCCAGGCCTGCCCTGGGCCAGGGCACTCAAAGCCATGGCTCCATTCCCACAGAGCAGGGTCTGTCTCGCGGACTGGCCAGTGTGGCCTTGGGTGTGGCCTTGTGGGCTGTGTCTCAAGGCCACCGGCCTCCCTCCCCCCAGGGCCCCAGGCAGAGAGAGGGGGCAGGATCTGGCTCTACCGGGGGCCCAGGATTTGGCTGCCTCTGGGGTCAGGCAGAGAGTTGAGCGGGGAGGCACATGCATTTCGCCAGTGCCATGAGATCCCTGGAGAACTCTGGGCATGGATGGGAAGCCTCAGGCTGTCACGGCCCATCTAGGCCTCCATGTCCCCACCCGTGCAACGGGCTCAAGGGCCACCAAGCCCAGCCCTGACCCTCCAAGCTCTCTCCTGGAGCTCAGTCCAGGCCCAGCAGCCTGGGGTGGATCCCACACTCCTGACTCAGTTTCCCCTCTGTAACACAGGTTCCATAAGCTCTCCCAGGACTGCTGTGGAGTGAGAGGGAGTGCATTGGTGACCATGGGGCTCATGCCCACCAGTGCACACCCTCAGGGCTCACAGGGAAGCAGACGTCCAGCACCCCCTGCGGTGGTCTGGATGTGCTGCAAGCACCAGTGATGGCTCCACAGTGCTCCTGACTATGCCTTGCTCTGGCCTTCTGTGTCCCTAGGACCCTGCAGAGATCTCACAGCCGGGCCTGGGCCTGCCCTCCACTCTGAAGCTCCTCCCACCTGGCAGGAGAGGCCGGCGATGGGCAGAGTCTGTCTCCAGCACGGCCTGACCTGGCTCCGCGTGTCCCCTAAGCTCTGCTGGAAACCAGGTGGCCTCCCCCAGGACCTCTCCCCACACCCTGAATAACCAGCCACCATGGACCATGGTGCATCCATGTCTTACCCAGGGTACCTCTCCCCGGCTGTGAGACCACAAGCGACCTGCTCTCCCTGTTCCTAAGCAGAGAGCCTGGTCGTGGCTCTGGGTGCATGGCTGCCACATGCTGCCCACTGCCCACAACCTCCCCGCCAGCACTGGCCATGGCCGCGTATCACGACAACTCCCCCCACCCCCCACCAGTGGTGGAAATAAGGGCTTGAGACAGTCCTGACTATGGCCTGCAGGGGGCTTCCCCTCCCATCCCCCCCAGGCTCATCCAGCCCCTCTGGTCAGTGAGCAGGTCATCCGGTGAGGGCTGAGCCTCACGCTCCAAATGAGCCTTCACCCTCGAAGCCCCAGACCAGGTTTTCTCAGCCTGGCACCCTCTGCACACAAGGCCCATGTGCCCCATCCACTCCATGTGCATCCATCTGCGACATCCTATAGGCCAAGTCTGGTCATGTGGCCACACAGCCAAGCCCAGGGCCTTGGAAAGCCCAGTGTGGACAGGGCCTGGAGGGGCTGAGCCTGAGCCCATGGCCTGCCTGAGCCCTCACCACCCACCTTCCACGGCACCCTCCCCAGATGGACATAGACCTGCTCCCTCTTTCCCTCCAGCCTCCACCTAATGCCGCCCTCTCTGTGGGGTCTCCCTGGACACCCTGTAAGACGGGAGCCTCCACCCTACCACCTCCCCTGCCTTAGGCCTGTGTTGGGGAGGACAGGGTCTCACTCTGTCACCCAGGCTGGAGTGCAGGGGCATGATGACAGCTCACCGCAGCCTCAGCCTCCTGGACTCAAGTGATCCTCCCGCCTCAGCCTCCCACAGTGCTAAGACCACAGGCGTGAGCCCCCATGCCCGGCTGCCTCTGCCTTTTTTATGGTACGTCCTGTAGAACCTCCCAGCGTGTGCCACTGGTCACTCATGAACATTATCTGTTATCCTCCCCCACTAGACTCTGCCCCACAGTGACGAGTGGGTGTGGTGTTCACTGCTGCAGCTCAGGGCCTAGAGTGGGAACCCCACACACACTCAGGGATGGAAGGAGGGAGGAGGGGGCAAGGGAGGAGAGAAGAGGGGAGAGGGAAGGGAGGTGAGGACAGAGGGAGGAAGGCAGGAGGGAGGAGAGAAGGAAGGGAGGGAGGAGGGGCAGAGGAGGGGAGAGGGAAAGGAGGAGGGAAGAGGGGAGGGAAGGGGGGAGGGAAGCGGAGAGGGAGGGAGGGCAGAAAAGAAAACAGGCGGTGCAGCCCACGCTGACTCTCAGGGATTAGGAAATGCCCAGATCACATTTCCTGTCCGCGCCAGTGTCACCCTGCCCGACCGTGTAAGTGGGACACACTTGGCTGCAGCACGGAAAGGTGGCTTGCAGCTGACACGGAGGCCCGGGTCCAGGCTAGAGCCCTGTCATGGGCCGTGGGGGCCCCAGGAGGTGAGCGGAGCAGGCGTGTCCAGGTGGGCCGACAGTCTAGTGGGAGACCAGCTGAGGACAGGAACCCCTGAGCTAAGGCCCGGACTGTAGCCAGTCCCTGCCCCACAGGAGGGGCCTCTGCACCACCCCCGCCGCACCCCTGCTGGCCAGGCAGCATCCAAGCCGGAGCCGCCCCTCCCATGGGCCTCCAATTCCTGACTTAATTTATTTTGACATCCTCCTGCTGTCTGACCCCCTCTCGAAGTCACGTGGTGTTTAAAACTCATTATCCCCCATTGAAACAGGAAGTTAATTAAACCCTTCACAGAGCTGCTGACAAATGTCAGGACGCCCCACGGGCTGCTGTGCTCCAGGGCCTGGGGACAGCTGGTGAGAGAGTGGGCCAGTCCAGCTCCTCCCCACAGCAGAGCGTCTGTGGTCCCGGCGATTTCTGCTCCCACTTCCCTGTCATGGCACCCCTGGAAGATGACGGATCACTCTGAGCCACAGTGCCTGTGTCTGTGACTTGGGGACCATGGAGCCCCACCGCAGCAGGTCGCACAGGGGTCAATAACCTGGGACAGCTGGAGCGTGAAGTCCGGGAGTGTGAAGTCCAGGCTGGTGCTGGTGTTTACACTTGGAACAGACCCTGTGAGGATGGAGCCCCAGGGAAGGGGAGGCTGGGAGGCCCAGAGGCCGATCCAGGGACCTCCTCTGTGCCCCCTGTGCAAGGGTCTAGGCAACTCAGGGAGAGCCTCGCTGACACAGAGCCAGAAGCGGGGCGAGGCTTTTTTACCGCGGTGGAAGGACTTGTGTGCGCACCAGCCGGCCGCTGCCCTGACCCCACAAATGTCATCTTAAGGCTGGGGCCGTTCCAGGCAGAAGGGCCTCAGGCCACCACTGTAATGGCACTTCTCAGATGTTCCAGTCCCACTCTGGGTGACCTGGCAGGTGTGGCCACCAGACACTGTATGGGGACCAGCCCAAAGGAAGGGACACCGACAGTGGTGTGACATCCCTCCAGAGTGGGCGCCCAGGATGGGCCACCCCAGGGAGGCCTTGGGTCCTGGAACCCAGCAGCTACCCATGGCTGGGGTCCCAGAGGGTGAGGTTGTGAGCTCAGCTCCATGGCGGAGTTGACGGTGCCACCAGCAGGTGGGAGGCAGCTCTGTTTCTCCACTGAGGACTTTGTACATGAATCCTGGCACACCCCGCGGACATGCAGGGGCAAGTGGACATAGGGGTTCACAGGGCAGCCTGTGAGGGTCGGAGGCACTGGGTGGGTTCTGCCTGAATGCCCTAGAGGGACCCCACACCTTGCTCCTCCTCTCCCACCTGCAAAGCCCTGGTTGGATGGCACCTCCCCCAGGAAGCCTGCCTGACTTACCCGGTGTATTGTCAGGATCGCTGACCCTCAGAATGCACCTCAACGCAGATCTCCATCCTAGCAACTCCAGGTGGGTGTCACTTGCTATGCACAGCCACCTCCTCCAGGAAGCCCCCACCCCAAGCCCCAGGTCCCCCATCCTGTAAAGCGGCCTCCCTTTGGAAGGAAGGAGGTTCAATGGGAAGCCCCTACAGGTGGGGTGCCTTGTCCAGTTGACAAATATTTTGGGGGCCCTCGGCTAAGTGAGCCAGTCAGACACTGGCTCCACCCTTCCCACCTAGTCACTGAAGGACAGCTGTACCCACGAGCAGAGAACAGGAACGGGGGAGCCATAGACCCTGAGCAGGCCTCCTGACCTCCTGGTCTCAGTGCTCCCGTCTGTTCAACAAGAAGTAGGTGGTCGGGATGGACCCTCCTGTCTTACCCGCCACTCTCCTGCAAAAGGCCTTTCCTGGGGGTAGCTGCAGGGGCAGGGAAAGCCTGGGCTCAGGGGCTAACCCTCCCATCCCCCTCTTCCATGGCACTGTGGCGTAGGTCCCAGGACTTGGCACCAGAGGGGGTCTCAGGCGCAGAGTACAGAGTACCCAGCCAGCCTCAGCTACTGAGGGCAACGGGTTGCACTATTGATGATTATCTGTCAAGCAGGTGGGGCACAGATGCCCGCTCTGTCAAGGCCTTCAGTTCAGTCCCGGGCCCTGCTAACTCCCTAATTCTCATGAATATCAGGGCCAAGAGTATTAAAAGAAAATAATTCACATCAGCTGAGAGGGGGGACAAGCCCCCATCTGTGTGAACGGGAGCAAGTCCTTGAGCCTTGATTTCCTCGCTGGAAAATGAGGAGGTGCTCAGGAATCCCTCAAGCATATCCCAAGACAAGGGGGCGGGCCTCCACTCCCGGGGTCTGGAGTGGGCAGTGCCGGACTCACTGCTTTTGGTCTCTGGGGGGAGGCTGTGGGTGCTTCCTTCATGGGTCTCCTGCGGGGCGTAGAAAAGGACCCCCCCAAGGGGCAACGCCCGGCGCTGTCGACTTCCGCACCCGCCCCTGATTTCCAGTCAGGTCTGCACTCAAGGGGAGAAGACCCGAGAAGGCAGAGCCGGCACTGTTCGGGTGTCACGGCCACAACCCCGGGTGCTCCTTCCACCGCAGTCTCGGACAGAAGCCACCCCCGGCCAGAATCCGCTCCACACCATGTGTCTAGTCCAAGACAAATCCAGGCCTCGGGCTTTCTGACCCGGCCCTCAGCGCCCCCACCGCAAAGGTGGAAGGGCGGTCCAGCCAAGGGGCCGGGGCGGGATCAAGGCCCTGAGGGGCGGAGTAAAAGCGCGGAGGGGCGGGGCCAGGCAGCCGAGGGCGGGGCGGGGCCAGGCAGCCGAGGGCGGAGTTACAGTACGGAGGGAAGGGAGGTCAGGGCGCCGAGGGGCGGGGCCAAGGCGCCGAGGGCGCCCAACCTGGTCGGGACAGGTTTGGGGACGGAGCTGGCGCCGCGTGGCGGGCCCAGAGAGGCTCGAAGCCCGGCTAGCTGGACTCGGTGTCGTGGGGCAGCAGAACGGAATAGGTTACCGAGTCCCAGCCAGGTCTCAAGGCCGAAGGAGGAGTGGAGGAGGTTAGAGGTCTACCCAGGGCGGGGGCGGCCAGCGCGGGAAGGGACAGCCGGGCGGGGGCGGGGCAGCATGTGATGAACAGACAGGGCGGGGGAGGAGCCAGCGCGGTGAGGGACCCTGCGGGCAGGGGCGGGGCCGGCGCAGTGTAGGACCAGCCGGGAGGGGGCGGGGCCGCGGGGCAGGAGGGCGGGGCCAGCGCCTGAAGGACCAGCCGGGCTGGGACGGGCCCGCACGTTAAAGGCTGCGGCGGGCGGGCCGGTGCGTGAAGGACCAGCCGGGAGGGGGCGCGGCCGCGGTACAGGGGGGCGGGTCCAGCAAGTGAAAGAGCGACTGGCGGGGGCGGAGCCAGCGCGGTGAGGGGACATCCAGGCGGGGGCGGGGCGGGGCCGGCGCGGTGCAGGCCGCGGCGGGCGGAGGCGGGGCCGCGGTGCAGGAGGGCGGGGCCGGCTTGGCGAAGGACCAGCCTGGCGGGGGCGGGGCCGCGGCACAAAGGGGCGGGGCAGGCGCAGTGCCGGCCGCTGCGGGCGAGGGCAGGGCTCCGGCGCCAGAGGGCGGGGCCGGCGCGCGGAGGGCCGGGCGGGGGCGGGAGCGGGGAGGGGCGAGAGGCGCGGCGGCCCGAGACGCGCAGGCCCCGCCCCGCCCCCGCCGGCCCGCCCGCCCGCCCGGAGCTCCCTCGCCGCTGCCGCCCGGCTCGCCGCTCGCCGCCCGCGGGCTCCATTGAGAAAAGCCGAGCGGGGCTGCGGCGCGCGCGGGAGCGCAGGAGCCGGCACCAGCCCGCCGCCCGCCGCCGGGCAGTGCGGCCGCGGCGCAGGGCCGCGGCCTCGGCCTCCGCGGCGGCGCCTGCGATCCGGGCCAGGCGCGGCGGGCTGGGGGCGCGGGCCGGGGCGGCCGCGGAGCCCGGGGGCCGGGGGCATGAGCCGCCCCGCGGCCCCGCCGCGCCCCCGCCGCCCGCCGCCGCCCGCCAGGGGCTAGAGGCGGCCGCCGGGAGGGCGCGCGGCGCCGGAGACATGTCCAGGAGGAAACAGAGCAACCCCGGCAGATCAAGCGTGAGTCAAACTTTGCCCGCCGACCCCCGCCCGGCCCCGAGCGCCGCCCCCGCCCGGCCCGCTCGACCGCGGGCGCCGCGACCTTCACCCCGCGCCGCGCCCCCCGCGCCGGTGCCAAGCGCGCCGTCATGTCAGCGCCCGGCCGGGCCCCCGCGTCTCGGCGTGGACGCCGCGGTCCGACTCGGGAGGGGCCGCCCAGGGGCGGGAAGGGGGCTAGGGGCGGGCCCGGCGGTGCGAGGCCCCTGGCTGCCGGCCCCTCCCCCGCATCTCCGAGATGGTGCTGCGATAGCGCGGCCCGATCCGGGCTCAGATAAAGTTTAAAATATTCCATTCTGCAAGTCCCATCGTGATAAGATCGCTCTGTCGGGACGGGCTGAAATTGTGATCTTATCTTGCGCGGTTGACTCTCCCAGGCCTTGTATCTAGAGGGAGAAAGGAAGACTTGGGAGGGCGAGGGGACACCTGGGGCCGCGTGGAGACCACGGCCAGGCGCAAGGACCGCCGGCCCCCCGCGAACGGACTGACTGCAGAGTCGCAAGGATGGGGGTGCAGCTGCCGCAGCCCGTGCCCTGCGCACCTGGCTCCAGCCACCCACAACCCCATGCCCGGCTCCAGGGTCTTGAACCCAAGCCCTGCCTGCCCGGCAACAGGTCCTAAACCCTCAAGTGTCCCAGCCAGGGCGGCACGGGCAACTCCTGTGAGCACCCCCTGGCATCTGCAGGGGCTGTTCCAGCCACGAGGGCTTTGGGGACTCCAGGCCGGTGTCTCCCTGTGCGCCCAAGTTTCTCGCCAGTCTGGACCTGGGCAGCTCCTGGGGTCAGGCACCCCAGCACGTCCACGTGGCAGGATGCCCCCGGATGGGAGGCCCTGCACTCCAGGGACACTCAGCTGTGCCAGGTGTGAGCGGCCGCAGGAAGCCCCCTCTTCACCCCAGCCAATAATAACTTTGCACATCCGCGGCGGCTGGCACAGTACTTCCTCCTGGGGTCCCCTCCCTAGGGCCAGATGGGCAGGTGGGCTAGGCCCTCCCGGAGGCACGACGGGCCAGCCACTAAGCAGCCCCAGGCGCCTGGGCACTGCCCCATCGGTCCACACGGCCCCTGATGCCAGGACCCATGTGTGCCTGTGGGAGTGTCCCTACTCGCCAGGTCTGTGGAGAAGGGGACCAGGCGTGAGCCCGGATTCCTGGAACACGTCGCCCCCAGTGCTAGTGGCCCTATTTTCCGAAAGTCGCCTTCTCTCCTGTCAACTGAAGTATTAAAAGCCACCCACAGGTCCGCATCCGCGCTGCTCTCTGGTTTCTGTTTCCCCTCCTCCCGCGCCTCTGCTGGGTCTGTTCTGGGGTGTGTGTGTGTGTGTGTGTTGTGTGTGTGTGTGTGTGTTTCAGGGCGATGAGAAATGCAGATAGCCCGCAGGGAGATCGCAGGTTGAAAAGCGATCGCCAGCTCTGATAAGGCCAAAGCAGCAGAGCCCAGCCCCGGGCCGCAGCGCACGTTGGGGACGAGGGGCCCGGTGGGTGCAGGGGAGCCCCCCACCCGCCCTTCGCGCCCCCAGGACCTGGCAGGGGAAGGGCCGGGACCTTGGACGGGCGGGGACCCTCTCAGCGGCCCGGCACCTCCTCCCTGGCAGATCTCGGCACGTTAAGATGCGAAGGCTGATTGTCACCAAGCGGCGGCGCCCGCCCGCCCTCTTCCCGCCCCGCGCGCAGCCCTCGCAGCTGCGTGCCCGCCGCCCGCCTCACCTGCGGCCCGGCCGGGAGCCGAGGGAGGGGGCCGGGCCGCGGGCCGCCCCTCCCCCGCGTGCCCCCGTCGAGGACGGGGCGCAGCGCCCGCGCCTCCTGCGCCTTTTGTTCCGCGCGGAGATAGATGTGCCGCGCTGATAAGGCGCGCAACCGATGGTGGCCGCGATAGGCGCTTCCATTTATTAACTTCAAACGTGGGAGCGGGGAGGGCCGGGCGGAGCGCGGCCTTGGCCGGCCAGATGGCTGCGGCGATAGGCCCGGCCGGCGGGAGCGGGGCAGGGCGCCGCTCGGGACCCCCGGCGCCCCCGGCCCGCCGGTCCTTCCTCCCGCCCGGGTCGATGTGACTCAGATAAGCACGGGCGGGCCGCCCGATGGCGATCGCCAAGCACGATAAGGGGCTTATCTGCGGCCACCAGGCCCGGCCGGGTTCGAGGCCCCGCGCGGGGGCGGGGCCAGCGGGTCCTTGGAGCCGCCGCGGGGCGGGGCGGAGCGGCCGGGGCTTCTCCCCTAACGCACTTATTGCCAAAAGTTGATCCTCCCCTGCGGCCGGTAGTACAGCCCGTCAAAATGAAAGGAAACGGGCTTCCCAGGCCAGAGGGGGAGGGGCGGCACCCGCCCCAGGCCTCCTAGATGGTGCCAGACAGCCCGAGGTGGGCTGTCACCTCCCCCAGGGGAGGGTGCTTTCCTCCTACTCCTCAGCGCCAGGGCTGGTTCCTGGCAGGGACAGGTGCGAGCCGCTTGGGGTTTTCTTGGGAGAAAAATCCAGGTGGTTTCCATTGCCCGGGCTTTATTGGGAGAAGCCAGTGTGCTTTTTGAGCAGGTCCCCAGGTCAGGGGAAGACAGTCTTGCAGCCCTACCTTGGCTGGGCAGATGTTTATTAAGCGCCTGCTGCTTGCAAGCCCTCAGCTCCAGTCCCTGCCCCCAAAGCAAACGAGCTGGTGCACCGACAAGGTGGACCCCAGGCATTGTGGGACCCCAAGAGGAACAGGGGGCCAACCTTAGGTGGCCAGGGACACTTCCCAGAAGGGGCGACCTCCAGCACATTGGGCTGGCTTCAGTTTCTCACTCTGAGGGATGGGATAATGGGTCATGGCTGTTGGGGCTGGGGGTGAGAGGTTCATGGTTCCGGGAAGGGGTGGCCTGCATGGGAAGGTGAGAATGAGTCAGGAGGGCAGTGGAGACTAGCCTCAGTTTCCCTCTCTGAAAAATGGGGACAGGAATGAGCCCCCATGGCTGTCGGGGTCCCCAGGCCAGGCTGGAGATTTGGGGGTCACAGAGACTCTCTGCATTGGGAGGGCCGGGGATCCCAGATGCCAGATGGAACCTGGGGCTTCCGGAAGGAGCTGGGGACTCGCCTGGGCCCCGCCTGTCCCAGCCTGACTGCCACTCCTGCTCAGATGAGGGCGTTTTTCACACATTCTCAGAGTTTGATTAAACAAATCATTGGTAGCCACAGGATGACTAATTCACTCCGAGCCCCGCAGTCACTCACCTGCACGTCCACTGCCCACCGCCCCCCGCCCCGTCCCAGTCCTGGTCCTGGGGAGAGCTGGAACAGGCCCAGGGCCAGGCGGCCACGAAAAGTTTCTGTGAATGCAAACGGAGCTGTCTGCGCTGAACCCTCCATGCTCCCAACCAAGGAGTGGTGCCGGGGTCAAGACCCTCAGAACCACCTCCCTCCCATGCCCACCACCCCTGGGAAATAGCAGTGGGTCGAGGCCAGAGACTGCCCCCGGAGCCAGGCCACCATGGGCAGGTCACCTTGCCTTCCATGGCCTCAGTTCTCTCCCGTCTGGAGAACAGGGACACGGGGTCTGCCGTCAGGAGGCAAGCGCATGCCTGACACTCGGTCTGGGTGGCCTAGGTCACAGTCATCCTGAGTCCTGGGTGTGGGGACCCAGCCATGCTTAGCAGAGGGAGTTAGAGATCGGGAGACTCCCATGACCCGCATCCAATCCAAGCCTGGACTCCCACAGAGTCCATTGAGGGTCCACTCAGCCCCGATGCTGGGCTCTCCACACACCCCGCCCCACCCCCGTGCTTTTCCTGCGTTCCTGGGCCTCAGGGCAGATAGATGTTCACTGCTCACCTTGGGTTAATAATAACAGTAATAACAGTGAGGATGCCACAGCTTGCTCCGTGCCCAGCCATGTGCCACGAAGCAGGTACTGGCCTCTTTCTCTTCTGGGAGGCTAAGGCTCAGAGAAGTTTCTCGAAGAAGAAGGGAGGGAGCCAGAGCCGGATCACAGGCACCCTGCTCTTAGTCTCGTGTCTTTGAGCACCTCACGCGTTCTTAGGCCCTGCCCTTCCTCTCCCGGCCTCATTCTCCACATCTGTGAAATGGGCCTTTGGCAGCAGAGGCCCTCTGGGGTCTTCCTAGCCCTGCCCGGGTCGACTCCCGGGTGGCCTCCTTCCCAGGACGCTCCCACATGGGGCAGTCCCTGGGGAGGCCTCACCCAGCCCTGCCTGGGCCAGGACTACCGTGGCCCCATAGCCCCTCCCGGAGGTCACCAGGAACCCAGCATGGCACCAAGCACCGCCGGGATTTAAGTGGGTCAGTTGGGTAAGAAAGAAGGCGGGAATGTGATGCCATTAATTGTGCCCCTTATCTCGTTTCCATGCCAACCAGACGTCCCGGGCCTGACGGCTTGTGAATAATACTCCGTGGCCTATCTGCATCCACAGGGCTCCTGGAGGCAGCTGTGCCTCCTGCCTGGTGTCGCCAGCCCCGGGCCTAGGCCAGCCCGGCTGCCAGACCCATGGGCCTTCCCCATTTCACAGAGGGGGAGACTGAGGCCACGGCCCCACATCTGCCTCCATCTCTGGCAGGTTCCCTGAGCAACCAGCCTGCACTCTGCTGGCTGTACCATCTTGGCGGCTGCTGTCCTCTCTGGGCCTCCATGTCCTCAGCTGTGTCATGAAGAGGCAGGTGACCTGTGGCTCAGAGCTCAGACCCCTCAGGTTGTAGCAGGGCACATGGCCCTTCAGGGTGGGGAGCGCCACCGCCGACGCAGTTGCCCCCCTCTGCCTTCCTTCCTTCCATGCCTCAAGTGCCAGGTCTGGGCCCGGCACGCTGCTCTTGTGCTCGGAGTCCCTACCCCGACTGCCCGGTGGCCTCCTCGCACACCGTCTCTCAAGCCCACTGGGTCCCACCAACTTCCCAGAGCAGGGCTGGGTCAGGGCGCACCTGCAGGACGCTGTCACATCAACAGCCCAGCAGACATCTGCGTGCCTCGGTGGGGCCTGCTCGGACCTGGCTCTGTTTCTCCCGGCCAGGGCACTGTGGGCAAGGCCTGCCCGTGTGGACCTCGGTGTTCTTATCTGCAGCCTGGGGAGAATGACAGTCTGTAACCCCAGTGCTGGTGTGAGAATCCAGGGAAGCGTGTTCCATAATAGCTGTCGCCAGGCTGCTCCTCCTCCTCCCCTCCTTCCTCTCCCTCCTCTTCCCCCTCCTCTCACTGCTCCTCTCTCCTCCTCCTCCCTCTCCTTCCTCCTCCTTCCTCCCCCTCCCCCTCTTCCTCCCTCCTCCCTCACTGCCCCCTTCCTCCTCCTCCTTACCCCTTCTTCTTCCTCCCTCCTCCCTCTCCCCATCCTCCTTCCTCCCACTCCTTCTCCTCCCTCCGCCCCACACTCCTCCTCCCTCTCCTCCCGCCCTCCTCTTCCTCCCTCCTCCCCGTTCCTCCTCCTCCTCCACCCTGCTTCTCTTCCCCCTTTCTCCCCATCCTCCCATTCCCCCCCCTTCTCCCCCATGCTCCTCTCCTCCTCCTCCCTCTCCGCCCCTCCTCTTCTTCCTCCCTCCTCCCCCTGCTCCTCCTACTTCCTTCCTCCCTCCATCCCTTCAATCCATCACGTCAGATCTGTGGTTTCCAGCTTATCTGAGATGGAGAAGTCCATCTTCCCAAGCCATCCCCCAGGACAGCCCAACATGTAGGACACACAGGGACCCTTCCCTGTGGCCCACAGAGCCCACGGTGCCAGCCCGGGCCATGGGTGGTGCCTATGCCACACCCCTGGCTGGCCTTTCCATCCTGCTCACCCACCCCCAGCCCTCGGGCTGTATATCCTGGGCACATCGCCTGCCCTCTCTGTCGGGGGAGGGGAGGACTTGTCAGTGATGTTGCCCTGCCCTCCCCTCGGACTCCTCACACCCACCTGGGCTCTGGAAGGGGTTGGTCGGCAAGTGAGGCCTGCCTGGCCAGCAGGAGCTAGGGAGAGGTCAGGTGCCGAGAGGGTTGGCCTTCCCCTCCGCCCACCCTGGTCTGGACCTGTGAACCCTCAGAGGGGACAGCAGGTGGGGCTCCAACCAAGTGGCCTCAGCCAGTGTCTGCTTTCCCAGCCTTGGTGTTGTCATCTGTAGAATGGGAGTACAGAGGCCCTCCCCTCATAGCTGTGTCAATATACTGTAGGTGCTTAATAAAAAGCAGGGTCCTGGGTCAGGATGAGGCCCTGGGTTGTTCACACAGAGTGACCTGCTGCCCCCAGCCCAGGCTGTCCCCTGGTGGGCTCTGCTGCGAGAGACCCGGATGTAGACTGTAGGGCTGACCTGGGCACGTCCTGGTAGTCTTGGCTCTGTGAGACCCAGGTATAGGCTGTGAAGGGCTGTCCTGGGCATATCCTGGTGGGCTTTGCAGACTGGGAGCTGGGGTTGGGTCCCTGATGTTTTGCCAGAAGCCCGGCGGCCCAGATGTTTCTGAGTTTGTCTGGCCTTCCTGTCCCCAGGTGCTGGTTTTGGAGGAAGGCTGCTCCCCGACCACCCCACACCCTGTGCTTGGGGTCCACCCCAAGTCCATCCATGCTCCCCCACCCGGGGCCCTGGCCTGCTGCTGGGGTCAGCCTCAGCCCGTTTTACAGGCGAGAAGACTGAGGCCCTGAAAGTCAGAGCCACACTGGAGGCCGTGTGATCTGGGAGAGGAGTCTCCCCCAGGGGGAACAGAGGCCTCTTGGAGTGCCCACCCTGCACTCCAGGGTTCCCTGCTCTGCGCATGCCATGAGACCTCTCCAACCCAGCTTCTCTCCCCTCCCCCCTCCTCCACACCTGACGGTGTTTGGGGAGGGTAGTAGCTCTGCTGGGCAGGAATGTGGCGTCTGACCTTGGGCAGAGCCTGGTTGGACAGATAAGCAGGCCTTTCCCCTCCTCCTTGGGCCTCTGTCCTGCCTCCCCTGGGCCTGTCAGCCGTGGCCTGGCAAGCCTCCATTTCCCACCTGTAAAATGGGTGCTGGGGGCAGGGAAGGGGCGGGGATGGCTGTCTGCCATGTACTGTGGGGACACTCCTCCTGCGGTTCTCCAAATGCTGCCTTGGGGGCTTCTCACCGGTTTTGCACACACGAAAATAGGGGCCAGAGAGGGCAGGTGGCCACCCTGGGGTCACACAGTACACACAATGTTCTTGCTGTGGAAACAGGGCAAACTCCAGAACTGCTGGGTGCTGCTTCCTGAGGAGGGGATGGCCATGGGTGCCTCTGGGTTGTCCGTGGGCACACTCTGAGCCTGGCTGGTATCCCGGCATCCAGGCTCTGGGCTCTGTGGCCGTGGAGATCACCTCGCTTCTCCAAGTCTTGGTCTCCATCTCTGCACCATGGAGGTATCATGGGGTTACTGGGCTGGATTCTGAGAGTGCCTGGTCCTCATGGAGTCATGGAACCCTCTGAACCTCAGTTTACCCACTGTAAAACAGAGCAGTGACCGGCCAGGCAGGGTCAGGAAGGTTGATGAGCCCGGATAAGGAAATGTGGTGGGGTGGGGTTGGGGGAGACCTGGGCTGGTCACAGAGGGCCCCTCTCCCCCAGGCTGCTCCTTGCCAGTCCCTCCTGGCGTCTGACTTCAAGTCCCAGCTTTCCCAGTCTGCCCTGGGCGCTGCACCTATCACAGCGCCTGCCTCTATTTCCCTTCTGTCCATCAAGCCCCCACTCAGGAAGTGGGAGGGGAAGGGGCCCCAGGGCAGGGTGGTCTTGGCTCCTTCCTGCAGCAGTGCATGAGGAAGGAGCTGCCAGGGTCCTCTGGGGACAGGCCTGGGCCTCAGGCTGGCAAGGCGTCCAACCCGGCATCCTCAGCCACCCCTGAGCCCTCTGGCACCACACGCCCAGGCCCTCATAACAGGAGAGAGGCTGGGCCACAGAGCTGCCCCCAGACTCCTGGGCTCCCCACGCACCCCCCAGCCCCTCCCCACTCAGCTCCCCTGCAACCTTGGCACGTGTGCCCTAGGCATTCGCCTGGCCTGCCTGTGTGAGTGTCGTGCCCAGGGCTTCACAGACACAACCTCGCCTCCTTCTCCCTGCAGCCTTTGATGAGCCCAGTGCACAGATGGGGAAACTGAGGCTTAGCAAGCTTAAACTCCCAACCTAGGATAGGGGCTGCTCCATGAATATTTGGGGGCCGAAGCGAGAGGAGGCAAGGAGGGCTCTTGCAGGACCCTGCTAGATCTGTGCACACACACCCTTAAGCCCAGGAAACTGAGGCCTTCCTGTGGTGCCAGGTGGGGTCCACTTGGGTCTCAGCACTGTCCTCCCTGGCTGCGTGGGTGGGTAAGTCCCTTCCCCTCAGGATCTCATACCTGGAGGAGACCAGGGCCAGGGTCCACCTGTACACACAGGAGGCTGGGCCAGCCCAGGGTGTCTCCTGGGACCCCAGGCTGTGCTGGGCTCAAACCTGGGGGTGGGGACTGTGCCTCAGCTTCCCCATCTGTTGAGCGGGTGCGAGCACAGCACCCTCCACCCAGGCCGTTCCTCTGTTGACCCTGGGGCTGGAGCCAGTGGCTCTGGGGACTCCTGCCAGTGGACAGAGGGACTCCATGAAGGCCCCCATCCCTCCCCATCTGGGGCTTACCAAGCTCGGGCCAGGGCTCAGGTCAGGGCCTTCAGGGCAGAGCCCTGAGATGCCCACACGGCAGGTTTTGTCACTGGTGGTCCCTGCTCCTGGAACCTGGGCCCCACAGCCTCCCAGCTGGGGATGGGGACCCCACAGACCCCAGGGCTTGAGGGGGTGTCCACGCTTCAGGCCACCTGTGTCCCTACTCCACCCACCCTCTCCCTTTCAACCTGGCACCACTCAGAAAAGCCCCTGGGGCCTCTGCGGTGGCCTGCCTCAGTTTCCCCTCTAACACCAACATCTTCCCAGAGAGCAGAGGGACCCCCACATTGGGACCCGTCACCCCACCCTCCAGCCCCATGGGCTGAGCGCTGTCTCCCGGCCGGGCCTCTGGCGGGCACAGGTTTCAGCTCCTGTGATAACTGGGAAAGTTGAACTGGCCCCATTACCGCGCCGAGATGCTGGACGAGATACAGCCTTGATAATGGGGGCGATAGCGGCTTCTCGGTGGCCGCCGGCCCAGCCCCGCCATTAACATTCCCCACCAGCGATCCGCGCCACCTATCTCCTCCGTTTCCACTCCTCCCGGAGATAAGGATGGAAATTCTGACTTCATAGCTCACTGATTAAAGTGTCTGGATTTCTTGATAATACACAGATAAATTATGTTTTTGAAAAAGAAGGCAGGGAGGAGGGTGGGGAGGCCGGGCCCAAGGAGAGCCCTTGGCTGCCTCTCCCGGCTCTCTGGGCCCCTGGGCCCGGCCGTGAACCCCGGAGTGTCCGACCTGCACCGCCCAAGCCTCCGGCCAGGGCCCATGTCCAGGTCCCAGAGTCCACTCACAACAGGACCCAGGTGGGGAGGCACGGGAGGCCTCCACACAGAAGGGAGGCCTCCACACAGAAGAGAGGCCACAGAAACTGGTTGTCAGGCTGGAACTAGTCATGGGACCCCAGGCCTGTGGGGCGTGCCTCTGTTTGGGGGGCACTGCGCCTACCAGCAACCTGGGGGCAGGAGTCTGGACCCTGTGCCTGGGCTTAGATCCTGAGGGCATGTCTCTATGCCTCTGTTTCCAGCACAGTGCCTCACCACCACCCCAGGAGGTGAAGGACCCAGGGCGGGAGGTACCCATATCAGTGCTTGTTTATACCACAGGTGCTCAGAACATGTCAGGTCCAGCAGAAGCAGAGAGGGGTGGGCCATGTTCAGAGGCCCCAGGGGCCCCCGCCCACCTGTCCCAGCCACCCTGCCTTTGCGCAGCCTGTGACAGCGGCACCCAGATGGAGCACAGGTGCCATCACCGCGTCTGTCTGGATAAAGCCGCCTCCTTCAGCTGATCCAAGATCCGGCACTGATGGTGTGATTTGCGGCGATTAGGGCCCGCAAGCAAGTAATCCTCCCGCTGAGGGACAGGCAGGGCAGCCGGGGAGGGCCAGGGACCCACTGTGTGGGAACGGAAACCGAGGCCCCAGCAACCAAACTGTCTCCTCATGGCAGTAGCCAGGGCACACCCCGTGCTGGCAGAGAGGCCCTGAGGGGCAGCCCGGGGCCCAGCAGGTACAGGATGGGGGCTGCTTTTCCCCTTTCTGGGTTTATATTTCACGTGACTCTTGAGAAATGCAATTCTCTGGGTTCCCAGAGGCTGGATCCTGGGTGTGTCGGGGGGTCGGCAACATCTCTGTGTGGCTTTGGGACTCCTGGTGGTGACTGTGGCCCGGTAGTCACCCCCTTCCCTGGGTCACATGCAAGGCCTTGCGTTGACCTGCCTGATGGCACAGTGTCCTCCCCACATCCCCCAGAGGGGCACGCATGACCATGCTTCCTAGAGAAAGCAAGGTGCAGAGAGGTTAAATCACTCACCTTGGGTCACACAGCACAGTAAGGGGCAGAAGGCATTTTGGTCGAGGCCTGGTTGAGGTCTGGGTCTCCATGCTGACTGGAGGTTCTGGGGTGTTTGCGGCTCTGGGCACCCCACGCTCCCAGGGTCTGCCCCTCTGGTTCAGGGAGAAGGACCCAGACACAGAGTGGGTGAGTGTCCGGGGAGTGGCAGTAGTGGCCAACCTCTGTCCTCGCTTGCTTCTTGCCTTTCATCTGTCTCCAGAAAACAGGCCCCTTCACTGAGAAAGTTGGTTTCTTTCTGCCTTTGGGGTTTGTCTTTTTTCCAGGTTCTAAAGAAAGTCGGCTGTTTCCAGCACAGTGGGGTGTGTGTGGGGAGGGGGACACTAGTTGGACAAGGTGACCCAGTTCAAACCTTGCCCCCAGCCGGCAGCCTGGGGAGTGGCTTCACACCCGGGTTTCAGTCTCCCCACCCGTGCAGTGGGCGTCTTTGCACTTCCAGCCTTCCGGGCCTTTGAGGAATTGGATGCGAGAGATGGATGGGGCCACCGGGGCTCACGATCAGGGGTCTCTGTGGGTGTCTTGGGGGTTGTGTGCAGGCGAGGGCCCCCGGGCCGGGCCCACCTTCCACGGGCCCCGCCGGTGTTCCTCCCAGGCGGTTCTATGCAGATGGTCACGCAGGGCCACAGAGTCACCCAGTCCCAGGCCATGGAGGCAAGTGAGTTGTCACACAGTCCTGTCCTGAGCCTCAGTTTCCACATCTGCCAGATGGGACTGGCACCCCTTGACCCTGCAGGTTGCTCTGGCCACTCCTTATAAGGCCTCCGTAGCCCTATTAGCCCTGACCACCCATCCCATCCAGCCATGCCCACCCAGGGCTCTCCAGGGAAGACTCCATCTGCCCTCCGGGTGACCAACTCCAGGCCAGAGAGGTCCAGGACTGTGACCTGGGAAGCAGCTGGACCCCCGGGCCTTGCCGCCCATGTCTGTGAAATGGGGGCTGATCCCCCTTCGCGTCTTTTCATGGAGCTGCTGTGGTGTGACCTCGGCACGCCACCCTCAGCCCCCAGCAGGTTGATGGTGCAGAGCTAGCCATTGCCCTTCCTGCCTGGAGCCTGGGAGGGGGAGGCCCTGCCCCACCCCAGTGCGGGGAGGTGGGAGGGCCACCGACCCCCAACAAGAGAAGTGGGAACCGCTATGGGTATGGGGAGCGCCCCGCGGGGGCTTTGGCCCTCTGGTCTACTTCTGAGTCTCACCACCCAGGGGCTGGGAGCCGCATGCTGCACTCACACCCACACACTCGACACATACGCACTCGACACACATGCACACTCGACATTCATGACACACTCGACACGCATACTTGCCACACGCACTTGACACACACTCAACATGCACACATTTGACATGAACTCACACAATACATGTTCAACACACATGCACACTTGACACTCACACACTCAACATGCACACTCAACACTCATACGAGCACATTCAACACTCACATGCACACTCGACATATGCACACTCGGCACTCAAACTCAAACACATGCACAGTCAACACACATACACACACACCTAACACACGACACACATGCACAGTCAGCACACGTGCATACTTGACATGCACTCACAACATACAGTTGCACACTCAACATACATGCACACTTGACACACACACACTTGACACGCTGACATGCATATACATACTCTACACCCATTTGACACACACCCACACACTCAACACTCACAAGTGCACACTCAGCACATGCACCACACGTGCACACCTTACACATGTGCACACTCAACAGACGTTCACACACACTCAAACGCACGCTTGACACTCAACACATGACATGCACATTCTACACACTTGCACACTCAATACTCACATGCACTCACACACAGCACACATTCAGTACACACGCACTCACACATGCACTCACACTCAAGATGCACTCACACTTAACTTGCACACTTGACACATACACCCACACACTTGACACACATGTACACTTGACATACATATGCATGTACTCACTCGGCACTCACACATATATAACATGTACTCACACTCAACATGTGTTCAACAGGCACTCACACATGTACTCACACATGTACTCACTTGTATGCTCGACACATGCATGCTCAACACACTTGCACATTTGATAGTCACACACTTGACACACACCTGACGCTCACACATGTATTCACACACACTTGACACGCACACACTTGTATACCTGTCACTCGACACACATGTACTCATACACGTACTCATGCACACTTAATACTCGACACACACATGTACTTACATGTGTACTCACTCAACATGTACTCACACTCGACACACTTAGCACTCACACATGTACTTACTCAACACGCATGCCCCATGCACTCACACACATGTACTCAATATGCGTTCACATACCCATGTGCTCACACACACTCACACTCAATACTCACACGCACTCAACACTCACACACATACCCCCCATGCCCACTGCCCACCCTCCCAGGGAAGGCTGAGCTGTTAGGTGATCTTAAAGTCACCATCATCACCTCCATTGTTTTGCAGAGGAAGCCCCCAAAAAGCGCTTCCTGAGACGAGGCAGCCACAAGACCACCTCCCAGAAGGGAAGAACCCAACTTTGGCAGGGCCAGGGCCTGGGGCCGGGTCCCAGCTATGCCCTTCTGTGACCCTGGGGGGATGTCCTCTCTCCTGGGCTATCCATGGTGGATTTAACCGAGCCTCAGAAGATGGAGGAGCCTGCACTGCCCTAAACCCCCACCCCCAGGCAGCTCCCTTCTGCCCCCAGGCCTGTGGAGGGCACTGGTCACTCGGAAGCCCAAGCCCCAGAGCCTGCCCTCCAGAGCCCAGCCTCCAGCCCACCCTCCAGAGCCCAACCCCCCCAGAGCTCACTCCCTCGGAGCTGGTCCCCTAGCCTAGTGCCCCCAGAGTCCACCCCTCCCCCATTCTGTCCCCCCACAGAGCCAGGTCTCCCCAGAGCCGGCCCACCCTAGGACTAGCCCTCCCCCAGGGAACCACCCTTGTAAGCATCCTGCTGGCAGCCAATGGGGTGGGGGCATGCAAATGAGCAGGAGGCCTAGGGATTGGCTGAGCCACTGTGTAGGGGTGGGGGCTCCAGAGAGGGAGGGGCCTCCTTAAGGGCACCCCAGAAAAGGGTGGCAGGTCCCACCCCGGGCTTTATTCCCAGGTGGTAGAATCCTGGTGGTAGAATCATGCTCTGGAAAGGCCCTCACTGCCAGGGCCACCCATTTGCCTGGGCACAAGGTGGACAGACTGGCCTTTGGATGACCTTTTTCTGGCCCTCAGAGCCCAGCCCCCCATGTCCTAAACTGGGGGACACAAACTTGGGTGTTTCCAAGATCAAAGCAGCCAATTCTCCCTCCCATATGGGAACACTGAGTTCAAACACAGGGCAGGGCAGCCCAGGGCCAGACAGCTCCTGCCCACCGGTGTCTGTCCCCTCTAGATCCTGGTGTGTGCCTTGCCCACCTCCCTGTCCTCCCCCTTGATGACCCCACTCTGCCTGGCGCCTGTAGTGCTATGGGTGGCAGTCCCAACTCCTTGCCAAGCTTCAGTTTCCCATCTGTAAAGTGGGAAGGGGAGGTAGTCTGTCTACCTCCCAGGATGGCTTCCATGCCCTTCGGCAAGCCCATCCCCTCCCCGGGCCTCAGTTTCCCCATCTGCACAACAAGGGCTCCCCTCTCCACTTGTGGCTGTGGCATATTCTAGAAACCTGGACCTTCCAGGTTTCCCACTGTCAAAGCTTTCATGCTGGGGGACTGTGTCTGGGAGGGCACAGGACACGCTGCGGGGTTTGCGGTGTGTTCCAGGCCACACTGCCCTCCACAAGTGTCTGGTTGGCAGATGGGACCAAGGGAGGTCCGGCCTGAGTCCTGGACGGAGGCCTGTGAACTCCCACAGCACCAGCGGGCTCCTGAAAACCAGCACCAGGTGTAGGCGCTTGCCAAGCATCAGTGGAAAAGGAGGGGGCATCTGAGTGAGGTCTGAGGGGAGTAAGTGGGGGGCGTCAGGCTAAGGCTGACCACTCAGCCAGACCCCCACCCCATAATGTGGGGTGATAGTTCTTCCCGAGTGGGATGCAGGTCAGGGGCCTCCTGGGACAGCCTCGCCCAAACAGGGCTCCTTATGCCAGCCTCCAAAGGGATCTCCACCCCACAAAGGAGTCTGACTGCCCCAAGACAGTGCATGGCGTACAGTAGGTGCTCAGTAAGTACTCCTCGATTGATTTCTAGATCCACTCCCTCCACCTGCCACTGTCCCAGGAGGCAAAACAAATGGAAGGAAACCAGAAGAAGAAGTCTGGCCTCTCAGACAAGTGTTGTAGTAAACAGAGAGCCATCAAGCACAGGGCAGTAGGGTCCTCACCGCAGGGGTGAGGGTCCCTGTCATGGTGGTAGGACTGGGCCTCGCCCCAGGCCACCATGTGCTCTGGGTGTCCTGCCTTCCTGGGAACAGGGTGATGGGCAGGCTGCGACGAGCTGGCCTCTGGGTGTGTCCACCGCATTCTCCAGCCTGTGCTGAGTGGCCAGGGGTAGTGGCTCACACCTGTAATCCCAGGGCTTTGGGAGGCTGAGGCAGGAGGATCGTTGGAGCCCAGGAATCAGAGGCTGCCATGAGCCATGATCTCACCACTGAACTCCAGCCTGGATGACAAGAGTGAGCCTAAAAAGCCCAAGGGCCCCTCCCGCCGTGGCCACTAGGGCGGAGTGCAGGGCGCCTCTGGCCGAGGCCTCACAGAGGGAGAAGCCTTGGCTATTGAGGGCCCCCCTGTCCGTCTTGGGGGGGGTCTCTGGCTGCCCACCTATCGGGGGCAGGACCTGCACACGGAGCCCATCCCTCTGGGAGGCCTTCCATACTCCGATTGCTGGGGCCCCTGCCCCAGCGTCAGCCCTTACCACCATCTGGAGAGCGGCTGGCCCGGGCTGTCCTTGGGCTCTGTCCCCTCCTCTCCAGCCCCTGTGGCCTTGGCCGCCCCTGCCGTGCACGTGGCCTTGACCCTGCGCTCACCCCGTGCCATGGTCCCAGCCACGCCCCCACCCCGTGTGTTCTCAAGGGGCTCTGAGTGCCCCGTGTGCCCCCCCACATCCCACCCCCAATCCACCCGACATGGGTGTGGGCCACGCCCCCAGGAGTGCTGGCGACGCCCCAGGCCAGGCAATCTCATGTAATCTATCAGCAGCTATCAGGCCCATCGTAGGCGGGAGTGGCCAGGCGCAGAGATGGCGCCAAGCCCCAGCGCTGATAAGGCTTCCGAGTTCAGCGGGGATGAATGCACGGGAGAACGGCCGCCGATAGGATGTGGACTTGGCAGCCCAGCTCGGCTGAAACCAATCTCTCCCCTGTTGGCGCTGCGCTCTCAGGCCGCCCGTCCTCCCTCCTCTGCTGCCTCTCCTCGGCCTTGCCCAGGCCCCTGCCCCTGGGGACGGGTGGGGGACCAGTCCGCGGGCCCAGGCCCCAGAAAAGGGGCAGATTGGGGCAGGGGGAGGGTCCTGAGCCAGCCCAGGGAGGTGGCGCAGGGGAGGAGGGGGACAGGGGAGCCTGCCTGTAGGCGGAGTCAGCCCCAGGTCCTCAGCGTCACTGGGCAGAGCCTTGGCACCGGCTCAGTGTCTGATGGTGGCTTCCCACAGTGCCCAGAATAAAACCTGCTCCTCTGAGGTCTCTGAACTCTCTGCCTCCAGCCCCACCCCCCAAGTTTCCGGGCTCTGCCCTCTGCCTGGGTGCTCTGCCCCAGGTGCTCCCCAGTGGCGGCTCAGGCGTCCCCTCCTCTGAGAAGCCCCACCCACCGTCCCACACGCTGTTTCAGGCTCATGAGGACACAGGAAGGACTGGAGCACAGATGGGGGAGGCAGGAGCTGGGCAGCTTCTGTGACCAGAGCCAGGAAGGGAAACTGAGATCTGGCAAGGGAAAGACAAGGCCTGTATGCGAATGCCACCCTGTCACCTCAGCAGGACCCCGCCGTGAGCCGGGATGGCGGGGTGTACTGAGAGACCTTGGGCAAGTTTATTTACCACTCCGTGCCTCAGTTTTTCCATCTGTAACACGGGATAACCGATGCCCGGGGCTCCAAAAGTGCTGTTGGAGTCGGAGCACCTTGAATGGAGCTTTGCGCAGTGATTCCCACAGGCTCCCAGCTACTGCATTGTTATTGTTGAAATAATAATAACTGCCCAGGGAGAGACAGGCTCAGAACTGCCAATGCGGCCCATTCTTAATGAGGTGCCTCCAGGGGCCCTTGCAGGGAGGGGTACTGGGCCCACCTTCCAGATGACTCCCAGCCTGGACACAACCCAGCGCTGGGCCGGGGCTCTCAGGAACTGTGGGCTCCTGGGCTGGCCACAGGAAGACCCTGAGGCTGGGACCATGGGGTCAGGACCCTCCCAAGTGCTGACCTGTCCCCTGGAGCCTCACTCCCTCATGGAGCCCCCACAGACTCTGGGTGGGCAGGGGGGCACCTTCGCCCTCTAGGGAGGGCTCAGCCCTGCCCACCCCCCAGGAGGCCAGATTCAAAGGCTTCTCCCTCTTGCAACCTCCTGCTGGGGCCGGGAGCCAGCCACACCCACCTGAGCTAGAGCAGCCTGTCACCAGCCCCGCAGGGGTCCATGAACACTTATGGAGCACCTACTGTGTGCCCGCACTGCAGCCCTGCCCTGGGGCCCATGAGCAAGGACCGTCTCAAGAGGTGGGGTTGATGGAGCAGAGGGGCTAAGGGAGCCAAGCAGCACCTACAGGAGCCTGGGCGGGGAGTACTGGGCTGGGACTTGACTTTCCTTCTGAGTGCCCTGGGGAGCCAAGGGAGGTGTTGGAGCAGAGGAGGGGGTGGATGCGAGGACCAATAAGGTGGGGGGGGCATATAGATGGAGGCAGAGGTGTAGATGTTGGGGGAGAGGTATAGAGGGAGAGAGGTGTAGACGGGGAGAGATGTAGATGCGGGGGGAGAGGTGTAGATGGAAGAAGCGTAGATGGGAGAGAGGTAGACATGGGGGAGAGGTGTAGACAGAGTCAGAGGGGGAAGAGAGGGAGGGAGAGAGGGAGAGAGAGAAAAGGAGAGGAAGAAGGACATAGATGGGGGTGGACATGGGAGAGGAAGGGGCACGAAGCCAGCACGTTTCCATGAGCAAGTTGGGAAGGGGGTCGATGTGCAGAGCCCAAGACGTCCATGACACCTTCAGCATTTCTGGAGATGCCGGCCGGGATCAGCTGGGAGAGCACGTCTCCACGTGGGACTCTCCACGTGCCCGGGAAAGTTGGGTGTGTGACTGCGTTTCAGGAGCATCTGTGCCTTTGAAAGGCAGAGGATGCCTTCAAGGGATGCATCATCTTGTCTGTGCACCCCACTCCACTGGGTGGTTCCATGATCTGGAAGCTGCACTCTGGACTGAGAGTGGGGGTGGCCTGGACCAAGGGGGGGTGGCCTACAAGGGGGGCTGGACTGGACTGAGGGGGCTTGCCTGGACTGAGGTTGGGGGCAGCCTAAACAGAGGTGGCCTGGACTGAGAGGCCAGCCTGGACTGCAGGCGGGTGTGGCAGTGTCCTCGGGGGATGAAGGTGGAGCCACCTTCAAGGGACCGGCAGCCTTAGCCCCTCAGGGAGGGTCGAGTTTTTCCAGCAGAGGGCAGGGGTGTGCTTGGCCCCGTTGGCCACAGGGCTTGGGTGTCTTCGAGGGGCAGAGGGCAGGGGTGTGCTTGGCCCCGTGGCCTCGGGGTTGGGTGTCATTGTGGTGTCAGCAGCTAGTGACAATGCCGCCTGAGGGAAGCATGAGTCTCGCCTAGCGGCTGGGACCCTGCACCCCTGGGTGGTTCTGGCTCCGCCGCAGCCCCCAGGGAGAGCAGGCCGTCCCGCCTCCTGCCCACCGCGGCCCCAGCTCCCCTGTGCCAGGCAGTGGGAAAGTCTGAATCTGTTGCTATTTTCTCTCTGTTATCGGGGCTTATCTGGCCGCTGGGCCGCCTGAAAGCCAGGATCTCTCCTGGCAGCGGCCCCCACCCACAGTCCAGGGCCAGGGTCAAGGAGGCTGCCTGGGGTCTTTCTCTGCCTCCAAGGCCCATGCCCCGCCCTCACCCCAGCCCTCCAGCCCCTGCCTCTCCCCCCTCCCCCGCTCCCCCGTCCCCTGCTCCTCCCCCATGTCACCCCTCCCACACCCCATGGCCTCTATCCCCTCCCCCTTTCCACCCCTGCCCCTCCCCCACACCCCCCACCTCTTGTTCCCTACCCACCCTCCCCTCCCTGACCAGCCCTGGCCTTCACCCGCTCCTGGGGAGCCAGCACCTCTCCGAGACATCCAAGAGTGAGGCAGCTGCTTTGATGGCTGGTGCTCAGAAGCGCAGCAATGCCTGGCTGAGTCCTGAGCCCGACCTCAGTCCCCAGACGGGGTTGACCTCTTCCACATGGACCCCGGCTTGGGAGAACTGGGTTGCCCGGCCCGCCTGGGCTCCTGCTGGCCTTCCTCCTCCCAGGATGTTCCTGGGGCAGCTGCCTCCTCTCCCCATCCAGAGCTCTTGCCACCTCCTCCAGGAAGCCTCCCCAATGGAGCCTGTCCTTCCTCAGGGGGACCACACTGGCGTCTTGCACTTTCTCTTCTTGAGAGTAGGGAGTGGTCACTGCAGTGTCTCCGGCACCTGGCATAGGGCCATGTCCCCCAAGGGGCCGGGGAGGTGTTGAGCGAGTGAAGGAATGAAGGAGGAACGGAGCAAATTGGTGAACGAGAGAATGCATGAGTGGGTACATGAATAAAAGAACAGTGATCAAGAATGAGGCCAGACCGGGTGTGGTGGCTCATGTCTGTGATCCCAGGTCTTTGGGAGGTCGAGGCAGGAGGATCACTTGAGCCTGGGCAACATAGCAACACCTTGTCTCTACAAAAAATAAAAAACTAGCCGCTGTGGTGGTGCACCTGTTGTCCCGTCTACTTGGAAGGCTGAGGAGGGAGGCTCGCCTGAGTCCAGGAGGTTGAGGCTGCAGAATCTGTGACCATGCTACTGTGCTTCAGCCTGGGCGACAGAGTGAGACCCTGACTGAAGAATAAAAAAGAGAATGGGACCCACCCAAAGGTCAGGACTCCCGCTCTGGAGGCTGGGATGTTGGGGGAGAAGGACTGAGGGCCTGGACAAGGGCCCACTCCCCACTACTTCTGTGCAAGAGGGAAAGGACCCCCGGCAGGCACTCAGTGGGCCCAAGATGCAGCCAGGCACTTCCAGGACAGCACCCTACTTTTTAGAGCTGGGGCCACGGAGACCTCTCCAGGAGCAGAGACTTCCCATCCGCAGTCCCTGTCTGCGCCTGGCCCCTCCAGGCGACCGCTGGGCAGTCCACACAGTCACGTAGGAGGAGCCCCAGCCGGGAGGGGCTGCGCTGGCCGGCGCGGGAAGCGGAGGGGCTGGACTCTCCCGCCACACAGGGCCAGCTCCATAATTCAGTTTTAAAGCATGAAAAAGGGAGTTGATGAAATTCCACTATCAGTGCTGAGCCAATATGCAAAATATCTTGCCCCCAATCAAATAGCTATTATGTTTTCATTTCCATCCCAGCGTCGCTTAATGAGCAGGAGACGGATGGGCGCACGGACATCTGCTTGCCATGATAACCGCGGGCTCAGGGCAACACGGGGCCCGGCCGGCCCTGGCTGCGGGCAACAGTGGGTCGTGGACACCCAGGCAGCTGCGACCCTGGGCCTGACCCCTCGCCTGGCTGGGCAGTGAGGCCAGTGTCCACCGCAGTTCGGGGCCGAGGCCAAGCCCAGTGTGGGGGTGTTCTGCGTGTGAGGCAAGTCTGAAATTGGCCTCCACTCCTGGCTCCACCCCTCACTGCCACTTTCTTGCAGGACCTTGGCATTCAGTCCATCTTTCTGGGTCTCAGTTTACTCCTCCGCAGAGCGGGTGTGATGTGGGCTTTCCTTTGGGACGTGGGAGTTCACCCTGTCCCTGCCTCACCCGGAGGTGGCCACCATGTGCCCCCTCCGTTCTTGCCCACCACTCTCCTGTGAGATTCCTCCCCCCATAGGCTGGGAGCTAGCCACTCCCCTCTGCCTCAGTTTCCCCATCTGAAATGAAGGTTGGAAGACCTCACTGGGTTACATGGGGAGGCCTTCAGGGAGGGCATTAAAGAGACAGCTCAGGGCCTGTGTGCCGTCCTAACGTCACATGTGCCCCCCAGATTTCCCCTCAGGCCTGCACAGGCTATCGTGAGGGTTTGCCGAGGTCTCTGGGCACAGGGTGGGTCCCCAGAGAGGCAGGTCTCTCCTGGCCCAGAGTGCCTATGGAGTCACAGGCAGTCATGGCTCACGCACGCCTCGGGGCCCAGGCTCTCTGGGCCATCCCTACAGCCCGAGGACCGCCAGTGCCCACTGGGGACCAGCAGGACACCCAGCCTGGCAGTCTCAGAGCACAGTGGGTGGAGCAGTGCGCCTGCATCGTTATCGGAGCCGTGTTAATTGGGCAGCAGCTGGGGAGCCGGGGGCCTCCTCTGCTCATCACGGCAGTGTTCAGAGCACACGCCTTTGTTCTCTGTGAATGGGAGAGCCCTCGCAGGCTCTGCCTCCCTGGGTGTCTGCAGCCGCCCGAGGTGGGGCGCAGCGGAGGGCTGTGCAGGTGTGGCAGGGGTGTGCCATGTGCCCGACCTCCGGTCTCAAAGCCTCCAAAGCAGGTGTTCTGAGCCCATTGGCCAGAGCTGCCACGGAGGCCTCATGGGGGGGACCCCAACCCTGAGCAGCCCCCCAGCTTCAGGGGCTTCCAGAAAGCAGAGGGCAAGTGGCCGGCTGCGGGGTCCTTGGTGCTGCCCCTGAGGCCAGGGCGGCCAGGAGCCCTGGCTCAGGAAGGGCAGTGCCCACCAGGGCTGACCCCACCATGACAGGAAGGCCAGTGGCCGCTCAGTCCCATGTTCTGCCCGGGGGCATGCAGTGGGAGGTCACTCTGGTCAGGCCCCCTGTCCCAGGGGCACGCGTCCAACCGGTCTGGGGTGTGCCCAGCCTGGCCAAGCCCACCTGTGTGAGTGCCCTGATGAGAGGCTGGGAGCCGTAGCCTGGGGCCGGCTCCTGTGTGGTCTGCACCCAGCCTCCCTGTAATTACAACTCCCAGGGTGCCAGGAGGGAGGCAGTGCTTCCTGCCAGAGCGAGACTTCAGGGGCTGCAGCCGGGAACAGGACCCTGCCACCCCTGCCTGGGACCCTCCAGGGCTCCCAAGGGTCCCCAGATTGGAATCTGCTCTTCCCATGGCCTCTGAAGTTGTTGGCCCTGTCTTCTTTCAGCCTCCACTTCCACCCCACCCTGCCCTCATCTCCCTACCCCCGTCCCTCCTCTGGGTCTTTGCACCCAAGGCTCCCCATGGAGATCTCTTCTCTGCGTTGGTTCCTTTTTTTTTTTTTTTTGAGTTGGAGTCTCACTCTTGTCACCCAGGCTGGAGTGCAGTGGCATGCTCATGGCCACCGCTGCCTCGACCTGCTGGTCTTAGGTGATCCTTCCACCTCATCCTTCCAAGAGTAGCTGGAACTACAGATGTATGCCACCACGCCCAGCTAGTTTTTTGTGTGATTTATTGTAGAGACGAGGTCCCACCAAGTTGCCCAGGCTGGTCTCGAACCTCCAGGCTGGGGCAGTTCTCTCGCTCTTGGCCTCTCAAAGTGCTGGGATTACAGGCTGAGCCACTGTGCCCAGCCTTGTTTTTTTTTTTTTTTTGAGACAGGATCTCACTCTGTCGCCTAGGCTGGAGTGCAATGGCACTACCACAGCTCACTGCCACCTCGACCTCCTGGGCTTAGGCAATCCTCCTCAGCCTTCCAAGTAGCTGGTAGCATGTGCCATCATGAAGGACTGATTTTTTCTTTTTTTTGTAGAGATGAGGTCTTACTATGATGCCCGGGCTGGTCTTGAACTCCTGTCCTTAAGTGATTTTCCCACATCGGCACCTGCAGGGATGACAGATGCAGGCCTCCATGCCTCACCCTCTGCCTTGATCTTTTACCAACAGCGGGTCCCCTCCGAGATCTGTGGTTGGAGTCTCCCCCTCTTTTTCCCACTTTCTCACCCCCCACACACTCTGATAGTCTGCGGTCATTTCTATGGGGGGCACCTGTTGTTCCTTGGCTGCCCCTGCTGGCCAGGCCGTGTCCTGCCTGGTGGCTGCTGTGTCCAGCCCTCAGGTGTCAGCAGGAAGCAGGGACGGCCCTGGCCTCTGGGATCAGGGTAGGAGCGCTGTAATCCAGATGGAAGGTCAGCTTCCCACCAACTCCTCAAGCCCTGCAGGGCGTTGGGGCAGCTACCCTGCCAGCCCGCCTGGACCTTAGGGTAGCCTCGGGCCCGTGCTGGGCACTGGCAAGTCACACTGACTGGATGGGTATCTTGGGGTTGGCAGGCCCCCTCAGAACTGCCCCCTCTTGCCATCCTCCACCCTTCCCTGGGGGAGGACACCACAAACTCCGTACTGGGTTTTTCTGGGGGGCTGGACTTGGTCGGATTCCCAGACTGAGCACAGTGGAGACCCGCAGAGACCTGGAGTACAAGGCCCAAATGACTTCCCCATGGGCTGTGGCTTCCTCACTCCAGGGACAAGGCTCGGCCCCCTGCAGTTCCTGCCCAGTTTCTACAGGGACAAGGGTCCCTGGCTGTGACGGGGTCTGTGGCCTGGGCCCTGGAGGACCATCGTCCCCTTCCACTTTCAGTCCTCTCACCAGACGAGAGGCAGTCATTCCCTTGATGACCCGGACCTCGGGTCATAGGAGGCCAGCAGGGAGGCAACCCAGGACCCAGGTGGAGACAGGACCTGGGAGCTGTCAGAGGCCACATGAGGGGACACTGAAACCGGCTGGCATCTGTCCATGAGGGCACCATCGCCAACCTTGGCGGTGGAGGTTGCCACCCTGACCTCACTCGGGGGTCACTGTGAGGTCAGAAGCAGCCACCTCCAATGTGGGTGCGTGGATGTGTCCTATCGGCCTTGTCACACCAAGCTCCCAGCTGCAGGCTCTGACTGGATGGCTAGACACGGGGCCCAACTCAGGGCCAATGGAGCTGTGAGGGACCCAGTGTTGGGGAGAGGGGCAGAGATGGAACCCAGGAGGCTGGGGGCAGCAGACACAGGAGGCCATGGATGGGTGCTGTACCTGGGACAGGGAGGGGCCACTATATATGTCGAGCCCCAGGGCCCATGGCTGTGGGTAGGTGTCAGGGGCCTGTCCCCAGGCGAGGGAGAGTGGGCGGGGGCTTGGACGCTTTTCCTGGCCAGAGCGGGCTCCGTGGGCCAGTGGAGTCAGAGGGCAGAGGTGAGGCCTGGTGACTGACTTTGGGATCATTGCAGACTAGGGTCTTGCAGGGGTGGGTATGCCCACATACAGCCTCAGGCGCCCTTCACAGCCTCTGACCCTCACAGAGGGCTGGCCCCTGACCCTGCCCAGCTGCCAGCCTCACCTGGTCCCTGGCTGTCCTGCCGCTGGGCTCCCCACAACTCCCCACCTTGTGTCCACAGGCTCCCCTGGAGACATGGAAGCTGGAGAGGAGGGCCCAGCTGCAGGCGCCAGCCTCCCAATGCAGGAAGCCTCGGCACCAGAGCCCTTGAGCCCTCCGAGCACAGGTGAGTCAAACCAGCCCCCACCTGCCCACATCGCCACTGGCTGGGCCTCAGTGTCCAGGCCTCCACAGTGAGCACAGAGCTTCACAGTGTCTTCAGCCAGGGCCTGGCCCCCAGGGCCCCAAGGCAGCTGGGATCACGGGAGGGAAGGGTCGTGAACAGCCTCAGCACATGGGCTGGGGACGTCTGGCCCTTGCGGCACAGATGGGCAGACCAAGTCCCAGCTAGGGAAGGTCTAGGGTTGGGAAGGAGTCACAGGCCACTGAGTAGCCTCGGGAGAGCCCAGCCTCGGTGGACCCTGTGGAAACGAGACCATCAGTCTGGGTGACACAGTGACCCTGTTTCTACAAAAAATGATCATCTTTTCAATTTTTATTTTTTGAGCCAGGATCTCAACCAGGTGTGGTTGTGTGTGCCTGTCACCCAGTCTGCAGTACAGTGATGCGGCCACAATTCACCACAGCCTCCTGTGCTCAGGCCATCCTCCTGAGTAGCTGGGATGACAGGCACACACAACCACACCTGGCTAATGTTTCATTTTTTTATAGATATGAGACCTCACTATGTTGCAGGGCCTGAGTCTCTGAGGGAGGGCAGGCCGCAGGGCCCCAGCCAGTCACGTGTCTGTGAAAGGGAAACCCCCACAGCTAGTCTCAGGAGCCCCTGGAATCCTGCTCAGCCTCACTGCACCATGGGGGCCTGGAGCACAGCTTGAGCACCTAGTCTCAAACTCCTGGGCTCAAACAATTCTCCTGCCTTGGCCTTCCAGTGTGCTGGAATTACAGGCATGAGCCACTGTACCCGGTCAAAAAAAATTTTTTTTTAATAGTAGTAGTTGGAGCTGGGCTCGGTGGCTCAGCCTGTAATCCCAGCGTTTTGGGAGGCTGGGGTGAGTGGATTGCCTGAGCCCACGGGTTCAAGACCCGCCTGGGCAACTTGGCGAGACCTCATCTCTACAATAAATCAAAAATTAGCTGGGCGTGGTAGCACGCGCCTGTAGTTTCAGCTACTTGGAAGGCTGAGGCGGAAGGATCGCCAGAGCCCAGCAGGCCGAGGCTGCGGTGGCCAGGAGCGGCCACTGCACTCCAGTCTGGGAGACAGTGAGACTCCAACTCATAAAAAAAAAATAGTCGTAGTTGGATGTAAGCTGGGCGTGGTGGCTTACACCTATAATCCCAGCACTTTAGGAGGCCGAGGTGGGTTCGAGACCAACCTGAGCAACATGGAGAGACCCTGGCTCTTCAATACATCAAAAAAATTAGCCAGGCGTGGTGGTGCACACCTGTGGTTCCAGCTACTACGGAGACTGAAGCAGAAGGATCGCCTGAACCCAGCAAGTGGAGGCTGTGGTGGCCATGAGCATGCCACTGCACTCCAGCCTGGGCGACAGAGTGAGACTCCTACTAAAAATAAAAATAATAAATAGTTGGATGTGGTGGCATGCACCTGCAGTCCTGACACTTTGGGAGGCTGAGGCAGGAGGATTGCTTGAGACCAGCCCAGGTAACATAGCAAGACCCCATCTCTACAAAACATAAAGGTGGCACACACCTGTAGTCCCAGCTACTCAGGAGGCTGAGGTGGGAGGATGACTTGAGCCCAGGAGGTCGAGGCTACAATGAGCTATGATTGCACCACTGCCCTCCAGCCTGGACGGCAGAGCGAGACCTCTCTACAAAAAAGGCAGGGAAGATCATAAAGCCTCCCTTCCTGGAGCTCTGCTCAGCCTCGCTCACTGTGGGGGCCTGGAGCACAGGGGGTGCTTGGTGCACAGTGGGTACGTCTTCATAGTAGGTGCTGGGCACACTGGGTGCTCAGTGTACAGTGGGAGTTCAGTGAACAGGAGATGCTAGGCACACAGTGGGTGCTTGGTGCACAGTAGGTGCTTGCTTCATAGTGCTGGATACACTGGGTGTCCAGTGCACAGAGGGTACCCACTGACAGTGGGTGCTTGGCACACAGTGGATGCCTAGAGTATAGTGGGTGATTGGTACACAGTGAGTGACCACTGACAGTGGTGTACAGTGGGTGCCTGGAGCGTAGTGGGTGCTTGCTGCACAGCAAGTGAGTGTGTGCTGCACAGTGGGTGCTTGTACAGTGGGTGCCCGCTGCACAGTGGCATCTCCTGTGGAGACCCCACACCCACTCACAGATGAGGGGGGAGGCCTGCAGAGGGTTCGTGACCTGCCCAGGGTCATGCAGCCCACAAGCACCCAGGTGTGGGTCCAGTCTAATTCCCCCATCCCGCCGGCTCCACACCCCCTCACATTCTCCTGGCCCTCCTGTGGTCGTGAGGGATGGGACGTGCCCCCCTGGAGACAGGCCCTCCCAGGAGAGAACACCCCCACACCAGGAGGCCTGCTCAGGCCAGGGACCCAGCGCAGCCAGAGACCCTGGAGGAGGGGCCTTGCTGGACCCACACCCCCTTCCAGAGCCCAAGAGGTGGTGGTAGGCTCATGGGGGACTCTGCCTGGCCCCTGCCCCTCTCGTCACTTGCATCCAAGGGCAGGTCTCAGACCCACGGTGTGCCCCGAAACCTTCTGCACACAGACTGCCACCCCTGTGCTATAGTCTGATGGGGTGATATAGCCACAACCCAGGCCATTTGGGTGCTAAGTGGAGGTATGACCGGGGGGCAAAGGAGAGATGGATGGCTGGGAGGCCCTCTGGGGAGGTGACACCAAGCACAGGGATGTGATGCCTCCCATACTGCACACAGAGATGCCAGGCAGCACATGCAAAGGCCCTGAGGCAGTTGGAGATGGCCGGAGAGAGGCTCACAGGGGTGGGGGGATGTGCTAAGGAGGGTGAGATCCCAGGCAGACCCCAGTCCCTGGCGGGGTGGGCCTCTTGCTGAGGACCGAACCCCAACACGCCCAGAATGAGGGATGGGTCCCTGTTGGGTCAGCTGCAGCCCGGGAGCCCCTTGGCTTGTGTACCTGTAGTAGCAGCCCCCTGGGGTCACCAGAACCAGTGGGACTCGAGTCCAGGGTTGGGCTGCCATCTCCCTCAGCTCACCCGGGACAACCCCCAGGGCAACTGGGACAAGTGAAGGGGTCCTGGGTCCCACCTCTGGTGAAGGGCCAGCACAGGCCAGCCACTGCCGACACGCCGCTGTCATGGTCACAGCCACGATCACCACACAGCGCTGGTGGTGCAGCCAGGATTCCCCAACCTCCAGGAAAGGTTTCCAACCCTCCCCAAGCCTCAGTTTTTGCACCTATGAGCTGGGCTTGCGCCCTGATGGCTGCAGGAGAGTACGGGGAAGCTGGGTATCTCTGAGGCCATCATCCCACAACGTGGAAGGGCCACACAGAAGGGTGCGTGGCCAGGCTGCTGGACTTTGACCTGAGGCTTTCCCAGGGAACTGGGCTTCTTATCTGATCTGGGAGCCGGGCTGCATGGGGACAGGGGTGGGGTCAGGAAGGAGCTGGAAAAAACAGCCAGGGCTGCACCTGGCACGGCCGCCGTGATAACGCCGATGGGTGCGATATGGCCAGGCGCGGGCTCTGTGCTCAGGCGGGTCCACGGCCCCCGCGGTGGCTGGAGCTCAGATGCCAGCCACTTTGATTTATAGCCAAAAATAATAGGACTTTTATACTGCGTGATTGATTTATTTGATGTTAATCGCAGCCCTTATCATGGCATTAATAATCTGCCGGGCACGTGACGTCACCGAGGGGGGGCTTTATGGGAGCATCGATTGGGGCCGAGGTGGTTATCAGCCCAACTAGGAAGGCAAATATGCCCTTTGGGCTAGAATCAGGCAGGGAGCCGGCGGAGGGGCCCCCGGCCACAGCAGAGAGACCCGGGGTGCGGGGACGCGCATGTGCCCGGTCAGGGAGAGCCTCAAGGTGGTCCTACACATGAGTCACCAACAGCAGCTAGAGGGATTGGGGGCTCTGAAGGCTAAGGGACATTGGGACACTGTTCCCTGCCCTCCCAGGAGAGCGAGGGGTGGATGAGACTGGCCCTGCACCTCTGTGTCCCCTGGGGCAGCCGTACCGGAGCGCGACTGGGATGTGACTGTGCCTTCCTCTCCACAGACGTTAATTCACCCTCAGTGCCACCACTCCCCATGTCCCCCAGAGACCCCGAGGAGATGGAGGGACAGGAGCCAGAACCCGCTGACGAGGAACCAGGCACCCCCTGGAGTGGGCCAGGTAACGGTGGGCAGGCGGGTCCAGCCTCTGGGAGTCCTGGGGGCTGGACTGCCAGGTGCGGGGTATCAGGGATGGTCTGAAGCCCAGCCTGCCTGGACACTGGCAGGAACGCTGGAGGTGGGCCCAACGTGCCAGGGCCCCGAACTGAGTCCCCGCCCCACGTGGTGCAGACAGGGCTTGGGGAGCGGGGCCTGATCTGAGCCCGGGAAGGGGAGTCCTGGAGGGGGGTGCAGCCTGAGCAGAGGCAGGGAGGCCAGAACCAGAGAGCCCTGGAGCTGCGGGCAGGCCATCCCAGCCCAGCCAGGTGGGGATGTGGAGCAGTGACAGGCCAGGCAGCTCAGGCCTGGCGGGTCGCGCCATGCCACGCACCACATGCCGCTGGGCTGGGAGCAACTTCCGGGGCTCCATGGTTTGCAGCTGGAGCTCTGACACTGAGGTCTCACGAACGTGACCCCCATGGCTGCCCCTTGGGACCTGTGTGGAATTCCTCCCACTGCTGGGCGCAGGGAAGACGGGCACTGGGGCTGTTCCTGTTGCCCTGGGTTCGTAAGCAACGCAGCTTGGAATGTGGGGTGGTTTTTCTGGCTGGCGGTGGAGGAAGGAGGGGCCCGGGTGGAGGCAGGGCAGGGTAGGCGTGGTCCTTGGCGAAGGGAGCGACATGGGGTCTAAGCACTCAAGCCAGGCACATGTATGGATGCAGTGAGCATTTATGGATCGCCTGCTGTGTACTAAGCATACAGACTCGAGCAAACAGCCCTCATAGAGCACATGTATGTGTAACCACACAGGCAAGGTTCATGTCCATGGCAGGAAGGAGCATGGGGGCTCAGGGCTTCACCTAGGCAGAGGAGATCCCAGCCTTCCTCTGGGGGTTCCAGGGCCAAGATAAAGAGGACCCAGGCCTCTGGAGGAGAGTGCGTGATGGGTGCAGGCTGCCACGCGTGCCGTATGGGCAAGGGGCATGTGCGAGGCTGTTCCCATGACAGATGGATGCCGCTGCTCCATGGGGACACCGTCTCACGCCTGGTTGGGCTGTGGGCTGGGAATGGCCTGTCCCGGGTAAGATGGCTCCGGGCCCCAGGCATCCAGCACAACAGACACTGCCTCCACACCTGCTGAGGCCCAGAGAAAGCAGACCCAGCACCCTAGCGGCACAGCAGATGCTGCATCCACCCCTCCTGCTCTGACTGCCTCAGTTTCCCCAGCTGTAGAGCAGATTGCAGCGAGGACACCCACAGGCCCCAGAGCACTGCCAGGACCATTCGTGCCTGTGAGACTCCAATTGGGCATGGGGCAGGCGGCAGGCATGGATGGGCCTCACACCAGCCCCACGAGGCGATGAGACAAAGACCCTATTCCCGGAGGAGGAGACCTGGCATGGGGGTGGAGGTCCCCACCCAAGGGCACGCGGCCGGGCTGTGGGGAGCCGGGTTGTCTGAGCTGCACATGTGTTAGCGTCGACCCGACCGCTGTCCCTTGGATCCCATCCACCCTGAGGTTTCGGGTCATCTCACTTACAGATGGAGGACTAAGGCCCCGGGGGCCTGAGCCCGACCACGGGGCTGGGCACGAGGCTATTTGCATTCCCAGCGAGTAGCACCCACAGCCGCAGATAGGGACATCCTACCGCGATGCGCTGATAGCGCCTGGCAACCGCGGTGGCCACGGCCTATCAGGCCCACACAGGCCACGCCATCACCCAGAGCTCCGTGGGCTCTTATCTCTCAGGGCCGCCCGTGCGGAGATGGGTGTCACAGAGCCAGGTCTGCAGCCCCAACCCAAGGGCAGCACCCAGTGGCCAGGGGTGCAGGGGCCTCTGCCACCTTCACCTTGCTTCTTCCCCACCCGCCTCTCCCCACCCCACCTGCCCCTCCCCGCCTCTCTCCACCTCTCCTCTCCCCCCTCCCCCCGCCTCTCCCCTCCACTTGACGGGAATGGGACCCAGTCACGCCACAGAGCCCCAGGCTGTGCTCTAAGCAGGTACTCAGCCACACCAACTACAGTCTGCTGTCCTGGGACCCCCGTTGGGCCCCTGTCCTGGGAAGCAGCTGAGGTCTGGGGACTCAGGAGGCTAGCAGTGCTCACCCAAGGACAGGCCGGCCCAGGGCCGCTCTCCACAGCTCCTCGGTGGGTGCAGTGACTGCCCTGTCTCCTGAGGGTGGAGGCCCCGGCAGGTGGCCATGGAGGGGCTGTGTGTCACCTGGAGGCCTTTGACCCTCGCTGCAAATGTGAGATTTTGGCTCTGCAAGAGCTTTGTAAACTCTAGAGTGCCTCTCCCAGGGCGTGCAAGTGGCGTCACGGTTTCCCATCTCCAGACCCTGTTACAGTTCCCAGCTTCCTCCTACCCCCTCCTGCTCCTGATGCCCCCTCCTGACCCTGGTGACCCTTCCTGACCCTGGTGACCCTTCCTGGCTCTGGTGACCCCAGAGCTCCACAGGCCCTGGGCAGGTGCTCGTGGGTGTTTACATTTTCAAAAGTCCCAGTGTCAGCCGGGCATAGTGGCTCAAGCCTGTAATCCCACTACTTTGGGAGGCTGAGGCAAGAGGATTCCCTGAGCCCAGGGGTTCAAGGCCAGCTTATGCAACTTGGTGAGACGTCATCTCTACAATATATCAAAAAATCAACTGGGCATGGTAACGCGTGCCTGTAGTTCTGGCTACTTGGAAGGTGAGGTAGAAGGATCGACTGAACCCAGAAGGTTGACACTGGAGTGGCTGTGAGCAAGCCACAGCATGGCCTGGGCAACAGAGTGAGACTGACTCAATAAAAAAAAAGTCCCAATGTCGTGGGCACGTGTGGCCTTGTTCCCAAGTGTCTCTGCACACATGGGACTCATGAGCTTCCTCCAGCCTAGACCTCTTTGTGGGAACCACTGTTCACACAACAGTCCACTCAACCGAGCTTCGCACCACTGGGGGAGCAGGCATGGTGTGGAAGGCCCCACGGGGCTTGCCCAGGGAGGGGGCTGGGGACGCAGCCCCAGAGCAGGGCAGGGTTCTCACTTCTGGAATTCTCTGGAGACAGGGAGGAGGTGTCGGGGCTTCCCGGGAGGGCTTTCCTTGAGGAGGCCCAGCCTGGGCAGAGGACGGGATGGGAGGCCAGATGCAGTGGCCGGTGGGTGTGTGTGGGGGTAAGATGGCCCCCGACAATCAACCAGGCCCGGTTGTGTCCTGAGGGCACAGGTTGGGGGACACAGGCTGGCCAGCCCTGGAGAGGCCACACTGGAGGAAAGGCGTCTGGAGCAGGGTCAGGGCACCGACCTGGTGCACCACAGCCCCACTTGTGCCCCGACCAAGAGGTGGGAACCCAAGTCCCCCTGGAGCGCAGGCCCCACCAAGGCTCAGAGCCCAACCCCCACCTCCAGGGAGCCTGGGCCTTTGTGGGGGTGGGACTGTGGCTTCCCAGGGCAGAGACGAGCAAGGTGGTCCCATACCCCAAAGCCCCTGCTGGGCACCCACCTCAGGCCCTGAGGTCCAACTGCCCTGGGTGGGTTGGTGTAGAGAGAGCAGTGGGCCCCAGTGGGCCACAGGCTCATAGGGCTGGACAGGGCTGCCGTGCACTCAGGAATGCCAGACCACCTTCTGCTGCGTGTCTGGTACACGCAACTCACATGTGTGACTCTGGCATGATCTTGCCCATCTGCCCACCTCAGACCTGCCAGGGAGGCCCTTGTCCTGTTCTGCAGTTAGGGAGACTGAGACCCAAGGTGGGCAGCTTGGTGAGACTGCTGGCCCACAGTGGCTGTGGGGCTGGGCTCAGGCCATGCTGTGTCCACAGGCGGAGCCTCCAGACTCCGTTTTCCTCCCCTCTCTCTCGAGGGTCTCGGGCCTGCAGCTCTGCCCTGTTGCCGCTGTTGACAAAGTGAAATCCAGCTGCCCGGACAGCAGGGGGTGACTTTTCTGTCCCTGGCTCCATCATGGGCCCCAAGGCAGGGGTGGGAAGGCTGGCCAGGTCTCTGGGCACTGCCAGTCAGCAGAGGGGACGCCAGGGTGAAAGGTGCGGCGGTCCACCCTGCCTCCACAGTGAGGCCTGGAGGACACAGTGGAGTGGGCAAGGGCTTGCAGAAGGAGCCAGCTCATACAGAAGGCCTGGGGTTGGATCAGCCAGTGATGGCTGGAGTGTTATGGTCTGGGGAGAGATGGGTTGGGGCTTGGGCTTGATGTATTGACCTCAGCGACACCTCCGTCTTCTTGGCTGTGCAGTGGGGACCCTGGAGAGTTTCAAGGGGGTGTTGGGAGGACTACGTGCAACGAATGGGCCCAAGGGAGGTGCCCACCAGCTGTCTCCTGCTGGGGCCTGGTCCATCTCCCTCGCCAGGGTCCTGGGGGTTGGACTCTCCCTGGTGGAGACTGGGAGCCCACACGGCGTCTGTGCTAGGGCATTGGCAGTTATCTGGCCGGGCTCCGTCCGTCTAATCTTGCGGCCGGAGTTTCTCTGCAAACCTCAGGGCTTGTTATCGGCTGCGGGCGGCGGCGGAGCAGGACGCCATCCTGACAGACAGCCCAGGAGATGGGCCGATACACTGCCCTCCAGGCCCGCATGGGTGGGAAAGTCATTTCAGCTGTTTTGCATTATCACCAGGCCGGCGCTGCCCACTAGGCCTATTTGTCTTAGATTAAGGGGCAGAGGAGGGGGCTGGCGGATGGCAGGGGTTGGCCTGGGGTCAGCTCCAGAGGTTGGGCCCAGAAACAGATCAGGGGCTTCTCCTTGGGGTGTCCTAGGGAAAGAGCATCCACCCCATCCCCCATCAGGGCCCCAGCCCACTCCAGAGCCCTCCTGGAGGAACGCGTGCCTCCAACCCCCAGGCCCCGACCTGGCCTGAGCTCCCCCTGAAGCTGGGCTGACTGAGGCCGAGGCTGATGCTGGAGGACAGGGTGGCCTGTCCCAGGGGGTGTGGTGGGGACACAGGTTCGAGGGCCAGAAGGGACATGGCATCCAGCTCAGGGCATGAAGAGGAGGCCGCATGTTTAGCCTGCACATGTGTTGGGCGTGAGCTGGGTCAGTGCCGTCCGTGCCCCGGGAGCTGTGAGTCGGGGAGATTCATGACCCCCGCTGAGAGGGCTATGCCAGACTCCGAGCCCCAGGAAGGGCCAGAGCAGGCCTAGCCAGCCATCTGCCAGTCAGGTCCTACATGAGCAAGGGCATCCGGAAACGTCTGAAAATGGTGCACCCTGCATGGGCACAGCAGAGGCAGGGCCCCAATGCCAGAGCAAGTGCTAGGGGAGGCTCAGGGCCCTTCCTGCAGGCCTATGGTGCAGACAGTGTCTGGGAAACTGAGTCCAGGGGTCGGAGCTCCAGCCAGTGTGGCTGGGGGCAGGTGGCCACCAGGCAACGCCCCTGTCCTTTCCAGGCTTTGGTCATCAGGCCTGGGTGGGGCCCACACCCCTGACCTGTGACCATCCCCAGGGCCCAGGCCCCCCTAGGACAGGTTGCGGTGGGGGCCACAGCTATCTGCATCCCTGGGCAGGAGGCCTGGGGCACACGTGTCTGGAGCCAGGCCGTGGCGTCTAGTGGCCCGGCTGCTGACTCCCTCGGGCCAGGCAGTGCTGGCAGTGGTCAGAGGCTCTTTGTTGGCCTCCTGTGCCCACACCACCCGGCCAGGTGGATGCCGCCTTTGCAGCAGGTTCTAGCTTCTATGCCCGTCCCCAGAAAAGGCCCTTGGAAAGAAACCACAGCGGCTCTTCAGCAAGACTTGGTGGCTGTACCATCACACCACCCTCTGCACAGGGACTCTACTTGCTACCATGAGCTTTCTTTATTGGGCACCTACTGTGTGCCAGTCCCATTATAGATTCTGGGGATGCCACATGAGCACCCCAGACCCTGGCATGGCCTTCCAGCCCAGCCATAGTGAAAGAGTTGGGCTGGGGGCACACAGAGACAGGGACGTGAGATGACTGCCAGCTTAGAGAAGAGCCAGGACCTTTGGAGCCTATGCAGAGGTCAGCCCTGCACAGCCCAGGAGACAGTCCACAGAGCACAGTGAGCCCAGGGAGGGCAGAGGAGATGGCACAGATGGGTGGCCTGGGACTGGAGGTGCGCGGTGGAGGGGGCCCACCTGGGTCTGCCTGGTCCGCTGCTGGTGTGGGGATGGACTGCAGGGCTCAAGGGCCGACGCAGGAGCCCAAAAAGGGTGAATAGATGAGGAAACAGGCTGGGCAAGCTTGGGACCCACCTGTGTCACGTGGGCATCGGGGTCCCTGAGCCCACAGGCCTGTCTCCCACCCGAGCGGGCCCAGCCCCAGTTCTCACAGGCTCCTGAGCCCTCTTTGGTGGCAGGGGCTGCACTGGCAGAGGGAGAGGGACAGGGCACTGTGAAAAGGCAGCGGAGCCTGGTTCCTGGGCGGGTGGAGCCACGACAGCCATGACCTCGCCACCTTCCGGGCTCAGCTATCTGCGGCCAGGGCGGCCTATCTCGGCTGCGGTGCTGACCCACCGGCTTCCTCCTCCGCCCTCCCACCAGCTTCCTGCCCCAGCGCCCCCCTTCCCAGAGGCCCCCTTGGCCTGCCAGCACCACCCAGACACCAAGGGACGGGTCCAGCAGGCCTCACCTGGGGAGGCGCGGCTCCTGCCTTCCAGAAGCTTCCCTCCAGCTCCCTTCTGGTCTGGCTGTGCAGCTGGTTACGTTGCTGCATCCTGAGCCAGTGGCCCCTCAGTGAAATGGCCACAGCCACATTTGGGGGACCCTGGGGACTATGGGGGCTGGCACTTTACAGGCCATGTGCATGTTGGTGGTGACCGCCCTGTTCCTGTCACCTCGTCCATGGGGCAGGGGGACTCTCATTGTCTTGCGCCAGCACCAGCCGTCGCTGGCACTAAGACAGGGCTGTGGTGGGCACAGTTGGCACTGCCTTGCTGCTGTCACCATGCCATCCCTGCGGCTGTGACCACCATTGCTATCACTAAAGCTGGTGCTGTCACCCCACTGCTGCTGCCACTAGTGCTGTCACTAAGCCTGTCAGTAGTACCGTGACTGCTGCTGGTGCCATCACAGCCTGTAATACTCTTGCTGTCACTGCTACTGGCATTGGTGCAGTTGTATCACCACCACTCCTGGCTGTCACAGGGCAGACCCGGCCTCCAGCTGGGCCCTCTCTCACCACGGACCTTGGGCCTGTTGCGTTCTAAGTCAGGGCTTCATCGTGGGACAGGGACAGACGGTTCAGGCTCCCTGGGGCTTGGGCAGTGCACGCGCATTGGTCAGCTCAGGTCCCCAGGTGGTGCCGGGCACCAGGCAGCACCTGAATGTCCTCCCTCGGCCCCCGCCATGGGAGGGAAGCTGAGGCAGCACTGCAGTGACAACAGCAGTTGTAGGTGGCTGTGCCCCTGCACCTGGACCGTGTGTCACGGGGTCGCCCCAGGAGGGGCTCCTGGATCACAAGGAGATGGAGGCTCGGACCTGGGTGGAAGCCGGGCCCGTGACCCCGACCCTGTGACATAGCCCTGGTGAGGGCCCCTGCCCTCCTCCCCTTATTTATTTATTTCCTCCGTCTCTGTGTAACTCTGATTTCCTCGCCGCCTTTCCATTATGGCAGCCACAGACATGGTCGATAAGATCGGTCCCCAGAGATGGGACAAAGGGCCCGCCATCGGTGCGGGGGCTGGTCATATCCTGCCCACGAGGGCCAAGCAGGGAGATGCTATCGGGGCTCACTGTGCCTCCCAGGGCCCCGCAGGCTGATGCCACTGGTCCGCCCCACGTCCCCCACCCACAAGGTGCCGTCGGGCTGTGGGCCATGGTCAAGGGCTCGTGGGTCCACCGGGTGGACATGGGCTTTGACTTGTTGTCAGCCCCCCGAGCCAGCGTCCCTACCCAACCAACACTGCCGGATGCCAGGTGTCCAGATCCCGTGGGCAAGTGAGCCTCACACAGCGTGGATCAGAGCCTGGCCCTGGGCCACCCAAGGCCTCTCTGTGCTATATCAGCCTTGGCTAGCGTTTCCCCCTCAGGCTCCCCACCTCCCCCAGACCAGGTACCCTCCCACCTCACTGTGTGCCCAAGTCCCCTCTGACCATCTGTGACCAAGGTGATCAGGGTGTCAGCTGGCTCCGTGTAAAACCACACACGGCTTTTACAATAGGGGACAGGTTAGTGGTTCACTGAAGCGCCCCTGCCTCCGGGGACTTGGTGTGCTGGACCTGCCGGACAGAGGACCTGTGCCCAGTTAGAGCTGTGGGACCTCGGATGGGCCTTGGGCCCCCAAGGCCTCGGTTTCCGCATTGTACATGCTTTGTTGTGGCTGGAGGTGGTGAGACTGTGAGGGACCAGCAGGGGCTCACGAAGCTGCCTTTTCTGGAAGGGCTTGCGGGCTTTGGCGAGTGGCAGTGTCTTGATATTGTCATGTGTGGACAAGCTGAGCAGGGCCAGACCCCCAACACACCCCACCCAACACAGGCAGCAGGGTAGTTAGTGGGAAGGCAGGGCCCTCGGGGGCATCTGAGCCCTGGAAAAAACTGGGCAGAGGCTGGGTGCCCGACCGATAGCAGCCAGATAAGGTAAGGAAAGACCTCTGTGCAAAAGGCTTATCTCACTTCCTGCTGCAGCCACTGAGTAGGACAGGCGGGCTGGGTGGGCTGGCCAGGGCCAGGACCCCTGCCCCAGCCCAGGCCTGAGGGTCCCCCAAGACCAGAGTCCAGACCCGAGAGTGGCTGGACTCCTTCTCCCCACTTCCTAGGTGGGAAGACCAAGGCCCAGTGACCCAGCCTGGAGAGGCTGTGCGTGTTCGCGCTCTGGGTGACCTTTAGCTGTGGTCTCCAGGCTCCAGACCCCAGAAGACGCTGTCCAGGCTGGGGCCACCAAGCCTGGCACACAGACCCCTTGGGTAGAGGGACTCGGGGTCCACCGTGCACCTCGTGGCCCCTCCTACCGGTCTATCTGGGGACAGAGGTGATGACGGAGACCACGGCCCCTGGGAGTCTGTCACAGGGGCTCAGACTGGCCACTGTGCACACGGCTCCTCCTGGACCTAGAGCAGACGACAGGCCAGAGGCCAGTTCTGGGCCGGAGCGCCACCCGCCAGGCCCCTCCAGATGGGACCAGAGACTTGTCCCCCGCTCAGGGCCACCCCCTCCCGAGACAGGCTGCGGGCGCAGGTGGTGAGGGGCCCGCAGGGGCGCCGGCCCCACCCTGCCCGGCTCTGCCATTAGCTGGGGCCAGGGTTCAGCCCGATAAAGATGGGCTGTTGTTCTGTGTCGAAAAATCAATACTCCCTGCGATGTTCCAAGTGATAGGGAGGGAGTTCACAGGCACCAGCTGGCGGGCGGGGCGGGCCGGAGTTAGAGCACCTGGGACCGCCCACCCCGCCACTCCCCTCCGGCAACTCCAGGCCCGGACTGGGCTCAAAGCCCAGGACCCCAGGGTGGGCCCCTTCCCACCCTCCACCCCACAGGTGATCAAGACTCGCAGTCCCCTGTGGGGAGGTCACGGTCAGTGGCTGGGTTGGAGGGGGATGCTGGTGGTGGTGGGGGGTGCTCCAGGCCAGCGTGTGTCCCTGGGCGGGGAGGACACCTCCTGCTCGGGAGGTGGGAACAGCAGCCAAGGGAGGAACTCCAACCCGGTGCCCCTCCCGTGCCCGCAGGCCACTGCCCCTTCCCAGGGTGCGCTGCCGGTCCTCCAGACACAGGCACACGCATCCGTGGTGCCTCGGGGACACAGCGTCAGCAGCCCGGCCCCAAAGAGCTGGTGGAGTTAGTGAAGGGACGTCGTCCATGCCACAGGGCCCAGAGGTGGTAGGTGCTCAGGGGTGGGGAGGGGAGGCATCTCTGGCGGACAGATGGCTTCCCCAGGGTCCACGGCAGCCTATGCCTGACCCCTGCTGGCCCTGCACCTGCCGTGTGGGAACCAGCCCCGCTGCTGTCAGCTCCCAGGAATGCTGCCCACCTGTTGGCCCCGCCTGGCATAGCCCCCAGCCCCAGGCATGCAGGCCCCCCAGCAAGAAATGGGGCCATGCCTGTGGGTGAGCCCGGGCGCATGTGGCCCACGCCTGGCGGAGGAGGGAGGCACACAGGACCTGAGGGAATGTCTCAGGAAGGAAGGCTGGGGCTGGAAGCCCTCTGTCAATCTCTGACCTGGGGCGACAAGCCTGCATTCAGGGGGTGCTCTGACTCTGGGTGGGTGCCCAAGGGACTGTGGAGACCTAGGAGCAAGTGGAGGCCTCCTGGGTGGCGATGGGTTCAGGGTCTTCCTAGGTGGGGACACAGGGGCCCTGGGAAGTGGGCCAGGAGCCCAGGCAAGCCCCCTCTGCTTCCCCCTCAGCATGGTGAACTGTCTTGTCATGCCCAGTAGGACCCTCAGTGACGTACACTGATCTGGAAAGGCTGGGGCTTGGCCAAAAGGCCCAGAGGGGGCGGGGAGCGAGCTGTTGGCGGCACTCAGCAGGTGGGCTATGCCCAGCATCACATCCCCAGTCATGCAGGAGCCAACACCAGCTCTGCCATGGCTCCTGGTCCCCCAGCTCCACCTGAGAGCCTGGCTGTCCGTGACATCTGACGTTCCCCATGACGGCTGGTCTCACCATGCACCTGACTAGCACTCCCAGGCCTCTCTACTCCTTCTCCTAGGTCCAGCCTCCTGCAAGAACCTGGACCAACAAGGGTCCTGTGGGCACTCGGCGGGGGGGCAAGTGGGACCTCGCCTGGCCTGGACAGTGGGTGTGAGTGGTTTGCTTCTGAGTTAGAAGCAGTTCCCTTGCCCGTGTCTCATGCGGAGGCTCCCACCTTGGCTGTGCCAACAGCCACAGCCTGGGCTGTAGCTGCCTGGGTCCCTGCGGGTGCAGGCTGGGGACCTTCTGGCCCGTCAGGATCCTTTTCTGTCCCCTCAACTCTGGGGCTCCCATCTTTGAATGGGGAGGGTCCCAGAGTACCTGGCCGCCTGGCAGGTGACCCGTGGCCAGTGAGGAGCATAGTCTGAGCCAGCTCATGGGTGTGGGGTCTGAGAGGCCTGGGCTCAACTCTCCCATCTGGCTGCGTAAGCTTGGCTGTGATCCTCAGCCTCTGGGAGCCTTGCTTTCAGCGGAGAAGCAGGAGAAGCCACCCAAGCCCTCTCTACCATGGCCCTCCCTGCCTCCCCTGAGCCCCAGAGCCCTCAAGTGGGGTGTGGCTGATGCCTGGATGGGCAGGGTCTGCCCCATGTGCCGTAGCTGCCAGCAACAGAGCCGGGACTGGAGTCAGGACCAGATGTCTCCTGATGTGGCATTCTGGTGTGGCTTGATCCAGGGAACACTCTGGCCTGTGCCCCGTGGCTCTGGGCTTCTGACCCCCAGACCCGAGCTGCTGGGCGTGTTGGCCTCCTCCACGCCCAGCAGGATGGCTGGTTGGGGGACAGCTCGGAGGATAGCATGAAGCCTCCATCAGTAACCTGGGTGGGAGTCTGGCCGCTTTCTCAGACCTGGGAAACCCGCCCAGTAGGAGACGCCCCAGTAGAGGTGGGGGCCCGGGGAAAGTCCCCACCCTGCGCCCATCACCCCCCAGGCGGCTGGAGCCTCCCTGGCCAACAAGGCCCATTCACAGCCCACAGCCCCCTGGGACGGGACAGACTCCTCCATCAGGCTTCAGCCTCCCTCCTTACCTCTGTAGCCCCTCCTGGTAGACAGGAAGCGGAAGAGCTGCAGGAAGGAGCCCCGTGGTCGGGATATCCAGGATGACCCATGTCCCTCATTCCTGCAGGGCCGGGGGTTGGCGTGCCAGGAGCTGCTGTTCTCAACCCCATCCCCCCATTCCCGTGGCCCATGTGGGCATCGCATGGCTGGGCCCTGTCCCCCTAAACCCCACACACCAGGGCAGGGCCCACCCAGAGCTGCCAGAGGTGGGGAAGCCTGCATAAGGCGCTGCAGGGAGAGGATCCGCCTCTCGCCTGAAGCCTCAGCAGGCCAAGGGTTCTCCCAGCCTGAGGCCTGGCCGTGGACCTCGTGATCTTGGGCAGGGCACCCCACCTCTGGGGACCCACTGAGTATACCCACACACAACAGTGTGTCCTGGAGAGCCTGGGCAGAGCCACACAGGCCAGAAGGGCAGAGGGGCCCGCCTGACCCCTCTGCCAGCAACGTGGGGCAGGCTTGCCCTCCTGCGGGGTCTGGGTTAGTGCAGGAACTGGTAAAGATAGTGGTCCTGGGGGCCCAGGTCTGTGTGCCCACCTGGCCCACTGTGCCCACCCCGAGGCTTCCAGAACCACCAGCCTGGGACCTCCATCCCTTCATGCTTGATCCTTTTTCTTTCCTTTTCTGTGACTTTTATCAAAGGCAAATAGCCTGATTGCTAAGATGGGACCACACCCATCAACACCGGCCCAGCTGCCTGGGAGAGCACAGGGTGGGCCAGGCGGCTGATGGGGCCGATTAGATAAGTAGATGCCAGGGGGACCCTGTTGGGTGCCTACCGGAGCTCACCATCCAGGTGGCTGGCCCCTGTGCTTCTGAGAGACCGGTGGCCATTGGCACACACAACCTTTGAGGGCTAGTCCCACACCACCAACACCCCTGCAAACCCACGGGGGTGAGGCCTTTGCCCGTTTCCCCACGTCAAAGCTAGGAGCCAGCCTGCGGGGCTATTGCTTAGCGGGGGAAACTGAGAGCTGGGCAGGCCAGGGTGGCTGGGCATCATGGGTTAGGGAGCCAAATGGCCTGGGTGGAGTTCTGGGTCTCCTGTCAGGAAGGAGCTCAGAGGGCGGGTCTTGGCTTGGAGCCTGCTATGTGTCAGAAGCAGGTGGCTTGAGCTCTCTGGGCTGGCGGGATGGGGTAGTGAGGTTACCAGGGCAGAGCTGTAGCCCAGGGCAGAGGCCAAGTCTGAGGGGCCGCTGTTCCAGGATAGCCCTGGGCTGGGACCCAAGCCATGAGACACCTACCTGGTGTCAGTCCCCTCCAGGCACCTAGGGGAGAAAGCGGCCATACCAGCAGACACACCCCCTGACCTCCTGGCCACCAGCCCACAGGAGGACATCGTGCTGGCAGCTCCTTCTACAGGTGGGTAAACTGAGACCCAGAGAGCACGCACACAGTGCCCTTGAGCTGGGCCGAGGCAGGACCTGGTCCAGGCCTGGTGATTCCAATGCCCCCTAGAAGGCCCTGGACTGGCCAGATCTGTGGGCCACCCTGCCTGGGCTCCTGGGCTCTGCGGGATGGGCCCAGCGCCTGGCCGTGAAGCTGCGCTCAGCTCTGCCACCTCTTCTGTTCCCCCGCCATTGCCCCATGGGAAGTGTCGAGCCCCATGCAAAGCGTGTGAACACGCATGGTGGAAACTTTGTGGCTCCTCGCGGAGGCCTGGGGTAGGACTGACGCTCGTGGAGTTTGCCTGGAAACACATGCACTGGGTGTTTGCCTGAAGGAGTTGGTCCTGTCCCAGTACTGCGCTAGTAGGCCTGCCCCCTCCCTCAGAGGAGACTAGTCTGCAGATGGGGAAACTGAGGCCAAGGTGGGAGGGTCACCACCACCAGCCGCTCCCTTCCACTCAGCCCAGGAAAGCCCAATGGGGGCACCAGGGCCCTGGCTGTGAGCGTGGCCAGGGGCTCTGCTTCAAGTCCTACCTACACACTATGTATCCTCAGGCCCAGTGCTTGACCTCTCCTGTGTACACCAGGAGGAATCCCTGTACATCCCACTGGGCATGGCTAAGGCTCAGTAAGTGCAGGCCAGGAACTGATTAGAACTGGGAGTCTTGGGGGCAGAAGGCATCGTCCTGCTCTCCAGCTGAGGATATACTTGGCTGGGACCCAGCAGGGGCTGGGGAGGAGGAAGTAGGGAGACCAGTCGCAGGAGGCTGCCACGGAAGGACACCTTCCCCTGGAACCCACCTGATGGGCCCACCATCAGGACTGCATGTGCTCAGGGGGTTCCTGGCCATGGCCTGTGTTCCTGGGAGCCCCCGGGGTAGTGGCTCTGCCTTCCCTGTGGCTATCCCAATTGCTCTAGGGTTTTATGACCAAGCGAACACTGAGCCAGGAGTCCAGAGGCTCATGCTGAGTTCTGGTCCTACCTCCAGCCCAAGTGTCCTGTGTGGCTTGGGTACTTTGTGGCCTCCTTGGTGAGGACAGGAGCCAGCTGCCTCCATGACCTTGCTAGCTAGGTCCTCTGGCAATGCCAGAGGTCATTTAAGAAAACAGCTGAAGCTGAGCTCGGTGGCTCAGCCTGTAATCCCGCGCCTTTGGGAGGCTGAGGTGAGTGGATTGCCTGAGCCCGCGCATTGGAGACCCGCCTGGGCAGCGAGACCTCATCTCTACAATAAATCAAAAAATCAAGTCGGGCGTGGTAGCGCATGCCTGTAATTCCGGCTACTCCAAAGGCTGGGGCAGAAGGATCGCCGGAGCCCAGCAAGTCAAGGCTGCAGTGGCCGGGAACGGCTACTGCACTCCAGTCTGGGCGACAGAGTGCGACTCCAACTCAAAAAAAAAAAAAGAAAAAAGAAAACAGCTGAACCTGGGCAACATAGCAAGACACCGGATATACAAAAAGTCAAAAAATAAGCCAGGCATGGTGGCGAACCTCAAGTAGTCCCAGCTACTTGGCAGGCTGAGGAGGGAGGACTGCCTGAGCCTGCAGGTCAAGGCTACGGTGATCATGATGGTGCCACTGCACTCCAGCCTGGGTGGCAGAGTGAGACCCCGACTTAAGAAACACACAGAGAGAGAAAACACTGCCCTTATCTTCCCACCATGGTGCTTCCTCCAGCCCCGCTTGTGCCCGTCCTGCGCCCAGGTGCCTCATGGGCACCCTGTCTGCCAGGAGCCACGGCCTTGTCTGCTGCCACTTCCTAGTAGTCTCCCTTCTGCTGGGAGAGGCTCTAGGAAGTGAGTGGGGGTGGAGTGGGCCGTGAGCAGGGCATGGCAAAGCCTCCAGGGCCACCACAGACAGTGGCACGGGGCTCGAGGCAGGCTCATGTGAGGCCAGCCGTGCCTCCACCCATCCAAGCCCACTGGAGGCGCCGCCTGGGTCAGGGAGGTGGGTTGCCATTGGGGCCACCGCTCCAGCCCCCAGCACACATCCCTCCGCTCTCCAGCTTCCTGGAGGTCCCGGCCTTGCTGCCTTCCCTGGGCCTCCTGAGCCCCTGGGCAGCCCGTGCGGTGGGCTCTGCCCCAGGGAGGGGAGCGGCCACCTTATCAGGAGCCAGCCCTCCCTGTCATGCGTGATACCCAGGGGAGCGGCCGCCGCGGAAACGTCAGCCACGCTCTTATCTGAGCAACTCGACTGGGCCTCACGCTGCGATTAAGGAGCGGGCCGTTGCCTGTGGATGCAGGGTGGCCAGGTGGGGCCAGCATGGGCTCTGCCACCTCTCCATCCCCACGGGGCTGGGGCTGCCAGGAGGGGCTGGGTACCACAGGCGTGACGCGGCGGGAGCGTGACGCGGACGGGTGACGGGGGTATGATGCGGGCAGGTAATACAGGGGACATGATGCGGGCAGGTGACACAGTGGGTGTGACACAGGTGACATGGTAGCGTGACGTGGACCGGTGACACATTGGGTGTGACGTGGACCGGTGATGCATTGGGTGTGACGTGGGCAGGGGGCGTAGGGAGCATGATGCAGGGGGCGTGACACATCAGCTCCTCCTCTCGCTGGAGGTGACTTGGACCAGCCACCTGCCTGCCGTGTCCAAGTCTGGGGACTCAGCCTGAGGGGGACACATGACTGGAGGCCCAGTGAGGCCTGTGGGAAGATAGGGGCTCCCAGCAGTCCCGGACGGGCCTATGGCTATGCAGTCTTGGACCCAAGAGAGACTCCCCAGGGGAGTTATGACCCTTGTGGGTCTGGGCGTGCTCTCAGGGGCTTCTTCAGTGGGGTCCCCCCACCTGGCCTCTTGGAGGGCAGAGCCTACTTGCAGGGCCCACCAAGCGACTGATGGTCTAGGAGGGTTCCAGGCTTCCCCGGACCCACCACCCTGAGCGGATATGGGGAGAGCAGCGCATAGGCCTGGTTGATGGTGGCACCCAGGACCGTGGGATGGCTAGCACACCGGAGCCCCCAGCGGGCTCCCCCTGAGAGGTCTCCCCTCTGTCTCCTACTCCCACCCCTGAAGGCTGGCACCCAGGACTCAAGGGCTGGGACCCATCAGGGATGCCAGGCCAGATGGAGGTTTGGATCCCAGCTCACCACTGCCAGCCACGTGGCCTCCAGGGCCTTGGTCTACTCAAGGGGGTGGCCCAGTGGTCAGAGCGGACGGCCTGGGTGGGCTAATGGCCACCTTCCAGCGGCTCCTCCCCTCCTGGCTGCTAGCGGGCGCGGGCTCCCGGCCGGCTTCGCAGTCCTGGTTCTCTGCCATCTTATCGGCCCATGGAAGACAAAGACCCAGTTAAAACGTTTTAGCAGGGCCTCCCGGCGTATTTACATGTTATCTCTGCCATTAGGCGGGCGGTTATCTGATCATCGGGCCCATTAAGGCCACAGCCTGACCAATCGGGGCTCCAGGAAGTGGGGCCGCCACAGCACTCCACTGGGGACCGGCCAGGCCATGTGAGGCCCCCGTGGGCCCCGGCAGTCCTGGCCGCAGGGGAGGTTGAGGTCCCGGCTTCCCCAGGTAGAGGGCGAGGGGACGCGGCAGGGCCGCCTTCTGCGGGAGGCCACCATCCCTGGTGTCCAACCAGGGGCTGAAGCCTAGGAGGCAGGTGCACTGTGTCCTGGGGCTGAGACCATAGACGTTTGTCCTCTCACAGCCCAGAGGCAAGAAGTCCCAGGTCCAAATGTCAGCCACGCCTTCCGGAAGCTCCTGCCACTCCAGCTGCTAGGGCTCCGGGTGTACCCCGTGGCCTCACTGGCCTCTGCCTCCACCCACACAGGGCCTTCTCTGTCTCTTCTGTGCCTCTTAGAAGGACACTTGTCAGCCGGGCATGGTGGCTCACGCCTGTAGTGCCAGCACTTTGGGAGTCTGAGACCAGAGGATCACTTGAGCCCAGGAGTTCAAGACCAGCCTGGGCAACATAGCAAGACCCTGCCTCTATAAAAAAAATTGAAAGACGTCACTGAGTTTGGGGCCCACCTGATAGTCCTGTGTGATCTCATCTCAAGAACCTTCATTTAATGACATTTCCAGGGACCGTTTCTCCAAATATGGGCTCATCTGTCAGTTGCAGGTGGACGCATCCTTTGGGGTCCCCAGTCAGTCCCATGCCGGGTGCACAGTGTAGCTGGCTTCTGAAGCCTGGCCCACAGAGAGCGACAGTCATGGGGGCTCACAGCCCACCCAGACGCCCTCCTTGGCGACGTGTCTCTGCAGCCCACAGTTCCTAGACACCTCACAGGAAGGCAGACCTGGGCCCCAGGACCCATCACTCGGGCCGGGCGCACAGGGTTCTCAGGAGGACGCACCTCATGCCTGTGTGTCTCTCCGCAGACGAGCTGGAGCCGGTTGTGCAGGACGGGCAGAGGCGTGTGCGGGCCCGACTCAGCCTTGCCGTGGGCCTGTCCTGGGGCCCGGTCCACGGGAGCATCCAGACCAGAGCTGCATCCCCCAGGCAGGCAGAACCGGTAAGGAGCCCCCCACTGCAGGATGCAGGGCAGCAGCTGGCCCGGGGCACAGGCCCCTTCACCCTACTCCAGCCAGGCCAGGCCTAGATGTTCACCCGGGAGCTCTACCACTTTATGGGGAGATGAGGGTCTAAGACATTGGGACTCAGAGGGTGGGGAGTTCACTGCCTGGGGGCCCAGGGAGGGCTTCCTGGAAGAGATGGCACTGAGCCTTTGGGATCTCAGGGAAGACTTCCTGGAGGAGGTGGCACTGGGCCTTTGGGACCTCAGGGAGGGCTTTCTGGAAGAGGTGGTACTGGGACTTTGGGACCTCAGAAGGGCTTTCTGGAGGAGTGATTCATTAAGTGGGACCTTAGCAGGTGAGTAGAAAGGCGGTCAAGGGCAGGAAATGATGCAGGAGCAGGTGTGGGGACCATGGGAGGAGCCTTCTGACTGCAGTGCGGACCCGGCGCCCTGGTCTTTACAGCCCCTCTGGCCACTGCTGTTGTGTTGCAACCCTGCCTGTCAAGACCTCCCTGCTGGTCATGGCCCCAGCCTCCGTCTTGGGTATGCTCCCAAGGCCGCCTCCTGTGCATGGCAAGCAGGTCTGGCGTCCTCTAAGAGGGAGTAGAGCTTCCCTCCACAGGTCCCAGTCGGGGGGCATCGCTGCGTGGAAGCGGGCAGGGGGGCGAGGGCCACGGAGGGCGTGGCGAGAGCTGGGGCTGTGCATGATGGCATTCAGGACTCCTCCCGCCCTGGAGCACCTGCCTGGGAGGTCGATGACACCCTGAGCTGGCCCCTCGGGTGTCCCCGAGGGCAGGTGCTGCCAAGGCTCAGGCCCTTCTTGTTTCCTGGCATGGCCTCCATCCAGTGTGTTGCTGGCTGGCTGGCATGCGTGGTGGCGCTGGGCCTCTCGGTCCTGAGGCCTGGGCTGAGGGTCTGCGTTGGCCTTCTTGTGCTCCTGCAGGCAGGCAGGGCAGTGTGCGGCCTCCCCAGGCCCTGGAGGCCAGGAGGCTGCCTGGCAGCTCTACCCAGCTCTGACCTGCCAGAAGCCGCTTCCCAGACTCAGCGGCATCCACAGGGCTAACAGAAAGGAGCAGCAAGACCCCAGGCATAGGCCCAGGCCCAGCGGTCACAGTCACGGCTGCTGCACCATGCGGCAGTCTGGACTGTCAGGTCGTGCTGCGTCAGCACCTTCACGGAGGCCGGGCCTCCGCTGTAGGAAAAACTGGTCAGGGTTTAAACGTGCCACCCAGCCAGGGCCCCCAAGGATCGGCCAAGAGTGGCAGGCCGTGTCCCAGGCCGCTTAGTGCATCGTTGGGAGGCCAGCCCAGGACCAAGCGTGTTTCCCCCCCACCCCCTGCCCGTGGCCAGCCTCCTCCACCACGTAGTTCAAGACTCTGGCATCTCATGGCTGTGTTCCCCAGGCCCCACACTGAGCTTCCACTTCCCTCAGGGACCTTGGGGGAGACACAGGACCCTGGTGCTCCAAGGCCTGAGCCTGCAGCCTCTCTGTGGGGGCCTGTGTGTGGAACGGGGGTGCCATGGCACACCAGCCACCAGGACAGGCATTGGGAGCTGTGTTGGTGGTGGCCCCAGCTCCCGAGACCCCGAGTAGGAGAGGGAACAGTGTTCATGGGGCCCAGAGCAGCTCAGTTTTGGCCCCGTGGCAGCAGCCCAATTTCAGCTCCACTGAGAAGGAGCTGGGGCGTTCTGGGCAGCTCCACTGGGCACGAGCACCCTGTCCCTGAGGGCATGTGAGCAGTCATTGCATCTTCTGGGCTGCTGGGAGTGGGTACGCAGGCAGGCATTTGTGGCCAGAAGGAGAGTGGGCGGGCAGCTGGGCTCTCACCCTGGAACTCCGAGGAGTCATGAAAGCTTGTGTGTGCTGGCTGGCAGCGTGGCCTGGAGCTGAGGCCGGGATCTCGCGTGCCCTGATCTATCCGCCCACGGCTCCCAGGGGCTGACCAGCTCTATCCAGGACACACGGGTGCGGACGCCGCATGCCCTCCTTGCAACCCTGCGAGGTGGCACCGCCATCTTGTGGGTGGGAAAGTGGAGCCTCCTGGAGGTCAGGAACTGGCCCAGGTCCCCAGGACCGAGGAAGGGAGAACGGAACCCAGCCCGTGCCTGCCCATCTGGACCCCTCCTACCTTTCTTCACCAGCTGCAGGCACCCCTCCCTGTCCCTCCTCCCTGGTGTCTTGTCCCCTCAGCCTGGGTACAAGTCACAGGGGGCCTGGCAGGAGGTTGGTGGCTCCCCCCCTCATGGGGAGATCATGGCGGAGGCGTGGGGGAAGAGGCCGGGGAGGCTTTGAGGCTCTGGGAGGGAGGAAGGAGCCTCCCCACACTTCCTCTGGCTTTATCTCCTAAGAATTAAATCCGTGATTAACCCTTATCTCCCCAGCGAGGCGCTATCTCCGCCTGGCGCCAAGTGTCCAGACGCAGCGTCCAAGATGATTGATTTCTTAAAGATACGGTGCCTTTCCGATACTTCATTTATTGTCTAAATATTTTTGCTAGCCTTTCAGCGGGCCCTGTCTCTCTTGGCTGACGGGCCGTCCTCTCCCCCACACCTCCCTGAGGAAGACATTACCTCCTGCCCAGATTGTTCTATCAGCCGCCTGGCGGCGTGGCTTCCCGCTCTGGAGGGGAGGGAGAGGCAGGGCAGTGCTGTGACCCGTCCCTGCTGGTCTCCTGAGGCCTGGGGTTGCTCACAAGCAGGGAGATGGGGGAAGCACACAAGGAGGAAGCAGTGTACGTAGCTAGCAGGAGTCGACAGTGTGTCCTGGCAAGGCTTGCCATGTGGCCCAGACAGGTCCCTCCCCGATCCAGCGACAGCTTCCACTACCACCAAGCCAGGGGCTGGAGAATGGGAGCTTCAGGAGCCCAGCCAGCTTCACAAGTTGCACACATGGTGGGTGGATGGGTGGGTGAATGAGTAGGTGATTGGGTGGAGATGGATGGGTAGATGAATAGGTGGGTAGATGGGGGTATGGATGGATGGATGGATGGATGGATAGGTAAATGAATAGGTGGATGGATGGGTGGGTGGATAGGTGAGTGGATGCTTGGATTAATAGGTGAGTGAATCGGTGGATGGATGAGTGGGTGGTTGGGTAGATGAATGAATGGATGAGTGGGTAGATTGATGGATGCATGGATAGAGGGACAGATGGATGGGTGAGTGAATGGGTAAATTCATCTATGCATGGGTGGGTGGGTGGGTAGAGGGATGGATGAGTGGATAGATTGATGGATGGATGGATGCATAGATGGATAGACAGATGAATGGGTGGGTAGGTAAGTGGGTGGGTGGGTGAGTGAATGAATGACTGGATGGGTGGGTCAATGGATGGATGAATGAATGGATGAGTGGATGGATGGGTGGGTAGATGGGTGAATGAGTAGATGGATGGATGGATGAGTGGATAGATTTATGGATGGGTGGGTGGAGAGGTGAGTGGATAAATGGATGCATGGATGGATGGATGGATGGATGGATGGATGGATGGACGAGTGGATGGATGGACGAGTGGATGGATGGATTGGTGGATGGATGGATAATGAATGGATGGTTGGACTGGTGAGTGGATGAATGGATGGGTGGGTGGAGAGATGGATGGATGGACAGACAGATGGAAGGGTGAGTGGACAGATGGATGAATGGGTGGGTAAATGGATGGATGGGTGGGTTGGTGAGTGGATAGATGGATGGGTAAGTAGATGAATAGATGAGGTGGATGGATGGATGAGGTGGATGGATGGATGCATGAGTGGATGGATGGATGAGTGGATAGATGGGTGGGTGAATGGATGGATGAGGTGAAGAAGCCTCTGGCCATAGTGGCTTAGCGTCCTGGGAGGCCAGCCCAACAGCCCCTCCACACTGATTCCTGGATGAGACTCAAGGCTCCTCTCACCCCATTCCCTAGGCTGCCACTGGGCTCCTTCTCCAGTAACTTCCAGGATAGCACAGCTGGCTGTGGGTGTGGCCTCTTTTCAAAGTGGATAGCTGCCCTGTGTCCTCTTTGCTCACTCGTCACGGTTTCTGAGGGTCTGCACACAATATGGAGGGCAGAACCAGTCCTCCCAGGTGATGGCGAGGGCCCCCGGTGTTCACAAGCTTCAGCGTCTCTGTGGCCCCATCCCTGCAGCTTCCCGCCTGGCCTCTCAGCTGTAAGGCCCAGCCTGCGGGCACGGAGCTTGGGGTCGGGGAAGTGGGGCAAGCACCTGCCACGTAGCTGGTGCCTCACACTAGGCCTTCAGCTGTCCAGCCTTGTGCTTCCCCTGGGAAAACAGGAGTCCCCTTGTGACCTGCCTGGCAGCCATTGGTTCCCCCCACCTACGTCTCCTGAGCACCACAGCCTGCGAGTCCACATGGAATTGTGTTCCTGGTTCTGGAGACCAGAAGTCAAGGTATAGACGGCTGGCTTCTTCTCTGAGGGAGGATCTGCTCCTCTCTCCAGCTCCGGTGGCCCCTGAGAACCCTTGGCTTGTGGATACCTCTGGGGTCATGTGGCCTTCTGTCTTCCCTTCTCTGAGGGACACCGGCCATCAGGCGTATGGCCCATCCTGATGCAGGACGATGTGATCTCAAGACCCACAATTCACCACACCTGGAAAGACCCATTTCTTTTCTTTTCTTTTTGAGTTAGAGTCTTACTCTGTCACCCAGGCTGGAGTGCAGTGACACTCTCACGGCCACCCCAGCCTCGACCTGCTGGGCTCAGGCGATCCTTCCACCTCAGCCTTCCAAGTAGTTGGAAGTACAGGCATGCTACGACGCCCAGCTAATTTCTTGATTTATTGTAGAGATAAGGTCTCACTAAGTTGTCCAGGCTGGTCTCGAACCCCTGGCCTCAGGCCATCCTCTCGCCCCAGCCTCCCAAAGTGCTGGGATTGCAGGCTTGAGCCACCGTGCCCATCCGACCCTTTTCAAATAAGGTCATGTTCTTAGGCTCCGGGTGGACATCTTTGGGACCACCATTCAGTCCACTCCACAGGGCTAGCTAACGGCATGGCTCAGCCCAGGCTCACCCCCTGGCCCTCCTCAGGGTGGCCGTTGAGGGAACGGGCAGCCCTGTCTGGACTACAGCAGGCTGGGGAGGAGGGGCCCCGAGGCTGTGGGCACTCAGGAGAGCTGCCATTTTGGCCTGCCTCTGGTCACCCTTCCTCCCAGGGTCTGGGAGCAACACTGACAGTGTGAAGCTGTCCTGGTACCCTTCCTAACACCCTAGAAAGACCAAGTGAGGGAGTGAGTGAGCTAGTGAGGGCATGAGTGAGTGAGTGAGTGAGTGGGCGAGTGAAAGGCTGAGGGCGCCGTGGGTTTTCTGACCTGGGTTCCAGTCCAGCTACACAGCCACCTCTGTGGCCTCAGTCCCCCCACCTGTGAAATGGCCCGGCTGGGTCAGCAGGCAGAGGCACCCAGGACGGTCTGTAGCCTCCAGTGATGGTGAGTGGGACACGGAGGCTGTGGAGGATAGGCCCATCTGAGCCTCCGCCCTGACCCTGCCTCCACGGGCCTGCTGGGTTTTCTGCCCAGAGTGAACCTGGGGTTGGTGCCCCACTGGGCTTCTGAGGCTGCCTGGCTCCCTGGGCCTCCAGGACGGCCCCCGTCCCCCCAGCACGAGTAGCACAGAGAGGTTGGGAATGACTGCACATGGAGCTGTCACAGCGGATGCGGCCCAGATAGGGTTTCCGATGGTTATCGGCCCCGCGGGATCCAGACACTGACCTCTTTGTTGGGGAAACAAGGCACATTCTCAGACCCACCCAGGGAATTCAAGGGGCCGGCCGTTATCCTAGGCTGGGTGGGGCCTGGGGGGAGGGACAGGGCGACCCCCAGGCTCCTCATGGGCCCTGGATGTGCCTGGCGCTCAGGTCCCCGAGGGTCTAGGCAAGGGCCCTCCCTGGCTGGGTGGGGTCAGCAGGGCACCTGGGCCCCGCGCCTGCAGCTCCAAAGAAAGGGGCTTCTGTCTGTTCTGAGACTGCTGGGAAACGGGAAAAGATGGGACACAGCAGGGAAATGGAGCAAGCACTGCTCATGTGTGCTGTCCACTGCAGGCAAGGAGTGGCCGTGTGCCTCCCGACCGCGGTCCTGGCCCTGGCAGCGCAGTGGCTCCCAGCGCTGGGATCCCGGGCTGGCATCAGCCGAGCAGCTAGCTCACGCCGCGGTGCCCGGCCACCTCCCGGCAGGCGGCAGGGTAGGCTGGGTGCTGCGGGTAGTGGTCCCTGCACCCCGAGGGGCCCAGGACAGCTGGCAGGGAGGTTGCAGCCCTCCCCATCCCCGCACCGGTGTGGGGTGACAGATCCCTCTTGGAGAGACAGGGGTGGAGGGGATGTGGGTGGGGACCAGAGCCCGTCTGTCCTGCAGGTCTTCACACCCGTGTCCCTCCTGGGGTTGTGTGGGGGCGTGGGAGGGAAGCCCTCACTCCCCATAGCTGGGCTGGCGCCCCATAGCCCCGTGCACGCGGGTGACGGAGGAGGGTCGCATGTCGGGCGGGGTGTGGCACCTCCCCCACTCAGGACACCACAGGAAGACGGGGGTTGCCGCGTCAGCAAAGTTGCGGCACGAGTGGCTTTATCATGCCGCGAACACACTGCTCCTGCGAGTGATAAGCGGGAAGCGGGCCGGGAGGCTGTCAGTCTCAGTTTGAGGGTTTAGAAATATTGGGAGGAATAATTAGATTTCATATCGTTACCACTGCACCCATCGGAGGATCAGGCAGATTAATTTTTTCACCCTCCTCCGCTCATTAATATTCATTAGGGACTTGGGAGGCCGCGTGGGGGGGCTGGGCCCCAGTGCTTGGAGTGCGCAGGCCAGCCAGGCTGCGGGCTCCGTCGGCCGGGGTCTACCCCCAGCCTGCCCCCCCACAGAAGCCCCCGCCCAAGCGGCAGGGCTCCACCACCGGCAAGCGCCCCATCCCTGCCCCACAAGGAGTCAGGACTGCTGTCAGAAGCAGACTCCTTCGGGAGACACCGGCCCCACACTGGTGCTTGGCGCCTGCTGTCCTGGGCCTGGCCCAGCCCCCTGGGTCCCTCCAGGCCAACGCAGAAGCAAGAGCAGGGCGGCAGGGTCAACGTGCTTGTGGGCCAACGACCTGTCAGGCGGGGCTCATGGGGCTCCCAGCATCACCACTGCCCAGCATCTGGGGAGGAAACAGTCCAGAGATGCAGGAATGACGGCCTGAGGCTCCCCCCAAAGCCAGCAGGGTTGGGTGGGGCCCAGGCGAGTTCCTCCTCACAGTAGCACCATGTGTAGAGATGAGGGGCTGAGGCTGAGGGCTGGGACCACGGGGCCCCCTCCCCGAGACCAGGGCTCTCCCCAGCCCCAGGCTAGCTTCCCTCCGCTCACCTGTTCCGTGGCTGAGCCACGTGGCTACAGCAGTGACAAGGAAGTCACCCACTCCAGGGCCAGGCTGGCCCCACCCCACTGGAGTTGTCGCTGGAAGTGTTTAGCCCGAGGTCTTGCCTCGGTGGTTCTGTGTCTGCCGCGTGGACAGGCCAAGAGGCAGGGTGGCCCCGGGGCTGCCACAGTGGGCAGCGCCTGCCCAGGTCAGAGCAGGAGAGACCAAGCCTGGCGGGACCCTGCCGTCTGGCCCTGCAGCCCAGGAAAGCACATGGGCTCAGGTGTGACCAGGAGGCGCCCCTGTGCCCTACCGAGGATGCGCCACACAGACACCAGCCCAGCCTCGCGACAGGGGTGCTGGGTTCTCTTGAAAACAGCCCAGAGAGGTCAAGCCACATGTCCGGGGCCACACAGCCACCGTGGGTGGACAGAGCCTGAATTTGTTCCCACACCTATGTTCTTTTCCCATCTGCCCTCCTGGCCTCAGTGGGCTGCTGGGTGGGAAGGCACAGTCCCCATGTGCCCAGGCCCCAGGGGTGGGGGCCAAGATCCGCCCAGAGCCCCTCCCTACAGATGGGCTTCTGTGTTTAGTCGTGGAAGGTGCCACTCTCCACCGTGCCCCCATGTCCCTATGTGTCATGGCCTGGCTGCTTCCGTACCCAGCCTGGCCCGCAGCTGTCCACAGTTGGCCCAGCAGCCCTGTCTCGCAGATGCCCCCATGCGCCCGTGAGAAACTCCGGCCAGGCTCTTCCTGTGTTGACCGACCCATGTCCCTCCCCCAGAGCCCAGCCCTGCCCCTGCTGCTGGTGGACGAGGCCTGCTGGCTGAGGACGCTGCCCCAGGCCCTGACCCAGGCCGAAGCCAACGTGGAGGTCTACAGGAAGGGTTGGTATCCCCGGGCTGGCCCGCCCCACGCCTTCCGGAGGCGGCGGCCACTTGGCTGTCCCTGGCCAGGCCCTTAAAGGGAAACCAGTCTTCATGGGCCCAGGGTGGGGGAGGGGAGCTGCGGCACCCCACACCCCAGCACCCTGGTTAGCACCCTCTGGAGCCGGGCGAGGAGCCCATCCTGCCCTGGCCCTGGCAGCTGGACCTGAGGCCAGCACTCAACTCAGACAGATAAGCCAAGACCACGAGTGGGTGCTGGGAGGCACCACTGGGGCCAGAACACGTCTGCTACCAGGGCCTCAGTGAGCTGACAGGTGGCAGGTCCAGAGGCCAGTGCTGTTCACTGGGACCGTGCGGCGCAGATGGCTCCAGGAGCCAGCAGGAGGCCTGTGTCCAAATGCAGCTGTGTCCCCCACCAGCTGTGACCTTTGGGCAAGCCCCCCACCCCCACCCCTCCACCTCCTGAGCCTCTACTTCTCTGTCTGAAAAATGGACATCAGGCCGGGCTTGGTGGCTCAGTCTGTAGTCCCTACATTTTGGGAGGCCGAGGCTAGTGGATTGCCTGAGCCTGCGGGTCCAAGACCAGCCTGGGCAACATGGTGAGACCTTGTCTCTACAATAAATCAAAAATTAGTTGGGCCTGGTAGTGCACACCATAGTTCCAGCTACTTGGAAGGCTGAGGCAGAAGGATCCCTGGAGCCCAGTAGGTCGACGCTGGGGTGGCTGTGAGCGTGCCACCGCACTCCAGCCTGGGTGAGAGTGAGACTCCAATGTAAAAAAAAAAAAGAAGGCATCAGGTCAAGGAAAGAGCTTGATCAGGCCACAGGGCCTCCCTTGCACCTTCCCCACTGTTAGAAGGAGTAGGGGAGTCCAGAGGGCAGCGGCAGAAGAGAAACCCCTTGAAGTCCAGTGGATGTCACCGCTGAGACCAAGGTGTAGCTTGTGGTACTTGGGTGAGGTCGTGGGGACCCACACTTAGAGGCGAGGAGGCTCAGGTCCTAGGGAGGACTAGGACACGTACAGGTGATTCTGTAGCCAAGTGGGGCGTCTGCTGCAGCATGGTCACCACGAGGGCTGGGCTGGGCACCCGTGGCCCGAAGCTGGCCTCCGTCCCTGACAGGGTACCTTAAGTGCTGCCGAGAGGCCCCAGCACACACCCCATGTGGCTACACACCCCACATCGGCAGAGCCCAACCCAGGACACCCTGTAAACAGCTCTGCACCAGCCCACCTGGTGGCCTCCCAGGGACAAGGGTCTGCAGAGCCAACCCCACCTATCCACTCCAGGCCCTGAGCCAGTGCATTCCCCATCTGTTGGGCAGAAGGGACCCCAGTCTGGGGAGCTGCACCCCGAAACCCGAGGGTCAGGTGTGGCAGCAGACAGTCAGCCATGGGTTTGTCCTGCCCACTTGTCAGCCGTGACAGCAAGGCTCCAGTCAGTGTGGCCATCTGGGAGGGACACAAGGTCTTCTGGGACCCGTGAGGTCCTCGGGGCTTAATGGGAGCCACCTGCAGGGGGTCCCTGTCCTGTGGGCGGCGGCCAGCTGAGGTCTGAGACCAGCAGCTACCATGGGCTGCCCACCACAGGCGCGACGAACGGCCAGGGCTGGCAGCAGAAGGGTGGAGCTGCCACCACAGCCTAGGTTTCATTGGCCGAGGCTGCCCCCTGCAGGCCACTACGGGAAGAGCCGCACACAGCTAACTTCTCATGGAGGCTGGGAGCCTGTTCTGGGGCTCCAACCTCAGGCCGCTTTTCCTGGGGCAAGTGGCTGCCCAGGGCTGCTCCACTGTTCACCCTCTGTGTTGCCCTCCCGCTAGGATGGGCGCAGGGCCGGGAGCCCAGGGGTCAGGTGTGAGCAACGCGGCAGGGGCAACCAGCTAGCCACAGCTGTGACCCCACCATGGCCACTCCTGGGCCGTGACTATCCTCCACCTGGGCTCCTCATCTTGTTTCTAAGATGGGGCAGGGCAGAGGGGCCCGAGGATGGAGTGGGCGGGCGCGGTCCCAGCTCCACAGACACCTATGTCCCTCCAGATGATGCGCTCTGGTGCAGGGTCACCAAGCCGGTGCCTGCGGGGGGCCTCCTCAGCGTGCTGCTGGTGACCGGGCCCCGCGGCGCCCCCAGCCACCCTGTGAAGAAGGAGCCAGCAGAGCCCACGTGTCCCATCCCCGCCCACGACCTCCAGCTTCTGCCCCAGCAGGCCGGGATGGCATCCATCCTCGCCACGGCAATCATCAACAGTGAGTGTCCGGTGGCCCCATGCCAAGGGGTGGGCAGGGACAGGCTGGACGTGGGGTCCTGCGGAAAGGGGGGTTTCCGGGGGTTCCAGAGGCCGACAGGACAGGAGGAAAGGGAGGTTGGCACAGCCAGTGGGGGGGCACTGCAGGCATGGGGACAGGAGGGTCCCAGAGCCCAGGTCCCACCATGGGAAGAGGCCCAGCAGGCAGACATGGGGCACAGACCTGACTCCCCCCACCCGTCTTGCCAAACCAGGCCCGTGCCTTCCCAGGAACAGGACACTGAGGTGGCCCACGCTGCGGCAGCACTTGCCATGCCATGGGCCAGCGGGTCCTCAGTGTTTGTGCTACCCATGTGTGGGACTGGGTGATTCTGTGGTGGGGCTGCCATATGCCAAGCAGTATCCCTGGCCTCACCTACTAGTGCCAGTACCACCCCCACCTTCCCTCCCGCTGTGACAGCCAGAATATCTATGTATTTGTTTAGAAACGGAGGCTCACTATGTTGCCCAGGCTGGTCTCAAATGATCTCTCGCCTCCCAGAGCACCAGGATAGCAGACATGAGCCACTGCACTCAGCAAAAACATCTCTAGATGTGGCTGAATGTCCCTAGGGACAAGGCCACCCTGGTAGGGAGCCCCTGAGGGGACGCTGTCACTTCCTGCCAGCGGCTGGGCAGCACTGAGGCCCAGGGATTGCCAAATGGGGGCATTAAGAAGAGGTGGAGGCCAGCCCAGCCATCGACACGCTTTAGGGAGACCCAAGGAGAGGCCGGAGGCTGCGGTGAGGGGGCTTGGGAAAGCCGCTCTCAGGAGACAAGGAATGGGCAAGGGCCACGGCAGGCCACTGCAGGGCACACAGGGGACGTGCCACCACGAGTGGCCCTGGACAGCAGGCCTTGCTTCTCAAATACCAGGTCTGCCCCAGGGCAAGACCCGGTTTAGACTCACTGTCTGCTGGGAGGTGACATGGGGTCACAGAGCAAGAAGTAGCCTCGAGCAAGTCAGATGTGAAGGAGACCTGAAGGCAGAGGAGGACGTGGCCACCCAGTATTAGAGCTGGCGGGACCTGTGAGGAGCGTGAAGGCAGGGCCATCCAGGTGGGCACTGGTCACACCCCCAGTCCTAGGAGTCCTGACTTCGGGACACCTGCTGGGTGGTAAGGAGCCGTGAGTCCACAGAAGGCCACAGGATGGGGCTCAGGGCCACGGTCAGACCTGGACAGGAAGCTTAGGAAGCCACGGGTCTTAGACGCTAGAGTTGGGGGGGATCTCCACGGAGATGGAGCGCGAGCGTCTCTGGACTGGTCAGAGGGTGGGGGTCTCAGAAGGGTGGGCAGGGGGTCTGCCTGTTCATGCTGTGGTGAGACCAAGGGCAGAGAAGTGACTGCTGAGCTTGGCAGCATGGTCGTCCCTGCAGACCAAGGCCACTGCAGCTGCATGGGGGACAGAGAGGAAGTCTGCAGAGGGGATGGAAACGCACCAGCCAGAGGGGCTGGGCACTGGGTCACCCTGTGTCTGTGCTGGTGGGAGTGGCCTGGAGAGCAGAACCTGGTGACATCAGAGAGAAGTGACTGCACCACGACTGATCCAGGGAGGCCAGAGGGCAGCCGAGAACAGGGCCCTGCAGGGGCTGAAAGGAGGTGGGGACCCAGAGAAGTCTCTGTAGCCTTGCATAAGGTGCAGTGGACGTCAAAGGGACATGGGAGGGCAGCGAAGGGACAGAGTGACAGTCGGGACAGCAGAGGGACATGGAGTGGCAGTGGGGATGGTGAAGGGACACGGGGGACAGTGGGGGACCTTGAAGAGACATGGGTAGCAGGGACATCAAAAGGACATGGGGGCAGTGGGGACAGCAAAAGGACATGGAGGGGCAGCAGAGACACAGAGGGGCAGTGGGGCCACCTGCTGATCTCGCATCTGCCTGGACAACTTGACCCCAGAGGAGTGGCCATCTGGTGACAACAGTGACAAGACAGGGACAGTGTGCTGGCAAGGCCCTAAGTCCTCCAGCAGAGTCCCTTCCCGCCATCTGCGGAGGCCGCGTCCGGCTCCTAGGCTGTCCACTCCAGTGGGTGGCTGTGGGGCACACCAGGCTAACCCTGCTGGCCTCAGGCCCCTCCCTCTGGGGGCTGCCACTTCCGTGATGGCACCTCACGCCCAGGCAGCGGTGTCCTGAGAACGTGACACAGGAGGGACCCCGCCCGGGGCGGGACGTCTTAGCTGCCTTCCTAAAACCTGCCCGACTCAGGAGACAGCCAGCCCTGCCCAAGGGGGCTCTGCCGTGCAGCGGCCCAAGCTCAGGATCAGCAGGCCAGCCCAGCTCCAGAGACCTGCCATTCTGGGCCTCAGGCTGTCACCTGAGAAGTGGGGACACACTGGGACCAGCCTTGGCACTGGTGCGGGGACCCGAGCAGGTAGGCAACCCTCTCAGGGAAGCCATGCCCCACACCCCAGCCAGTGGCAGCACCCACCATGGACTTTACAAACACAGAAACAAAGCCCAGAAGCAGCTCAGAACCCAGGTGAAAGCCTCGGCCAGGGAGGACGAGCTGCCAGGCCCCAGGGAAGGGAACATGGAAAGCGGAAATTAGCAACACGGCAGGCAGGAGGTGTGAGCCAGGGAAGTCACCAGTGAGGTTGCAGGTACAGGGCAGAGAGGCCACCTCCCCAGAGAGAGACTTAAGCTCCCTAAAAGAGGCAAAAGGTGGAGACCCAGTGGCTAGGGAGAACTGTGGACTCAGGGTACGTGTCGGAGAGGCAGGCCTCCCCAGCAGAGGCAGAAAACAGACATCAGTTGGTGTCCAAGTGGAACAGGCTCCAAAGCCAGATAAGGCAGCCAGGCCCTTGGGCCCATGTGGAGGTCAAGGCCAGCCAGTTTGGCCCTCCCTTCCCTGTCTCTAGCCAAGGGGCCGTGGGTGGAGGGAGCAGGGATCTGGGGCAGAAACGGACAGAATGTTCCTTAAGATCCTGCTATCAGGACAAAAAATGCGGCAGAGAAACCCTCCCCTGCGGGTCAGACCCGGTAGCCCAAACCCCAAAATCCCACAGTCCCCACCTCAGGTTGAAGTTGTTGAATTACACAAATGTGACCAGTTGGTGGAGCCATGGAGCCACCCAGGGGGTGGGTGGGGAGACAGGTAGGGGTCAGGGAGAGCTCTCAGCGTCTGGCCTCACGCCCCCCAAAGGTCGCCCAGGGACATGAGGATCTTGCACATGGACTCCCGTGCAGCCAGCACACCCACACGCACACCTGTCCTCTTGCCACCCCCAGTTCTTGCAGGCCTCAGGTGCTCACGAACACCTGAGCCACGCCGTGGGAGCCAGCTGACCCTGGCAGGAGTCACACACCTTCCCTGGGTCCCCGAGCTCCTTATGGGGGAGGCCACCCGGGGGTCACTCAGACCCCTTTCTCGCGGTCCCACGGCATCCGGACCGTCGAGGGGGCGCAGCCGTTACAGGGCGGGAGGACGTGGACGGGCCGGCCTGCCCCTCAGCCGCCCACCTCGCCCCACAGAGGACGTCTTCCCCTGCAAGGACTGCGGCATCTGGTATCGCAGCGAGCGCAACCTGCAGGCGCACCTGCTGTACTACTGCGCCAGCCGCCAGGGCGCCGGCTCCCCAGCCGCGGCCGCCGACGACAGGCCCAAGGAGACCTACCCCAACGAGCGTGTCTGCCCCTTCCCCCAGTGCCGCAAGAGCTGCCCCAGCGCCAGCTCTCTGGAGATCCATCTGCGGAGCCACAGCGGTGAGCCCCGCCCCGCCCCGCCGGCCGTCTCGGGCCGCGCCTCCCCGCCCCACCCCTGCAGGGGCACCTGCTCGGCCCCCGTGGCGCCGGGGCCCGCTCGGGCGGCCCGCGAGACGAGGCCGAGGCCGAGCCCGAGCGGGCGGCGCCTCACGCGCGTGTGTTGCAGGGGAGCGGCCTTTCGTGTGTCTCATCTGCCTGTCCGCCTTCACCACCAAGGCCAACTGCGAGCGGCACCTGAAGGTGCACACGGACACGCTGAGCGGTAGGTGGGCGGGCGGGTGGAGGCGGGGCTGCGGCCCGGCCCCAGGGGCCTGACCAGGCGTGGCCCGCAGGTGTCTGCCATAGCTGTGGCTTCATCTCCACCACAAGGGACATCCTCTACAGTCACCTGGTCACCAACCACATGGTCTGCCAGCCGGGCTCTAAGGGTGAGATCTACTCGCCAGGGGCCGGACACCCAGCTGCCAAGCTGCCCTCCGGTGAGCAGCCTGGTCTCCCCCACAAGAGGGGGAAGGGAGGAGGCCCCTCTGCCCCCCCTCCACCCGCCCCCTCCAGCCCAGGCCTGATGTGCTCCCGGTGGTCTCCCGCAGACAGCCTGGCCAGCTTCCAGCAGCACGCGGCCCTGCACAGCCCCGCGGCCTCTGCGGACCTGGGCTTGGCGCCTACCCCGTCGCCAGGACTGGACAGGAAAGCCCCGACCGAGGCCACTAACGGAGAAGCCAAGGCGGCACCCCAGAATGGGGGCGGCAGCGAGCCCCCGGCAGCCCCCAGGACCATCAAGGTGGAGGCGGCGGAGGAGCCCGAGGCGGCCCGCGCCCCCGGCCCTGGGGAGCCAGGACCCCAGGCCCCGTCGCGGACGCCGTCGCCACGCAGCCCCGCCCCGGCCCGGGTGAAGGCTGAGCTGTCCAGCCCCACACCGGGGTCCAGCCCGGTGCCTGGCGAGCTGGGTCTGGCCGGGGCGCTCTTCCTGCCGCAGTACGTGTTCGGGCCGGACGCGAGCGCTGCGCCCCCGGCCTCGGAAATCCTGGCTAAGATGTCGGAGCTGGTTCACAGCCGGCTGCAGCAGGGCGCGAGCGCGGGGGGTGCGCCGGCCGGGCTTCTCGCGGGGACCCCCAAGGGCGCCACGTGCTTCGAGTGCGACATCACCTTCAACAACGTCAACAACTACTACGTGCACAAGCGCCTCTACTGCTCCGGCCGCCGTGCGCCCGAGGACGCGCCAGCCGCGCGCCGACCCAAGGCGCCCTCCGCGCCGCCGCGCGCGCCCCCCGGCCCGCCCCCCGAGCCTGACGTGGCGCGCTCGTCGCCGGGACCCGGGGCGCGCGAGGACGGCGCGGGGGGCGCGGCCACGCCCGAGGACGGTGCGGGCGGCCGGGGCAGCGAGGGCAGCCAGAGCCCGGGCAGCTCACTGGACGACGCCGAGGACGACCCCAGCCGCACGCTGTGCGAAGCCTGCAACATCCGCTTCAGCCGCCACGAAACCTACACGGTGCACAAGCGCTACTACTGCGCCTCGCGCCACGACCCGCCGCCGCGCCGTCCGGCCGCGCCCACGGGCCCCTCAGCGCCCGCCAACTCCGCCGGGCCCGCGCGCACGCGCAGGCGCCGCAAGCTCTACGAGCTGCATGCGGCCGGCGCCCCGCCCACTACCCCGCCCGGCCCCGCCCCGCCGCCGCCCGGGCCTGCCCCTGCCGCGGCCGGCCCCGCCTCCGCGCCGGAGCCGCCGGCGTCGCCGCGGCCCGGAAGCGGAAACGGCCCCGCGCCCTCGCCGGACCCCGCGGCCGACGGCCCCATCGACCTGAGCAAGAAGCCGCGGCGCCAGCCCCGGCGCCGCCCCCCGCGCTGGCCGACTACCACGAGTGCACGGCCTGCCGCGTGAGCTTCCACAGCCTCGAGGCCTACCTGGCGCACAAGAAGTTCTCGTGCCCCGCCGCGCCGCCGCCCGCGCCCGGCCTGCCCGCCGCCTGCCCCTATTGCGCCCGCGGCCCGGCGCGCGCAGACCCGCCAGAGGAGCCCCCGCCCGCCGAGCGCGGTCCCTGCGACGGCCCCGAGCCCCGGGAGCCGCCGCCCGGCCCCGCCGCGCCCCCCGAGGCCGCGCCCCCCGCCGATGCGGACCCCGCAGCACAGCCCCCCAGCAAGGCGGCTCCCGGCCCCCACGCTACTGCCGCCTGTGCCACATCAGGTTCAGCAGCCTGTCCACCTTCATCGCCCACAAGAAGTATTACTGCTCCTCGCATGCCGCCGAACACGTGCAGTGACCGAGCGCGCGCCGCCGCTGCCCGACGAGGGCAGTGGGCGGCGGCCGGTCTCGTCGGGGCCCCAGCAGGCCTGGCCTGTGGTCCCGGGAAAGGGGAGCGTCCTGGCCAGCCGTCTGTCCCGCGCGGATCAGGGTTGGCGGGGCATCAGGGGCGTGATAAACTCTGGTCACGTGGAGGGCGGGAAGGGACCAAGACTGGAAGCGTCCCTAGCCACGAGGAGCCCGGGCCCCGGTACTCCTCCTGTCTCAGGGCCTGGCTGCGCGGCCACCTGTGGCAGTTGAGTCCCGAGGGCTGGGCACCCAGCTCCGTCCACCCTGCCCAGCTAGACTGGGGGCCTGCCCAAACCCCCGGATCCAGAAGACCCGACCCAGCTTCTGCAGCAGGTGTCCGAGGGCGCTCTCCGTCTGCTTGAAGTAGCCGAGTGTCCTGCAGCACATCTAGCTGCCCACGGGGATGCGGGTGAACCCGGTCGGGTCCTCTGAGGCCCCTCCCAGCCGCCGCTGGGACCTGTCTCCCGCCAAGGCTGGTGGGCCTGGGCCGGACGCAGCCGGTCATCTCCCTGCCCATCTCACGCTCGCCCTATCACTTGGGCCGAGGCCAAGGCCACTGCCCCTGCAGGGCTGCTGCTACCCCCCGGACCTGGGCGACAGGGTCGTCACTTTGGGGTCCTGGGAGCTGAGCTGCCCCCTCCTCACAGTTGCTCCTCCTTACCACCATGGGGTGTCTTCAGGTGCAGACACCTTGGCCTGGCTGGCTCTGTTGTGTTTCTTTCGGGTCTATGGGGAGCATTCAAGAGGCCCCATCCCATCAGATCCAAGAATAAGTGGGTGACCCAGGCACCTGCGTGCTCTTAGAGACCCAAGGGGGCTGGGTGTTCCATAAGTTAATTAAAAACATGCTGGAAACACCAGGGGTTTCGTCTCTGATGGGCAACAAGTGTTCCAAGGGTAGGAGACCCAGTGCAGACTTGGGTGGGTGTCTGCTGCCCTTGACCCCCAAGACCCCCACATGAAGTCCCCGAGGCACCCACCAGTGAAAGACACAGAGGACAGGGCTGGAAGGCAGGCCTAGGGTCCCACGTGCACCCACTGAGTGCCCGGAGGCACTTCAGTTTCCACACCTGTGAATTGGGGTGTGAGGCATGCAGTCCTGTGGCCCCTTTTGGAAGCTCAGCTCAGAGACAAAGAGGACCCTGTGACCCCAGGCCGGAACTGCTGGGTGAGACAAGCCCTGTCCCGGAAAGCCCCAGGTCCTGGAGGACGGCCCAACTGAGGTCAGGACTCCAACTCCAGGACAGCACCCCAAGCCTCATGAAGGGGCCTTGCCACTGGGATCAGGATTATCTGCTGTCCCCCACCCAGTCCTAGTCTCACCAGCCCTGCCCTGGACTGTGTGCCCCCTCATCCAACCTGGCTTCCTAGAGCCCCCAGATGCCACCGGTCACCCCACTCGTCCCAATCCATTCCGCATTTGCCCCCACAGCTTCCCAGTGCCTGAAGTGTGGTTTCACCCCACACTTCCTGCAGCTTCTGACCCGTGGGGATGGCGCCCCTCCTGCCAGTTGGTTCTCCACGCACCAAGTTCGACTCTGCATTATCCCCGTCCACACTCCTGGGTGGGCACCAGGACCCCGTCCCCTGCTTCTCTCCCATCTAGCCCCAGACCTCAGACCCACTGCCCGAGACGTCCCCCGGTCCTCAGCGTGCCCACGGTGATGTCACTTCTCATACTTTAATGTCCCGGCACTGTACAGGCACCCCCATTCATCCTCTACCCCTCATGGGCCAGCCTCGCCCTCTTGCACTTCAGCATCAGCATGATGCCACTCCCCACACCCACCCGTCACTGGGCCCAGGCCTGGGACATGTCCCACAGGCCTCTGAATGGCCACTCTGCACCTCCTTTCCTGCAGGCATCATGGCCGCTGCTCCCCACCCCGACTGCTGCACTTCCTGTGTGAACCCCTTTCTCTGCTCCATGGTGGCCAGGGCGTCATGGCGCCCTCCTCTGCCTCTCACACAGAGGACCAAGACTCCTGATAGTCTTGGTCCCCACGGCCCCAGGCCTGCTAACCCCACCAACTCCTCAGCCCCTGCTCTGGCCACCCCAACCCTGCCTCCTGACACCCTTTGTCCCCCATTCAAGGGTACTCTTTGTCACGTGGCTCTCAGCATAGTTGTCCCCTTCAGGGCTGTCCCCCCGGTTTCCCACATAGCAACAGCCACTCTCTAGATCTCCAACATCTTCACCTCCCACGTGGCCAGGCCACCTCATAGGAACTGGGGCCTCACCGACGGGACCTCTGCCTACCTGACATCCGCATCCAGCACCGGTGGGGCCACGTGCACTGAAGTCACGAGGCCATGTGCTGACAACGACAAATGCCCCATGCAAATCACAGGCTTCAGGTTGACCTCTACCTGGCCGCCCCGGGTGTCCCCCCATCCCGTGTCTTGCCCTGTCTCCTCTTGGGCCGCCCCACGCCGCACCACCAATGCCCCCTCCCTCAGCCAGCTTTGACCAGCGGTGCCCCTTGCCACACCTGGACATGGCCATGGCATGGGGCACAGCCCCCAACTGCGCTGTTGTCCATCTCGTGTGCAACCCATGGGTCACCGAGTCCACACCCCAAGCCCCTCAGACACTGTGTTTCGAGCTGCTCCTGCTGCGGACCCTGCTCTGCCTGTGAGACTCCTCCCCTTGAGACTGACCGATTGGCTCCTAGGCTAGGCTGCCCCGTCCCTGCCCTGGGGCAGGATCAGGGCCTGCCCCCTCCCACCTTGTGGCCCAGTGCCCTGGCCTTGCCCCTCCCAAATAAGGACCCCAAGGTCCAGTGGGCTGACACCTGCCTGGGCCTCGTGGCATAGCTGGTTGAGGCCATGTCCACCGGGCTCCAGCACCCAGTTCACAACTACTGGCCAATCTCCCAGGCTCCCCACCCCACCCTGACGAACAGAAAGTCCTGGCAGAGCGGAGCCCACCCCGGCCTTTGGGGAGGAGTCGGGGGAGGGCCTTGCTGCTGGGCCTGGCTGCCAACCCCAGGGCCCAGCACGCAGGCAGGATGTCACCTGTGGCTCTGGGGTGGGCTGCGGGAACCAGTGACCCTTGGAGGGGTCTGCTCTGGGATGCCCATCCCCACGCCCCTCTCCAGCACAGACCCCTGAGAGTCCAGGCCTGGAATCACATGGCACCAGGGGGCAGCAGTGCCTCGTGTGTGCAGCCTGTGGCCACCTCATTTTAGCCGCTGGTGCCCGCCCACTGGAGCATGAGGGAGGGAGAAGGCAGTCTCCCCTGACCCTCCCAGCCCTCCATTAGCCTCTGGGCGGGGCCCTACCAGAGGTGGAGAAAAGAGCACACTGGCTGGCTGGGGATGAGCTCTGCTCTGGGCACTGGGGCTGGGCGGGGTTGAGCCCAGACAGACCCTGGGCAGGGGGCCTTGAGGCCAGGACACACGGGGAGGGACCACAGACAGAAGCAAGGCCCAGCCCAGAAATGTTCCCATTTATACAGTGGGAGACAACCGCACAGGGGACCGTGCCCCAAAGGGGGCTTGAGCGCCAGACCAGGCGCCATCGGGCGGGAGCGAGGGACCACACAGGAGAGGCGACCAGGCAGAATCCTGGCCGCGCGGGCTGTCACAGGTCTGCCGCCCGGCCCCAAGCCACGTCCTCTGCCAGGTCCTGAGGGCGGGAGCTGGAGGCTCAGAGACAAGACAACTAGCCAGGGTCACAGGAGTCACCGCTGGACTCACAGAAGTGCAGCGCAGCGTGAGCCTGCCTTGCATGGGACACCCACCCCGCTTCCCACCTGCCACAGCATCCCCCCAGCCCCAGCCCTGCCCACCAGGCTGCTCATCCCTCCCTGCCTGTCGAACCCAGCCCTCCCCTTCCCTGACAGTTGGGGAGAACTTGGAGAGGTGCTCAGGGAGGTAGTGGCAAGTTCTGGGCACCCTGCTCTGGGCTGTCCCATCAGCAACACCCAGACGACTGGGGCCTCCCTGAGCCGGGCCAGGCCTGGGCGTCTGTGTCTCACGTCTTACAAGCTCCAGCTCACGCCTGTCATCCCAGCACTTTGGGATGCAGAGGCGAGAGGATTGCCTGAGTCCAGGGGTTCAAGCCCTCATCTCTACAATAAATCCAAAAATTAGCCGGGCATGGTGGGGTAAGCCCATAGTTTCAACTACTTAGAAGGCTGAGGTGGAAGGATGGCCTGAGCCCAGCAGGTCGAGGCTGCGTTGGCTGTGAGCGTCCCACTGCACTCCAGCCTGGGCAATAGCATGAGACTCTGACTCAGAAAAAACAAAACAAAAACAAAAATCTGGATCTGTCCACAGTTCTCATGGGATACCCCCTACCACCACCCCCTGCAGGTGCTGATGCAGCCTGGCCACCAGACCTTCCTCAGGCGGGGCAGGGGGAAGGTCCAGGGCATACCCACAACTCACCCAGGGCTGCCCACTTCCCCACACGGAGGGCACGGTTGACCACCCTCACTTCCGACACCTGTCCTGATCCCATCTGCTACTCAACAGACCCAAGACAAGGGCTCCCTTATCCCAACACCCTCCTCCCCATCCCCCCCCCCTCCTCACCCCAACCTCCCTCCCTGCCTGGGGCTGCACTGTGGCGAGCCATGGGGTAGCGACTGCCCGGTGAACACGGGAGCCAGGTCTGAGCCTTGAGGGCTGGGAGTGCATCCAGGAGAATGTGTGGCTGCAGGGGTGGGGAGGGAGGGGAGGAGGCAGGAGCCTGAGCAGCCCCACATGTCCTGGGCATCCCATGGCTCTGTGTTGAACTCTCCCGGCCCCAGGCAGCCTGGAGAGGCCAGAGCAGACCTGACACCCCAACTCCAGCCTGAAATTCTGGGCCTCACCTGCGCAGCCAGGCTCCCCCCACCATCTCCCCCACCCAGGATGGCTCAGACAAGGTCCCATTGGCACACACCGGTCACCACCGTCAGCCGGCGGCCTGCAGTCTTGACACTAGAATGAGTCGGGGTTGCGTGGGTGACCCTCCTGGCCCGCCTCCACACCTGGGCTGTAAAAAGCCATAGCGGGCCTTGGGGTAGAGGCCCCCACCGCTCCCTGCTGGCCTACCCACATCTGGCATCCCAGCTGTTAGGCCCTGTCACCCTGCAGGCACTCAGAGTTCCCAAGCCAATCACACTCCCGCAGACCACCAGCTGGGGGCTCTACAGGTCACACAGCCCATGGGAGTTCCCACCCGTCCCCGGGGAGAAGGGCCAGCAAGCCAGCCCCTCCCTCCCTCCAAATCCAGCTTGAGGATGGCTAGGACGTCCACAGAGTCGGGTTAGCAGCTGTGAGTGCCGACTTGGGGCCCAGCATCTGTACCTCACATGGGGCAGCCAGAGGCAGGAGCCTGGTGGGAAGACCTCAGGGAGGACAAATTCCAAGCCATGAGATGCCGCCGCGCATAGTTCAGTGGTGGTGCACACCTGTAGTCCCAGCTACTGGGGAGGCTGAGGCAGGAGGATTGCCTGAGCCCAGGAGGAATTAGCAAACCACTTCCACACTGGTTTGTCCCCGCCCCTTCATGGAACCTTCTAGACCCCTCCCGCAGCCAGGAGCCAGCCACTGTGGTTAATGTCTGACCCCACCGCTGTGCCCATTCTAGTTGTCAGTGGCCACACTGCCTGGCTGTTGACTGAATATCTGAGCAGCACCCGGGAGTGTGGAAGTGGATGGTGTGAAGTCTGGTCAGCGAGGTTGGGCAGGTCCAGGGCACACTCAGCTGGGCCTGACTGGGAGGGTCTTCTGTGGCAGAACAGCCAGACCCCCCCCCCTTTGAGTTAGAGTCTCTCTTTGGTGCCCAGACTGGAGTGCAAGTGGCACCATCATGGCTTACCACAGCCTCGACCTCCTGGGCTCAGGAGATCCTTCTGCCTCAGCCTCCCAAGTAGTTGGAATTTACAGCACACGCCACCACATCCAGCTAATTTTTTATTTTTTGTGGAGATGAGGTCTCTCTATGTTGCCCAGGCTGGTCTCAAACTCCTGGGCTCAAGTAGTTTTCCCACCTTGGCCTCCCAAAGTGCTGGGATGACAACCACTGCCCCCAGCCCAGAAAGACTCTTAACACAGCACCTCAGGGCTCCCAGGGGCGCAAACCAGGAAGCGCCCCAGCCTCGTGAAGGTTGGGCACCCTTCCCTGCATGCTGTTGGCTCACGTGGTCACAGGCCCAGCTCAGATGCAAGGAACACAGGCAGGCTCATCAGGGCCATCCTGGGGACCAGGCGCTGCCGTCTCCTGGTTTCACAGGAAGAGCTTCCCCGAACGCCAGACTGCAGAAGGCGCGGCAGGACCACTGCACCCTGGTCCACACAGGCCCTGTGGGTGGCCAGAGCAGAGCGTCAGTATGCAGAAAGGTACGTTTCTCAAGTTGTGGAGCGATTCCAGGCCCCATGTGAATCCCAGGCCGTGCTGGGAGTGCAACTGACATTTGTTCAATTGTCCATCCAATCAGTCATTCACCCCAGCCAGCCTTCCGATGCCCACTGATGCCAAGCCTAGGCTGCAAGCTCAGCAGTCCCAGGATCCCTCCGGCTTCCCCCTCCGGGCACCTGGACATGGAGGCGGCCCAAGGATGTCTCCAGGGAAGGAAGACCACCAACAGCAGCCAGGTGGGTCAGAGCCAGCGCCCCAGAGACTGGGACAGGAACTGGAGTAGTCACTGCGTCTGTGGTGGGGGCTGTAATGGGAGTGGGGGGACAATCCCACCAAAAATGGGTGGAGCCTTCCCGCAAGGGGTGTCCTCACCTAGAAGTCCAGGGCCCCGTGCACCCAAGACAGCCCAGGATAGGCTGACACGCCCTCTGCTGGCCCCTTCAGGGAAACAGCAAAAGCTCTTCTTCCTAAAAAGCCGCTTCCAGGTGGAATCGCTTACTGCCCAAACCCTCCCACTAAATGCTAATCTGGGCGCAGAGGCTCCTGCCTGTAATCTCAGCCCTGCAGCAGGCCAAGGCAGGAGACTGCTTGAGACCAGCCTGGGCAACATAGCAAGACTCCATCTCTACAAAATTTTTTTTTTAATTGGCCTGGCTCGATGGCTCACCCTGTAATCCCAGCACTTTGTGAGGCCAAGGCAAGTGGATTTTCTGAGCCTGCAGATTTTAGACCTGCCCAGTCAACTTGGCAAGACCTCATCTCTACAATACATCAAAAATTAGCCGGGTGTGGTAGCACGCACCTATATTTCCAGCTACTTGGAAGGCTGAAGCGGAAGGATCACCAGAGCCCAGCAAGTTGACGTTGGGGTGGCCGTGAGTATGCCACTGCACTCCAGCCTGGATGACAGAGTGAGACTCCAACTCAAAAAAAAAATTAGCCGGGCTCGGTGGCTCAGCCTGTAATCCCGCGCCTTTGGGAGGCTGAGGTGAGTGGATTGCCTGAGCCCGCGGGTTCGAGACCCGCCTGGGCAGCGAGACCTCATCTCTACAATAAATCAAAAAATCAGCCGGGTGTGGTAGCGCATGCTTATAATTCCGGCTACTCGGAAGGCTGAGGTGGAAGGATCGCCGGAGCCCAGCAGGTCAAGGCCACGGTGGCCGGGAGCAGCCACTGCACTCCAGTCTGAGCGACCGAGTGAGATTCCGACTAAAAAAAAAAAAAAAAAAATTAGCCAGGTATGGTGGCTCACACCTATAGTCTCAGCTACTCAGGAGGCCAAGGTGGGAGGCTTGCTTGAGCCTGGGAGGTCAAGACCGCAGTGCGCTATGATCACACCACGGCACTCCGGCCTGAGTGATAGCGCAAGACCCTGCCTCTGAAAAAAGGAAAGACTGGACAAACATGTGTGGCCATGTTATCCATGTGTGGATCAGGCGTGTGGGAAGCCATCGGTGCTAGCAGGGCTGGGGGCTGCAGCCCCCGATGGAGTAAAGAGCAGAGGGACGCGATCCCTGCCGAGCTGAAGGACAGGAACTGGAGGCTGGGGCTCCAAACCTGCCAGACTCGAGGGGAACCTGGGGAGATGGAGAGGGAGCCCGAAGCCCAAGTGTACGAGCCCTCAAGGTGTGGCCGACCCCTGAGACTTGCCAGCCCTAGGAACCACCAGAGACCAACACAGCCAGAGCTGGGAAGGGACTCTGGCAGCCTCAACAAGCTGGAGACTGCCCTCAGAGACAGGTTCCAGGGAACAGCACGAACTTTCCCTTAAGAGCACAGATGTGCCACACCCCAGGAGAAGGGGCTGCACCCCAAAGCAGGTGCTGGGGCAAGCTGCCAGTGGTCTGTCTTCCTCTAACTGTCCCCACACCCACAGTCACTTACCTACAACGTCCAGCTACTAGGTGTCTTTTTTTTTTTTTTTTGAGTTGGAGTCTCACTCTGTCGCCCAGACTGGAGTGCAGTGGCACGCTCCCGGCCACCACAGCCTCAACCTGCTAGGTTCCAGCAAGCCTTCCACCTCAGCCTTCCCAGTTGTTGGAACTACAGGCATGCGCTACCACGCCCGGCTAATTTTTTATTTATTGTAGAGACGAGGTCTCGCCAAGTTGCCTGAGTGGGTTTCAAACCCTCGGGCTCAGGCAATCCATTCACCTTGGCCTCCCAAAGTGCTGGTATTACAGGCATGAGTCACCGTGCTTGGCGGACTGTTTTTTTTTTTTTTTTTTTTTTTTTTTGAGTTGGAGTCTCACTCTGTCGCCCAGACTGGAGTGCAGTGGCCGCTCCCGGCCACCGCAGCCTCGACCTGCTGGGCTCCGGCGAGCCTTCCGCCTCAGCCTTCCAAGTAGCCGGAATTACAGGCATGCATTACCATGCCAGGCTGATTTTTTGATTTATAGTAGAGATGAGGTTTCGCTGCCCAGGCGGGTCTCGAACCCGCGGGCTCAGGCAATCCACTCACCTCAGCCTCCCAAAGGCACGGGATTACAGGCTGAGCCGCCAAGCCCGACTTTTTTTTTTTTTTAAAGAAACAGGGTCTTGCTCTACTGTCCAGGCCAGAGTGCAGTGGTGTAATCATAGCCCACTGCAGCCTTGAACTCCTGGGCTCTAGTGATCCTCCCACCTCAGCCTCCCAAGTGCCTGGGACTATAGGCACATGCCACTGTACAAAACTAATTTTTTTTTTTTGTAGAGCCAGGGTCTTTGTCTATTACCCAGGATGATCTCAAATTCCCGGCCTCAAGTGATTCTCCTGCCTCAGCCTCCCAAAGTACTGGGTTTACGGGTGTGCACCACCACCCACAGCCTTACAAGATGTCTTAGTCCGTTTTCTGTTGCTATAACTGATACTAGGTCAGGTAATTTATAAAGAATAGGGGTTATCTGTTACAGTTCCAGAGGCTGGGAAGTCCAAGAACATGGTACTGGCATCTGGCAAGGGTACTTTTTGAGTCATAACGCTCAGAGGCATCGCACAGTGAGAGTCTCTCTTCCTCTCCTTAGAAAGCTACAGTCCTAGCATGGGGGCCACACCCACATGTCCTTACCTAGCCCGTTACCACCCAGGGGCTCCAACTCCAGATGCCATCAACACATGAATTTGGAGATTATTTCCAACACATGAAATCTGGGGACACGTTCAAGCCACAGCACAAGGCGTGCCACTAACAGGGACCCCATCACTGAAAACCAAGAGGAGAGTCATTTCAAAGCTGCAGAACCAGAGGTGATTCTGATGCAGGAGCTGCCGTGGGGCCTGTAGGATGTCCACCGTGCTGCCGTCTTCTCATCACTCCCCGTTCAAAGCCTACCCTGGCTGCTCCTTGATCTTCTGTGGGGCTGTCCCTGAAGCCCACTTTGCCTGGTGGAAAGAAAGTAGGACCTGAGAAGGCCAGGTTCAGCATGGGCTTCACGGCTGTGCCAGGGCTGCCCTCAAACAAACCCTCTCTGGGACCCGACCTCCTATGCAAATACAGGAGTCAGAAGAAGATTCCACCTTCAACTCTTGTCTCCTAGTGGGTGTCGGCAAAGGGCTGGGTCATGACCCCAGGCCTAGGTGGGGCTGCATGGGTGGCTGCTCTGTGTGGACTCCCCACACTGCACCTTGCAAGTGGGCATGTCAGCATATGTGGAACCGTTGACATGAAAAACAAGTTTCTAGTCTGGCATGGTGGCATCACGCCTTTCCCCCAGCTCAAGGCAGGAGGATTGCTTGAGCCCAGCAGTTTGAGACCAGCCTGGACAACATAGAGAGACTCTGTCTCTACAAAAAATTTTAAAAATTAGCCAGGCAGCCGGGCTTGGTGGCTCAGCCTGTAATCCCGCGCCTTTGGGAGGCTGAGGTGAGTGGATTGCCTGAGCCCGCGGGTTCGAGAACCACCTGGGCAGCAAGACCTCATCTCTACAATAAATTAAAAAATCAGCCGGGCATGGTAGCACATGCCTGTAATTCCGGCTACTCGGAAGGCTGAGGCAGAAGGATTGCCGGAGCCCAGCAGGCGAGGCTGCGGTGGCCGGGAGCGGCCACTGCACTCCAGTCTGGGCGACCGAGTGAGACTCCAACTCAAAAAATAAAAATAAAAATTAGCCAGGCATGGTAGACAATACATCTTTTGTCCCAGCCACTCAAAAGGCCGAGGCAGGAGGATCACCTGAGCCCAGGAGGTTGAGTTGCAGTGGCCATGATCGTGCTCCTGCACTCCAGCCTTGGTGACAGAGCAAGACTCTGACTCAAAAAAGAAAGAAAGAAAAACACAAAAACCCCATCAGGTAAGTGTTCTCCACTGGAAGAGGAGGCAGCCTCCGCACCGCCACGCCCCGCGTTGTAGCCTGCTTTTCTTTCCAGGCAAAGAGTTTCTAGGTTACGTAAGGACCTCACGACACATTTTCAACACTGGCCGCAATAGTAACCTCCAACCAGAAAACAACATCCCAACCCACCGAAACGCCTGGGTGCCCCCAGGTTCTAGAAACGGCCTCTGCTCGAGTGTCAGGGTCTGTGCCAGGTCTGTGCGTGAAGGCATTTCCACCGCCCGTGTGTTCCCCAAGGCATCCCTGACAGCGGTGGCATCCCATAAAGGGCCCCCTTTGGTGAGGGCCCACATACATGTGTGATCCTCCCCAGGCCAAGGTCCTGCCAGTTCCCGGCGCCCCCTCCCGACAATGTTCTCTGCAATGGGCACCGTGACTGGGACTGTCACCGTTACCTGCAGCCTGTGAACGTGGTCATGGCGGATGTGCCCTGAGGGGCTCACGCCTGTCTTCTTTTGAGATACATCCTACCACCAAGGCCAGCCCTGCTGCCTGCGGGGGGTGGCGTGTCCCTCCCCAGCCTGCATGGCATGGCACCTGTCGCAAGTGGCTGGTCCATCCCTGTGGGTGAGGCCCTCCTGGCTCTGTCTGGTCTGGAATGTGATGAACCACTCTCTGGGCCTCCCTGACATGCCATCTCCTGGACAGCTGCACTCTTGCTCGCAGGGACTGAGACGCAACATGGGCCGGTGCAGTCCGGGGCATGTGGCCCAGGCTTCTCGCAGGGAATGTCCCCACACACAGTACAGCCGGGCTCTGGGCACTCCTCAGCCTCAAAGGACACGCGTGACTTTAATGGTTTAGAGACGGGACTTGCCTTTTTCACTCAACATTTAAAAAAACATTGTTTTAGAGACAGTGTCTTACTCTGTTGCCCAGGCTGGAGTGCAGTGTTGTGATCACAGCTCACTGCAGCCTCCAACTCCTGGACTCAAGCCGTCCTCCTGTCTCAGCCTCCTGAGTAGCTGGGATTACAGGTGCCAGCATGCCCAGCTAATGTTTCATATTTTTGTAGAGATGGGGTCTCACTATATTGCCCAGACTGGTTTTAAATGCCTGGGCTCCCTCCCTTCTCAGCCTCCAAATTTGCTAAAGTGGCAGGCATGAGCCACCGTGCCTGGTCTTGTTTATCATCATTTATGAGTTCGCCTGTGTTCATGTACATATCACATATGTTTACTTGAGATCCACATGTTATGATTTTAACTACAATACTGTAAGTACAGTACAATGTCACTATTATAATCTTCCACTGATAAACACTGGGTGGTTTTCAGGTGTTTTCTTCTCTCAGTTGTTACTGAAAGACCTTCTCTGGTGGTCCCTGTTCACAGGTCCTTGGTGCCCATGGGTGAAAGATGCCCCCATCCACTGGTGCGGAAGTACCACCAAGCATCAGCATCCACAAGGCCTGTTTGAGAGTAGCCAGCGGCCCTGCAAGGGTCGATGGTGCAACCTTGTGGCGGGCCTGGGAACGTGCATTCCTAGCTCTACCCTGCCATGCCGAGGCTACTGCCCCAGGGCCCACCTCGAGCATCCCCATCTAGTGTGGTAACACTGGCCACAGGGCACTTCTCAAGGATGCCACGTCATTTTCCAAAGAGGCTGTGACCCCTGTCACTCACCACCCTTTCTGTTAGACCTTGACTTGGTGTGGGGGTCACAGCCGGCACCGAGTCATCAGCAGGGGCATTCATGGTGAGGAAGGTTCACGGTCACCCCCAGCTGACAAGGGCGCTTGCCCGCGGGATGGTGTCTATTGGCTCATGGCCCATGGGATAGGCTGGCTGGTGTTGGCACGGCAGATGTGATGCGAACCAACACAACCAGGGCCAAGTTCACATTTCTCTTGCGTGCTGTTAACAACCAGAGTGACGCTGTCTGAACACAGCCTTGCTCGGTGGCACAGAACTCTTGGGCAGGTGGCCGGGCTATCTGGCTGAAACCCCAACCCTGGGGCCACCGTCTTCGGGTCCCAGCTGTAAACCGGGGGCGACAGGGGTGACTCTGGGGGTTCTGTGAGAACACCTCGGCCCGCCCCGAGGAAGAGCTTGGCAGATCGAGACACAGCGTGTCTGCCAGCCCCCTCCCTGGCTCTCTCCTGCCTTCTGGAGGGAGGCAGCAGGTGTGAATAGCCTGTACTGCAGAGCAAGAACACTGAGGTCTCAGGGGACACTGCTCGCATCCCCATGCTGGGCTGTGGCTCAAAGCACAGTGACTGAAGCACACGGTATTTATTTATTTTTGAGTCAGGGTCTCACTCTGTCGCCCAGGCTGGAGTGCAGTGGAATGATCCTGGCTCATCACAGCCTCAACCTCCTGGGCTTAGGAGATCCTCACGGCTCAGCCTCCTGAGTTGCTGGGACTACAGGTACATGACATCACCCACAGCTAACTTTTAAATTTTTTTGTAGAAATGAGGTTTTGCTCAGCCGGGCGTGGTAGCGCGCGCCTGTAATTCCAGCTACTCAGAAGACTGAGGCGGAAAGGATTGCCGGAGCCCAGCAGGTCGAGGCTGCGGTGGCCGGGAGTGGCCACTGCACTGCAGTCTGGGCGACAGAGTGAGACTCCAACTGAAAAAAAAAAAGAAAGAAACGAGATTTTGCTATGTTGCTCAAGCTGGTTTTGAACTCCTGGGCTCAAGTGATCCTCCCACCTCAGCCTCCCAAAGTGCTGGGATTACAGGTGAGACCCCCCGCACCTGGCTATGTCTGTGATATTTGGACTCATAGAGACCTGGGTCCTGATCCTACGCCAGCCATTCTCTCCGGCTTCCTAAACATCCCTCCCCATCCCATACACGCTCCAGATGCTGCAAACATCCAATGGGCAGCTCGGCACCTGACCCAGGAGCTCACAGCCAAGGGGCAAACAGTGGCATGCATGGGGCACTGGTCCCACCTCAGTCCCCACATGCTGGAGACCTTCTGAAGAACCGCTGGATGTGAACCAGGCAAAGGAGACAGGCAGGAACTCTGTTCCCAACAACTGGAACAGCCCATGCACAGACTGGGGTCAGGGCAGGCATGGTGCAAGCGGGCAGCTGGGGAGAGGTGTAAGGGCAGGGAGAAAGGCAGGTAGGGCCGGTATAGAGAGCATGGTGCCAGAGCCCGGGCCTTCAGGTTTTACCTAAGGGCCAGAGGGGGCCGTTGATGGCCTCACCTGGAACTGGGAAGCCCAGAGTCAATCTGGTATTCTTTTGTTGTAGTTGTTGTTAATTTTATTTATTTATTTTTTTGAGTTGGAGTCTCACTCTGTTGCCCAGACTGGAGTGCAGTGGACGCTCCCGGCCACTGCAGCCTTGACCTGCTGGGCTCCGGCGATCCTTCCGCCTCAGCCTTCCAAGTAGCTGGAACTACAGGCACGCGCTACCACGCCTGGCTAATTTTTGATTTATTGTAGAGAATGAGGCCTTTCCAAGTTGCCCAGGCGGGTCTCGAACCCGCGGGCTCAGGTAATCCACTCACCTCAGCCTCTCAAAGGTGCGGTATTACAGGCTGAGCCACCGAGCCCGGCCAATCTGGGATTCTGAAAGGCACCTGGGGAGGAGGCAGCGAGTGGGGAGTTGCAGCCTTGATCCCAGGTGGTGGCCGCTGGAATGGGGGTGGGGGCGGAGAAACGGGGGGTGACTCCAGACTCATCTTGGAGGCTGCCTCAGCCCCCTCTGCCCTCCCCCCTCCCACCCTGCCCCTCCCTTCCTCTCCTTTCTTCAGTTTTTTTCTTAACGAAAAGCTGTAATCAGTTTTACTGACATAGAATTCACATACCATAAATCCACCATTACAATCCAGTGGTTTTGAGGACATTTACAAAGTTGTGCAACCTCTTCCTAATTCCAGAACGTGTTCCTCACCCTAAGAGAAGCCCCAAACCCCCGAGCAGTCACTTCCCGCTCCTCCCCCAGCCCCCACTGATCTACCTTCTGACTCTATGGATTTATCTACTCTGGATATTCCATATAACGGAACATATTGGTCAGCAATTGGGCCACCATACCAGAATTCCATCGACGTTGCGGCTAAAACAACGGACGTTTATTATCTCACAGTCCTGGAGACTGGAGCCTGGTGACCTGAGGGTCAACATGGTGGGGTTCTGGTGAGGACTCCCTGTCCGGCTTGCAGACAGTTGTCTTCTCGCTGTGTCCTCGTGTGGTGGGCAGAGAGGGAGAGAGACCAAGGGCAGGAGAGAACTCTTGAGTGCCTCTTCTAAGGACATGAATCCTATCAGATCAGGCTCCGACCCTTGTAGCCTCATTTGACCTTAATTACTTCCTTCAAGGCCCACTCCAAACACAGACACACTGAGGGTTAGGGCTTAACATAAGAACTTTAGGGGGAAATAATGCCATCCACGTATGGACCTCACAGCGTCTGTCCCCTAGTGACGAGCTCAGTCTGTGTCCGAGGCTGTCATGCTGTGGCATGGATCAGAACCCCGCTCCTCTGTGTAGCCTGCCAATATTCCACTGCATGGACAGGACACCTTTTGTTTCTTCACTAACCAGTTCATGGACATCCAGACACCCATTTCAGTTCTGGAGACACCGAGGTAGGTGGGGAGAGGCAAGGCCCGCTCAGCTCAGCACCCTCAGGACTAGCTGCATAATTTGCAGGGGCCGAGGCAAAGTGCAAGGTGGACCCCTTGTCCCCAAATGATGAGAACTTTCAAGCTGGGAAAGGTAGCTCAAGCCTGGGAGATGGGTCTCTCCTCCACAGAATGGAGATCAATCCTGGGATCTCCTGTGGGACGGCACACACACACACACACACACACACACACACACACACACCCTCTGGTGCTCCTGTGGGACGGGACACACACACACACACACACACACCCCCCCCTCTGGTGCTCCTGTGGGACGGGACACACACACACACACACACACACACACACACACACACACACCCCTCTGGTGCTATAAGCTGTGAAGATGCTTCAGGCACCCGATTAGGGGAAGGTCACCTCAGGTCAAGCTGGTCACATTTAGCATGTTGGGAACTACTTAGTCCAAGAAATCCACACACACACATACACACACACACACACACACACACACACACACACACACACACACCCCTCTGGTGCTATAAGCTGTGAAGATGCTTCAGGCACCCGATTAGGGAAGGGCACACACACACACACACACACACACACACACACACACACCCCCTCTGGTGCTATAAGCTGTGAAGATGCTTCAGGCACCAGATTAGGGGAAGGTCACCTCAGGTCAAGCTGGTCACATTTAGCATGTTGGGAACTACTTAGTCCAAGAAATCCGCTATGAAATTTTTTTGTTTAGATTTAAAAATATAGTTTATTCTGAAGTAAATTAGAAAAAGAGAGAGAGCGGAGATTCACCTCCCTAAGGTAGGGGAGGGGGCCAAAGTTTAGCTCAAAGATCACATGGCTAGACCATAGTTTAGCAAGCTAATGGCCAACCGTTACGAATTTTTAAGCTTTGGGACTGGGTGAGGTGTCTCATGCCTGTTGGAGGCCGAGATGGGAGGCTCGTTAGAGTACAGGGGTTCGAGACCAGCCTGGGCAACACAGCCAGGCCCATCTCTCCCAAAAAGGTTTTTTGTTGTTGCTGTTGTTGTTGTTGTTGTTTTTGAGTTGGAGTCTCACTCTGTCGCCCAGACTGGAGTGCAGTGGCACGCTCCCGGCCACCGCAGCCTCGACCTGCTGGGCTCCGGCTATCCTTCCGCCTCAGCCTTCCAAGTAGCTGGAACTAGGCGCCATACCACGCCCGGCTAATATTTTGATTTATTGTAGAGATGAGGTTTCGCCAAGTTGCCCAGCGGGTCTCGAACCTGCAGACTCAGGCAATCCACTCACCTCTGCCTCCCAAAGCGTGGGCTTACAGGTTGGGCCACCGAGCCCGGCAAAAAGCTTTTCAAAGATTAAAAAAATGAGCCGGGCTCGGTGGCTCAGCCTGCGGTGGCCGGGAGCGGCCACTGCACTCCAGTCTGGGCAACAGAGTAAGATTCCAACTCAAAAAAATAAAAATAAATAAAATGTAAGTTTTAATATCTTTTTTGTTTTATTTATTTTTTATTTATTTATTTTATTTTTTTTTTTAGTTGGAGTCTCACTCTGTCGCCCAGACTGGAGTGCAGTGGCCGCTCCCGGCCACCGCAGCCTCGACCTACTGGGCTCCGGCGATCCTTCCACCTCAGCCTTCCGAGTAGCCGGAATTACAGGCGTGCGCTACCACGCCCGGCTGATTTTTTGGTTTATTGTAGAGATGAGGGCTCGCCAAGTTGCCCAGGCGGGTCTCGAACCCGCGGGCTCTCGGGCAATCCACTCACCTCAGCCTCCCAAAGGCGCGGGATTACAGGCTGAGCCACCGAGCCCGGCTAAATTTTAATATCTAAAGTCATATCTCACAAAATAAATTCTCGCGTCAAGCATTTAATGTCAACACTTTTAAATAAAGCAACTAAGCTACTCAGCCCGAAAGGCGCAACCACCCCCCAGCAGGAAGAGACGCCCACCCCAGCCGAGACCGTCACGTGGCCGGGCGAGCCCTGCGCGCAGGCGTGGGCTCGGAGGGGCGGGGCTCCCACGGCGCCTGCGCTGTAGCGCGGGCTGCGCGAACAGGCGCGTGCCGCGGGGGCGGGGCCGCGCGGAGGCCGGAAGGAAGCGGAGGAGGGCGGGGCGAGCAAGGGAAGCCCGCCGGCCGCCGGACGACCGGCGCGGTATGATGACGTCGCACAATGGCCGGCGCCCGCGGGTAGTGTAGCCCGTTTGTTCCGCCCGCGTCGCGCCTGAAGCCGGAGCTTGTGAGGGCCGGAAGGGCCGAGGGCGTCTCCTCCGCGCCGCCCCGACTCCAGCGGAGCCGTGGCCGCCTCCCCGCCTCGCGCTGAGGTGAGCGGGGCGGCGGGCGGCCGGGCGGGCGCGGCGGGCGGGGGAGGCCGGCCCGGCGGCGGGAGCGAGGCCCGAGAGCCCGGCCGTGCGCAGCCGCGGGCCGCAGCGTGTCCGCCGGCCGGGGGGGGGGGGCGCAGGGCCAGGCCTGGCACCGCGGTCTGTGCACGCGAGCCCGTCCCTGGCGTCCTCGGCGTCGGCGCGCCCCGCCGCGGCGTCAGTTTCCCCGGAGCTGTCACTTCTCTTCCGGGGCGCCCGCCTGGCACATGGTACCGCTGCGGGGCGGGCGAGAGTCGCGGGGTCGCCTACGGGTTGGGCCGCCAGGCCGTCGGTGGGCTTCGGGGAGCGCGGAGTCTCCCGGAACTTGCTCCGCGGCGTCGTCTCCTGGGGACAGACGACCTCCTTGGCCCGTCGATCCGGCGCTCGGGGGATGCCGGGTGGAGAGACGCTTGTTGCGGCTGCGATGCTGGAGGAACCTGAGACTTCAGGACCTGCAGTCTTGCTCCTGCCAGACGTTTTAAGTTTTCCCGGACACTCTGTGCCAGCGAGCCTGCCGGGTGGAGCGGTGGGTCGTTTTGCAGTGAACTTTGGCAAACTCGTTTGCGAGTGGGTCATTCTTCAGACGCACTTGGGGAGAATGGAAGCCGCGGGTGTTGGGCGTCCCGTGCTGTGCAGGGGCCTTTCCCGGTCCAGGAGCTGGGGTGCCCGGGGTGGGCCTGCACCTCGGTCGATCCCCACGTCCCATCCCTGTGTGCAGCGTGGAGCCCAGCCCGCTCTGGAACCAGCCACATGTGTCCCAGAGCCGAGAATTCCCCTCCCGTTTTAGGTGGGAAACGCCCAAAAGGTGTAAGGAAGCTTTGGGGGTCATTCCAGAAAGCAAACAGGCCAGCTGTGGCCTTGCTCACATCCACAGAGGTCTCCTGTTTTATCACAGCCACAGATCAGCTTCAGGTGAGTACTTCCTTGTTGAGGAGTTGTTTTGGTGTCAGGCTTTGTTTGGGGGTAGGGTCTTGTCACCAACCTTGAATCCTTCCTCTGGATGTTGCAAGTCTTTGGAGTTATGAATCTGGATTTAACAGACACACCAAAACTTAGGCGTTCACAGGACTGCTCCGTTCAGAGTTATTGTCCCAAATGTAATGTGTGTATTTCCTCAGTCCCCTTTGCCAGGACTTCTTTAGAACTTCTTCTTGGGTAGTGAATATGCCAGCTATATGAGAAAACCAGGCTTGTTCGATAGTCACACCCTCTGTTTGACGGAAGGTTATGAAGGTTATCTTACCCTCCTTGGTAGCTCACTCACTTAGCAGGCTAGACTCTAAGTGACTTGTAGCAGTTTCTCAAAGTGACCACCTCGAGAGGAGGAAGAGTTGCCGGCACTGAGGGCATCAGGAGAACATCCTCAGGTTCTGACAGCCACTCAGAGCAGTCCCAGCATGCTGTGTGCAGCAGCAGAGTGGTTGGCATCCTGTGCAGCCTTCCAGAGTGGCTGCTGGGAAGGAAATGGCACCTGCTCTTGTGCCTGAATGCTGGTGTGGTCTCTGGCAAGTGAGGCACTTAGTTTACACTTCTTTCTGCATGCAGCAGGTAGTACCTTGAGGAACGAGGTTTGCCATGTATTCAGCAAGCGTTTATCAAGTGTTGTCTGTCCACTGCAGTAGGCAGCAGAGATACAGCAGCAGACACATATCTCATTCCCTGGGCAAGTTCACCATCTTATGGCTTGGAACCAGCCGAGAACCCTCGATCACGGGGTGATTGTGAGAAGACCCAACTGAGCAGATGGTAAACATGGGAGCTAGTGAGGCAAGACCTTCCTGCTCGTCACTTACACTTAGGCCACTGTCTCCCTTCCGGGTCTGGCATGGAATGCACTCAGTCATCTGCCAGGTCTGATGCCCAGGGAGGCAACTAACCTGGCCAGAGAGGGGCCTGGAACCCCAGCCCCTCCTGATTCCCAGGGACATTCCTTCTGTGCCACAAGACGTGACTCAGTTGCTGCTCATAAACAAGTAGGTCCATGGTCATGCTATTTTCTACAGGTTTTCGTTCACCTGTGTGGCCTCTGTTGGTGAAATCCTGAGGGCCCACAGGAAAGGCGAGGGTGTGGCCCCTTCCCCAGGAACCTTGTCAGGGCCTCCTGAGGGTGGCTGTGTGTCCCAGGGCTCATGCCAGCTGTGATTGCTAGCTGTTCCCCTTTTGGTCTCATGACTGTCCCAGTTTAGAAGGTAAATCATGTAGGTGTGCTACTGAGTGCCAGCCCTTGCTGAACTCAGGAACAAAGAAGTGAGTCTGAGCCCTCCCACTTAGGTACTGGGGCAGGGTGGGCGTGAGGGTCTCTCAGCAGGCTTTGCAAGCAAGTACAGTGTGGGGTGTGTGGATGTGTGCTAAAACAGTGCATGCTCCATTGAGGTATGAGTTCTCTGCGGGTCCATGGATAGGCCCCTGCAGGCTTTGAACTTCTGGCAGGGAAGATGAGTTATGTGTGTCTAGGCTTCCCAGGGAGAGGGGGGGAGTCCTGACCATCACATCTGCGGTGTAATCCACGACCCCTGGAAGACACCACTGATGTAGAGTCCTGGACTGCCTGCCCAACCACTTGGCAGGGAGTGCTGAAAACTGCCTTCAGGGAGTCAGGAGACATTGACTTTGCATCCCTGAAATGTTGACATTACTTCATAAATCAAACTGTGTGGGGCATGCATGCCCACCAAGTCCTTCAGAAAATGGTTTTCTATGCCCAATACACCAGCTTCAGTTTAAAGGTGGTACACTTTTGGGGGGGTTGTTCCTTTATTGGGTTCATGTCTAGTTTGAGTGCCAAGTATTAGAGCTTTAGGTAAGTTTAAAGTCATAGATGATATCACCACTTGGACCTCCATATGGCAATAACTATAGGTCATACCATAACTTTCCTATCTTTTGTGAAAATGTGTGTGTTCTGGGTTCTAGAAGGGCTGAAGTAGGAGTATAGCTGGACCAGCACAGAACTCTCAAGGGAGAAGAAAGGGGGCAAAATCCACAAGTCTAATAGAAGACGCATGGTCTGTGTTCCAAAATGAATTTATAAAATCTATTTGGAACTTAGGTACCACTTTCCTACAGAAGCAATCGTTAAAAGTGGAGTGGGTTCCCAATCAGGGAATAGTGGTTCCTCCTTCCTGGCCTAGGCACGGAGGTCATACACATGCTCACAGCGGGGCTGAGCTGCAGTCCCAGTAGCCACGTGGCCTTAGTGTACTTTTCTACCAAGGGAACAACACTTATTTAGGAGGTTAGTGTGAGGATTCAAAGAGATGTCAGAAAATGACTTAGTCAGTACCTGACAGTCTGTCAGCAAATGGTGGTGGCTGTTGGTTTTATTGTGAAAATTGTTTTAATCATTTGGTCTTTTTTCTTTTTTTAAGTTGGGGTCTCACTGTGTCACCCAGGCTGGAGTGCAGTGGCACAGTCACTGCTCCCCATAGCCTTGACTTATGGGCTTAGGCGATCCTTCCGCCTCAGCCTCCTAAGTAGTTGGAACTACAGGTGTGTGCCACCACACCTAGCTAATATTTTGATTTTTTGTGGATACAGGGTCTTGCTATGTTGCCTAGACTGATCTAGAACTCCTGACCTCAAGTGATCCTCCTGCCTCAGCCTCTCACAGTGCTGGGATTATAGACATGAGCCCCTGCACATGACCAATAATGTGGTCTTATATTAAGTAGATGCTCAGGTGACACAATGATGAGTGACACAATGAATAAGTTACACCTGAGTGCTTCAGGAGACTTGCACTGAATCTGACAAGAGTGACGAGAGTATTGTTTCTGTAAGCTGAGGATGACATCTGCTCACCTCGTGTTAATTCGGTTTAGAATACATGTCCAGCACATGCTAGGTACATTATCAGTGGCATCTCGTCAGACCCTATAACAGACCCCTAAAGTGGACACTGCTGTCTCCATGTTTCAGATGGAGAAACTAAGGTCTGGAAAGTTTGCATATCTTGCCCGAGATCCTAAACCCCGGAAGCAGTAGAGCTGGAATTCAGGTTTTGACTCAAAGCCCACACTGCTTGCACCGTTCTTGTGTCCCACGAAGGAAACCGCACACACACCTACAGGCAGCCTCCCTTGGCTTTCTGGCTGCTGCTTACCTGGTTTCAGATAGTCCTTTTCTTCCATTTTCTAGCCTAGCATTTCATTTTATTTGTCAAAATAAAACAATTTAGGCCAGACTCGATGGCTCAGCTTATAATCCCAGTGCTTTGGGAGGCCAAGGTGAGTGGATTGCCTGAGCCCATAGGTTCAAGACCCGCCCGGGCAACTTGGTGAGACCTCATCTCTACAATAAATCAAAAATTAGCCGAGCGTAGTAGCATGCGCCTGTAGTTCCAGCTACTTGGAAGGCTGAGGTGGAAGGTTTGCCAGAGCCCAGCAGGTCAAGGCTACAGTGGCCGGGAGCATGCTACTGCACTCCAGTCTGGGCGACGGAGTGAGACTCCAACTCAAAAAATAAAAAATAAATAAAACAATTTGGCTGGGTCTGATCATGGCAATGAAATCAAAGTGCGAGCTAGTGTGCACATGGACCCCATGGATGCAAATCTGCAGGGTGGCGTGTTACAAAGTCACATGGACTCGGGCAGGTGTTTTCTGCAGAGCAGTCATCATGTGATTTTTAACCCTTTGCACCAGAGACATCTTGCAGATCACCTGCCAGCAACTCGACCATACTTTGTTAGAAATAGTGAAAACAAGTTGCTTTTATAGCACCATTGAAGCCAATTATTTTATTGTAATGATATCTGGCTTATAATGAAATTTTGGACATTGAGCAACTTATTTATGACAAAAATCAAAATTTTATCTCTTATATGTGTCTAACGTGTGGCACCGTGTGAAACAGTCACCGACATGCATTGCTGGTTCATTGATACATGTTGTGTGGTAGTAATTTGTTTGACGTCTTCCACCTGGTGCACCTTTGTTTGAGCAGACGGTGCAGTCTCATCTTCTTCCTCCCACGTTAATAATTGTCATTTAATAACCGGGCTTGGTGGCTCAGCCTGTAATCCCAGCACTTTGGGAGACTGAGGTAAGTGAATTTCCTGAGCCCACGGGTTCAAGACCCGTCTGGGCTACTTGGCGAGACCTCATCTCTACCATAAAATCAAAAAGGCGGGCGTGGTAGTGCACACCTGTAGTTCCAGCTACTTGGAAGGCTGAGGCGGAAGGATCGCCGGAGCCCAGCAGCAGGTCGAGGCTGCGGTGACCGGGAGTGTGCCACTGCACTCCAGTCTGGGCGACAGAGTGAGACTCCAACTCAAAAAAAAAAGAAAAAAAAACAGACTGGACAATAAATGACAACTTTTTTTTTTTTTTAGTTGTAGTCTCACTCCGTTGCCCAGATTGGAGTGCAGTGGCACGCTCCCGGCCACCGCAGCCTCGACCTGCTGGGCTCCAGCGATCCTTCCGCCTCAGCCTTCCAAGTAGCTGGAACTACAGGCACACGCTACCTCACCCGGCTAATTTTTTGATTTATTGTAGAGATGAGGTCTCGCCAAGTTGCTCAGGTGGGTCTTGAACCCGCGGGCTCAGGCAATCCACTCAACCTCAGCCTCCCAAGGCGCGGGATTACCAAGCCTGAGCCACCAAGCCTGACTTGTTTTTCAAAGATGATGTGGAACGACGCACTCGTGATTCCTGAAAACCACTTCTCAACTGATTGATCATATCTCAGTATATATTCCCTTTCTTTTTTTTTTTTTAGTAGGAGTCTCACTCTGTCACCCAGGCTGGAATGCAGTGGCATGCTCACAGCCACTGCGGCCTCAACCTACCGGGTTTGAAAGGTGATCCTTCCGCCTCAGCCTTCCAAGTAACTGGTACCACAGGCATACGCCACCACGCCTAGCTAATTTTTTTATTTATTGTAGAGACAAGGTCTCAAACTCCTGAACTCAGGCAGTCCTCTCACCTCTACTTCCCAAAGTGCTGGGATTACAGGTGGGAGCCACCACGCCCAGTCTATACTCCATTGCTTTATTTGCTTTTTCATGCAATTTGAATGGAAAACTTCAAGGAAATATACATTTTTTAGAAATTTGCACTGGCATAGGTTTGTCCTGTGTAATCACTGGCAATCTCTTTATGTCCCTGAGAGGGACATCAGAGTGTAAAGAGTTTTGCACAACGGTTGGTTAGGAGATAGCTTTGCTTCCAAGGCTGCCACTAGACCGTAAGAAGTGAGACTGAATTTGTCAGGTTTGGTTGAGGTGTGTGAGGTTCCGTAACCAGCTCATTCCAAGGACATTCTGCTGGGTGCGGTGCTGCAGTTGGGCTTGGTGCTGCACTGGGGAGAGGGAGAGCCCCTGCCCTTCTGTGAGGAAGACTTGAAAGCATGCAGTATAGGCCATTGCTTTGTAAAACCTTGGTGTGTCCACATGGCTCTTTGAGCTATGGTCACCATGTTTTCTTAGCTTTGGCCCCCTTGCCTACCTTGGGAAGGTGAGTCAATTTCTGTTTCTCTTATTTACTTTCTAAATATACTTTGCTTGAAAACTTTGCTGGCTGCTCTAAAATTCATTTTAGAAATGAGCCAGCTGGGCGCGGTGGCTCATGCCTGTCAAAACAAAAACAAAAAACAGAGTAATACCAACTGTATGAGGCAGATATAGTGTGCCATTAATACCACCAACTAAGGGGGTAGGGATGGCCAGTCTCTGACTCACTGCCGTGACCCCAGGCTCTCAGTCTTGACCAGTGAGAGGACAGAGCTTGAGTAGCTGCCAGTCCCTGTGGCTGTTCTTGCTCACTGATGCCTTGGGCTGCATGGATACTGCACACTTGCTGTTTGGAGATCAGACAACTGTGAGGATAGGTAGCTTCCTCCAGTTTCTCATTTTCAGTGGAGTATGCCTTTTTTTTGAGAGATGGTGACTCACTGTGTTGCCCAGTCTGGGCTCCTTGGCCTCTTGAGTAGCCTCGGCCATAGGACTTGCCACTACACCCAGCTTATAGCAAACTTTTTTTTTCTTTTTGAGTCAGAGTCTCACTCTGTCGCCCAGGCTAGAGTGCAGTGGCATGCTTACGGCTACCGTAGCTTTGACCTGCTGGGCTCAGGCGATCCTTCCGCCTCAGTCTTCCAAGTAGCTGGAACTAAAGGCACATGCCATCATGCCTGGCTAATTTTTTGATTTATTGTAGAGATGAGGTCTCACCAAGTTGCCCAGGCTGGTCGCGACTGGGCTCAGGCAGTCCTCTCACCTCTACCTCCCAAGGTACTGGGATTACAGGCATGAGCCACCACACCTGGCCAGAACAAACTTTTAATAATTTCTTCCAGTAGTTCTACTTCTGGATGTTAACTAGAGAGTGTTGTTAGACCAAAAAGTGAATCGTTTTCAAAACTCTCTACTTCTAAGTAACTTTTAATGGATTGGTTGGTTTGTATATTTGCATTCTTTCTTTTTTTTTTTTTATTTGAGTTGGAGTCTCACTCTGTCACCCAGACTGGAGTGCAGCTGCTGCTCCCAGCCACTGCAGCCTCGACCTGCTGGGTTCCGGTGATCCTTCTGCCTCAGCCTTCCATAGCTGGAACTACAGGCGCGCACTACCACGCCCAGCTAATTTTTTGATTTATTGTAGAGGTGAGGTCTCACCAAGTTGCCCAGGCGGGTCTCGAACCCACGGGCTCAGGCAATCCACTCACCTCAGCCTCCCAAAGGCGTGGGATTACATATTTGCATTATTTCTGACCATTTAGTTTTTATAAAGTGATGGATTTTAAGTGATTTGCTCTAATGTGTGCTTAATTATAATAATTTCTATTAATAGCAAGAAATATGTTTTAACTGTAGGTTTCAGTGTCAACTCTGTATACTGTGTGTCTTTAAACAGGTTGTCCTTTTAAAAGTGTGTGTTTAAAGGATGTCTGTTTTTACTTTTTTATGTATGTAATTATATAAATAACTTAAGCGTGGGTGGTATGACTTGCTACCTCTGAGCCTGTGGTCACCTTGGGTTGAATGAACCCTTTTCCCATTTTGCTGAGTTGCCAGGCGATGTGCCTTATTTTGAAGCCTCTTAGATTGAAGTGTCAGGTGACCCGAGCCCAGCATTGCTCCTGCCAGCCCTTGTGTTGGTAGCAGGAGCTTGCTGTGGGCCACGGGCTCTCGGTGTCCTGTGCGGGCATCCTTTCCCACCTCGTGTAATCTCCCCAGAAGCACAAGGAGCTGTGTGCTTTCTATGAGTTTTGAGGTTGGAAGACCAGAAAATGACCATTTTGTCATTAAATCCAGATTAGTAAAAATAGAAATGAAACCTCCAAGGGTGACCCTGCTTTCACATAAGTACACTACTTAAATGTGTAACATCCTGGCAGAATTCTTTCCTACAACACATACGGCCATAGGAACAGGGGTTCTGGCCTTGGGTGTGTGAGATCCTGGGTTATGGGTGCTGCCCTGCAGACCCATGGAGGCTCCCGGGGTGTAGAACTGTGGTGAGGCCCTGGAACCTGCATGTGTGGAGGGCACTGGGGTTCCATGAGGCATCAGGGGCTTCCCGGGAGAAGTTCATTGGCAGGAGAATGCACCATACCTGGAGACCCTGAGGCTGGCCCGGGTTTCTCCTTAGCTCCCAGGAGGGCTCTGGGAGAGTGCTCACATGCGCCTCCCATCCACTGCCTCGTCCCGTATGTGCATTTTCTTGGATTTCGAGTCAGTGCTCTCAAAAGCCCATGCACCTGCCCATGCTGTCCGTAGGCTCTTGCTTTCTGTTAACGCATGTACTGTCCTTGGGGAGAAGGGGTACACTGGGCGTCTCCTGCTGCCGGATTGCTAAAAATGGAGCCACTTGACACCAGCTGAGCGGGGCAGACCCAGACCTGGGGTGGAGTGGCGGGTGGCCTGCTTGAGCGGAGCGTGGCCTGTGGGGTGAGGAGGGCCTGCCGCTCCTGCGGTCAGTGAGGAACCAGGTGGAGGTCAGGCAGGCTTGCTGTCTGTTTTGCTAAACGCTGTGATCTGTGTTCTTTCCTACAGAACTGCGGGTACTGATGGATGTGGCTGAGAGCCCTGGACGGGACCCTCACTCTCCAGAGGATGAAGAGCAGCCCCAGGGCCTCTCAGACGATGACATTCTGAGGGACAGTGGGTCTGAGCAGGATCTGGATGCAGCTGGCCGGAGGGCTTCTGACCTGGAGGATGAGGAGCGTGCAGCCGGGGCGCCGGACCAGGAGGAGGAGGAGGAGCGCTCTGAAGAGGAGGACTGCGTGAGCGAACCCAAGTCTCAGGCCTCGGAGGCCAATGAGTTGAGCAGGGGCCCAGCCAGCCCCCCATGCGAGGAGGGGCGTGACGCGGAGGAAGACCGCACAAGTGACCTCAGAGACGAGGCCTCCTCGGTCACCCGGGAGCTGGACGAGCACGAGTTAGACTACGATGAGGAGGTCCTAGAGGAGCCAGCCCCCGCCACACAGGAGGATGAGGCTGAGAAGGCTGGGGCTGAGGACGACGATGACAAGGGCGAGGGTGGCCCTCAGGAGGAGGAGAAGGCTGGTGCACAGAGCATGGGAGAGAAGGAGCCCCTGGAGGCTGCTAAGGAGAAGAAGAAGGAGGACGACGATGGAGAAATTGACGACGGGGAGATAGACGTGAGTATGACAGCACGTGGGGTGCCTGGGCATGCAGGGAGGGACAGGGTGTCTGGAGGATGCGTGTTGGTGCGGGAGATGGGCAAGATAGGCGTGCAGGCAGAGGGCGGTACCCCTGGGTGGTGGGAAAGGAGGTGCTAGCAGCCAAGGGGGAGGCGGCTGGCTCCGGGGCTTTCCTCTGTCTGGCTCTGGTGCAGGCTTCCCACAAGCCAGTTGTGTGTGGCCGCCCCACGGTGTTGGGTGGGTGGCATGGCGTGCCTCATCTGCTGCTGTTAGGTTTTGGTCTTCGGGTTTTGTTTTCCGGGTGAATAGGCCATTTCTTTTTTTTTTTTTGAGTTGGAGTCTCACTCTGTCGCCCAGACTGGAGTGCAGTGGCCGCTCCCGGCCACCGCAGCCTCGACCTGCTGGGCTCCGGCGATCCTTCCGCCTCAGCCTTCCGAGTAGCCGGAATTACAGGCATGCGTTACCATGCCCAGCTGATTTTTTGATTTATTGTAGAGATGAGGTCTCCCTGCCCAGGTGGGTCACGAAGAATAGGCCATTTCTTCCTGTCTCCACCATCTCTGAGTGGCCTTGGGGAGCCGCTGCAACAGCCAGTGTGGGTTTTCAGCCCCACCGGGTTCTGGAGAGGGAAGGACAAAAGATGTTCCTGCTAACTGCATCTTTCTTCAGGGAACTTTTGTCCCTGCCTGTGACTTGTCCTCTGGAGACAACACTAGCTGGGCCAGGCCTCTTGGATGTGACCCTGAAAGACCCCGGTGAACACCAGAGAAGTGGGCCGTGGGTCCCAGTGCCTCAGCTTCTAGAAAGCCTGCATGCTTGATTGTAACTACATTCATCTGCCTTCTGGCTGACAGTAGTGCTAGTAATACAAGATCCTACAGGGCTGGGTTGATTTTTTGTTTTTGTTTTTGAGTTGGAGTCTCACTCCATCACCCAGAATGGAGTGCAGTGGCATGCTCACCAGCCACCCAGTGTCGACTTGCTGGGTTCCGGCAATACTTCCACCTCAGCCTTGCAAATAACTGGAAATACCGGCACACACTATGACACCCGGCTAATTTTTTGATTTATTGTATAGACAAGGTCTCGCCGATTTTCCCAGGCTGGCTTGAACCCGTGAACTCAGGCAATCCACTTGCCTCGGCCTCCCAAAGTGCTGGGATTACAGACTGAGCCACCGAGCCCAGCCTCAGTTGAATTTTTATGGCAAATAATCTTGTTAAGAGAACTTTAGTTTTTATTTTTTTGAGTTGGAGTTTCACTCTGTTGCCCAGGCTGGAGTGCAGTGGCACACTCACGGTCACCCCAGTCTTGACCTACTGGGCTCCAGGTGATCCTTCTGCCTCAGCCTTCCAACTAGCTGGAACTACAGGCGTTCGTTACCATGCCCGGCTAATTTTTGTTTTGTTATAGAGATGAGTTCTCTCCAAGTGTCCCGGGCTGGTCTTGAACCAGTGGGTTCAGACAATCCACTTGCCTTAGCCTCCCAAAGTGCTGGGATTACAGGCTGAGCGACCGAATCCGGCCCATATTTTATTTTTAGAAGTAAGATCTTGCTCTGTGGCCCAGGCTGGAGTTCAGTGGTGCAGTCATGGCTCACTGCAGCCTCAAATTCCTGGGCTCAGGTGATTGTCCTGTCTCTGCCTCCCAAGTAGTTGGGAGTACAGGTGTGTACTACCACACCTGACTAGTTTTTTAATTTTATTTTAGACACAGGGTCTCATTGTGTTGCCCAGGCTGATTTCAAATTCCTAGCTTCAAGTGATTCACCTTGGCCTCCAAAAGTATATAGATTACAGGCATGAGCCACCACACCCAGCCTGAAAGATCTGTAATTATGAGTTTTTTGAGGGACACTACCTTGAGGTTTTACTAAGCAACACTTTTCAGAACTCCAAGGAGCTGAGCGAGGGACAGACCAGATTGAACTGACTTGGGGTTTTTGAAGGGCCCAGGAAAGAAGTTGTGCTTACCCGGGAGTCCTTGCAGTGGCAGGTGTATGGAGTGTCTTGGAGGTGTTTTGGGTTGGGGCACAGATGCTGGTGAGAACCCCACAGGTTCTTCTGAAGCCTGTGCTTTGCAGCATGCTGGTTTCCATACGTTGGTCCATGTCCAGTGTGACCCGCTTTGTCAACCCTGGCTGGCAGGCTGAGGGCTGCTCATGTGACCCTGGGTGAGTGTGGTCGCCAGCTCTGAACAGCAGGCCTTGGGTCTAACAGCTGAGTGTGGGCTGGTTCAGGATGATGGTGCTGCCCGACATGCTGCTGAGAGGGCATCCCGGGACTCCATACGGGGCTGATGTCTGCCCTGTACCTCCCTCCACTTCTGGAAATCTCATCTCATCTCTCTGGTGGCAGAGAAACAGGTGTGTGGGGCAAACTCCTCGATTGGGAGAAGCCTGTGCAGTGTGGTGGCTGCAACTTTAGTGTCTCCGTGTTCTGGCATGGCGGGCCACCACGGGTGTGTGGGCTCATGCCAGGTTCTCGCACTCTACTTGCCCTTGAAGGGACTCCTTGAAGATCCCGGAATCCTGGGGAACACCCAGCGGTTTCCACAGAGGTCCTGACCAGCCAGCCCTGGAGCACCTGAGTGCTTCCCTGGAGAGACATGTGGACTGGCAGTTGCTGAGACTTCCTGGCCACTCCCATTCCACTGTGTGTTCTTATTCCACTGCCTGTGCAGCGCCCTCTGCGGGGACTTGCCGCCCAGCTGGAAGCCTTGCGCTGCGGAAGAGAGCCTAGCCTAGCTCCCTCAGCAGCAGGGAGCTTCTCCCATGCTGCAACCTGGGCTTTTGATCCCCATGGCCCCGAGAGGTCCATTCTTCTAGACGCAGCATGTGTATGCCCAGCTGTGTCACTGGCTGGGTTGTGATTGGGCAGAGTAGGGCCCATCCTTGCCATGGGGACAAAGACCTTGGCCAGGCGAGCAGACACTGTGAACGCGGACCCTGCCCCTGAGAGCTCTTGGCTCAGCCTGTACCCGCCTCATGAGCTTCTCCAACTTCCTCGAACTGCTTCCTGCCTGACTGTGCTGGGTGACATGGTGGCTCAAGTATCCCCTCTGTGTCGGCTGTGCCTCCTGCCATTGACTGGCTTGCGCGTGCGCACACGCATGTGTGTGTACGCATATGTATTGCTTTCCCTACCCCTGCTCCCAAGAACACATGTTTGCTGTGCCCAGGACCTATCTTGACAGCTTCACCTGTGTCTCCTGGGGTTGGCCCACACAGGCAGCCCCCTGTAATCGTGAGCAGGAGGTGAACCACACCTAGGGGTGTACTTGGGGTACCTGAAGGTGTGAGCCTTGATGACGCGAAGTGGCTGTGGGTAGAAGGGCAGTCAAGTGATTGGTGTTAGACCCTCTCTACCGACAGAGGGACTCAGTGCAGACACTTGTCCGCTAGTGCCCAGAGAGCTCTGACTCGGGTCAGTTCCACGCCTACCATCCCCGATGAGCTCAGCCAGTCTCTAACCCACACCCTGTGTGTTCTCCTTGGAGGCCCAACCTCTGGCAGTGAATCCATGATGGAGAGGGAGTCCATATGGATCCCTGAGCAGCCCTGGGCAGGTCTCCTTTCCTGCTCATCCCTGGAAAGTGTCCCTTCCAGAAACCTCCTCCCTGCTCTGCAGCAGAGTCCTAATGTCAGAGGTCACCTCCTGGATGCCCCCCCAAGAAGTGTGCTGTTCTCTGCCCTTGAAGACGGATATTGTGAGGCCCCTGGAGCTTTGGGTTCCGGTAGGGTCTCACTGGCCTGGTCCAGTGGAAGGCTCTATGCAGAGGCTCTGCCTGGCCTGCTGGGAGCAGCTGGTGGGGGCTCAAGAGCCCCTGCACTATTGTCCTGACCCTGCGCGTCTCTGCTCAGCATGTCACATCCCACTTTAGACTTCAGGTAGTTGGGGCAGGTAAACTAATCGTGGGATGCAGTGGCCATGACTGTCCAGTTGGCCCTGGAATTCTTTGGTCCATAGCATGCAGGGTGTGCCCCAGGCCCTGGATTACCTGTGTGTATTTCTGGTGTGCTGCCTGGACACCCTCAGTCACAGGTGCTTCCTGAGGCCTTGGCTGCAGTGCAGAGGGAAGGTTGTACACGGGCTGGGGCAGCTGCCTGTAGCACCAGGCTCGCCTGTCCAGGAGGCCCTGCAGGAGAGAACCGGGTACAGTGGCTTTGGTCCTGCCTCCACTGCCTCAGGTGCATGCGTGACCCCTCTGTCTTGCATGGGGGGCCTGTTCTTTCTGTGTCCTGTGCTTCTGCCTGTCCTCCCGGTACTGCCCTTCCTCCTGGAGGTGAGGGCAGCACCAGCCCTCCTCACAGGCCTTCAATTTCCCCTCCGGGCCCGCGTCCTGGCTTGGTCTGCCAGCCCTCGCCTCTGCCCACTCCTTGGTCTGCATCCACGTCGGCCATTATCTGCATGTGCAGGTGACAGACCCAGGTCCCTTTGGAAGGAGCAGGTACATGTCTTCCTCCGTCCTTCTAGGTGAGGGCTCCTGCACATGCAGGTGACCCCTCAGAGAGGCAGCAGCATGGCGCCATGTCCCAAGTGAACGGTCATGCGGCTCCTCGGTCATGACCCGAAGCCCTCAGCCCACTGCATGCAGAGGCCTTCATCATGCCCTCTCTGCATGTGGTGTTGCGTTTCTCTGCTGGACCCGCTATTCCTCTCACCTGGCTAATTTTTGATTTATTGTAGAGAGATTTTTTTTGATTTATTGTAGAGATGAGGTCTCGCACCCTCCTGGCTCAGGCTCCAACTCGTGCACCCTTCCTGCCCTCGTGGGTACTGATTGCGGCCTGCTCAGCAAGCAGCTGCCTACACTGCCTGGGGAAGGGTCCTGCGACATCAGCAGGGGCTTGGGCTGGGCTTAGCTGGGTTTCGGCACAGCTGCGGGAAAGCCTGGGCACCACAGCCACGGCTCACCTGGGAGGCCCCAAGACCTCTGAGAACCGAAAGATTTTCATTGCAGGGGCAGGCCTGGCCCATGCTGCCTTGCAGTTGTTTATGGTCTTGTGTTTTCCTGCTTGCCGGAGGGTCCCACACCTCCGCAGAGGAATCACCATGTCTGTCAAGGGTCCTGTTTCAGACCTGCCCTGTTGTCTCTCTAGGCCCCAGGACTTTTATGTAAGGGACTGTAGCCCCATGCTTTCACCCCATCTTGCAGGTGAGATGTCCAGGACCTTGGAGGTGGTTGTACTGGGTGGGAGCACTAGACCATACCCAAGCCCCCCTATCTGACACTCTGCACAGCTCCACCACGCTGCGCCTCTGCCTCATCTTCTTGTTGCAGGGCTTCCCCACAGAAGCTTCTTTCTTGTTACATGAGTAATACACATTCATTGATTTTTTTTTTTTTTTTTTTTTTTGAGTTAGAGTCTCACTCTGTCACCCAGGCTGGAGTTTAGTGGCACACCCATGGCCCCTGCAGCCTTGACCCGCTGGGCTCAGGCAGTCCTTCCACCTCAGCCTTCCAAGTAGCTGGAACCACACGCTCGCACTAGCATGCCCAGCTAATTTTTAATTTATTGTAGAGACGAGGTGTTGCCCAGGCTGTTCTTGAACCCCTGGACTCAGGCAATCCTCTCACTTCCGCCTCCCAGAGTGCTGCTGGGATTACAGGTGTGAGCTACTGCACCTGCTTTGTTCATTGGTTTTTGTAAAAAAGAAAGGGAAGCCTGTACTCAGAAGCAAGTGAAGCCACCTCTGACACTGCCGGGGGTCACCACGTTGGCGCATCGCGTGAGGTGTAGGCCATGCATATCATCGTAATACCAGTGGTCACTGCGAGACTTGCTGCTTGTGGTGGAGTCAAGGCCTGGTGCCGGACACCCAGGGGTGCTGCAACCCTGTTCTGTAGAGGAGCGCAGCCCTCATGGGTCGGGTGGCGTGTTCACGCCCACCCCACCACCACAGCCCGGACCCAGGATAAGAGCTAAAGGCTCTTAACGTTGAAGGAGATGGTGCCCTCTACCTGGTGACCTTTGTCCATGTGCATGTCTTCCCTGAGCTGGGAGGCACCCCTGTGGGCCACGGTGCCATGCCTTCTTTGAACTGATGCCCCAGAGGCCTTGTGTACCCCCTCCCCTGCAGGCTGGCGGGGCTCCATGCAATGCCACTGGGCCTGCCCCATGTGGTGTGTGCTAAGCCTCATGGGTACCTCCTAGCCATAGACCCATCAGGTTCCTGCTGCTGTCTCCCAGGCCTGTCTGTGTCCTCTACTGCGTGCTGTGTGGCCCAGTGTGGGGGAGACCTGGAGGCTACACCTCGCGTGCTCCCTGCGGCAGCCCTGAGACAGTGGAGCCCTGGGGCTGGCTTCAGAGCCTCTTTCCAGGTTCCCGCATGAAGCTCTGAGGCTCAAGAACTTGTTCAGTTGCCCATTGCTTAAAGGCCTGTGCTCAGTGAATGGTCAAATCATGCTGTTGTATTGCCGAGAGATGGGTTGTTTTCATCTGTGCTTTAACTAAGAGAGGCCATAGATGCAGCACACCATGCTGCCCGGCTCTTGCAGTTATGGGTGGGACTGTGGCAGCGTCAGGTCCCGTGTGCGTCACCTTGCACCTGTCTGCCTGCCAGTCAGTTGCCCAGTGTGTGTGCTGTTCACGTGTGCACATGCCCGCTCCCTCACTCCAGGAGCTAGTTTCTCCTTTTCTGCTGCTATGAATATTGATGACATTGTCTCTGCAGAAGCACACACTATTTCTGTCTGGTCTCCTGTCCTTTGGGAGTCCTGATTCCTGAAAAACCACAGTCTATCCTTGTTTTGACCTCTGTGCACTCAGTTCTAAATGAGGCAGGAAGATGTAAGTGGATCTGAACTTTTCAGATGAATTTTGGTTTGTTTTTTCTTTTCCTTTTTTTTCCAGAGACAGGATCTTGCTCTGTCACCCAGATTGGAGTGCAGTGGTACAATCATAGCTCACCGCAGCCTTGCACTCTTGGACTCAGGCAGTCCTCCTGCCCGGCCTCCTGAGTAGCTGGGACTACAGGCTGTCCACCACCAGCCCTGCAAATTTTTTGTTGTGGTTGTTGTTGAAGGGTGTGTTTTCAATTTAGATCTGAGCTTATGTAGAGCACTATGTTAAGGGTTTTTTTGTTTTGTTTTGTTTTTGAGTCGGAGTCTCACTCTGTTACCCAGGCTGGAGTGCAGTGGCACGCTCACAGCCACTGCAGCCTTGACTTGCTGGGCTCAGGCGATCCTTCCACCTTAGCCTTGCAAAGTAGTTGGAACTATAGGCACGTACCACCATGCCTGGCTAATTTTGTGACTTATTGTAGAGATGAGGTCTCATCAAGTTGCCCAAGCTGGTCTTGAACCCGTGAGCTCAGACAGTCCTCTCACCTCAGCCTCCTAAAGTGCTGGGATTATAGGCATGAGCCACCACACCCAGCCCATGTTAAAGTTTTAGTGTAGTATTCGTTACTGTGAGACTAGCGGTAAAAAACAATACTAACGGAAGGCCAGAGGAGACAGGCATCCTGCCGCTTAGTATAGAGTGAGGTGTGTCTTCTCTGATCATTTCTCCAGAAAAATGATTCCATTGGCTCTTTTGAGGGATCTCACTCAGGAATCTTTCTTTTCTTTATAAAATACTTTGTAGTAGCCAAATATTTCAAGGCAGAAATCTACAAATACATAACCCTTAAAAGTTAAAGTCATGGCTGGGCTCGGTGGCTCAGCCTGTAATCCCGTGCCTTGGGAGGCTGAGGTGAGTGAATTGCCTGAGCCCTCGGGTTCAAGACCCGCCTGGGCAACTTGGCGAGACCTCATCTCTACAGTAAATCAAAAAATTAGCCGGGCGTGGTAGCATGTGCCTATAGTTCCAGCTACTTGGAAGTCTGAGGCGGAAGGATCGCCGGAGCCCAGCAGGTTGAGGCTGCGGTGGCTGGAGGCGACCACTGCACTCCAGTCTGGGCGACAGAGTGAGACTCCAACTCAAAAAAAAAAAGTTAGTCATTATAAACTCAGGGTTGGGTTCAGCATTTGTTCATTCAGCAAATGATTATGAAGTGTTTACCATGAGCTGGACGCTGCCTGGGCCCAGCCACTTGGTGGTGGTGAGTAGACAGACACATCGCACCCTGGCAGGCTTGTGGTTCAGCAGGGCAGGCGGTAGCATGGCCAACACAAGGGTGTCCAGGTGCAACCCAGTACATGGGGGGGCGTGCAAGGATTGTCACAAAGGGATCCAGGGAGGCCACCCAGGGAAGGGGCCTTGAGCCTCAACCTGAGACTGAGATGCATTGGTCATGAGGAGGTCAGCTCAGACGTGGGCTGGAGAAGGCACCTTGTCCTGCAGAGCACAGCTGGGAGCTCAGGGGCAGCGAGGAGGCCAGTTGAGAGTGGGACCGGCCAGGAGTGAGCGGGTGGTGGCCAGGACAAGGGCATGCTGTGGAGGCAAGGGTGGGCCCATGGGACTAGGAGATTAGTCAGGGATGGGGTGACAAGTGCTTCTGCCCCGGACAGGCTGACTCTGACACAGTCACGTGGTGGGAACGTCAGCAGGGCAGCTGGTTACCCAAATGGGCTGAGGGTGGTCAATCAAGGAGTCTCTCCTGCAGGCCAGTGGGCATAGCCCTGAGGCGTTGGCTGGTCAGCGGGCACTGAGCTGTGGTTAGGCTCAGCTGTTCATCAGAGGCTCCATGGGTGAGGCCTAGGCCTCGGTCCTTGTGAAGTTCTGGGCTCTTCTGAAGTGTGCTGGCCACGGCGTGAGAGCTCTGGGCTCACAAGGAGCCACAGGGGCCCACACTCCTGGCCAGGTGATATAGGCGACCCAAGTGGCCTGACTTCCCACCCAAGGTTTTCATTAGAGGAAGGTCGTGTTTAACTTTAGGATCATGAAGTACTGTGCTCTATAGATTTTTTTCAAATGTACAAAATATCAAAACCTGCAGTGTAGCCATTTCCGCCCAAAGTTGTTAATTAAGAGAAACATAAGGAAACCCAGTTTTGTTAAGGAGCCCCATGTGGGCCCAGAGTGCTTTCAGGGATGTTCTTTCTGTGATGCCTGAGCTAGCAGGTGCTCTGCGCACCCTGTCAGGCAGATTGGAATCTGAGATTGGGAGAATCTACATGAGCTGGCAAGTGGCGGAGATGCGGTCATGCAACAGCAGCTGAGTGCCCCCAGCCGGCTCTGTGCCCTTTTCAGTGTGGTGGGAGCTGCGCCGGTTGGCAGGTCCCCTCCCCTCTGCTAAGACGGCCATTCTATTTCAGGATGATGACCTGGAAGAAGGCGAAGTGAAGGACCCCAGCGACCGGAAGGTGAGGCCCCGGCCCACCTGCCGATTCTTCATGAAAGGTAACTTGTAAGGGGCCTACGGACAGCCTCTTCGTGACCTCGCTCTCCTGGGCTTGGTGGTGGCTCACCTTGACGGGGCCCAAGTCTGTTCTCAGGGCAGACTGGGCCCAGTGGCGGCGGCGGTGGTAGTGGTGGTGGTGGTGGTGGTGATGGTGGTAAGCAGTAGGTCCTTTTATTGGTGTTTTCATCACTTTAATGAGTACCTTGGAGGGAGCAGCCTGGTCATTTTCACAGTGGTGGTCCTGGACCCACCCCCCAACCTGCTGACAGCAGACCTGTGACTGTAGTATAGACCATGTCAGTCATTTTCTGAGTGGTCCTTTTTTCTTAGTGGTCTGGTCCAGGCACCAGAGTGAGCATCTGCCCTCTCTGTGAGGAGCTGACCTCTTTTCTGCGAGATGTATCAGCTGCCAGCTTCAGGGAGAGCCTGGGAGGCGGCAGACTCTCTGTAGCGTATTCACCAAGTGCTGCTGTACTGTGGACTGAGTACCACAGCAGGGCCAGCTGGATACGATCTTATATAAAGCTTCTGAACCAGCCCATTTTAAAATGTAGCATAACTCTTTAGCATTAGGACCTCAAGGCTTTTGATTTCGCTTTATAAAGTCTTGGGAAATTTGGGAATGGAAATGAGTTTCCCGTCTGTACGGGTTTCTCTGATGGGCAGCAGTGGTTTTGGCGAGTTTCTTGTGGTCCAGCATCCTTCTTGGACGGGGAAAGTGTCTTCCTCTCTTGACTTGCTATAAGCCCGCAGATGACTTGGTTCACTGCCAGCCTGCCGTGCAGTGCCAAGCTCACAAGAGCTTCCTTGCTTCTTTTCCAGATGTTGTGACACCATTATCCACTCTTCTTCCACCAATACCAAATTCCATGCCCTTCAGAGGCCAGGTTAAAGGTACAAAATATACTCTCTTCGCTCTCTTTAGTACCTTAAAGTCCCCCACCCCGAGGTCAGACTTCTGTCTTCTGGATCCTGAACTTATCCGTGAAACCCAAAGTAAAGGGAGGCCTTGGAGGGTAGAGAACTGTCGGGAGCCTCCTCCCCAGGGGCACGGGAGCCTGCCAAGTAGGCATGATGGATAGGAAAGGGCAGGCCCATGGGAGGTAGGGTCCCGGCCTTCAGTGAGGGCAGGCTCTGCACCTGGCCAGCCGTGAGCAACCTTATACCTTTTACTGAGAGGTGACGTGCTGTGGGGCTCACGGTATCACGGGCCAGGTGCTTCCCTGGGCACGTGCTCGTGGCCTGCTCTGTCTGCATGCCTGTTTTCTGCTGAGCAAAAGTGGTTGACTCCGAGTTCACATGTGTGCAATTGGCCCCTGCGGTGAGGCTGCCTGTGCTGAGCCCGCAGGAGGTGCTGGAGGCACTGGCACGGCATGACAGTGGCTAGAGTTACCCTGAGCATGCAGCGTGTCTTGGAAAGCAAGTTGTTGTAATTCTTTAAAATCTTTGATATTTGAAGTGTCAGTATTTCAGAAAACTTAACTTCAGCAGAAGACCTGTTTTCCATAAGAGTGTAGGAGTCAGTGCCGTCAGTCCAGAAACTCTCAGGTTTCTATATTAAAGCAATGGAGAAAAGCCTGTACACATATCCATGTATTTCAGTCCTTTAGAATTAGCCCTGATCACACACTACCCTGCCCCGTGCTCTGGTCTCTGGGTGGCAGTATGACTCAGAAGCGCGGGCGGCCGGGCGGTGCTGGCCTGATGGTCCCCATCTGTGCATGAAAACTACATGAGGAGCTTTGGGCTCACACCACTGAACTCGTTCTGGAATTTAACGACAGAACCACACAGCACATGAAGTACGATTTTCACTGGAACTGCAGATTTGCATCACTGGGCGCTGCCCAAGTGAACAAGGACAGGATCCCATCTCCACGGATGTCACATGCATCGGTCAGCATCTGAAGGAGGTGCCCCAGGGTTAGATGAGTGCTGGGTTTGGGTTTCAGTGGGTCAGGTCACGTGGAAGGTTTCTGCTGCTGAGAAATCAGAAGCCAGGTCAGGCAGCATTTGTAGCTCAGGTGGGCACAGTCTATAATATGTTTCAGAGGAGCGGTTTTCAATATTGCTTTTCCCAGAGACTGCCTGCCTGTTTCTTAGATATGGTACGAGGACGTAGCTGATGCTGGCAGTTTCCAGATCATGTCTCCTGCTTTTTCTCAGTTGTGAGAAATTTGGATAGAAATGTTTTTGCTTCCCTGCAGCTTATAAGCTTGGTGTGAAGTTGAGGTGAATTAGTTTAAGCTTACTCCAGTAAAAGGAGAAGTTACTCTAAATATAAAAGAAAGCTTGTTGCGCTGGCAAGGGTGTGGAGATACTGGAACCCTCATGCCTGCTGTGGGAATGTAAAGGAGGCAGCTGCTTTGGAAAATGGGCTGGCTGCTCTTCAGAAAGTTAAAGACAGAGCAGCTGTGAGCCAGCTCTTCACATCTAGGTATCTGCCCAAGGAAAATGGAGTATGTGTATACACAGAGACGTGTACAGTATTCCCAGCAGCGTGACTCCTGATAGGCAGAAGGAGGAAGCAGTCCCCATGTCCAGGTGGCGAATGGATGAACAGAACGTAGTTTGTCCACACAAGGGAATGTTACTTGACCATAAAAGGAGTGAAGGCCTGACACGTGCTACAATCTGGACAGACCTTGAAAACATGAGAACAGTGAGACGGCAGATACAGAAAGCCACGCGCGGGGGAGGCTGTGACTGTGACTGTCCAGAGTAGGCAGATCCTTAGAGGAAAAAGTAGACTAGTTATTGACTAGGATGAGGGTGGAGAGTGATAGCTATTGAGTACAGGGTTTCCTTTTGGGAGTGATCTAGAGCTAGATAATGGTGATAGTTGCACAATTTTGTGAATATACTGAAAACTACTGAATTGCACACATTGGGGCTATTTTATGGTATGTAAATTATTTCTTAATTAGAAATTTCTTTTGTTAAAGTTGGTTGGCTTTATTTTCTATTATTTACTTATTTATTTAGAGTTGGAGTCTCACTCTGTCTCCCAGGCTGGAGTGCAGGGGCACGCTCATGGCCACCATAGCCTCCACCTGCTGGGCTCAGGTGATCCTTCCACCTCAGCCTTCTAAGTAGGTGGAACCATAGGCACATGCCACCATGCCTGGTTAATCTTCTGATTTATTGTAGAGGTGAGGTCTCACCGTGTTGCCCAGGCTAGTCTTGAATTCCTGCGTTTGGGCAATCATCTTGCTTCTGCCTCCCAAAGTGCTGGGATTATAAGAGTGAGTCACTGCACTGGGCCTTTATTTATTTATTTATAAAAATATTAAGATAGGGTTTTACTATGTTGCCCAGGCTTGTCTCAAAATCCTGGCCTCAAGTGATCTTACCGTAACCTTGGCCTTCCAAAGTGCTAGGATTACAGATGCGAGCCACCCCATTCAGCTTAGCTTTATTTTCTGTGGCAAGTTGTAGCCACTGGGCACATTGATAATTGTGACCATTGGCAACAAAGTATACTAGGAATACAACTTATAAACACCTTAAAGCATTGCTACTTTGTATGTAATCACCAGCACTATTGCTAAAATTGTGTATGGTATGTTTTAGCCTCTCCTGTATCTGTTGATTCTTCAGGACACAAAGTTCTATCCACAAAGGAATAAATAGCATTTTCTTTAAACTGTGTCCTACTTTGGGTTTCTGATTTATTCTTCTATGGACAAGCAGCCAGCCCATTCTGTGGGCCAGACTTCCTTGTCTCTGCTCCTAATTTTTTTGTTTTGTTTTGTTTTGAATTGGAGTCTCACTCTGTTGCCCAGGCTGGAGTACAGTGGCATGCTCACAGCCACCACAGACTTGACCTGCTGGGCTCGGGCGATCCTTCTGCCACAGCCTTCCAAGTAGCTGGAAGTACAGGCATGTGTCACCTCGCCTGGCTAATTTTTTAATTTATTGTAGAAACAAGATCTTGCCACGATGTCCTGGCTGGTCTTGAACCCGTGGACTTAGACGGTCCTCTCGCCTCTGCCTCCTAAAGTGCTGAGATGACAGGCATGAACCACCATGCCTGGTTTTGCTCTCAATTCTTTAAAATATTGTGGTGAAATAAACATGAAATAAAATTTACTATGCTGACTTGTTTTTAATTTTGCAGAGACAAGGTTTCGCTGTGTTGCTTAGGCTGGTCTCAAACTCTTGGGCTCAAGCCACAACCCCACCCCCCACCCCCACCCCCCCACTTGAGCCTCCCAGAGTGCTGGGATTATAAGTGTGAGCCTCCATGCTGGCAGCTCCTGACCATTTTAAGTATTCAGTTTAGTGTTGTTTTTTTTTGTTTTGTTTTGAGTTGAAGTCTCATTCTGTCGCCCAGACTGGAATGCAGTGGCCGCTCCCGGCCACCGCAGCCTCGACCTGTTGGGCTCCAGTGATCCTTCCGCCTCAGCCTTCCGAGTAGCTGGAATTACAGGCAAGCGCTACCACGCCCAGCTGATTTTTTTATTTATTGTGGAGAGGGAGGTCTCGCTGCCCAGGCGGGTCTTGAACCCGCGGGCTCAGGCAATCCACTCACCTCAGCCTCCCAAAGGCGTGGGATTACAGCTGAGCCACCGAGCCCGGCAAGTTTAGTGTTATTAAGTACATTCAGGTTACTGTGTAACTATCACTATAACTTTTTCAACTTGCACAGCTGAAACTCTGTGCCCATTAAACAATTTCTCCTCTCTGTTACCCTGCCCCGCCCCTGGCACTCCCCATTGTGCTGTCACTGTGAGTGCTGGCTCCTCTAGGCCTCTCGTGAGGGGAGCGTGCAGTGTTGATCCCTGTGTGACGCTTGTGTCATTCTGCATGATGTCCTCCAGGTTCCCGCGTCGTCAGGATGCCCTTCCTTTTTTAAGATGAAGCAGTATTCCACTGTGTAGCGAGACCCTCTGGTGTGTACCTGTGCATCCTGGATGGGTGTGGGGGCATCCGCTTTGGTTGCGGTGGATGGTGCTACAGTGATTGTGGTGCACAGATGTCTCCTCATGGCCATTCCTCTGGTGCTTTGCACATGGCCAGCAGAATTGCTGGCACAGGGTCATTCTGTGTTTAATTTTTCAAGGAACTACCAAACATTTCCGTGTAGCAGCACCATTTCACATTCTCATCAGCGGTGCACCGGGTCCTGGCATCTCCCATCCCTGCTGATACCTGTTTCTATCTTTGTGAATGTCGCCATCCTCTGGTGTGTGGTGGCCTCTCCTTGTGGTTTTGCCTTGCATTTCCTTCATGAGTCACGATGTTGAGCGTCTTTTTGTGTGCTTCATGCAGATCTTCCTCGAAGAAATGTCTTTTTCTCTTTTTGAATCCCTGTGTTCCTTTTTGTGTTTAAAGCAGCAGGTCTTAGTGTGGTCTATGGACCCTGGGGTCCTCAAAAACCTTTCAGGGGTCTCTAAGGTCAGAACTATTTTCCTAATAAAACTGTACTAGGCCTGGTATGGTGGCTCATACCTGTAATTCCAGCACTTTGGGAGGCCAGGGTGGGAGAATTATTTGAGTCCTGGAGTTCAAGACCAGCCTGGGCAACATAGTGAGACCCTGTCTGTCTCTACAAAAAATGAAAAAATTAACCAGGCATGCTGGCACATTGCCTGTAGTCCTAGCTACTCAGGAGGCTGAGGCAGAAGGATTGCCTGAGCCCAGGAGATTGAGGCTGCAGTGAGGCGTGATTGTGCTACTAAATTCTAGCCTGAACCACAGAGTGAGACCCTGACTCAAAACAAAAGGTACTAATAGTCAGGTATTCACTGTGCACACATATTTTTAAATGCCAGTTTTGCTTAGTGATGTTTGTGCTATTGTAGTAAGAATTATCATTTAATTACATCCTACACTTGAGTGCAGGTCTTTTTTTTTAAAAAAAAAGGGGGCTGGATATGGTGGCTCAAGCCCGTAATCCCAGCACTTTGGGAGGCTGAGGTGAGAGGATTGCCTGAGTTCAGGGGTTCGAGACCAGCCTGGGCAACTCCAGCCTGGGCAGCAGAGCGAGACTCCAACTCAAAAAAAAAAAAAAGAGAGAACAATTGAGGTATGATTTATATACCATAAAATTCACCCAATTTCAGCTGAGTGTGGTGGCACAAACCTGTAGCTCCGTCTATCCAGGTGGCTGAGTCAGGAGGCTTGCTTGAGCCCAGGGATTTGAGACTGTAGTGAGCTGTGATTGTGCCGCTGTACTCCAGCCTGGGCGACAGAAGGAGACCTTGTCTCTAAAAACTAAAAAAAAATTTTTTTAATTCACCTATTTTAAGTGTGCTGTACTAAGTTGTGTAACTGTCAACAACCTACCTGTAGAACATTTGCATCACCTCAGTAAGCCCCTGCCATACAGTGGCCCCCCTCATCTGCAGAGGGACATTTCAGGACCCCTATGGTTGCCCAAAACCTCGGGTAGTGCCAAATCCTGCATCTTTGTACTTTCTCCTGTACACATAGACTTTGGCTAAAGCAATGTATGTGTTAGGCATGCTAAGAGCCTGTCAACGGCAAGTAACAGCAATAGAGAGCAGGGGTAGCATCTCTCACACATCCTGTGAATGAGGCCTCTCACCCTCTCACTGAACTGTCCCCTGCCCTCCTTGCAGGGCAAGAGCGAATGCCACATGGTTAGACGCAGAGACTGGTTGTAGGCTGCTGTGGACATCCTGCAGGTGCCTCCCAGGAGGGGCGCCTGCTCCGGTGCTTCTGGATCATCGAGCCCCAACAGCAAGCACAAGCACAGGGTGCCCGGACAGCCTCCCTGATAACCCACCAGCTGCTGTAGAGATGCTGGACGAGGGGTTACATCCTACACTTGAGTGCAGGTCTTTTATAAAAAAAAGACCTGCATCCCAGGAGGACACAGTAGCACAGCGCGAGGTTTCATCACATTACTCAAGGTGGCCCACAGGTTAGGATGTAGGAATCGTTGATTTCTGGAGGTTTTCATGTGATCTATTCAGACGGTAGGTAAGTAGAACTGTAGAAAGGCAGACAAGGGCGTGTGCCGTTCATGCTCTGACATCCCCTGTGCCAGAATGGCCCTGTACGCTAGAGGCTGGAATCTCAGGCCATATGGGCAAGGTTTGCTGTTGGGCACATATTGTGGCTGAGCACGTGTTCATGCAAGAGAAAGATGGGAAGATGCTTCAGGGATGTGGGCCCGGGTCTTGGCAGTTGTGAGGGAGCCTGTCACTTCCAGGAGGACAGTGGGCAGTATCTGTTAGTGTTAAAATTCACCCGTGGAAATGGAGCTTGGACTTTTGGAACATATGTGTCTGACACTGTGAGCGCCAGAGCTCCCCAGTTGTGCCAACTTTCCCAGCAGCCCCTGTAGCATGTTCCAGTGTCATGCCTGGGTCATAGCCCACCAGAGTCTGGGGTGGACTGATGGCGTTGGAGGAGCTGAGCGGGGAGCTTGGGGCTGGGGTGGAGTCCCCATCACAGCTCACAGTCAAGCGCCGTCACACAGCAAGGCTGGTGTGGTGTCCAGGAGCGTCAAGGCTGTCTGCAGAGGCTGGTCAATCCTCCTCGCCTCCAGCTGCATCTCTGTGAGGCCAGGTTTTTCTGCCTGCTTCAGCCGAAGTAGCCCGAGAGCCCAGCTGTGCCCGCCGTGGTGTCAGCACTGAAGGGATTTGCAAAAAGAGAAGCCACATACTCCCTCCCCACATACTCTAAATTTGATAAAACATTCGTGGCATCACATCTCAGGTTTGTTATTGTTTTGTTTTGTTTTGAGTCAGAGTCTTACTCTGTTGCCCAGCCTGGAGTGCGGTGGCATGCTCACGGCCACCACAACCTTGACCTGTTGGGCTCAGGTGATCCTTCTGCCTCAGCCTTCCAAGTAGCTGGAACTACAGGCGTGCACCACCATACCTGGCTAGTTTTTTGATTTATTGTAGAGCTGAGGTCTTTCCAAGTTGCCTAGGCTGGTCTCAAACCCCTGGGCTTAGGCAGTCCTCTCACCTCCACCTTCCTGTGTGCTGGGATTAATAGGCATGAGCCACCACCCCAACTGTTTTGTTTTTTTTTTTTTGAGTTGGAGTCTCACTCTGTCGCCCAGACTGGAGTGCAGTGGCCGCTTCCGGCCACCGCAGCCTCGACCTGCTGGACTCCGGCGATCCTTCTGCCTCAGCCTTCCGAGTAGCCGGAATTACAGGCATGCGCTACCATGCCCGACTGGTTTTTTTGAATTTTTTTTTTTTTTGAGTTGGAGTCTCACTCTGTCGCCCAGACTGGAGTGCAGTGGCCGCTCCCGGCCACCGCAGCCTCGCCTGCTGGGCTCTGGCGATCCTTCCGCCTCTGCCTTCCGAGTAGCCGGAATTACAGGCATGCGCTACCACGCCCGGCTGATTTTTTGATTTATTGTAGAGATGAGGTCTCGCTGCCCAGGCGGGTCTCGAACCCGCCAGCTCAGGCAATCCACTCACCTCAGCCTCCCAAAGGCGCGGGATTACAGGCTGAGCCACCGAGCCCGGCGGTTTTTTTGATTTATTGTAGAGATGAGGTCTCGCTGCCCAGGTGGGTCTCGAACCCGCGGGCTCAGGCAATCCGCTCACCTCAGCCTCCCAAAGGTGCGGGATTACAGGCTGAGCCACCGAGCCCGGATTGTTATTATTTTTAAATAATGGAGTATCTTTAAACTTCCCTTTTCATTTTGAATACAGTAAATGTCAGTAGAATTAACCTATATAAACAGAGGGTCCGAGCCAGGCATGCTGGCTCATGCCTGTAATCCCAGCACTTTGGGAAGTGGAGGTGAGAGGATTACCTGAACCCAGTGGTTCAAGACCAGCCTAGGCAATTTGGTGAGACCTCGTCTCTACAATAAATCAAAAATTAGCTGGGCATGGTGGTGCATACCTGTGGTTCCAGCTACTTGGAAGGCTCAGGTGGAAGGATCGCCTGAACCCAGCAGATCAAGGCTGTGGTAGCTGTAAGTGTGCCACTGCATTTAAGTCTGGGTGACAGAGTGAGACTCTAACTCAAAAAAAAAAAGGGGGGGGGTCTGGGTTGCTGAGACCAGAAATTTAGAGAAGAGCTAATGTCAAGTTGATGTTATTTACAAAGAAGCAAGTTAGAAATTATTTCTCTTTTTTTTTTTTTTTTTTTTGAGTTAGAGTCTTACTCTGTCGCCCAGGCTGGAGTGCAGTACACACTCACGGCCACCCTGGTGCGTCAACCTACGGGGCTCCGGTGATCCTTCTACCACAGCCTTCCAAGTAGCCAGAACTACTGGTGCGCACTACCATGCCCAGCTAATTTTTTATTTATTGTAGAGATGAGGTCTCCCCAAGTTGCCTAGGCTGATCTCGAACCTGTGAGCTCAGACAGCCACTCGCCTTGGCCTCCCAAAGTGCTGGGATTACAGGCTGAGCCATGTTCTTTTTTATTTTTTTGAGTTGGAGTCTCACTCTGTCACTAAGGCTGGAGTGCAGTGACACACTCCTGGCCACCACAGCTCGACCTGCGGGGCTCAGGTGATCCTTAAGTCTTAGCCTTCCAAGTAACTGGAACTTTGGTGCGTGCTACCACACTCAGCTAATTTTTTTATTTATTGTAGAGATGAGGAATCACCATGTTGCCCAGGCTGGTCTTGAACCAGTGGGCTCAGGCAGTCCTCTCGCCTTGGCTTCCCAAAGTGCCGGGATTATAGGCTTGAACCACTGCGCCTAGCCTGCGCGTATATTTTTAAATCCCTGAACTGCTGGCTGGAATTTTATTTAAAAATAAAAATACACGTGCTCACATGCTAATGTGGGTTCACATGCTTACACGTGCTCACATGCTCACACATGCTAATGTGAGTTCATGTGCTTACACATGCACATGCTCACACACACTAATGTGAGTTCACATGCTTACGTATGCTAATGGGCTCATGTACTCACACAGACACATGCATGCTCACAAGCACTCACATGCTTACATGTTCACAGGAGCTCATGCTAACGTGAGCTTACATGCTCACACATACTAATGGGCTCACATGTTCACATACTCAGATACGCTCGCACATGCTCACACTAGCTCACATGGGCTCTCGTACTGACACACTCAGACACACTCATGTGTTCACACAAGCCATGCTTACACTGCTCACACATGCTAACGTATTCACACACTCACATACACATGGATACCATGCAGAGGGGGCTTTCTCAGGCTGGATGTGTGGGCTGTGCCGGCGTGTGAGTGGCAGCATTTTTTGTCATCTCTGCTCATTCCCTTGAATTCTGCTGGGACTGCTGTGACCTTTCCAGCATGCAGCATGCTGTGTCACTCATAGTGTGGCGTGTTGCCATTCAGCATGCTGCTACGTTTCCTTGGACATGCAGCTTAGGACAGCAGCCGAGCTCCCACGTTGTGTGCCCAGAAAAGTGGGGGGGGCAGGACTGACAGGAGCCCCGGGAGTGGAGACCAGCTCTGGCCATAGGCTGAGGGGTGAGGCCTGCCGTGCCTCCTTCAGAGGGTGTAGACCGTTTCTGTTTACATTCATTTCCTTGACTTGTTTTACTGTGAAATATTTCATATGCACAGAGTGGTACAGTGTGTGCACAGGTGTAGAGTTGACTGAGGGATACAACGCTTGCTGACATGCCTTCTGTCCAGTTAGGGAAAGGAGCATCTGCCTTTGCAGCTTCATGTGCACAAGTCACATGTAGGCATTTCCGGATAGAAGACCCCTGTCCCACCCTCCTGGCAGTCTCCAACTCCTCATTGCCTCCAGGCTGAGTCCATGTGTGGAGGGTCCCTCACATGATGACTGATCCTGTTTGTTTATGCTGTGAAAGTCCCAGTTCGCATGCATTCGATGGTGGAGTTCCATTTAGAAGCAGAAGGCCTTTCAGTCTTAAAACCAGAAGTTGCTTATTTTTGCTTCTGTTTTCTGGGAGAATTTTTTTCTTTTTTGTTATTGATATCATTTTTTTAGAGATAAGTTTCTCTCTGTCGCCCAGGCTGGAGTGCATCGGCACAATCACAACTCACTGCAGCCTTGACCTCCTGGGCTCAGGCGATCCTCCTGCCTCAGCCTCCCTGGTAGCTGGGACCACAGGCAATCGCTACCACACCTGGCTAATTTTTTCTTTTTCTGTTTTGTGGAGACGAGGTCTCTCTGTGCTGCCCATGTTGGTTTCAAACTCCTGGACTCAAGCTATCCTTCTGCCTCGGCCTCCCCACATGTTAGGGTTACAGCCTGAGCCACCACATCCAACCTCTGCTTTTATTCTTTTTTTTACTCCCCTGGAGAACTCTCACATGAGGTTTCTTTAATGAAGAAAGTAACAGGTGCTGACAGTCAAGAGAGTAAAAGGTGAAGCCTCCTCCCCATCCTGGCAGCTCGATGTGTCCTCACTCTTCTCATGAGGACGAAAGTTCATGTCAGAACAGTCTGGGGTTCCGGTGTGCCTGCCGCTCTTCTTGCCAGCGTTTATTGGACATCTGTCCCTGCGCAAATTCAGACAAATGCTGCTTTCTGGAGCCATCATCCCCTTTGCCCTGGCCCGGGGTCAAGACAGCGCTCCAAGGGTCCTGGCTCAGTGCCCCCAGGCATGGCCTGCGGGTGCCGACCTGTCACCTCAGGGGCTTGCCGGCTGCTTCTCATCATCTGCTCTTTTTCCCTTGCCATTGTCAGTGGGGAAAGGTCTCTGTCGACAGTGGGCTCATAGGTGAGGTCTTCAAAACATGTGTGAACACAGAGAAGAGCAGAATGACACACCCATTGAGTCACCACTCAAGTGCATTTTTTAGGTTTACAGGTTGCTGGAATGCTGTGGCTTATACTGTGAGTCCTTTTCTGGACTTGCACACCTTTTACAATGTGCCTTTGCTTTTATTTTTTATTTATTATTTAATTTTTTTTGAGTTGGAGTCTCACTCTGTCGCCCAGACTGGAGTGCAGTGGCCACTCCCAGCCACCGCAGCCTTGACCTGCTGGGCTCCAGCGATCCTTCCGCCTCAGCCTTCTGAGTAGCTGGAACTACAAGTGTGTGCTACCAAGCCCAGCTAATTTTTTATTTATTGTAGAGATGAAGTCTTGCCAAGTTGCCCAGGCGGGTCATGAACGTGCCTTTGCTTTTAAATGGCACGAGCAGTGTTGAATACATCCGAATACTGTGACAGTTGAATGGAGAGAGGCCAACGGTGATTTAGGTCTCTCTTCGGGTGTGTGGCTGTGTGGTCTTTTCATTTTAAACCACTCTGAAGCTCTGGGATTCTGAACCCCAAGTAGAATAACATTTCCCAATCTCTTTGACTTGTATGTGGGCTGTTAAATACTTTTAGGAACTTAAACTTTTTTGGCTGGGCCCAGTGACTCACGCCTGTAATCCCAGCACTTTGGGAGGACAGGATAAGAGAGTTGCTTGAGCCCTGGAATTCTAGTCCAGCATGAGCAACATAGCTTGACCTTGTCTCGACAAAAAAGTAAAAAAAATAAGCCGGACGTGGTGACTCATGTCTGTAGTCTCAGCTACTTGGGAGACTGAGGAGGGAGGATTGCCTGAGCCCTGAAGGTTGAAGCTGTGGAAAGCCATGATGGTGCTACTGCACTCCAGCCTGGGAGACAGAGTGAGAAGGACTCTGTCTCCCGACTAAGAAGGAAAAAAATATATCATTTTTGCATTTGGCCAGAGAAACAATTTTTTTTTTAGATCAGAAAATGTAGTTTATTTAGAAAGTAAATTAGAGAGAGAGAAGATTCCCCTCCTTGAGGTTGGGGAGGGGGCAGAGCCCAGAGAAGGAGTTTTAAGTGTGATTGTTTCATGTTTACTTTGGGTTTGTGTATTATTACGTCATATGGAGTTGGTTTTAATGTAAGCTTAAATGTTTGTAATATTTACAGGTAAAAATGTGTTTTCTTCCAAAATGCTAAATTTCTATTAATTTACATTATATAAGGCAAAGCATGACCTGTCGATAGAAATGTTCAGATGAAATATCATGTTATAAGCTGGGCTCAGTGGCTCAGCCTGTAATCCCAGCACTTTGGGAGGCTGAGGTGAGCGGATTGCCTGAGCCCGCAGGTTCGAGACCCACCTGGGCAACTTGGTGAGACCTCATCTCTACAATAAATCAAAAAATTAGCCAGGTGTGGTAGCGCGCGCCTGTAGTTCGAGCTACTTGGAAGGCTGAGGCGAAAGGATTGCCGGAGCCCAGCAGGCGAGGCTGCGGTGGCCGGGAGCGGCCACTGCACTCCAATCTGAGCGACAGAGTGAGACTCTAACTCAAAAACAAAAGAAATATCAAGATCTGTTGAGAATGATTTTAAATCCAATCCAACTACATGCCAACCCATTGAAAATGCTTTTTTTTTTTTTTTTTGAGTTGGAGTTTCACACTCAACTCAGGCTAGAGTGCAGTAGCACCATCTCAACTCTACACAGCCTCAAACTTCTGGATTCAGCTGTTCCTCCCACCTCAGCCTCCCAAGTAGCTGTGACTACAGGCACACATCAGCATGCCTGGCTATTGTTTGAAATTTTTGTGTAGAGATGGGGTTCTTGCTGTGTTGTCTGGAGTGGTTTCAAACTCCCAGGTTCCAGCCATCCTCCCGCCTTGGCCTCCTAAAGTGCTGGGATTACTGGCAATGAGCCACTGCTCCCCAGCCAAAACTGTTTTAATAGACCATATTTGTTTTTGAGCCACATGTACATATTAGTTATTCAAAAGCATAAGTTTAAAAAGTGATTCACTTACTAATTGAATTTAAAGCGCAGATGCCGCCAGACATGGTGGCTCATGCCTGTCATCCCAGCACTTTGGGAGGCGGAGGTGAGAGGATTGCCTGAGCTCAGGGGTTTGAGACCAGCCTGGGCAACTTGGTGAGACCTTGTCTCTACAATAAATCAAAAATTAGCTGGGTGTGGTGGCACATGCCTGTAGTTTCAGCTACTTGGAAGGTTGAGGCAGAAGGATCACCTGAGCCTAGCAGGTCGAGGCTGTGGTGGCTGTGAGCATGCCACTGCCCTCCATCCTTGGTGACAGAGTGAGACTCCAGCTCAAAAAAAAAAAAAAGAAAAGGAAAGAAAGAGTGTAGATGTCTCATGTTCTGCATGGAACAGTCAAGTTCAGTGGTTTCCTTAATGGTCCTGTTGTGCTGTTTTGAGGATGACAGTTTTTGATTGTTATTTGTGAACAAAATATAAAAGCCCCATTTAAGACCAGAAATACCTCGCAGTGGTCTGTGAGAACTGTGAAGAGAAATGCAGGTTTACGGGGGGGGGGCGGGCAGCTGGGCACCTCTGGATACTTCTGACTGCTGCTGTGCTTCTTGCTGGTTCTGTTTCAGTGGGAGTATTTTCTGAGTCATAGTGAAATTAGCATCTAGTATGCTTGCGTGGAGTGGCCTATAGCCTGGGCTGTTGCCTCGGCTGTGATCCCAGACCCGGTGGGCATCATGTACCCCCCACCGGCCCACAGAGCTCTGGGGCTTTGCTGTTTCACGGGGAAAACTGACATTCAGACAGTTGATATGTGTGAGCTCTTTACAGAGTGACTGTAGCTGGGGCAGACCCTTGCAGGAGTTCTGTCTTGCGGTAGTCCCCAGTCGGTTGCATCCCAGACCCGTGGGGCTGGCCTCTCTAAAGCTCCTTGAAAAAGCCATGCGGCCGACCGCCATTCTGGCCTCTCCAGGCTCCAGCCCCGCCACTCCCCACTCCATGCCCGTGAGCACTTGGCAGACATGTGTCATGCCCTGAGGAAACACCGCTGCCTCTTGCTGCCGCTCTCATGCTGTGTGGCCCTCTCTGACCTCCCTTTTGTCTCCGTAGGGAACTGTACCTGGGGGATGAACTGTCGGTTCATACACCCAGGTGTGAATGACAAGGGGAACTACTCCCTGATCACCAAAGCCGAGCCCTTCCCGCCCAACGGTGCCCCGCCACTCGGACCTCACCCGCTGATGCCTGCCAACCCGTGGGTGCGTGCCGCCTCCTCGCTCGTGGGTCTGCCATCGGCCCCTGTCCAAACTTGGGCTTAAGACGGTGAACACACCTCCTCGAAGGGTGTCCGTGCCTGGGGGAGGCCCATGCTGTGCCCTGGGAGAGCCACCCTGGGCTGCTCTTGTTGTCTTGTGTGGACGTAGACCTGGACTTCCTGGGGATGGAGTGGGCTGGGCCGGAGTGTAGTGATGTTTTTCTCCCCCTTTCTCTGAGGACTTTCAGGTTTTACTTGCTTTCTCAACTTCTCCCTTCTCGCTTTTTGATAGGGCGGGCCAATAGTTGATGAAATTTTGCCTCCACCCCCTCCAGAGCCCCCAGCAGAGAGTGCCTGGGAACGAGGACTCCGGCATGCGAAGGAGGTAACGATTTAGAAAACCTTAGAGGAAACATGCTGCGGGAGCCTTGCAAAACCAGCATCTCTCCTGCCTAGAGACAGCCAGACACTCGGGCAGCCTTGGGAGCCAGGACTCTGTGTCTGGGGGTCCTTTAAGAGGTGAACAGAGGGAAACAGTGTCCCGCTGTCTCTTGGAAGCAGCTAGGTCATGGGCAAACTCCAGTGGGCCAGGGAGGCCGAGTGCAGGGTACAGACTCCCAACTCTCTGGCTGGGTCAGCACCGGGCCATGCCCCCAGATTCCACCCAGGAACATGGTGTGTAGTCTCTAGCCACTCAGAGGCACCTCCCACATCTAAGGAGGCAGCCATGCTGTGCCCCCAGGCCCCGCATCCCATGCTGGGTCCTCAGCATCCACTCTCGCTTAAGAGTCCGTGGTGCCCTCTAGGGTTCCCCTCACTGCCCACTCCCTCCTCCAGGCCTTCTCTGACCCTGGTGTCCGGGCTTAAGATCTAGAGGCCAGTGTCTGCTGGCACCCAGCCCTGCTTACTCAGCCCCAAGTCAGACAGGAAGCACACTTCCCCTTCCCTCGGACTCCAGTCTCCCCCAGGCCACTTGTCACCTCACCCAGTTCTGTTTGAGGCTCTCTGATCCCATTCCAAGAGAAACTGTAGGGAGGGGTGGGCTCCATCCTGCCTCCCTCCATGCTCGGACAGTTCTTGGTGCTACTGGGACAGACTGCCCAAGGTACCTGGGCTCTGTCCCCTGCCCTGGCACACAGCAGCAGCTATGCCTTCTGCAGTGCTCTGTTCCCCACCCATACACATAGCGGCTATGCCTTCTGCAAGGCTCTGTCCCTGACTCTTGCACGGCATCGTGCCTTCTGCAGGGCCACTCAAGTCACATCGTGCGGGTTCCCCTGTGCCTCCTGACAGCAACGTTGGGTGTTCTGACTCCATGTTGACTTTTTCTTCTTACAATGCTAGGTTTTAAAAAAAGCAACCATTCGAAAAGAGCAGGAGCCGGATTTTGAAGAAAAAAGATTTACGGTGACTATTGGTGAAGATGAACGGGAATTTGACAAAGAAAATGAAGTTTTCCGAGACTGGAATTCTCGGATCCCAAGAGATGTCAGAGACACAGCGTAAGGACTGGCCCTGCCTCTCCCTGCCCCTCTGAGAGTATAGAAGTGCCTCTGTGTGAGGCCTGCCCTGGGGAGAGCCACCTCAGGCTGGTCCCAGGTGGGGCTAATGCTCACCCGCTCCTGCCCAGGTCACAGCACTCTGAGCTCATGCAGGTGGTCCCCGCTGTCAGCATGTCTTGGGTTTGGCTTCTATGCAGGAAGCATTGTGGCTCCCATGAGCCCTGGGATTTCTGTAGCCATCCCTGAAGCTCCAGGAACCCCTTACACTGTGCCTCCCTTCCTTTCCCCATTCCCCAGGAGCTGGGAGATGTGTGGCATTTGTCATGCTGTCAGGAGCCTGCAACTGCTGCCCCCACAGCCCTCTGCAACATGCATGCTGTTGGCCTTGCATCTCTTCCCAGTGTCGCATGCTGCCCTTCCAAATGCTCACAGTAGGGCTGGGCTGGACGAGGGTCAGGTCCTCGGGGCCATGAGGCCCACAAGTGCTGCTTTCTGCCCACCCAGCCCAGACAGGACTCACCTCAAAGGGGTAGAAATGGCCGAGTGTCTGTAAGAGTCGTATGGTGGGCCCAGGCTGCAAGAGCTGAGCCAAGGTCCTGCCGGTGTCCCATTCGGCTCTGGCTTTGTGCCAGGTGTCACAACAGCAGGTCGTCCATCATGCTGCTGTTGAGAGTTGTTTTGCTGATTTCTGTCTGGCATAGTCAGGGCAGCACGCAGGCTCACGTTCCGGGTGGGCCCTGTCGTCGCGGCCTGCAAGGCTCTCAGGCCTACTGTTGTGGGCAGGCGCCCAGGGCTCGCCATTGCAGACAGGTGGGTGGATGGGCCCAGGGTCCATCCCTGCTCGACAGAGATCCCCTCAGAGGTGGAGGGATTGGAGGTTTCCAGACATGGAAAGACCTGCGTGGACGGTGTCAGGTCACGGAAAGGAACATTGGGGTCAGAGCCGAGTCCAGGCTCTGGTGTGCAGCATCGCTGTGGTGCAGGTGCTCTCTGAAATGCAGGTGGCGACATTGTCCTTCCTCCCTGGAAGGGACAGGAGCCTGGTGGCCAGTGTGTGTGGGACTCTGGGAGCACAGTGCTCTCCAGATGCACCGGACTCAAATTGAGGGTTTGGGGAGTGTCAGGACCCTTGGATTGATGCTGGATGCCACTTCCAGCCCTCCTGATGGGAACAGGGAGGGGCCTGAGGAGTATACCAGGTTGAACACGTTTCCATGGGGCTTGGATCCTGTGGTGCGCCCCCCCACGTGCATGCTTGACACAGGAAGAGTCTCTCATCCTGCACAAGTGTTTGGTGCTTGTGATAGGAGCTATCTGTGTTGCAGATAGGGCTGAGGACATGCTGGGCCTGGGGAGCTGGATTCACAGTCCAGGCAGTGAGTGGTCCTGGTATGAGCTTCTGGCGGGGTGGGCCGGAGAATGGGCAGAGTGAGTCTCTCCTACCCAGCTTTGTGGGTCCCTCTGGTGCCCTCCCTAGGCTTGCCTCACCTGGAGCGGGCTATATCTGTGTGCGGAGGCAGTGGTTCAGGTGGGTGGGAGCCGAGGCTTCAGGGCCTCCGGGAACATGCAGGGACCACGTTGGCTGCCCTTGTGTGTGTGGGTTCCTGTTAAATTATAGATGCCGCCTGGCTGCTCCCTTGTTCAGGCAGGGGCCAAGATCAGGGCCGAGTTTCTGCTCACGGGGGGGGGGGGCGTCCCTGGACTGAAGGCTGTGGCTCTTTGCGGGTGGTCCCTGGAGCAGCTGCATCTGTGCCCCCAGCAGCTTGTTAGAAATGCAGGTTCCCAGGCCCAGCCTCAGACCCAGAGTCAGGAATTCTAGGGAGCGTGGAGGCCAGCAGTCTGTTTTAACAGGCTCTCCAGTAATCCCAGCTCGTGTGAAAGCTGGAACCACTGATCTCAAGGAATTCCAGGGTACATACCCCCTTTATTTTTCCCCCTGTGTCTCGATGTTGCCCAGGCTGGTATCAAGCGATCCCCCTACCTCAGCCTCCTGAGCAGCTGGACTGTGGTGCCCCCAGTGTTGAGTTTGGAGGACAGCAGCATGGAGCAACTTTTCTGCAGATACCTTTAGGCGCCTGGCTGCTGGGGCCCTGGGGTGGGCTGGGCCCTTCAGTGCAGCCCCGCGGAATGCAGTGCCTGTCCCAGCACTTGGGGGAGGCCCTCTGAAATGTGGTGTCAAGGAGGAAGCATAGTTCTTTCTTCATATCTCCTAGAATTAAACAATTCACCTGGTAGGATCACTTAGTAAGAAGAATGCTTTGCTGGACACACACACCCTGGTCAGCTTTTAGGGCTCCTTTTCTACCACCTCAAGCCCTCTATTCAGCATCGCCTGACCTGTGAGTCCTTGTACATGCAAGATGTTAAGAAATGTTATCTTGGACCAGGAGTGGTGGCTCATACCCGTCATCCCAGCACTTTGGGAGGCCGAGGTGGGAGGATTGTCTGAGTCCAGGAGTTTAAGACCAGACTGGACTGGGCGCAGTTGCTCAAGTCTGCAATTCCAGCACTTTAGGAGGCTGAGGTGAGAGTATTGCCTAAGTCCATGGGTTCAGTGCCAGCCTGGGCAACTTGGGGAGACCTCATCTCTATAATAAACCGAAAAATTAGCCAGGCATGGTAGCCCGCACCTGTAGTTCTGGCTACTTGAAAGGCTGAGGCAGAAGGTTTGCCTGAGCCCTGTAGGTCAACACTGGGGTGGCCGTGAGCATGCATGCCATTGCACTTCAGCCTGGGCGTTGGAGTGAGACTCCAACTCAAAAAAAAAAAAAGACCAGCCTGGGCAACATAGCAAGACTTTGTCTCTATTAAAAAATTAGCCGGAAGCCGGGCTCGGTGGCTCATCCTGTAATCCTGTGCCTTTGGGAGGCTGAGGTGAGTGTATTGCCTGAGCCCGCGGGTTCAAGACCCACCTGGGCAACTTGGCGAGACCTCATCTCTACAATAAATCAAAAAATCAGCCGGGCGTGGTAGCGCATGCCTGTAATTCCAGCTACTTGGAAGGCTGAGGTGGAAGGATCGCCGGAGCCCAGCAGGTCGAGGCTGCGGTGGCCGGGAGCAGCCACTGCACTCCAGTCTGGGTGACAGAGTGAGACTCCAACTCAAAAAACAAACAAACAAAAAAATTAGCCGGGCTCGGTGGCTCAGCCAGTAATCCCGTGCCTTGGGAGGCTGAGGTGAGTGGATTGCCTGAGCCCGCGGGTTCAAGACCCACCTGGGCAACTTGGTGAGACCTCATCTCTACAATAAATAAAAAATTAGCCGAGTGTGGTAGCGCGCGCCTGTAGTACCAGCTACTTGGAATGCTGAGGCGGAAGGATCACTGGAGCCCAGCAGGTTGAGGCTGCGGTGGCCGGGAGCGGCCACTGCACTCCAGTCTGGGTGACAGAGTGAGACGCCAACTCAAAAAAAAAAATTAGATGGGCATGGTGGCACACCTGTAGTTCCTACTACTTGGGAGGCTGAGGTGGAAGGATCTCCTGAGCCCAGGAGGTGGAGGCTGCAGTGAGCTGTGATCATGCCACTGCACTCCAGCCTGGGCGACAGAGTGAGGCCCTGACTTAAAAAAAAAAAAGGTGTCTCTGTGTAGGACTGCTAGAGACACGGTACCAAGAATATCCTACAGGTCCAGCAGGGATAGGTGACCCAGAAAACACAAGGCACCCCCAGCATGCAGAGGATGTCACCATGAGGAATGTGACCACCAATAGTAGCTCCATCATGAGCAGAGCTTCTCAATACATCTGGGTCAGATACCAGGCCCCATGCCTGGGGCCTAGGGCCACCCTCACCCCCCAAGGCATGGCCTCTGCCCAGAGTACATGCAGCACAGCTGCAGTGGAGGCTGGCCAGCAGACTTCCCTTTGGAAGAGTCCATGGGGTGAACTCAAAGTACAACAGTGGCTTTCATGAAGCCCGTGCCTCTCCTGGGGAGATTTGCACACGTTGGCCAAGCCCCTCTCCCCCTGACACTCAACCGAAAGTGCTGACCCTCCTATTATAGTGAAGGCACAGGCCTGCCACCTGGCTCCATGCCTCCTTTGAACCCACGTGGTGCCTGGTCAGTTCAGGTCTGTTGGCTGAGCCCTGCCTGCCCCCTGCCCTCTGCCCTCTGCATCCCTCTGCTGGAGAGGACTGGAATGTCACTGCATCTGCTGTCAGCTGCATGGGGCTCCGCATCCATTGAGAGCTCCCCCTTCTGGCTCGTTTGTGCTGGTGTGGGTGGCTCATGCCTGGGGTTTGCCAGAGCCCAGTAGGGAGGCTGTACTTGTTGCTGGGGAGGAAGAGAGGCATCTGTAGAGGGAGATGGACCCCCTGTGGGGTGAGCCTGTGTGCTGCAGATTCCCAGGGCAAAGCAGCATGTGGGGCTGGCATTGCCTGTGGCTTCTGCCTATCTTTGGGGACCTTGTCACTGGCGCCACTACAGGCAAATGGGCACTGGGCAAACTCTGCTGGGTGGGAGCAGATGGGATAGGCAGCAGGAGGCACATCGTGAGCCCTCCTTCTCTGAGGTCTGAGCATGCAACTCCTAGCCTCTTGGGGGATGACTGCCCTGCAGTTCGCTCTGGGTCAGGTCAGTGTGACTTCAACCCGAATGGTGCAAAAGCAAGTTGCATTCCATGGAGTAATATCTTATAACCTTCAGGTGAAAGGCCAGCAACAGCAGACGTCTGAGTGCTTCTTCCTAGTGTTGATTGCTTTTGAGCCTCAGTTTCCTTGTTTTGAGGCACAATGGTTATGCTAAATGGCCTCCAAGCTTCTAACTCTCATGTGTCCTCTAATGGCCACACTGCTCACCTGCCATGCTCTCCCTGGCAGGCTGGGGACAGAATCATGTCCTTGGCCAAGACCTCAGAGCCACCTCCCAGGGAGGGGTAGGCCCACTCCATGTGCTGCTGCCAAGTCTGACACAGCCCAGACCTCTGAGAACATGGATCATCTGTGCTGCAGAGGATATTGCAATGTGATTGATCCTTGGGTGACTGGAACGAGGTGTGTGGGGTGACTGATCCCTGGGTGACCACAGAATGAGGCATTGTAGAGGGCAGTGTCAGGGAGTCTATTTACCCCTCAATTTCACATGCGTGGTGCCATGTCACCACAGCCATTGTGAGTGTGTGCTTGTTGTGATAAAACATCACCGGTACGGTGTGGTCCTTAGAGGATGTGGCTGGTGTCTGGCTGTTATAGAATGAGAAGAGACTCGCAGTCTTGAGGGGACTTCCTAGGAAGTAGCTTCAGAAGTTCCAGGCCACGTGACGGTTGAAGAGGTGACCCAGGGATGTCAGTGGCCACTGACTGAGCCTTCCCAGGCTGTGACCTCTGGTCTTGCCCAGCCTTCAGAAGGCACAGGCTGGACTGGAGCCAAGCAACACCTGGAGGGTCTCTGGAACTGTCTGCTGCTGACCCACACGCCCCTGCCTCTGTCCAGCCCCGGGAAGGAGTGTCAGTGGTGGGCCCCGCCAGACCTCCCTGTGGCTAGTCGGCCATGCCTGCCCCTGCCTGTCCCCATGCCTGGGTCTGTCTCGACCTCTCACTGCCTTCCCTGGTTGCGTGTTCCTCAGTGCTGCGCTGACATTGGCTTCATACAGAGGCTTCTCTGGGTGTTCGTGGCCCTGAGGCACATCTCCTTTCTGGTGTGTTCTTGGCTGGTCTCACTTTGGCTTTCTATGTGAGCTGAGCTCCATAGAGAAGCTTGCCGGTGTCTTTGCTGGGATTGCCTTGCATTTTGAGTCTCTGGGAGGCCTGACTGGGTGATGTCACCCACCCTGTGCCGACACAGGGGTGTCTCTCGGTTAACGTGAACCATGAGTCCTTCTGGAGGGCTCTGCACCCTGCTGGTTAGATGTGCTTCACCCCTGAGTGTTTTTCTTATTTCTTATTGCTGGAAAGGAGGCTTTCTCTGCCCTCTGTTTCCTGGTTGGTTGTCTGTGTGCGCGAAGACATCGATTTCTGCACATGACCTCTTCGCGCGTCTGCCTTTGCAGGTGCCTTCGCTTGTTTGTTTGAATTGGCTTTACCCATCGGGTTGGTGGACTTTCCAGGCTTAGCACATGAAGTTTGCAGATGGAAATCATGCTCTTCCTCTTCAGGTTCCCATGTCCCTTGTGGACTCCCCTTGCCCAGTCGCATGGGTAGTTCCTCAGTGCCCCAGGTGGTCATGGAGACGGGGGTCTCACTTCGTCCTGAACCTGGGGAAACCCCTGTTTCCCCTTGAGTGCGATGCTGGCGTTAGTCCTTGGGTGTGTGAATACATGTGTATTGTGGTCAGAAAGGATCGTGCCTGTTTCTTGAGAAATTTTACCAAGAGTGTTGGCTTTTTGTCAAGGGCATTTTCATTGTTCCTGAGTGGCATCCTGTGCTCCTTTTTGGTCTGTGATGCTGTGTGGTGTTCATGGGCTTCCTAACATTGCTCAGCCTTGTGTTCCTGGAGTGGACTTGGGCGTGGCGTGGCATTTTCCCTTGTGACATTGGGTTCTGTGTGCCCACTCTTTATAGAGCACTTGGCGCTAGTGTTGCTGAGTGACAAGGCTGACTTCTTCTTGGCTCTTCTTTCAGACTTGAGCCCTACGCAGACCCTTACTACGACTACGAGATCGAGCGGTTTTGGCGTGGTGGGCAGTATGAGAACTTCCGGGTGCAGTACACAGAGGCTGAGCCCTACCACAGCTATCGCGTAAGTGTGGCTCCTGCGTGCAGGTGTGGACCTCATGATCTTCTGTAAGGCGACCCGTTTTTATTTGTAGGACTTGATAGGAGGCTATGTTGTCCGCACATGTCCTGATTTCAAAGCCAAGTTGATGTTTATAGAGGACTACATCAGAACCACAGAAGAAGCTTGCAGTCCCTTGCAGAGGGACAGTCCTGAAAACTTTGTTTTCACTGTGGTTTTTTCAGCTTAGATTTACTGGTAAGGTCATCGACGCAGGGCACATTTCAAGGGCACATGTTTTACCCTCATGCTTTTCGCGTCTGTCATGCCCGTCCCATCTGTGACCATGGCTCGTCAGTGCGCCCTGGACCTGCTGCCGAGTCTAGCAGAGGCTATTCCATGTCGGGCCTTCCTCAGCCCTGTGCCGCTGAGAGCTGAGTGTACTGATGAACACAGATGCTTCCAGCTGCGAGTCTCTTGACTTTGGGGTGATTGGACAGTACTGCCCCAGAAAAGGAGCAGTCAGGGGCAGCTGAGTCGCCTTGTGCCGTGACTGTGGGGACTGTTGTGAGCTTTCAGGACCCGGGACAGCTGCTGCAGGAACCCTTCAGAGGGTTCTGTGTGCCCCTGTTGTGTCTCCTCTCCCCAAAGGGCAGCTTCCCAATCGTTCTTGGGCTGCGGGGTCCCTGTCCTTACCCAGGCAGGGAAGCCTGGGATGTGGGAGAAGGCCCAGGGGCATCGGACACTTAACAGAGGTGGCCTGGAACCTAGACCTGTGTGTTTTAACTTGGAAAAAATGAATAAATACGAGCAAGGGCGGATTCACAAGGTGTGCAGGGTGGTCCCAGGATCACCAGGGCGACTTGTACACGCCCCTCTGTTCTGGCTATACAATGACGTGTTTCATGGGTACAAGTCTCCCGCCTGGGGGACAGGGCTGCTTGCACTCTGCAGGTCCCAGAAGGTCAAGGCCAAGGGGCAGAGTCTCGCTGGGTTGCAGTGGAAGGCTTCTCAGCCCAGGTTCATCTGGAGTTGGGGGTTGTACTGGCTGTCCCTTGGTGTCTTTCCCATTCTTGACATGGTGTTGTGAGGGACACTCAGAGGTCACATCCCTGTGAGTGCTCCGTTGCTGTTGCCCAGTTCCTGGGGCTCCCACCACAGTGGGCATGGCACAGTGGCGGGGCTGGGGTGTTCCGTGTGTCCATCCCCAAGTGACGGACACTGCCTGTGTTTCTGTCTTCCCACAGGAAAGGGAGCGGGAGCGCGAGCGAGAGACCAGACAGCGGGAGCGGGAGCGGGAACGGGAGCGGGACCGTGAGCGGGAGCGCCGGCAGAGGGAGCGCGAACGTGAGCGGGAGCGGGAGCGTGACAAGGAGCGGCAGCGGCGGAAGGAAGAGTGGGAGCGGGAGCGAGCCAAGCGCGATGAGAAAGACCGGCAGCACCGTGATCGAGACCGTGACAAGGAGCGCGACAAGGAGAAGGAGAAGCCCAAGCCCCGCTCCCCACAGCCACCAAGGTAGGCCTGAGCCAGAGGCCCTGGGGGTCCCGCCTGCCCCCGTCAGCAGTCCTCTCTGCTGCCCACAGCCTGCACCCTAACCCTGACACTGTGAACTCCCGTGGCTGCAGCCTCCACCAGCTTCCAGGAGGCGGTACCTGGCAACCCCCCTTGGCATAAAGACGTCCACAGTTCCTAGAAAACCTCCCCGCACACTGATGAGTAGGTGCTGACCATGTAGCACTTGTGCCTCATATGCATGTCATGGGCAATGTGTTGCTGCCTCAGTCGGGAGAGCTCTGAACTCTGAAGCACGCCCAGCCCTTGGAGCTTGGGACGAGGCTTGGGCTTGCAGGGCACCCTTGTGGCCACAAGGAGGCCGTGCAGCTGGAGTGCAGTGGCAGCCTGCGGGGTCTCCTGCAGTGGACTCCATGCAGTAACCTCACTGGTGCACTGGGCTGCTTGGGGAGAGCATGCAGGCACACTGGGGGCACAGCCAGGCCCAAGGAGTGGGGCAAGCTCCGGGGCTCAGGACAACCCTTTAAAAAACTACTTGAAGCCGGGCTCGGTGGCTCAACCTGTAATCCCGTGCTTTGGGAGGCTGAGGTGAGTGGATTGCCTGAGCCCGCGGGTTCGAGACCCGCCTGGGCAACTTCGCGAGACCTCATCTCTACAATAAATCAAAATATTAGCTGGGCGTGGTAGCGCACGCCTGTAGTTCCAGCTACTGGAAGGCTGAGGTAGAAGGATCGCCGGAGCCCAGCAGGTCGAGGCTGCAGTGGCCGGGAGCAGCCACTGCACTCTAGTCTGGGTGACAGAGTGAGACTCCAACTCAAAACAAACAAACAAACAAACAAAACTGCTTGAATATTAGAGCAGGGTGAATGGTCCTCGCAGGAGAACCCGGAGAAAGTCTGTCTGCTTTTACAGCTTTGCCGAGCTGTGATTCATATGCCATGCAGTATGCGCATTCAAAATGTGCAATTCAATGATTTCTAGGATGTTCCCAGAGATGTGCAGCCATCACACAGTCCTTTGAGTATGCTTTTTTTTCTTCCCAAAAGAAACCTGGTACCCAGTAGCAGTCACTCCCATACCCCCTAGACCTCCCCAGCTCCTAGCTGCCATCCGTCTGCTTTTGGCATTAGGGATCTGCCTGTCCAGAACATTCCAGACAGAATCATGTGGGTGGCCTGTTGGGGCTGGCTGCTTTCATTTCGAATGCAGTTTCTTTTTTTTTTGAGTTGGAGTCTCACTCTGTCACTCAGACTGGAGTGCAGTGGCCGCTCCCAGCCACCGCAGCCTCGACCTACCGGGCTCTGGCAATCCTTCCGCCTCAGCCTTCCAAGGAGTTGGAACTACAGACAGGTGCATGCTACCACGCCTGGCTAATTTTTGATTTATCGTAGAGATGAGGTCTCGCCAGGTTGCCCAGGCGGGTCTCGAACCCGCAGGCTCAGGCAATCCACTCACCTCGGCCTCCCAAAGCGCTGGGATTACAGGCTGAGTCACCGAGCCCAGCCTGAATGCAGTTTCTAAGGTTTATTCATGTTGTAGTGTGTATCAGCACTATGTTCCTTTTTACAGTTAAGAAAAGAAATCCTATGGCTAGACCACATTGTGTTTGTCCATCTGTCCATTGATGGACACTGGGCTGCTTTCACTTCTTGGCTATAATGAAGATGAACATTTGTGTGTCCATTTTTGTGTGACATAGGTTTTTGTTTTTCCTGGGTATACATTTGGAGTGAAATTGCTGGGTTGTATGGTCATCTATGTTTATTTGAAAAAATTCCAGATTGGGCACAGTGGCTCAAGCCTGTAATACCAGTGCTTTGGGAGGCCAAGGCAAGAGGATTGCCTGAGCCCAGGGGTTCGAGACCAGCCTGGGCAATGTGGTGAGAACTCCTCTCTACAATACATCAAAAAATTAGCCAGGCGTGGTAGCACGCACCTGTAGTTCTGGCTACTTTGAAGGCTGAGGTGGAAGGATCGCCTGAGCCTAGCAGGTTGGCGCTGGGGTGGCCGTGAGCATGCTACTGTACTCCAGCCTGGGCAACAGAGTGAGACTCTGACTCAAACAAAAAAAAGAAAGAAAGAAAAATTTCTAGATTCTTTTCCACAGCAACTGCACCATTTTATTTTCTCACTGGCAGTGCCTAAAGTTTCCAGTTGCTTCACATCCTTGGCAACACTTATTACTGTCTTTTTTGTGACTGCCATTCTAACAGACATGAAGTGATGTCTCATGGTTTTGACTTGTGTTTCCATGATGAGTAATGATGTTGGGGAAATTCCCATTTGCCTATTGGCCATCTGTATATCTTCTTTGGAGAGCTAGCTATTCAGATCCTTTGTCTGTTTTAAAGTTTGTCCTTTTATTATTGTAAGGATTCTTCATATATTCTGTATACAAACTCCTTACTGGATACATGACTTGCAGCTCCACTTTCTCTGTCTTCTACTGCTTATGCTTTTGGTGTCAGATCTAGATGCCATTGCCAAATCCAAAGTCACAGAGATTCACTCTTGTGTCTTCTAAGAGCTTTATCATTTTAGCTCTTACACTCCAGGTCTGTGATCCATTTTAAATTAATTTTCGTATGTGGTGTGGGAGGGAATCCATCCAGCTTCATCCTTTTTCGTGTGGGTGTCTAGTTTTCCCCACACCATGTGTTGAAGAGGCTATTTTTTCCCTTTGGAATGGTCCTGGCACCTTGATCAAGGTTAAGTGCTCCACAAGTGCGAGTTTATTCCTGGACGCAGCTCTGTTCCATGGTCTCTCTGTCTTCCTACGCCAGCACCACCCTCTCTTAACTCCTGTAGCTTTACTGTAAGTTTGAATCTGGGACATGCGAGTCTCCAGCTTGATTCTTTTTCAGGATTGTTTGGCTAAACCAGGTCCCTTACATTTTCATATCATTTTAGGATCAACATAAATTTCTACCCAAAAAAGAGACAGCTGAGATTTTAATGGAGATTCATTAACTTTAGAACAGTTGGGAGTGTTGCCATCTTAACAGTATTAAGTCTTTCCATCCATGAACATGAGTGTCTTTCCATTTCCAGGTTGACTTCACTTTTAAGCACCTTCCTAAAAGCTAAATAAGGGTCAAGGGTTAGACCATGGAATGTAATTACTTCATGCAGGGTGGGCTTGTATCAGCATGCGTGGAGATGGGCCGAAGCAGCTCTGCATCATGAGACAGCTCAAGTCTCTTCCATGTTGGTCCATGTTTCCTTTGACTTGACTCATAGAAGTCTGTCTAGTCTGCATCTGCAGGTGAAGCCAGCCTCTGGGCTGGCAACCTGGCTGGAGCCATGTTGTGGCTGCGCTTGGAGGGCCTGTGTTTCCTAGGCCGCTCAGTGTGTACCCACCCCAGGGTCTTGGCCCAGGCTGTTGCTAGCCTCCTGCCAGGACAGAAACAAGCCTCTCTTCCCCAGCGTCTCGCCTATGTGCTGGACGATGCCTCCAGAAGGACTCTCTCTAGTTCTTGGTGTTAGGGTCACATGTGGTGGCAGCTGGTGCTTGGCCTGTGACAGGCTCCAGTTCTGACTGTTTTCATTCTCCACATCAAAACGAATGGACTTTCCTCCATCTGCTGTGTTTTGCACCTTTTTAACACTGGGCAAAGTCACGTTCTTACCGTTTGCAATAAACCCCATTAGAGTTGTGTTGAGTCATCATGTGGCATGCTCACTCTTGGTGCTGTCTTGAAGCCTGTGGTCTTCTAAGCTGAAATGCTGGTGTGGCTCTGGTGTTGTACCTCCCTGTGCCGGGCCCTCGCCTCTGAAATGCGCAGCACTTCCAGCTTGGCCTCAGCTCTGCTGCATTCTCCACTGTCAACCAGCACAGGAAAGCTGAGGCCGGGCACCTTCCGCGCATACCCACGGCCGTTCTTTGCCTCTGGCAGGGCTGCACTAGATCCCTCGCTTCAGAGAGGTCCTCTGCTCAGGTCAGTCCCCCACTCAGAGAGGTCCTTTGCTTAGGCCGGTCCCCTACTCAGGCCAGCCCTCCTGCCGTTCTTCCTTGTTTTTCATGGCTCTTCTCACCCCTGGACACCCTGTGAATGTGGACTTTCTGATTCTCATCCGGACCCCTGAAGCATGCCATCCCTGGAGGGCTGCCATCTGCTTTGTGCCCATTCCCCAGCCCAGCACAAATGGGGCTCCCCAGCGTTTGGTGGATGCTGTCGGTGAAGATTGGGTCCGGTGGCAGGTGGTACTTGTTCCTTATGTGACACAACCAAGTGTTGTAGGTTTGACAACAGCACATTCATCTCTGCAAACACAGTGAGCCCATCTGCTTCCAGGGCACAGAATGGCACCACCTCTGTGCCTGCCAGGTCCTTGGTCTTAGGAGCAAAGACATAGAAAGGCCACCAGGCAGGGGTGTCCGGGCCCCACATCATGCTGGCAGGTGCCCCCTGGTGACTTCTGAGCATCTTGACCTGGCCATAGGGACCTGGGGACGCTTCTGAGTTAGAGTCTGTTGCTACACAGTCACTGTGCGTGCAGGAGCATGCCTGCTAGCGTGCATGGTGGGGCCGTACCTTGGGCGCTGTACTTGTCTGCTGTGGCCACGCACTGTGAACTTGTGCCACAGAGAGCAGGTAAGACTTCTTTCACTTGGTCTCAACTCAGCCTGGATCCTGGGACTGGGGAGTCTCGAATCTTGCCTTGGGTTACTCTCACAGGAACCCCTCCAGGCTACTGCCAGCCCAAAGGGCGAAGGCTACCCAGGGCAGGGATTCCAGCACAGGGCTCCTGCTTCTTGCTCCTTAATCAACTGAACAGGGTGACGGCTTTTCAAGAGCAGCTGATGTCCTCTGTAGGAAGGTGTCACGTGACCTCCCTTGAATGAATGCTTGGCCTTTGCCAGGCTGGCAGTTTCCATCATCAGGTGTATGGAAAGAACTGTTCTCCCCTGAAGTAGGAGGAGGTGATGGAATTCATCCAGAGAGAGCCACTTGGGCTACTAGCAGACTGTAGACCAGGGACCTATAGGGTTGGGCGTCTACGTTGGGCTGGGACTCACGGGGTCATGAGCTCAGGTAAGTGCATTACTTATCTGCGTAGTCTGGCTGAATGTACTGGAGCACCAGGGAGGGAGGTACAGCTGGTAAGCAGGCAGAGCGGGGCCGACTGGGTATCGCGGCATCCTGGTTAGGACTGAGGGCCTTTCCCAGGAAGGGAGGACCAACTAGATGGGAAGTGCTGCCCACAGCGTCTGGTGACCAGCACTCGGCTCCCGTTGCTGTCCTTCGGGAGCCCCGTCCTCATCTCACCCCAGCAGACACCTTCCAAAGCTGCTCCTCACCCACTGTGCTGGCTGCTTTAGGAGGCCCTTAGCACACATGTCTCCTATCAGAACGTCCTGAGCAGCTCCTCCCTGGACCTGGAAGGCCGAGTTGCTTGTTAAGCTCATGCCACTGTGTCTTGGTTGGCCTTTTGAGGCCTTTGGCCCCTTCCTGCATCTAGGCTGTTTTAGGCCAGAGCAGACCTTCCAGTCAGTTCTGTGACATGCATCTGCGTGAGCAGGGGACCTGGCCATGAGACCCACTCCTTGTCCATACAGCTGCCCATGGGTGAGCTCACAGCGGAAACAGGTCACTGCGACGCCTCGGACACAGGCAGGCCGGCATCCTTATGGCTGGAGTGTCACTGGACCCTTCTGTGGGAGTTGCCTGGAACTCCTGCCATCTCCACTCACATTGACTGAGATGCTCAGGTGTGCCCTTGGGGCTTCTGTGCCTTTCAGGGCATGAGCCGCAAGGCTCCTTACTGCCGTGATGGACTCCCCCAGAAAGGGAACACGCACCCCACTCTGGCTTGCACTGCTCTTCCTTTCAGGGAAGCCGCCCTGTCTTCAGTGAGGCTCACGGGCACCTCCGTGTGTTCGGTGAACACCAGTTTCTTGGGCTGTCACTCCCCCTGCGGGGGCCGGGATGAACCCACTCCTCTGCCAGCTTGAGATGCTCTGGGAGGTCTCAGCAGCTCGGCTGGGGGTGGGCCTGCCTACATGGCTTGCGTTCTTCAAGGGGGTTTGTGATTCCCCCCAAAACTTGAGAACATTGCTCTAGACTAACCTGGGTAAGGCACTGGTTAGGATTGGGGACTTCAGTTTGCCTTGTCGCCTTGTCGTTTACTATGGGCTGACTCCTTGTGTTTGTATCTGTTCTGTGCTGAGACTTGGTCCCGTAGGCGGGGGTGTGTCCATATAGCCTTCTGCCTGAGCCACAGAGAAGGGACGGCTGCTCAGGTGGACTTTAGCTGGTCTGCTGGACTCCGCTGTGTTTTTGCAAAAATTAAACTTCAGCTTTCCCCCGGTGACCTTCCCAGTTTCCTGAGCATACCATCCCTTCTTCAATCCTGCTCAGCACAGGTGTGTAACAGGGTTCCATCACCACCTTTACTAGGCCATCCCTTTGACAAGCATGTCCACAGAATGGGACCCGCCCATGTTTTGAACTTGAGTGTCACGCATGTAGTAGTCACATGTGTAGTAGTGGTGACCCGACACCTGTGGTGATGATGCCTGCTTTTGATGTGCATGCGTGTCAGGTGCCCACCTGATGGTCAGCAGGGGTGCAGGTGCCCGGGTGGCCCAAGGCCAGGGAACTTGCCTGGAGTGAATCCCATCCTTGTGGGGGTGGCTTTTAGGACAGTCTGTGCTCTTTGTTTCCATCAGAGAAACTCACGTTGCCATTCTGTCCTCTTCCCTCTCTCCTGAGCACTGATTGCCTGGCTCTAAGGAAGTCCTTGTGCCTTGGATGTTTTCAAGGACAAGCGTACATAGTTGTCCCTGACCCATGACTTTGCTTCCTGCGGTTTCAGTCCCCACAGCCAGCCATGGTTCCAAAGTAAGAGACTAGCCAGTCTCAGTGGCTCAGCCTGTAATCCCAGCACTTCGGGAAGCCAAGGTGAGTGGATTGTCTGAGCCCACGGGTTCAAGACCAGCCGGGTCAACTTGGCGAGACCTCGTATCTACAATAAATCAAAAATTAGCCAGGTGTGGTAGCACATGCCTGTAGTTCCAGCTATTTGGGAGGCTGAGGTGGAAGGATTGCCTGAGCCCAACACAGCCTGGGTGACAGAGTGAGAATCCAACTCAAAAAAAACAAAAAGCAAAGTACGAGGCCACATCTACATCACCTGTACCACAGTGTGCTGTTGTCATGATCACTGTGTCCTCATCAGTCCTTGGTAGTCTCTCACCAGTCTCAGGTTGAACGCCATTACGGCGTATGTAGGGAAGCATGGCATGCCGGGGCTCAGTGCTGTCGTGTCTGGCATCTTCTGGGAGTCTTGGAATGCAGGCAAGCAGGACGCTGGGCAGATTCCTGAGTGCGCAGATACTGCGGCATTGGGCCTGGACCCCAGCAGGAACCAGGGGATTCACGTGGGGCATAGCACGTGGCCAGGTGGTATCACGTTGACAGGTTCTCAGCACTTGCTGCAGGCTCCACAGTGTCCCATGGGGGGCGCCGAGCTGAGAAATGATAGATACCGTTGAGTGACATCTCAGGATCTGTTACATTCTTCTTGTGCAGGAGGAGGGTGTGGGGTGCAGTACAGGCTGTGTCCAGCCAGGCTGGCTTAGAAAGTCACAACCGACCATCTGGGAAGGAGGGTGCACGAGGCCTCCCCACCCGGGCACTCCGGGGTAAGGGGCACTGCCGGGTTCGGAGTTTCTCAGTCATTGGAGGCCAGTGGGTACAGAGTCTGTGCCTCCGTGGCTGTGGGGGTAGAAGGGATACCAGTGAGGCCACGACCCTGAGGGCCGCCCCTCCCCCTACTGAGACTGACCCTGTAGTCCTGAGCTTGGGCTTGTCTCTGTTTAGGCTTAAGGGAGGTACCTAAGAGCGACATGGAAATGAAAGGTGTTCTGGATTCTTCCAGAGGAACACAGGCAGGTCCATCCTGGGAGTGCACGTGCTTCCATGTGCCTTTTCTTTTTATTTTTGACCCCAAACTTGGCAGCTGCTCAGGCTGGAGTTTCCAGACACACGTGGCTCCTGGTCCCCTTGCATCACCATGCCCTGGGTGTCCCTGCATGGCTGCGGACACTGAAGCGAACTGTGCACAGACTTTGGCCCTGCTTTGTTTACCGTGTGGCAGTGCTACTGACCTTTGCCTCCGTAGAGTCTCTGCTGCCTCAGGGTGGTGGATGACTGAGTGCCCCCTGTTGTGGGGTGCTGTGTCCTTGGTCCTGTGGTTGACCTTGGTCCCACAGGTTGACCCTGTGGATGCATTCATGCAGTTCCATGTCCACTCGTGTCCAGCATTGAGATGTGGTGGTCAGCATTGAGCCGGGTGTCCTTGCCCATGTCCTCCAGATATGAGGCCACTGGACCACACAGAATGGGTTTCCATGGTCGCTGTGGAACAGCGTGGCAACCCGACTGCCTGGGTTTTCCAGGTCTGATGAGGGTGTTCCAGGCTGGTGTCGGCGCTGAGGGCGGGGATCCTGCTCCTGCTCCATGGCTATCTGGTGCGCAACTTGCTCTGCTGGGCCGTGAGGCTGGAGACTTGCCAGACAGTGCGTGGTGGAAGCCCCAGTGGTCTCAGCCAAGTTGGCTTGAGAGCAGCCAGGGCTCCTGCAGGACAAAGATTACCCACACGGGGGTCAGGGCTGCTGGCCTGAACCCTGCTCTGGGTGACCTGCTGGCTCCAGGCCCCTCCTCCAGATGCCACATGCTCTGGCACCCGCCCACCCTCGGTCACATGCCCAAGAGAGTGGAGGAGATAATGGAGGTTTTCTTGGCAGAAACAGAAAAACGTTAGATGCCGTTGAGATTTATTCTCTAATAAGTGGAAGATGTGCTTTTGTAAAGTCTGGAAAACTTTCTTTCTGGAGTGCAGTGGCTGGGCCCCGACGATCCTTCCGCCTCAGCCTTCCAAGTAGCTGGAACTACAGGCGCGTGCTACCACACCCGGCTAATTTTTTATTTATTGTGGGGATGAGGTCTCGCCAAGTTGCCCAGGTGGGTCTCGAACCTGTGGGCTCAGGCAATTCACTCATCTCAGCCTCCCAAAACGCGGGATTACAGGCTGAGCCACCGAGCCTGGCAAGTCTGGAAAACTTTCTAAGGAATAGGGGGAAAAGAAGGAAGACGAGCCGACTGGAGCTGACTGCCTCTGTCCAGCTGCGCCTATGACACTCCCACCCCTCTGCTGGTTTGAGGCGGGGCTCAGTCGCACCTCCCCCACTCAGTATTGCAGGAACATTTTCCCAAGCAAAATCTTTAACGGGCTCCTGTGGGTCCTTTTCCAGCCCTTAAAGTGGATGACTGTTGTACACCAGGCTGTGGCAGTGGAGGGCTTGCTCCACAGCACTGAGGATACCAGGCCCACCCGAAGCACCCGCCAGCAGAGGAGGCTTCTGCCACCTTCCGGGCCTGGGTCTGGCCAGTCCAAGGTGTTCGTCCGTGGTCCAGCATCACAGCCTCCAGCGTGGGGAGCAGATGGTGTCCCCAGGGCTGTGGAGGGCTGTGCAGCTACCCGGGGCCCCTGGTTGGACCCAGGCCCTGTCTGGCACCAGGCTGAGGCATTCTCTTCTCCTGTCCCCTCAACACAGGAACCCAAAATGCTGCCATGGTAGCCTAAGAAGGGGTGGGTGCTGTCACACTGTGGGGTCTGCCATTTCTCTCCCTGTATTAGGAGGGCCGTGCTATCCTGCTAACTCTGGGTGTTGGCTTCGTGCTGTTTCTAGGATAAAGAAGAGGAAGTGCAAGCAGAGAGCAGCTGCCCTGTGGCCCAAGATAGGTGGAACTGCAGGGCAGGTTTTACTTCCTTCCTAGATCACTTTTCCAGGGAACACCTGGGTGTGGCAATAGCCCTTGGCCTTGGACTGAGATAACAGGGACTGAGCCCTGATGTGGTGTCCTTGGGTAGCAGGAGATGCTGGCTGTTGCCCCTGCCTGGGGTTCTTTGCAGGTGCGGGCACAGCGGGTCCTGAACATAGAGACAGGGGATGATGCGAGCATGTGCGGACATGGTGCTGGTGGGAAGGATCCTACTCACAGGGACATAATGACTAGAACAGCTTTTAAAGTTTTAAAGCAGTACCTTTTATGAAGAAAACTTTACTGACACTTGTAAAAGAAGGCAGGGATAGGGCAACCCCTTTGGGTCTCCTTCCACTGTGGGAGCTTCTTTGTCCTCTCAATAGATCCTACTTTCTCAAAAAAAAAATGCAGGAATGAATGAATGGCGAGGTGTCACTCATAGGTTTAAGCTGTGGGGTGCCGTGGCTCCCACCTATAATCCTAACACTTTGGGAAGCTGAGGTAGAAGGATCACTTGAGCCCAGGAGTTCGAGACCAGCCTGGGCAACATAGTGAGACTCCATCTCTATTTTTAAAAACTCAAAAACTTAGCTTGGGTATGGTGGTGTGCGTCTGTAGTTCCAGCTACTCAGGAGGCTGAGGAGAGAGGATCACCTGAGTCCAGGAGATTGAGGCTGCAGTGAGCCATGATTGTACCACTGTACTCCAGCCTGGGTGACAGAGTGAGACCTTGACTTAAAAAAAAAAAGGTGCCGGGCTCGGTGGCTCAGCCTGTAATCCCACGCCTTTGGGAGGCTGAGGTGAGTGGATTGCCTGAGCCCGCGGGTTCGAGACCCGCCTGGGCAGGCGAGACCTCATCTCTACAATAAATCAAAAAATCAGCCGGGCGTGGTAGCGCATGCCTGTAATTCCGGCTACTTGGAAGGCTGAGGCGGAAGGATCGCCGGAGCCCAGCAGGTCGAGGCTGCGGTGACCGGGAGCGGCCACTGCGCTCCAGTCTGGGCGACCGAGTGAGACTTCAACTCAAATGAAAAGGTTTAAGCTCAATAACATTTAAGCCCAGGGATATAAGACAAGTGGTGACGCTTGGCAGGAAAGCCGGGCTGGGCATGAGTGTGGAGCCTTGCATTGTGCCCTGCGTTCCACACTCAAACACAGACCACAGGAGAGTGGGGTTCAGCCAGGAAGGGGGCGGGGGCAGCTGTGGGTCAGCAAGAGGAAGAATGCAGGGCCAGCTGTGCAAGCCTGGCCTGTGAACACGTTTCGACCTCGCAAGGGAAATGCTTCCACACAGCAAGATTAAAAGTGAGTCTCAGCTGGGTTCAGTGGCTCAGCCTGTAATCCCGCACCTTTGGGAGGCTGGGGTGAGTGGATTGCCTGAGCCCGCGGGTTCGAGACCCGCCTGGGCAGGCGAGACCTCATTTGTACAATAAATCAAAACATTAGCTGGGCGTGGTAGCACGCGCCTGTAATTCCAGCTACTCGGAAGGCTGAGGCGGAAGGATCGCCGGAGCCCAGCAGGTCGAGGCTGCGGTGGCCAGGAGCGGCCATTGCACTCCAGTCTGGGCGACAGAGGGAGACTCCAACTCAAAAAAAAAAAAGTGAGTCTCCTGGAAAAACAGTACAGTGAATGGCTTGGGTCCTGCTTATGAAGAGAGCTTGTCAGAAAGCCAGCACAGAACAAGAACAGACAGCTTCAGAGATTCAGGTGGCCAAGCGGCAGAAACACACAGTGAGAAGTTCACCAGAGGTGGTGACTCACACTTATGTCCCTGCTACACGGGGGGCCAAGGCGGGAGGATCACTTGAGCCCAGAGGGGTCGAGGCTGTAGTAAGCTGTAAACGCACCACTATACTCCAGCCTGGGCGACAGAGCCAGACCCTGTCTCTAAACAATAAATATATAACCAATAAAATCCATTTTCTGTTTATACAATCACCAGGATTTGGGGTTTGTGTGTTTTTGTTTGGGTAGCGCTTGTAAGGTTTTTAGGTAACAGTATGGGAGCCCCTGGGGAAGGCAAGGTGGACTGGACATCTCACTGCTGGGGAACTGACTTTACTCTCAGGGAAAATGCTGGCTAGCTTACCAGGAACTTACAAATCCTCTCTCTTTTGACCCACTAATTCCATTTCTTAGGAATTTGCCCTAGAAAAGAACTAATGTCCACACAAACTTATATATAAAGGATTATTTTAATGTTGTTTGTGCTTTAAAAGTTAGACACAACTAGCAGTGTGGCAGCATTCGGGTTGTATAACAGGCAACAGCGAAGGACTACCGGCGGAAAAGACCTCAGCTTAGCGTGTGATGACACCACACAGGTCCCTGTGTGCTTGGAGCGTGTATGCACTTGGGGCCATGCATCCAGGAAGTTGTAGCGGCCTGAGGCCTACTGGGGATGCACACACGCTGGGTCCTGCAGGGCGGGGAGCCAGGGGCTTTATTTTCTTATTTGTACTTTGGTGTATTTTCCAGAATGTTTACATGAACTTAAATGATTTTTAACTACTGAAAACAAATTTACAGGATCAACAAGCATCTTCATGTTAGGTAGGCTTTCTTGTTTCCCATTTTCCTCTGGCTGTGATTAAAATTAAGCAACTCGGCCATTGGTGCTGGGCCATGGGTTGAGCAGCTTCTGCGTGGGCGTATTTGGATTTAGAGCATTTCCGAAGCAGGGGCATCTCCAAGGTGCCCCAGGCAGCGCCATGGGACCCTGGCTGCCCTACTCACCCCGTGACAGCTTTTCCCGAATGTCCCTCCCCTTTGGTATCCCTGCTTGAGGGGTTGAGGAGGTCTGGCTTCTCTGGACAGGCTCCACTGTGGCCGGTCGTGTCAGCCTACCACAGGGCCTGCTGCACCATCAGGGCCAGTCTCATGTGCACATTCGCCCTGCACTTGTGCAGGTTTCTCTGAGGGTGGGAGCAGGACCCTCCTGCCACCTGCTGTCCGGCCTGCCACCCTCCTTCTGGCAGGTCTCAGGCTGCAGTGAAGCCAGCCTCTGCAAACACACACAGAGGACTAAGAAGATGTTGAAGACTTGGCTTTGTTAATTCACAAACTTTTTATTGCATTTGAAAGCAAAAGTAATCTCATTTATTTAATTTCATTCACATTTATTATGCACGTACTGTATGCCAGCACGAGAGACAGAATATCAGGCAAGGTGGACTCCACCCCCCAGACAGCATGACGGGAAGATGGGAGGGAGTCAGCAGCATCCCAGGATGACTGCTGCCTGGGCGAGGAGCATCGGGGGCCCTTGAGGAGGCTGTCCACAGTGCCAGCTCTGCCCGGCTCTCTGGCTGTCTAGTGTGGTGGTGGGTTTGTGGGTGGAACTAAGCCCCTCCGGCTCCCTCTGGACTTGCGTTCTCCAGGCCTTCTCAGACACGCCGGATGCTGTGGCGGCATGGAAGACATGGGCGCTAATGTTCTTTTGATTGCAGCCGCCAGGCCGAGCCACCCAAGAAGGAGGCCGCGTCCACAGGGCCGCAGGTGAAGCGTGCTGACGAGTGGAAGGACCCGTGGCGCCGGTCCAAGTCACCCAAGAAGAAGCTCGGGGTGTCGGTGTCCCCTAGCCGGGCACGAAGGCGTCGGAAAACATCAGCCTCGTCAGCCTCTGCTTCCAACTCTTCCAGGTAGCCATCTCGCACAGAGGGCCGCGTGGCATGCACCCAGGAATCTGGGCAGCTTGGCATCCCACTGACTAACCCCATGCTGGGGCTACTCATGGGCAGGCTGGGGCTCTCCGCCAGACTGTCCTGCTGCGAATCCTTGCCTGGGGAAGAGTTGGGAGGACTCAGAGGCCCCTGTGTATTCAGCTGGGAGCGTCCACATGGCAGGGCTGGGCTCAGGCTCTTTCAGGCTCTGCCTGCTCCCAAACAGACAGGGCCAACCAAGATGGCCTGGGCAAGTCGCCAGCCACTGTGCCTGGCAACTCCTGGGGTCTACAGCCACGCTGGCAAGGTGCAGGCCATGACAGCCAGGCCTCGCTCCCTGGGGGCTCAGCAGGCATGCAGGTGTCCGTGGGAGATCAAGCTTCACAGGATGCAGATGGACAGGTGCACAGGGGCCCACACATGCATGCAGGGGTCAACACACACACCTGGCTCTGTCCACTCAGGCAGGGCTGCCCTGTGGCAGTGGTGGGTGGCCCAGCACTCGAGCCTTGGTTTCTTTTTTTTTTCCTCCGCCCTCCCCTCAAGCCTTGGTTTCTAAACACTATTCTCGACAGAGGGCTTGAACTGCAGTGTGTCTATGAGTGTGGTCTGCATCTGTGTATGAGTCTGTACATCTCTGAGTATATGCCTGTGTGTGTCTAAGTGGGCCCAAGAGTGTGCCTATGTGTGGAGACCATGCCCTCCACGTCTGCCCTGAGGAGGTGCAAGCCTGGCATGGCCATGTGGCCATGCACCCACTCACTCCCTCCCTGCTGCTGCCCAGGTCGTCCTCACAGTCCTCGTCCTACTCTGGCTCTGGCTCATCCCGTTCCCGGTCCCGGTCCTCATCCTACAGCTCCTACTCCAGCCGGTCTTCCAGACACAGCTCCTTCTCAGGCAGCCAATCCAGGTATGGCCCAGGGCCCGGGGGCAGGTGTGGGCGCCTCGTGTGCAGCTGAGTGGTGGCCAGCCTGTTGGTGGCGGCAGGTTTGTTTTGACAGCTGTTCTCAGGGCTGTTTAGAAAAGTCTCGAGAAGCTGCATGTGTGAGGGTGAATTCTGAAGATTGCACATAGTGAGATGCCACATACTGTCAACCACATGGAACACACACTTCATACATGGTCAGAAGTGGGGCCTGCGTGGCATGTGCTGACATTGGGCAAGGGCAGCACCAGCTCCAGCCACGTCCTTGGGGGCCACACCACATACTACGACCACAGGGTGAAGGACGCAAGTCACACTGAGTGTTTAGTGACAATGTGCCACTGGTGGCTGCCATGTCAAACAGCACAGTGGTAGGACGTTCCATCATCACAGAAAGTTCCAGAGGGTTCAGACAACTTTACTTCACCCCCGTTGAAAAGGCACTTTATTTAGAATTTTAGACAATGCTTAGTTGTCATTTGGGCAGAAAAAATAATCATTGGTTAATGTAATTGAGTAGGAAATTCTATCAACACGCACAGAATACCATGCCCACCTCTCCTGCCATAGGGCCCTTGCCAGCGTGGCCCCCCTGCCGCTCTACCAGTGCGGGGATGCCCCTGCTTGCTGCTCCTTTTCTCCTGTCGGGAGAGGAGTCTGCGCCAGAGGTAGGCTAGTGGGGGCCACATGCAGACCTGCCCTCAGCTTCTCCTACCTGGACTCTACACCCCACTGTCCCCATAGGCTCTGCTAGGCTGGCGGCAGCACAGTGTTCCAGGGAGGCAGGGTGGGTAGAAGCGTCTTCATCTCCGCTGCTGGGCAGAGGACCACACACAGCCCTCTGCGCCCACAGCTTCTGCAGCGGTACCCCAGATGCTGTTGTGGATAAAGCTGACCCCAGGCCACTTATCCCATGCTGGGGCCCCTTCTGGCAGGCACCGTGATCTTAGGACGCAGCGGGAGAGAGGGCCAGAGAACGGCAGTGGGACTGTGCTGCTGTCCCTGCCACTGAGGAGATCCTGTCCCCTCCCTTCCTGCACACCGGGTGCCGTGGCCTCCCTGGGGTCTTCCCCAGGGCCCGCTGGTAGGCACCAATGGCTCTTAAGCACTCTGTTCAACTCCCAGCTTGTGTGTTTAGCAAATACCAGAACAGTCTGGAACTGGCTGTGAACCCAGGGCAGATCTGGTGGTGTGTTCTGGGTGTGAGGCGGGTCCTTGTGGTTGTGGACCAGCTAACTGGGGAAGGACCTGCTCAACCTGGGCCTCTCACGCCGCTCTTCCCTCCCCAGGTCCCGGTCCTTCTCCTCGTCCCCGTCCCCATCCCCGACACCTTCTCCACACAGACCTTCCATCAGAACCAAGGGGGAGCCGGCCCCGCCGCCTGGGAAGGCTGGGTAAGTCCTGGGGAGCCCCCATGGTGGGCAGGCAAGTATCCGTGACTGGATGGGTCTCCAAAGGCCATTCGCCTCCTCCCTCAGCCACTCATATCAGGAGGCTGGCAGGGACTGGAAGACCTCAGGCACAGCTCTGGTCTGACCTGAGGCCTGCTATGGCACCCTCCTGCAGAACAGGGCCCACGCTTTGCCTCAGGCACCAGGGTCAGTGTCAGGCACACCGCTCCCGTCAGCTGCTTGGGGCTGGAAGGCCCTTGGCTATCTCAACCTTGAGGACTTGCACAAGCCCCTCGACTCTGCCAGCACTTCTTGCTGTTCCCAGAGCTGGACACGTTCTTCCCACTTCACACCGTGACTAGTGATAGCCCAGAGGGTGGAAGGGTCTACTTCTTGATCTTGGGGAGGCCTCAGGGTCAGTGGTCACCAGACCCACCCTCCTGATGTGCTCTAGGGACAAGACAGCCTCACACCTTGGTGCTGTTTGGTACAGCCTGCTATGGGCCGGTCTTTGACCTCGTGTCTGTTACTCACGTAGCAGGAAGCACCTAGGCTGGAATGGTTGCACTCTTTAGGGCTCCATCCTTCACTGACAGGCTCTAAAAGTTTAGAAAGTCTTCTGTGGCTCTCTGTGAGAGACAGGTGGCTGTGTAAGGAGCGCATGTGCGTGTGCATGTCCCTGCCGACCTGAGGAGCATGTTTGTATGCACGCCCTCACCAGCCTGAGGAGCCCGTGCACAGATCCTTGCTGCGGCTCTACAGCTGGGTCTCGTGGCCTTGGGCATGGGCACCGTGGCTCTGAGACTCACCCTCACCGAAGCCCTTTCTGTCTCCGGCTGATGTCCTTGTGCTGCCTGTGGCCTCTGCCATGTGCTCACTGGCCTGGAGTGGCAGGTCACCAAGAGGGCAGGGGCGTTTCCCAGGCTGGCCCAACGCAGGGCTGGCTTCCTTCCCACAGGCCTCTGTGCTCCTGTGAGGGCTGGTGCACAGTGCAGGGCCACCTCAACGAGTGCAAAGGCCCACACAGGCCTAGGAATGTGCCTTTCCAGTAAGGCATGGCTGGCCTGGGTGCACCAAAGGAGCAGACCCGAAGGGGGCGCCCGGCCTGGCTCTCTAGGGTCTTCTGATCTTCCTTACTGTCCTATGGCACCGTCAGCTCCTGCCTTCAAGAGGGAGGCAGAGAATGACACTGGGTGGTCTCAAAGACCCTGAACCCTCCCATAAATCTTGAGTGAGATTCGGTGTCCAGGCGTAAGTGCTGTGAAGCTGGCCACGCCACCCCATGTGGGTGTGTTCAGAGGGGACGTCGGCCTATGCCCAGGCCCTTGCCCCTCCCTGCCCGAGCCTTCCTGTCCCACAGAGAGAAAGCTGTGAAGAAACTGGCCCTGCCTGCAGCCACACCCCAAGCCACCAAAGCCACTGTCCCCGCCCCTGAGCCTGCCAAGCCTGGAGACCCTCGGGAGGCCAGAAGGAAGGAGCGGCAGGCCCGGACGCCTCCCAGGAGGTGAGGCGCTGGCCCTTGGTGGCCCTTGGGCACTCTGGTCCCTGGTGCTGCCGCAGCACAAATGCTGACAAAATCCAGAGTGCTCGGCCCAGGGCTACAGGGAGATGCCAGGGGAAGTGGCGGCCTGCCCTCCTAGAGCATTGTGGAGCATTGTAGAGCATTGTGGAGGGAGGACGCTGGGGTCGTGTGCTGGGCCCCGCATGGGCCTCCCCCTACGCGATGTCTGCCCCAGGGAGGCCGAGTGGAGGGAAGAGAGGCCCCGTGCTTGCCCCGAGGGTGCATCCCCAAGGGTTGGCTCTCCTTCTGGGAAAAAGCGCCTCAAAGTAAGTCTCGCGGCAGCAAGTGCCCTGCATAGTGACCTCTCGTGCGGACTGTGTGGAGCCCGCCCAACCTCGCCCCTTCGTGTTTTACAGACGCACCCTGAGTGGCAGCGGCTCTGGCTCCAGCTACAGCGGCTCTAGTTCCCGGTCCAGGTCAGCGGCCCCATCAGGCCATGGGTCCCGGCAGACCAGCTTGGGGTTCCCCAACACCCAAGTCCCTGGGAGGCGGGAGGCCGCCTGGCTGGTACAGGCTAACTGGAGCTCAGGCAGGGGTTCCCGCAGGGCTCCACACCAGCAGGTCAGGAGGGGCCTGCATGGGCTGGCAGCTGCCAGGTGGGAGCCAGAGGCTGGGCCCGCCCTGCAGAGGTGCCAGCCTAAGGGGCAGGTCAGGAAAGCGCAAGGTGCTGCAGGGTTGTGTCTCTCTCACACCAACCGGTTGACACATTGCCCAGTCTTTTTTTTTTTTAATTCTTTTGAATTGGGGTGTCACTTTGTCCCCTAGGCTGTAGTGCAGTGGCCAGATCACAGCTCACTGCCGCCTCGACCTCCTGGGATCAGGCAGGCAATCCTCCCACTTCAGCCTCCTGAGAAGCTGAGACTGTAGGCACTACCATGCCAACTAGTATTTTTTTTGAGTTTTTGCAGAGACAAGGTGTCACTCACTATACTGCCCAAGCTTTTCTCAAACTCCCCGGCTCAGTTGATCTTCCCATCTCAGCATCCCAGAGTACTTAGATTACAGGCATGACCCACCGTGCCCGGCCAGAGGAACACATGGTTGTCTCATCCTCCCCCTTCCGTGCTCCGGCGCCTGCGGCCTTGGGAAACGCCATTGTGTTTTCTCCAGGAATAGACAGCTGGGCGGTGCTGAGACCTGTCCCCAGGGACGCAGATCTGTGAGCTCGCGACGGCCACACCTCCTCAAGCCTCCTGTGCTGCCAGGAGTGCTGCATCTCTTGTGGTGTTTAGACTTTCCTGGGGCTAAAGCTGGGGTCTTGTTGCACATGTGTAGCCAGGGAGGCCTCCGTTTGAGTCCCCTCCTTCCAGACAGACAGGCTGGCCTCCGTAGTGAAACCAGGCCTCCATCCGGCAGCGAAAACTTCCTAACTGAAACTCCTGTTTGGTGGGAGCTTGATCCATAGAGGGAAATGGAGGCAGGGGTGGGAGTGTGCCATGGTGAGACATGCTTGTGCCTACAGGTCCCTGAGCGTGAGCAGCGTGTCCTCGGTGTCCAGCGCCTCATCCAGCAGCAGCTCTGCACACAGCGTGGACTCGGAGGACATGTACGCGGACCTGGCCAGCCCCGTGTCCTCAGCCAGCTCACGGTCCCCAACCCCGGCCCAGACCAAGAAGGAAAAAGGTGCGTGGGGCCCTGGGGTCCTGTCGGCACAGACGGCGCCTGGCTGCTGCCCAGCCGCAGGGACCGTCAGCACCCCGTGACCGCGGGCGTATCTGGCAGGAAAAGCGAAGAAGGACGACGGCATGAAGGAGGAGAAGCGGAAGAGGGACTCGACCATGCAGCCGCCTCGACCTGCCAAGCCCCCAGCTGGTGGGAAGTCCTCCCAGCAGGCCCCCACGCCCCAGCAGGCGCCCCCTGGGCAGCCGCAGGGCACATTCGTCGCCCACAAGGAGATCAAGCTGACACTACTGAACAAGGTGAGGGGCCCCGCCAGTGGTGCCCATAAGCAGCAGCCACCCCAAGCCCCAGGCCCGCCTGGTTCCGGGCCAGCCTGGGGATGTCAGGAGCGCACAAGAGCCGGGCAGCACGAACATCCCCTGCCTGAGGACAGCGTGTCGTACCTGTGGTCCCCAGGCCTTAGCACCAGGCAGGGCCCTGGACCTCGTTCCCCATACCTGGCCGCAGATGTCCTAGGTCTGCACAGGTGGCTGCCAGGGCGAGAGGCCTGGCCTGCTGGGGTCCCCATTCTCCTAGAGCGACTTCCCGGAAGCAGAACGGCCCCAAATGCCCAGAGCTGGTGCCCTCTGCTGGGTTGTGGGGTCATGCAGTGGGCTGCCATGGTGGCAGCAGGCCATTAATGTGACCTCGGGTGTGAGGACAAGGGGTCAGCTCTGCCCCACCCAGTGCTGCCATCCTGACCAGCCTCTCTCTATTGTCCCAGGCGGCTGACAAGGGAAGCAGGAAGCGCTACGAGCCGGCAGACAAGGATAGGGCGAGCCCGCCACCAGCCAAGCGGACCAACCTGTCTCCAGACCGAGGTAAGCTCCAGGGCTGGGGACGGTGGGACAGAGCCACCAGCTGCTCCCAGCACCCCATGTGCTTTGAATTCGGGGGACTCTAAGAGCTATCAACATGGCATCTGAAACCAGAACTAAGGCTGGGCTCGGGGGTTCAGCCTGTAATCCCAGCACTTTGGGAGGCAGAGGTGAGTGGATTACCTTAGTCCACGGGTTTGAGACCAGCCCAGGCAACTTGGTGAGACCTCATCTCTATAATTAAAAAAAAAATTAGCCAGACATGGTAGCACTGCATGGTAGTAGTTCTGGATACTTAGAAGACTGAGGCGGAAGGATCATTGGAGCTCAGCAGGTCAATGCTGTGGTGACCGTGAGTGTGCCACTGTACTCCAGCCTGGGCAACGGGGTTCCAACTCAAAAAAAAAAAATCAGAACTCAAATTTTTCCCTTTATGTTAAAGTAACAGTAATACACCACTTATAACGCAAATACCACTTGTAACGAAAAATAACTTTTTTTTCTTTTATGAAGACAATGAGAAAAATAACTTTTCTAAAACAAACGAGCGAGCCTGACATTGGCTCTTCTGTTTGCAAATCTCTCTACTGCCCGTCTGCTGGGACAGCTGGATTCCTGTCCTATCACCTCTGAAATCCCCCAGGCTCCTGAGGACTGGGCAGCAGGACAATGGTATCTGTCACTGTCTGACCACATAGATCCAAACTGTCCTGGACCCCAGCTGTCCTGGACCCCACCCCAAGAGCCCTGGTGCAAATGAGAAGATGGGGCTTTCCTGGCTGGCTTTGATGGGCAGAGCCCACCCTGGGGCTCCCTTCCTGAGACAGGGCACTGGGGCTGCACTCCTGGGGCTGGCCTTGCTGGTGCCAGCGGGGTCCTCTGCCTCTTAGCCACTCACCAGCCTATGCCCACACTGGGCAGCCCCCCTGGCCCCGCCAGGCTCCCCTGCGCCCAGGGAGCCACACCTCGCCCTGGCTGGTGACTAGACACTCCTGACCTGGGTGTTCCATGTTCTGCACTCACGTGGCCTGTGTGCTGTGTGTCTCCAACCATAGACGGGTGTTCTGTCGGGCAGTGTGGAAAGGCTGGGAGCCCAGACTCCACCCAGTCAACTGTCTCCTATCTGCCCGCCTCCCTTTCCTTCACAGAGATGCCGGGGTGTCGAATGCCTCACACGAATTCCACCAGGCAGCTGTAAGGCCCTGCGCTGCCATCCATGTAACCTGTGGTCTTTCCTCATCCTTGTCCCCAGGTTCTCGGGACCGGAAGTCAGGTGGAAGACTGGGCTCCCCAAAGCCAGAACGGCAGAGAGGCCAGAACTCTAAGACCCCAGCAGCCCTAGCAGACAGGTGAGTCCAGTCCGAGCCTTGGCACACCGGGGGGCTGAGCGGAGACTTGGCTCCCCTCAGGGTGGTCCAGGCTCATGGTGTCTTCCTGGCCCAGCAGCGGGCTCACTCTGTACAGGGCAGAGACACTCAGCTCTTGGTGGCTCATGGGGCCCTCCCAGGTTCTCCCATGACACCACTTCACCTCCCCAGGGAGGAGGCAGGGCTAGCAGGGGAAGGAAGGACGAGGGGAGGGCTGCCGAGAAGCCTGGGCACGCAGGGGTCCTGGGGTCCCCTTAGAGGTCGGAAGACGAGCAGGAGAGACAGGTGGATTCCAGCCCGGCCCTCCCATCTCTGTTCTGGGGTGGGGCAGGGGTGTAGCATGCAGAGCGCCCTTGCTGTCCTGCCGCTGCCCCACGTCCTGGGCTCATGGTCTTCCCGCCTCCTCCAGGAAGCGCCAGTTGTCTCCGCAGGCCCGGAGCTCCAGCAGGGTCACCAGCGTGCCAGGCAAGGCCGCAGAGCCTGGCACCGGCGCCAAGTCGGGAAAGGCCAGCACGCTGTCGCGGCGTGAAGAGCTGCTGAAGCAGCTGAAGGCCGTGGAGGATGCCATTGCGCGTAAGCGCGCCAAGATCCCCGGGAAGGCCTAGCCACAGCCTCCGGCAGGGTAAGCGCAGCCACTCGGATTTTGCAGTTCACGTCCTATTTTGGCTGTGATTCTTTTTAAAAATTAAAAAAGAAAAAAGTTTCTCAGCTGGAAGGAAGCCACGCTCGAGCAATGAGGACGCTGCCCCAGCCTCCCTCCCCGGGCAGACGTCCCACCAGATAGACGGACAGGCGGACGGCGAATCGAGTGGCGGGGCTCGTGTAATTGACGACTGGCCTCCCTCTGCCCGCCATCTCTTCGCCCCCGGCCAGGCCCCAGAGCCCTACTGTGCCCTGTCGGCGGCGCAGCTCCGGCCTCCTTGCTGTGTGCAAGAGAAGACTTGCTGACCACCTGCCACCGCCACCACCTCGCCGCCCAGGATCAGAAATATATATATATATTCCTGACTCAAGTCTGACCAGGAAAACTTTCCTGTCTTTTATTTTAAGCATCAAATTGTTTTAGTTGATTTAAAAAGAAAAAAATACAAAAAAGACCAAAAAAAGGCCAAGGGTGTTGGGGCGTCTGTCTAATGTGGAGGGTCTTTTTTGAGGGGTCTCCTAAAATAAAATATTTTGATAAGCAGCTGTCCTTCTGCTAGTGTGTGCTGGGTGGGCCCTCTGCCCTCACAGCCCGGCTGCCTGTCTCCCATGGGCCTGGCATTTGGGAGCCTGGCTGCCTCGGTGTCCCTTGTGGGCCCTGGGATTTGGGAGCCTGAGTGCCTCAGTTTCCCCCACCGTGGGCCCAGTGTTTGAGGACCTGGCTGATGGGGCAAGGATGCACAGCGTTCAGAGGGTGAGCTGTGCCTGGGCCCAAAGCAAGGACCCCACCCCTGCAGAACACTGCCTCAGTTTCCCCACTGTGGGGTTGGACTGACACACCCTGCTTTCTCTGAGGTCCTGTGGGCTTCCTTGGGATGTGGGCTGGTGGCCACATTCCCAGCAGGGACCCTGGGCTGGGCAGGGGACTAGGGCCCCTGACCCAGAGTTGAGTGCAGGATAGAGCCCTGCTGGGTCCAGGACTCACAGGTGGGACCACACGGCTGGGTGGGTCACCATGTCCCCATGGGACCCCGAAGCCACGACCCTCAGGCCTCCCAGCTCTTGAGCCAGGCCCTTCCCGCAGAGGGAGTCAGATGGGCATGTGCCCAGCCCGCCATGTCCTCCAGGCCTGACCGCAGATGCCCAAAATCCCACTCAGCAGTGCCACTGCCTCCTGACACCAGGCAGGCCAGGGGAGGCCATGACCAGGCTGATGCTCTGGCGTGACCTGGGTCCATCACTTCTCCAGGGCTGAGTGTTGATGAGCACGTGGGCGAGGAGCCGGGAGTGCAGGCCCAGTGACAGCTTGCATTTTCCATCCACGCCCCACCCGCAGCACAGGCCATGCGACCGGGTTGCACCACTGTGGCCTGGATCGTGCGTGTGAGCAATTTGTTGAGGCTTGTCTGACTGGCCACCAGGTCAAGGCCAGTGCAGAGGGACTGCCCAGTCTCTGAACGGGGTGTCCTTTGAGGACACAGAACCGGAATCCAGGATGCCAAGGGCTGCTGATGACACGGAGCTCGTGCCCTAGCCCTGGTCCCTGGAGCCAGCACCACAGGGACGGCTCTGGCTGGGCCAGCAGCTGGGACCAGGCGGCACCCCACCCCTGAGTTTTAACGGTTAGCTGGCGGCCCTGACCCAGCCATCCCCTCTGGCCCTGTTCTCAGTGACGGTCTCTCAGTTTAATAGAACACCCTGGCTGGGCCCCCCAGAAGGGAAGGCCGTGTTGCGCACCGCGCCCTCCGTGGACAGGGACACTGCAAGTCAGCCAGCCAGTCCTCTCCCCCAAGCCTGGAAGCGCGTGCGTGGGATGACCCCGGTGCCTGAAAATGAGGCTGGTGGGATTCTGAGCCGTGCACCTGCCAGCCACCCCCACAGCCACGCAGTATCCATGCACTCACCACTCGAGCCCAGCCCGGAGCGGCCCCCGGACAGGGCTGAGGCCAGGGCCACCGCGTGAGGGGATGACACAGGGTGGGAGTAGGCTAGAGTGGGCGCTGCCACCCCCATGTGTGGGACCTGCTCCTGCCGGCAGTGCCCCCTGCCCTCCAGGGCCACCTAGCCATGCTGGACGTGTCACGGACACGCGGCCTGAGGGGCATTGTCCAGGCACCATCTCCTCCCTCCAGCCCGAAGGGGGCAGAGTGCTGCACCCACTTCCTATGGGCATAGGCCCATGCCCGGTGGGTGGCGGCAGGGCTCCCGGTCCGGGCCTGTGTCTGGGGACGTCGCCGCGCTTCTGCCCTCCTACCCTGGTCTTGCTGCCTCTCACCCACCTGCCAGTCCTTCCTTTCCGCATCCACCCATGGGGGCTGGGGGCATGGCTGTCTGGGGGCGGGCCGGGTGTGGTTTGGGAGCCAGCCCGTCTGGGCCACCACCTCTGGGCTGCCCTCCAGCCTTCTTCCTGCCGCCTTTCCAGTCTTGCTCAACTGGGGACTTCTGTGCTTGCCTCAGCCTCCCCCAGGAGCGCAGCACCACCCGGCCTCCCAGCCTCTGGCCCGCACCCCCTACCTGTCCCATCCCCGGAGACAGGGACAGAAGTCAGGACGCTGCAGACAGCACTGGGCACCACTCAGCAGCTGTTCAAACAGACAGAAAATGCCGAAACTGGCCCCAGGGTGTGGGAGCGGGGGCATCAGAGGCCAGAGGTCTCGAGGACACAGGCCTGGAGCCTGATGTTTCTCCACTGCCACGCTTTCGACCCCAGTACAGGCTGGGATGGGGCAGGAGCCCCTGGCAGGTCTCTCTGGGCCAGGACAGCCCTGGAGGTGATGTGTGAGCTCCCTCCTGCCAGGATGAGGTGGGTCTGGCTCTAGGGTGGATGGGAAGCCCAGGCGAGGGGTCGCCAGGACCCCGGCCCCTCCGGCCGCCCCACTCGTTCACTCGTCTGCACTTGCTGACATTGCCCTGACCTGGTCCTGCCTAGGGAGCTGCATGTGGACCACGTGCCTGGGGCGGGGCGCACTTGGGCCAGGGGCCTCCTTCCCTGTTTTTCTCCACACTCCCTCGGGCTCCTCCTCCTCCCCCTCTTCTCCCTCTCCCTCCTCTCCTCTCTTTCCAGGAACGCAGGGTACAGTTGAGCAGGTAGTGTACTGCACAACAGTCCCAGCTGAGGACAGAAAGGGACATGAACTGTCCTTCCCACCCACGCTGTGCGCTGACATCTTTCTCCAGCTCTGCACAAAGACCCCTGTGGACCTCAGTGTTTGCCATTCTGTCCCCAAATCTGTCCCCTCTCCCGCTGGGACGCCCCGCTCGTCCTCACTGCTTCACCCCAGGACTCTCCCCTGTCTCTGAAGGGGAGGCAGAAAGGCTCAAGACCACAGGGCAGAGGACCGTGGGCTGAATGGAGAAACGGAGCCCCCCCCCGCCCCGGCCGCCCTGACCCCAGACCCTTCCGCAGGGCTGGGTGGGGACGGCGGTATGGCATGAGTGTAGGGGGAGGTCAGGCCTCAGTAGGCTGGGCAAGGCGACCCCGGTGTTGGCATGAAACACCCTGGCCCAGCAGCAGACCCCTGGTGCACTTTGAAAGGGGCTTCCCGGCTGGCGGCTGTCTTGGCAGAAGGGCCGGGGGTTGCATGGCACGTCTCAGCCCATGGGAGCCCCCAAGAGGCCAAGCAGGCCCCTTCCTCCTCAGGCTGTGCTCAGAGGGCAGGGATTGAGCGGTGGGGGCGGGGAGGGTGTGTGGGTTCTGTCCCCAGGACAACTGCCGCGGGGGCCCTGGAGAAAAGACAACCAACGTGACGCGATGGACCCGGCGCTGCTCAGCCCCAACAGCAGGTGACGCCGGGCCATCCACATCGTCCTCCCCGCAGTGTTTCTGGAGCACACCCATGTCCCGTGTCCCATGTCCTGCACTGCACCCCAGCCCCTGACCTCAAGGCTCCCACGCCACCCACTGGGGTGCCAGTCACAGGGAGCACCTTGCAGAGAGGGAGCGTCCGCCCCTCACCTGAGCTAGCCCCGGCGGGGGCGTCCATACCGTCAGAGCGTGCGGTGGGTTCAGCTGCGTCCCCCAAAAGTTCTGTCCACATCCCGACCCACCTGCGAATGTGCCCTTATTTGGAAATAGGGCCTTTGCTTCAGTGTAATTGGTGGCTCACGGCTGTCTTCCCAGCACTTTGGGAGGCTGAGGCAGAAGGATCGCTTGAGGGCAGGAGTTCGAGACCTGCCTGGGCAGCTCAGCAAGACCCCGTTTCTATTAAAAATAACAACAGGGAGGGAGGAGCCTCAAGGATCCCAGGCAAGGTCATCCTGGATAAAGGCGGCCCCGTGTCCTGCAGGTCAAGTATCCAGGCTCTGGATCCAGCAAGTCATGTCCTTGTAAGACAGGAGAGGAGGCTGCAAAAGAGGCCACACACAGATCCGTAGAGCCGCAGATGCGCGTGGCTGTGGAGGCAGAGGCTGGGGCGGTGCAGCCACGGATCGCAGAGCCACGAGAAGCAGGAGCAAGGCCTGGGGCGGTCCCCTCAGTCCCCAGGAGCCTGCCCTCGTGGGCACCTTGATCCCAGCCTTCTGAGGGTCGTGTGCAGGCACTTCTGCGGTGTCAAGCCCCCCCACTGCCTGTGGCGTCTTGTTAGTCCTAGGAAACTGACAGATAGTGAACTCCTCGCCACAGGAGGTATGCAAGCAGGGAGTGGGTGGCTGGGAAGCTGGCTCCTTCTTGGCACCATCCCACCCACATGCTGACTTCAGCCCAGACCTTGGCTTCCAGGGTCCCCTGGGAAGAATCTGGGCCCCACGTGAGTCTCTGCAGGGCTGCAATGGGCACTGCAGGAGGAGCAGCACCCAGATTCAGCGTGTCCGTCATCCTCACGCCTCCCAGACTGCTGGCCGCGCTCGGCCTCCCTTACCCACGGAGGCCAGAGCCACGCAGCCACCCGGAGAGGTGCTGGAGGGCTAAGGCTCCATGCCCAGCAGCTGGGGAAGGGGTGGAGGCTGGCGGCCCCTCCTCCCACCGCCCATCTGAGGGGACAGGGCAGATAGACCCCGGCCCTGGAGGGTGGTCGGTGCCCAAGACCCCAGAGGGCTCTCCCAGGGAGACCCCCAACCCCCCGCGTCCAGACTCTCCGGGCTCTGGCTCCCTGCCAACTCTTTCTTGGATAAACAAAGGCACCCCCAGCCCCCTGCAGCACTGGGGGGTCACAACCGGCTCCTGGTCCTCCTTACATCAACTGGTCTGGCTCCACCCTCCCACGGCATCTGCGGTTCTGGCCTCCTCTTCCTTAGACGTGTCAGCCTGAGAGTTCGGTGAAGCCACGAGGCCAGCACCTGACCGGGTCACCCCACCTGAGCTGGAGGGGCTCATGAGCCTCCCTGCTCTCAGCCTCCGAGCTGAAAATCGGACCAACCTCCATGGCCTCCCGTGGAGGGCTGAGGGACTGGCCAGGTGGAGGGCCGCGGGTTGTAGCATGAGCACCTCAGGGACCAGGTCACGGGGTCCAGGCACAAGTCCTGCAGGCAGAGCCAAAGACGTCCGTCGCTGACGGCAGAGGACTCTCCGCAGAAGAATCCAGGACATCAGGCAGGGCTGGGCCCAGCTCCAGGCAAGATCTTGGGCTGGGTGGGGACCCGGGGGGAGAGCAAGAGGGGGCTCACACCTGTCTGTGCCGTGAGGTCACGGGCGGCCGGGGAGGGGGTAAGAGGGAGTCCCACGTGTCAGTCCATGAGGTCGTGGGTGGCCGGGAGCGGGTAGGCGGGGGCCCACGCGCGTCTGTGCCGCGAGGTCGTGGGCAGCCCGAGGGGTAAGAGGAGGCCCGCACACGTCAGACCAGAGGTCGCGGGCGGGCAGGGCAACGGGGGGGGCCCACGCGTGTCTGTGCTGTGAGGTCGCGGGCGGCTGGGGCCGCAGGAGGAAGAGCCACGCCGGGCACTTCCCAGGAGGAAGCGCTGTGGATTTTCCCCGGGTGTGGCTGGGGTATAAGAGCGGCTGCCGCCAGGTGCCGGCCAGGTGCTCCTGGGGACTCTGCTGGGTGTGCAGGCCACGCCCACTCCGCCTGCCGCTGCCGCCACCATGCTGGTGAGCCCGCGGACGCAGCGGCTGCCGGGAGGCCTCAGGCCCCGAGCCCCAGGACGAGGGTGTGGGATGGGGTCCGGGAACCCCCACCTCTGGGGGAGGAGCCCTGGCAGGCTGGGGGTAGCCTCTCGGAGCCTGTTTTCCCATGTGCAGGGGGAGGGCTGAGCCCCATCTCTCCCCTGGGAACGCGCAAGCCAGGTGGAAGTGAGGTGCCCCTTCCCCGGCACGCCCTGATGTGTACCTTTTCCTCCAGCTCCTCCCCAGCCTCCTGCTTCTCGCCTGGCTGTCTGTCAGCCTGGCCCGCCATGGGACCCCACGCTGCTACTCCGCGGAAGAGCTGCCCCTCGGCCAGCCCCCCCCACACCTGCTGGCTCGAGGTGCCAAGTGGGAGCAGGCCTTGCCTGTAGCCCTGGTGTCCAGCCTGGAGGCAGCAGACCGCAGGCGGCGGCACGAGGGACCCCCGGCTGGGACCCAGTGCCCGGTGCTGCGGCCCGAGGAGGTGCTGCAGGCGGACACCCACCAGCGCTCCATCTCGCCCTGGAGATACCGGTGAGGGCCAGAGGTGGGGTCACCATCCCAACCTCCCGTCCATGCAGCCCGCTGGCCGGAAGCTGGCTCCCTCTTGCCGCTGTCTCTGCCCGCATGCTGTCCCCAGATCTCAGCCTGGACCTTGGCTACCGGGTCCCCTGGGAAGAGTCTGGCTGGCTGGAGTCCCCGCAGGGCTGGGGCCAGGCCTGGGGGCCTCCTGTCCCTGCTGCTTCTTGAGCATCACCCTTTATTGAGCACCTGCTGCATGCCGCACGCTCTGTTGCCACACGGCTCTCCTTGTCGCCAGCTGTCCTCAGCCCTCACTCAATTGAGGGGGCAGCCCTGAGAGCTTGGGGGCGGGAAAGGGCACAGCCAGGGAGGGGAGGAGGGCATGGGGAGGAGAGGGAGCGGGAGACGGAAGGAGCGGGGTGGGGACGGAGTCGGGCGGGGCTGGCCCAGACCCTGACCCGCCTCGCTCGCAGTGTGGACACGGACGAAGCGCGCTTCCCGCAGAAGCTGGCGGTGGCCGAGTGCCTGTGCCGGGGCTGCATCGACGCGCGCACGGGCCACGAGACGCCGGCGCTGAGCTCGGTGCGGCTGCGCCAGAGCCTGCTGGTGCTGCGGCGCCAGCCCTGCTCGCGGCTCGGCACGGGCTCCCCCACACCAGGCGCCTTCGCCTTCCACGCCGAGTTCATCCACGTGCCCGTGGGCTGCACCTGCGTGCTGCCCCGCTCGGTGCGGTGACCCCCTGCTGGCTCAGAGGGCGTGGGGCCTCGCCACCCCCGTGGGACGGCCACCCGCCCACCTCGGCTGTTCACAGAAGGGGGGGCAGCTCCCTCCTCTAGAACTTTTAAGGGGGCCGAAGGGGGTGATGGCATCCCCACCCCCCACCACCTGGGCCCCACCGCCTACCCTTCCCCCTCTCCCCCCACCCCACATCCCCTGCCGGCCCCAGGAAGGAAGCCCCATTTTCTTAAGTTATTTATTCTGAACACACGTGTGTTATTAAAATGACTGCACATCCGAGGTGGGCGTTCTGACTCTGTCTCCCCAGCCCCGCCCAGCCCCCGCCTGGGACCCATGTGTCCTTCCAGAAGGCTCCATGCAGGCGGGAGCGGGTGCATGCAGGACGGGCGGGCGGGTGAGAGCACAGCTGCACAGGTGTCCTGGGGACAGTTCCCCAGCCCTGAACCCTCGTCTCGACTGGGCCCCGGGGGCCATCCCTGGCCAAGGACAGGAAATCTTCGAGGTCCATCCCCAGGTGGGCTCAGGAGACCTCCGTCAATAGCCACTGCAGGGGCAGGGCGTTTGGTTAAGGGCCCCCAAGTGAGCAGCTTCCGCTGGAGGCAGAGGGCCCAGGCCTGGGCAGCCTCTGGGCCCCAGCTAGGGGCTGATGGCGCCGGGGGGGGGCCCTGGGTGGGTGCCAGCCCCTCCCCTCCTGACCTGCCATCCACCTACTGACCAAGGCAGGGGCAGCAGGGAGCTGCCCCGGAGAACAGAGCCTCACAGCCAGGTGGAGGCAGCCTCAGGAAAGGCTTCCTGGAGGGGGTGCCCCGGGACTGAAAACACATTTACAGCGTTTCTGCTTGTGCCAGACCCTGGGAACAGGGCTGACAACCAAGCAAACAGGCCCCTCCTTCCCCATTTAGTCTGTGCTGGGTGGCTGCAGCAGAGACTGGGACTGCCATTCCACCCAGAGATTGGGAGGCCCCTCAGGACATCGGCCCCCACAGACACCCTGGGAACAGTATTCCAGGCAGTGGAACAGCCCGTGCCAGGGCCCCGAGGAGACGCGTGCCTGGCATGTCTGGGGTCAGAGGCCAGCGAGGCTGAAGCCAGGTGGGCGAGGAGGGTGACTGACAGTAGGTCCCAGCTGGAGCCAGGGTGCAGCCTGTCCTGGGACCCCAGAGCTTGTGGGTTCTGGGCCGGGAGCATGGGGCACGGCCTGGGGTGGGAGGGGCTGGTGGCTGGAGTCGGGGTCCATGCCGGAGCCGGGACTGGAGCGGGGCCTGGGGGTGGAGGGTGCCGGGGTTTTGCTGACCTCCCAGAAGACCAGCATCGCCCTTGGACAGGGCAGGGCTGGGCTTAGACGTCTGCCACAGGGGGTCTGTGGGTCAGAGGAGGTGGGCAGACAGGAGTGGGGACTTACAGTGAGAGGGGAGGGTGCATGGCTCCTGCAGGAAGGACCAGAGAGCTGCCCATGAGCATGTGGGCCCCAGGCTCAGCGCCAGTGTGGAGGTCCCAGGCACTTGGTCTCGCCTTCTGGGGCCGCCCCACCCCCAGCAGCAGGGTGGGGGGCAGATAGGGGCCCATCTGAGCTTCTGCCTAAGAGACGCCCGCCACCCACCTTCCCTATTCACAGAGTCCTGAGGGACACCACGGGAGCCCAGCCCCTCTGGAGGGCATCAGAGCTGTCGCAAGGGGCGTCCTGGCGGCGGGGGGCCATGGCACCCCTCCCAGGCCAGGGTGACTTCTGTGGTAGGCCGCCAGAACCCGCATGCCACCAAGCAGGCCCTGGGGGAGGGGCCCAAGATGCGAGACGTGGTCCCACAGGCAGGAAGGGATGCCAGCCGGGGTCAGGGGCCGATGCGGGGACCCCCAGGAAGAGCCGCACGCGCGCCAGGGTTCTCTGCGTTTATTGAGGGTGAGCGCCCTCTGCTGGCCGCGGGGGGAGCGCAGGTCGGAGAGCCGGGGCCCCTGTGGGTCACACGACCTCATCGGTCACAGGGATGGGATTGACCTGGGGGCCTCCCGAGGGGCCCGCCGCCGCCTCCTCTTCCTCGCTGGGCTTCTTGCGGGCCTCGGCCGGGGGCCGGGGCGGGGGGTTGCTGGGTGGCTGCTTGATGGTGCCTCCGACCTGTGGCCGCTCCTTGGGCTTGGGCTCGATGGGGGTCCACTGCTCGCCACGGATGGCCGCCTGTGGGCATGGGGGTGCTGGGACACCTGGCCGGCCAGCCCGCCCTCCCTGGGGCCACCCTGCAGGGGACCAGGAGGCCACAGGGCCAGGGCGTCCTCGTTTGAGCCCCACGAGGGATGGTGGGATGGTGGCTGACTTTCCAAGGCCACACGGCTGGGACCCAGCCTGCCTGACACCACCTCAAGAGGGGCCTGGCAACGGGGGGGCTGGGACCCCTGGGTTTCTGGAAGACTCCCTGGTGGCCATGTCCAGGGACCCATCCCATCCCAAACCCTCGGGGTCCTGGGCTCCTCCCCGGGGGACCGAGGGAGGCACGCGCAGGAGGCAGGCCTGGGTGTTCGTCATGCTGGCAGATGGGGGGCCCAGGGCGGCCGGCCAGTTCAGGGGCCTGCTCCGCGGGGTGGGCCATCCCGCCACCCTCACCCCCCCTGCCCTGAGCCTCCGTCCTCACAGCCAAATGCCCCTGGAAACAGGTGCTTAAAATACTAGACAGCAAGAAGGCGCCGCATCATGCACTCTGGGACTGCCAGGGACCCACCTCCCAGCTTAAAACCCCAAATTCAAGCCGGGCTCGGTGGCTCCGCCTGTAATCCCGCTGAGGTGAGTGGATTGCCTGAGCCTGCAGGTTCGAGACCCGCCTGGGAACTTGGCGAGACTTCATCTCTACAATAAATCAAAAATCAGCCGGGCGTGGTAGCGCGCGCCTGTAGTTCCAGCTACTCGGAAGGCTGAGGCGGAAGGATCGCCGGAGCCCAGCAGGTCAAGGCTGCGGTGGCCAGGAGCGGCCACTACACTCCAGTCTGGGTGACAGAGTGAGACTCCAACTCATAAAACAAACAAACAAACAAACAAAAAACAACCCAAGTTCAGTCCTGAACGGTGAAACCATAGAGTTGATGGAACAGAATACGGGAAAGTCAGCATCTGCCCCGTGTGGGGAAGTAGGGAGGGGAGGGGAGGCTTTAAAAACCACAAACCATAAGACAAGTAGACAGATGGACGGACACACTTCTGTTCTTTAGTTCAATGACAGGGACAAAGTTAACAGACCCTCAGAAGGAAAGAAGGTACATACAATGTCTGAAACAAAGGAGCAGTTAAATAAACATGGGATTCCTGCAACCGAAGAAGAAAAAGAGGCCGGGTGCAGCAGTGTACGCCTGTCCTCCCAGCACTTTGGGTGGGAGGATCACTTAGGCCAAGAGTTCAAGACCAGCCTAGGCAACATATCCACACCTCATCTCGACAAAAAACAATGAAATTAGCCGGGGAATGCTGGCATCTGTAGTCCCTCCCAGCTACTCAGAGCCTAGCAGGTAGAGGCTGTGTGAGCCACGATCGTGCCACTGCACTCCAGCCTGGGCAACAGAGTGAGACCCTATTTTAAAAAGGGAGGCCAGGCGTGGTGGCTCACCCCTGTAATCCCAGCACTTTGGGAGGTGGAGGCGAGAGGATTGTGTGAACCCAGGGGTTCTAGACCAGCCTGGGCAACTTGGTGAGAACTCATCTCTACAATAAGTCAAAAAATTGGCCAGGTGAGGTGGTACACACCTGTGTTTCCAGCTACTTGGAAGGCTGAGGCAGAAGGCTCACCTGAGCCCCGCACGTTGAGGCTGCGGTAGCTGTGAGCGTGCCATTGCACTGCAGCCTGGGTGACAGAGTGAGACTCCAACTCAAAAAATAAAGGAAAGAAAAAGACAAAACCCCAGGAGAAATACAGGAAGGATCTGACCGGGCCGCTTCCGGAGAGGCGCCCTGGGTAGTGAGAGCACAAGTCGGGACCGAGTGGCGGGAGACGCACACGTCCCAGCCCTGCACCCCCAGCCGGTGCCACTGACCCGGCAGGAACGGTGGGCGGCGGGCCTGGTGGCGAGTCCGTAGGGACGACTGACTCAGGGTGCCCAGGCTGATGCCTCGCCCGGCAAGTCCACTCTGGGTGGCCAAGGACTTCTCACTCGGGTCTGTGGGAACCGACTGTGAGTGGCCGAGGGTGCTGGGGCACGTGGGTGGCCCCGGAAGGCACCCCCGGCTCTCCAAGGCCACCAGAGGCAACGGGAGATTCCAAAAGTGAGGGTCGACTGGGCGCAGTGGCTCACACCTGTCATCCTAGCACTTTGGAGGCCATGAGAGGAGGAATGCTTGGGCCCAGGAGTTCGAGACCAGCCTGGGCAACATAGCGAGACCTCGTCTCTACAAAAAGTAGAAAAACATTAGCCAGGCATGGTGGTGTGTGCCTGTAGTCCCAGCTACTCGGGAGGCTGAGGTGGGAGGATCGCCTGAGCCCAGGAGATCGAGGCTGCGGTGGCCGTGAGAGTGCCACTGCACTCCAGCCTGGGTGACTGAGACCCAGACTCAAAAGATATACATAAAATAAGTCAGGGCCAAGGGGCAAGTTCTCAGGTTGCTGAGATTCAAAGCACAAACCCTGTGTGGACGCCCAGTGCACACGCAGAAGACGAGAACATGAGAGGGAGAGGACACGCTGGGACTCCCGTGGGGGAAGGGAGGCACTCTGGGGTGACAGACTGAACAGGCAGGGGCAGAGGCTGTACCCCCGAGCCCCCCAGCCAGGCAGGAGCGCCTGGTCTCACCACCCAGCCCAGCCCGCCTAAGATGGTGTCCTCGGGCACAGCCTCTAGCACTGGGCAAGCGGGATCACTGGGCTGTGACCCAGGATCGCAACTCCGGACGTGCTCCTGGCACTGCCCCGGACTGCAGCCAATGGGCTTGAGGGGAAAAAGTCTGATACCTGGATCCTAACTCGGGCTGGGCCTAGCTGGCTGTGTAATCCCGGGCCAGCCAGAACCTCTCTGAACTTCTGGAAGATGGGCCCTGCGACGCACCCCACGGGGCTGTTGTGCAGATGACACGTGCCCCTGGAGGGGGTGGCCGGCACACAGATGTAGCTGCTGGTCCCCAGGTGGGAACAAGGCCAGGCTCATGTCTCGCAGAGCCGGTGGGTCGGGGACCTGGCTGCGGGGGGGGGGGCAGTTGGCTAGCCACAGAGGACGCCACTCACCAGCAGGTAGATGCCGCTCGCGATGGCCAGGCAGGCGGTCCCCAAGATGGTGGCCAGCAGGAAGCCGGCGGGCACTGACAGCCTGGGGTGGGGGAACAGGAAAGCAGTCAGAAAGTGGGGCAGGGCTGAGCACAGTGGCTCAGGCCTGCAATCCCAGCACTTTGGGAGGCTGAGGCAGGAGGACTGTCTGAGTCCAGGAATTCAACCAGCCTGGGTAACGTGGCAAGACCTGGTATGTTAAAAAAACTCAGAAAATTTGCCAGGCGTGGTGGTGCACACCTGCAGTCTCAGTACTTGGGAGGCTTAAGTGGGGAGATTGCCTGGGCCTAGGAGATTGAGGCTATGGTGGCAGTGAGCATGCCCCTGCACTCTAGACTGGGCAAGACAGTGAGACCCCGACTCAAAAAACAAAAACAAAAGCAAGGGGCCAGGCCACAGGATCCCAAGACAAGGCCGATCCAGCCCAGGGTGCTCAGCTCTGCCTAAGGTCTGGCCCCTTGGGCTGGTCTCTGCCTCAATTTATATCTTCCTAGCGCCGGGCACCTGCTGTCCCAGCAGCCATGAGCAGCCCCACACGGGGTTCCTGGCCTCGGCCCAGACGTGAGCCAGGAAGCCTCCTACAGCCTCGGTGTGACACAGGCAGGATGCCCCCAGGGAGCCTGGCCACCCCAGGACCATGCCAGGCATGCTGCTGTGCACAGGACAATGGGCGCCATGGGGACCCCTGGGCTTTCAGTTGGAAAAGCCTCCTGCAAGGAGGCAGCGGGACAGCGGAAGGGAGGGCGCGGGCCGCGGACCCGGAGAGGGCAGGACTCACAGGAGGTGCAGGACAGCCCGAACGTAGTAGTTCCTGGTGAGTGGCCCCAGCAGCTTCACCACGGCGGTCACGTACTTCTGTCCACTGTGGGCAGGAGGTAGGCGGTGGGCCGAGGCCTCCTTCTAGGAGGCTTGCGGGGCAGGCGCCAGCCTCGGTTTCCCCGGGAGTACCAGTGGGTGGGTAGGGAGCCCAGAGTGAGGCAGGGCTGCAGCCCTCTCCCCCGCCCCGCCACTCACCACCGCTCCATGGTAGAGCCCTTCCGTCGCTTCCCGCGGGGGTATTCCAGCAGGCACACCAGTGCCCCGGCCGCGCTGAGGCGGGTTAAGGAGCAGCCGGCCAGACCCAGGCCACGCCCCCCCACCCGGCTGATGAGAAAGGGCGCCACCGCGGCCTGAGGTCACACAGCAGAAATGAAACCGCAGCCCGGCGGGGCCTGTGCCCTCTTCAGTCTCCTGGTTGGTGTTGGGCTGGCCATGGGGAGAGACCGGGTCGCCAGAAGGGGAGACCGTGGCAGCACAACCCCAGGTCTCAGGGGTGCCTCCCACCCGCCTCTCCCAGGCCTGGGGCCAGCCACTGCCCGTTCCCCAGTCTTGCCCCCCCAGCTACACGGCGTGCCGAAGATGCTCGGGGAGTGGGCATGGAGTCTCTGTACACTGCGAAGTGCGGTGACTGCCCCAAGCCCCTCAGCCCCACCATGCCCTGCCCGGCTGGAGGAAGGATACATGGAGTAGGCACCAAAGTACCACTGGGTGAAGCGCCCGGCTGTGGCCACGATGCCCCCGGTGATGAGAACTGTGGGGGGAGGTGGGTCAGGGGGCGTGGCAGAGGCCACCGGGCCCCCCCTTCCACAAGCTCCTGTCATGCCATCCGCATTTCACCCCTGCAGACGGGGTCACCGGAGTGACAGGGTCCTGGGCACGGCCAGGGTGAGGTGCCCTTTGGCTGCCAGGCAATGCCAAGGGGCTACCCAGTCGGGATGCTCCCCCTGGCTGTCCCTCTCAGTCTAGCACCCCAGATGGACACTTGTCAATTCTCCCTGCCCATTCTGAGATTTTGCTGTACACATTTTTGTTTGGTATTTTTTAGAGATGGGGGACTCGCTATGTTGCCCAGGCTGAATCTGACCTCCTGAGTTCAAGCGATCCTCTCACCTCAGCCTCCCAAATAGCTGGGATGACACGCAAAAGCCACCACACCCAGCTCATGTCTTTACTTTTTTGTAGAGATGGAGTCTTGTTATGTTGCCCAGGTTGGTCTCAAACCCCTAGCCTCAAGTGATCCGCCCACCTTGGACTCCCAGTGCTGGGATTACATTTGTGTTTTCGGGTGAAGCGTCTGTTTTCTCATGGCATGTCTCTTCTGTCTACACCTGTTCCCTTTCTGTCTACACCTGTCCCCCTCCACCCGGCCATGCTGTCCTCAGTCCTGTTGGATGCCTTTCTCCTGGTTGTATGTCAGTTGTTCTGTTCCCATCCTGGTCCGGTCTCGACTACATTTTTTTTTTTTTTTGAGTTGGAGTCTCACTCTGTCGCCCAGACTGGAGTGCAGTGGCCGCTCCCGGCCACCGCAGCCTCGACCTGCTGGGCTCCGGCGATCCTTCCGCCTCAGCCTTCCGAGTAGCCGGAATTACAGGCGTGCACTACCACGCCTAGCTGATTTTTTGATTTACTGTAGAGATGAGGTCTCGCTGCCCAGGCGGGTCTCGAACCCGCGGGCTCAGGCAATCCACTCACCTCAGCCTCCCAAGGCGCGGGATTACAGGCTGAGCCACCGAGCCCAGCTTCGACTACATATTAACCTGCCAGCTTGCCTGTCAGCATTTGCGTGTTGGGGAGGGAAGGGAAGCGCTCGTGTGGCTGGTCTTGGAGGCTCATGTCCCCCTGCCTGCCCTCCTTGTGGCCACCTGCCATCAGCAGGACAGGACAAGGGCACCACCAGCTCCACCAGGGAGGCCTAAGGATGCAACTCAGCATCCAACAAGCATTCACTGAGCACCTGCTGTGTGCAGGGACTCACAGCAGGAGACAGGACAAGGCTCTGCTCTCACGGGGGAGATGGGTAAACATGAGGGCGAGGTGGCCCCGCAGGGATTATGGTGGACAGGACCGTGAACTGTAGGGAGCTCAGGGAAGATGCTCCAGTGGGGAGTCGGCATGGCTGCTGTGCAGGGAAGACAGCTTGTGCAAAGGCCCTGGGGCATGCTGGGGAGCCCCAGGCAGGCCAGGAACCTGGGAGGTGAGCAGGAGAGGCCAGGCGGGCCCCAGCAGCCAGCGGCACCCGGGGGCCGCCACAGGTGGGCCGAGCCCAGGGCTCCCAGCTGGGTGCCCACCAACACCCTCCCCTTCCTGGTGGCAGTTCTGGGAGGAAGAAGGACGTGAGGCTGGGCTGCAGGGCAGGGCCTGAGGTGGGAGGGTCAGTCCCACAGGGGGCTCTGGAGAGGGAGAACTGTCTGAGGGACCCACCAGTCCTCAACTGCTCAAACCCCGAGTGGGAGGTCCGTACCTGGGAGGACAGCACAGGCCCCGGCCCCACCCCAGCTCACGGTCCCAACATGGGAGGGCGCTGACCTCTGCAAGGGGACATGGCTGGGCCCTCCTCATCCAGCCCCCACCATCTCCCCCCACTGGGTGCAGGTCCCTCCTGGAGTTTCCTTGGGCCTCCTGAGCCTCCGACCAACTACAGACCAGGTGAGGGTCCCCGCCCCCCAGCATGCGCCAGCCATCCCACCGTGGGGTGATGGGGTGCCGGCTGTCCACCCTGCCCCGTGCTAGGCGTCTGGGTGGCAGGGTGTGGCTGGGGTAGTTTCCAGCCCTTGAGAAACCCTGGGCCTCCCTGTAGGCTGGAAGCCAGCGGTCGGGGATGGCCCCCCATGGGATGAGTCCACTCCCCACCCCAGGACCCGTGGGAGGGAGCCCCAGCCCGGAGGGCTCCCCGGGAGGCAGCCTCTCCCTACCGCCCACCCAGGAGCCCCACTCCCCGGCAGGAGGGGGCCGCCTGGACGGCCACTCTCCGGAAACCACGGGCCGAACCGCCTCTTCCCTGAGCTGCAACTTCCTCCTCCGCGGAGGGGGCTGCGGACGGAGGCGGGGGAGGGGAAGGGGGCGCGCTCCGCCGGGGCCGCGGAGACAGAGCACACTGCGGGGTCTCGGGACCTCCTCCCGGCCGCAGACTGCCCGCCCCTGCCCGCCGCCCGGGGCAGCACTTCCCGTCCTTGCCCGAGCGCTCCGCCGGGTCTAGAGGCCCCGTCCCGGGCTCCAGCCCCCCTATCGCCCCAGGCCCCAGCCCCCCTCGCCCCGGGCTCAAGTCCCGCGCCCCGCGGCGCACTCACTCAGGCCGGACGCCAGCGCCTGCTCGTTGGCCCACATGGCCCACTCGATCTGCCCCATGGCGGCGGTCGCGGCTGGACGCGCACCGGCGGGTCCTGCGCTGTCCTGGCACTGCCCGCCGGGACGGCGGGAAGCCCCGCCCCCGGCGCTCCCGCCCCGCCCCCCGGCAAGCCCGAGCCTCTAGGGTGCGGCTCCGAAGCTGCCCCAGCGGGAGCCTCTGGCGCCCCCTCCCGGGGGGTCTAGCGCCCCTCGGCTCTCACTTCCTTTCGCGGCCGCTGGAGAGGGTGGGAGCGCTCCTAAGAGCCCCCTCGGCTGACCCAGGCCCCCCAAGCTTTTGAGTAAGCACGAAGGACCCGCTGGTCACCCTGGGATGCGGGAGCTTTTGGGGGGGGCGCGTCAACAGGGGCTTCCGGGAAAGGGTCCCCGCGTGGAGGTCACCCCAGAGCTGCCGGGGTGGAGAGCCCCTGTGCGCCCCATGCTGGGGAGGACCAGACAGCTCCTTGGAGTCTGGGGGGCCACGGCACAGCCCCCATTTCCTGCACCTGGGTCCGGGCTGCACAGGCGTGACCAGTCAGATGACGACCATTGCCGCAATGTCACACGACAGATGTGCACAGCCGGGAAAGCCCAGAGAGCAGGGCTGTCCCTTATCATCAGCCCGCCTGGGGGGAGGGGGTGCTGCTGTCTGGGGGCTTGGAGAGGGCCGCGGCAGGTGCGGAGGGACCCGGTGAACCAGAGGCCACGGGACCCCAGACCCAGGGACTGCTCCTGCACGTCTGAACGCGTGTGGTCTCCACAACAGGGAGTACAGGGCTGGAGTCTATGCTATGGAAATTGAAGGGAGGCCTGTGTGGGGGAGGGGAGGCCACCTTCGAGGGAGGGGCGGGGGAGGGCAGGCTAGTCATGCAGGAGGGGTGGGGAGACCCCCTGGCTCCTTCAGCCTGTGGGGCACTGCCAGTCCTCCTCGCAGCCCCCTGGCAGGTCACAGCGCCCCTTGGAGCAGGGGCCCCAGCACGCTGGTTGCGGAAACAACAGTGTGAGGCGGAAGTTGGCGAAACTGTGTTTATTCCCCGAGGTCAGTGGGGCCAGGTGCCCATACCCTAGATGCCCATGCCTGCCGGGCTGGGCTTTTTATATAGAAACGTCCCGCCCACTCACAGCCTGAGCTCAAGATCTACCCATCTGGGCAGCAGCTTCTTGGGCGGCAATTGTCCCAGAGGCCATGGGTTTCCTGAGGCCCTGAGGCCCTGAGGCCCGACCCCGCAGGAGACGCCAGCTCCACAGGCCATCTTGGGACATCTCAGGGGCAGAGCTGGTCAGGGAGCCCTTCAGCCCAACACATCCGCTCTCCACCCCATCCCAGTCCCATCCTGCAAGGCTGGGTGCTTCTGGGACAGCTGAGGCACTTGGTGGGGACTCACTCCCAGCTACCGGGAGGCTGCAGTCCCCTGACGGCCTCAGGTCCCAAACGGTCCAGCTGCCACACCAGCCGCTGAGTCCTGCGAGGCACCCCTTCCCTGAGTGGCAGTGGGTCCCGAGGTGCTGCGGTCATGCAGCTAGTTTCGGCAGGCCATCGAGGCCCAGGAGGTGGGCATGGGGGTCGTCCAGGACTTGAGGTCCCGGCCCCACCTGTGAATTGAGAGATGGCGTCAGGTCATGGTTTTGGCAGAACCTGCCCCGCCCAGCTGGGGGTCTTGGGCAGGTGGCCAGACACCAGGGCAGGGGGAGCCAAGGGCAGGGTATCCCGAGGTCCCAGCCCATTCCAGGGGCCCCTCCCGCCCATAACCCAGCCCCGCTCTGAAGGCAAATGGACCAGCCCAGCGTGTGGGTGGCAGCCTGAGCCTGCAGGCCCTGTGAGCTGGATGGGCCAGGAGGAGAGATGCCCACAGTGCCTGCCTCACCTGGGTGGCAATGACATATCTGATCCCGCCAGGCACCGGTTCCATGGCCAGGGCGGCCTTCAGCTCGTCTGAGAGAGGAGCGGGCCTCACAGGCAACCCCTTCAGAAACCTGGGGGCGGGACGGCTGTGAGTCCACGCCTGAAAGGCGTCCAGGGACAGGACGGATTCATGGGTGTCAGGGCCGGAAGGGAAGGTGGGTGGCGCTGCTAGATACAGGCCTCAAAAGGGCGATGGAGACGTGCGGGAGGTAACTAGAGGGGTAGCCACATAGGCGATGCCACGGGATGGTCAGTTGTGACCTTTGGGTCATGGGCATTTTACCAGAAACACCGCAAAGATGCTCAGGGGTACCAAGGACCTGGCCAGGTCCCTTGAGGGGGTTGCAGGGTTCTCCTCTGGCCCATGGCTGCAGCTAAGGGCCTCAGGGCAGGTGCACGTCACCACGCTCTTGACAGTGGACACCGCACACCACCGCTGGGCCACAAGGGCCAGGGCTGGGCTCCCGACAGGGCAGTCCCGCGCTGTAGGAGGCTGGGACTCTCAAAGCCATTTCTGCCCCCCAGTTGGGATAGAAACCCCCAGCCGGGAGGCGGTCTTGCTGAGAGAGGCAAGCATGCCAGGAGGGAGACTTGGGCTCCTGGGGCCAGATTTGGCCATCGACTTCACCCAAAAGACACACTCAGCGCAGGCAGCTTGAGCCTGTCTGAGATGGAGAGCAGGGCTCTGTCTCCTTTTCTACAAAGCATTAGCTATTTAGCACTCCCACAGGACGCGGGCTCTGAGTGGCAGGGACCCAGGCATCGATTCCACACTGCATGGCCTCTCTGTGCCTGTGGAGTGGGCTGAGACGGCCCCACGAGACACACGGCCAGTGGTTCCCCTACAGACTCCCCGGTTTGGCGCTCGGCCCTCAGGTGTGGCACTGCCTCCCAGGAAGGATGGGGGGAACCCCCACTCACGTGTCTCCGTTCGACTCAGGGGGGAAGCTGTGCTTCACGGCGGCCACAAACTCGGCCACAGTGTCATCCAGGGTGAAGATCACAGCGTTGGGGCCCGCATCAAAGGTGTATGCCGCCTGGAACCCAGAGGTCACCAGCTGTTCACACAGAACCCGCCCCCGCCTCAGCCCCACCCTGCCCTGTCCCCACCCTGCCCCTGTGATCTTCCAGGGGCACCTGCTGTCCCAGGGCGCAGATGTGTCCCCTCTGCCCATGGGGCTGTGACCCAAGCAAACAGTCAACTGGTGGTCGGAGTCCAGCTCGGGCAGGGGAGGCTCACAGACAGAGACTTCGTGAGGGTGGCCTCTGCCCACCCAGTCCAGCATCTGCCCGGCGTCACCTTGGTGTCCCCGTGGTGGGTGTTGAAGCGGTGCACCAGTTGCATGATGTGCCGGGAGGTGTCATTGAGGTAGCAGATGGGCGGGAAGGTGTCCAGGCAGGTGGCGTGGAACTGGTTGCTGTCCTTCATGGTGAGCTGCGCGAAGCTGCGGAAGTCACGCTCCCGGATGCAGCGGGCCATTTCTGCCATGCGTGCGGGCACCACTGCCTCGGCCCGGAACTGCAAGGCACAGGCGTTTCCAGGGAGCCGCCGGGGCCTGGGCAGGGGCTCAGGGCACAGCCTACCCTCCCTGGCTCCTCCTGGGCCGCCTCACCCGCAGCAGGGCACTGGTGTCCACACTGGCCTGCATGCCCGCCGTGCTGCTGGTTGGCTTCTTGTCCGCGCTCACCTGCCACAGGATGGGGAGGGGAAGCCGCTGGGCCATACACGCAGGGGCTACGTCCACCCCCGGCCCCGAACACGCCTCCCCTCCCGGTGCAGGGAGCAGGGTGTCAGCACCTCCTGTCACAGGGCTTCCCGCCATGGCCGAGGTGGGCCTGGGGTCGCCAGCTCCCAGCTCAGGAGGGCGGCAGCCTCTGTGGGTAGGGGGCCGCTCCCCAGCGCCCCCAGGAGCCCATGGATCTCAGGCCAGACACTCTCCGCTCTTTCCCAGCAGTGGCCAGACTTCTGGAAAAAGGCCCCCTGGTACTCCCCGCCCAGCCCCACTCACCACAAGGATGAGGATGCGGAGTTCAGGCCAGTGGGACTCGGGGGCCACCTGCCGGGCCACGCTGTCCTTCCCGTCGGCCTGCTGCCCCATCTGCCACTCCACGAAACCCCCATACAGGCTCCGGCAGGCGCTGCCTGAGCCCCGGCGGGCCACTTCTGAGAGGTCGCTGTCCACCCCGTAGACCCGGGCCAGTGTGTAGGCTGCAGACAGGGAGTGCACTCAGGGCAGCCACGCTCCCCGGCAGCCCAGCCATGTGGCCTGGGCCACTTCTCCCGGCAGCCCTGGCTGGCCCACCCCATCACTCCGCATCCCCCACAGGCAGGCCCCAACCCACCCGCCCATGGCGCCTTGCAGGCTGAGACACGAGCCATCCACAGGCCATCAGGCAAAGTGGCTGGGCCAGGAGGCTGCTCGGGACACAGAGCCACCCAGGGGCTGGACACAGCTTCTCCCAGGATAACCCCGAGTTGGGCTCTGAGAATGGGATGGGGTTAGAAGGTCACCTGGAGCAGGGACAGAGGCTGGCGGGAGGCCAGCAGCCCAGGCCGAGGGCAGCAGCGGCTGGGTCCGGCCCAGGTTTGACCAGGACAAAACTGGCTTGTGGGGCAAGCTTCCCACCCACCCAGCACTCGGGTCAACCCCACTCTATCCATGTATCCTGTGGGGGATCCTGCCTGCAGGGTCACCCACAGCCCTGGCCACCGAGGGTAGCTCAGGGTGGGCTCGAAGCCCAGTGGGCCAGGAAGCACCATCTCTGCAGCGAGGGTGAGGTGGTGTGTACACCCCTGTGGTGCTGGGCTTGGCCCCCTGGTGGCCTGAGGCAGAGGAAAGCAGGGCTGAGACCTCAGGAGGACGCCGCTGTGCCTGAAGCCAGCTGCAGTCCAAATGCTCCTCTGTGAACCACGAAATCACCCCTATTTTTAGGTCTGAGCCTGTGGGACATGGCGCCTGTCACTCAGCCCAGAGGGGCTGCCCGGTCCAGCATGTGTTTGGGGAAGAGGCTCATCACCCGTAGGGAGGCTGGGCAGGGCTCGGCAGGGCCCTCGATGCTCTCCGGCGGCCACAGCCCAGGCCCCGGGTCCCGTGGGCACCCACCTAGGCAGGCATAGCCCGCTGCCGAGGAGGCCAGGCCCGCAGCTGTGGGGAAGTTGTTCACAGATGCCACATGCACCTTGTAGCTGAGGCTGAGGGGCGGCACGTCCCCGTCCTGTGCGCTGCGCCGCTTCCGGGCCAGGCGGCGGACTGTGGAGGGGCGCGAGTGAGCGTGTGGCCCGGCTGTCGGCACGCCCTTCCCCTGCCCCCTACCACCAGCAGGGTCCCAGCCCCTCACAGCCCCCCAGCCTGCAGTCCTGGTCTCTCCCCCAACAGCTCGCACAAGATTCCTGTCCCAGGAAGCCCCAGGCCCGGTCCTGCCGGCTCCCAGCTGCTCTTGCCACCCCAGCAGGACATCTGTATGGGAGGGTCCACGCCCACGTCAGGAGGGGGGGCGCCCAGGCCTGACTCACTCTCCCGCAGGCAGGCCTGCAGCCGCAGCTGTCCAATGTCCTGTTCCTGCCCGTTGAGCCACACGCGGTCCTCGGTGAAGTCCTTGCTGATAGCAGCCGTCGTGGTGGTTTTTAACTGGGAAGAGACACGGGCCACCTCAGAGCTGGGCTGGGGACCAACCCAGGGCAGGTGTGTGCACATGTGTGATGAGACCAGGTGTGTGTGTTGCGGGCCTTGGGGTAGCTGCCCCCACCGTGAGGCAGCATTGCTGATGTCGCGGGTTCCCCTAGTCCCAGTCAGGTATCACAGCTCACCTGTTCCTGGTGCAGGGTGACGCTCAGGGACGAGTTGATAGGCAGGATCAGCTCCTCATCACGCTTCCCCCCTGTGGGGACACCAAGGTCAGGCCGGTGGGTTTCGGACCCCCTTCCCAGTGCCCCCACAGCTGCCCCCAACCCTCCCACGGCCCCACCCCAGTCCTGCTCTCTCACTGCGTAATCTAAGTCTTCCTCCCCGGGGCCCCCGCCTTCAGGAAGCCCCCTGGATTGCTTCTGCCTCGCTGAGCCTTCCCCTTCTGTTTCCACTTCCTTCGTTCAGTGGAGCCTGTGAGCCTCAAGGGGCAAGTGTGTCCCTTTCGGCCCTGCCGCCCCCACCATCAGCCTGCCTCATCACTCCTGAACCCTCCAGCCCACTGCACATCCCCTGGGCTGTCCGGAGCGCCCACCCCCGTCCACTTGAGTGTAAACAAGCCAGCCTGCCCAAGGCCTGAATGAATGCCACAGCCCAAGACATCACAGCCAGGAGACCCTCGGTCTGCACACGGCACACACGTGTCTGGGGGAGGCGGTCAGTGCCAGGGCCCAAGGGGTGGCTCTGCTAGCAGCTCTCCAGGTAGAAGTGTGGCTCAGGTGGGTGGGCAGGTGCCTCTGGAGGGGGTGGTTGGACTCGCCCCTGCTTCCATGGAGGACAGCCAAGACCCCATCCGGCACAGTGGGGCTTGTGGTGGGCTCCTCTCTGCCCGAGGCAGCTGGTATGGCCTCGGGTACAAGGCCCAGCCAGGGAACCTTGAAGGTGACCCAGACTCCCACACTCCAGGCCACAACGGTGCTCCGCCCTGCCCTCCCTGAAGGGACAGCTCTAGGCTGGCTGCACCACATCTGGGGTGGGGGCAGGGGGGCTTAGTCCACACTCCGCCGGAACCAGCAGTCTCGAGCCCGCACCCCTCCCTCACTTTCATGACATGAAAACCAGCCTAAACAGGTTTGGACAGACCTAGAGTCTCAGTCCCATGAAGATGTCGGGCTCAGTTAAGTCTCACACTGTGAGGAGAGGCCAGCCCCCACACGCCAGGACCACCTGGCCAAACGCCCAAGGCAGCCTGTAGGCAACTGCAAACGCACTGGAAACAAACAAAACAGATGACTCTGCAGAGAAATGGAGGAGCTGGAGAATAACAGAAACTGGAGAAGTGAAAACACAGTAACCGAAGTGAGAGGCAAGAAAGACCCCATGACCACATCAACAGACGAAAAGGCAGGTGTGGCGGCTCACGCCTGTTGTCCCAGCACTTTGGGAGGCCAAGGAAGGAGGATCACCTGAGTCTGAGACCAGCCTGGTCAACATGGTGAGACTTTGTCTCTACAATAAATAAAAAAACTGTCCAGGTGTGGTGGCATGTGCCTGTAGTTCCAGCTACTTGGGAAGCTGAGGTGGAAGGATAGCCTGAGCCCAGCAGGTCAAGGCTGCAGTGGCCGTGAGTGTGTCACTGCACTCCAGCCTGGGCGACATGGGGAGACTTCTACTCAAAACAAAGAAAACACAGACACAGAAAAAACATTTGACAAAAATCAATGGCCACTCATGAGTAATAAAAAAAATTCTCAGAAAAATGGGAATGAAGAGAAATTTCTTCAACTTGTTAAAGAACATCTACAAAAAACCTTGTGGGATGAAAGAAGAAATATCATCACTGGGAATGAGGCAAGGGGGTCCACTCTCAAAAATACAGTTCTGGAGGCTCTGAGTAAGGCAAAAATGAAAATAAAAGGCATGGTGGCTCAGCCCATAACCCCATCACTTTGGGAGGCTGAGGCGAGTGGACTGCCTGAGCCCACAGGTTCAAGACCAGCCCAGGCAACTTGGAGAGACCTTGTCTCTCCAATAAATAAAAAAAAATTAGCCAGGTGCAGTAGTACATGCCTGTAGTTCCAGTTACTTGGAAGGCTGAGGTGGAAGGATCGTCAGAGCCTAGCAGGTCAATCTGGGGTGGCCGTGAGCGTGCCACTGCACTCCAGCCTGGGCAACGGAGTGAGACTCCAACAGAAAGAAAGGAAGAAAGGAAGAAAGAAAGAAAGAAAGAAAGAAAAAGAAGACCATCCCTGCTTGTAGATGGCATGACCGCCTACAGCGAAAATCGCAAAGAATCCACAGAACCTCTAAGGATCAATGAGTAAGCTGGGCAGATCTGCAGTACACAAGGTCAACACACAAAAATCAACTTTTTCTATATCCTAGCAATGAACATGTGGCCACTGCAAGTAAAAATATGTGCCAGCCGGGCATGTTAGCTCACGTCTGTAATTCCAGCACTTTAGGAGGCCAAGACCGGTGGATTGCTTGAGCCCAGGAGTTTAAGACTAGGCTGGGCAGCATAGCAAGACCCCATCTCTACAAAACATAACAAAATTAGCCAGGTGTGACACTGTGCGCTTATAGTCCCAGTTACTCAGGAGGCTGAGACAGAAGGATTGCCTGAGCCCAGGAGGCTGAGGCTGCAATGAGATGTGATCGTGTCACTGCACTCCAGCTTGGGTGACAGAGTGAGACATTGACTCAGAAAAAAAAAATGTGCCATTTACCATCTCAAAAAAAGAAACATGTAGGTGTAACTCTAACAAAACACGTATAGACCTGTAGGCTGAAAACTAGGCAACACTGCTCAGAGAAGTCAAGGGAGGTCTAAACATGCAGAGATACAGACCACGTCCACAGATACGAGACTCCACATGGCGACATTGCCGGATCTTCCCCGACTGAAATGCAGGCTTAACCCAATTCACAGCAGAGCCCAAGCACTTCTTGTACACTCAGAAAGGATAAGCTGTAACTTCAGGCGAACGCAACACAAGCAGACTACAGACCAGCCCCCCCATGTATAAAGAATAAAGGGGTCAGCTCTGCCCAGTCCCAGAACTGACTACATGGCCAGAGCAATCTAGACACTAGTGGTGGCCGAGGGACAGACACAGCCAAGGGACCGACCCGGAAGCACAACCCACAAATATGTGCAACTGATTTTTCACAAAGTACAAAAGCAATTCCAAGGGGGAGGACGGCCTTTTCAACACAAGGTTCTGGGTAACTTTCTGCATCAGCAGAAAGAAGAAACTTCACCTGGCTTATGCCTCAGAGAAAAAAAAAAAACAACCTCACAATGGACCACAGACTTACATGCAAAGACAATCCCATGCAAGTCAGAAAAAAGGCAAGAGCATGTCTCCAGGAGTGCAGCTGTGCACAGGGTCTTAGACCCGACATCAAGTGTGAGACCTGAAGGGAAGCCCCGACACTCTGGCCTCTGTTAAACCGGAGACCCCAGCCCTGGGACACCATTAGTTTAGGATCAGATACTTGCAAGCCACCAACCCAACAGAGCACTCATCTCCGGAACAGCCTGACTGCTCAGAACGCAGCGGTGGCAAGGCAAGCTGCCCGAGTAGACACGGACAGAGGACATGCAGGCCTCAGGCAAGGAGGAAAGGTGCTTCTGTCTTGGCCATGTGCACATTAAAAATTGCATGGAAACACACATAACCATACACTCGTCAGACTCAAATAAAACGTGACAGCAGCACCACGATCTGGTGAGAACGTGGAAAAGTTGGACTACTGCAACCGTGGCTGGGAACTTATTTGTAAAACCACACAGCTATTGTGGGGAACAGCCTGGCAATGTCTTAAAAAATAAAAATAGACATGAGACCAGAGACAGCGGCTCATGTCTGTACACCCAGCATTCTGAGAGGCCAAAGCAGGAGGATCACTTGAGCCCAGGAGTTCGAGACCAGGTACATTTTCTTTTCTGAGTCAGGATCTCACTCTGTTGCACAGGCTGGAGTGCAGAGACATGACCACAGCTCACTGCAGCCTCAGCAACATAGCAAGACCTCATGTCTACAAAAAAAAAAAAAAAATCTGGGCGTGGTGGTGTATGCCTGTTGTACCAGCTACTCAGGAGACTGAAGCAGGAAATGGGAGGCTGGCCTGAGCCCAGGAGGCTGAGGCTGTGGTGAGCTGTGATCCTGCCACTGCAGGATCCTGGGGGACAGAGTGAGATCCTGACTCAAAAATAAAATAAACACCAATACGGGGAGCCCCAACAAGTGCACTCTTGGTGATTACCCACCCTAGAAGAAGTAAAGCGTATGTTCCCACGAAAACATGGCATTTGCTCTGGGGCAGCCTTGCTCATAATAGACCCAAACTGGGGAAGCGCAGGGCCCTTTGGGGGTGAAGGTGAGTCGGACCAGGGCCCATGTGTGTCTCTTGGAGTCAGCAGCAGCAGCGACAGTCACGAACACCCCAGCACCTGGGTCCATCTCCAGAAAGTCGTGCTGGCTAAAACAAGCCAACCCGAGAGATCCCGCGGTGATTGCCTGCAGGGCATTCTGGAGAGAATCACAGACAGGGATGGCCAGTGGCTCCCAGGTGACCCCGCAGGAGGGAGGGGCGTGGCGGTGAGACGACAAACAGGGACGGGGTGCGGGGGGGAGTGTCCGGTTTGCACGTCAGCATCGCTGGCGACGCCGATGCAGTCTTAGACGTTGGGGGAGGAAGGTGGGGGTGCAGGCACCGCATGCCAAGACGCACGGACCCCAAGACCAGTCACCACCTGGGGCCGGGTGCCCGGGGCCCTGCAGGGGCGCGGCCTCCGCGTGGGAGCAGGTGGCTCTGGGACGCGGGGCGCGGCGGGTCGCGCAAGTAAAGAGACGCTGCCGCGGGGGTCGGTGCAAGGAGGGGAGGCGGCCAGCCCCACCGCGGCCGCCCGCCATCTCCACGAGCCTCAGTTTCCCCGCCTGTAGGCGCGAGGCTGACCGCACCGTCAGCGCGACCATGGGGGCGCGGAACGGGGCACACTGCCCAGCCTCCGCCCCGGGGACACGACCCCTGTCCCCGGGACACGACGCCCACTCTGATGCACGACCCCCACCTCCGGGACGACTCCGTCCCCGCGATTCCCATCCTGGTCCCCGCGGCGGGCCAGGCTCCGGGCCTGCGGTACTCACAGTACTTGATGACCGCGATGTTGACCGGCGCGGTGCAGGTGACGACCGCCAGCGGCTTCTCAGAGGCCATGGCCGAGCCAGCCGCATCCCCAGCCCCACTACCGCTCTCTCAGACCCGACCCCGGCCGGCCCCGCCGCCTCACGCGCTGCCACGCGATTGGCCCGTGCGGCACCGTCTGCTCGTTTACTGACCCATCAGCGGTGGGTCAAGGCCACGCTTTCTCTCTCAGCCAATGGGCGGGATCGGATGATGGGCCGCAGTCGCTAAGCCCGCCCCCACGCTCCTGAGAGCCCTCGCCGAGTCTGCGCGGGGCGGGGCCGGACTGGCGTGAGGCGGTGCCTGCGGGAAGGAGCGTGCGCGGGGCGGGGCCTGCGCGAGGCGGGTATGCGCAGGCGCCCGACGTGCGCCCGCCTTGTGGGGAGGAGGAGCGGAACAAGACGGGCTGTGGGTCTGCCCAGGAGGGTGCGCGCAGGCGCACGACGGGTCCGGTCGGAGTGATTCACTGGCGGCGCGCGGCGCCGGTCATCGGGGGGTTGTTCCGGGCAGAGGTGAAGGGGAGGTCGCCCCCTGGGAGTTCCGAGGCCGCTCCGGCAGGCTGCGCGGGGCCGGGAAGCCCGAGGCTGGGGGCTCTGCGCGCTCAGTACCGAGCCCTGGGCGAATCCGGGTCTTCCCCGACCAGCAGTCTGAGGGCCCCGCGACCTCCCTTGGGCCAGCCGGTCCGGGGTCCCTGAGATCAGGAAGGAGTGGCGCCATGGCGTGGGGGCTGCTGAGCGCCCCCCCGCCCAACGAGGGTTTTGTGTTCAGGTTGAAATGGATTGACACGTGGATGTGTGCATGCTTTGCATTGTGGCAAGATACTCATCACAGTTTTGTCTGCGTTGGGGTCTCCCTCTGTCGCCCATGCTGGAGTGCCATGGCAAGATCACGGCTCACTGCAGCCTCCAGGACTCAGGCGATCCTCCCGTCTCAGCTTCCTGAATAGCTAGGACTACAGGTGTATGCCACCACGCCCGGCTAACTTTTTGGATTTTTTTTGTAAAGATAAGGTCTCGCTATATGTCCCAGACTGGTCTCGAACTCCTGGGCCCCAGTGATCCTCCTGCCTCAGCCTCCCAAAGTGCTGGGGTTACAGTGATAAGCCACCACATCTAGGTCCATAAGAAAAAATGCCAATTCAGTGGCATTAAATGCATTCACATCGTACAATCATCACCACTACCTGGTTCCAGAACATTTTCATCAACCCAAACAGAAACTCTGGCTCTTTTTGGCATCAGGGACTGGTTTCGTGGAAGATAATTTTTCCACGGGGTGTGGGGGGGTGAGGTTTTGTGATGATTCAAGCACATTACATTTATTATGCACTTTATTTCTATTATTACATTGCAGTATATAAGGAAATAGTTACACACCTCACCATCATGCAGAATCAGTGGGAGCCCCGATCTTGTTTTCCTGCAACTAGATGGTCTCATCTGGGGGTGACAGGAGACAATGACATCTGCAGTGTGTTGCTTATGTCCAGTTTACACCATAATCTCATTTTGGTTGCTGTCACTGCAGAAAACCCTGCTTCACACAGACAGGGTGCTGGAAATGGAAGCTGGCTTGTCAGTGCTTTTGTGGCAATCTCAGGGTATTCCCCCTTGACTAATCCAGAACGTATGAAGATTCAAAGTAGTCTCTAACATACTTCTAAAGCCACTGTCATGTACGCTCTCAAGCAGTTGATCCTCTTCTAGCACAGACTAAGTCGATTCACCTGGCTTATTCACAAGCGGGTTGTGGATCCATTTCTTTCCACTTTGGGGGTCTTTTGAGGTTGGGAAGTAATACTCAAACTCTTTTGAAAGCTGAGGTAGGTGATCGTGCAGCAGCTGGGAGAAAGAAGGCCCAGGCTCAGTCTCTTTCAAAATCTCTGCTAATGTCTGAAATGTGTCAAAAATCCCAATATTCACTTGTTGCCCCTATAATTCCAAGTTGGCTTTGAATGGAGCCACTTTACCTGCCAACCTGAAGACAGTTGTCATTTTCCTGTGGAGTGACAGATGGAGTTCGCTGAGCAGGTTGAACATGTCACACAGTAAGCAAGTTTTGTGACCCATTCTGTGTCACTAGTATGTGCTCCAAATGGCAACTGTTTTTCTAAAATAAATCTCTGGTGCAGCTTTCGTAACTCAAAAGCTCTGACCAGTGACCTACTTTTAGAAAGCCAGCTTTGAACTGGCCTCGGTGGCTCAGCCTGTAATCCCAACGCCTTTGGGAGGCTGAGGTGAGTGGATTGCCTGAGCCCGCGGGTTCGAGACCCGCCTGGGCAACTTGGAGAGACCTCATCTCTACAATAAATCAAAAAATCAGCCGGGCGTGGTAGCGCATGCCTGTAATTCCGGCTATTTGGAAGGCTGAGGCGGAAGGATCGCCGGAGCCCAGCAGGTCGAGGCCGGGAACGGCCACTGCACTCCAGTCTGGGCGACAGAGTGAGACTCCAACTCAAAAAAAAAAAAAAAAAAAAGCCAGCTTTGGGGTGGTGTTTGGTGTAGAGTCAGTGTGGCCTGAGGTCTTTGGTCTTCCTTCATGGCAGCCAGGAGTGGACCCATTAAGTCCCTTGCGTGCCCAGAACCGACCCGGTCCTGAGTGTCTGTGTCACAGCAAGAGCCCAAGCTGAGCTGAATCTCTCCACTGAAGCCCTTGCGTGTTCCTCTATCCTGTTTAGCCTTCTGAAGGTGGTTTCGGGATCTGTCTTCAGAGTTTGGAGGAAATAAAGCCATCCTCGCTCAAAAAAAAAAAAAATAGCCAGTTCACTGCTGCATATAAGGGAAGACGTGTGTGCTCTGCGTCCATCTCATCACAGAACTGCACGGACAGACATGAGTTAAGAGTGTGTACGTCAATGTGGTTGATAATTTTTTTTTTTTTTTTTGAGTTGGAGTCTCACTCTGTCGCCCAGACTGGAGTGCAGTGGCCGCTCCCGGCAACTGCAGCCTCGACCTGCTGGGCTCCTGCGATCCTTCCGCCTCAGCCGTCCAAGTAGCTGGAACTACAGGCGTGCGCTACCACGCCCGGCTAATTTTTTGATTTATTGTAGAGATGAGGTCTCACCAAGTTGCCCAGGCAGGTCTCAAACCTACGGGCTCAGGCAATCCACTCACCTCAGCCTCCTAAAGCACTGGGATTACAGGCTGAGCCACCGAACCCGGCTGTGGTTGATAATTTTAATCACATCCTACAAGACGTTGTTGAGGTCAGGTGACATCTTTCGGCTAGCCAGCATTTCTCCATGGATGACACAGTGTGTAGATTCACATTCAGAGGTGACCTCTTTGACCCAAGTAGAGAAACCAGAAAGCCGTCCATCAGGGCCGCCACCTCTGTCTGTGTGTAGACCGGCACAAAGGGACCCATTCAGCTTTCCTGATATGTAATCATTCAAAGACTTGAATAGCTCTGCAGCTGGGGTATTGGTTGGCAACAAAAGTGCACATAACATATCCTCATGCGCATCCTTCTGAAAATACATCGCCTAGAAACAAGCTCTGATGTCCTGCTATTTCATCCATTCGTGTGGTTACGGTGCTAGCCGAAAGAGGAACACGTGCCACATTTTGAACTGCATCCTCTCCTGAAAGTTCAAGACAAATGTACTTAGCAGCTGGCGGGATCAATTCTTCACCAAGAATAAAGGGTTTCTTAGCTTTAGCAATGTGGTCAGCCACTAAGAAGGATGCTCAGTGCAGGCACATCTGATGAAGTGACGGCTTCGATAACTGCTTCTGTTCTTCAGTTCACATTTCTTTCTTTTGAGAAACCCCAAAGACTTGTCTTCTAACGCAGGGTGTTTGGTCTCCATGTGGCAAAGCAGTTTTTAAGATTTTGTGGCCTCGTTGGATACCGGTCACCGCATATTATACCAAGCGGGCTTGGAGAATGTGAACCACCTGTTTCAATGAACCCATAATTTAAGTAGGACCCTGGTATTTTCTTTTAAATGCAGCTTTCTTTCTGTTGACAGTCCTAGAGTCTTCTGCTGTCTCATCCTTGGGTCTTTCCCTTTTTCCAAAGAAGCTCTCCAGTGACATTTGTTTTTTACTCATTTTGTCTAGAGTTAGCTTGTGGGCTTACCAGAACTGTGACTGAGACAAGTGCGCATTGAGCGAAAGAAGCACGGACAGAGTAAATAAAATAATGGGCGGGCCACACAAAGACTAAAATGTCAGATTCTGACTGAAAGCCTGCCCCCAGATGCAGCTGTGCAATTGAAGTACATCAACTCACTCGCCACTCACAGACAGGGTTTTGATATAGTCTGCAGGCAATTGATATATTATGGTCTCTGTGTAGCCCAGCCTCACTTCTGATGTTAATCGGTATTTTCAGCCGCTCCCCAGTGCTAGCATCACTGCCTCAGCGCCATCTCAGCTCATCAAGCATTAGACCCTCATAAGGAGCTCACAACCCAGATCCCTCACACACACAGTTCCCAGTAGGGTTCGCACTCCCGTGAGAATCTAATACCGCCCTGATCCGACAGAAGGTGGAGCTCAGACGATCATGCAGGTAATAGGGAGCAACCGTAAACACAGATGCTCATCTCCTGCTGTGCGGCCAATTCCTAACAGGCCACAGACTGGTACTGGTCCGTGGCCCAGGGGTCAGGGACCCCTATATTAAGCAATGACTTCCCATTTCCCCTTCTTTTTAAAAATTTTTATTTTTACCTTTTATTTATTTATATACATTTACTTATTTATTTTTTTAGAGACAGAGTTTCACTCTGTGGCCCAGGCTAGATGGCAGTGGTGTGATCATAGCTCACTGCAGCCTCAAACTTCCAGGCTCAAGCAGTTCTCCCATCTCAGCCTCCCAAGTAGCGGGGGCTACAGGCACCACACGCTCAACTAATTTTTTATTTTGGTAGAAATGGAGCCTCACTATGTTGCCCAGGCTGGTCACCAACTCCTGGCCTCAAGCCATCCTCCCTCCTGCCTTGGCCTCCCAAAGTGCTGGGATTACAGACATGAGTCCCCACACTTGACCATTTTTGGCTTTTAACTGACTTGGATTTCGGAAAATCCAAGCACATGCAACATGCAGTCTTCCAGCCTGAGCCCCATTTCTGCTCCCAGAAGCGTCATACTCCCCTTTCTTTCCATTGACACTTTACATATAATGCAAGCAAATAGGGTTCCCCCCACTTTGCCAGACCTGCCCAGCTCAGTGCAAAGAAAGCCTCCTCATATGCCCTCTAGATGTGCCGCGACTCCTTCCTTGGGTCCCTGTGGACAGATCACTGGGTCATCAACTGTCTTTTGCTGCCATGAGGAGTGCTTCCCACACCCCTTTGCACATGTGTTTCTGCAAGAGAAATTCCTGCAAGTGGTGTCTGGGCCAGGGCATGTATGCAGAAGCAGGTTTGGTAGCTGTTGGTGAGCTGCCCTCCTTGATAGCTGTACCGATGGCCCTTTGCTCTCCTCCAAAGGATAGAGAAAGTGCCCTTCACCAGCTCAGGGTCGCCCAGGGGCCAGGGACCCCTGATTTAAGCAATAGCTTTCCATTTCCCCTTCTCTTTTTACACTTTTATTTTTACCTTTTATTTATTTACATTTACTTATTTATTTTTTAGAGACAGGGTTCTACTCTGTGGCCCAGGCTGGATGATATTGGTGTGGTGATAGCTCATTGCAGCCTCGAACTCCAAGGCTCAAGGAGTCCTCCCACCTCAGCCTCTCTGTGTCTCCCTGTTGCTGACATCTACATCTAGGATGATCCTTATTTCTAATTTCTTCTGCAATCACTCTTCTGTTTCATGCAAAGGCACTAAGCCTTCTAATGAAGAACTGATGTCACTACCCCAACTGCAGTCATGTTCACAGAGGGACCCAGGAAAGGGTGGAGCTATGGGCCACCTCATCATTTATATTCTGCCATGGTTGTGATGAAGAAGAGAAAGACAAAGACATTTAAGGAGCGTCTGTTTGTGCCAGGCACTGTGCTGGGTGCATTACTTGGATTACTGGGACCTTAGCAGTTTTACTGCTTACGATCAAAGTATTACATATACATGACTTAAAAAGTCAATTAACAGGCTGGGCATGGCTCATGCCTCTAATGTCAGCACTTTGGGAGGCCGAAGCAGGAGGATCACTTGAGTCCAAGAGTTTGAGACCAGCCTGGGCAACATAGTGAGACCCTGTCTCTATTAAAAAAAAATTTTTTTTTCTTTTTTTGAGTTAGAGTCTCACTCTGTCACCCAGGCTGGAGGGCAGTGGCACACTCCCGGTCACCGCAGCCTCGACTTGCTGGGCTCCGGCGATCCTTCCGCCTCAGCCTTCCGAGTAGCTGGAACTACAGGTGCGCGCTACCACGCCCGGCTAATTTCTTGATTTATTGTAGAGATGAGGTCTCACCAAGTTGCCCAAGTGGGTCACGAAAAAAAAACAACGTTAAAAAAATTAGCTGGGCATGATGGTGTGCACTGGGGTCTCACTCTGTCTCCCAGGCTGGAGTGCAGCGGCACACTCATGGCTCATGGCAGCCTTGACCTCCTGGGCTCAGGTAATTCTCCTGCCTCAGCCTCCTGAATAGTTGGGATTACAGGTGTGTCTCAGCATACCTGGCTAATTTTTTAAAAAAATATTTTGTAGTCATGAGGTCTTGCTATGTTGCGCAGGCTGGTCTCGAATTCCTGGGCTCAAGTAATCTTCCTGCCTTGGCCTCACAAAGTGCTGGGATTACAGGCGTGAGCCACAGCGCCCAGCACCAGCCAATGCTTACAAAGGTTCTGAGAACACTGATAACTGACTTCACACAGGAAGACAGCCAGCTGACCCTAGGACAGGAAGAAGGAAGGGAAGGAAGTGGATGAGGATGTGCAGGGCCCCTCACCTGGAGGACTGGCCTCACAGGAGCAAAGTCCTCTCTTTCTGCCTTTCTATTCCAATGGGGGGATGGGTGTGCAGCTAGCACCCTCTGCTGTGCCAGAAATGAGGGCGCTCTGTTCAGAGAGATACCCACCCAATCCTGGGGGGAGTTGGCCCCCAGACTCCTCCCTACCGTATTCCCATGCTCAGCCTTGGCCCTGAAGAATAAGGACTCTGATCTCAGAAGTCCCCAGACTCTGCTCCAATTCCCTCCATCAAGCAACCTTGTGCGTTCCTGCGCTCGCTCTATGACACGGGCCGGCAAGTGTTTTCTGTAAAAGGCCAGAGGGGAGATGTTCTTGCCTCTATGGGTCACATAGTCGTGGCTGCAGCGGCACCACTCTGCCGTGGAGGAGCAAGAGCCGCCATGGAAATTGTGCAGCTGAATGTCCCGAAGCAACGTCACGGACACTGATTCAGCCTTTCAAGTAGCTGGAACCACAGGCACGTGCCAGCACGCCCAGCTAATTTTTTGATTTATTGTGGAGATGAGGTCTCGCCACATTGCCCAGGCTGGTCTTGAATTCCTGAGCTCAGGCAATAATCTCTCCTCTGTCTCCCTAAGTGCTGAGATTACAGGCTTCCTGAGTAGGTGGGACTACAGGCACGTGCCACCATGCCCGGCTAATTTTTTGATTTATCGTAGGGGCGAGGTCACGCTATGTTGCCTAGGCTGGTCTCAAACACCTGGGCTCAAGCAATCCTCTCTCCTTGGCCTCCCAAAGTGCTAGGATGACAGACTTGAGCCACCACGCCCAGCGTCTACTTTCTGTCCCTATGAGTTTGCCCACACTAGGGGCCCTCTACGGGCGGAATCCTAGGGGTCTGTCCTTTTACAGCTGGCTTCTTTTGCTCAGCATCCTCTCCCCAAGGTTCAGCTGCTTCCTGGCCTGTTGCTCCTTCTTTCCACAGTGAGGATGGGCCATATTTTGCTTGTCTGTCGTCAGTGGAGGGACACCTGGGTGGTTGCCACCTTTGGATAGTGCTGTTGTGTCTTTGGATTTTTGATGACACACCCATTCCTAGCTCTTGGGCTGTGTAACAGTGGGTAGCTGGCTGGATTTGGCCCATGCTGTGGTTCACTGATCCTTGCTCCTGGACACAACAGCTCCAAATCGTGTCAGGTAGTCAGAGTCTCTGGTCTTGCTTTCTGCTCCTGAATGACCTTTGGAGCCCTCCACAGCTCGCCAGACAATCCCATCTAGAGGACATGGATGAGGCGAAGGGCCTGGGACCCAGGCCTGGCTGGAGGCTGCAGGGAGGGTGGGTCCAGAGCTGGTCCTGGTGTTCACGGCTCTGCGGTCTTCAGGAGTGCCTGCCTTGTGAGGCTGGGAGGAGGGCGCAACTGTCCTGAACTACTACGGCCTCAGCAATTGCTGCAAATGGCCAGTCACCTCCTCCCCTTTCACTTCCCCCCAGAGCCATGGCTTCTTTGTGAACAGTTTCCTGTCCGTTAAGAGATACTTATCTCATGAAAGAACACAGGGCGTGTGCTCACCTGAAGCATATCATCAAACCAACCTGGTGCCTCTGCCAGTTCTTCCAAAGCATCCAGGTGCCACCCCATGAATTCACTTCCCAGCGTCCACATGCCTGGTTTCAGGTGAAACCCCTGGTCATCTGGGCTCCTGGTCCTTGGCTCAACCCTAACAGTGCTGCTGCTGCCCCAGAGGCTTGCTGTCCTCACACACATTATGCTTCTAACAATCATTTCCCCTTTGCAAGATGGAGTCAGCATCATGGAAACTCAGGAAAAAGGGGGAAAAAGCAGATGGAGCCAGCTGAACCAGTGAAGAACTGAACCAGTGAAGAAGCCTCAGTCATCCTGGGAAGGATGAGTCTACAGTGGTCTACAGCCTACAATAGTCTACAGCGGTCTACAGCCTACAAAGGTCAAGAGTCTGCAGGGGTGTAGAGTCTATAGGGGTCTACAGTATGCAAGGTCAACAGTTTACAGGGTCTACAGTCTACAGCGATCCAAAGTCTACAGGGGTCTACAGTCTGCAGGGTCTACAGTGTACAGTCTATAGGGTCCACAGCCTACAAGGGTCAAGAGTTACCAGGGTCTTCAGTCTATAGGGGTCTACAGTCTAATGGGTCTACAGTCAGCAGGAGTCAACAGTCTGTAGGGGTCTACAATCTCCAGGAGTCTACAGTCTGCGGGGATCTATTGTCTACAGGGTCCACAGCCTACAAGGGTCAAGAATTTGCAGGGATCTATAGACTACAGGAGTCCAAAGTCTACAGAGGTCTACATACAGTCTTCAGGGATCTACAGATTGGAGGAGTCTGCAGTCTACAAGAGTCTACAGTCTAATGGGTCCACAGTCTGCAGGGGTAAACAGTCTATAGAGATCTACAGTCTGCAGGGATCTGCAGTTAATAGGGTACACAGCTTACAACGGTCAAGAATCTGCAGGGGTCTATCAGTCTACTGGGTCTACAGTCTATACAGTCTACAATCTGCAGGGTCTAATGTCTATAGGGCTCTGCAGCCTGTAGGGCTCTACAGCCTGTAGGAGGATACAGTCTTCAGGGGTCTACAGTCTACACGAGGTTCTGCAATCTGCAGGGGTCTACAGCCTACAGGGTCTACAGCAAGGGTCTACAGTATGCTGGAGTCTACAGTCTGCAGGGGTCCACAGTTTACGGGGGTCTGCAGCCTACAGGATTGTATAGCCTCCAGGGGTCTACAGTCTACAGAAGTCTACAGTCTACAGAGGTCTATAGTCTACAAGGGTCCCCAGGATACAGGTTATACAGTATACAGAGTCTGGAGTCTACAGGAATCTTCAGTCTACATGCTTCTACAGTCTGCAGGGGTCTGCTGTCTACAGGGTCTATGGTCCACAGAGTATAGTGTCCACAGTCTACAGTCTGCAGGAGTCTATAGTCTACAGAGGCCTACATTCTACAAGGGTCCACAGTCTGCAGGGGTCTACAGTCTACAAGTGTCCACAGTCTGCAGGGTATACAGTCTACAGGGGCTACAGTCTACAGGGTTCTATAGTCTGCAGGGTCTTCAGCCTACAGGATGTATAGTCTACAGGGTCTACAGTCTACAGAAGTCTATAGTCTACACGAAGTCTACAGTTAACATGGATCTACAGTCTGCATGGGGTCTACAATAAACAGGATTCTACAGTCTGGAGTAGTCTACAGCCAACAGGGGTCTACAATCTACAAGCTCTACAGTATGCAGAGTTCTAAAGTATTCAGGGGTCTAAGTCTCCAGGAGACTACAATCTACAGGGGTCTACAACCTACAGAAATCTACAGACTACAAGGGTCCACAGTCTGCAAGGTCTATAGTCTGCAAAGTCTACAGGGGTTCACAGTCTTCAGGGGTCTACACTCCACAAGGTCTACAGTCTGCAGGGTCTACTGTCTGCAGGGGTCTACAGCCTACAGGGGTCTAAAGTCTACAGGGTCTACAGTCTATAGGGGTCTACAACCTACAGGGGTCTACAGCCTACAGGGGTCTAAAGTCTACAGTCTGCACGGGGTTTACAATCAACAGGGATCTACAGTCTACAGGGGTCTATAGCTTACGGGGGTCTACAGCCTACGAGGGTTCACCATCTGCAGGGGTCTACAATTTGCAAGGGCCTGCAGCCTGCAGGGGTCCACAGCCTACATGGGTCTATAGTCTACAGAGCCCATAATCTACAAGGGTGTACAGTCTACTGGGTCTACAGTCTACAGGGTCTGCAGTCTACAGGGTCTACAGTCTACAGGGTCTAAAATCTCCAGAGGTTTATAGTCTACAGGGGTCTGCAGTCTACAGAGGTCTACAGTCGACAAGGTCTACAGGGGTCCACAGCCTGCAAAGGTCCATAGTCTGCAGGGGTCTACAATTTGCAAGGGTCTGCAGCCTACAGGGATCCACAGCCTACACGGTCTACAGTCTACAGAGTCCAGAGTCTACAGGGTCTATAGTCTACTTGATCTATAATGTACAGGGTCTATCGTCTACAGGGTCTAAAATTTTCAGAGATCTACAGTCCACAGGGGTCTGCAGTCTACAGGGGTACAGTCTACATGGGTCTTTAGTGCAGAGGTCTACAATGTGCAAAGTCTACAGTCTATAGGGTCCACAGGAGCTACATTCTACAGAGTCTATAGTCTACAAGGGTCTACAGGGGTCTACAGGGTCTAAAATCTGCAGAAGTCTACAGTCTACAGAATTTTTTTTTTTAGCTGGAATCTCACTCTGTCACCCAGACTGGAGTGCAGTGGCATGCTCCCAGCCACCGCAGCCTCGACCTGCTGGGCTCCAGCGATCCTTCCGCCTCAGCCTTCCAAGTAGCTGGAACTACAGGTGCGAGCTACAGGCGCCTGGCTAATTTATTTGATTTATTGTAGAAATGAGGTCTCACCAAGTTGCCCAGGCAGGTCTTGAACCCCCGGGGTCAGGAAATTCACTCACCTTGGCCTCCCAAAGTGCAGGATTACAGGCTGAGCAACTGGGCCCGGCCAAGTCTACAGAATTTTAAATCTGCAGGGGTCTATAGCCTGCATGGTGTACAGTCTGCAGGGGTATACAGTCTACATGAGGTCTAAAATCAGCAGGGGTCTGCAGTCCGCATGGTGTCTACAATCAACAGGGGTCTACATTCAGCAGGGGTCTAAAATCTGTATGGGGTCTACAGCCTATAGGAGTTGACAGTCTACAAGGGTCTACAGTCTTCAGAGGTCTACGGTCTGCAAGAATCTGTAATCTACAGGGGTCTACAGTCTACTGGGTCTAAAATCTGCAGAAGTCTGTAGTCTGCAGGGATCTACCATCTTCAGGGGTCTACAGTCTACAGGATTCATAGTCTACAGTTGGTCTACATTCTACTGGTTCCATGGTCTACAGGGTCTACAGTCTACAGAAGCCAATGGTCTACAAGGGTCTATAGTCTAATAGGTATATAGTCTACAAGAGTCAATAGTGTACTGGGTCTATAGTCTCAGGGTCCACAGTCTATAGAAATCTATGGTCTACAGGGTTCTAGAGTCTAATAGGTATATAGTCTACAAGGACCTATAGTCTGCAGGGGTCTACAGTCTACAGAGGTCTATATTCTACTGGTTCTACAGCCTACAGTGTCTACAGTCTACAGAAGTCTATGGTCTACAAGGGTCTACAGCCTAATGGGTATACAGTCTACAAGGGTCTATAATCTACAGGGGCCTATAGTCTACAGGAGTCTATAGTCTACAGCGGTCTACATTCTACTGTTTTCACAGTTGATAGGGTCTACATTCTATAGAAGTCTACGGTCTACAGGGGTCTACAGTCTAATGGGTATACAGTCTACAAGGGTCTATAATCTACAGGGGTCTACAGTCTGCAGGGTCTACAGTTTGCAGTGGTCTACAGCCTACAGGGGTTGACAGTCTGTGGGAGTCTACAGTTTGCAAAGTCTACAGTCTACAGGTGTCTAAAGTCTACAGGGGTCTACTACCTACAGGTGTCTAAAGTCTGCAGGGATCTACTACCTACAGCCACTTGGTGACATTTTTATCTGCTCTGTGGTGACCTTCAGCAAGCAGCCCTTGCTGGCATTTGGGCGAGTCTCTGGAGTGCCTTTTGAGCCATCAGCTGCCCAGTCTGAATCCAGCATCTTCTGCTGGGTCATCCTGGGAAAATGTATGGTCCTTCTCGTTGTCAACCAGAAAAACTGGGACTGTGAGTCATCAGGTGAGGAGGGCGCTGAGCTTTTATTGAGCACCTACTCTATGCCAGGTGCTGTACTGGGCTTGCTCCTGGTTCTCTTGTCTAATCCTGGAGGCCACCTGTTGGCAGTCGCGTGTCAGCCTGGCGTGGGTTTCTGTCCCAACCACATCTGGATCCTTCTGCCTCTGCCCGCTGAGTCCCCTCTCCTCTCCATCCTCTCATGATTTCCTTTCCCTGGGCCCTCCATTCTCTCCCCTTTCAGCAGGAGGTGAGAGAGAACTCAGCTTCCCGCACAACCCCTCTCCCACCATTCACCCCTGGCTGGAGTGCGGTGGCAGGATCATGGCTCACCACAGCCTCGACCTGCTGGGCTCAGGCAATCCTCCTGCCACAGCCTCCAGAGTAGCTGGGACTATAGGCGCATGCCACCGTGCCCAGCTAATTTTTAAATTTTTTTGTAGAGACAAATTTTTGTTGCCTCGGTTGACCTTGAACTCCTGGGCTCAAAGGATCCTCCTGCCTCAGCCTCCCAAAGTGCTGGGATGACAGGTGTGAGCCAGTGCATCCCTACTTTAAAAAGCAGTACAGTGTTTGCCATTCTGGTTGGAGGCCCTACATCTGACTGCAAAGTGAAAGCAAGTGTCAGAATTTCCTATGGAAGGGGTATCGGTCTTAGGAACAAAAATGACAGACTCTGGACCCAAATGGCCCACGTTTAGAGAAGAGCTCTGCCACTTGGTCCCTGTGCACCTTTGACAAGCTGCCCACCCTCTCTGTGCCTGCCTTTCCTCCACTGCTGGGAGGGATAGGACCACTCCTCCCTCAGATGATAAAGCCCTCGAGGGCCTGCCTGTGTTGACACGTGGCCAGCATTGGTCCTGGAAGAAGCTCTCTGCTGAGCAAGGCCACCTTTCAGAAAAACCAGACGTTCTCTGGTTAAATCACTGAGTTACTGTAGCTTCCCCGTCTACTGTATGCACATGGCTGGGAGCTCTGGTCGGATGGGGGCAGTGGCTCCGAGAGCCTCAGGGAACTTGCATTTGGACCCCTCACCGCAGAAGGTTTTCCCTTCCAGGGACACAGATGCCCACCATGCCTGTCTCACACTCCCGTGCCTGCATTCCTGCCCCACTGGGCTTGGGGTAAGGGCAGGACTCCCACAGCTGGACAGACACAGTCCCCGGTGCCCGGCCTTCTGGATGGATTTGCCATCAGATCTGTTGCCACGGAACGAGCAGATCCTTTCCAAGGATGGGGAAAACATCTACAGTGACCCTCATTAAAACTGGCCACAAACAGTGAAGGCCCAGAGCTTTGGGAGGTCAAGGCAGGAGGATGGCTTGAGGCCAGGAGTTCAAGACCAACCTGGGCAACATAGCAAGAAAATAAAGTAGCTGGGCATGTAGAAAATAAAGTGGTGTGGGCCTGTAGTCCCAGCGACTTGGGCAGCTGAGGCAGGAGGGTCTCTTGAGCCCAGGAGTTTGAGACCAGTCTAGACAACATAGCGAGACCTGATCTCTACAAAAAAAATTAAAAATTATCGGGAAGTGGTGGTGCACGCCTGTTGTCCCAGCTACTGGGGAGGCTGAGGCGAGAGGATCGCCTGAACCTGGGAGGTTGAGGCTGCCATGAGCCATGATTGTGCCGCTGCCCTCCAGCCTAGGCAACAGAATGAGACCCAGACTCAAAAAAGAAAAAAAGAAATTGACTTTCAAAAGGCCGCATGCTGGTGAGAAGAGCCCTTGAGGGCTCGCCGCCCAGCCTCTCCAGCCTCTCTGGCCCCTCTGGCCTCTCGCTTTCGTTTCCAGAGCTCCCGGTGGACGAGGCATTGGGGGCTGGGTAGGCAAAACTGAAATGGTGAGTGCCCTCCTAGGGGCTGTACCACAGGTTTGTCCTTCTGCAGAGAACAAAACACAGAGGGCAAGCATGGGAGTAAACACCACCTGCCCGCGATGCAAGGTGCGTGCTCCCCACCAGCCAGAGGCTTTATGCTGCTGGGTGGGGCCCTGGGTCAAATTCCTGTCACCTCTGCCCTTCACAATGCAGCTCTGTCCAGAGCCAGGGCTGGGCAGCTCCCAGCAGCCTGTGGTGGGGGCAGCTGAGAGACACTCACTGCAGACAGAAGGGTCGTCGAGGAATAGACAGAGTCCAAGAGAAGCTGGAGGATGAGTGTTTCCTGAAGTTGGGGGGTTCTAGGATCTGTAATCTTTCTCTCTGACTCTTTCCTCTTTTGTTTCTCTTTATTTCTTTCTTTTCTTCCTTTCTCTCTCTCTCTCTCTCTCTCTCTCTCTCTCTCTCTCTCTCTCTCTCTCCCCCCCTTCCCCTGTCCTTCCTTCTTTTTTTTTTTTGAGACAGGGTCTGGCTCTGTCACTCAGGCTGGAGTGCAGTTGGGATTCATAGCTCACTGCAGCCTCCAACTTCTGAGCTTAAGAAATCCTCCCACTTCAGCCTCCAAAAGCACTGGGATGACAGGCGTGAGCTGCTGTCCCTGGCTGGTTTTTCCATGATGTTTGGTCATTGCTCTCTTGAATTCTGACACAGAACTAAGCACAGTCCCTCCTTTATACAAGAAACCGAGGCTTCATAACTCACTCAGCCCCGCTGGCACGAGGAGCCTGGCACTAGCACACCTTCCTCCTGGACCCGCAAGGAGTCTCTCGACTTCCCATCCCACAGGCGTCTCTGGCTCAGAGCAGGAGCAGGAAGGAGCTGCCTCATGGGCCCCAGCCTTTCTGCCCCTCTGAGCCTTGGCCGCTGAGGCACTCTCCCTGAAACGTTCTGCATCCACACACGGTGCGGCCTGGAAACTTTGTTCCACTGGGTTTTGCCAGGAGCTAAACTTAGCCCTGCAAGTGGAGGCCAGGAGCGGGGCTTTCTGGGTATAGATAGTAACAAGCGGGCTATTTTCAAACACCCAGAGAACCTCCCCCCCAGATTATTCTGGGACAGAATGATATTTATAGAATGCTCTGGGCTCCTGGGAACGAGTCAGTAACCTCAGCGCCTCTGCAGCTTTTGGGAGACAGGCTGCCTTCAACGGGGAGCAGGAGAGGGACCAGGTCATCCAGAAGCCTTTGTCCTCACACACCTGTTTCCAGGAGGCCCAGCATTCGCGTTGCTTCTGTCCCCATGAGTCAGAACAGCAGAAGGCGCAGGGCCCTGCTGGCCGTCCTTCCCACACGCCCCAGCCGGCCCTGTCTGTGCTTGGTGGGCACCATCCTGGGAGAAAGCCCTTACAGGAGTCTTACTGCTCTGAAGCCTGTGGCATTTTCTCCTGTCCAGACCTTCAGTTTCTTAGGTTTCTGCCCTCACCCCAGCATAGCTGGCCTGAGACACCTGTCTTCCACTCCCTCCAGTCCTGGGCAGCACACGCTCAGAATCGCTGGCTGGAAAGACCTTCTCTAGGGAGGAATGTGATGGGTGATGATTTGGTCAGAAAGAGGGCTGTGGTTGGGCACGGTGGCTCATGCCTGCAATCCCAGCACTTTGGGAGGCCGAGGCGGGAGGATCGCTTGAGCCCAGGCGTTTGAGATCAGCCTGAGCAACATAGTAAGATCTTGTCTCTACAAAAAGTTAGCTAGGTGTGGTTTTGCACACCTGTAGACCCAACTACTCAGGAGGCTGAGGTGGGAGGATCGCCTGAGCCCAGGAGATCAAGGCTGCAGTGAGCCATGATCATGCTGCTACACTCCAGCCTGAGAGACAGAGTGAGACTGACATAAAACAAATAAGCAAATGGCCGGACTTGGTGGCTCAGCAATTTGGGAGGCCAAGGCGAGTGGATTGTCTGAGCCTGCAGGTTCGAGACCAGCCCAAGCAACTTGGCAAGACCTTGTCTCTACAATACATCAAAAATTAGCTGGGCATGGTAGTGCACACCTGTAGTTCCGGCTACTTGGAAGGCTGAGGCAGAAGGAGCCCAGCAGGTCAATGCCGGGGTGGCCATGAGCGTACCACTGCACTCCAGGCTGGGCAACAGAGTGAAACTTCAACTCAAAAACAAACAAACAAACAAACAACAACAACGAAAGGAAAGAGATGGCCTGGGGCAAAGACCCACACAGCGGTCCCCAGAGAAAGAGATGGCCAGGCCCTTCCTGGGATGGCAGTGACTAGGCTGACACCTCCTTCCCGATTCTCACTCTGCAGGTGTTGGGAGGGGGCTCCAGAAGCCCAGCTGCAAGTAGGACCCGAAGCCCAGCAAGGAGGTGAGGGGTATGGAGGAGTGAAAGGGTAACTGGCAGGCTGGGCAGGCGGGGTGACCCCTGGGTGGGACTGGTTGGCAGGCTGCGTCTGACCTAGTCAGACTTGTCCTCCATGAAGAGCGCCCTCAATTCTTGACACTCCAGCCCCCTGGCCAGGCTTTCTTCTGTCCCCTGCCAACCCGCCCTCTGCCCAGCCTGCCGCTCAGATATAAATATAAGTGCATTTTCCATGGGCTGCTACAGGAGGAAAAACATTCGGCTTTATTTTCGGCCTGTGAAATTCCCTTCCTTCATACCCAACAGGTGCAGGCGCCTCATTTAGATATCGGGGCCCAGAAATAGATACGATTTACAATATAGCTTCCTTTAGGCATCTGAATGCTGTTAAAAAAAGAAAAAATCCCCAGTGAGATGCCCGGACTGAAAATACAAACATGGGCTGGGGCGCGAGCCATCGCCAGGCTGGAGGGACCCCCAGGCCCGCTCTCAGGGGAGATGCTGGGACAGAGTCAGGAAGAAGGCGCCTGGGAGGATAGGCTCCCACTCCCCAGGCCCCTGCACTTACCTGGCCTCACCTCTGCCGTGAGGGGATGAGGCCGGGAGACAGACAGGAGCCAGTGGATGGAATCAAGCTTTGAAGATGAGACCTGTCAATCCCACCAGTTAGAACTGACCCCATAGACTGAAGGAACAGGAAGGGGCTTCGATGTCCTCGCCTAGCTTGAGGTCGGAGGTCCCAGCAGGTGACTCTTGAGAAGCCCACATGTCCTCATGAGCTGCTTGGGTTGAAGGGTCCCCCAGAGCCCTGTGTGGAACCTCAGATGTGACTGCACCTGGAAGCAGAGTCCCTGCAGAAGTGATGAGTTCAGATAGGGGAGTCCACTCCCATGCAACCAGTGTCCCTACAAGAAGAGACGAGCCAGCCAGACACGCACACAGGGGATACACATGGTGAAGGACGGAGACAGTGGGAGGGGGAGGCCACCACAGCCAAGGACTGCCGGCAGCTGCTGTGTCTCCAAGAGAGGCCTGGGACAGGTCCTCGCTCTCAGCCTGGGAAGGAGCCAGCCCTGCCAACACTGTGATCTGGCCCTTCTGGCCTCCAGAGCGGGGAGCATAATTGTCTGTTGTGTAGCAGCCCAGGCTGCGGGCCTCTGTCACGGTGGCCCCAGCACATTTGCACGTCAGTTACATGTCACTCCCTCCACGTTCCCCTCGGGGGAGGCAGGTCCGGGTCTGGAGATGCAAGCGGGGCCTTCTGAGAGCATCTCATCCTGCCAGCTCGTGGGGTCTGCAGAGCCCAGAGCCAGAGCACTCCCAGGTGGTCTATCTACTCAAGGTCACCCTTGGTCCAGAGGATCCCAAGGTCAAGGTCACCTTTCCTCTGGGACTGTTCCCAGGTCCCTCAAATAGGCACTGTCGAGCCATCAGCCAGGGCCTGTCAGTACCCGATGAGAGTCTGCCAGGGTGACCAGCAGTGGGGGGGGACGCTCCAGGTGACTGAGAGGTAGAGAGTGAGGTGGCTTGTGTGCAGATGCAGGGAGCGCTCCTGAAGGTTCCCTGACTCTGTGCGATGCCCAGGTGAGCAAGGGAAGCCTTGCAGCTTGCCGTGTGGTTCTGTTCTGGGCCAGGACAAAGGTGCCTGACTCGTGGCCCTCGACCAGGGCTAGAGCAAGCAGGTGACAGAATGCCAGGCCTCCAGGGGAAGAACAGGTGTCCCCTCCAGAAGCTCCCCCTGTCCTCTCTGGAAGGTCTCAGGGACTGTCTCTATCAGACCAGGACGGGTCCCCTTGCTCCATTCTGGATGCTGCCCTAGGCTCCTACTGGGAAGAGGAGGACCAGCCGATGGGAGGCTACCCACCCTGGGGGTGTGAGGAGGTCAGGAAGAAATGATAGTGCTGCTGGGCAGTGGGGGCAGGACCCTGGTGGGACTTGTGTGACAGCAGCTGCGTGGGCTTGGGACGGCGTGCCTCACCAGAGTGGCTGAGGGGCAGGCTCTGGTTCTTGCTCTCAGATGCCCCCATGCCTGGAGGACAGTGGCTCAGACCCTCACAGGACAGCGGCCACCAAGTCAGGACCCAGGACTCGAGGGCTGCGGATGGAGTCCTGAACCTCTCCTCACCACGCGACCGGAGGAGGAATCTCCCACTCCTTGGCCACACACGCCTGCCCAGCCTTGCCTTGCCTGGTCCCCGCATGCTTCACACCCTCCCTCTGTCAACCTCCTGAGCCATGTGTTGCTGCTCCTTCCTGGCCTCGCTTCTCCCAGTGGCGGCGTCCCCAATTCCAGTGAGGTTCTCACGGCATGAGGCCCTGACCCAGCGTCTCCCGCCGACTCTGGCTGGAAGGGCCCACGTTACCCCAGATCCTGTGGCCCTCGGACCTCCCAGAGTCCAGCTTCCCCTGCAGATCCAATACCTGGCCAGGCACGACACTTCAAAGGATGCAGTGGGCAGGGGGCTCGAGGGCACTTTATTTCCCCATAGCTGTTCCCCCTGAGAAGTGGCTGAGCCCCTGCCCAGCCCTCAAGGTCTGAGCAGAATACTCTCCAGAGGCTCAGGGCCTCACCCCCAGGCACCCAGACCCCCAAGTGCGGGCTCTCCCAGTATCACTCTGTCTTCGGGGCTCTAGTGAGGTGGGGAGGGGATGTGCACTTCTGAGCACATATGTGTACATGCATGTACACATGTGACACGGGACAAACCCCAATCCAAAGGCAGGTGGAGGCCAGCCGAGAGGTAGTTGAGTCTTTGAGGACAGGCCACACAAATGCGTCCACCATAAGTCAACACTGTTCATTTCTGCTGCGAGGGGGCAAGGCGGCCCTGAGTCAGCCAGCCGGCAGGACTTTCCCAGGCTGGCAGCTGTCTCCCCAGATGCGGACTCTTGGAAGCAAACCTGGAGATCGGACTCCGTCCAGGGGACCCGCAGCCCTTGCTCCTTTGAACACCTCCTGGGAGTGGGTTCTTGTCTGAGGAGCCCGGCAGGTGTGCAGGGAGCCCTTTGCCGGGTGCCTGCCGAACTTCATTGGTTCTGAGCGGCCCCCAGTGGGAGGAAGGCACTGAGCGTGAGGCAGGGCCCCTGGCCTCCTGGGACATCTGGCCCCTCCGAGAGCACCGGGTGACACAGGTGAGGTCCCTCCTACCTGTGCTGACTGCGCCCCTCAGGGGCCAGGGCAGCCACCGGACTCCTCGTGCCGGGCCAGGAGGGACATGCGTGAGAAGGTCTTGGCGCAGCCCTTGCACCGGTACTTCTTGGTGTCCGAGTGCGTCTGCAGGTGGGCCCGGAGGTTGGAGCGGTCAGCGAAGGCACGGCTGCAGTGCTGGCAGGCGTAGGGCTTCTCCCCTGCCGGTGGACGGGCCGTGAGTGTCCCCTGGGGTCTCGCCCCTGCAGGGTCTGGCCACCCGTGGATAACCCTCCTTCCCCTCCAAATGCTCGCTCACGGCTTGGGGCCCAAGGCTGCGCTGCTTGGGACGGGGTGGCACGTCACACCTGGGCATAGCTGCACTATTTGAAGCCCTTGCCAACAGTGGAGGGAGCCGCTTTGCCGGATTGGCCACTGCATCTGCAGAGCCCTCCTGGGGTCCCTGGCCGCTGGGATCAGGGCAGGGACGTGTGGAGGCCTCTGGCAGCTGTCCTGGGGTGACAGGCGAGTGGGGGCACTTGCCCACTCCCACAGAGTCTAGAGCGAGGGCAGGGCTGGAGCCCCTGAGGAGGGAGCACTTGAGAGCCACCTCTGGTCACAGCCACTGGGGATCTAGGCAAAGTTCTTCTGCCAGGACCTTGGCCCCAGGGCAACCCTAACAGGTATAAAGGGAGGGGTGACAGGGACACATGCAGTCTTGTAGCCTGGAGAGTCATGAGGGACAGCAGCCTGCAGTCCCCAAAGGGCTCAAGAGCACCTGCATCCCTGCCAGTGAGGCCTAGGCATGGTCCCAGCCAGGCCAGCCTCCTGAGGACCCTCCCACACACCCAGGTGCCACACCCAACAGGCTCCACCCAGTGTGGGTCAGGTCTCTGAGGAGCAGATGGGGCTTCCCGGGCTCTACAAAGGCCTTTCCTAGCCTCCACCCAGCCTTCTGGCCTCCACCTGTGCCTCCAAAGGTCCCAGTGTGACTTGGGGGCTGGGAGCCTCCAGTTATATGTGAGCTGTGGTCCTGACAAGGAGGCGCAGGCTAGTTCCTGGGGCTGTCGCTCTCCTTTTCTGTTTTCCCTCTGCACACAGAGGTTGATGGGAGGCCCTGGGTGGAGTCCAGCTGTCCCTCTAGCAGAACAGGCTGCTTGTCTGTGCTGGGGCCCTGTTCTAGCCCTGGCATCTCCCAGCCCCATGCCCACCTCCCTCTCTGCATCTGTGTCTCCCTTGCCTCCCTCCACAGCCTCCCTGGTCTGCAGCCTCCTCTCTAGGGGTGTGGCTCCCATCTCCCCAAGGTCCCAGGATGCCACTGTGCCCCTTCGGCCCAGGCCAGGCCTTCCTCACTCCCTCTACCCCCCACATGCTCTGTGACCAGGAATGGCCTGGAATGGGGCAGAAAGACACGCCGGGCTGCATGTCCGGTACCCTGCCTGGTCTCATGGCCAAGCCATGCCCCCCCCCCAAGAGACACGTCCATGCCCTGACCCCAACCCTGTGAGTGTCGCCTTGTGTGGAAATCGGGCCTTTGCAGCTGTGGTTAAGGGAACACCAGGCTATTGGGATGGGTCCTTATAACAAGAGGGAAACCAGACACAGACAACAGGGGAGAAGCCATGGGAGGACGGGGTGGAGGCCGGCCCAGGCACAGGGCAGCTGCCAGAAGCCAGAAGGGCAGGAAGGACCCTCCCCGGAGCCTTGGCCCTATGGAGACTTCCATGTTGGAATCCCGGCTTCCAGGATTTCTGCCATCTGAAGGTTCTGTCCACCATCTATGGGACTCCACATGGCAGATGCCACCCGTAAGCATCTGCCCACCATCTCCACGGCACACCCCTGCCTCACCCAGCCCCCATAGCTGCCCTCCCCACCGGTCCCCCGAGACCTTGCGACCAGCCTACCTGTGTGGGTCCGGATGTGACCCTGCAGTAGCCAGGGCCTGGAGAAGGCCTTGCCACAGACCCCGCAGAGGCAGGGCAGCGTGTGGGTGCGGATGTGCATCTTGAGGGCGCCCAGGCTGGTGTACTCCTTGTCGCAGTGCTGGCAGGCAAACACGCGCCCAGCCTGCGGGTGGCAGTGCAGTTGCCGGTGCCTGGCCAGCCCGGCCAGTGTGTGGTAGGGCTTGTGGCAGTGCAGGCACTGGAAGCCCCCTGGGGCCCGGGGGCTCCGCTCAGCCTCCAGCAGCTTGTCTCCAGCCCCGTTGGGGCCCAGGATGGGGGCCCACCGTGGAGGCAGCGCAAGCAGTGGGGGCAGGTTGAGGTGGTTCAGGCTGTCTCTGAGGGGGACGCTGGGGGCCCGGCCCACACGAGGGGCCACCCGGCCGACTTCCAGGACTTCGGGCCCAGAGGCCCCCAGAGCTTCCTGGTGCCGTGGCAGGAGGGGCAGGGTGATGTGGGCAACGGTGGAGGTGTGGTCCCGGGGCCAGGGAGGGTCGCTGGGCATGGAAGGGGTCTCCTTGTCTGGGGGCCGGAGGGGCACCACCAGCCCCCAGAGGGAGGAGCAGGCACCATTGGTTTCTGGAAGGGCAAGCGGAGAGGAGAGAACAGAAAAAGGTGAGACCCAGTCCCTGGAGCCTTAAATCTTCACACGTCTGGGCGGTGCTCATGGGCAGGCTGGCATGAAGAGAAATGTTGCCAGGGACGGATGTCTGACACGGGAGAAAAAAGCGGCAGTCCCCGCCAGGAGTGCATGAGGGAATCAGGACCAACGAGACCCCACGGTCTAGAGAACAGGTCCCTGCTCCTCTCCAGGGCCTCTTAAGGGGCCCTCACGCCCAGTCCCGTGAAACAGGCCTCCTGGGCACAGCAGCTCCTGCCCACCCTGAGAGAGCCCCGTCCCTCCAGATTGTGGGCACAGCCCGGGGCCAGCACCCAGGTGCCCACGCGGCAGCCTTAGGGCAGACGCTTGACAGCATGGTGCCGGCGGCCTGTGACATCAGCCCCCCATGACTAACAAGCCCCGCCACCTCACAGCCCTCGAGGCACCTCCTTTTGCCAGTGACGACGTGGGTGCTCACCAGCTTCCTGGCCACGGGGCATGGGACACTCAGCTGCTCCCTTCATGCCTCAGCTGGGCCTGTGGTTTGGGGTGCTCTGGGCAGAGCCTAGGTGGCACCGGTCTCAGTCCGGGCCTGACTCCCCCTCGGGCCGTGGCTCCCCTGGGCAGGCACCCCACGTGTTTGATTTCACAGAGGTGGCAGCCCCCACTTAAATGGCTAGTCTGCAGCTATGAGCTAAGTTCTGGATTTCCAGAAAGCCCAAAGCTCCCAAGGCCCTCAACCCATTTCTCACTCCACGTGTTGAGAGCTTGCTGGCCTGCCCCCACCTCTTGCCAGGGCTTTGGGTAGAGAGAGACAGCCCGCAGGACAGTAGACAATGTGCACATCAGACATCAGGCCAGGACCCAGTTTCCAGAATACAGCAAGAATGTTTGCAACTCAATGGCAAAAAGACAAATAATGCAATTCTAAAATGGCAAGGTCAGCTGTCAAAAAGAACAAAATAGCATATTTTGCAGCCACTTGGATGGAATTGGAGAACATCCAATTCCTACATGGACTAACGCAGGAACAGAAAACCAAACACCACGGTCCTCACATATAAGTAGGAGCTAAACTCTTGATCCACAAAGACAAGAGATGGTGTGAGGGACCCTGGAGACTCAGAAGGAGGTGGGGGAGGGACAGAAACTCACCTGCCAGGGACAATGTGCACAGGTGGGCGTGGGCACACCTGATGCCCAGACCCAAACTGTTTGTACCCCCAAAGCTATTGAAATAAAACATATATATATATATATATACACACATATATGTTTGTTTTTGTTTTTGTTTTTTTTTTTAGTTGGAATCTCACTCTGTCGCCCAGACTGGAATGCAGTGGCTGCTCCTGGCCACCGCAGCCTCGACCTGCTGGGCTCTGGCGATCCTTCCACCTCAGCCTTCTAAGTAGCTGGAACTACAGGCACGCGCTACCACGCCTGGCTAATTTTTGATTTATTGTAGAGATGAAGTCTTGCCAAGTTGCCCAGGCGGGTCTCGAACCCGTGGGCTCAGGCAATCAACTCACCTCAGCCTCCCAAAAGCGTGGGATTACAGGCCGAGCCACCGAGCCCGGCTAAAACATAATATATTTTAAATGGGCAAGGGCTGTGGACAGACAAGTCTCTACGTTAGACATGCAGGTAAGAATAGATACGCGTGATAAGCCCACGAAAAGATGCTCATGGCCACTGGCCATCAGGGAGGTGCAAATTAAAGTCACTGCAAGGCACTTGGGACCCAGGAGTGGGGCAGGTACTGACAGGCCAAGAGGAGACGGCCAGTGTTCTGGGATGTGGAAGACCAGGAGTCAGGAAGGTTTCCCATCCCCAAGCTCCTGACCTCAACTTCTTCCTAAACTTGATTATAAGATCAACACAGTGGGTTTCTGCCCACCCTGGGGAGGGAGCAGGGGGCACAGCCTAAGAGACAAAGTCCAAGGCAGTTCTGGAGAGAGAGCCCTGGGATGCCCAGAGAACCCAGCATCTCTGGTCCCCTGTTCTGCTTTCCAAGAGGCCATTCTACAGGAAAAGGTCACCTTTTTCAAGGCTCTCTCTCTGAGCCTCAGTCACTTCCAATGCCCCAGACATCAACACAGAGCAGGCTGACCCCAAGGCAGGAAGGGAAAGGACAGCTATGCCTGGTGCTGCTGACCATGTGCTTCTGCAAGGGGTTTAAATGGCTTCCCAGTGCTCTTTGGAGTTTGCTTGCTTTCTTATTCATTCTGTAGCCCAGATCCCAGGAGAAGAGAGTTTTAAGGATTCTCTGGCTTCAGGAATTCCCTGGGCAGCCATAGGAGACATTTATTTATGTATTTATTTTGAGTCAGGGTAGCACTCTGTCACTCAGGCTGGAGTGCAGTGGCATGATCACAGCTCACCACAGTCTCCATTTCCTGGACTCAAGCGATCCTTCTGCCCCAACCCCCCCAAGTAGCTGGGATTACCGGTGTGCCCCACCACACCCAGCTAATTTTTTTGAAGAGATGAGGTTTTGTTGTGTGTGCCCAGGATGGCCTTGAACTCCTGGGCTCAAGCAATCTTCCTGCCTCGGCCTCCTAAAGTGCTGAAATTACAGGCGTGATCCACCGCGCCTGAGGAGATGTTTACTTAAAAAGAGAGAGAGAGCAGGGGGCCCAGACCCCAGCACGTCAGGTCTCTCATGGGGTAACATCCTGGCAAGAAGAGGGCCACCAGGACCACCTGGCCCTCAGAAAGCCAGGCAACTGGGGCATTCAAGGGAGAGCCAGACAGCCCACTGGGCAGCAAGGCTTTTCCCACAGCTGCCCAGATTTGCACATTCGAACAGTGAGGTAGGTGCAGGGCGTGACTGGACCCTAAGTATAGGTTTTTACATGTGAAAATATGACCCATGTAAGCTCAGTTTTCTGTCACTCTGTAGTTATGTCTAAATTCACAAATGTTCTGAGAACACTGCTCTGAGAGCTTCTGTTCTATTTTACTTTACAAAATTATTGGTAGTGACTCATTGAACGGATTTCGAAATGCACCTTTGAAAAGCACAGTCCTAGCTGGCAGTGACAGCCTGGACCTCGGGTGTTGGTCTCGACCCAGGTTAAAGATCTCTGAGGGGCGTGGCTGGGGGGGGACCTGGCCTCCACCTAGAAGGAGGCCGCCCACCCATCCCTCTTCCCGGGTCACTGAGTAGCTCCCTTGGGTCTTCATCCCAAAAAGCGACCAAGCTAGGTAAGGACCGCTGTGGCCACTGTGTGGTGGGCTTTCCTCTGCAGGCCTCGTGTCCCTGTGGTTAGCAGCAGTAGCAATGAGTGGGCGGCCTGCTGCTGGATGCCCGTCTCCTGGCCTGAGCTGGCCTGTGGAGGACTGTGACCCCTTAACCCAGTCTGCCCAGGCAAGGGGCCCGGTGTGAGCAAGCGGGCTGCTGGGGTGAGGGGAGGTCGAGGGAGGGAGGGAAGGAGGACATGGGGTGGAGGGGCAGAGGCATTGAGACAGCTGAATGCAGGATGAGCAGAGACTGAGCACCAGAGCTGGTTGGGGGTCAATCCTCTCACCCACCCTGTGCTTGCCATCCCCAGTCAAAAGGTTTGGGGGCCTCAGCCAGCAGCCCTGGGGTCCCCTCTCCCTCTCAACACCCTTGAGGCCCCTCCCAAACCTCGTTGCCTAGGAAGATGACTCTGAATCCCTTTAGCAGGGGTCCTAGGATGAACTCCAAGGAGACCTGAGAACTGGAAAACTCCAAGCAGAGAGAAGATCCCACTGGCCCTGCCGGGCCAGGCTGAGTCCCCTCAAAGGCAGAAGGTGTCTGCCGGCCACCTCTCTCCCTCCGGCTGAGGGGTCTCGGCCAGGAAGGACACCTCGGCCCAGCTGTGCGGCAAGCTAGCTCCTTCTCTTCCCACCTGGGACAGGTGCCTCCTCCCCACTCCCAGCCCCCCCCCCCGCCCCTCAGGATCAGTCCTGGGTGGGGGCTGGGGAGCCGGCAGCCCCTACCTCTCTGCGTCTCCAGCTGCCCGTAGTTGGGGGCCCTGTGGCTGGAGTGCGTTTTCACCAGGAAGGAGCGCGGCATGGTCCGCTAGGGCGCGGGGCGAGCTTGGTCCCGACTGCTGCGTCCGCGGCGCCCGCGGGCAGTGCCCGGCCGGCAGGTGCGGGAAGGGTCAGGCTTATTAGCATAGCTCGCCGTCTCCGCCAATCAGCGCCGACGCGGGCGGGGCGGAGCCTGCGAGCGGGACTGGGCCGCGGGCGCCACTCCCGGGACAGGTGCGCGGGCGGGCCGGGGAGCGCGTGGCCGCCGGTGTCCTCTCCACGGGACTTCTCTGGCGCGCGCGTCGAGTCACACACCCACCCCTCGGGCCTGGACACCCACTCCACGTGGATTAAAGGGCAAAGTTCAAGGCTAGGTGGAAAGGAACTGGGTTCCCGTCCACACAGCGAGGGGGCGTCCGTGGAGCCCAGTCCTGGGGGGCCCCAGCAGTCCCTCGCTCCTCACGGCGCCCCCTCTCCTCCCTCTGCAAATCCGCACAGTAGGACCCATGAGCACAAGTCCGGAAAGCCCAAAGCTGGCCCAGCCATGGTGGCGACCCAGGAACCAGTACTCTGGAACAAGCCAGGGACAGGTGGCTTGGGAAGAATGGTCCTTTCTGGGTGGACTGAAGTCCTCGAGGGGTCCGCCTATGGAGACAATGTTTTAAGAGTCTGCGCCACCCCTCAGCAAGCTCATTGGGTTGGGACAAAGGACAGAGCCTGCACTTGTGGAGTCCCCAGGTTCAGCCATGCGGTCACAGGGCATGTAATAAAAGGGGCGAGTCGTGTGAGACACCTGTGTGTGTGACCTGGGCAAGCCACGCCCCCGGAGAATCCTCCATGCCACAGAGAGCTGGGCACAGCCATGCCTGGTGTCTGGGTCCCTTTCCACGTGGATGTCCTGTAACTTGGGGGTAGGTGGGTCAGTCTCTGGATGGGTGCCCGTCTCTCCTGTGGCCAAGGCTTGGCACTGCCCTGCTGCGAGTGTGGATTTCAAAGGACACATGCCTGTCTTCTGCTTATTCACCTGTTCCCGGCCTCGAAAGCGTTCTATTTTTAGCCTCCCTGCCTCCTCTCCCCCTCCCTCATGGAGATAACACTGCAGATACCTGAGCCAGCCTCCACTCGCACGGCCTCCCTCCCAGTGCCCCACGAGTGGCCACCAGGCAGTTTCTCTCCTGACCCCAGCTGGAGTTCCACATTTTGCAGGGACACTCCGGCCCGCCCATGAGGAGCTGCTGTGCTCACCCTGGAAATGCCCAGAGTGCCGGGATTCCACGGGCGCCCTTGGGGTAGGACCAGTGTGTTGCTTTCCTGGGGTGGCCACAACCAAGTGCCAGGAGGGAAGTATGAGGTCTCTGCTGACTCCCAGAACTGCCCTCGCTGTGATGAGACATGCCCTTTGGTGGTGACTTGTGGGCCTCACAGAGGAAGACCTTAGGCTCGCCCCTCCATGCACAGGCTGCCCCAGGGAGAAGGGTGGCCATCTCCACCCACTCCATGTCCTCGGTTTCCAGTATTGGCTCTGAGGGCTAAGCCCTCTCCCGCCCTGCAGCAGAATCCCACCCCATGGGCTCCTGGGTCTGCCCCTCCTGGAACTGGAACAGGATCTGCAGGGACGAAGGTCCTCACTGTCTTCCCTTGACATCTGGAACCGCGGGGCTGACCATGTGTCGGGGACCGGGCAGCCTGGCCCTCCCATCTGCCTCCATCAGACGCCCAAGGAGAATTTTCAGGGGGTCAGACCCAGGGGCTGCAAGTTCATCTGTGGGATCGAGGGAGATGTGGTTCCAGTTCCACTCGAGTTGAGGAACTTGTCCTTTCATGTGTGTTTGTGTCTTTCTGGGTTTATGGTGGAGGTAATGCTGATGCTGGGAAGAGACACACATATGTGTGTACAGGTGTGCATCTCCACCACCTGGATGGCTCACTGAGAGGGTTTGTGACTCAGACCCGGAAACACTCACCTGCATAGACAGCAGCCCCAGAGAGGATGAGCCCTGTCATCCACACAACTGCCGATGGTCGGGTCCATGGTGGGGGTCCACAGAGCTCATGAACAAGAGAGGAGGATCTGGCACCTCCAAACAGCATGGCCTTTCTGGGTCCCTTGTCCATGCCCTGGGGGCGCTTAGACCCTATCTGTGCTCCTGAGTGGAGGCCTGCGGGTGAAGGGCAAGGCCCCTAGAGCAAGCCTGGCAGCTGGGTCCTGACTGTCCCAGCCTTGGGGCAGAGGCTGGCCATTCACCGAGAAAGCAGGCGTGGTTGAGATGCCAGGATTCAGGGCAGTCCCATGGCCATCCAAGGTCATGGGCCCATGAAAACTGGAATCCAGTGCCTGAAATCCCTACATCCACCAAACCAGGGCCAGCATGTGCTTGGTCACCTGCAGTGATGGGGAATTCACTACCGCTATAGTTGTGCACACCACCTTGGATCTTGACTGTTAGGGGGACAGTGGCTCTTGAACTGGGGGTCAGTGGGGACAATGGTGATGTGAGGGTCCTGAGAGGCAGATATGGTTGTCTCAGAGCCCCCGGCTGCTCTGGGCTCCAGTGCCCAGCTGCTGGCACCCCAGCCTCCCAGGAAATGACTGGACTTGGATGTGGGTGGGTGTGGTGTCCATTATGTCCTTTCATGAGAAGCTTCTTCCATCTGGCAGATGACCTGATGCCTGGTGCCCAAGAGCCCCTCACATGGGACACTTGCTTACATGGGTGCCCTGTGGCTTGTGTCTACCCATGTCCAGGTGATGCCTGCCAGACTTGCACTCTGTCCTGGTGTTCCAGGGAGATGGGAAAACCAGACCTGGGCAGCCCCTGGAACTTCCAGGGAAGGCACACATTCAGTCTACCATGGCAGAAAACACACTCAGGGATTCATTACAGACCCTGGCAGGGAGGGGGCCACGAGTGGGGAGGGCAGTCCTCCATCCTGGTCACATGAGGCAGGAGTGAAGAGTCAGATGGGGAGAGAGAGACAGAGGCAGAGAGGAGGGAAAGAGAGAGACAGAGAGACAGAGAGAGAGGGGAAGAGTGAGACAGAGAGAGAGGGAAAGAGACAGAGACGGAGAGAGAGACAGAGAGGGAAAGAGAGAGACAGAGAGAGAAGGAAAGAGAAACAGGGAAAGAGAGAGACAGAGAGAGAGAGAGGGATAGAGACAGAGAGAGAGAGAGAGGAAAAGAGAGAGAGACAGAGAGGGAAAGAGAGAGAGAGAGAGAAGGAAAGAGAAACAGAGAGGGAAAGAGACAGAGAGGGAAAGAGAGAGATAGAGAGAAAGAGTGAGAGACAGGTAGAGGGAAAGAGAGAGAGAGAGGGAAAGAGAGAGAGAGAGAGAAAGAGAGAGAAAAGAGAGTGAGAGACAAAGGGAAAGAGAGAGAGGGGGGAAAGACAGAGAGAGGGAAAGGGAGACAGAAACAGAGACAGAAAGACAGTAAGAGAGACAGAGGGTGGAGATGGACAGGGAAAGAGAGACAGAGAGAAACAGATAGAGGGAAAGAGAGACAGAAACAGAGAGAGAGAGAGAGAGAGAGGGAAAGAAAGAGACAGAGAGTGACAGACAGAGGGGAAAAGAGAGAGAGGGAAAGAGAGAGAGTGAGAGACAGAGGGAAAGAGAGACAAAGAGGGAGAGAGAGAGAGACAGAGAGTGAGAGACAGAGAGAGGGAAAGAGAGAAAAATGAGGGGTCAGCTGGCCATGTGTCTGGGGAGGAGGGTGTGGTCTCCCTAGAGTCCTGGCAAATACCCAAATGGCCCATGTAAAGCAAGTGGCAGGAAGCAGGAGTCATCCCCAGGCGGGACAGATGCCACTGAGTTCTTGCCTCTGGCCGCCAGCCTGGCCATCGGGTTGTTGGCCTCCTCTGCCCAGGCAGGCCTGTGCTGCACTGTCCTGTGAACAGCCCCTCACACAGCACATAATCTGCAGAACAGGCGGATGTGGATGCCTCAGACACACTGAGCAAGTGGTACTGCTGAGGGGCCCCTGGGGCTGGCCAGAAGAGCTGAGGACAGAGCTGCCCAAGTGGGGTTCCGTGCGCATGTCTGCCTGTGTACACAGGTCATGTACATGCAAGTGTTTGGGTGTGGGTGCACGCATGCTTGTGCATGTGTGTGCATGCAGGTGCTGGTGAGAAGTCGCAGGAGCTGCTCTGATGTGACCTGCAGGCTGTGTGTGTGTGCAGGTGAGCCCCAGCCTCTGGGAGAGGGGTCTGCTGGGTCCGTGGGGGCTGCTTCCACCCCTGCACTCCACTGGTGTCAACGTCCCCTCCACCTTCTCATCTGCCATGTGAGGAGCAGACAACTTGTTCCCAGCTGTGGGGGAGACCAAGACTGTCCATGAAGACACGGCCCCTGAGTGTCCTGTGTTACTGAGGAGGTTGAGGCTGTCCATGGAGACAGCCCCTGAGTGTCCTGTGTCACTGGCAAGACGGAGGCTATCTCATGGGGACATGGCCCCTGAGTGTCCAGTGTCACTGAGAAGACCGAGGCTGTCCATGGAGACACGACCCCTGAATGTGTCACTGGGGAGATCGAGGTCATCCACGGACACATCCTTGAGTGTCCTGCATCACTGGGGATACCAAGGCCTTCCCACGGAGACACAACCTCTGAGTGTCCTTTGTCACTGGGAAGGCCGAAACTGTCCACGGAGACATGGCCTCTGAGTGTCTTGTGTCATTGGGGAGGCCGAGGCCATCCCACGGAGACACGACCCTGGACTATCCTGTGCTGTGAGGAAGACAGGCCGTCCACGGAGACCCGGCCCCTGAGTGTCTGTGCTCTGTCCAGTGACATGGGGAAGAGGTTATCATGGTATACTGGTTGGGCAGGAGGGAGGTGGGTATTAGGCAGCTCAGCACCCCCTGCAGCTCCCTCCCAGGAGCCGAGCCAGCACGGAGTAGTGGGAGACCAAGGGATGAGTGCCCAGGCCTTGTGTTCTGTGTATTGCTGGCCTGGGGCGGGAGGTGGTGCAGGAGGACATGGCATCTCTTTAAGGCACATCCTGAAGGAGCTGCAGTGGGTCTGAGGGTCTCCAGGTACTGTCCCATGACCCTTGTGTTGAGTTACTGTGTCCAGCAGGTACATGACCCTGGGCCGGGCCAGGGCAGCTGGCTCCCAGGGGCCTGGGCAGCTCCTGTACCCTCCAAAAACAGAACAGGGCAGACCTTGGGCGGGGAGAGAGCAGAATTGGGGCTGACTACCAACTCCGGCTCTGTTGGGGACCACCCTTCCCAGGGTAGATGGGTGGTGCCCGGAGTCTTTTCCCTAACTGGCTCAAAAGAGAGGTGACCATCCCTTCTCTGCATCTTGGTGTACGGTGCCTGACACAGAGTTGACAGAGCTGTGTCCCCCAAAAGATGTGAGAATCCTAATTCCCATCCCTGAGCATGTGACTTCATTTGTTTTTGTTTTTGTTTTGTTTTGTTTGAGTTGGAGTCTCACGCTGTTGCCCAGACTGGAGTGCAGTGGCCACTCCCGGCCACCGCAGCCTCGACCTGCTGGGCTCCGGCAATCCTTCCGCCTCAGTCTTCCAAGTAGCCGGAATTACAGGCATGTGCTACCACGCCCAGCTATTTTTTGATTTTTTGTAGAGATGAGGTCTTGCTGCCCGGGCAGGTCTCGAACCCGCGGGCTCAGGCAATCCACTCACCTCAGCCTCCCAAAGGCGCGGGATTACAGGCTGAGCCACCGAGCAAGGCTTTTTTTTTTTTTTTTTTTAAGATAGCACCACTTCTCTGAGTATGTTGTATATGCCCAACTCCCAGTACTAGGCACTTAATCTACATAGTCTCAATCTGATCCCTGCCAAACCTCCTCAATATACCCACTGGTATGCCCATGCCCTCCATCCTCCTTCACAAATACCTCATATACAGTTTTACAGATGAGAAAAACTACATCTCAGAGAGTCTAACAACCTGCCTAGGAGTGACCTCATTTGGAAACAGAGTCTCTGCAGATGTCGCCAAGTCAAGACAAGGTCATGAGAGTGGCCCTAATCCAGTGACCAGTGTCCTTATAAAGGAGGTGAAATTTGGACCCAACTCTGTCCACACCTTGATGCTGGACCGCTGGCCCTAGAGCTGGGAGAGACCTATTTTCTGTTGTTTTAAGCCCCCCAGAGTGTGGCCCCTTGCTTCAGCAGCACTGGGACACTCATAGTATCCTGGACTAGGGCAAGGACCCAGCTGCCATAGAGCCTGTGTCCGCCGGGACACCCGGCAGCCCCTCCCTCCACACACCAGGTGTGCTAAGAGTTTCTAGAAAAACACCCTGTTGGGGCTGCTCCCACCCCCAGGGGTCCTGTCTCACCCACCCCCTCTGCACTGACTCTTGAGGGAGGCACAGGTCTGCAGACAGTCACACCAGCCCAGGCTCTTCCTCCTGTTCTTCACTGAGGCCAAGACACGGTCGTATGTCGGGGTGGGGGGCAGGGCAGCCCCCAGCCAGCCTCTTTCCTCCAGGCCAGGGATCTGGGGGTGCCATCTGGAGTCTTCCCCTCACCCTGCAAAATGCATCCCTCCCTTGCTCCAAGGGTCGCTTCTGGAGATGCATTCCTCAGGCTACTTTTGCCCAGGTGACCTTGTGATGCCTTGCTGTGAGTGAATTTAAGCTTTTTTTTTTTTTTTGAGTTGGAGTCTCACTCTGTTGCCCAGACTGGAGTTCAGTGGCCCTTTCATGGCCACCCCAGTGTCGACCTGCTGTCTCCAGCAATCCTTCCGCCTCAGCCTTCAAAGTAGCTGGAACTACAGGAGCACTCCCACGCCCAGTTAATTTTTGATTTATTGTAGAGGTCTCGCCAAGCTGCCCGGGCTGGTCTCGAACCCGCAAGCTCGGGCAATCCATTCACCTTGGCCTCCCAAAGTGCTGGGATTACAGGCTGAGCCACGGAGCCTGGCCTTAAACTTCTTTCAACGAGGGGGTGTTCAGAGGAGCGTTGTGGAAGGAAGGGATACAGAGACCCGGGAGACAGACAGTTGTTCCAGGTCACATGTGATTGGTCCCAGCTCTACTCAGGTGTGTCGCTAGGCAGGCGCAGACTGGGCCAGACAACTGAAGGTGGGCCCTGCCCGCTCTTGCAGCGGCTTGGGGCAGGGCGTCGAGTAGTGACTTCTGCCTGCCTCCCAGGACCTCGGGAGCCTAGATGAGGTGGCCCTGCCTTGGAGGGACCCTGTTGCACCACCACATGCCCAGGGGACCCCGATGGGCAGTTGCAGCCAGGCATGCCAATCTTGGGGGAATGGCTGCAGCTGGGGGCCTCTTGCTGCCCTCTGTTCCCCACATGTGTACTCTGGAGAGGAGCAGCACACCCTGCTATGCCCCAGGAGCCAGCCACGGGGCAGGAACTGCAGACAGTTTCTTGGGGGCCCCGGAGCTGGGGGAGGGGGCCTGGCCAGGGGCAGGGAGTCTCTGTTCTTGGGATATTCCGGGCATCCTGGAAGCGGCTGGCCACCTGACCCTAATGGCAACCCAGAGACGCTCCCCACACTGTTGCATAATGTGAAACCAAGGCATGTTGCCACGGGTCTCTGATGGGCCCGCGGGGCCTGGGAGCTCCTGGGACAAGCTGGCTTGGCGCTGTGCTGTCCAATGCTCACGGACCCTAGGGTGGAGACCCAGGCTTTCAGAACTCTCCGACCCAAGGGGCTGTGGCCTATCCCTGCTTCCTGTGTAGCAGGAGGGGTGCAGCCTCCGGCCCTGGCTGAGACCCCCCCCGCCCGACTGTGGGTGGCGGGCATCTGGCTCCACCCGGGGCTTCCCTAACACGAAAAGGAGGCCAGGAACTTGCTTGGGCCCGGGCCTGCTGAGCCCCGAGTTCCTACCTTGTGAGGTCACTCCAATGACTGCCCCTGGGCAGACCCTCCTGGACACACCAGGTGACCTGAGAGGATGCCCGAGATCCAGGTCGCACCCTCGCCAGATGCCATCCCGTGGCTTTGGGCTCCCCATGGCTAGGATGAGAGGCCTGAATGGGATGCCCTGCACCCTTGGAAACTGGAGCTGTGGTGAGGAAGGGGCGAGGGGCCCAGACGTGGAGGGGCAAGGTGGGATTAATCGCTGGGTGGAATGTCGAGAGACTGGAGTGTGGGAGGGGTCTTGAGAGGGTCTCGCTGCTGCTGGGTGCCCATGACCCGGGTGGGCTCTCCTCTTGATGCTCTGTTTTCTCGGCTATGACTCGGGTGCCACCTGCATATCATAGGCAGATGCTTACCATTCTCTCAGGGCAGTGCAATCCACATAGCTCTCAGGGACGGGGACCCAGTCGGGTGGGAGAAACGTAGAGGGAGCCAGAGGCCCTGAAACATCAGTCCCAGCAACAGCATGAGCATCAGTGGGGCCCGGGGAGTTTTTCCTTCTCTTGCCCCACCCCACCCCAACATCCCAAGCCCTACCCAGTCCCCAGATGGTGACCTGGGAGGGGTCCTCAGAGCCGAGGATGACACAGCTAGGGCCACGCAGAGCCGGGGCCACACACAGTTCCAGCCATGTCCACGCTGCTGGGTCAGGACAGCTATGGCTCCTCCCTCCCTTCCTGGGGGGCACCACCTAGACTGGGTAGGTGCTCCAGTCCCCACAGGAAAGCAGTGACGCAGGCATCGCCTCCCGAGGTGCTGTGGAGGTCAGGACCTGCTGAGACAAGGCCCAAAGCTGCCTCTGGGCTTCCTGGGTGCACAGGGTCATGCCCTGTGACAGGCCCCTGTGTCACTGTGGCCAGATGGAGCAGGCCTGGGCTTGGGGAACTGCCTGTCTGCTCCCATGGGGAGTGCCCACCAAGGGCCGTGGCCAGGTATGGCTGGTGGCCAGACGGTGGTCACAGACAGCCTTGCTGGGCACCAGATGAGGGCTTGTGGGTAGCTCAGGGCAGGCGGTCCCTGGGGATGCTGTGAGCCCCTCTGGAGAGCCATGGGGATGGGCAGGTGGCAGGTGGCTCTGCTGTCCCCAGAGCCGGGCACTGCTGGGTGAGGAGGGCTTCCCTGATATAGGAGCCTTGGCAGGGTCAAGAGCCATTGGAAGGGGAGGTCGGGCCCCCAGTGGCCCCTGAAGGCACTTGGAGCCAGCCCTGCTTCCTATGGGGTAGACTGGTCTGGCTCGTCTCCCTTGAGCTGCCTGGGAGACACTGCCAGAAGGGGGTGAGCAGAGCACCCGGGATGGGGGAGGGAGCCCGTGGACTGTCTTCAACGGCAGCTGCCTGGACGAGCCAGCAACAACTCCTGGCGACTTCTGAAGGCCCTCAGTGAGCTGGAGAACACAGGGCCTGGGCGCCACGAGCAGCTGGCAGGAGGCCTAGGCCACTGGGTCCAGGGAGGAGTCAGAGAGTCGTCTTGGGGAGGAGGCTGGGGACCCCAAGGGAGGACAGCACCACCGCCGAGACTGCTGTAGTTGCTCTGAAACGTTTTATTTAAACTTTTTTTAAAAGACAGTAATAATTAATGCCATGAACAGGACAAGAGTGCTGACCCGCGCTTCTGCCCAACCCCACCAAGTAGGCCCCTGCCCAAACCCGGAGCTACCCTCCGCTGGGTGGTCCCTGCCTGAGGCAAGACATGGTCAGCTTTGGCAGGTGATGAGACTGAGGCCAGAGGTGCCTCCACTGGCGATTAGAGGCCCCTACCCTGCTCTCCCTGCCTCCTCCAGGCACAGCCACAGTGAATGGCCAGGGTGTGATTTCTTCCTGGTTTTATCAGGGAGAAGCCACAAGTCATGGGAAGCCTGGTATGTGGAGCCTGCAGGCCACGCCTGCCCTGATCCAGCACCCAGGATGCCTTGGCCCAGGTTCGTTCCAGCAGCCACCCTACCATGCTGTCCCTCCTTGGCCCGACCCTACACTGCTTATTTTTGATTGTTTTTTTAAAAAATATAATTTTGTAAATGTTCCATAAAAATACTATTATTCCTAGTCAAACACGGATATTGCGATATGAAGAGGAATGCTTTGTCTTTGCTCTATAAAACGTGAAAAGATTTTCACACTGGGGAAGATAGAAAAGGTGCCGGTTTCTAAGTATCACAAAAGCCAGTACCAAACACGTGGGGGAAGCAGGCCGGGCAGGCTGCAGGGCCCAGGCACCGGCGCCCCCTCCCCGCGAGGGGTGTCATGGCTTTGGAGAGACAGCCAGCGGCTCCACGTTCTGGGGGGCCCTGCTCGGGAGCCCGCTCGGCCGCAGCACCGAAGAGCCCAGCGATGCACCAGGCCACGGCGGCCCGCTGACGGCAGAGGGTGGCGGCCAGTCTTCTCAAGGCTCGTGGCCCGCTCTTCCGGACACGAGTGGAGGCACCTCTGGTCCCAGGTGCATTACTCTGCAGAGCAGGAGGGGACACAGCCCCGTCCTTTGAGGGCATCTTCGACCCTAGGCGTGGGCAGGTGATGGCATCGCCACGTCAGTTCTCAGAGAGAGACAGGGCCAGCGCGGCCTGGAAGGCAGCCTCCTCATCGATGCTATAGTCCTGGGGATGCAAGGGGGATGAGACGGGCTGCAGGGCCTCAGGAGCCCAGGGCCGCCGGGCTGCACTCCCCTGCAAAGTGCCTGTCCCTCCAGGACCCTGCTCCCCGCCAGCAGGACTGGGAAGGACGTGGTCCTTTGGGGACCTGTTTGTCCTCTGTGGGATGAGAAGGTGTCAACCGCTCCATGTGGCAGTGAGCGGCCTCCTGGGTTCTCATCCTGAGTGGATTCCCTGAGGGCCCAGTGGCTGTGTGCCTGGTGGAACCCAGAGTGCAGGGCTTTCTTTCACCCTCGGCTGTAGGAACTGGGTAGTGAGTCCTGGGCAGCTGGCAGGAGGCGACAGCGTCACCAGGAATAAACAGGGCTGGGGGAGTGTGGAGAGGGCTGCAGACCTGGGGGCTGAAATGTCTGACCCACTGTGGGGAGGGAGACAGCGGAGTGTCTGAAAATGCTGGGGATTCCCAGAAAGCCCGTAGGGGAGGCCAGTTCACCCTTGCGGGGCTCTGCAGGGCCAGCAGGCAGCCCACCGGCCCTGGGCAGAGCCCCACCTGGGAGGCGGTGGCGCCCTCTAGTGGTCACTCAGACCTGGCCATGTCTCACCCCGCCTTCCGGCCCATTACCATAGGAGGGGCCCGCTCCTGAGTGAGCTTGGCTAGAGCTTCCTCTGATTAAAACGAGGGCCCCAAGACTGGCTGAGGGCATGCGCAGGGGGGGCAGGGCACTGCAGCAGGACACCCACCACAAAGGTGTCGTAGGAGAACTTGTGCCGGTGGAGCAGGTGCTGCAGGAAGTTGGCGCTCTTGTAGCTGGGGTCACCCCAGGGCATGGCCGAGCAGATGGGACACACCTGCAACAGGCCAGTGTGAGTGGGTGCTGGGCAGGCCCTCCGGCACCTGGGGTGCCACCCTCCGCAGCCCCCGGCTGTGCACCCTGCTTGCCTAGACTGAGGCGCACAGAGCTGGGCCTTGGCTGCTGAGACCTTGCCACCAAGCCCTACGAAGGACTGCCCTGAACTTGGCACTGACCACTCCCACCATCTGGTGCACCCCGGACTCATGCCCACCCCCAGGCCTCCCAGGCAGGGCCCTTCCGGATGGGCACTCACCACACGGTTGGGGTCGCTGCGGTGGCTGTCCACGCAGTGCTTCACCAGCTCTTGCTGGTCCAGGTTGCGGGCGCCACAGTACGGGCAGGCGAAGGTGGACCTGTTGGGGATGTTGCTGGGGGGCAGGGCGGTGAGTGGCGGCTGGGGCCGAGGGGCACGGGCCTGCGTCACGCCGCCAGGCCGGGCCCAGCCTGCCCTCCACAGGCCTCCAGAGGACATGCCAAGCCCTCTCCTCCCCCGACGCCCGGCAGGCCCAAGGGGACCCAGTGGCCCACCCATCTGCTGCGAGGCACTGCGTGGGTCTGGCTGCACCCTCCTCTTGCTCCTGACCCCTGAGATGTCCCCATCCCGGGGGGCCCAGCCTCCACAGGAACTGCCTGCAGGATGGCAAGGCCCTCCCCAGAGCGCCACAGTCCCCAAGGCAACCCCGCCTCTCAGGGACTGGGAGCACTTCATCCGCTCCTTATGGATGAAGAAGCGAGGTGAGCTGAGCCCCGTCCCCTCCCCTAGCGTGCGGCCCACCTGGGGATGGGCTGGGATGTGGGCACCACAGGGACAAACTTGGGGCAGTTGGCCATCTGCTCCTGGACCTTCAGGCAGGAGGAAACGTGCACTCGCATCTTGGCCAGCGTCACCTAGGGGACAGGGCGCAAGGGCGTCCTCAGGGTCGGGAAGGGCAGTCCAAGGCACCGTGGCAGCAAGGGCACCCAGCCTTCTGCTGCTACACAGCCAAGGTCCCAGCAGCCAGCAGGGCTTCTGGGAGGCCGAGTGAGCACCTGCAGCGAGGAGACCCCAAGTGCAGGGTCCTGAGAGACCCACAGCTCAGAGCGGGCGCCACCACAGACATTTCACTTAGTGGATGCCAGGAGTCCCTAGAGACCATCCAACAGGAAGGAGAACCCCAGCGAAGGAGGGGGCAGAATTTATTAGGGAGAAAACACACCCCTGGTGGGACCAGCGAAAAAAATCATCCTAGACAAATGTCATTTGAGGAAACTCCACATGGGTGTCACAATACAATGACCCAGGGTCACCTCAAGTCACTGTGGGACAATCCGGCCAGAGACAGAAACCTGCCAGAAAAGGGAAATGGGAAGAGGTAGAGCCCAGTATGTTCAAATCCACGGCCCAGGAAGGGAGGTGGCCACGGCCAGCCTCCTGGGTGGTGGAGCCCCCAAGGTCCCACCACTCAGGAAATGCCGTTGGCTGAGAACAGATGTCTCACAGAGCTGAGGGCAGGTGAAGGGCACCTGCTTCCCTGAGAGCAGAGCACTGTCCTCCACATGCCATCCGACCCAGTGTCCAGGGTCAAGACCACGAGATCCAAACTCTGGATACAGCAGCACCCAGTCCTGCCCACAGCCCTTCACAGCCTGACCCAGGCCCTTCACAGCCTGGCACATGGCAGGAAGACAGAGTGCTGGGAGACGTGGGTGAGAGCCGCAAGACTGTGGCATGTGGAAGGCCCCGGTCCTTTCTGTCACCCAGGATAGAGGAAGCATAAGCAGTGGGGAGCTGGGAGGCCCACGGGACCAAGGAGCTGTGGCTCAACCTTGCCCCCCGGAGTCCAGAGCAGCCCCTGGAAGCCTGGTCTCTGAGCCTGAGGACACAGTCCAAGGGCTGCTGTCATGTGATAGCTTCGCAGGACTGGAGCCTGAGCGGTGGCAGAGTAGTGAGAGGAAAATCTAAAGTGAATCCAGGCTGCTCAGTCCTCCTGGGGCAGGGGGGCCAGCAGGGCGCCCCACCTCGGGCAGGTGGCATGCAGGGAGGACAGCAGGTGCAGGTCAGGCTTTGGAGGATGGAGAAGTACACCCAGCCCACGACCCTACAGGTCCTTGGGAGCTGACTCCTGGGCCATTGGCTCTGCCTGTGCCTATGCCCCTCCCCGCGTCTCAGAGCCCCCCAGAGCCGCTGCCTCTCCCATCTGTCACAGCCCACAGGCGCAGCCCCATGAACCCTAGGGCTGCACAGGGGACTGCATGCATCACACACACATATGGGCTCTGGATGTCCAGGAGCTCTGGCGGCGCTGCTCCCGTTGGCTGTCACACGGGAAGGAGCTGATGGGAGGGAGGGGCTGGGCCATCACTCAACAGAAAGGCAAGCAGAATGGGGCCTGAAGTTGCCCCTTGAGTGCCCCTCCCCGGCCCAGGTGACCAGTGAGCGGTACCTTCTTGTTGCAGCCTCGACAGGGCGCCTTGTAGGATGAGAGCTGCTTCTCCACGTGGGCGGCCTTTTCTACCTTCTTGGGGTCAAAGGGTAGGCGGCAGAGCGGGCACAGGGGCGACGGCACCTGCAGGCATGGCTGGAGGCACGCCCCGCAGAACCTGCAGGGGACACGGGCCTGAGGGCTGGCCGCGGGCCTCCCAAACCATAGCAACCTCAGTGGCCCCTCCCACTGGCCCTTGCAGGGTCCTCAGGGGCAGATCCTTCTCTGTTGGCCATGTTCCTGGAAACTGTCACTCCTACGCCCAAGGCCTGCCAGCTGCAGAGGACCCATTTGTGCTACATGGTGGTTCTGGGTCCCACCGGTCAGACCCTGTTTTTGGGCTGTGGGCAGGGTTGTGGCTCCAGCCTTCCACCATGCATCAGCCCGTGAGAGCTCCCATGGGCAGAAGGCCTAGCCTCTGCCTGCCAGGCCCATCTGCCTGTGGTGGTGACCATACTTCAAGGGCTCTGGGGCAGGGTGCAGCCCAGGGGTCCTGGAAACTATCCAAGTGCTTACTCTGGGAGTAAAGTCACTAACAGCTGTGGGAAGGAAAACTGCCGAGCCCTAGGGGTGTCTGGTCTTGTTGGACAGGGCAGAGCCAAAGTGGCCAGGTGGTAGCATGCCCAGAGGCCGGGGAGAGTCTCCACCCAGGATGGCTTCCCAGGCAGGAGGGGTGCTGCGTCTAGGTGGAGGCTAGGTGAGTGTGAGCCAGCTCAGGGACACCTCAGGTGCCCATGGGCCCTGGCTTTTGGCACTGCCCCTAGGACACCACCTTGTGAGGACAGACACCATGCCCCAGAGGCCCTCATGCACTCCAGCTCCAGGTAGTGGGCGTCTCCCCAGTCACAAGCACCTCCTCCCCCATATACTGCACCCCAGCCTGGAGATTCCAGCGGGAGCTAGAGAGCGAACTGCATGACCTAGAGCTCCTCTCTGAGAAGGGGTGTGGGGACAGCCTAATAGCAAATGGTGCCGGAGCACCGGGACAGAGAGAGCTGGAGCCCCAGGACAGGCTCTATGAGCAGGGGAGCCGCCCAATCCCACAGATACACCAGCGCCACCGACTGACGAGCCCTGCAGAAGTCGGTGTGCAGTTTCTTGCCTGTGCACGCCAGCAGCTGGGCCATGGGCCAGGGCAGGAACTCTGGTGGGCAGAGGGGGTGGGAGGATGTTTCTGGTTTTACAGGTGACTCAGCTAAGCGACGGGCCATTGAGAGATTCTATGTTCTTCTGAAGAAAATGTCCCTCTGCTGCAGTCAGGTTGGGAGCGCAGGCAGAGACCACCCAGAGGCATCTACAGTCCCTCCTGCTTTCCCTCTTCCCAGCAACCTGCCTGGCTAGTCCCTTGCACATGAGAGAAGGCAAGATTCACCCTAAGACCTGGGACCTGTCAGAAAGTGGATATTCCTGACAAACCTCTTCCTGAAGGGTAGAGATCGCCAGTTCATCACCGCCCACGCGAGAGGGTGAGGCCTCCCCAGGCCATCAGCAGGTCTGTGAAGGAGACGCTCCCACCCTGGGTGCCCGGCATTCCTGGGGCCGTCCTGTCACTGACTCCCCCATCACAGGAAGGATCTTCACAGAGAGCCTGCAGGGAGCTCTGCACAAGGCACTCACGGCCGCAGCGGAGGAAGTGGCCCAGGCCCCAGTAGGTGGAGGGATAGAGCATGGCATACACACATCAGAATGATGCCCGGCCTGAGAAGTGAAACCCCGATGTGCCTGCGCACGGCAGGCCCCAAGAACAGGGGGCTGGGTGGAAGATGTGGGACCAGACGATGCAGAGCACAGAGTCAGTTCTATTTCCGTGATGCACCACCAAGGCAAATCCAGAGACAGAACACAGATGGGTGGGCTTGGGCACTGGGCTTCCTGCTGCAGGACGGTTGGATAGCTGAACACATTAGAAGCACTGAATGGTGCACTGGAAAGTGCGAGTCGTGGGTCACATGCACCCTTCCCAGAAAGAATGCTGGAAACCCAGCAGGATGTGGCCACATGGCACAACATGTGGCAGGAGGGAGAGGGTCCCTGTAAGCTTAGGAAAGCAGGTCTTGGAGGAAAGACGCCCAGAGGCCCTCGGATGTCTCAGGAAGATGCATGCCCTGGCCCTCCACCAGCAGGACACCAGGAGAGGGACCCTAGTCTGCCTGCAGGGCGGCCCAGCCGCGTCTGCCTCTCAGTCCCTGAAGAGCAGGAGGCAGAACAAAGCATCCCCGGCCTAGTTTCCAGTGACTGCCACCCAGTGTGCTGAGAGCCAGCAGCTGAGCAGTGCCCGCTCCCCCATGGGAGGCTCTTGCCTATGCCCGCCTAGGGCTGCAGAGCAGCTTCCCAGCAGAAGGATGGGCAGGGGTGTGGGGGCGGTAACAGCCTCGTGGAGGCAGGGGTGATGGCGCACAGCTCTCCTGGTGAGTGTTTGGGGCTGCTGAGTGGACGCTGGGCCATGATGTGTCACCCCCACCCTGCCCTCCTGCACATGCTGACAGGAGGGTGTTTCAGAGATCTACAAGGCAGCAGGCCAGTCCCCCAGGCAAGACTCTCCTGAGTGGGCAAGGCTGCCTACCGAGGGAGGCTTCCAGGTAGGCTCATGACCAAGCTTCCAGTTCCCGATGGGACTCATGGCTCAGACTGTCCCCCAGAGTGATAGACAACAGCTCCCACTGGGGCCCCAGGCTCCCCCAGCAGCTGCAGGAGGGCCTGCCCTGCCCACGACCCCTTCCTCTGACAGGAGCAGGGCACCTGCCCCCACTCCAAGACACTCTCTCCATGAGAAAATATCTTCTGGGAAGAACTGCCCTAGGGAGCTCGCGAAGGGGAGGGTGCCGGACTGTCAGCAACAGTCTCAGAGACCATGCAAGTGGAACTTTCTGTGCTCATTTGCACACACACTGTGGCAGCACCTGACATGAAACCCACAGGAAGTCAGAAGCAGAGAGAGCACAGCCAGAGACAGAGCAGCAGAGAGTGGGGAGGCTCAGAGAGACAAGGCTGCACGAGGCTCTTGTGGGACCAGCAAGGGGCCAGGAGAGCTGTCCATGCCTGCCACAGAAAAGGGGGCCAGGAAGACTGTCCATGCCTGCCATGGAAAGCAGGGGGGCAGGAGGGCTGTCCACGCCTGCCACAGAAAGAGGGCTTGTGGGAGAGATGCTTCTGTGGTTCTACTTGCTCCGTACTCTGTGTCATGAAAACCACATTTTAAGACGAGTGGAAGAAAAAGAAAGGGTGCATACCAAGTTGTGCAACCAGGAAACGGAAGTGCTGTGGCCCACACCTATCTGTTCTCAGGAACAGACAGAAGGGTGCAGGTCACAACATAGGAGAACCGCTAGAATGTGCTCACAAGAAGTCAGTCCCGTTCAGAGGCTGCCCTGCCAAGACATCACAGCAATGACACAGGTGCAGGAGCAGCGCCCTGAGCACCCTCACAGGAGATGTCCCAGGGCTCTCTGGGTATGGGCGGCAACATGAAAGCGGTCCCAGATCCTGAAACGGTCCCTGCCGCCTCACCCGGTAGCAGCACATACCCACCTAGCAGTCCCTCCTTGTATCAAGAGCCTCCCAAGTGAGCTGCCTTTGTTTGCAGAATGTTCCAGGGCCTTCTACCAGCCTTGGTGCAACCCCCCCAATCCCCCTACTCAGAGGCTTGTCGTCTGCAGGGAGTCACCCGCCCTATCCTGCTAATTTTGCACAAGACCTGTATTATTCAGCACTTAGAAGAAAGGTCTGGAGCAGACACGGATCTCGGCTTCCTCCCAGCAGGGCTGGCAGCTCAGGCTTGAGCGGGCTCTCCCCCGGGAGCAGAGCCACATCCTCAAGTTTCCTTCCTGAGAGGGGTCGCTGTGGGCCCGGTGCAGCTGCAAACCCCGGCGAGGTGCGGGCATCTGTCCCCCTGCCGGCCAGCCTGCCGGGTTGCTCAAAGGCCTGCCAGAACCCAAGTTCTCTTTCAAAATAAACATCACACCCGCAGACTCCAAACAAGCCCTCTCTTAAGTTGAGGGACAGACAGACGTCCGTGGGAGCCAGAGCTAGCCGCAAGGGCCACCAGTCATTTATTCACCACTGCCCACCCAGCCTCCGCACGACCGGATTCCCTGGGACTGGCGCAGCGGCCGCCTCTGCTGCCCTCGGAGTGCCCAGCGGCCCGCCTGGCCGTTAGCGGCCCCGGGGACCCCGAGCGCGGGCAGGGCCGCAAGGAGTCCCCGCGAGCCGAGGTGGGGCGGAAGCCGGCGGGCAAAGGGGTCGGCTGGAGCGAGCGTCCGAGGCCGGGGCGGCGCTGCGGAGAGCCCGAGGTCCGCCGTCCCCGAGCCTCCGCGAGCCGAGCTCCACGGCTGCCCCGGGGGCGCCGGCCTCGTGATCCCTCCCTGGGCCTCCCGGCCGGGCGCGCTCACGTGTGGCCGCAACTGCCGATAGCCACGGGCCGGTGGTAGACTTCCAGGCAGATGGGGCAGCTGAACTGCGCCTCCAGGCCGCTGTCGCCGCCCGCGGGCCCGGCTGGCGGCTGCCGCTGCTGAGCTGAGGTCACCAGGCTGCGGAACATCGCCATCCCGGGGCCAGGCCCGCGCCGCCGCCCGCCCCTGTCCTGGCCCGGCCCGGCCCGGCCGGCGCGTCACCCCCGCGACGGCGCCGCCTGACGACAAGGAGCGCGCCCGCCCCGCCCCGCCCGATGACGTCACCGGAGGGCGCACCCTCAACCGCGCCTGCGCCGCGCTGGCGTCATCAGGGCGCACCGCCGTGTTGAAGTCGCAGCCTTGTTGTGGTCGCAACCGTTCTGTCGCCGGCCGGCCGGGCGCGACCATGTGTCAGGCGGGCGAGGACTACGGGGATCCGGCGCTCAGGGAGCCGCCGACCGCTCCGCGGCCTGGGTGAGAACTGGAGGCCAGAGCCTCCCCCGCCGCGCTCCCGCGTCCCCGCCCGACCGCGAGCCCTGTCCTGGAGACTCCCCGTTCCTCGGGGACGCCGCGCTCCGGGAAGCCCGCGCGGGAGGTCCCCTGTGACCCCGGCAGCCTCGGTGGAAGCGGTCCTCGCCCCGCAGCGCCCTGGCAGGGGCCCGCTCTGACCGCAGCAGCCGCGGACGGCGCCGCGCCTCCTCCGAGGAAGCTCGGTCTCTGCCCCGCGGCCGCGGGCCGCGTGAAGCCCCGTCTCTCCTCTCCGTGCCAGCCCGAGAGGGACGGAGAGGCGGCCTTTGTGTGTCCCCGAGCCGGCTTTTCCAGGCCACACACCCCTCGGTGCCTTTGTCTTTCTTGTCGAGTTGGTAGTTTGGACAAAACGCAAGTCCTGGTTTTTGTGTGTACCCGGTGGCCTCCTCAGACCCAGCTCAGTGTGAGAAACCCGAGCTGTCCCCGAAGCTCACGGGTGGGACGTGTCACCTGTGTTTTGTTCTCTCCTCTCTCCATCCTCAAAGCCGTGAGCACAAATGTGTAAAGTGCAAGGAAGGCGTGCCGGTGGTGGTGATCCGAGCGGGAGACGCCTTCTGCAGGTGAGGCCTAGGCACGTGAAAGACTGGCAACCATGGCTCACTCAGCAGCTGCGGTCGCCTCAAATTCTGAGGCTAGTAATGATTTCTGCTTCTAATGTTACTACCGGTTGTCCTGGGGTGAGGCGGAGGTGGACAGCATTGGGTTCCTGCCTGGGTCACAATCTCTGTGGTCTAGCCACAGGTCAGCTGGCAGGAAGGTCACTGGTGGAGCTTATGAGGAGAGTGGAAAGTGGGGGTGTAGCGTCCAGTTTGGGATAGGTGTAGGAGGGAGGGGCGTGAGGGGCAAATGGAATACATCTAGGGGCAGTTCAGAGCATCCTGTAACCTGGGGCAGGTGATCAGGGTGACAGTTGTTTATCTCACGAGTGCCTGTTTTATCTCTGGTGGGGGTGGGGAATAAAGGCTTGGAAGGAGAGCCCCAGCCTTCCCCCGGTCTCAGAGGCCCTGTGGACAGCAGCAGAGGCTAATTCTCAGAGGGGCCAGGGTGTGAGGCTGTTCCACTTTAGCTGTAACTCATTTGTGGCCTTGTCACGTCTTCCTTGGCTTGTAGCCACTTTGTTGGGTCATTTGCTCTTAGTTCGTGGCTCCTGAGGGCAGGCCTGGGTCTCTCCAGCATTAGCCTCTTCCTAGTGGCATTGCATCGTTACACTTTTTTTGTGTTTGTTGAGTGAGTGGTAACCTCACACCTTTAAGCTGGTCTCCAGGAATCCTGGCTCTGCTTTCTAAGATGTTCCAAAAAAGACACTGGAGTTGGGGAGCTGAGTAGGTTGTTTTCTCAAAACATTCTTGTCCCTGACACTCTTGTGAGAGCCTTACAGATTTGGAGGATGAGGGGTGTGCCACCAGGAGTTACATTTTGGGTAAGGCAGCACCTGAAAATGCCGACTGCTGGGAGGAGTCACTGGGAGAGAAGCTGCCATGGCTCTGGGCTGGCCCGTGTGGCCTGTGGGACTCTTTCCCAGGCCCAGAGCTTCCCTCTGCCATGCGTGCCTAGTCTGAGGAGGGGTGGGAAGCCAGCGCTCCAGGTGGAGGTCGTGGGATATCGGTTTTGAGTGGTGTACCCAGTGATTAAAATCAGGGTGTGAGGCCAGGCGTGGTGGCTCACGCCTGTCATCCTAGGACTTTGGGAGACAGAGGTGAGGGGATTGCCTGAGCCCAGGGTTCAAGACCAGCATGGGAAAATTGGCTAGGCCTTATCTCTACAATAAATTAAAAAAATAGCAGGTGTAGTGGCACACGTCTGTGGTTCCAGACTTGGAAGGCTGAGGTGGGAGGATCACCTGAGCCCAGCAGGTCGAAGCTGCAGTGACTGTGCGTGTGCTGTTGCACTCCAGCCTGGGTGGCAGTGAGACTCCAACTTAAAAAAAAAAAAAAAAAAAAAAAAGGGTCAGGCATGTGTGGAAAACTTTGGTCTTGCCTGAACCAGAGGGCACAGCATGCCCACATGGACTAGTGGTGTGGGGGGGCAAGTCCTCCTCCCGCAGTGAGCAGGGGATGTCCAGCACACTGAGACTTGCCGTGCCTGGAGCTGCTCCCAGGGGAGCCTCTCCCCATGTCCCATCATTGGCACTTGCCGAACACCTGCAGTCCCTGACCTGGCATCTTGCTGTTAGCATAGAGTCACTTTCCTGTCCATTATGGGTCATGGGGGTGGGTCGGCCTCTTGCATGTAGCACCTGTTTGGCATTGGGAGGAGCTGTGGGCATTGGGTGAATGTGGCAGGAAGATAGAGGCCTGGGGCAGCCCCAGGCACAGGGTGGCCTCTTGCAGAGCACTGCCTCTCGGCACTGGGCACTGCTGTCCACCCTGACTGCCCACCAGGGCTGCAGGGAGTTTTACAGATGCAGGTTCATGGGCCTCACCTCCAGAAATTCTCACTGACTTGGTCTATAAGATTTGAATGTGCTGCCGGGGTAAGAACCTCTGACCTAGTGAACCAGGGTCAGCTGAAGTTTTTAGGAAGGTGGATTTCCAGGTCCTCCCCAGAAATTCTGATTCTGTGGGTTTGGGAGAGGAGCGAGGCCTCTGTGGATGTGGAAGCCTCTCAGCTTTCTGACCCAGGTGGGCCCAGGACACTAGAGCTGTCAGTGGGAGCCCCAGGATGCTGGGTCCTCACAGTAGCCCCTCAGAGCTCCCCACGTCACCCAGAGAACTGGTGTTCCCATCTGGGGCAGGGGCGTCTTGGAGACAGGTCTGCAGCTTATTGCTTTTTGGGGCATCGGATGGGCCTACCCTGCATGTGCCTATGTCTGCCTGTCCTGCCAGCTGGGCCCTTCCTGAGCACCTATGGTTAGGTGGTGCCTGGGCTTGGTGCTCTCAAGCCCTAGACATAGCCCCTGCACCTGTGCTCACGCGGCGGGGCGTGGAAAGAACCCTGGGTATGCTGCAGCTGGGGAGCCCTCAGCCTGGCACCCTTCACTAGTGTCTGGACAGAGCCTCGATGTGAAGGTGCTGCTTCTAAAAATGGAAATTGCTAGGAGAAGGCACATGTGGCCCCATGGGGCCCCAGGATGCTGCCCTCTGTGCAGGCATCAAGCAGCCCTTCGCCCCGCATCTGTGTTACAGGGACTGTTTCAAGACCTTTTACGTCCATAAGTTCAGAGCCATGCTGGGCAAGAACCGGCTCATCTTTCCGGGCGAGAAGGTAATGTCCGGGTCCTGGGGTCTGACCGAGCAGCCGGGTCCCCTGGCCTGAGCCCCCCACTGCCCCTCCCATAGGTGGCCTGGCCAGCCAGCCCCTTCCTGGACTTTGTTCAGGGCCATCACGAGGTGGGGTGTCCGTGCTCGGGTTGGAGGCATGGTACCTTGGTGACGTTCCTTCTCCCCAGGTGCTCTTGGCGTGGTCCGGGGGACCTTCCTCCAGCTCCATGGTCTGGCAGGTCCTTGAGGTGCGTTCCCGGGGCTGCAGGGCCTCCTTCTTGGCCTGCTGGGGGGGCTCTTGGTTGGGGCTAAAACCCTGGACACCTGCAGGGTTCTCAGATGTGTATACAGCAGGTGCACAAACCAGAAACCTTGTCCTAAGCACCCATTGGGGCCGCAGTTTAGCTGTGTCCATGTGCTCAGCCTGCACAGAGACGTGGTCGCTGGAAAGTGCATCTTGGCTCAACTGGGTGTGACCCCAAGGTGGGGGGCGGGACTCTCCAGGTGAAGCAAAGGGGGCAGCAGGCTAGGTGGAGGCTCTACACATGGCAACTTGTGCTATACATTGGGAGGGGCTGGGACTGCACCCCGGTGTGTTCAGGGACAGCTCAGGGTCTGAGGCAGGGAGAGTTTGTCCTGAGGGCATGGTGGGAGGGGCACATGCACGGTGTCCGCGCAGGGGAGGACCCTCTGCCTGGGCGAGGGACAGTGCTGGTTATTGCCTGGGCACCTGTGTGGCCCTGCCGTGGTTAGCACCATGCTCCCGTCTGGGGGGGCTATGGACTGTCCAGGTGATGTGTGAGGCACCTGGCTCTGCCCCTACTGTGTCCAGCGATGCCCTGCCTGAGTGCAGTGTTTCCCATAAGTGTCAGTGACCGGGGAGCCCGGGTTGGTGACACAATTCCACCTTCCTCTCCTCATGTTGCTGGAACACCCAGGGCTGGCTGGTGAGGGGTGGGCTGTGAGGTTTCTGCGGTTGGGGGCGTGTTTTCTCAGGAGAGCAAAGACCCAATAGCACCCCCATTCAAATGAGTCGGGCTGTGCAGCCTTGCCCATGGGGCCTGTCTGACAGTCAGGTCTGAACAGCTTTGTCTCCTAAAAGGGGGTTCACCTCACTTTCCCAGAGGATGTTTAATCCAGATAAAAAATGGAAAAGTGTCCCAGGGCTTGTGGCTAGGGTCTGAGTCCCTGACCTCTCCTTCCAGGGCCTGAGTCAAGACTCTGCTAGAAGACTGCGTTTCATGCCGGGGATCATCTATGTGGATGGTATGTGTGACCATTGCCCCTCCAAGGCCCTGGCCCTTTGGGATGGGTCCCATGGATCCTCCCCCAGTAGGACTTGTTGAAACTCACTGTGCCCACACCAAGAACCTGGTGGGGACATTTCCCTGAAGGAGACAGTGGACATACCCATCAGCAGGCAGCACCCCATTCCTGGAGTCTCACACCATCATCAGAAAGTTAGGGGAATGGGGCAAGAGCAGCACCCACCTCCATCGTGGTCCAGGGACTGAGAAGGGCGAGGTTGGTATGTGGTGTGGGACAGGGTGTGTAGGGCCAGGCCGCAGCCTTCCTGACCCTCGCTCCTCTGGAGGAGCCCACGGGCACCTAGTGCTGCCGTCAGCCATGAGGGAGTCCCCTGCAGTTTGCAGAAGCAGCACCGCATAGTCTGGAAGGGTACCTCCCTGTGGGTGGCCTCACCCTCCTGGTTCTCCCCTAAGCTCTGACTTTTGCTTCTGCCTGGGTTTTTCAGAGGGAGTAGCTTGTGGCCAGAGCCCAGAGGACAGAGCCGAGACCCTGACCGACATGAGGCAGGTCCTGCAGAGCACTGGCTTCCCGTGGCACCTGGTCCCCCTAGAGGAGGTAGGCAGGCCTGTCCCTGGGAGAGGGTCCTGGAGGGGACTACTGGAGCTGTCCATGAGGGGCCCACGCTCACTCCTGGGACAGCCCGTGGGCCTGGCCTCACTACCTTCTCTGCATCTGGAAGGTGTTCAGCCTGCCACCTTCCGTGCTGCGTTGCTCTGCACAGGGCCTGGTGGGGCCTGAGGGGGCCTACAAAACTGCTGTGGACAGTTTCCTCCAGCAGCAGCATGCACTGGCTGCCGAGGGGGCCCAGGATAGCCCCAGGCTGGCTCTTGGAGAGGAGCAGCTGTGCCAGCTCCCCTTGGACTCCCTGGACTCCCAGAGCCCGGTAGGGCCACCTGCAGCCGCCCAGACTGAGGCTCTGACCAGACTGTTTGGCTCAGTGAAGACACTGACGGCCAAGGAGGAGCTTCTGCAGACCCTGCGGTGAGGCCCCACCCATCCCCCTGGCCTGAGAATACCCCCCAGATCCCCAGGCCTGAGATGCTCTGCACTGCAGGACACACCTGATCCTGCACATGGCCCGCACTCACGGCTACTCCAAGGTGATGACTGGGGACAGCTGCACCCGCCTGGCTATCAAGCTCATGACCAACCTGGCGCTGGGGAGAGGGGCCTTCTTGGCCTGGGACACGGTATGTGATGCCTGGGCCCCAGGGGGGCCTTCCTGCACCCCTTGCCCCCTTCTCTGCAGAGAACATGTCTCCCACATGGACGGGGGCTATGACCTTGGCCTCACAGCCCTGCCCCCCAGGGCTTCTCCGACGAGCGACATGGGGATGTGGTGGTGGTACGGCCCATGAGGGACCACACCCTCAAGGAGGTCGCCTTCTACAACCACCTGTTTGCGGTCCCCTCCATCTTCACGCCAGCCATTGACACCAAGGTGGGTCCACAGAGATGGGCTGCATGGGCTGGGCAGAACCCCACCTCCCGCAAAGGCTCCGAGGTTGCCAGCAACCTTCACGCCAGGGATCTCTGAGCCCACCCTGTGCCTTGGAGGGGCAGGCTGGTGTTTGTGAGGTGGCTTGGGGCAGGAGGTGGCCAGCCCAGTACCTGTCCCCGAGGGGTGACAGGGTGGCAGGACAACCCTGCAGGCTCTCTCCAGGCATGTGTCCTCTAGCCTGGACACATGTTGGGCAGACTCCGGGCTGGCAGTGTGAAGCCTATGGCCCCTGCTCGATGAGGCCACTTGCCTCAGCCAGGCCCTCCACCTGCCCAGGCCCCACCGCAGCCTCTCTGGTTGTCCCCAGGCCCCCGAGAAGGCCAGCATCCATCGGCTGATGGAGGCTTTTATCCTCCGGCTACAGGCCCAGTTCCCCTCCACAGTTAGTACAGTGTACAGGTACGTGCAGAGCCAACTTGGGTGCTGAGCGCACTGCCCGTGGGCCTGAGACAGAGGGATACCCTGGCACGTTTGTGACCTCTTCCCACCTGGCCACAGGACAAGTGAGAAGCTGGTGAAGGCCCCCAGGGACGGCCCTGCCGCCAGTTCTCCCACCCCCCGCTGCCTCCTCTGCATGTGCACATTGGACATCGATACTGCAGGTCTGTGCTGCGACTTCTCTGGGACAATGGGGTGTGGGTGTTGCCAGGGTGTGGGTGTTGGGGTTTGGCGGCCCAAGGGTACCCTCAGCCCTTCTTTGCTTGCAGACAGTGCCACGGCGTTTGGGGCTCAGACCTCACATCTCTCCCAGATGCAGCCGCCCACTCCACTGGCTGAAGCGGGAACATCCCTCGAGCCCTGCTGCGCTCCAGGGGTGGCCAGGGCCCAGGACTGCTGCAGGGGGGCCGGCGAGAGGTAAGTTCTGGTTGGCCATGTGAGGAGGGACACCCTCTCCCTCACTGCACCTGGGCAGGGGCGGAGACTGCTCACAGCCAGCGTTACTTCTGCAGGGAAGACCCTGGGGCCCACGTTGTGGAGCAGCTGTGCTATGGCTGCCGTGTGAACATGAAGGACCTGGTGAGTGGATTCCCATGCATGCTTGGCTGGGCTCAGGGATGTGGCAGGGCATTCCTGCCCAGGTGGCTTAGGCCAGAGAGGCAGGAAAATGCCCCCAGGGGATGCTGGGGGGCCTCTGACAGCTGTGCAGGCCGGCTCCACAGCCACACCGCCCTTGCATGCCGGCTCTTGTTGCAGCCATCCCTAGATACCTTGCCGCCCTATGTCCTGGCTGAGGCGCAGCTCCGCAGACAGAGGTATTGGTGCCACCCTGCTGGGAGGGGAGCCCCTTCTGGGTAGGAGCCCCGGGCTGGTTCCCACTGCAGCTTTCCCCAGGGCCCAGGTCCTGCAGGAGATCCAGGAGTATCTGATCGAGGACAGTGATGAGGAGGCAGCGCCAGCTCACAGCTGAGCCTCAGGGTCGCACATGTGGGGACAACTTGGGCCCGACAGCAGGTGCCAGCCACCTGGGGCAGAGGTGTCCACACTAGAGCCAGATGACAAGGATGCAGGCCGGCCTGTAATTGTCCGTTTGTATAAATAAAAACATTTTTAATTAGAAAACCCTACAGTACGCATGGGGTGGGGGTGCAGGGGCGAGGGAGGGATGGCAGTGCCACGCGCCTTGTCTGACAGCAGCATCAGGGCTCAGTGGGCCGGGAGGACGTGTCACAGCTGGTGGCCTCTGCCTGGGGCAGCTGCTCCCCCGGCCCGAGGAGCGCCAACCCCCCCCTTGTGGCCGCACTGCCCAGCGGCTGGCTCCTCCCTTCTGGGCCAGTCTGGTCCCTACTCCTTCTCACGGGTCCACTTGATCATGGTCTCCGGCGAGCGGTACAGGAAGATGAGCTTGGCATACAGCTCCTCCTCTAGCTCCAGCTCACGGGTCTCGCGCACCAGGAAGATGTCCTGGCACAGCTTCAGGATGCGGTCCACACACGGCAGCTCCTCGAACATGATGGAGTGTGAGATCTCGCTGAAGAAGCCGCGCACGAATTTGCCAATGACCAGCACGATGGACACATATAGCCCCATGATCCTGCCGGATGGGGTAGGTGAGTCCGGGGCCACCCAGAGACCCTCCCCAGCTGCAGGACATCTCCAAGCTGCACACTCACCCATAACCAGCCAGGAAGCCGAGGCTGGGTGGGCTGACCTTGTCACTGAAGATAACCATAGGCAGCAGGTTGCAGTGGGCCCGGCAGTCCTGCAGCTCGACCACCCACCACTCCAGGAAGCCGGCGGCCCCCGCGCCCTGCTCTCGCCGTAACTGGATGCGCACGCCAAGGTAGTCAGCCTCCTCATCTGGGGCAGAGACAGGACACCGTAGAAGCTGTGGACAGGCCCTCCATGTAGGGCCCAGGCCATGCCCCCGCCCACCCCCCGCCCACCCCCCGCCCACACTCACTGGGCTGCAGCTGCTTTACGGGGTTGGCTTCGGGCCCGTTGGGTGCGCGGATGTACTTGGGGAAGAGGTTAGGGATGACCCTGTGGGGAGGCACTGGTGGGTCAGGCCTGGCCTGGCCCCTGAGCCCAACCCCCTCACAGACCCCACTCACACAGACTGGTCCGAGGTGCCCTCCAGCAGGCTGGCCAGCTGCCGCCGTGCGGTGCTATTGGGGGCCAGGTCCAACGTGTGCTTTTCATTGGTGTACTCCACAGTGCCCCCCTTGGCCAGGTCCCTGTGGGGAGTGCAGCATGACCCACTGTGGGCAAGATCCCCCAGGCCCCAACCCAGGCACAGGACTCACCTCTGGAAGTTCCAGGTGAAGCGCAGGGTGATGTCAGCCGTGCCGTTATACAGCTCCCGCTTCATTTGGGCACGGCTTGGAGGGCTGATGCGCCACAGCGCCCCGGAGCTACCCTCGATGTGCGCTGTGACGATGTCATCAGGGCTGTACTGGCTGATGAACTGCATGGCCAACTAGGTGCAGGGGGTACCCCTCAGTGCCTGTGTCCCCAGTCAGCCCCTCCCACCAGGCCATGGCAGGGTGGAGGCCACTTACTGGGTGAGGGTCAAACTGCCTGGACAGCTCCTCGTAGGCCTGGGCCGTGAAGGGGACGATGGATGGCTGCTGGGCACTCATGGTGAACAGTGGCTGAGGTGGACAGGGGGACATGGACCAGGGAGCATCGCGGGATCCACACAGAGCTCCACTCAGATCCACAAGGGGGAGCATGGAGCCCTGGGATGCGGGGACTGACAGGCTTGTGGACCAGCCATGGGAGGTTTCCTTTTCCCTGGGGGGACAGACAAGTGGGCCCGTGGCCCACCCGTGTGGGGCTCTCCCTTTCTCTGGGGGGATGGACAGTTGGGCCTGTGGACCAGCCATGGAGCTCCCGCTTTCCTTGAGGGAATGGACAGGTTGGCCTGTGGACCAGCTATGTGGGGCCCCCCTTTCCCTGGGGGGACAGACAGGAGGACCTGTGGACCAGCCGTGGGACTCACCTCATAGCCACCTAGCTTGAGGGTAACGGTGACATCGATGGGCTGGTTGACGACGCCAACCACGGAGCGCACCAGTGACATAAAGAGCAGTGGGAACCAGATGATGGCGATGAGGAAGAGGATGATGAGGCCACCCATGCCATACTTGACAATCTTCTTCTTCTTCTGCCCCTTGGGCTGCGGGTATTTCTGCAGGGGAGAGGGAATGTCACGGGTCACCTGATTAGCTCTGCTCTTCCTCCCTAACTCAATGGCCTAGGCCCTCACGTGGCCATGTTCTGGCTCACTCAGCAGCCCAGTCAGGCCCCAACTTGATACCAGCACCGACTACACAGCCACAGGAGCCAGGACAGATGCATAGACCAGTAGAACACAGCTGAGGCCCCAAAATGGACCCTCACGGTCAGGTCCAGTGGATTCCAGGCAAAGGAGCCAGACCATTCCATGGGAACGGTCTTTCAACACGTACTGAGACAAACCCAAGCAAAAGAATGAGATGGAATTCCTACCTCATACCGTGTACCTAAGAGATTGACTCAAAGTTGATGAAAGAGCTAAAACTATAGATAGAACACCAGAAGCATGAGCAAAGGTGACTAAACAAGCTGGATGTTACTCAGAGTGATTCTTGAAAAGATACCACTGAGGAGAACAAGAATCATTCCCTCGGGGGAGACCCTTTTTGCATGTCAGATAAGGGAGTTGTAGCCAGAGAACATGGAGAACTCTCTTGACTCAGTAATGAGAAGAGGCCAGCAAGCAGGGAGAGGATAGACGTTTCTCCAGAGATGAGCAGGCGGCCAGCAAGCTCACAATGCGGTATTCTGCATCGCCCGTCAGCTGGGAGATGCAAATAGAACCTGCGTGCTGCCCACATGCCCGCGGGTACGGCCAAAACTGAAAGCAGACTCTGGCAGGTTGTCGGGACTGTGGGGGAACTGGGACCTAGTGCTGCGGCTGGAATGCAGGGCAGCATGGCTACTGTGGGAACAGCCATTCCCTATAGCATTAAATGGAGCATCCACATGAGCCCGCCCGCCTGCTCCCAGGTCCATGCCCAACTGAACCGAGACCACCTCCACACAAAGATGTGGACGTGGACTTTCTAGCAGCGGTATTTGCAACAGTGGGAAGAGGAAATGGCCCACAAGTCCGTTGGCAGATGAGCGGATAAAGCCGTGGTCCGTCCATACTGTAGAACGTCACTCGCTCATAAAAGGATACAGCTCTGCCATGGGCCATCGTGGACGAGCCTGGGAAACACCGTACTGAGGGCAAACTAGTCACAGCAGGCCACGCAGTGAGTCTGTGTATGTGAAGGGTCCATAGAGATAGGACATGGGCCAGCAATGGCTGGGGCTGAGAGGAGGCAGGGGGGTGATGGCCATTGGGCCCTGTGTTCCTTGGGTGGTGAAAGTGCCCCGAAGCTGGCCACACAGTGATCACACCACTGCGAGCGCACTAGATGCCATGGGCCATGCATGTTAAACAGGATTGAGTGCTGCAAATCTGTCCAATAAAGCTGGTAAAAGATGAGCACTCCACTGGCACAGCATCCATCCCCGTCTTCCTTGGTTGGCTCAGGCTGTGGCTCCGTGGCTGGCCTGCAACCCCCAGGGCCATTCTGCCAGCCCCCAACACCCACTGCAGCTGCCCAGGGTTTTCTGAAAGACCCTCTGTCGGCCTTGTATCAACACAGGCTGTGAGCCCAGAGAATGACACCTGCACCATCTGGTTGGCGCATCACCAGCCCTCTGGGAGCCTCATGGCAGATATGTCCCCATCCTCTTCTGGAGTCCCCGCCCTGGCCCAGGCACCTTTTCCGTCTCACGGCTGCACTTGATGATGAAGATGTTAGCATAGATGTCTTCCACACACATCCAGTTGGACAGGGACAGCGTGGTGTCCGTCCACACCCAGTCCATCACCGCCCGCAGCTCCACCAGGAATGGCACCAGCCGGAACCTGCCATGCCAGGACTCACGTCAAGTGCTGGCAGCAGCCTCCCTGCCAGCCCCCCGCCGGCCCCACACTCACGCCTGGAAGAGGAAGAGGTTGAGGTGGTTGTACTTCTTGGTGAGGAAGTTGCCGAGGATGCGGGTGGGGTAGCCGCAGCGGATCTGGTAAGCTGACAGGGCGAAGTAGATGCACTTCACAAAGTACCACAGCTGGGCCACCGCATTCTGGCTGAACATCCTGGGGGAACAGCTGTGTCAAGGGGCTGCCGGAAATGGAGTCCCCAGGAGGACCAGGCTATGGTCCAAAAGGGAGACTGAGCCCGCCCCCGCGGTGCACCCACCTCTCAGTGACGGCAGGCAGGATGAAGAACATCCAGAGGTGGATGGCCAGCACCAGCGCCACCTGGAAGGCCAGCTTGCCCAGCACGGTCTTGCGCAGGTACAGGGCGCGGTCCACCACCATGGTGCCAAACTGGATCAGCAGCATCACCAGGAAGGCCTCGGGCACCTGGTCGTCTGACAGTGAGGATGTGATATCTGTGGCTGCTGAGTGCTTCTGTGGCGGGGAGGGCACAGGTCAGGGGGCGCCGAGCCATGGTGGTCAGGGCTGTGCGTCCACAGAGGATCCTGGGCCAGCTCACCCCAAATGCCCAGAAGCCGAAGACAATGATGATAAAGTCAACCACGTCTGCCAGGAACATGAGTGCGTAGACGTCAGTGGCCGCGCGGTACTTTGTGTGCAGGATGTCATGGAAGAAGCGCCGCAGTGGCCGGTACATGCTCTGGGCCCTGCGGGTGGGTGGACTCAGCGGGCGCCCGGCTCAGAGCTGACCTCCCTGCCCTGCCCCCTGCCCCAGGCCAGGGCCACTCACAGGGACAGGCAGAAGTTCTGCAGCCAGAGCCCAGCTGCCCGCACTCTCTCTCGGGAGCGACTTGGCCTCTTCTCCCTCCCCATGGCGGCCTCTTTCTCCTCGTCCTCCTCGTCCTCCTCATCCTCCTCCCTGTCCTCAGCTTCTGTGGGGAGAAGCCACTGCCAGCTGAGCCCCCATGAACACTGGGCCTGGTATGTGGCTTCTGGCCACCAGAGAGGCTGGCATCCCCATCTTACAGGCAGACCAAGCACGGGACCTCCCAGTGTCACCAGCAATGGGGCAGCTAGGTGTGTCCTCTGGCCCAGGTCAACATCCCTCACCAGGAGACAGCTCCACACAGAAGCCAGGGAGGCAGGTGCTGCTGTAGCCACTGCCGGTAGCCAGGGGCTTCCTCTGAGAGCCAAGAGCCCCTAGCTCCAAGTGCCATCCTGGAGTCCGAGCAGTCCCCATGCCAGGGCTGTCTCATCTGAGCACAGCGTTCTCCCTGCCTTGTCCACCTCCCCAGAAACATGGTTGGGACCACAGCTCCTTGGGGAGGATGGGCAGGTGAGGGCCAGGGCTCAGGGCTACTGTACCGATGACTGCTGGTCCTCTGGGTTCCAGACTCTCCTTCCTCCTCCTCCTAAAACGTAGGCCGACACGCCGCGTGTCATGGGGCTTGAGCGCCACTTGTGGCCCATCTGTGGGTCCAACCCTGGCATCCTCCTGAACATGGTACTTGGTGGTGGCTCCAGGCACCCCTGGCTCCTCCTGGGGCCCTGCGCCTGCCTTGGTCTGGGGCCCCTCCTCGGCTCCTGGCTCCTTCCCACTGCTGCTGTACTCCTCGGACAGTGGGTCCTCCTCATGGTCCCAGAGGCCGTAGCACTATGGGGAGGAGCAGCGTTGAGGAGGCTGGTCTGGGCCACGCTGGGCAGCACTCGGCCCAGGCAGGATGGCCGGCCTGCCCAAGTGCCTGCTCTGCCCGCCCGGAGCTCACCAGTAGCTGGGAGCGGTGGAAGAAGAGTGCCATGAGCTGCAGCAGGTCATGCTTGATGTAGCCATCCGTCTTCTCCAGACCCAGAATGCGTGGTGGGAAGTAGGGTTTGTTCTCATTACGCCGCAGCACCGCATGGCTGTTCCACGGGAAGAAGCCGAACTGGAACAGGTACTTGGTGACCACTGTGACTTCGGTGAACACGATGGCTGTCATCCAGAAGCGCTTGCTGGGCCGTGGGATGGACAGCATGGCCCACAGGAAGACCAATACCGGCAGCACCAGGGAGCCGGCTGAGGCGGTGACCATGTGGTTGAGGATGATGACAAAGTAGCAGAGCAGCTCCGAGTGAGCGGCCACGCACTGGTACACGGCCTGCAGCAGCCGCAGCGCGCGGCCCTGCCCCTCCGCAAACTGCTCAGCCTCCTCCAGCTCCGGGATGTGCAGGCGCCTGCAGGAAGTCATGGACTCATAGGTGCTGGAGGCCACCGGGGACCAAGGATCTGCAGCTGTGGGGTTGGACAGACTCTGGACATACCAGGGGCCACCTGGGGCCCAAGGGTCTGCAGCCGCAATAACAGGCTTCCGCCAGGCTGGCTGGGCTGCACCCTCTAAAGGGCAGCTGTGAGGACAGTTCAGCCTGCCTGGCACCCCCACACCCCTGTGCCACACCTGTCCAAGAGCAGTTCACTGGCTGTGCGCGTCCGCGGTCGAGTGCTGGCCAGAAGCTCCCGGGAGCCATGCAGGGAAGTCCCGGCCTCCGGCCCCTCGGGGTCAGTGACAGCCTCCTCGCTGCCACTGCGTGTGTGGTAGCCGGTGCTCAGGGGGCTGTTGGTGTCCTCGGCCACGCTGCTGGGCACCTCCTCGGCCCCCAGCCCGCTGGAGAGGAAAGCCGGGTCCCAGGGGGGCCTGGTTTGAGGCTGAGACTCAGGAGGGGTGCGGGGGAGGAGTGTTCCAAGGCCCTTTAGTGGACAAGGGACAGCGAGGGTCCAGATGGCCTGGACGTGCCTGCCCTTCAGGGGCAGCGCCTCAGGCTGAGGACCAAGCCTTGCTTTGGAGCCACGGGGAGGGGAGGGTCCTGGCTCAGTGCTCAGCTCTGGCACCTACCTGGACGCTGTGCTGGTGGCGTCTCGAGCCTGCGAGGTGCCTGTCAACCGGACCTCGGCCTCGCCGTCGTACAGCCGCACCAACACACCGCGCACCAACACACTGCGGTGGACCTCCCCACCCTGCAGGGATGGCAGCAGGCTCAGGGCTGCCCCCTCACCCCAGCCTCGCACGCAAGCCATGCAGGGGTAGGGGTAGGGGCGTGAGGCGTGTTCACAAGCGGGTGGGGCAGGAGTGCGGTGTGGGCGGGTCTTAGGCATGCTGTGGGGAGGCAGGAGTGTGATGGGGGCGGGGCAGGAGCATGATGGGGGTGGGGTGGGCTCACCCGCAGGAGCTCCTGTGTAAGGAGGTAGCGCTCTGCGCGCAGCACGTCGCTCATGGTGCGGTGGTGCCTGGTGAACGCCCGCAGCCAGCGCGTCAGCCCGTCCACAAGCGCCTGCCCCAGCACCCAAAGGAACTGCACTGTGCTCAGCACCCGCTGCATCACATGGCTGCGGCCTGCAGGGAGGCGGGAGAGGTGCTGGAGGGACGGCCTGTGGTCAGGAGAGCCCCCAGCCCTAGCAGCTGAGGCCCACGTACCTGTCACCTGGTCCTCGGGACCCTCCACCGGCTCCATCTCTGGGATCGGGCCACCCCCTGGGCAAAGGGTGCAGTCAGTGTCTCAGCGTCTCATGACGCCACAGCCCACACTCCCCCCCCACTCAACTCACCCGTGGACAGCTGTCCTGTCTGCTCCAGCTGTGCCTGTTCCTGCTGCTGCCGCCGCAGCACTGTCTGGGCGTTGGTCACCCACGCCTGGTACGCCATCTGCAGGCCAGGCCCTCTGGGTTAGGACTCTGGCCTCCCCAGCCATCAGCCCCAATCCTGCCCTCCCCTGCGCTCCCAGGGAAGAAGACGGTCTGGGATCAGGCAGGCTTGCCACCGGATCCCTGTTGTTGGCTCCCCCTGGGGGTCTCCACATCAGGAAAATGGGGCCCCTCCCCGTGGAGGAGGACACCCTATGCAGACAGCCCACCCAAGATGTTACTGTCATAGCTCAGTGCCTGCACCGACACAGCCAGGGGCCCAAAGACAGACAAGAAGTCCCTCCTGGTCCAGAACGCCCAGCATATGAGGAGCCCTTATGGTCAGCCCTGGCAGTCACTGCAGCCAGAGGAGGTCAGAGCTGGGACCCAGGCTGGCGGTGGCAGGCAGGCAGCTGGCTGCCCATGGCCTGGTTTCCCACAAGAAGTCTGGGGGCGCTGAGCTCCCAGCCCCTGGGGGTGTCTGTCTCCCCATCCCCTGTGCTGCCCTGGCCCCAGGCCAGGAGCCCCCTGGACAGAGGAGGACAAGTGGGGACCCTCCCCCTCACCTGGAAGGCACTCTGTGCTGACGCCCTGGGGTCCTCTGGCAGGGCCTCCTCCTCTTCCTCACTGTCTGACTCGAAGAGGAAGTAGTCCCCGGAGTGGATGACTGTGGGCAGGCGAAGCTGAGAGCTGGCCCCACCCAGGAACCCCACCCCCAGCAAGATCCTGGGGGTCCTCGGGCCCATTTCTTCAGTTTGGAACGGACCAGCAGGGCTCTCTCGACATCCCGCACCCAGATGGGCAAGGCCTGAGGGCCACCCTTCCCAGAGGAGTGGCCCGAGGAGAGGGGTGGGCACATGCACGGGACACAGGCAGCATGGCGGGACTAGACCAGACTGAGCGTGAGCAGGGCAGGAGCAGGGTCAGCAAGGGCTGAGGGGACAGGCCGCCAGCTAGCGGGGGGATTCTGCGGGCATCAGCATCAGGGGATGCAGCCGGCCGTGGGGGCCTTAGATCCAAGCCTGCTGCTGTGACTCCCACCTTGCAGGACTCACAGGAGGACTGGGGGAGGAGACGGCTCAGGCCAGGGGTCTGCGGCCAGTGAGGCACCCCCACCCAGGAGGGCTCTGTATCGGGGCCTGGGGGCCGGTGAGGTGGGGGAAGCCGTGACAGCAACCAAGGAAGCAGGAGGGCAGTCATAGGTGGGCCAGGAGGGGTACCTGTGGCATGGTCCAGCCAGGGCCGCCACCACTGTCTCCGTGGCGGGGAAGAGCCCCCTGGACTGCCGGGCCCTGTGGAGGGGCAGGGCGGGTGTGAGGCAGCAGTGAGAGGCGGGGGGGCGTCAGGGAGGCCAGAGCCACTGCCTTGGGGACAAGATGGACTGAGACAGACACGAGGCCCTGCTGTGACAAAGGCCGTGTGTGGTGGTCAGGCTCAGAGCCCGGGGGGAGGAGAGAGCCCACAGCACAGACGGATAGGCACAGGGAAGCCTCAAGGCCTGTTGGACAGAAGGTGACCACATGGCACAGGACAGGTGGGCCGGGGGCCCCGGGGGACATCACATGGCAGAGACACAGGCAGGCGCCAGCAGGCACGGACATGCTGGACACGGGGCCCCGGGCGCCAGTTCATCTGCCTCACCTGGCTCTTCGCCAAGGTCCTCGGGGCCCAGGGTGTCCTGGGGATGGCCTGCCCGACTCTGCTGGTGCTTCTTCTGCTTGGCGCGGATGCGTTCCATCCTGTGGGGCAGGAGGGGACACTGAGTGCCAGCCGGTCGGGGAGCTGGGGGTCCCTGCCCCAAAGGGTACCTACTGTCTCTTCAGCTGGGCCAGGGACTTTTCTTCAGCCTTGCGGTGGAAGTCAATGCTCTTGAGGTTGGCGGCATTGTAGAGGGCGAAGCCCCTGTGGGAGGAGTGGAGGATGTGTAAGGACCTGGCCTGGCTCTCCCCTGCGCCTGGGCAGCTTCCCGGGCCCTGTGCACCCGAGGCCACTCTCCTGAGCACCCACACTGGACCAGGAGCCCTGGGGCTGGCATCTGCCCTCCATATTGCCTGTGGACAGGGGACAGACCCTATCTCACAGGGCAGGAACCTACATGAGGAAGAGGTGGTTGTGACGCTTGCCCACCCAAGGCTGCAGGGAGGATGGCAGGCTTGCTCTAGGCCAGAACCCAGCTAGGGGAGGGCAGCCCCCAGGGTGTGGGACGCTCAGCTGGTGGGGACGCGCAGCCCAGCGTGGGCAACACACCAGCTGAGATGCCAACAGAGCGGCCAGGACCTCATTTCCACTGAGCCCAAGCCTCGCTGCTGAGCTTGAGCGGGTGCTGCCCCGCTCCAGGCCCCAGCTCTCCCTCCTGGCCACTCGCTAGCGTCACAGAACGGGCCCTGGGCTGCACGCCTTCCTGCCTGAGCCACCAGGGCAAGGCACTCACCTGGAGGCCAGCAGGGCCGTGGCCTGGAGATCGGCCTGGACGTGCAGGAAATAGTGGCTGAGGAAGATGCGGCGCTGCAGCAGCAGGAAGAAGAAGCAGATGCTGTCCCAGAGGACGCCGGCCTCCTCCACGGGCAGCAGGCAGTCCTGGTCGCGGCCCATCATGGCCTTGGCTGTGGGCGAGGCTCAGGCTCAGCCCCGGAGCGGCGGCCCCCCGCCCCCACCCGCCGCCTGGCCACTCACGGTCGTAGTAGCCCTTGACGGTGCACACGAGACTGAAGAGCTGGATGACCCAGCAGAAGCTGCTCTGCATCTGCTCCACGAACACGCAGGACAGCAGCTGGGGGCGAGGGCAGCGTCAGGGGGTGGGGCAGAGGGGAGCGTGGGGGCAGGACTGGAAAGGGGGCAGGGCCGGGAGCCTCAGGGGGCGGGCCAGGCCAGAGGGCGGGGCAGAGTGAACCCGTCACGGAGGGACGGGGTAGGAGGGCGGGGCAGAGGGGCACATCTGGAGCTGGGCTGGGCAGAGGAAGCATCAGGGGGCGGGCGGGGCTGGGCAGGAGGGTGGGGCTGGGCAGGGGGAGCATGGGATGGGTGGGCTCACCGAAAGCATGTTCTTGGAGATGATGACAGTGACGTTGTACAGAATGAGGCAGTCCCACAGCACCAGGCGCGAACGCGTGTCCTTCTGCAGCAGGGCAGTGCCGAACAGCAGCAGGTAGAAGCAGGCCAGCAGGTAGCCCAGGCCGAAGATGCTGATGCGCGTGGCTCCCGTGACAAAAACCACCACCAGCACCAGCCAGAACAGGTAGCGGAAGACAGCCACCTTCAGCATGTCAAGGTGGGACCTGCCAGGCAAGGACGTCACAGGGTGCCCGGCCTCCCCTCTCGAGGCCCCATCTTCCCTTCCCTGAGGCCCCAGGTGGCACGGGCCTCACCTGCAGTGGATGAAGTTGGGCACCGGGTTGGGTTCCCCCCGCAGCGGCTCCAGGTGGTCGGTGTTGATGCCTGCCATGCGCTGCCACTCCTCTGTGCGTTCGGCCGAGAACACCTGCCACTGCTGGGAGGCACAGAGCAGCAGGAGGAAGTCGCCTATGGGACAAGCAGATGCTGGCCGGGACTGCACTGCAGGCAGGACTTGTGTTGTGGGACGGCCCCCACCCGGAGCCCAGCAGATTCGCATCTACCCAGTGAGCACCAGTGTGTGCTCGTGTGGACACCAGTGTGGGCACCTACCCAGGGCAGCTCTGGGGAGTGTCAGTCTGAGGACACACCTGGGCACATGTGCCACATATCTGCACATCCACGTCAGGACACACAGGCTGACATGTGCCTGACTGCATGCCATGGGTGTGGGTATGCACACACCTATGTACAGACTTGGGTATGTACAGTGGGCTGTGTGCATGCTCTTTGATGTGTCCCGTGTGGGGGTGAGTTGGGGCCCTCAGGCCCATGTGGACATACCTGTGGGGCAGGCGGTCACTCACAGAAGGCTGGCCTCTGCCAGGGAGACACAGAGCTCTGACTCGGCAGGCAAGACTGAGACAACCCGTCCCCTCACTGGTTCAAGATGGGTCCCCACTGGCTCATGGCACACCTGGTGTGCGGAGCCTTCTCAGCTGCCGGATGCGTCCCCCCACGGGTGCCTGGCGGACACTCACTGATGAGGTTGGTGGAGTTGGGGGCCCGGAAGAAGTCGGGCAGGTACAGCCACTTGATCAGCGCAGAGTTCATGGGGATAGCCTGGCTCCAGCGCCACGGGTAATCTGTAGGGGAAGGAGGGGGACATTGGGAAGGGCCCATCTGCTGATCAGCGGCCTTGGAGGCCTGGGACTCTGTCACCCACATGCCAGCGTCCATGGGAGTCCTCTCATGCCCGCTCACACGCACGGCACAGAAACACACCCCACACACTCGGCATCCAAGAGCTTCCTGTGCATTCTCACAATACATGCTTCTTAAGCACAAATTGCATCAGGTTCTAGGGGAAGAAAGCCTGTAACTGGCCAGAAAGCCACAGGGCAGGCAGGGTGGGAGCAAGCTGTGGTCCACACAGGGTCACAGCACATCATGCACTCACACATGTAGTATCACACATGTGACATAAACCAGAAGCTGGAAACTGCCCCGATGTCCTGCAGTGGTGGAGGTTTACAGAACACAGCTCAGCACGGAAAGGAATAGTTGTCAACACATGTGACACCCGAGATGAACCTTGTGAGTGAAAGAAGCCAGATGCCAGCTGGGTGCAGTGGCGCTCGTACCTGTAATCCCAGCCCTTTGGGAGGCAGAATCGCTTGAGCCCAGGAGTTCAAGACCAGCCTGGGCAACATAGTGAGACCTCATCTCTAAAAATAAAAATTTTTAAAAAGCCAGATGCCAGAACTGCACACGGTGCAACTCTACATGACATGACACGGAGTTCCCGACAAGGCACCACTGCGGGCACAGCCCAGCTCCGTGGCTGCTGGGGTGGAGGGCTGCCTGCATACCAGAACATACCCCAGGGTGGAGGAAGAGCTCCTCAGGGACTGGGGTTGCACAGCTCTACACACTCGTCAAAGCCCACAGGATGGTGCCCACCGAGTGAAAGGAGAAAGTTGCCTGGATGTTGGGGAACCCAGGATGGCGCAGACGGTGACAAATGAATGTAACCAGATCTCACTCACAGGAAGCAGCCTCAGGAGGGAACGTGAGGAAGGTGCCGACCTGAGTGACCCCTTCTTGAGTTGGGGTCTCTCTGTTGTCCAGGCTAGAGTGCAGTGGCACGACCACGGCTCACCGCAGGCTCAACCTGCTGGGCTCAGGCGATTTTTCCACTTCAGCCTCCTGAGTAGCTGGGACTATAGACACACACCACCACACCCATTAATTTAATTATTTTTTGTAGAGACAAGGTCTTGCTATGTTGCCCAAGCTGGTCTTGAACTCCTGGGCTCAAGCGATTTTCTCATCTTGGCTTCTCAAAGGACTAAGATGACAGCACATAAGAGCATATGACATGTGACCATGCGCTCAGCCGCAGAGCCCACGGATCTGCCGATGACGAAACACCTGTGGTGGGGGGTCAGTGATGGATGCACCGTGGGCAGAAAACCTGGCTGATGGAAGCGCAGGGGCAGAAGGGATGGCCCGTGTTCCCCAGTCCCAGGGACAGGTGACTCGAAGCCTGCCAACACCAGTCCGCCAGGCACAGCCGCGGGCAGGACGCCCACAAATCCACAAGCACCAGGAACAGGACAGGGATGCCCTAAGCCTGCCACACAGGTGTGCTGCTGTGCTTGGCGCTCACCACACCTAGACACCTGGGAGAGCCAAGCAGATCCAAAAGCCTCAGGGCAGCTGCAGAACCACCAGCTCAACTCCAGAACTAGCCAAGAGATACGAGACAGGGTGGCCCAGACAGAGGACAGGAGAAGCTAAGGTCAAATGGGGCCCATGGCAGAAGACACAGCTGCCACAGACACCGTGGAGAGGCTGGGCTTTTTCAACACAGATGACATGTTGGACTATGACACTGCCCGGGAACAGCCTATGTGTGTGGTCACCTGCAGGTCCAGGGCATGGCCCACCCTCAGGGCACATGCTTGAGGCCATATTTGAGTGTGAGCGTCACACCTAACCCCCACGTAGCCCAGAGAGAACACACAGCATTCCCAGGGCTGTTCTTGCAACTTTCCTCGAGGTTTGAGGTGTTTCAAAATAGAGTCTCAGGCAGAAAGAGGAAAGACAAGAACATAGGACCACAGTGACCACACGTTGTAGCTGGTACGGGCCCTGGAGGGGGTGGTGGTGTGGCCTGGAGTGGGCAGGATGGCCTTGCCAGGGCTGGGCTGTCCCACGAGAGGGGTCGGGAGCCCTGGGCAGATGGGAAACACCCCGGTGGGCTTCCGCATGGCCACGAAACCCCCGTGCCTGGCCATGCCCACACTGAGCCCCACAGCTGTCCGCTCACCGATGCAGAGGGCTGGGGGGATGCCCAGGCACAGCAGATACTGGTACAGCAGGAAGAGTGCCAGGAAGAGGCAGTAGTTGGGCCAGAGGCGGGCGATGGCCTGGCGGCGCCGGCGGGTGAGAATGGCCACCAGCCAGCAGCCGTGCAGGATGACCATGAAGTTCATGCGCTGTCCAATCACGTTCACGGCCATCAGGAAGCAGATCTGGGGACGGAGGGGGCAGACAGAGTGGGCGGGAAGGGGTCTCCGTGGCCTGCCCGGGTCCTTAGCCAACACAGGGTGGGGTGGGGCAGGCTCAGCATCCTGCATGGGTGGGCAGCAGCCTGAACACCCCACCCCCCTCCTGAGAAGCTGGAGAGATGGGGCATGTCTCCACCACCTGGGGGAAACTGAGGCTTGAGGGGGTGGGCTCTGAGACTGAGGAAAAGTCTGACCTGGCCTCCCCACCTCTTCTTGGCATTGCCCGGCTGGGCCCTGGAGGGGGAGGCTCTTGTGCCCTCCATGCCCACCACCCACCCTTGCGCTCATCCCGGGCACCTGAGGAGGAACCATGCTCCCAGGTGCCCATGTGCTACAGATGCCCGGCCGGGGCCCACCCAGGACAGTGCAGCCCCCCACACTGCCCCCGGCGGCTGAGTCCTGCCTGGGGAGGAGGCGATGCCCCGCCTTACCTCCAGCCCGAATTTGTAGAAGAAGAAGTTGATGAAGTACTTGAGGCAGCTGAGCAGGTCCTGGTCCAGCCGCTGGCGGGTGCCGTCGGCACACACGGCCTGGGCGGGCAGCGCGGCCAGCTGATGCTGCCGGCGGTGGTGCTCCTGGCGCCGGTACACGATGGCCTCAAACACCAGCAGCAGCAGGATCTGCAGGTGGTTCTGGGAGGGGTGAACGCAGACAGTGGGTGCCGCCATGGCCCTGTCCCTACTGGCTCCGCCTCCATGTCGGCCCCGCCCCGTAGCTCTTCCATGTCCGCTCTGCCACTCACCGGCCCCACCCTTCATCGGCCCTGCCCCTAGCCGGCCCCGCCCGCTTAGCACTCCCAAGTCGGCCCTCTCCTCACGGGCCCCGCCCGGGTAGAACTCCCTTGTCAGCTCCTCCCCTCATCAACCCGCCCCTTGTCGGCCCCGCCCCATTAGCACTCCCATGTCAGCCCCGCCCCTCATTGGCCCCACCCCTCACTCCATGTCGGCCCCGCCCCGTTAGCACTCCCATATCAGCCCCACCCCTCGGCACCCCCGCCCCATGGCAGCCCCACCCCATGCTCCATCAGCACTCTCATCAGACACATGGCAGGTCAGTCCGGCCTCCCCCCAGCCTCGCCCCATGTCAGTCACACCTCATGTCGACCACGCCCCCGGCCCCACCCCTCACTTACCTGGATGTAACCCAAGTTGGGGTAGCCCTTCCGCACCCCAAACCAGTTGGCGGGGTCTACGGGCCCCCGATACAGCACGGACTGGCTGATTTCCGTGGCCAGCAGATTGGTGCTGTTGGGGAAAGGCTGGGGAGAGGGTCGGACATCAGCACTCAGCCCCAGCGGTGGGGACAGCCCCTGCCTCGAGCCCACCACAGCCACAGGACAGGGACAAGGGGGCTGCCAGCCTCGGAACTGCTGCCCTAGGGAGGGGCTGGGGGCATAGAGAGGTGTCCGAGGGGAAGGGACAGAGCCAAGGAAGCCCCGGGCAGCAGCTGCCCCAAGCGCTGTCCCTCCCCAGGCCTAGCTTGGGATCCTCTCTGCTGCAGGAGGGCTCCGGCCTTAGCTGAGTCAGAACAAGATGCCCTGGCATTGCGGAAGGGACCTCGATCCTCTGCAGACCAGGCCGATGGACAGCACTTCCAGGAAGCCCCCTGACTCTCAGGGCACAGGCCCTCCCCCGCCTCTGTATGCACACGCTGTGCTGAAGCAGTTGCCCCAAGGGGTAAGCTCACGAATGTGGCTGGCCTGGAGCTCCCCGCAGCCCCAGGCCACGTGGCCAGGCGGGTGTACCTGGGAGCAGTTGCTGGAGTACTCGTGGGGGTTGACGACCTTGAGCTGGTAGAGCATTCGGCACACGATGATGACACAGGTCCACACGGTGGACAGGCAGGAAGCCATGGGCCGGAAGCGCGGGTAGGGCAGGGCGAAGGCCCACAGCACCACCAGCAGGAGGTTCAGCACTGACACCTGCAGCAGGGCGGGGAGTGCCAGGCCAGGCCCAGGCGCCACCCACGGTCACCTCAGACTGGACCCAGAGGCCACCCACAACCGCCCCAGGCCAGGCCCCAGGGACCACAGAAGACTGCCCCAGGCTGGGCCAGGGACCACTCACAACCACCCCAGGCCAGGGTCCAGGGCCCACCCAGAATGGCCCCAGGCCAGGCTCCGGGGACCACCGACAACCACCCAGGCCAGACCCAGGGACCACTCACAGCTGCCCCAGACCTCCGGGGAGGCCACCCGGATGGGGAGCAGAGGCCTGAGCGGCAACCACTGCCAGCCACTCACCTCCTTGAGGGCCACCCACACGGTGTACAGGGCCACCAGCTTGAAGACGTGCAGCTCTAGCAGGCGCCGTGTGAACACCTGCACGCGTGCGAGCACATCCGAGAAGCTGGCTGCGAGATCCAGCAGTCGCTCAGCCACCAGGCCCCACTTGCTGGCTGCGCCTGCGGTGTGGATAATGAGCAGATGGGATCCCAGGCCCCCAGCACGCATGAGGCCCCAAGGGCTCTGAGGGGACTCACTGTCCCCTGCCGCCACACAGAGTGGACTGGGGAATCGGGGGCCCGGTGAGAGCCGCGTTGCCCACTCACCTTCGGGCACCTGTGTGGCCTGGTGGGGGCTGGCCGAGCTCCGCCCATCATCCCCGGGGCCGCCCTCCTCCTCCTCCTCCTCCTCCTGCTGCAGAAGTGGGGTCCCGCTGGCCACGTCCTGCCTGGGAGAGAGGCTCGAGGGGTCACCCGGCGCCTGCCATCCCCCACCGGTGGGCCCCGCCCCAGGCCCCTGAGCTGTCCGCGGCATTCCGTCCCGTGGTCCTTCACATCCGCACAGCGCCCCTGCCGCACCTGCGCGCCCAGCGAGGCCGGCGCCCGGGCGGGGGTACGAGCTCCAGGTCGGTGAGGCGCATGAAGGGCCGGTGGAAGTAGTGCAGCTGAAGGATACAGGCCAGCAGGAAGAAGCCAGGGACGAGGATGCTGGAGAAGAGCTCGGCCACGCTGAACTGCTCCAGGCCCAGGTCGGCCAGCCTGTGGGGGCGGAGGTCAGCACAGGGCCTCACACAGCCCCCTGCCTGGCACGGTCCTCATGGCCCACACGGCCCCGCATGGCCTCGCACGGTCCACACACCTGACATGGCTCAGATGGCCCCCACGGCCCCACACGGCCCCATGCCCGACAGGCCTCAGGGCCCACATGGCTCCTTGCAGCTCACGTGGCCCCAGGCCGCCCCATGCCTGAGAGCGTCACATGCTCCTCCGCCCAAGGACCCGCCCGACTCACTGCTCATTGGTGAAGCCTGTGAGGTTCCGCCAGTACGTGGGGAAGTCCTGGAACTGGAAGGTGTAGACGGCGATGAGCACCAGCATGGTGTAGGCCACCACCAGCCACCAGAACGCCTTGAGCAGCTTCCGCCACAGGCTGTAGTAGACCTGCAGGCCGGCGGGCACGGGTGAGGATGGGCACAGGGGGGAGGGGGGGGTGTGTGGTGAGGGGGAGGGGATGGGGCACGTGGGGAGGATGGGCATGGGGAGGACAGGCACGTGGGGGGGTGGAGCATGGCAGGAGGGCACAGGACATGCGGCAGGGGGTGGACAAGCATGTGGTGGGGGGGACGGGTTCAGTCGGGGCGATGGGGCACACAGTGGGGGCAGGGGCATTCCGCACACTGGGGGCCGGGCACACGGCAGGGGGTCCTGAGTGACCCAGGCCTGGCCCGCCCTGTCATGCACCTGGAAGAGGGTGAGGCAGAGCAGGAAGAGAAGCATGTACACAATCTTGTAGACGACCAGGCGGCCGGCGAAGCTGACCACGATGAACATGCCAGCGCACACGTAGATCCAGTATTTGGCGTGCAGGCCCTGCACCAGCTCTCCCAGGCTGCGCAGCAGTGTCCGCGTCTGCGTGGGCTCTGCAGGCCAGTGGGCAGGTGACAGTGTGGGCCTGGGCGGGTACTCCCCCCGCCGTCCCCTACTCCCACCCCCCCCGGCCCCACCCCCCACCTGCATCCACCACGGTGACCTCTGCGAGTGCAGCCGGCACCCGGGCCGTCCTCAGCAGCTTCTCCTTCACAAACTGGCGCAGCAGGAGCCAGAAGGTGAGCGTGTAGAGCAACTGGGGAGAGCAGATCACCTGTGTGTCCACACGCATGCACGCACAAGCTCACACACTTGGGCTCACGTTCACCAGCTAGGTCTGCACATATACACATACACTCACACGTGCACGTGCTGGTGCCCACACGTACACACATGCGTGTACACGCTCACCCCTGCACATGGGCTTACATGCACAGGCACACAAGGCTGTATGCACAGGCTCGTCTCATATGATGAGACACAGTGCACTGGCTCATAAACATGACGGACACGATGACACTGGCACACACCTGGCACAGCCAGTCACTGAGACCCAGGGCCATGCATGATGCGGACGGAGCCCACGTTAGATGGGCAGAGCCCACACTAACATGCGCAGTGGAGGGACAGAGGGATGACAGTGCCCACAGCAACACAAGGCTGTTCATTCATTCACTCAACAAACACTCATCCATCAGCTGCCTGGGCTGGTTCTGGGTGGGCCGACCAGACCCCAGGGTGACAATCAGATGTGGGCCCGGGCTCCTGGAGCCGCCCCCCTCCCCTGGCAAGCAGACACGGGACAGGATGGTGTGACCTTGCACTCACCATGGCGCCCAGATCCAGACAGGGGTAGCGCGTGTGCTCCAGGCCCAGCTGGCGCAGGCTGACGGGGCCCAGGACGGTGGGCAGCTCAGGCTGCAGGTCCATGGCCCACACATAGCGCAGGCAGCACAGTGCCAGGCCATAGAGCAGGATGCAGGGCGAGCACAGCATGGCCAGCTGGTGGCGGCTGCGCACCGTCCAGATGAGGCAGGCCCAGAGCAGCAGCACGAAGGTCAGCCAGCTGTGGTAGGTGATGCTCCACACCTGCAGGGGACGGGCATGGGCACGGGCACACCGGGTACGGGCACACATGAGCATGCAGGTGGCAGGGCCACTGGGACACACAGGGAGGGGCACGCACACACGGGCACAAAGGCTGCAGGGCACCTCCAGGCTTGCAGGAGAGAGAACACACCCCCAGCTGGCGCAGTGACATGGGGTGCAGAGGTATGCCACGGCTGTGGAGGGGCGACCCCCTCCCGACTCCCACAAGAGGCCCGGGGAGGCCGCTTACCATCATGGCAATGAGGGCACACACGTAGCTCTGGTCCATGATGAGGTGACCCAGGCCATGCAATGGGGATGGCTCCCTGGGTGCAGCCCGCCGGGAATGCACTGGGGGCAGAGGCAGAGGTGAGGCCCATGGGGAGATGCTTCCAGGTCCCTCTCCACCTGACTCTGCACTAGAATTTGGATGATGAACAAGAGCACAGCAGGATGGTCTGGTGCTTCAGGTGGGAGGGTGAAGGGGGTGAGGAGGGCTGAAGGGGGGAGACGGGCCCCACGGGCAGGCTGAGCAGACGGCCATGGTGGTGCGGGGCAGAAAACACAGTGGAACATGTTGTGTAACCTGGCTGGCCTCCAGGTCCTGACAGGACGCCAAGGCGGCACTGCCCCTTTCAGCTCTGCGCGCATTAAGACCCTCAGGGCACCCACCCCAAGCAGTGACCACATCTGCTTCATCCAGAAACAATTGCAAAATCGCAGCAAGAAAAAAAAAGCCCCCGAGATCCTCCCACAGGACACCGCCACCGCCATGCACAACCAGGCCAGCTCTGGCCAGCTGTCATGTCCTTGGAGGGGTCTCAGTCAGCCACACGGCTCACGACCACCCTGAGCAGGCCAGGTGGGGTGCAAACACGTGACTGCCTGGTGGCCACCAGGGGGCAGCACTGCCCCACAGTCCCTTGGGCTCCAGAAAGCCAGGGCACGCCCCGCCAGCATGTGCCCAGAGATCAGAGCATCCCCAGCTGTCCTTGGCACTCATGGACTCACGGGGCTGCTGCCGGGTGGGGCTCTGGCCAGTCAGGTCGTGCACGATACAGTTGTCGGCCTCCGCATCGGGTGTCGCGGGTGTGGGCGTCACGTGCTGCAGAGGACCCGCGGTCAGCCAGCCGGGGGATGGACAGCGGGTACCCCCGCCCACACCCATCTCCTCACCTGGGTGGCCTCCCCGTCCCGGGGCCATGGGTCCAGCTCAGCCAGCTCCAGCTCTCGCTCCTCGTCCTCCCTGGCCGCTGCCTCCTTCTGCTGTGGAGACCAGCGCCATAAGCCCAGCCCAGTCTCCCAGCCCAGCCCCTTGAGGGGCTGGCGGCTGTGCTCACCTGGTCGCAGGGGCGGCGCCCGGGGAGCTTCAGGAGTGAGGTCACCACGTAGTAGAGCAAGAGCAGGACGCCGGGGCTCACGTACACGGGCCAGTCGTGGCTGGTATTGAGGGTCAGCACATGGGGACTGGAGCAGTTGGGGGGGCTCACGAAGTCCTTGAGGCCAAGTGCCCTGCCAAGGAGGCCTGTCACCACCCGCCTGCCTCACAGCCAGCGGGCCACGGGGCGCTGACGCGGATGCAGCCAGGAGGGCAGGCGGGCAAAAGGAGGGGCAGGAGGAAGCCCTCACCTGGCCCAGATGCCCGCGGGTGGGAGCACAGCCTGGGCAAAGGGCGTCTGGTAGCAGTAGAGGCAGATGAGGTGTCCGGCGCCGAAGCAGCCCACCATGATGCAGAGGCCGCTGAAGCCCCGGGGGCTGATGGGAAAGTGGCAGGCCCACCAGGTGCAGACGGCCAGGAAGGCCAGCAGGTAGACGCTGGAGAGGGCCGAGGGGTGGGCGATGCCTGTTGGACAGAGGTGTGCGGGGTCGTGCCTGGCCGGCCGTGACCTGCCATCTTCGGGGTGTCAGGGAGCTTCCCCCCCAATGCGACCACCGGCGCTGGGACCCTGCCCCCTGCCTCAGGGTGTACCTGCCAGCGCAAGTAGTGTAATGGCCAGGGCCCGCCCAGCGGCCACCAGCAGCCAGTGGGCCGTGACCCGGAACCGGGCAGCTAACCGCGACCTCCGCGTAGGGGCTGGGGCAGGGGCTCCCTGAGGCCCTGCCTGGGGGCTGGCATCCGCATGCCTCCTGTCATCATCCTGCAAAGGTCACAGGCAGGAGCAAGGTCAGGTGTGCACACAGAGGCTGCTGCCCCAGGCCATGCTGCCCAGCTGTACACACGTAGGAGGCCACACCACCGCAGGCCTTCGAGGGCCACAGGCTTGCCCACCCGAGCTGTCCTGAAGGCCTCCTGCCCCCTTCCTGCCTCGAGCTCAGGCCCCCCACCCCGGCCAAGACCAGGGTCTTCCAAGCCCTGGCACATGAGGACCCTCTCCGGTGTCAGTTGGCCACGACTGTGAGAACACCTCATGCATCTCCTCCTCACCTCGCAGGGGGACCACAAGGCCCTAGTGACAGACGACAGACCCCATGGGCCCGCATTGGTCCCTGAAGCCCCTGCCCAGCATGGCTTGGCTTCTGAGAAGGGCTTTTCAGGAAGAAGGAAAGTAGCCCCCCAGGCATGCACACCCCTTGTGCACCGTACTTCACAGTTTGGAGTGCCTGATCCCGCGAGGCTGGAGACATCCAGAAGGGATGGGTAAACTCACCAGAATCAGAGAGCCAGGGAGCCGTGGGGCTCATTTGTCCCTGATAGGGTCCCCAGAGAATGAGGGGACCTAAGGGACACGGTCAGGCTCTCCAGCGTGCCCCTGCCAGTCCATCAGGTCGGGTACCCCGTCTCTATGGGGAGCCAGCGGTGCTGGGAGGTGGCAGTGCCTCTGCCCTCCTGGTCCTCAGAGGGGTGTAGGTGGCAGTTGCCTGGGGGAAGAACGCCCCACCAGGGGCTGCAGACCGGCGGGTCTTTTTCCTGGCCCTGACCAGAGGCTTCCCAGAACAGAGCCGCTTCCCAGCATGGGACAGCCAGGGTGTGGTGGAAAGAACAAACTGTCATCAGAGCCCACCACTGGCAGCCTCACGACCCATCTGTGAGGTGGACTCTGTGGCTGGGCCTTCCTGGCGGCTGAGCATGGGCTCTGGATCCAGACGGCCGGGCCCTTCCAGCTCTGAGGCTGCCCACTGTGCAGCCTTAGGCGAGTCACTGAACATCTCTGAGCCTGGTCCAGCTCTCAAGTGGGGCTGCGCACAGGACAGGAAAGACACACCAGACAGGTGCTGCCCTTGTGGGCTAATGACCCAAGCCGAGCGTAGGAGACGGAAGGACCAGGAATGGGGATATCAGGAGGGGCTGCCCCCAAGCCCACCCCTCCCTAACAGCTGGAGACCACTAGCAGCTGGAGGAGCAAGGCTGGGTCAGAACATGAGGCCTGGACGGGGCGGGTGAGGGAAAGGAGGGTGGCGGGGAGGCCCAGCCTGGGCGGGGGAGGAAGGCCTCCTGCCCCCTTCCTGCCTTGAGCTCAGGCCCCCCACCCCGGCCAAGACCAGGGTCTTCCAAGCCCTGGCACATGAGGACCCTCTCCGGTGTCAGTTGGCCATGACTGTGAGAACACGCCACCCACAGCCTGGCCCCGACCCTGGGAAACCTCTGGGAAGGGCCGTGAGAAGCCAGCAGTCTGGGGTGGAAAGAACAGAGGCAGCTGCTGGAGGAGGACAGGTGTGAGCCGCCCCTCCCTGCCCGGCTCTGTGTGCCTCGGAGCGCAGGGGCAGCTTCCATGAGACCCCACGACTGCCCACGGCACCCAACCCCCCAGGCTGGCCTGCATGCGTTCCCAGGCATGTCGCCATGTGTGAGAGCAAGGGTGGCTCCATGGGCATGTGCGCACCGGCCCTGGCAGGCTGTGTCATGCGCACAACCGAATTCGGGGCTCCCGGCTCTGGGCATCAGCACTGTGCCCCGTGGGTGTCCCACCTGCCTCACTCAGTCCGTCCACACCAGCCACTTGGGGCCCAGAGGACAGCTCGGGCTCCTGCCTCCCAGGAGGAAGATGGCCTGACCCGGGGTCTGTTGGGAGCCCCTGTCCTCTGGAGCAGGTGAGCGTGGGATGTAGGGGCTCCAGGAAACCCATGCCCTTGCGCCCCCATGGGCATGGAGGGGCTGGCGGGGGATGGGGACGAGGTCCTCTGAGGATGGGGGGGCGGCTCCAGCCCTGCCTAGACCCCTACAATGCTCAAAAAAGCCGCCTGAGTCCAGGCTGCATGACCATCTCTGAAGTGGGGGTGCCAGCCCTGCCTGTGGATGGGGCGGGGACAGGGACAGCTGCCGGTCAGCTCAACTGCCCCACCCTGGCCTGCTGTGTGGCTCTGGGGAGCCCTTCTCTCTGCCCCCCCCAAAAGCCGAGGCCCACATCTGACAGACAGACACTGGGGCAGGGGTGGGTGGGAGCAGCCTGTGTCCCTGGCGTCTCCGGACCAGGACGTCTGCAGGGTCACAAATCCCACCTGAGCTGGGGGACCAGGCCCTGCCCGGCAAGAACAGGGCTGGGGTGGGTGGGAGGCATGGGCCCCACACGGGTAGGTGGGTGTCCAGCACTCAGCAGGCGGATGTCACAGGCACAGCTCATGCCCTGAGAAGCCCTTCCGAGACCCCAGGGCCGAGCAACCCGCACCTCATGGCTGCCGAGCGCCACCTACCTCACCCTCCCAGCAGAGCCTCTGACTTGGGGCCCTGGCTCCCAGAGGCCCGAGGGTCCTGGCTGGGGCTCTGGTCCCACAGCCCCCTGCTTTCCTGTAAAACACAGGACCCCACTGCAGCCACTGTGGGTCACTGCCATGATGTGGTCCAAGAATCCCCCAGGACCCTTTTTTGGGGGTTGGACAGGGCTTCATTCCATCACCCAGGCTGGAGGGCAGTGGCACTTTCACAGCTCACTGCAACCTTGACCTCCTGAGTTCAGGGGATCCCTCTGCTTCAGCCTCCTGGGTAACTGGGACTACAGACACACAACACCACACCTGGCTAATTTGTTTCTATTTGTAGAGACAAGGTCTCACTGTGTTGCACAGGCTGGTCTCGAACTCTTGGCCTCAAGCAATCCTCCTGCCTCCGCCTCCCAAAGTGCTGGGATTATGGGTGTGAGCCACCACACCCAGTCCCAGTAACCATTTCTAAGAGCACAGACACCGTCCCGGGGCCTGTGGATGCTTCTGACCAGAGATGGAGTCCTGGTGGGGCAGGTCCTAGATGGACATGACCTCACACCAGAGCCTGGAGATGGAGCCCAGACTTGCCCTCTTTGTAACGAGCACATTCTCATAACTAAAAAGTCCAGCCTTGTCTGAGACAGTAAAGCAGTCCTCCAGGTGGCTGGGACCACAGCTCTGAAGTGACTCCCTCACGGGTAACCCAGCCTCCTGTAGCTCCTCACCGGTTCCTGGGTGTGCGAGCTCGGCCGGGCTTTCCGCACGAGGCGCCCACAGACGCCAAGGCAGACAGAGGAGACCACCAGGATGCCCAGGTCAGGGGCCACCAGCCGGATAGCGTTGGGGATGTCCCTCAGGTCCAGCCTGCAGAAGGCCGGAGAGGCCGTGGTCAGATCCAAGAGCGGGTGCGGGAAGTGGCGTGGATGGGCTTTGGAGGACCCCGGGCGCCCGGTGGGCAACTCCAAGGCCTCCCTGGGTCTTCCTCGGGCCCAAAGTCCCTGAGGGAGGCCTGTGGGGGTCTTACCTGGTGACCCCTATGTGTCGGGAGAGGGTCTCCCAGAGTCTGCCTGCAAAGAAAGGCACAAGGAACCTAGTCAGGTGGGAGCACTGGATGGCAGGGAATCCACGGCACAAATCACAGGACCCCTGTGCCTTTGGGGCACCTGTCTGGTCTCAAACACTTAAAAATGCTGCCTTTACCAATTGGGAAACTGAGGCCCAGCCAGGGAAACTCAAGCCAACCGGAGGCCCCACTGGCCCCAAGCTGCAGAACGGGAATTCTGGGCCAAGGCCCAGACTGGGCCGAGATCTCAGAATCCACAGTCCAGACTGGGTGCAGCGGCTCAGCCTGTAAGCCTAGCACTCTGGGAGGCTGAGGAGGGAGGGTTGCTTGAGATCAGGAGTTTGATACCAGCCTGGGCAGCATAAAAAGACCCTGTCTCTAAAAATCTGTAGCCCAGGTTCCCTGGGTCAGAGGTGGGCAGCCCAGGTTGGTCTCAGGGCTGCACTGCCTGGGTGCCTGCTGGGCCTCTGACTTCTATCCTGGCTTCTGTCTTATCTAAGCAGGAGAACTGTCATCACAGAATGAAGATGGAGGTGTGGCGTGGTACCCTGCCTGCCGTGTGGCCATGTGGTGTCCGCAGCTGTAGGACTCAGTCAGGGCTCCCAGTCTGAGGTCTGGGTATTGTATCTATCCTGGTTTTTTGTTTTAAAGACAAGATCTTGCTCTATTTCCCAGGCTGGACGGTGGTGCCATCAAGGCTCACTGCAGCCTCGAACTCCTAAACTTAGGCAATCCTCCCACCTCAGCCTCCCAAGTAGCTGGGAGGCGTGCGCCAACACACCCAGCAAATTTTTAATTTTTTTGTAGAGACGAGGTCTCACTATGTGGTCTGGGCTGGTCTCAATCTCCTGGGAGGCCATCCTCCCGCCTTGGCGTCCCAAAGTGCTGGGATTACAGCTGTGAGCCACCACGCCCAAGCTATCAATCCCAGAGTTGGGAAGTCAGGGCCCACCTGCCAGTACTGTCCAGAGGGCACAGGAAGTAGTAGAGGGGCACCAAGGGTCACCTGGGGCAGCCAGGAAAGGAGAGGAACAAGCTGGCAGAGGGAGGGCCCCAGGGAAGATCTGGATGGAGCCGTGAACGGGCTTTGCTCGGCCAGCCCTTCAACTGGGCCACGTGGGCCTGACGTACATCATGGCCAGGCACTGAGGGGCACAGCCCAGGCGAGGCTGGATGCCAGTAAAACCGAGCTCAGCCCCCGCGAAGACCCGAGGCTGTGGCAGGGCTATGGAGGCCCCACTTGAGTCCAGCTGAGGAAGCCTGCTGGGGTCTCCCGATCCACCCCTGGCTGGCCCTCAGTCCCTGGTGACTCACAGTTGGGTCCCAGGAGCTGGTTCAGGTGGGGCACGGTGTGCAGGCATGTCTGGAAGGTGAGGTGGGCCACCAGGAAGAGGAGGCTGAGGGACAGTAGCACTCGGAGAAGGCAGCCCGTGTGGCCTGCGGGCAGAGGGGGCAGGTGAGACCAGAACGTGGTCTGGCCATGCCAGGGGCACCCCCAGACAACAGCCCCCGCCAGGCCACACCCAGCATGACATGGGAGCCCAAGGGTGCCCCCACACCTTCGAGAGCCACCTCCACATGGGGCCCGCCCCGTTCCTGGATGTTAGAAGTCCTCGGACGCCTAGCCCTGTGGGGTGGGTACTGTCATGACCCATACACAGATAAGGAAACAGGTGCAGGGGTCGGCAGGGCATGTGGGTCTGTCATGACCTGACCCATCCAGGGTCACAGGTGAGGGGTTGGCAGGGCATGTGGGTCTGTGCCCCCTGCTCTCTCCAGGCTGCATGACCTGAGGAGCTGGGGCCCTTCTTGCAACAGGGTTCGAAGCCAGGGTGGCCAATGCTGCCACCACACCTGGCCCTCCCGGCCTGGGGCTCAGGCCCGGCCCCCGTCTGTTCTGTCGCTATCTGGGGACAAGTGGGTGTTTGAGGAATGGACTCTGAATCGACCTCAACACTGGACGCGCCTCCTGGGGGGGACACGAGCACTGAGGCAAAGGCACTGCCCTCCAGACTCCTGCTCCCATCTGGCACCCCCATGGCACTTTAGCTCAGAGGGTGTGAGGGACCCTGGGCCACCCAGTGAGGGACCCCCGGCCCCGACCCTCTAACCTGCAGCAGGTGAGCAGGAGGGAAGGCAGGAAGGAGGAACGGAAACCTGAGGGACATGGAGTCTGCCACCAGCAGGGCTGTGAGGGCTCGGGGGACAGGCTCTTGCAGGTCAGCCCCTCCACCCCCTGCCTGGAGCCCTGTAGCTGCCTTGAATGACGGGGGGCATGGCCGGTACCCACCAGAGGCATAGACACAAGGCCCCACCACCCTGTCCCCTCAGGCACCGTCACCACCCGTTGCGCTCTGACCAATGGGCTCATCCTGGCCAGGGTACCCATCCCCCGCAAGCAGGGTGGCTTCACTGGGAGGGTGGAGTCGGGGCCTGGACAGGGTCAGAGCAGCTTCCTGGGAGGGGGCTGCTGGGGGGAGGGAGCACTTAACGGGGGAGCCTGAGCAGAAGAACGGCCCGCAAAGGCCCCATGGGAAGGAGGTCTGCTGGACCAGACACTGTGGGTCACAGTGGGGGCTTCAGGCAAGGCTGAGCCTCACCCACCCCAGCTACCGGGAGGCCTGAGCGGGGCAGAAATCATCAGAAGGGCGGCTCAGCAGTGGGGACACAGGCGGGCAGCACCGGGAAGGCCATCTCTGCTGGAGAGCCTTCCCTCAGGCCTCCCGGTAGGGTGAACCCCTTCATCCATGGGTCATGACCCTCCCTCTCATGGATGAGGAAACTGAGGCTTGAGCTGGCCTGAGGTGAGATGCTGGAGAGGTCTTGCCACTGTCCAGACCCCTCCCCGGGTCCCAGACCTCCCCAGGACCTAGAACCCTCTCCCCTGGGTCCCAGACTCCCACTCTCTGAAGACTAGACCCCTCACAGGGTTCAAAACTCCCTCCCCAGGATCCAGACACCCCCAGGGCCCCAGGCCACCCTCCCCAGGGCCCAGGACACAGGCCCTCCTCCCAGCGTCCCAGATTCCCCCTCCCGGGGGCCCAGATCCCCTTCCTGGGGCCCTGAAACCAGCTTGCTCTCATCGGCCTCTATAAGCCCCAAATGCAAAGCTATGAAGCCAGGGTGAGCAGGACGGAGACTAGGATCTCCGTGGGGACCCCACAGCTGAGCTGAGTAGACACCAGTGGGGTCTCATGCCACACTCCAGCACCATCCGGGCAGCTCCCTCCCCCCAACAGGCTGTGCCAGCTCCCACCATCCTCTGTCCTGGGGAAGGGAGTGAGAGGAGGCTTGAGCCAGGGCCCCGCCCAGCCCCCGCCCAGCCCTGGTCATCGGCCACCCATCAGCCTTTGTTCCTGGACCACTGTCTGGCCCCAGCCCCATGCACTGGCGGTGTAGTGAGTCCATGGAGATGGGCTGTCCTGCCTCTCCTGCAGGTGGGGCAAGTGTCCCCATCAGTCCACAGCAAGGAGGATTCAGCCCAGCCCACCCACTCCAGGGCTGCAGGACTCAGGGCTCTCAGGGGGTCAGGAAGCGGGTAGAGGCCCGGGGCTGCCTTGAGGGAGGCGAGGCCACAGGAAGGTGGTCCACATGGTTCGGCTCTGACCTGGGGCTGGAGCCTGCAGTGGGGGGAGGCCACAGGAGGGAGGTCCACAGGCTCAGTCTGATCTGGGACTGGAGCCTGCAGAGCCTTGGGGTGCCCCACCCGCAGCCAGGCCCCAACTCCATTTCCTCTTCCCCCTGCTTCACACACCTCCACCCTCCCCCTCCACCCTTCAGCCTGGAGGATCCTTCTCCTGGCCTTCCCCCTGCTGACGCTGCCCCTCTTCCTCCAGCCGGCCTGGTCCTGATGGTCCCGCCAGAACTTCCAGTCCAGACGAGCCGTGAGCAGACATCACCCTTCTGACTCAGTGGGCGAGGAATGAGCCTGACTGTGGGGTGTGTGAGGACCCTGAGTGTGTCTTGTGTGGTGTGGGGACCCAAGTGTGACCCCTGGGGTGTGGGGTCCCCAGTCTGATCCCTTGGGTGTGGGACCCCAAGTCTGACTTGTGGTACATGTCTGACCAGCCAAGGACCCTGGCCGTCAACTGCAGGCCACACACACTAAACAGGGTCCAGAAAAGAGGGCAGACAGGGTCGGAGTGGGCAACTCAGCAGCCTGAGCGATGAGGCCCACCCAGGGCTGGGGAGGGGCTGAGAGGTCTGAGAGGATCGGGAGGCTTCCAAGGCTGGATCAGCGCTGAGCTGGGAGGGAGCACAGGAGGGGGCTTTTGAGGCAGAGCCCAGAGTCTGGCAGGGTAGGGGGGCCAGTGAGGCCGGGACAGCAGGGCCTCTTGCAGGTTCCATGGTGTCAGGGGAAGAGGCGGTGGTATCTTTCCTCAGAGTAGGGGCAGCCTCAGAGGTGGGTTTTGTCCTAAGGCAGGGAGGGGCTTCTTCAATCCCCTAAGTGACAAGCAGGTCTGTGGGAGCCCATGCCCATGGTCTACCTGCAGCCCTACCCAGGGGACGGGGGCCCGCACCCCAGCCTCTGCCCCCAGCCGCCCCCATGACTCTCCTCCCTGCCTGGTCAGCTCCACCCCCTGCCCCCGAGGGTCCAGCCGCCTACGTGGGGATGGGGCCTGAGCAGCGTCAGACCTTCCACTGGGGCTGCGCCAGGACCGGCAGCTGCCCAAGTCATAAACCCGGGTGCTCGGCCTGGCCAGCTTCACATTTTCCTCTCTCCGACCCAGAAATCCAGGCAGCGTCCCTGTCCCCGAAGGGCCTCTGAGGCCGGGGGCACAGATGGAAGGTGAGGCAGGGGGATCCTCCCTCCCTCTCCAAGCCTTCCCACCCTAGCTTCTCCCTCGGCCTGGCTGGGCCCTGCCTCTCCTGCTCTGATTAGAGGTGTTTCCAACCACGCCCGGGATATGAAATATCTACAGAAAGGCAGCTCTCTGCCGAGGGCCTGGGAACAGACAGACTGGCCTGCGGAGGGTCTCTGGGTGGCTCTGGGAGGGGAGGCACTGCCCAGCCCTAGCTGTGAACCCTGGCTTCAGGGCCCTGGAGGCTCCCAGTTCTCTGCCACATGGGCCCCACCCAGAATGCCTCTTTTTGCTCTCTGCACCCCTGGATTGTCGGGGCTCCAGGACCAGTGCGCCCTGAGTCAGGAGAGACCCACAGGCCAGAAGCACCATCGCCAGGCCAGAGTGCGGCCTCCCTCCAGGCCCGCAAGATGTCCATGTCCTAATTTCTGGCCCCTGTGAACACCAGCCCTCATGGGGGAGCAGAGGCAGCAGGCAGAATCAGGGTGCTGCCCAGCCAGGCTGGAGGCGGGAGATGCCCATCACCCGAGTGGGCAGGATGCAGCCATAGGGTGACTCTAAGGGCAGAGGGAGGCAGGTGTGATAGGGAAGACCCAGCCGGCCTCACTAACTCTGAAGAAGCAAAGAGGACACACACAGGTCAAGGAGCATGGTGCCGCAAGCAGCTAGAAAAGATGCCACCTGGAAACCATGGCCCATGACACCTGACCTCAGCCTGGGAGCCCTGCAGCCACACCTAGCTCCGGGGCATGTGTGTTGTTTGAAACTGCTCGACGGGTGTCATGGTAGCAGCAGAAGCCTCAACTGTGTGGAGAAATATGGCCCTGACTAGGCAGTGACAGTGTGGTGACACATTGAGAAGGGACCTCGAGACACAGATCTCCGGGAAGACCTGCTGATAACAGCAGGAGCTGTAAGAGCCACAACACTCATGCCGTCAGCTCACCATAAACAGGCAGGTACGGTTCCTTGCTGGCTGCTCGGTAAACAGGGAGCAGTTGACTACTATTTTTTTGTTTTTCCTGAGTTTTAGTCTCACTCTCTCACTCTGCCACCCAGGCTGGAGCGCAGTGGCACACTCACAACCACTGCAGCCTTGACCTACTAGGCTCAGGCGATCCTTCTGCCTCAGCCTTCCAAGTAGCTGGAACCACAGGTGCGTACCACCGCGCCCAGCTAATTTTTGTATTTATTGTGGAGACAAGGTCTCGCCAAGTTGCCCAGGCTGGTCTCAAACCACTGGGCTCAGGCAATCCTCTTGCCTCCGCCTCTCAAAGTGCTGGGATGACAGGTGTGAGCTACTGCACCCGGCTAGTTATTTACTAATAACCTTTACTGTTGATAGACCCTATCTTTATGTTATTTTATTTTAAAGGTATGGGGTCCAAGTCAGGATTAGGTGCATAGTGGTCCACCTACAGGAGGTCCTCTCTCTGCCTGATATAGGATCAGGTACCCTTGGTGATGTTACGTGCCCCCCTCCCCTTAACCGTATCTTAAAGAAACGAAACACCACCATCAACCAGCCACTCCACGAACCTCTGGAAATTTCCTTTTGCTGACTCCTGCCCAAGACAATTCCTGGCCCACTAACCCCAGTCCCTGCCTCTCTGCAGGCGGCAGACGCTCTCTCAAGATCCGCCCTGCCCTTCAAAGGTACCATCCCTTTAATAAATCAACCTTTCTAAATTCTTGACTGTCTTGGTGAATTCTCACCAACCTGTGACTTCAGCCATGCCTAGCCCGCAGTACATACACGGCAGTCTGCACGCCAGGCCTCACGAAGGCAGGCTGGCAGTGTCCAGCACCTCTCAGGAGGGCAGGGCACATGGGCACCCACATCCCTAGACAGGTCCTGACTGGGTCGTCTTGGCTGTTGTCATGCCCTTCCCTGCAGAGGGAGGGTCTCCCACCATGGACACTTGCCCACCCTGAGGACAGTCCGAGCAGCTGACCCTTCACCTCCAAAGCCGACAGCTGAAACCCTTGCCCCGTGGGGACTGAGCAGCCCTGGGCACGGGCTCCGAGAGCTCAAGGACCTGCTTTCCCTGAGAAGCAGGCATGGAAACAGACACAGCATATCGAGCTGTGATGAGGCCGGAAGGAAGGGTCCTCTCAGGAAGGCCCTGCCCCCGGCCGCAATCACCCCAGTGGCCCGGGCTACAGGCCTGTGATCCCCCACATGTGGGGCTCTGCCAGTACCCACCTGCCCCACGCTACACGGGGACCCTGAGACCAGGCAGAGGCTGCTCCGTTCCCGTCCTCCCCAACGAGTCCACGAACCGGCACGGCATGGCCACACGGTCCAGGCCCTCCCGTGAACACAGTCCACATTCTCACATCCCTCTGTGACCTGCACGCTCCCTGCCTAACACTTGAGGCTGCCGGGCAGGTGCGTGCAGCCCTGGCACCATCACGTGTCACACACATGCATGACACAGGCATCCACATGCATGTGGGGGCACTGAGGCCGCGACCAAGTTCCCTACCCTGCTTTTCTCCTTTTGAAACTGTCATTCTCTCAGCCAGCACGCGGTCTGGGAGCTCAGACCCAGGCAGGGGCACAGCAACCCAGTGCCTGTCACCCACACTCCCCGAGATGGCGCCGGAGCTGTGCCCAGCTCCCAACTGGGTAAACTGAGATTGCAGAGTACAGAGGGGAACACCAACGGGGCCCACCTCCCAGGGGGACAGTGGGGAAATCCACATGGTGGCTAGGCTTTACGAGGCAGGGGGTATAGTATGGACGGCACTAGGGTGCATGGGGTAGTGTCAGGGGGCTGGCAAGGAGATGAGGCCAGGCTACAGCGCAGGGACCCAAGTCTCCTGGGGGCACCGGGCCTGCTCGCTCCCTCTGGCTTTCCAAGGGACACTTGGGGACGGGCATGGAGTCCACCCCCGTGTCCCCCTCCAGTACCATCCACATCCCTGCAATGACAGTCAGACAGGATTCTGAGCACAGCTGCAGGATTACAGAGAGCTGGAGACGCTGGACCCTCACCTCGCCTGGCTGTTGAGTCCGAGGACAGCGCATCGCCGGCCGGGTTTCTGCCCCATGCCCGACACCCCCAACCTGGGCTCGCGGGCTGGGTGCCTAGCCAACCCCCATCTTACCTTGGAGGCTGTGTTGGGTGGGGCCCGGGAACCAGGGCAGCAGCAGCAGGAACAGCAGGTAGACCAGCGACAGCGCGTTGAAGCGGAGCAGACAGGCTGTGGGGGAGACAGGCGTTACTCATGTGGCCAGCGGGGACAGCGGCCTCCCACCGACAGCACAGCCCCAACCCCCCAGACAGTCAGCCTCGCCTCAGGACAGCATGTCCCCAGGACCTGAGACCATGGACACGCATCGCGGGTGTCCTCACATCCCTTATAAGCTGTGTGCTCTCTGCTGACACTTGAAACTGCTGGGCAGGTGTGTGCAGCCCTAGCACTATCACGTGTCACACACACACGACACAGGCATCCACACACATGTGGGGGTGCTGAGGCGGAGACCGAGTTTTCTGCCCTGCTTTTGCCCTTTTGAATTTGTCATTCTTTCAGCCAGCACACGGTCTGGGAGCTCAGACCCAGGCATGGGCACAGCAAGCCAGTGCCCGCCACCCACATGCCCCAAGTGCCTGTGTCCTCCCGAGTGACGCCCGCCTAGCCCCTTCTGATTCATCCTCTGTGACTGCACCGTGCCTCCCCCAGAAGGTCTTGTGAATGGAATCACACAGCGTGGCCTGGCTTCTCACCCTCAGTCCTGGAGCCCCCCAGGTCCCTCTGCACCTCACATAACTGAAGCCCTGGAGCTGACCCGCATGGTCTGTGACCGGCCCAGGCCACAGCAACTCTCGGCCATCCCACCTGGATAGCTGGTCCGAAGCCTGGACCGTGGGCAGCCTCCTCCAAGAGCCCCACAGCCCCATGCCTGCTCTCTACCTGCAGACCCCCAAGCGCAAGGCTGTAGGCCCAGCAGCCACTGTGACGACTGAGGTGGAAACTAACCAGTCTGTTCCAGACTCCAGGAACAGGCAGCCCTGGGGAGGACATGACAGCCAGGAGGACCTTTTTGCTGGAAATTCGCCACCGACTGGGCACCATGGTTCACACATGTCATCCCAGCACTTTGGGAGGCAGAGGTGAGAGGATTGCCTGAGCCCAGGGGTTTAAGACCAGCCTGGGCAACTTGGCCAGACCTCATCTCTACAATAAATCAGCTGGGCATGGGGGCATGGGCCTGCAGTTACAACTACTTGGAAGGATGAGGTGGAAGGATCTCCTGAGGCCATCAGGTTGAGGCTACAGTGATCGTAAGCATGCCACTGCCCTCCAGTCTGGACAACAGAGGGAGACTCTGACTCAAAAAAAAAAAAAAAAATTCACCACCAGGTCATCTTTCAGGAACAGGAGGGCTGTAATGCAGAACCAGTCCCGGGGAGACACGCTAGGCACCACACTTGTTTGTGGGAGCATCTCCTGGGGGCTTCTCGCCCCTTGCCAATCTGCCCAGACAGCAGCCACCTGTGGGCTGTGATGGGCCTGCCCAGGGCTTCCGGCTGCCCTAGTCACAGCTGCACCTCCAGGGCCTTCCAGGGCAGGTGGCAACAGTGGCTGCAAAGGAGTGGCACCACGCCAAGACCAGGGGAGGGCCAAACTGAGGCTCACGGTGCCCTGTACTCCACCGGGCCCAGATTAGAGTCCACTCACTGCCCCCACCCTGGGAGGCTGAGGAAGGAGGACACAGTGCAGCTCAGACCCCATCCAAGCGAGAACCCTGGCTGTGGATCCCCCCCGTGGCCCAGGGTGTAGCTGAGGGCGTGCCCCACGGTCTGGCTTCCCGCCCAGGAGGCCGTGCCACTGCCGCCTGTCCCATCCTCAGTTCCACAGGAGCCCCTGGGACATCTAATGGAGGGAAGCACAGCCCGGCTCTTGCCTCTATGACCCCTTCAATGTCCCCAGGACCCAAGTCTCGCTCTAAACCAGGAGCTCAGAAAACCCAGAGCAGGTGAGAGGGGACGGGCGGGATGCCCACGTGCTCCACAGATGACACTGCCCACCCCATGTGGGAGGCCTGACCCGTGGCCTCACAGGGCTTCCCAGCCTCAGTCTCCAATCTATATGATGGGCTGAGGCCCCACCTGAAGGGGTCAGCAGGAGGGTCACACAGAAGCATGGGGTGAGGCCAGGGACATGACGAAGGGTGAGCAGCGGGGCCCCTTCCCACCCAATCACCCACCCACAGTGAGCTTCCAACCACCCCAGGAATGGAGACGCAGAAGTGTCACAGACTGGCAGAAATATAGGTAGAGGCAGGCTGGGCTCAACCTGTAAAGGAGAGTCCTGGACTCTGGGCGCTGCCTATCTCCCTGGCTGCCCCAGGGACCCTCCCAAAAATTAAGACAGCCTCCTCCTTCCGTAAATACACCAGCTCCCGCAGGTGGCTCAACTCTTCAAATCTGAAGTTTTTTGACAATTACACAATTTTCATAAAGAAAAATCAATGTGATCCGGCCCAAAGGCAGGAGGGAACACATGGCAAAGGCTTCTAACAGTTCCTCTTCTCTGCCAGAGCTACACTTTTCCACAGGATCCCGCTTCTCTTGAGTGCTGGTTCCAGCCCTGTCCCCACAGAAGGCTGTACTTCCCCCCTGGGCCAGCCCAGAGACACCAGCTGTCTCCAGTTGGGTGACAGCCATCTGTCTTTCCATCTATCTATCTATCCATCCATCCATCTATCTGTCCATCCATCCCTATCCTTCCATCCAGCCATCTGTCTTTCCATCTATCCACCCATCCACCCCTCCATCCACTCATCCTCTCTTCATCCACTCACCTGTCCATCTGTCCATTCACATCTGCATCCATCCATCCAGCCATCTGTCCCTCCATCCATTCATCGGTCCCTCCCTCCCTTCATCTGTCCAGGTGCTCTTCTCTGAGTACCTACCCTGCCGGTCCCTGCTCCGAGGAGCTTGTGGTCTGACCTGCCAGTGACATCAGACGCTGAGCAAGCCCGAGTGCCCCAGGGATGGGGTGATAGGACTCCAACATGGCACAGGCACCAGGGCCGGTTTCTGAAGGCAGAACCAGATCCTGGGGAGCAGGAGCAGGAGGGTCTCCCTGCAGCCTGCCTGGTTCAGACCCGGAGGCTGTGGGGTAGGCCATGCCGTCGGGGAGGATGGCTCAGGTCCGGATGGACAGTGGCGGCAGATGCACAACAACATGGATGTACTTGGTGCCGCTGAACTGTGCCCTTAAACATGGCTGACGTGGCCAACATCAAAGCTGTGGATTTTCGGGAATAGGAAGACCCAGCCCTGACATCTGTGAGGGGTTTCGGAAGCCAGAGCTGGGGCTGTCGGAGCCATGGGGGCCCGAGCCTGGGGCAGACGGGGTGGGGAGGCAAGGGCCGGCCAGCTGGGAATAGGGTGCTCCTGTCTACTCAAGCCCTGACTGAGCAGGAGGAGAGAGCTCCAAGACACAAACCAGAGACATGGCGAATCAGAGGGAGGAGGCCAGAAGGGTGTGGAGGCCCCAGGCCAGCTGGATGGACACAGCAGGCGTGGCAGGTGCAGCCCCCACCTGGGAGAGCCTGCCAGAGACCCCAGATCTACCAGGGGCCATCAACCCTACAGGACCTCGGGGTGAGCAGCAACACCCCTAGAGCCCATTTGTTCATTCATTTATTCATCCGTTCGTTCATTCATTCCGTACACAGCTGGCCCCACCAGGCAGCAGGCATGTTCTAGGCTTAAGGGACACAGTGGACAGTGGGACAGACAGGTAATTCAGGCCCTGGCGGGAATACTCTCCACTGACACAGACAGGGAAACTGAGGCAAGGGGGTGGAGCCCTGCCTGACCCAAGCCTGCCTGTGCAACACAGCATGCCAGCTCACCTGGAAGCTAGCCACAAGTCAGGCTGGCCCCGACTGGGTCTCCTGGGATCCACCTTCTGCCGTCAGCCCTGCCAGAAGCTGGCACAGGCCAGTGGGCACATCTGGACAGCCCCAGATGGTGAACAGGGGCGGCCTGGTAGGCGGATGAGGTGGGGACTTGGGGTCACATCCCCAGCTCGTTGCCCTCCCCATTCTCTGGTCTCAGGGACGAGTGAGAAACCAGCCAGAGGGCAGGTGCAACCTTGGTCAGCATGGAGCCACCTGGACTCTGCCTAGGGCTGAGGCACAGTGGCAACCCTCACATGCCCAGAGGGGCGCTCCTCTGGTGAGCGGTCCGGCCAGGATTTGGGTCCAGGACTCCTGGCTCCAAACCCAGGGACACTCCCTGTGTTGATCCCCATCCACACGGCCAGTGGCAGGTCTAAGTGAGTTGATGTGGCCTCGCTGTGGTTGTGTGAGCCAAGAAGGCCAGAGGGAGATATCAGAGCAGGCTGGAGGCAGCATTGCTTTGGGCCTTGAAGGCTGGCTGCAACTTAGAGTGGGTCAGAAGAAGCTCTGGTTTCAGGTTCCAGCAGAGAAGGAAGGAATTTGGCTGGAGGGGAAATGGGGGCCAAGACACTGCGCAAACTAGGGACAGGAGACTGCTAGGCCCAGGCAGCTGCCACTTCCCCCCACCCAGGAGCCATCCAGGTCAGGCCTGTGACCTCATGGGGAAAACGTGGCTTTTCCTGAACAATGGGATGGGGCAGAGGAGTTCTGGCCGACAGGAAGGGACTTCCGACCACAGGTCCTCAGCCCAGCACAGTGGCACCTGCAGGACCCACCAGAGACACGAGAGCCAGTCAGCTCCCTCCAGACCCTTCCTGTAGCTGAGGACACAGAGGCTGGGGCAGGGAACGCCTGGACAGCTCCCTGGGCTCAGAGTAATGAAGGCCACTGGCTGCTGCTCTCAGCGAGTGCCAGGTCAGGAAGGGAGGATGGGAGAGCTGGCCAGGAAAGCTACAGATGCCACACGGTGGTAACTGGGATCACGCAACCCGAACATGCTGGAACATTCCACATTGCTGGACAACACCCACTCCCATCAGCCCGCAGGAAAACAGGGGCCTGGCTGGGCTCAGTGGCTCATGCCTGTAGTCCCAGCTACTTGGGAGGCCAAGGCAAGAGGATCACCTGAGTCCAGGAGGTTGAGGCTGCAGTGAGCTGTGACTGCACCACTGTGCAGTCGCTCTGTGGTTGACAGAGCGAGACCCCGTCTCTAACAAAACATAAAGAAGGCAGGGGTCTGCTGAGGGGATATCAGACACGCGAGACAAGCCCCTCAAGGCTGGCTGATGCCCTGGGTGGGAGCAGAGGACCCACCCAATCCTTCTAGCCCCCATACCCCACCCCAGCAGGTGACCCGCCCCAGCCTCAGCCTCCTGGACTGAGGAAGTGAGGCCCTGATGTGGCAGGAAGGCCCTTCGTGGAGAGGCTGTCGTCTCACAGGCACCTCGCTCGCACTGCTCTGGAGGCCTCAGGGCCACCTGAGGCCGGGGCTCTGAGCCCACCTACTGGGAGACTGCAGGAAGCACTGGCAGACACTGTGGTGCATCCCTCAGGTTGGCAGGCAGGAGCAGGAAGCGGGCGGAAAGGCAGCAGCCAGCAAGGGCAGTGACCCGCTCACAGAAGCGGGCCTATGGGGCAGAGGGTACAGGCCAGCTGGGGCTGGGCGTCCTGGTCTGTGTTGGTGCCAGGAGTTAAAAGGGTGGGCCCCGACAGGGCACAGGAGCCTAGGAGGCGGGTGGGTGCAGGGCTGCTGGGCATCCAAGGGGTGTCAGGGACGAGAGGGATTGAGTCTCGGAACCCGGGCTGTTGTGCCAAGTCCCTTTGTCCCCATAAGTGGTGCAGGTCTAGGCGGCTGGGGGAACTAGGGGGTTTTTTTATTAATTATTTGAGTCGGAGTCTCACACTGTCATCCAAGCTGGAGTGCAGCTGCACTCATGGTTCACTACAGCCTCAACTTCCTGGGCTCAGGACATCCTCCCTCCTCAGCCTCCCGAGTAGCTGAGACTACAGGCACATGCCACCATACCCGGCTAAGTTTTTTTTTTTTTAAATAGAGATGGGGGGTCTCCCTATGTTGCCCAGGCTGGTCTTGAACTCCTGACCTCAAGCAACCCTCCCAACTCAGCCTCCCCAAGTGCTGAGAATACAGGCATAAGCCACCACACCCAGCCACATTTCCCTTTTCTACAAAAATATTTTTGTGCATTACTGGAGTTATTCACGAACGAACTGACCAAAGAGGAGAAGGATTGGAAGACACAGACCAGAAAGAAGCAGGCTGGTTGCCTGGCCCAGCCTCCACTTTTACAGAAGGGAACAGAGGCCAGGAAGGACGTGAGTCATCTGGGACCCCCAGAGCACAAGGCAGTGTCTGCAGGACTCGAACCCGGACATTCCAATGAGGCGGCACCACGCGGGGCCCTGCCTTCCTCTCTGCCCCCAGCTGACCATGTGCAGCTTTGAGGAGTGAGGCTGGGGGAGGACTGGAGTCCCTGGAAGCCCGCTGTCAGGCCAGGACAGCTGTGGGGCCGGGGTCCTGCCCAAGCCCTGGCCACCCTCCCCCGCTCCAGCTCCTGCGAGCTCTCTGCCTTATTTGGCTCGGAGGAGAGACCCATAAACACTTCTGTGCTGGCGCCTCTGCCAGGGGTGGGGCCGGGCGGAGGAAGGAGGAAGAGGAAGGGAGAGGACGTGGCACAGTGGCTGGCTCTGCCCTGCTCCTTGCTGGACCAGACAGGCAATCGGGCCCTGTGGCCTTCCCCACCACACCCCCCTGTGGAGCACAGAACCAGACCCAAACCCAGACCAGAGGAGACGTTGGGTCACATCAAGCCTGCCTCTCCAGAGGCTGGCGGAGTGGCTAAATCAGCTGCCCCAGGGCATCCCCACCCCTAGCATCCCCTGGCCTCCACACTGAGCCCTGAGGCCAGGTTGGCGCAGGCTGCCTGACCTCATGCCTCAGAGTCCCTGGGCAAGGCTGCCCTGGAGAGTAGGTGGGTGAAGTCGGCGTGTGGGGCCATGGGCTCCCCTGTCCAGGTCCGCCCTTGCCCTACCAGACGCACTGGCCCAGAGGGCCCGCTCTGTGCGTCCTCTGGAAACCCCAGCCACTGCAGTCACCCCATCTCAACCCCACCACCTCCCCAGAGACCCTAGGAGCACTCTGGGAGCACAAGTGGCCCCCACCCCTGGCCTACTTCAGCCTCTATGTCCTCGGTGGCCTCGGCACTGGCTGCAAATGGCCGAGTCACCAGCGGGGGAACCCTGCGCCAGCCCCGCCTGCCCTGCTCTGCACCAAGGACCCAGGAAGCCCTTCTTCCTGGCCCAAAGACAGGAGAGTTGAAAGAGAAGGCCTCGCCCACCCCTAGTGACACTGTGGAGAGAAGAGAAGGGCTGCTTGAGCCTCAGGGCAGTGTCCCTCACCTTTTTAGCATCAGGGACCCGTTTTGTGGAAGACAATTTTTCCACAGATGGAGAGGACGTGCAGTCCAACCTCCCTGATGATGTTAACCTGTAGTTGCAGCTGTTCCCCAGTGCTGGCATCACCGTTCGGCTCCACTTCAGATCATCAGGCTACAGTAGATTCTCATAAGGAGCCACAGCTCAGACCCTTTGCATGCTCAGTTCACAGTAGGGTTCACACTCCTATGAGAATCTAATGCCACTGGGCATGGTGGCTCACGCCTATAATTCCAGCATGTTGGGAGGCAGAGGCAAGAGGATTGTGAGTCCAGGGGTCCAAGACTGGCCTGGGCAACTTGACGAGACCTCGTCTCTACAGTAAATCAAAAAATTTGCTGGGAGTGGTGGCGCATGCCTGTGGTTCCAGCTACTTGGAAGGCTGAGGCAGAGGGATCGCCTGAGCCCAGTAAGTTGTGGTGGCTGTGAGTGTGCCACTACACTCCAGCCTGGGCAACAGAGTAAGAATTCGACTCAAAAAAAAAGAAAAAAAAGAATCTAATGCCACCCTGGTCTGACAGCAGATGGAGCTCAGGTGGTCAAGCTGGCGATGGCCAGCAGCTATAAACACAGAGGAAGCAGCTGGGCTCGGTGGCTCAGCCTGTAATCCTGCACCTTTGGGAGGTTGAGGTGAGTGGATTACCTGAACCCGCGGGTTCAAGACCCGCCTGGGTAACGAGACCTCATCTCTACAATAAATCAAAAAATCAGCTGGGCGTGGTAGCGCATGCCTGTAATTCCAGCTACTTGGAAGGCTGAGGCGGAAGGATCACCGGAGCCCAGCAGGTCGAGGCTGCGGTGGCCGAGAGTGGCCACTGCACTCCAGTCTGGGCGACAGAGTGAGACTCCAACTCAAAAAAAAGAAAGAAAAAACACAGAGGAAGCCACACTCACTGACCGCTCACCTCCTGCTGTGTGGCAAGTTCCCAACAGGCCAAGGGCCTGTACCACAGCCCAGGGGTTGGACACCCCTGCTTTGGGGCTTACATGGCTCTAAAAGTCCCAGAGACCTTCGAATGAAACTTTTCATCTCACAGGGGAGAAAGCCAAGACCGCAGGAGAGAAGGCTCTGTCTGAAGCAAACACAGAGGCTGCGGCCAGAGGGGAGACTCCATGGGGAGGCCCGGGAGTCGGGGCTAGTGGGCAGCCTCGTCATGGGGGCTGCCAGAGGACACACACCTAAATGCGATGGCCCTCAGACACTGTGACAGGACATGGTTGCCCCGACTGGGAGACACCCCTCAGTAATGGAGGACAGGTGGAGTGGGGTACAGAGTGGGGCCGCATTACTCCCATTACCCTGACACCGGCCTGAGTGGGCTCCTCTCTGGCACTCTGGCCTCTGCCAGAAGGGAGGAATGGGGCTTCTCAGCTGGTGGCAGAGAGGAAGACAGGGCCCAGTGTGGTGCCCACGCCGTCGGGAGGCCTGGGTTTGACCTCGGGCTCTGGGAACCCAGATGACTCCCGTCCTTCCCGGCCTCCGTTTCCTCCTGTAAAAGGGGAGACTGGGTCAGGCGACCAGCCCATTTCTCTCTGGTCTGGACTTGGGAGTTGGGCTGGTGACACCTGGAGTTCCAGGTCACGATTCAGACCTGCCCAGTGCCCAGACGGCAGGACCCCCGGGGGAGGATGTGTGCTGCATGGCTGGGGAGGCAGGGGAACCTGCTGTCACCTACCTGGGGCCCAGCCAAGCAGCCTGGGGCTCTGAGCATTTAATGACCTCAGTGTTGGGGTTTAATCAGTGCAGTGTCCGGGTTTAATGACCACGGTGTCCTGGAAACATGGCTTTATGGCTTGTCTGGCCTGTGCGGTCAGGGTACACTGAACTGGCTCCCTCCCAAACACTGGTTCCATGAAGCCCCCGGGAGTGCCCAGGGATGAGAGTTGTCCCAACAGACACAGCCTTGCCCAAAAGCCAAGGCCCCCCTCAGGTTCCACACGGTGCCAGGCAGGAACCAGGGTGGCATTTGTGAGCTCTAGTCCCACTCAGACCCCCCACCCTGATTGCTCAGTATGAAGAACGCCCCCCACATCGGAGCCTGGGACACCTCACCCCGACCGTGACACACCCCCACACCACATCCCAGGATCCTTGCCCCTTCCTCCAGATCCTCCCCACTGCCTCGCCCGTCCCAGGGCCCGTGCTTCCCCGAAAACAATCCACAGCACCCCCACCGACTGTGCAGACACCTTGGTGCATGTTCTGTGCTCCTGGGAGGACCAGGACTCCAGCTGCCCTGACCAGGAGACGCCCCTCAGCAATGCAGGAAGGGCAGGTTCCCGGGCATGGGGTGGGGCTGCATTCCTCTGGTCCGCCCTGACGCCCGCCTGAGTGGGTTCCTCTCTGGCCTTGTCAGGGAGGGAGGAAGTGGGCTTATCTGCAGCCATCTCTGCGCTGACGCAGGTGCACAGGCTGGGCCGGGCGGAGAGGATGGAGGCAGCTCTGCGCCCACTGGGCCTGGGAAGGGGGCAGGGTCAGGCAGAGCCACTCTGGGTAGCAGTGCCCTCCAGGCCCACCTGGAGCTCAGCAGGGGTGGGGGGGATGGCACCTGGCTCCTGCCCCCTGCCCCCGCAGCCCCTGGTGAGCTGCTGGCATCGCCAGGCCTCGGACCCGGTATCCTCTCTCAGCCTCCTCCTCATGGGGACCTGAGGCCAGTGGCTGTCAAGAGCCCTCTCGCCACCCTTGATGTGGGTGACTGCACTGAGCGTCCAAGCAGGTCCATGTACCCTGTCCATGTACCCACACTAACCTGTAGCTCACCACCTACCAGGTTCCTGCCACATGATCCCCCAGGGACAGCAGGACCCCTCCAGCCTCAGAGAAAGAGGAGGAGCTCCCAGTGGCATCACGGCCACCATGCAGTGTCAGCTCATCGGGTCACACAGGGCAGAGGAGCTAGGCAGCCGGCAGCAGGCCTCTGGGTCTCCCACACCCTGCAAGCACAGTTGGGGCCTGACCTGGGGTCTGCACCAGGAAGGGGCTCCTGTTGTGCCACCTGTTGGGGGAAACTGAGGCACAATGAGCCCTCGTGGTGCTGTGTGGGTAACTTGGCCTCTCCTGGCCTCTGCTGCCCACCTGGGCAGTGAATCCCACTAGGCCTGACTGGGAAGAAGAGACTGCATGGACTCCTGGGCCCCTAGCGGCACACAGCCAGGTCCCTCCCAGGAACATGGCCCCCCAGAGAGCTGTAACCAGGCAGCACCAGCTGCAGGAGTTGGCGGCCCTGGAGAGCCTGGCTGTGGGGGACCTGCCAGAGGACACACACCTGGGGGTGGGACCGTGACGCCTGGTGTACCAGGTCATGATTCACACCCACCCTGTGCCCAGCCAATGAGTGGGCAGCCACGTCCTCCCCGGGGTGAAGCCACCGCAGAGAGTAAGGCCGGTACGTGCAGGCTCAGCTGGGCACTGCCCAGGGCCCAGTGCCTTCACATGGGCTGGCTGGCTGCCGCCGCATGTGAGCTAGGTGGTCAAGGTAGAGGTCGGCCGTGAGCAGAGCCAGCTCCACACCAGCAGACCAGCCACTGCCTCTCTGGGATTCTCTGTCTCTTCATGTAGCTTGAGTCCCCCCCCCAGGGTGACTGTGAGGATCTATATGACGTGATGGAAGGTTCTCCTGAGCATCGGGAGGAGTGAGCTGGCATCAGGAACCAGAGCTCACTTTCAAACTGAGGACAAGTTTGAGGCAGGAGCATCGCTTGAGCCCTGGAGTTCAAGACCAGCCCGGGCAACATAGCAAGACACTGTTTCTACAAAACTTAAAACAAAAAAATTAGCCGGGTGTGGTGGTGCATGCTTGTAGTCCCAACTACTTGGGAGGCTGAGGGTAGAGGATGGCCTGAGCCCAGGAGGTTGAGGCTGCAGTGAACCATGATCACACTGCTGCACTCCAGCCTGGGCGAGAGAGCAAGACTCTGACTCTAAAGCCAATAAAAAGTTTGAGAAAGGTGCTCACCACCACCCAGTGTCTTCCTGACTTGGAGATGCTCTCCAGGGCCTGGCTTTGGGACACGTGTGCAGAGTGAGGCTGGGCCAGGGCGACCCAGGGTCACAGGCGGCAAGTGTCCCTTGACACTTTCTGGCTGACTGGGGAGTGGGCGGCACATTCCAGAGGCCTCTTGGATCACACTGAAAGCACCAAAGGGCTGACGTTGAGCTCTGGGTAAACACAGGCACTCCGTGACCCGGTGTGTTCTGCCCCCAGCATTCCGGGCCAGGTGAGGTGGCAGATTTCTGCAGAGATGGCCATTCCAGGCCATTCCAGGCAACTGCTGGGAGGGTGGGAGGAGGTGTGGGGCTCTGGGAGGTGGCAATGACCCAGGTGACCCAGACACGCGGACAAACCCGTGGGTAGATGTGCCATGGTCTCCTGGGGCCCAGCAGACAATGAACCCCAGTGGGCGGAAGATAACAAGATGAGTCTTTGGGGAAAGCATCCCCTTGGGGGCCACCGGAGCTGAACCTGGCTGGGCAGAGGGAGCCTTAGTCGCCAAGGCCCTGGGTGGGAGCACAGGGGCCGCGTGTGGGACTTGTGGTGAGAACTGGTCTTGGCCACAGGGGATGGGGCCTCTCCCAGCCCCCTTGCAGCCATACCAGCGAGGCTTCCACCAGGATTCTCACAATGCCAGGCTTCTGCACACCCCTCACTCCGGGGCTGAATTTGGGCTGAGGATCCCAGCCCTGGGGCTGGGCTAGGTCTACATTCCGTCTTGGCGAATACTTTTACCTCCCGCAACTCCAGCCACACCAAGCCCACCCAGGGCCGCTTTCAAAGTGAGTGCCTGGCCTGGGCAGGTGGGTTGCCCCACATTCACTCAGCAACTCCAGGCCCAGGACTTGAGGATGGGCCACTGACTCAGAGGCCCTGCCCTGTGATTCACCCACTGCAGCACCTGCTGGCCTGTCCAGCCTGGCCTGTGTGACTACCAGGGGCCTGGTCAGGCTAGCCTGCTCTCCAGGGCCTTCCCAGCATCCAGGCAGGAATGCAACCTGGCCACCTCCTGCTGGCTGGCACTGGCCCCTCGGATGGAGACTAGTCAAGTGGAGGGGGATGGGGTACAGTTGTCTGGTCATGCATCCTTGGAGCTTCCCCCATGAGGCCGTGGGGCGAGACAGCAGAGAGAGGGAAATCTGAAAGGTCACCACATCTCTCCACAAACAGCAGGAGGCAGCATCTGGTCCCAGCTCAGCCCTGCCCTCTCGTGCCTCTGGGTTCCCTTGGGTGAAATGGGGTCAGCGTTGGGCACTGGCCCTAGGCCCTCATGGTCCCCCATGGAGGGCCACCCCAGAAGCATTCATGAAGCATCCTGAACCTTGGAGGCGTGACCCGAGATGTAGCATACACATTGGCACACAGTGGTGACCTCAGCAGTGGCGCAGGCCAAGGTGATGACCTGTGGGCGGCTGGGGCTGAGCTCACAGCCTGCCTGCTTGTTTGGGCAGACGCCAACCTTGGTGTTGGTGAAAAGATCATTTCCAGACATGGTAACGCTGAAGCCAGCCCCTTGCAAGGGAAGCATGACCTTCCAGGTGGGAGGGCCGTCCAGCAGGAGCAGGCCTGGAGAGGGACGAGAGGACCCAGGAGGAAGGGCTCTCAGGGCAGAACAGGAATGTGGCCTGAGGGCCTGGCCTGCGACTCTGGACTGAGGCCTCAACAACATTCCTGCCTGGGCTTCCACGTGGGCCACCCTGTGCAGTTCAGCCAGCCCCATGCTCACGCGCTGTCTCCTTAAAGACCTAACTCATTCACAGAGGGAGTGGAGGGGGGTGGGAGGGAGGTAGGGGAGGATGGAGGGAGCGACAGATCTATGACAAACACCAGGATAGAAGAGTAGATAGATACATACATACACAGGGGTGTAAGTATACAACACATGCCAGGGTGGATTGATGGACAGATGGATCCACAGACTCCTAAGTATCTAATAAACACCGGGCGGGTGGCCGAGGCCTGGGGCTAAAGCTCCCTGGCCTGCTCTTCTCTCCCAGCACCAGGCAGGGCCCCAAGGGGAAGCCTTTCGAGGCAGCTCAGGTACCCCGCCCATCTCAGAAGCCCTGGGCCCAGTAAGCTGCTCTGGATGGCCGCATGGCACCCCACACACGCTCTGGAAATCCAGCAGGCCCATGAGGTGACCGAGGCGTCATCGACACTCCAGGTCTCAACAACTAGCCCAGGCAAGTACCCGCTGGCTCCACCACAGGAAAACCAGCCCTGGTACAGGGCCCGGCCCAGGCTGGGACCCTGGCCAGGCTGGGGTGGCCTCAGTTTCCCCTTTCCACAGAAGATCGCCGACATCTCAGAATGCTCACTTTCTTTTCTCCCTTTCGGATGTGTCTAAACCACAGAGCAGCCCAGATAACCCAGAACGCACAGACCCCATCCAGCCCCGCAGCCCCCATTGGCCCCAACACGCCAGCCCTGCAAGTGTGTATGGTGCAGATGACGGCAGCCTTCCAGATGGCGGGTGCTCCTAGCTCCTCTCCCCGAAACTCCTCTGCCCACCCCTCGTGAGTTTCAGGATGTCCTCCAGGAAACAGCACTGCTGTGCTTGGAATTCCATCGGGGTCACTTGCAAGGGCATCCTGGCCTGCGGCTGGGCTCTGTTTGGGGCAGGAATGCAGAGAAGCTGCTGCAGAGCACCAGCCCCACCCCAGCCCGGGGCCAGGCCCCACCCACCATGGGGGAGTGCAGTGGTCCGTGGGCGGGGAGTGTGGCAGGAGTGGCGAGCCTAGAAACACTCGTCCCAGCCCGGAGTCCTCTCCTACCCTGATCCTCGGAGCAGAACGTGGAGGAGGGGGCAATCACAGGCCTTCCCATGAGCCAGCTCCAGATGCCCTGCTCCGCCCGGCACCCCCGCACTCAGAGCCCCACTGGCGAATGACGGCGGTGCCATCAGCTCTTGGCCAATGAGCCAGACCCATCTGGCAGGACCAGCCCATGTCATCCTCGGCCACCCAGGAGGGAAGTAGGAGCAAAGGTCACCAGGGTCACAGGCCAAGGCCACGCAGCAGACCCAGGTTTCCCTCCCACCTCAGGGCATCCCCACCACCCGGGAACAGCAACCCCCACGCAGGACTCCAAGGCACGAGGGAAGTGAGGACTCGAGTCAGATCTCCCCTCTACAGGGTTGGAGCCCTGCTCCCCACCACAAGCCTCTCCTACCCCCATCCCCTACTTAGCCGGGTTGCCAGACAGCGAACTCTCCTGGCAGCCAGTGGACATGCACATGGCTCTTCCGCACCCCACCCCCACAGCCAGACCCCAGGTCTCCAAGATGCCTCCCAAGTCCCTGACAGGCGTGCAGCAGCGTCCCCTCAGGGCTCCCCGGCCCTCCTGAGTACAGATTCGTCAAGCGGGACCCACGAGGCCCTGAGCTGTGTCCCCATGGGTGTGTTTTGGGGAGGGGGCTTGGGCCACCCAATCTCACAGCATGTCCCCCAAGGCTTGGACTGGAGTCTCCAGCTGGTCTGGGTTCCTCCTGCCTGAACCATGAGCTCCTCACATCGGCCCACGCCCCCCTCCCCATGCCCTGGCACTGGGATCCCGTGGTGGGAGTGTCCCCGCACTGGGAGTGTCCCTGCAGCTGTTTCACCTCCCCAGGCATGCTGGCTTCTGTGATGTGATAAACTCCCCAGGTTGGGAGGAGAAGCCGACTAATCAGCCACTCAAGAGCAGGGAGCATGCTGTTCCCGCATGGGGGAGGCAGGGTGGGGACAGGGATGTCCCTGCGAGAGCTATATGTTCAGTTCCTGGAACACGAGGAGAGAAAGGGACCGCCACGCTGCCCTCTCACCCGCCACATCCTGTTTTTATGGAAAACTAATCTGATTCCCAACAGCGGAGCGAGCAGCGGAGTCCTGGGGGTCCCGGGAGGCCATGACGACGCCCACTGGTGAGGGCTCTTGTCCGGATGGCAGGGCCTGTGGCCTCCCCCAGCTCCCTCCCGGGAAAGAGCCTCCACCCCCGGTTCAGGTTCAGAAGAGACAGCATCGGCATCGATGCACTCTTCCGGGCAGCAAGGACCTCCCCTCGGCCTCTGCTAGCCTCCACCAGCCTGCTCCCTCAAGGCCTCCGGCAGTCTGCAGGGTAAGGATGCTGCTGCCATGATGGGTGGGTCAGAAAGTTCTGGAGACGCCACAGTTGTGGGCATGGTGGCTCAGAGGCTGCAGGCTCCAGAGTGGGAACAGCCCTGGCCTGAGCTGCATGACCTCTCAGTCTCAGTCTTCTCGTCTGTAAAGTGGGGCGCCAGCCCCATCTATTTCAAAGTTTGCTGCGTGAGATGCCCCCATGAAACTGCTGCACACAGCAGTGTTGGTGCTAATTCTTATTAGGCCACAGGCTGAGGCCCCCCTGAAACATCAGGCATCAGAAGGGCTTCCACAACTTAAAAGAAAAAAACTTCTTAAAAAAAAAAAAAAAAAAAGAAGGGCTTCCAGCTAAACACAGAATCCACTCGTGTTGCGACCCCACACACATAGCCTGAGGCAGTCTGACATGACATGGTGACCTGTCCTGTGAGGTCAGGTGTGGGATCTTCCCTGTGGCCTCTCTCCATCGGGGCTCAGGAAGTCTTGGGTCCTGGAGCATTTCACATTTTGAATCTAGGGTTGAGGACGCCCGCCCTACAGACTGGCGGAGGCCTTGACGGAGTGCCATTTTCTTTGTGAATATGAAATGACCCGATGAACGCCATCCAGGCAGGCGAAGATGCTGTGGGAGCGATGCAGCCCATCTTCCACCACCCCAGCCTGCCAGAGTCCCCCAAGCTGAGTGTCGGGCCCTGCGGGCGCCACTAACAGAAAAGAGGAGGCCCCTGCCTGGTTGTCATTGTGTCCCCTGGGGTCCTGGGTAGAGGCAGGAATGGAACTCAGGCCCCAATGGGGTGCAGGAAGTACAGGAATAGGGAACAGAGGCTAGGGGGCAGAGTGGACAGGTCACCTTTTCCCAACACCAGACGGCAGGGCTGTGTGGGAGTCCCTGATGCTCTCCAACCTTGTGGCGGGACCACTGTGCCTCTGCCCCTAGGAAGTGAGGGGCCCATTACTCAGCCAGTCCCAGGCCAAGCAGGGTGGGCATCTTACAACCTGAGGTAAAAGTTAGCTAGGTGGGGGACCTGAGATGAAAGTGCAGCTCCCAGTGCCGGGCAAGGAACTCCAGGTCCACAGCACCTCTCAGAAGACCTGCGTGGGGGCAGCAGGTGTGCGCCAGCTCCACTCTTTTTTTTTGTTTTTGTTTTTGAGTCGGAGTCTCACTCTGTCACCCAGACTGGAGTGCAGTGGCCGCTCCCAGCCACCACAGCCTCGACCCGCTGGGCTCCGGCGATCCTTCCGCCTCAACCTTCTGAGTAGCTGGAATTACAGGCATGCGCTACCACGCCCGGCTGATTTTTTGGTTTATTGTAGAGATGAGGTCTCACTGCCCAGGCAGGTCTCGAACCCGCGGGCTCAGGCAATCCACTCACCTCAGCCTTCCAAAGGCGTGGGATTACAGGCTGAGCCACCGAGCCCGGCTTCCAGCTCCACTCTTAAAGAGGAAGGGCTAAGGCTCAGAGAGGCTGAGTGACTTCCCCAAGGGCACCCAACAGCAGGGCTTGGAGCTGACTGCACACGGCTGGCAGGGGAGGCGTGACGAGAACCAGGATGCAGGCCGCTCGAACCCCACAGGCCCCATCGCACGGCAGGAGGAGGAGGACGTGCAACTGTGTGAATGCAGTCTCGGGACTCCCATGGGGGCAGCTGCGGGGCTGGGGGCCACACATGCTCAGGCCTGAATCTCGGCAGGATCACCCACGAATGCACAGTGATAGCATCAGGAGAGGCAGAGCTCTGGGCCCACTGAGGTCCCAGGGCACAGAATGGCCCCGCCTCCACTCAGGCTGGGAAGAACAAGTGTCTACTGTGGGACACAGGCAGGACGATGTCCAAACCCCATCTACGCTAGCTACTGATATCCTGGGGCCTCCTGATGGGGAGGTTCTGGGCTTGGCTAGAGTGACCGTCTCACACCACCCAGCCCTGGGTTCAGCAGCCCCTCATGTCTCCAAGACTGAAGTTTCACATCAATGTCTGACCTGGGAGGGACCGGACCCTAGGTATGGCAGGGGGCTTCTGTGGCTTAGCTCTGGTAGGTGGGACCGCAGTTGCCCCCCAAGGCCTGTCCATGGCAGGTGGGGGCTGAGGGGCACAAAGAGTCACTTTCTCTGGCTTCCTCCTGCATAATGTGACCCACCCTGCCCCCCTTTCTGAGGGGGATGGGAGGCAGCTCGGCCCAGGCCCTCAGAACACCCCTGAGAAGACATGAGCCCCCCTGTGGGTATGCCTGCTCCTGGGGCAGCCCCACCCTCCACATTGGGGCCAGCCTCCCCTCCATGCATGACCAAAGCCCACTTGGTCCCCAAGGCCCCCAGCCAGCCACAGGCACTCCTGCCTGCAATGCCCACTGGATGTATGCGACCTCCCAGATGGCCTCCAAGCCAGCCTCCCAGGTACCTAGGGGGTCTGTTTGGCTCTGGAATGCAGTGCAGCCTGTTGGGCCCAGAAGCCTCTGGAGCCCAGAGCTCGCAGCACCCCCTCCTGAGCCTCCCCTTCTAAGCCAGCAAGCCCATCCTGAGCCTCCCCCTCTGGCCTCCCTAGCAACTCCTGGCCTCGAGCCCACTGCCACCCATAACAGGGGACCTGGGTAGAGGGGGTGAATGGGGAGACAGGACAACCCCCCAAGGCCAGGGGCTGAAGAAACTCCTGAGGGGGGAACCACATGAGATGAGGTTTGCCATCATCTGGCATGGGGGCAGGGAGGGGCCTCCTGAAGCCAGAGGGGGCTGGGCGCAGGGGCAGGCAGGAAGCCAGGCTCTGGGAGCACAGCAAGGATGCCCCCTGTGTGGTCCTGTTGGGAAGACTGAAGGCTGTGGCTGGCACCTCCCCAGCTGCTGCCCCAGGGGCTCAGGGCCAACCCAGGTCCCCGACTCCAGGGGCCAGACCCAGAGCCTGGGAGTGGGTCGGAGGAGCAGTGGCAGCCACCCCATGCCCAGTGACCTCCCAGGCAGTCTAGGAGGGGCCTGAGTGGTGCGGGGATGGTGGCCCCAGCTGGACACCTGCCCCAGTGTCCAGGCCCCTCCTGGAGCCTGCCTCAGGCACCGCGCTCTTACACCACTGTTCCTTCTCTGAAGGGCCCCAGGAGGGAGTCGTGTCATCTGCCTGATGAGGGAATGGGCAGAAGAGGCCCTCACTGGGTCCCAGGGCTACAGGCCGGGTTCACATACCTGCTCTCCAGGAGCGGCCCCACCCCGGGGGTCCCCTCGGGTGCTACTATCCCTGATCACCAGCACCTCCCTGCAGGCCCCTAGTCCCTCATCCCCAGGCATGGCTGACCTTCAGAGATTAGGGCCCACCCGGCTGCCCTCTCCCCCGTTGGAAAGGCCTGTGCCCACTGATAAGGTCAGGGACATGGCTCTGGGCACAGCAAGTCACTAGGCAAGGCCAGGGGAGTATGACCTCTGAGGCCCCAGTGACAGCACCATGTGTCACCCCCTCCTGGCCTGTCCCCTCCCGCCCACAGGATGGCAACTCCCAGCCCCAGCCCAGACCAGCCATGATCGTTGGAACTGGAGAAACATGAGCACGTGCTAAAGGGACACACCCCCGCGGCAGACAGGGCCGCCCTGCTGAGATGTCTCACCCTGGCGCCCATGCCTCTGAGAAGCAGGTCCAGTAGCCTCCTGCCCGGGCAGAGGAGAAATGGGGAAGGCAGCTGGGTCCAGGGAAGACAGAAAAGGAGATGCCATCCTGCGCCCACGAGGCGTGGTCATCCAGGCGAGGATGGAGCTCAGGGAATGAGGATGGCTTGCCTGGGGGCACATGGGACTCCCCAGGGACTCAGTGAGAGACAAGGTGCCCAGAGTACCTGGTGGGCCCTGAGCCGGGGATTCACCCTCTGGGAGACAGTCAAGAGAAGAAACACCCGCTGTGTACAGACATGGCCACAGCCATTTCTGAGAATGATGACGGGTCACTCTGCTGGGGCTCAAAGGAGCCCCTCCTCCACCCAGCAGACACCCACAAGGCCTGGTCGCTGCCAAAGGAAAGAGTCCCGGCCGTGACAATGGGCCACAAGCGAGTGATAAGTTGTGTCTGAGTGCTCAGCCGAGGGAGCAGCCTGCCCGCCTGCACAAGGCCCGTGGACACGGGGTATGAGTGCTGGACATGAGCAGGACAGCAGGGCACAGGCCAAAGTAGGCCTGGAGGAAGCAAGAGGCCAGCCGGCACTGAAGCAGTTCCAGAGGAGCCCATGTACCCACAAACTCCAGAGATGGAAAACATGGGTCCTGCACAGACCCCACGAGGAGCACGGGAGGACTGGGCAGGTGGAGTGGACAGCACAGATCTGAGGCAGAGTCCAGAAAGACCCGGCAGGGCAAAGGCAAAAATTCTCAAAGCAGCTGCAGACTGGGTCAGGGTCTCACTCTCGGTGAGGGTGGGGTGGAGTGGCACAGTCACAGCCACTGCAGCCTTGACCTGCTGAGCTCAGGCGATCCTTCCACCTCAGCCTCCCGAGTAGCTAGGACTACAGGTACCACCACACCCAGCTAGTTTTTTTGATTTTTTTGTAGAGACGAAGTCTGGCTATACTCCCCAGGCTGGTCTCAAACTCCTGGACTCAAGCAATCCTCCCTTGCCTCGGCCTCCCAATCACTGGGGTTACAGGCGCGAGCCATCACACCCGGCCTTAAAATGGCTAGACTTGAGAGACATCAAAGAAGACATCGGGAGGCAGCATGCAGACCGAGGTGACGAGCCTCACTGGGCACCAGGGACATGCACCAAGCCACAGGATGTGCTGCCCCAGCCTGCTGCTTGGCTAAGACCAGAGGCTGACCACAGCACAGGCAGGCAGGGTGTGAGCACCACCCTGGCCTGGCCAGCAGGGCCCACAGAGCACAGCCTGGGGAGCCCAGGGGCAGCCTCCTCTTAGGTGAGACACACCAGCCCTACAGCCCCAGGACCCCACTCTAAGGTTCAGGGGGAATGGCAGGAAGTCGTGTGTCCACAGACACAGTCACTCATACTCGCTGACTCGGGGACAGGAGGCAGATAAGAGGGTGGGGACAAGCACACGAAGGCATGACCTGGAGTAACAAGGGAGGAATGCAGGCCTACACATGAAACACATGACCTGGACACATGACATAGGCCCACACATAACCTGGCCCCACAAGACACAGGTCCACACATGACCTGGACATACAACATGGGCCCACGCATGAACCATACAAACCAGACACATGACATGGACCCACACATGGCCTGGCCCCACACGATATGGGCCCGCACATGACCTGGACACACAACACAGGCCCACACATGACCTGGCCCCACAAGACACAGGTCCACACATGACCTGGCCCCACAAGACACAGGCCCACACATGACCTGGACACATGACACAGGCCCACACATGACTTGGACACACAACATGGGTCCACACATGACCTGACCCCAGATGACATGGGCCACACATGACCTAGACACACAACATGGGCCCACACATGAACCACATGAACTAGACACATGATATGGACCCACACATGACCTGGACATATGATACAGGCCCACATATAACCTGGACACACGACATAGGCCCACACATGACCTGACTCCAGATGACATGGGCCCACACATGACCTAGACACACAACATGGGCCCACACATGACCTGACCCCAGATGACATTGGCCCACACATGACCTGGACACACAACATGGGCCCACACATGAACCACATGAATTAGACACATGACACAGGCCCACACATGACTTGACCCCACACGATATGGGTCCACACATGACCTGGACACATGACACAGGCCCACACGTGACCTGGGCTCACACATGACCTGAACACACGACATAGGCCCACCTATGACCTGGCCCCACATGACACGGGCCCACACATGACCTGGACACACGCACAACCCAGGTGAGTCTAGAAGCATCATGAGCTCAGGAACACACGAGCTACCCTGGCTCCATGTACGCATCCCAAACACAGGCAAGAGCCACCCGCAGTGACAGCGGGGCTCCCAGGGAGCCTCCTCTGGCTTGTTTTGGGGCGCTCATCCCACACACTCCACAGGCTTGCTTCAGATCTGTGTATCCCGTCATTGGCTGGTGACACTCCCGTTAGACACACGTGGGCACAGCACTGCCCCCCATGGGACTTCAAAGACAAGGCAGTCCCTGGCACAGGGCAGCTCCAGGCATGCTCGCCAAGGAACGGCGGACAGCAGAGGCCACACAGCCATGTGTCAGGAGGAGGCGCTTGCTCTCAGGCATCAGGAGATGCCGCCAAGTCAGCGGGGATGGAGGTACTGCAGGACTGGGTGCGTGGAAATGTTGGGACTCACGATGGGTGTGGGGTGGATCCTGGCTCTGAGAAGCTGACCTGGTGCCGCCTGCCACCCCACTGCCTGTGCCACCCCAGAGCCTGCTTGACCTCGTCTGTGAAATGCTCTCTCTCAGGAGAAGCTGGTGGGAGGGCTGATGGCGGCTACAAAGGTGAGGCCCAGCCGAGAGCGGCTGGGATTGTGGGGGGAGGACCGGGCTGCTCGGATGAGCTCGTGGGGACCCCAGCGTCACAGGTCATAACGGAAGAGCAGAGGCCAGGGTTCATGGACATGGGTGGGGGTTGGGGGGCAGCCCCGAGTCGGAAGCAGCCATGCAGAGGCCCAGGTCTGGGAGTCAGCAGGAGGAGGGCTCAGACAAACAAGGGCTGGAGCCTGGGGAGGGACCGCAGCCCTGAAGGTCACTGTCGCGGGCCGCACACAACCTGCAACCAGCCGCACTAGTGGCAAATCACACAGAACCATGGCCAGCCCACCGCTGCCAGGCCTGGCCTGAGTGTACCCTCCAGGGGGGCCCGCAAGAGCCACACTTGGGGGCAGGGGTAGAGGTCCCTGTCATTATTATTACTGCCCCAGTCAGACAGAGAAGGAAAAACAAAAGCAGCTGTGAAGTTGGGGGTAGTGGAACTGAAGGCTGTTTCCTTTTCAAAAGCTCCCTTTAATGTTGCTATAATAAAGTGTTTTTAAGAGTGGTGTTTTAACCATAAACAGAAATCAAGTAATGGGGAGGGAGGGGGAGAGAGAGAGAAGGAGGGAGGAAGAGAGAGACACAGAAAGAGAGAGAAGAGAAAGAGGGAGTGGGGGAGAGGGAGGAAGGACCGCTGGTCTGCACTGGGCCGAGTCTTTGTGAGGCTGCTGCAAAGGCCCTTGGGGGAGCTAGTGTATGAGGGGCGTCCCAGCCTCCTGGCCTCAGGGGCTCCAGGAGACAAGAGAGGCCAAGACTTGGCCCACATCCTCCAGGCTCCCCGTAGGCCACCTGCCAGGCCACACCTGGCCGCTCCTGCTTTGCCACCAGGTTTGGTCATAACCGCAGACTCTGGTGCCTCTCGCATGCAGGCCCATGTAAGGGGCAGTTTCATTTCATTGTTTCCCCCTGAGAATCCTTGGGCAAGGCTGGCTAGACGGGCGGCTTCTGCACACACAGAGAGGAGGGCAGACTCCACCCCTCAGACCGCTGGGGTCCGAGGGTGGCCCCCTGGGCTATAGCTCCCCCAAACTGCCCCCTGCTCCTGAGGGCTACGGCCCCTGGAACCCCAGCTGCCCTGTCCCAGCCTGTGGGGCCAGCTGACCCCTCCCGACCCATTTTAGCCACCCGGCCAATGGCAGAGGAAACCGCAGGACAAGGCTGGGCGGTCACCGTCCCTCTCCAGCCCGGGCTGGGGAAGATGCAGGGGCCTCAGCTATATATACTGAGGGAGGAAAACAGCACTGGGTCGGAGGCTGGTCCACAACGGAGGCTGAACCTCTGCCGGCCCCTCAGGGGAGCCTAAAATACTCCCTATAATTATGCTATTAAAACACACCAGAAAAACAGATCCGCCCCACTCAGCAAAGGCTCCTGAGACAGTGGCGGGGACGCGGGAGGCCACGCACGTCGGCCACGCCTGGCGTCACCAGGAGGCTGGTACGGCCCAGCAGGCCTTGGAGCCATCACCTGACGATGGCCCTGTTCCCCCGAGGATGGCCACTGCCCCCAGAGCCCAGCATAAGCAGCTGCCCCAGACCCTCATTCACAAGGCAGCAGGGCTTGGAATCTAGTGTCCACCCGAGAAACACACACGCACAGCAGGAGGTGCACAGGTGTGGCCGGACATCTGAGAACCTGGATGCCAGAGTCAACAACCAGCGAGGCCAATGCTGCAGAACCACAAGTGGCCACTCTGTCCAGATGGGAGAGGGTCAGGCCCAGGAAATGGCCCTGTGGGCCACTGGGCACCCCCGCAGGGCCTCCTCCTGGGATCAGGGTGGCCAGAGCTTCAAAGGGATACAAGGGAATTAAAATGTAGTCTTATCGGTGCACTATTTCACTTTTTTACAAAAGGTATTTATATAATTGTAGTGTAATTAAAACTAAATACAAATTAAAATGGGGGGACCCAGTCCCAGGTCCCTCCCAGCCTAACCTCTGTGGCGAGGCCTGCTCTGCAGGAGAGAGGACGGCACAGGGAGGCAGCAGCCTCCAGCTTCCCCCACTTCCTGTTGGCAACCACCAGAGGACGGAACCCCAGCGTCATCCCCAGGATTGCCCCTTCTCCCAGCACCCAACTCACCAGATCACCAGCTCCTTCCAGAGACTCGGGGCCTGGCATGGACCCGAGAGTGGCCATCTTGCCCCTCCTCTGGCCTGCACTTCCCTCCCCCCACTCTGTCCACCTTCCCCAGTCCCACAGCCCCAAGGGTCTCGTCTGCCCACCCCAGCTCATGGCCCACAGAGCCCAGCCTCCCGGACTGCCTGCGCCACCACAGCTACAGAGGGGCCAGACCCCATTTTAGGTGGTGTTACTGGAGGACCCCATATTGGTGTTATCAGCGATCCTGCTTTTTTTTTTTTGAGTTGGAGTCTTACTCCGTCACCCAGACTGGAGTGCAGTGGCATGCTCCCAGCCACCGTAGCCTCGATCTGCTGGACTCTGGCGATTCTTCCGCCTCAGCCTACAGGCGTGAGCTACCACGCCCAGCTCATTTTTGATTTATTGTAGAGACAAGGTCTCACCAAGTTGCCCGGGGGGGTCTTGAACCCCTGGGTTCAGGCAATCCTCTCGCCTTGGCCTCCCAAATTGCTGGGATTACAGGCTGAGCCACTGAGACCGGCGGCGACCCCATTTTTGATGACAGTATTTTGGACCCCATATTGAATGGTGTTATCGGGGACCCCAGTCTGCCTGGCATTATCAGGGACCCTGTTTCACTCAGCACCATCCACTGCAACTGACCTGCTCTCTCCAGTCAGTACTGTGCTTCCAGGGCCGTGGGCCCGAGCCTCCCCGCCGGCTGGTCAGGGAGGGAGTTCAGCAGCTCTGGCCCCCACACCCACCACCGCCGACCTCCCCTTGGCTGCCGAATGTGGGCTCCTGGCTCCAGCACCAGCTCCATCCCACAGACCTGCCTGAGAGCCCGCGTGAATGACTCTGAGTGCCCTGGAATCTGCGCGGGCGGGTGCAGGGGAGGGGAGAGCTGGACTGCAGACGCCCCTGGGACAGTGCTGTGTGTGGAGCCCAGCAAGGCAGCGGACCCTGCGGGGTCCAAAGCCTCCTCTCCCGGGAGCTGCCCTGTGTACTTGGATGGGGTGGATGGCTCTTTCCACACCCAGGCGGACCGCCCGGCCGGCGGCCGTCAGCACCCGGCCATACAATGCATCTGGAAAAGTGTTCAGGGCTCCCGGCCCCTGGGACGGTGCAAGGAGGCGCTGGCTCTTCCTGGGGTAGGATGGCCACCCTGCTCCGCCCAGCCTGGGCCAGAGACTTAAAAGTGGCTGTAAAGCTTTAACAGTCCCGTTTAGCGAGAAGTAGGTGAAAGGGGTGAGGCTGGCAGGTTCAGAGCAAGACGGAGGCCACCCTAAACCTTCCACCAGGCTTCCAAGCCTCCAACTAGTCCCGACTGACCTCCTCCCCTCTGTCCTCCTGGTGACCTTCCACCCCAAGTTCTCCTGCGGGGACAACTGCCAGCAGGTGTGGGGTTCACACCCAGGGAAGAAAAACACCGCATCCCACTCATCCTGCTTAGCGCGCCCCACCCGTGTGCGCGAAGGAACTTCCTTCACCCCGAGTCCCAATCCATAAAACAGGCCAAACAGCTGCATTCTGCGGCAGAGTTCAAAGGTCCTGCCCCGCCCTCCACCCCAAGACTCAGGCCTCCAGGACAAGCTGAGGCCAAGACCACAGGGAGCCAGGACTCAGGGGAGCCAGGGCAGGGGGCAGCTCACCACTACTGCTCAGTAATGCCTGGCTGCTACCACAAGAACTGCTGTAGAGACCAGAAGAAAGAAATGCCTGAAAACAAAGTGGGAAATGTCTGACTGTGTTTCCAAAGTAGCTAAGGAAAACAGCCACATCTTGATGATCTAAAGCAGATTTCTGGCCAGGAGCCGCGGCTCACAGTTGTCATCCCAGCACTTTGGGAGGCTGAGGCGGGAGGATTGCTTGAGCCCAGGAGTTCAAGACCAGCCTGGGCAACATAGCGAGCTCTCATCTCTACAAAATATTTTAAGAATTAGCCAGGTGTGGTGGCATGCACCTATAGTCCCAGTTACTCAGGAGGCTGAGGTGGAAGGATCATCTGAGCCCAGGAGGTAGAGGCTGCAGAGAGCCGTGACCGTGCCACTGCCTTCCAGACTGGGTGACATGAGACCCTGACTCAAAAAAGGAAAGAGAGAAAGGAAGGCAGATTTCTGGGGGCCAGGGTGGTCAGGAACAGCTTCCTGTAAGAGGAGGCTCGCTTGGGCCCAGGACAGTAGTGGCTGCAGGAGGCCTCGATCCCATGTCAGGGCCCCCATCTCAGGGCCCCTCGGCAAGGAGTCCAAGGCCCGCCTCCCTCTCTTCCCCTCCATCGTCAAGCACTTCAAGAGTAAATTAGTGCCTCGTCAGCACAGAGAGGCACCGCCCAGGAAGCCAGGATCAGAGCCCCAGTGCACAGGACTTCCTCTGCAGGGCCCTCCCAGTGCCCGCAGCCACCTGTGGGATGCCCACCCACCAAGGTGCATTGTGGCTCTTGGGTGGTCATGGTCCCTCCCCAAACACACAGTTGCACATGTACAGGAGCACCGGCGCACACACCACATACACACACATCACATGCATGCACCCACACCACACACACACATGTGCACACACACCACACACGCACCACATACACATATACCACATGCACGCAGCCCCTGCTGACTGTCTCCCAGCCCAGCATGGAGGTGGCACCCCCTATGTGATCCAGATGGCTCTGATCACAGAGGGAAGCACCGACCCCACCTGGACCCCAAACTCTGTGCGCTCTCCCTCCCAACAGAGCACCACACTTGGCCTCCGGGCTGGCTGAGGCCCTGGCACAGCCTACCTGAGGGGAGACTCGGGGAGCGCTGAGTCCCCTGGCAGCCGGGCAACCCCAGCCAGAGTCCCTGCCGTCCTGAGGCCCAGGCCAGCCCATTGCTGGGGCAGAGCCAGACCGTCCTCATCTGCCTTGGGGCAGAGAGGCAGCCATGGCAAAAACAGTCTGTAAAGGAGGAAGTGTCCCGCTCTGACTGGTGACACTTCCCAGCCACAATCGGTAGGACACAGGTGACTCCGTGTGCCAGTGGGTGTGCCCCAGGCCACCATGAGGCACCCTCAGAGCAGAAGCCATGCTGCCACAGCACGTGTGTCCCACATAAAGTGACAATGTTACCACCCTCTGGCACCTGGCTTTCTGCTACCATGTCTATGTGTCTGGCAGGGGGTGTGGTCCTTTCCTACTGTCCTGCCCTGACACTCTCTAGAAGCTTCCAGTTGTGGGTCCTGATCCCCCGGGGAGCTCCAGGGACAACAGGTGAGACTCCCAGGGGCGGGGGGCAGCAATCCTGCACAGGGTGTGGCATGGGGGCTGGGTGCCCCAGGATGACTCAAACCCTCACCAGGGCCGTGTCTGAGCCAGTTCGGGCGCACTGACTAACATCCTCTGAAGGCCTCATTCATTTCCAAAACACCGGAGGACTGACCGCTCCAGCCAAAGCTGGCCGGGGAGTGAGGAAGCATCCAGAAGACAATGGAGCAAGTGTCTCCGGTCAGGCCTACTGGCCCTCACATCAGTGGGCACACATGGGGCCCTCAGAGCTGCCCACGCTGGGCTGGAGGACCCGACCCAGGTGTCACCCAGGGAGGGCCCTGGCTGGCTCCTCCAGGAGCTGAGGAAAACAGACCCAGGCCCCACGCCCAGGGCCATAATCTGCGGGGCGTGGCCCAGGCATCAGTATTTGTAATTAATAGACTTCATTTTGTGGCAATTCTAGGTTTGTGGAAGTAGAGTTAGTCATCAGTGTTTTTCAAGGTTTCCCAGGCGACTCCAGCTTGGAACCTGGTTGGGCACCTCTGAGCTGAGCTGGGCCTCCTCAGCCTCCCAGGAGACCGAGGGCTAGAGCACAGGGGAGCTCTCACTGGTCACCATGTGGGTGGTGGCAGCCAGGAAGCCCAGGGATCTGCCCCTCTCTCCCGACTAATCCTCGTGGTCAACGCACCACATCCCGCCCGGCAAATCTGGTCCCACCGCCCGTCCCAGGACAGCCCTCAAGTTGAGAATGGTTCATACACGTTTAAATGGCTGGAAAAAACAGAGTATCTCATGATGTGAAAACATTTGCCACCTGACCCTCTTGAAAAATGCTTTGCCAACCCTCCCAAGGAGCATCAACTGAGAAGAGGAGGGGCCCCACGGGAAGAAGTTCCCCCTCCCATGTGGGCCACACAGAGAAGGAATGCCACCTGGCAGGCTGCACCTTCAAGAAGCCCACCCGTGTGCCCCTCTGACCCCCAGCACCTTCTCCGCCCACCTCCCGGCCGGTGTTGACGTCCTGAGGAGGCAAACTGGCTGCCTGTGTCCCGCCCTTCGGGTTGGGGCCTGCAGAGCCGTCTGAGCTGCTCTGTCCACCCGGCACTGAAGACTCAGGCGCGGCACCTCAACCTCCCCTCCAACCTCAATGGCTCTCATTGATCGCGTCTAGAACGTTTTCCCGGGCTTCCCCACCGTCCTGCGCCACACATGGAGACACGCCAGGGCGGCTCCCTGGGCCCAGCTGGCGCAGCCCGGCAGCCCCCTCCCCGAGCCCACGCTGGCGGCGCCTACTTGGAGCGCGGCCGGGCCTGGACAGGCTTCAGAGCCAAACGCCACCCACCGAGGACGGATTTCCTCACACCGACTTTCACAACGCAAAGCGTCCCTTTTTCCATGGACGGATGTACCCAGATGGCCTCCCAGCCCAGCAGCAGTGGAGAGACCTGGCAGGGAGAGGGGGCGCTGTGTCCCTAGCAGGGGAGGCGGCCTCGGAGCCCCACGAACTGCGCCAGGGCTTCCCCAAAGGGGCACCGACCACCCAGCGACACTGGAGCCAGGGCTGGGGACTCCCAGTTATGACACCAGGCCGCGCCCCGAGGCGCCTCTCCCCCAGCCCAGGGCAGAGGCGTGCCCTGACCCCCGCCGCGGAGCCCAGTAGGGCAAAGGAGGGCAGGGAGGAACCTGGACTATTTTCCCGAAGTGTGGACTGCCTTGGTCTGGCGGAGGGGTGGGGGGCGGGGGACCGGGAGCTGGGGGAGGGGGGGAGGGGACAGGGAGCGGGGGGACGGGAGGGGACAGGGAGCTGGGGGGAACGGGAGGGGGCAGGAGGGGGCACTTTAGTTCTGCTCCGGAGGCTCCAAATTAAACAGCTCCAGGCAGGAAGCCTGCCTGCTCCCAGATCGGTCAGGAAGTCATGATGCAAGTTTGCGCTTTTTTTTTTTTTAAACACGAAGGAGAAAAAGAGATTCGTGCTCCGCCGCCCGTCGGCCCCGCCGGCCCGCGCCCTCCCGGCGGCCCGACTCTCGGCCGGGGCAGCAACTCCGCCGCGCCGTCTGGGCCGCGCCGGGCGTCGCCCCTCTCCGGCCGCGCGCTCGGACCGGCCCGCCGAGGACGCCCGCGCGCCCGGAGCCGCCCGCGCGCCCGCCCGCCCGCCGCGGCCCCCGCGCGCCCCACTCACCCGCCAGGAGCGCGCCGGGCAGCAGCAGCCAGTAGAGCGCGGCGCCGAGCACGTGCGGCTCCATGCCGGTGGCCTCGGCGGCGCTAGGGGACGGGGCGGGGGTCCGGGCGCCGGCCCGCCATGGTCCGCAGGGCGGGTCGCTGCACGTGCCGCGCGCCGCGGCCAGGACCCCCGGCGGCCGCGGAGACCCCGCGCCGCCGCCTCCTCTTCCTCGGGCCGCGCTCACAGCGTCCGCCCTGCCCTCCTGGAGCGCAGCGCGCGGCTCGCGGAGGCCGAGCTGCGCCGGACGGCTCCCGCCCTCCCCCGCCCGCGGGCCTTATAAGCCCGGCCTCCGCCCGCCCTCCCCGGCGCGCCCGCCCCCCTGCTTCCCCGACGGCGACGCACCCCGCCCGCCGTCCGCCCGAGCTGGCCGGTCTGGCGGGGACCCCCGTGGGGGCTCGGCCGAGGGGACCCTGCCCAGCCGGGCAGCGCGCTCGCCGAGATGCAGGGCGGCGGGGCCGGGCGCTCTGGCAGGCGGCGGGGCCCGCGTATCGGGTGGCACCCACGCGCAGCTGCGCCCCGCGTGGCCCCGGCCGCTTTCGCTTTGCTCCCCGAGACGCGAGGTCGCAGCGCCGCCTGGGGACCGGGGGCGGGTCGGAGCTCCCGCCGGCGGGAGCTGGGGCCTGGCAGTTCCGCGGGAGGACGGGGAGTGCCGGCCCGCCCCGCCGCGGTCCCCCTGCGGCCCGACTGGGGCTTGAGGGCGACCTCCAGCCACGCCCGTGGCTTTTCCCTGGCCACGTTACCATAGACAGTAGTGACCACAGCCACAGCACCTGCTGCAGCCGCTGTCCCCCCGTGGAGGGGCTGGGTCTGAGTCGGGTGCGGGCACCCGGGTCTGGCCTTCCTCTGCCCTTGAGGTGGACACAGAAAGGGAAAGGGGGAAGGGCCCTGCACTGTAGGGTGGGGAGGCCATGGCGGGAGGCTGGACTCAGTCCAGGGTCCCAAACTCGGCTGCGAAACAGAGGGAGTTGGGGGGACTGAGGCCCTTGCCCAGGCTCCAGCTGCCACTAACAGATGTGAGCCCAGCCAAGCCCAGACCCTCCAACTTTTTTTTAAGTCGTCATTGCAGACTTTCGTGGGGTGTCTGGTGTTTAAAGGTCTAATCGATTTCTCTCAGAGACCCACCCTCTCTGGTCTGGTTCTGAAATTGTCAATGCAAGGAGATGGGAAGTCTCCGCACTTCCTGAGATGTACTTTCAAAGGGACAGAACTGTGTGTACAAGAATTGTTAAGAGTAGCAGAGATGCCGGGCTTGGTGGCTCAGCCTGTAATCCCGCGCTTTGGGAGGCTGAGGTGAGTGGATTGCCTCAGCCCGCGGGTTCGAGACCCGCCTGGGCAGCGAGACCTCATCTCTACAATAAATCAAAAAATCAGCCGGGCGTGGTAGCGCATGCCTGTAATTCTGGCTACTTGGAAGGCTGAGGCGGGAAGATCGCTGGAGCCCAGCAGGTCGAGGCTGCGGTGGCCAGGAGCGGCCACTGCACTCCAGTGTGGGCGACAGAGTGACTCCAACTCAAAAAAAAAAAAAAAAAAGAATTGTTAAGAGTAACAGAGATAAAGCCACAACACCAGGCAGGCAAGGGTGAATGGTTACAGTGTATCTCCCGGTGGAGGACTATGTAGCAGCAAAGGGATGCCTCCTCTCTGTGTGAGTGTGGAACAGCATTTAGGATACAACGTTGGTGCTGGGAGAAGCCGCCAGGCACTGTGGCCTGCAGGAAGTTCAGCTGCATGCCATGTGGACATGGATGACCTCCCAGGGGCAGGCTCACAAGATGTGAGGGAGGTGTGATCTCCACTGGATTTCTTCCTGCAAACTTAGTGTTTTGCCACATACCTGTATCATTTGCTCATAAGTAAAATTAGCAACATGGGGGCAGACGTTCAGAAAGGCAGAGAATGGTGGGGTAGAGACAGGGTGGAGGACGGTGCCCTTCTGCAGCCTGGGCATGTCAGGCTGCACCTCCCACGTGCTCAACCCACTGCCACTCCAAAATTCTGACTGTGTTCTAATCCACCCCTTTTTGCAGAAGAGGACACCGAGGGCCAGAGTGGAGAAGTTATTTGCCAAAGGATAAGGTGGGTCTTGAACCCAGCTTCCCAGATTGTAAGTCCGAAGCCACTTCTGTTCCATCACCTCCAGTTTAGAGTTCTTTCTAGACTTGTTTTTGTTTTTATTTCATTTTATTTTGAGTTGGAGCCTCACTCTGTCAGGCTGGAGTGCAGTGGCACGCTCATGGCCACCGCAGCTTCCAACTGCTGGGCTCAGGTGATCCTTCTGCCTCAGCCTTCCAAGTAGCTGGAACTATAGGCACGTGCTACCACACCTTGCTAATTTTTAAAATTTACTGTAGAGGCAAGTTGCCCAGGCTAGTCTCAAACCCCTGGGCTCACGTAATCCTCTCATCTCCACCTCCCAAAGTACTAGGATTACAGGTGTGAGCCACAGTGCCTGACTTGTTTTGTTTTTAGAGAAAGGGTCTTGTTCTGTCTGGAGTACAGTGTCATGATCATGGCTCACCAAAACTTTGACCTCCTGGGCTCAGACAATCCACCAACCTCAGCCTTTCAGGTTGCTGGAACTACAGGCACATGCCACCACACTGGATAATTTTTTTATTTTTTGTAGAGACTGGGGTCTCACTATGTTGCCCAGGCTGGTCTCGAACTCTTGGGTTCAAGCCATCGTGCCCGGCCCACAGTAAACAATGTTAAGAAACATGTTCATGTTAAAACACTTTGAGTTGCTGATACAGCACCTTTCTCCCACCCAGCAGCCCTCCCTGTGGCAGCCATGACTCTGTTTCCTCCACACCATGTCCTCCTGCTTCTTGGCCAGAGACTGTGCAACTTGGGAGATATTGTTTCAGTCCTCTGAGCACAGTCCTGCTGAGCCCAGGCTGCCTTCCTGGAAACAAAGAGCAGGCATTGGTCAAGGAACAGCCTGTGTACATGCCTGTGGACAGGTTCCAAGATCCCCAAGGGCCTGACCCCACCTGACAGAGCCAGGGCTCCACAGAGCCTCCTTCCTAGTCATGGGAGGACTCCCTCCCCACACCCTCCCTCCCTGGTCATGGTAAGTGCAGAGGCCCCGAAGACCAAGCTGAGGGGGAGGCCGATGGCCACTGCCTACCCTTGCCCTGTGCTCACAAGAACCAGGTCCTATGCTCAAGGGCCTCAGGCCTGATAGCACACGCTGTGACAACCCACATCCTGGGTCTCTCCAGGCACGGCTCATTCCTGGAGGCCTTGGACAAGTTGCAGAACTGCAGGGCCTCCACCGTGTCCTTGCTTGTAAAACGAGGCGTTACAGCCCTCAGAGTTCCAAGGGTCCTGTAAGACGCTCAGCAGGGTCACCTGGACAGCAGCTGGTACCCTCCTGCTCCTGGGGTACAAAGGTGCTCAGCAGCCACGGAACATGCCAGCCACGGACCAGCCCTCACCCAACCCTGCTGCAGGCCAAGAGGTTGTTCTCTTCCCCACCTATTGTCCAGAGTCGGCCTACACCCAACTTCCTTCCTGCTCGAGGCCAGTGTTCAGTTCTGACCTGGATCAGTGGCTCTGGCCAGGCCCCACGACTTGAGGTGTGACCTGGAGCCCGCTGCCAGCCCCAGGGCTGAGGTTAAGGGCAGTGTGAACCCCACTGTGTGGACGCAGCCAGCAGGGCCTATGGCCAGTAGCAAAGAGGACCCAGAATCCCCACCTTGCGGTGAGGCAGCTGGCAGTGATGGTCCATCCACCACCATGATGTCCAAGCAAGCGAGCATTGGGAAGTTGGTCAGTACTTTCACCGTCCCCAGCTCAGGCAACACTGGAGTCCAATGAGGCAGGACAAGGGTGGGGGGGGGACGGGTGGCCGAGGCCTGACCTGAGCAGCAGACGCTGCCTGGAGCGCCTTGGACTGGAGAATGCCCGGGCCCTTCTGCAGCGACAGTCTCACAGGTCAAGGAGGGCGCCAGGGACCTCAGGGACAGATGGCGAGACGGGAGCAGGGTGTCTGTGCCCCCCCAGCCCTGAGTCCTACAGCTTCCAGTCCTCCCAGGGAGGGGGCTGAGGTGACCATTCCAGTGGCAGTGGGGACATGCTGGGAGCCATCTGGGCGAGGATTAGGATGTCCAGGACCAGCGCCAGCCTGTGCTGCCCCCGCCTGGCTGACTCACCACCTGCCACTGGGCCACCCTTGGGGCCCTCCTGGAGCCAAGTCAGAGGTGAGAGGGGCCTGACTTGGCCTGATCGCAGACTCAGCCGCCCCCTGCCGCCTTGCCCTGTCCTGCCCTGTCCTTGCCCGCCTGCCTCATATTCGGGGAGCTCCCAGGACCGAGGTTTGTCTTAACACCATGGGTCACAGCCTGCTCGGGGTCCCCTTGCCAGCCCGTCCCTGGACAGTGAGCACAGAGCCCAGGGGTCCCCATCCTCCTGTGCCCGGGGCGCCCTGGCTGGAGCAGAGAAGGGAGGCAGGAGGTCTCAGCACTCAGGCCCTGGGAGGGGACAAGAGCCTAACCACCTGACAGGCTCCCTGTTCTCCTTGCCATCTCTGAGGGTCTCAGCACAGCCAGTCCACCTCAGGGCTCAGTTCCATGCACTGCACTGGCCACATAGGACACCAGGACTCCCTAGGGAAGTCACCCAGTCACACCTCCCATCATCCACCCCACCACTGACTCCTCCCTGAGTACCCTAAGAGTCCTTGCCTTGGAGGGCCCATCCCATCTGCCCGGTGCCTGCCATGCTCAGCTCTGGCCCCTGGAGCTCCAGCATGTCCTGGACCATCCGGCCTCCCAGGGAGGACCTTCCATGGCCCTGGCCCTGGGGGCTCCCAGGGGCTATCTCAGGTGACTGTGCCCCAGACCAGGCAGCCACACATGTGGGCCCCCTCAGAGCCTTCAGGGGGTGTGAGGTCCCCGCCCACATCAGATGCTGCTGTCAACACTGACCCCTGGCCACCAGCCCAGCATGTCCAGACAATGATGTCACACAGGCTCATCCCCAACTGTGCCCACTCCTGCCCCTGCCCTCTGCCTGGAGCTCCCATGCTTCCAGGAGGGGCCCAGTCCCTGGGAAGTCCAGGTAGCAGGGGTGTCACTGGCCTTCATGGTGAGAGTGCTAGGGACAATTTCCCCTCCCCCACAGCACTGACATGTGGGCTGCTCACCTCTTGGAGACCCTCACATGCCCCTGGGGGTGGGCTACTGACCCAGGACACACCATCCATGGCCCCCACCTCCCCGCTACCCCGGGTGGAAGCCTGAGTCCCAGGCTCTGCTCTCTGGGCACCTCAGGCCGAGTCCTCCACCCAGAGAGCGTGGATTAGTTGCAAGGCTCTCTTGACAGCCAAGTCGGGGCAGACCCACAGCCAGGGCCGCATGGCCCGCTGGCCCATTGGGCAGAAGCCTCCTCAGTCCATGGCAGAGCTCATCCCCAGGGACCACTGTGCGACACAGCAGCCCCGTCCAAGCAGGGTGTCCCCCATAGGCCTCGGGGTCAAGACAGGATATGACTGTATATGGAGGCTTTTCTGGAAGTCTCCCTGTCCTATTAAAGAGAGAAAACCAGCCAGGCACAGTGCCTCATGCCTGTCATTCCTGCACGTTGGGAGGAGGAGGCGAAAGGATTGCTTGAGCCCAGGGATTAGAAACCAGCCTGGGTAACTTGGAGAGACCTCATCTCTACAATAAACTAAAAAATTAGCCAGGCACCATGGTGCATGCCTGTAGTTCCAGCTACTTGGAAGACTGAGGTGGAAGGATGGCCTGAGCCCAGCAAGTGGAGGCTGTGGCTGCCACTGCACTTCAGCCTAGGTGACAAAGTGAGCCTCTGACTTGAAAGGGAGGAAGGAAGGAAGGAAGAAAACCGCCCTCTCTTCCATCTGTAGGAGCAATAGCTGTTAGAATCAGCCCTGACAGTGAGGCATTGCCAAGGGTGGGAATTATGTTATCTAGAGCCAGAGTTATGCTATCTAGAACTAGGGCCATGTTATATTTCTTTTCTTTTTCTTTCTTTCTTTTTTTTTTTGAGTCAGAGTCTCACTCTGTTGCCCAGGCTGGAGTGCAGTGGCAAGCTCATGGCCACCGCAGCCTCTACCTGCTGGGATCAGGTGAACCTTCCGCCTCAAGCTTCCAAGTAGCTAGAACTACAGGACTGCACCACCACACCTGGTTTATTTTTTTAATTGCAGAGATAAGGTCTCACCAAGTTGCTCAGGCTGGTCTTGAACCCCTGGGCTTAGGCAATCCACTTGCCTTGGCCTCCCAAAGTGCTGGGAGGACAGGTGTGAGCCCCTGTGCCAGGTGTATAGGGTTATACTTTCTAGAACGGGGTTACATCGTTTGGATCCGAGGTCATGTTATCTAAAGCTAAGTTATGTTATCTAGGGGTGGAGTTACATTATCTGGAGCTAGGATTATATTATCTGAAGCTAAGGTTATGTGATTAATTACATTATTTATTTTTAGAGAAGGAGTGTGACTGTGCTGCCAGGCTGGACTGGAATTCCTGGCCTCAAGTGATCTTCCCACCTCAGCCTCCTGAGTAGCTGGGACCACTGGTACATGCCTACCTAAGGTCATATTATCTAGAGTCAGGATTGTGTATTCTAGACCCAGGGTTCTGTTCTCCAGAGCCAGGGTTCTGTCCTAGAAATGGTTCTGACAGGCAATGTCCTCCCTTCTCTCCCCAGATTACCCCACATGCTGATGGGCTCACCCAGCTCTGGGGGTCATGGACGCTCCCTACCCTCTCACCTGTCACCTGGTTCCAGCTATGCTTCCCCCACCCCCACCCCACTCCCCCATCCCCACCCCCCATGCATTTCCTCTGAGACCTGCGTGGGGTGAAGCAGGGAAGGGGGAGAGCACTGTGTGCTCTCTCTGCAGACTTTGGGGCCTTAGACCCTATAAAGTGCCCTCTCAGGTCCAGGTGGGAGGCCCCAGGGCCTTGGGGACATCTCTGTCCTGGTCCTGAATCTCTGCCTCCTCACTTCAGCAGGGCTAAAATAAAGCAAAGGCAAATGGAGCGGCTCACAGCTGTGTGTGGGTTGCTCTGGGTCCCTGGTGTGTCCTCAGTCTGGCAAGGACTTTCTGTGCCCTTTCTCTGCATCTAGCCAGCTACTCCTCCCATCTGCCTCAGGAGCTCAGAGTTCTCCGTGTCCCTGAGTCCCCATCCTTCGACTCATGTCCGCCCGGCACAGGGCAGAGACCACAGGAGCCCCCTCTGCCTTCTACTCTGAGCGCATGAATGCCTGGCTCTCTCCGTGGATGCGGGCCCAACCATTAGGAACCACTCACAGCCCTGAGTTGCCTCCCTGGAAGTGTGCTCATCCCTCAATCCCAAGGCCCCGATGTGTCTGCAGGGGACCCCAGGCCCTACCTCTCTTCTGGCCATTGGCAGCCTCCTGTCCCTGCGGGGCACACACCGGCATGCCCACGGGCCCTCCGACATCTTCCTGGCAAGTGCTGGGAGTTGGGGCCCCCATGAGCCAGCTCCTGCCCTCCTCTTGGATCCATCACCCCCTTATCCCGAGTTTATCCAAGTCACGCACGGCCACACTGGCTCAGGCTTCCTTGCAGCCTCAGATACATTAAAACACGAAACCCAATCTCACCCCTCATGAGCAAGGCTTCCATGCACTTGGGGAAGGCCACGGTGATCCCTGTGGCTGAGTGGTACAGCCTGGGAGCTCTGCACATGGCCCTCACGGCCACCAAGCCCAGCTCAGCCCGATTTTCCCCATCCTACACACCGCGAATGCTCCCTCCCACCCTCTGCAGCCTCAGCGCCTGGGCTTTGACTCCTGGCTCCTCTTTGGAGATAAAAGTACCAGCCTGTTTAGGGCCTGCCCCCCACCAGCAGCTCGCCATCACCTCTAGGCTCCTGCACCCACACCCGGCACACAGAAGGAGCTCAATTAATGCTGCTGAGTGAGCGATCATCTCAAGCACTAGGCCAGCCTCCTTCCCTGCATGGGTGTGACCCCCAAGGAAGGCAGTGTCTGAGCACCGGGACCTTCCCATGGAGCCATGGCCTGGGGGGCCTCCAGAGCCTTCAGGCATGACCCCTGGGGTGCCTGCTGAAGGTGGACCCCTCACCTGCAGGCAAGCTGGACCCTGGGCATGCAGTCGCCTTTCTCCTGGAACCAGCCACGCAGAGCAGGGAACAGCGGGACACCGCTGCATTACTTCATGAATGATTCATGCAGTCCCAGGCATTCTCCCTGGAGTTCTTTTCCGAGTTGGAGTCTCACTCCGTTGCCCAGACTGGAGTGCAATGGCCGCTCCCGGCCACCGCAGCCTTGACCTGCTGGGCTCCTGCGATCCTGTCGTCTCAGCCTTCCGAGTAGCTGGAATTACAGGCATGCGCTACCACGCCCGGCTGATTTTTTGATTTATTGTAGAGATGAGGTCTCGCCAAGTTGCCCAGGCGGGTCTTGAACCCGCGGGCTCAGGCAATCCACTCACCTCAGCCTCCCAAGGCATGGGATTACAGGCTGAGCCACCGAGCCCGAGCCCGGCTTCCCTGGAGTTCTTATAAATCATTCCCAAATGAGTTGGGCGCAGTGGCTCATCATACCTGTGATCCCAGCACTTTGGGAGGCTGAGGCGGGAGGATCATTTAAGTCTAGGAGTTCAAGACCAGCCTGAGCAACATAGTCAGATCTTGTCTCTACAAAAAATAAATAAATGAGCCGGGTGTGGTGGCGTGCACCTGTAGTCCCAGCTACTCAGGAGGCTGAAGAGGAAGGATTGCCTGAACCCGGTAGGTGGAGGTTGCCGTGAGACGTGGCCGTGCCACTGCACTCCAACCTGGGCGACAGACTCTGACTCAAATAACAACAATAATAATAGTAACTCCAAGATGCCTTGCCACAGGGAGGAGCTATCTCCGTGGACCCTGGACAGCAAGACCCAGCGATGAGGCCCTTGTACTTCAGTTCCCCTCTTCACGGTGACGCCGCACCCAGAGCCCGGCCAAACCTGCAGCGTATGCGCGTCGGCAAAGCCCTAGATTGGGAGGGGCGCCCAACGCAGAGGAGACCAGGGCGCGGGGTCCTCGGGGCGAGACTGGTCCTGTCTGCTGTGTGGACAGCGGACCTCTGGGGCTCGCGGAAACTTCCCCGCTCCATGTGTGGCCCAGGTAGGACGCTGACCCGCCTGACTCCGGGGTCAGAACTTCACAGGCCCAGACACCCCCCGCCCGGCGATGACACCTCCCACCACCGCGCGCCGGCGGCAGCAGGGCCCCACCCCCTCTTAACGCCCCGCCCTTCTGGCGCAAAACCCCGCCCTTCTGGGGGCAAAGCCCCGCCCTCCGCCTCCTGGGCGCTAAGCCACGCCCCACCCTCCTTTTCACACCCCGACCCCTTCTGACGCTAAGCCCCGCCACATCCGCTTTTTTTGCTTTTGAGTTGGAGTCTCACTCTGTCGCCCAGACTGGAGTGCAGTGGCCTCTCCCGGCCACCGCAGCCTCGACCTACTGGGCTCCGGCGATCCTTCCACCTCAGCCTTCCGAGTAGCTGGAGCTACAGGCCGCGCTACCACACCCGGCTAATTTTTGATTTATTGTAGAGATGAGATCTCGCCAAGTTGCCCAGGCGGGTCTCGAACCCTCAGGCTCAGGCAATTCACTCACCTCAGCCTCCCAAAGCGTGGGATTACAGGCTGAGCCACCGAGCCCGGCTCACATCCGCTTTTGAGGCTTAAGCCCCACTCCCCTTCTTGGCGAAAAACCAAGTCCCCTCCCCTACTGGGCGCTAAGCCCTGCCTCTTCGGGCGTGGAGTCACGCCCATCTCTGGGCTCGAGGCCCCGCCCACCCCATCCTGGACACTAAATACCATCTCATCCTTTCCTGGGGGCGAAGCCACGCCCCCTTCCGATCACTAAGTAGTACCCCTGAAGAATTCCAGGCCCCGCCCACCCCATCCTGGACGCTAAGTCATGCCCCCTCCTGGACGCTAAGCCCGCCTCTCCGCCTCCTAGGTGCTCAGCCACGCCCCACTCCCCCACTCCCTCTTCACACCCCGACCCCTTCTGGCGCTAAGCCCGGCCACAACTGCTTGTGGGGGCTAAGCCTCGCTCCCTTAGCGAAAAACGAAGTCCCCGCCCCTCCTGGGCGCTAAGCCCCGCCTCTTCGGGACATGAGGTCACGCCCTCCTCTGGGATCTAGGCTCCGCCCTATCCTTTCCTGGGGACTGTCACGACCCCTTCTGAGCCCAGACCCCGCCCACCCTATCCTGGGCGCTAAGCCCCGCCCCGACACCTCCCGCCGCCGCGTGATGGACAGCGTCAGGCTGCGCCGGGCCTCGCGCCCTCTTCCCGCCTGCCGGCCGCCTTGCCTTGGGCGCCCTGGGGGAAGGGGCCTGCTCTGTGCTCCAGCCGCTCCCGCGAGCAGACCCGCCTATCACCGCAGACACCCTGGTTCCTGCGAGCGAGCTCGGCAGACCCGAGTCCCGGCGCCACCGAAACCCCGAGGGGTGACATGGAGCTGGACTCCCACTTTCATTTCCTTTTCATTGATTTTAAACACTCGATTTGGCCGTTGAACACTTTCATTTTCTCTTATAGAGACAGGTCTTGAGTCGGGGCCTCATTCTGTCGCACAGGCTGGAGTGCAGTGGCGTGATCACAGCTCGCTGCAGCCTCAAACTCCTGGGCTCAAGCCATCCTCCCACCTCAGCCTCCTGAATAGCGAGGACTATAGGTGTGTGCCACTGTATCCAGCTTTTTTTGTAGAGACAAAGTCTTGATATGTTTGTTGCCCGGGCTGGTCTCAAACTCCAGGCTCAAGCAATCCTCTCGCCTCAGCCTCTCAAAGTGTTAGGATTACAGGCGTGAACCACCATGCCTGACCAAAATGTGTATTTTTAAAAGTGGGGACCATATCACGCCTGTAATCCCAGCACTTCAGGAGGCCTAGGCAGGAGGACCCATTGAGACCAACCTGCATCTACCAAAAAATAAGAAAAATTAATTTAAAAACAAAATGTAAATTTTCAGAAATCTACATCAAGGATTGTTTCCATGAAAATGTAGCATCCTCCAAATTGAGATGTGCTGTAAGTGTAAAACATACACTGGATTTCAAAGATGATGGTGAAGCCGGGCTCGGTGGCTCAGCCTGTAATCCCGCGCCTTGGGAGGCTGAGGTGAGTGAATTGCCTGAGCCCGCGGGTTCGAGACCCGCCTGGGCAACTTGGTGAGACTTCATCTCTACAATAAATCAAAAAATTAGCCGGGTGTGGTAGTGCGCGCCTGTAGTTCCAGTTATTTGGAAGACTGAGGCAGAAGGATCGCCGGAGCCCAGCAGGTCGAGGCTGCGGTGGCCGGGAGCGGCCACTGCACTCCAGTCTGGGCGACAGAGTGAGACTCCAACTCAAAAAAAAAAAAAAAAAGATGATGGTGATGATGACAACCATGGTGACAATGACGATTGATGAAAGTGATGAGAAAAACATGAAATATCTCATTAATAAGTTTTATATTGATGATGTATTGTAAGAATACTCATATAATGAGTAGAATACATTTTTTTTTTGAGTTGGAGTCTCACTCTGTCGCCCAGACTGGAGGGCAGTGGCCGCTCCCGGCCACCACAGCCTCGATCTGCTGGGCTCCGGTGATCCTTCCGCCTCAGCCTTCCAAGTAGCTGGAACTACAGGTGCGTGCTACCACGCCCGGCTAGTTTTTGATTTATTGAAGAGATGCGGTCTCGCCAAGTTGCCCAGGCGGGTCTCGAACCTGCGGGCTCAGGCAATCCACTCACCTCAACCTCCCAAAGGCGCGGGATTACAGGCTGAGCTACCAAGCCCGGCTAGTAGAATACATTTTTACTAAAAAGTACTTAATGAAGTAATTATTAAAATTACCATCACTTAATTTTTTTTGGAGTCAGGATCTCTGTCGCACAGGGGGGAGTATAGTGGCATGCTCACGGTGGCCACAGCCTCGACCTGCTGTGCTCAGGCAATCCTTCCACCTCAGCCTTCCAAGTAGCTGGAACTACAGGCATGCGCCACCATGCCCAGCTAAGTTTTTGATTTATTGTAAAGATGAGGCCTCGCCAAGTTGCCCAGGAGGGTCTCGAATCCATGGGCCAGGCAATCCTCTCACCTTGGCCTCCCAAAGTGCTGGGATTATAGGCATGAGCCACTGGTCTGCCCAGCCTTTTTTCACTTTTTAAATGTAGCTCCTAAAAAGATCAGAACCACTCTGGTGGCTCCCGCTGCATTCTGCGGGCAGAGCTGTACCAGGACAGAGCCAGCCCAGCCCCATGAAGATGCTTGGTGAGGACAGGCCACAGCAGGGATGTCTGTCATTGCTGAGACAAGCGTACAAGGCTGGTCACTCTCCTCAAGATCCCTAGTACAGATAAGGAAACTGAGGCTGGAGAGGATGCCACATGGGTCATGGGACCCCTGGGCAACAGCAGCAGCCTCTGCACCCTCCCGTGTCCCATCCATGATGGAGTCCAAGGTTGGCTGGGGCCAGGAGCCAAGTGCAGTCTGAACCTGGCTGGGACCCAAGTGCTGCCTCCAGGCCAGGCCAGCCCTGGTGTCAAAGCCATGACTATGACAAATTCCCCTGGGGCTGCAGGTGATTGACAGGCCCCACCAGGGTGGGCCCTGACTCCACCCTCAGCGCTGGCTCCTGCCTGGCCTCCTGGAAGGAAGGGGGAGGTTCTCGGGGGGAGCAGCCCCAGCTCCCCAGCCCTGGTGTCCTTACCCACTGGGGCATGTGGCTGGAGGTGGCTTTCCCCTCTGGCAGGTGTGGACCCCCTGGGGCAGGGGTACAGAACATTCCCCATCCTGGGTCCTCACTTTGCTCCACACCGGTGGTTCTCACACGTGCTGTGACCCCTCTCCACTCCAAAGCTCACACGGGACCTAGGGCTTCTGTTGTGGGGGGATGCTTAGCAACATTTACTATGTTGGAAACTAACAACACTGACATGTGAAAAAATCTATGTAGCACAGGCTGGGCACAGTGGCTCATGTCAGTAATCCCAGCACTTTGGGAGCCAAGGCAAGAGGATTGCCTGAGCCCAAGGTTTGAGACCCGTCTGGACAACATGGCGAGGCTTCGTCTCTACAAACCAACTGACTAGTAGATATTCTAAGGAAGTAAATTGTCTAAAACCACAGACTCTCTAGGATGGGCTTGGTGGCTCGCGGGTTTGAGACCAGCAAACTTGGCAAGAACTCGTCTCTACAATAAATAAAAAATCAGCCGGGCGTGGTAGCGCGTGCCTGTATTTCCGGCTAACTTGGAAGGCTGAGGCGGAAGGATCACCAGAGCCTAGCAGGTCGAGGCTGGGGTGGCTGTGAGTGTGCCACTGCACTCCAGCCTGGGCAACGGAGTGAGACTCCAACTCTAAATAAATAAATAAATAAAGTAAACCCACAAACTCTCGAGATGAGGACCAGGCTGGAAGCCAGTGGGCCTGGGAGTTTTGTACCCAACTCAGGACTTTAAGTGCGTGATCCCCACAGCCTGGGTTACCCAGGACCCCTGCCCACCCCTCCCTCTGTGTGGAGGAAGACGTGGGCCCAAACCTGCATCTGATCCACTCAACACACACGAACCTCCTGTGTGCAAGCACTGAACCCAGCCATAGCCAAAGCAGATAAGCCCCGGCTGTGGAGCTTGATGTCTCCAGGGATCAAGTGGAATGAGCAAAGGCCACAGGCCCCTGGCAAGCTGCAAGATGACAAAGACACGGAGGGAGGGATGGGACCCTGAGTGAGATGAGCACAGCTTGAAGATCGGGGCGGCCTCAAAGACAAGACTTTGTGAAGGAATGCTGGGAGAACATTCCAAGCAGAGGGACGGCAGGCGCAAAGGCCCTGGGGCCAAACCAGCCTGGAGGAACAGGGTGGAGGGGCAAAGGCAGGAGGGGTCTGGCGAGTCATGGCATGGCCAGGGCCAGATCCACGGTTCTTCCTGGACGGATGTGGGCGCTGCAGAAGAGTGCTGAGGGTGGACACACACGGCCGCAGGGACACAGGCTGGATGGCACCAGACTGCCAAGCTGCCACACTGATGCAGGGCTGATCTAGGGTCAGGGCTGCTCTGCAGAGACGGTGTTCCCGAGTGGAGACGGTGTTCCCCAGGCCAGTTCCTGGCCATGGTTCGGTTCACCAGCCCCGGTTGAGTGCCAATCATAGCCAGATGCGGAACAGATCGGCCAGCAGAGATGAGGCTGACAGGCTCGCAAGGAGCTGGCGGGGTACAGACCCAGTCTCCCATCCAGGGGATGCCCAGGCAGACAGAGGCTGGCCCAGGACAGAGGTGCCAGGCCAGGGGGGACCAGGGTGTGAGTCAGCTCTGCTGCTTCTTGTAGGCTGTGTGGCCTGATGCAAGTGGCTGGACCTCCCTGGTTGTGTTTCCTCATCCGAGGAAGGGGAATGTGTGCAGCACCTGAGCCCTGGAGGCTGTGGGCCGACAGGCCGCTCTGTGTGGCATCCTCAGAACGTCTGACACCTGGTCCGCACACTGGCCTGGGCATCGTCAGGGCTGGAGATCTCCGCCTGGGGGAGTGGCTACCTCACCTCTGCTCTTCTGGGCTTCCGGTCCCAACAGCCCTTCCTGCAAAGTGGTCTTGGCGTTGCTCACCAAGAGGCAGCATCCAGTTCCACCCTGGGGCCTGGGTGGACCATTCCAAAGGGACAGGAGGGCGATGCGGGGACTCGCGGGCCTCCCAGGGTCCGTCACCTGCGTCACGTCACCCAGGGAGCCAGAGCTGCCCTGAGGATGCCATGCTGGGGAGATGAGAGAGATAAGAGACAGAGACAGACGAGAGACGAGAGAGACACAGGAGAGAGACAGAGTCACAGGAGAGACAGAGACAAGAGAGGAGAGAGATGAGAGACAGAGACACGGGAGAGACAGAGACAAGAGAGAGAAGACAGAGATACAGGAGACAGAGAGACAAGAGAGAAGGAGATAAATGAGAGACAGAGAGAGACGAGAGAGAAGACAGAGAAACACAGGAAAGAGATACAGGAAACAAAGAGAGACATGGGAGAGACAAAAACAAGAGATAGGAGAGAGAGAGAGAAGAAGACACAGGTGAGACAGACAGAGATGAGAAAGGAGAGAGAGAGGAGAGATGAGAGAGACGAGAGGTGACAGAGGCGAGACACACTGGAGAAAGAGAGGAGAGACAGAGACAAGAGAGAGACGACAGAGAGGAGAGATACACAGGCGAGAGAGAAGAGACAGAGATAAGAGAGAGACAAGAGAGAGAGTTGACAGAGAGGAGAGACACACAGGAGAGAGAGAGAAGGAGAGACAGAGAGAGGTGACAAAGGAGAGAAGAGATATAGGAGACAGACAGAGAGGAGACACAGGAGAGAGACACAGGGAGGAGAGAGACACAGGAGAGAGATGGAAAGGAGAGAGGGAGAAGGGAGAGGAGAGAGGAAAAGAAAGAGGGGAGGGGTGGGAAAGGAGGAGAGTAGTCCCTCAGCCTGAGTTTGAATCCTCCCACGCACCAGACTGCAAGGGTGCCTTCCTAGAGATGATCCAGCCCTGCCACCACTGACTGCAGAGACGAGAGTCCGAGTCAGGGCCACAGACACCCAGCAAGTGCTGGGCAGTGACACAGCAGACGCACTCACCAGGGAGATGTGGGTCATGTCCACTGGTTGGCCAGGCCCAACCAGGGGAGAAACTGCAACACCCCCTCACCCGGCCTTGGCTCTGGGGTTGGGGCAGCCTCCCCTAGCACAACTTCAGCTGCGGCATCTTTCTGTCCCAGCCGCAAGGCCTTTGACACTGGCCTCTTTCCCTGGTGTCCCTGTCAGCTTCTTCCATCATCCCAGGTCTCAGCTCATGTCACCTCCTCTGAGTGGCCTCCCGGGCCCCTGGGCCTTTCTGATCTGAAGTTACCTTGTGCTCACTGGTCTGTCTCTCCTCACAGGAACGTGCCTAGAGGGCAGGGGCCTGTCTGTCCCGTCCTGGTGCACAGTTGGCCTTTGGTGGCACTGAATACAAGTCCTAACCACACCCTCCCACCAGTGCCAGAAGTGGATGCCAGCCGCCACCCGCTGGCACCCCACATGGGGCCAGACTGCAGCAGAGTCAGCTCCTTTCCACAAGCCCCCGCAAGCTGGACATCTGGGACTCAACCCCAGAGCCACCTAGCCGCTCAGGGCTCACCAGCCAGCCCCAGCACTGGCCAATGCCTCACAGCGGGCCCCTTCCCCTGAGGGTCCTAGGAGCCACCCCATGGGGTGGATGCTGACAGGCAGTGCTGCACTGAAGTCACACTGCCAGGTGGAGAGTCCCTCTCCTGAGGTGTCCTCTGTGGTTCCTCATGACCCGGGCCTGACCTTGGCCCCTGGCCCAGCTGGTTCAGGCTGGCAGGTGGGCAGGAGGCCAGAGGAATGAAACGTGAGTGGAGCCTGCCTAGAGTTTGGGAGGCTCTGAGAGGTCTCCCAGCAGTCTCCTGTCCTGCCCACTTATCTAAGGGGGCAGGGCAGGACCAAACAGTGGCACTGGGAGCTAGGTATCAAACAGAGGCTTGTGGTCAGCACCGCTGTCTCTGAGAGATGCTGCCTCATTTCTAAACATGAGGCAGAGTGGGTCTCTCATGTCTCCAGGGAGGAACACAGATCCCTCCCCGCCATATAGGTGGCTATGATGCTGGTTTACAAGGTCCCCTAATGGCAGCTGGTCCCAAGGAGAGGCTGTGCCTGTAACTTATGCTCCGCTTACAGCGCTAAGATTTTGCAAGCCTTTCCACTATAATGCACACCAGGCTTCTATTTGAAATTTGTACCACTAGGACCCACAGATCACTTTCTGCCACCCTGAAAAAAGTCACGATTCTCACCTTGATTGGAAGCGAACAGGACACTACAGCAGAAGAGACCCCAGAATCAAAGCTGTCACACAGTTATGCAGGTTACAGCCTGCACAGGGTGCCTGGCCAAGGGGTGGCAGGGCTGAGACCCACCAGGTCCAGGCACCACACCGTTTTCACAAAGATGCCTCAGGACTGAATGGCCCTGCTGGAGGCTGTCCAGTGCCAGGGCCTTTCAAAGGTTTTGTCCAATACCCACAATGAGAAACACATTGTTTCAAAACATTCTAATTTCCAAGAAATTAGCCAGGCACACCAGGGTAAACCAATCCTCTGTCAGGACAGACCATTTCCATCACCCCAGAACATTCCTTCATCCTCCTTCCAAGTCCATTCCTGCCCCAACTCACAGCCAGTCTTGATTGAAGAAATATGTCTTCATATATTTGTTTGAGCCCACATGCACAAACAGAACTTTTACAAAACACGGGCCTCCAGACTCCACGCTGATCTCCTGACCCATCGATCACCTGCTACCAGCTGCTTACAAAGCGCAGGTCTAGGTGCTGACCCGAACAGATGGAAACCAAAGCCCGACTGCCCCACCCTCTTTCTCATTCTTGAGGTTATTTCGCAAGTACCAATTGCATCACCAAACTGATGTTTCTGTTCCTTTAGCTTTTCTGAAAAATAGGCACTGGCTGGTTGGGCTCTGTGGCTCATGCCTGTCATGTAGCACTTTGAGAGGCTGAGGTGGGAGGATCTTTTGAGGTCTGGAGGTTGATGGCGCCATTGCACTCCAGCCTGGATAACAGCAGACCGTGTCTTTAGAAACAAACAAATAGTAAGATAGGCACGTGCTCTTTACAGAAACCTTAAGACAAAATGGAAAAACAAAGCACTCCAGGTCTGGAGACCGGCAGGACCGGCCGGACCGCATTGCAGTGCAGGAACCAGCTTATCTGGCATCTTCTGGAATTAGGCTCCGGGGTCAGGGTCCGGGGCTTCCAGACAGCCAGCTTCACGCCTGGCTCTCACATGGCAAGCCTAGGGTCTGGGAAGCCAGACTTGAGCGTCTCCGCCACTCTGAAGGCGCCCTCCCCTCTCCCACCCTTCTTTTTTCTTTCTTCCCTCCCTCCCTGAAGCCTGGATTGGGGACGCACGCGCACAGCCTCAAGCTCGCCCGCAGCCCACGGGGCCCGCACATTCACAGCCTGGGGCCTGGGTGCCGCCTTCGACGGCAGGATGTGTCCATCCGGGGAGGCGGCCCCTCCCGTCCCCCAGAATGACGGGTTACTCGTCGGCGTCACGGGGGCGGACACGCCCCACTTTGCAGCTGGCACCGCACTCGCGCGGCCCCGGCGGGGAAGCCCTAGCCGGGACAAGCGCCAGCCCCGCGCGGGAACCGAGCCGGCCGCCCGCGTGGCCCCCACGGCGCTCGGGCGCATGCGCGTTGGTGGCGCGCGGGGGGGCTGCCCCAGCCGCGCGCATGCGCTGGGCGCGCCCCCGCCCTCGGCCCCGAGGGTTCGGCCCCGAGGGGCGGGGCCGGGTGCCGGCGCGAAAGTTGGCGGGAAGCGCGCCCGCCCCTTCCGCCACCTTTCCCGCCGCCGTCGCCGCCATGGAGCAGTGCCGAGTCACCGACTTTTTCGCGCGCCGCCGCCCCGGGCCCCGACCCCGGGCCAAGCCGGCCTGCCGCACCCCGAGTCCCGCCAGGCCCTCCGCGAGCGGCAGCCGCAAGCGCACCCGTCCCGGGTCCCCTTCGGCCGCGGCCGCGCCCGCGCGCAGGAGGCTGCGGCTGTCGGCGGACGCGGTGAGCGACACGGGAAACTGAGGCTTTGGGGCGGGGAGACCGAGGCCGGGGGTGGGGAGATGCAGAGCCCGGGGGGCGGGGCATGAGGAAACCGAGGCCCGGGGGGTGGGCAGGACTCGGGGAAACTGAGGCCGGGTCGAGTTGGGGTAGCGGGAGACCCGGAGACCGGTGGCGGGGCAGGGGGCTCGGCTTGGCGGGAGGGGCGGCCCTGGGCGGTAGGTGGCGCCGAGGGTAGAGGCCTGGCCTGGTGGCTGCGGAGGCAGCGGAGGAGGGGGGCTCTGCAGGGGCTGCCCAGGGCTCCCGGGGCAGGTCGGGTGGGACCCGCCGCGCCCTGCAGCCGCTGTCAGGCCATCGCAGGGTTCCAGCCAGGGCCTGATTGCACGGCCGCCCTCTCACCCCTCAGCTTATCCTCAGGGATGGGGGCACTCAGCCCTGGGAGCTGGGTTCTGACCCTGCCAGCGGTTCCTCTGAAGAGGCAGAAGCACCGGTTCTTGTCCCGTGTTCACCCTGGGGTTTCTCCTGCTAGGTTTCCGACTCTGGATCCCTGGCTGTCCCCAACTCCCTGGCCGCCACCAACTCCCTGGGCACCACCAGATCCCCAGCTGTACCCAACTCCCCGGCCACCGCCAGCTTCTCCCAGTCTTCTTTGGGCGAGAAGACAAAGGAAGCCCTGCCCTCAGCTGGTCAGCTGCCCCCCTAGCAGCCCAGCAGAACAAGGTGAGGAGGTCGGGTCCAGAACAGGCTGTGGGTGACCATGTGGTGGCCGCCTGACCTGACAGCACCCTGTGTCCCCAGGTCCCCTCAAAGGTCGCCATCTCTGAGCTCAAGTCGTGCCTGCAGCGGGCACGGGAGCTGGGTGTGCAGGTCCAGGCGCTGAGAGCTAGTGCCCAAGAGGATGCTGGGGCAACCAGCACGCCAAGGGCTGAGGAGCCTCCCAAGCAGTCATGGTGAGTCCTGGGCGGGTGGACAGGCCCCAGGAAAGGGCTAGGGAGGACCGTAGGGGTCAGGGCTGGGCAGAGGGCTGGGGCTCCTCCCAGGGAGATGGCCAGTATCGGGGTACAGAGCCAGATCCCCGAAGCAGATCGCAGCTTGCTGTCTGCATCCCCCGCCCCCACCTGTACAGGGGTAGCTCCTGCATCATGGGCTTTGGTGGATTCAAGCCCCATCCTAGGCCCTGTCGCCCATCACCTCTGGGAGCCTAGGAAGCTGGGCTGCAGAGATATCACAGCTTCCCTGGGGTGCCAGGTGGGTGGCAGAGCAGGGTCTTCAGGCTCTTCAGTCCTGATGCTACAGCTCCGTAGGTGTCTCCCTGGTGGGACCCTCGGCACTGGACCCCTTTGGGGTGTCTCAGGTGAATACTCCCTCCCCACAGCAGTGAGAAGGCACCCGCCTACCAGCGCTTCCACTCGCTGGTGCAGCCCGGGCCTCCGGGGCTGGTGCTGCCCTTCAAGTACCAGGTGCTAGCTGAGATGTTCCGCAGCATGGACACTGTGGTGGGCATGCTGCATAACCGTGCCGAGACGGCCACCTTCGCCAAGGTCCAGCGGGCCGTGCAGGACCTGACACGCAGGTGAGTGGCGGGTGTGGCGTGGTAGCCTGGGTGTGCCCGACAGGCCCTCCTGACCTCAGCCTCCCACAGGCGCTTCGAGGAGCACAGCATTGGCCAGATCAAGGCTGTGTATCCCGACTGCTACTGCTTCCGCCAGGAGCGCAACGTCCCCACCTTCAAGGACGGCGTCCGGAGGTCAGACTACCAGCTCACCATCGAGCCAGTGCTGGATCAAGGTGTGCCTGCCAGGCCTGTTTCTTTGAGGATGGATGCGGGGTGCTGCCTGGGACCACGGGTGTGGAGTGGTGGTGGGTGGCCTGCTGGCTCAGGCCTGGACTCTCCCTGCAGAGACTGGTGCCACCTCAGCACTCACGGCCTCACGCCTCCTGCAGCGGCGGCAGGTCTTCAGGCAGAAGTTGGTGGAGCGGGTGAAGGAGCACCACAGGGTAAGCTCGGGGCCTCTGAGTGGGCCAGGTCCCATGGCGTAGATGGTCCCCGTAGGGTAGATGAGCCCTGTGGCATACATGGGGCCACATGACGTAGATGGGCCCAGGCATCTGTACAACCCTTGGCACCTCATCCAGTGCCCAGAGGTCCCTGCTATCCATAGCCTGGCCCTGATGCTGGAGGGAAGGGTGTCCACTCTGCTGATGGCAGGGGGTGGGGGCTATGTCAGTCTGCCCCAGCTGAGTGCTGGTGCACTCAAGAGTTGCAGGCTCGGGGACGAGGGGACGCCAGTGGTCTCTAGTGACTGCTGGCTGTATGCTCTCCTTGCTGGTTGAGCGCCTAGGCACAGAGAAGTCAAGTGACCTGCTGAAGGCTGCCCAGCTGGGACGGGAGCCCAGATAGTCTCACCCTCACGCAGCCTGCCCATGTCTGTGATTTGCCTGGGTCACCTTTCCCGCCACCTTCTCTCACAGGTTTTCCTGGCCTCTCTGAGCCCCCCCTTGGTGGTGCCTGAGGACCAGCTGACCCGCTGGCACCCACGTTTCAATGTGGACGAGGTGCCGGACATCGAGCCAGCTGTGCTGCCCCAGCCGCCCACCACCGAGAAGCTCACCACCGCCCGGGAGGTGCTGGCCCGGGCCCGCAGCCTGATGTCACCCAGGGTGAGGCTGCTGTGCTCTGTCTGTGCTCTGCTCTTCCTGGGTGGGGGGGCCAGACCTTCTCGCATGCCAGATGTAATAGGTAGAGCCTCCATGGGGCACCCAAAGCTTCATCTGGCTTCACCTTGGCTGGGGGCCCAGGATGGCGGGACATACCTCAGTCACCAGCTGCAGCCTCTGTCTGTGCCCAGTGCTGCTTTGTCCCCACAGAGGCTACCCTGATAGGCACAGACCCCAGGTGCGCCGGGTGAACCTGCGCCTGGAGGGACATGGGCTCCTGGGCAGGGAGTCCAGGCGAGGGTGAGGGGCTCCTCAGGGCTGGGCCTGCCTCTTGTGACTGCCCCCCACCTGTTCCCCTGCAGATGGAGAAGGCCTTGAGCCAGCTGGCCCTGCGCTGTGCTGAGCCCAGCAGCCCCGAGTCCCCCTGCCCAGCCCTGCCGGCTACCCCACCCGCCACCCCGCCCAGCGCCCTGAAGGGGGTGTCCCAGGACCTGCTGGAACGCGTGAGTCCCCGGTGTTGATGAGTTGGGGGACCATGGGACCTGGTGACTGCCTCCCGCCCACTGGCCTCCTGCGCTCCCCGCAGGTCCGGGCCAAGGAGGCACAGAAGCAGCTAGCACAGATGACACGGCGCCCAGAGCAGGAGCAGCGCTGCAGCGGCTAGAGCGGCTGCCTGAGCTGGCCCGCGTGCTGCGTGGCATCTTCGTGTCAGAGCGCAAGCCGGCACTCAGCATGGAGGCAGTCTGCACCAGGATGGCAGGCAGCTGCCGCGCTGCCCTGAGCCCTGGTATGTGGGTGGGGAGGGGCACACTCCCAGGCTTCCACCCAGGAGTGCCACTGTGGGTCTGGTCCATTCACCAGATGTGTCTTGAGCACCTGCTGTGTGCACTGGCCTGTGCTGGGTGCTGCACCCTCCTCAGGGTCACCGTCTCCAGCCCCCAGTCTCAGGGCCTCTTCATGGGGCCTCCACTGCAGGGTCACCACTTGGTGTCCCATCACTGTGTTCTCCACTTGGGGACACAGATGGTGAGCCCAGGCCTCTGCTGGGGACCACTCGGCCCTGAGGCCTGTTGATGGGGCTTTGACGCTCTGTGAGCAAACAGCCTTGGGTTGGCGCTGCACTGGTCATGGGAGTGCAGTCTGTGGGTGCTGGGCGTGGCCTCACTGACCTACCTCTGCAGGCGAGATGGAAAAGCACCTGCTCCTTCTCTCTGAGCTGCTGCCTGACTGGCTCAGCCTCCACCGCATCCGTGCTGACACCTACATCAAGTTGGACAAGGGTGCTGACCTGGCTGCCATCACAGCACGCCTGGCTCGACATGCCCACATCGAGGAGGGACTGTGAGCCCAGCAGCTACCAAGACACAGCACTCAGGCCTGGGTCCCCATGCTTGTTTTATCCCCTTACACATGACAGACTCTTCCCTTCTGAGCCGCTGAGGCCTCCTGGCTGTGATTGGACCCGCCTTGTGGGTCACATGTGGTGTGTTGCTAGTAAACTAGTTGCTACTGGTGGTCTCTTGCTGCTTTGGTGAAGGGAAGCCAAATCTCAGCACCTGCTGGGGTGTTAGGGCAGCGGGCTTGGGGAAAGCGTAGCATGCAGTCCTTCCCTTGAAGGTCCCTGTCCTGGCCCTGTGGACATGTGACCCCATGTGGCAGAAGGGCACTTGGGTATTAAGAATTTCAAAATGAGCCGGGCTCAGTGGCTCAGCCTGTAATCCCGCGCCTTTGGGAGGCTGAGGTGAGTGGATTGCCTCAGCCCGCGGGTTCGAGACCCACCTGGGCAGCGAGACCTCATCTCTACAATAAATAAAAAAATCAACCGGGCGTAGTAGCGCATGCCTGTAATTCTGGGTACTTGGAAGGCTGAGGCGGAAGGATCGCCAGAGCCCAGCAGGTTGAGGCTGCGGTGGCCGGGAGCGGCCACTGCACTCATCCGGGCGACAGAGTGAGACTCCAACTAAAAAACAGAATTTCAAAATGGAGAGATGGCCTGAGTCATCGTGGTGGGCCCAGTGTCGCCACAGGGTGCTGATCAGAGGACACCAGCAGAAACCACCTGGTCAGTGTGCAGACAGCCTCGAGAGCTGGGGAGACAGGGAAGCAGCCTTGCAGCCTCCATGAGGGCCTCCGCCACCTGGACTTAGCACCTCCACCCTCTAGAGTCCTCAGATAACACAGATAATGCAGTGCCTGGACAGCTAGGCTCATAGCACTTGGAACCAGGAGGCTGCTCGCAGTGTGATCTCACTGACAGGCTCTGCATCACCACTGAACCTCAGGTTGCACCACAAAGCATGGGGCCAAGGCCCTGTACCCATGGCACCCAGATGCAAGGAGTGCCAGATGGCAGGTACACTGCATGGAACCCATCCGCAGCACTGCCGTCAGCCCATCTCACAGGAGGCTAAGGCTCAGAGATGACACCATTCCCGCCCTGGACAATGCAATGACAGGAGACAGCATGTGGCATGGCCATTTACTCTGTTCTCGTTTTGTTTTTTGCACTTGGGCCGGCAGGGCTCTTCTCACAGTCTCCGCCTTCCTGGACTTTGACACATCCAGCAGCTGTGGGGTCTGGGGCACCAAACACTGGAGTCACTCAACTGAGGACTTGCGCTTCAGGTGGGCAGCTGGTACCTTGGGGGCTGGCACAGCAGCTTCAGTGGTCCGAGGCGATGCCCTCCCACCAGTCAGTCGTACTGCAGGAGGGAGAAGAAGGGCACGGAGCCCAGCTTCTCCCGGCCCCGGAGGGAAGTCAGCTCCACCAGGCTCACGCACTCCAGCACTTCAGCCTGCAGGCGGCCCAGCAACTCACAGGCTGCATGCATTGTTCCTGGGGAGGGTGAGGCCACAGCTCCAGCCCGGGCTGTCCCGTGTGCGGGCCAGTCCTGGGAGGAAGGACTGGCCCGCCACGAGGCTCCTGTGGCGCTGGTCAACTGAGGGGAGATCCCACCCCCTCACGCTCCTGCCAGTGCCCTGGGGCCAGGTCAGCTCCTCAGCCTGGGCTGCTTGGGAGACCCTCACCGCCAGTGGCCAACAGGTCGTCCACGACGACCACCTTCTGTCCGGGCTCTAGGGCATCTCTCTGGATCTCCAGCTCAGCCTGTGGGTGGGAAGCACACGGGTCCTCAGTTGCCCAGGGAAAACAGACTGGTGCACAGGCTGGGAGCTGACAAGTGGCCACCCCAACCCGGTCCCAGCTTCACCTTGCTGCTTCCGTCTGTGAGCCTGGCTCATGTTTAACCACAGCGGTGCCACCTGCCCCCCACCCCAGTACCTTTGGGAACTGAGGAATGGTGGCCTGGCCCTACCCTCTGGCCACCCCTGCCCCCTCACCTTCCCGTATTCCAGGGCATACGAGGCCCACACGGTGGGGCCTGGCAGCTTCCCCCGCTTTCTGATGAGCAAGCAGCCCAGGCCCAGCTCCTGGGCCAGGGAGGGGCCGAACAGGAAGCCTCGGGAGTCTAGGCCTGTTGGAGTGAGAGCCTGGGAGTGACATGGGGATCCCTGTGGGCCAGGCTGGCTGGTGACAGTGGCCATGACAGTGACAGAGCAGTGGCCTTGTCAGCTGCAGCTAAGGCCGCCATTGGGAAATGTTTACCCAGCACCTACCTGTGAGGGCGCTTGCTGGGAAGTCAGGGTGCAGACCCCGGCCCATCTTTCAGGCCACTTAGCTGTCAAGTATCTAGACCTCTCTCAGAGTTCAGTGGCCCCCACCGGGCTGGTGGAAACGAAGCGGTTCAGCAGGCTGGCGGGCCTCACACAGGGCTCCCACCCTCTCCCAGGGCTGCTCTGCCCAGGGCTTTCTGTCCACAAGGGTGGCAGCGACCGGCACCAGCCATCTCTCCAGGTGGTCTGAGTTGTGAGGGGGAAGCTCAGGCACCCTTTCTCTGCCTGGAGTGAGGTCAGGAAGGGCTTCCTGCAGCAAGTGAGTGCTCATGCCCTCGGAGAGAGTAGTCTGGCAGGACTGTGTCCCCGGGGACTTCTCCATTCCCTGGGGGGCGCTGAACAGTCTAATGCCAGAGAAGGGCCTGGCACACAGTAGGTGCTCCATACCGGACTGCAGAAGGGGACGAGGAAGCTGGACCCAGTGGATTCAGGTTGGACACTCCTGGGAGACCCTTGACCCCGCGGCTGGGTCCGCCTGTCCCGTGGGGGCCTGAGCGGCACCAAGCCCCCGCAGGGTCCTCCATCCCCCCCAGCCCCCCTCCCCGCGGCAGCCCCGCCGGGAGAAGGCGGCGGTCACTCGCCTGCGATGTAATCGATGCGGCCACCATGCATCTTCTTCAGGTGGCGCGCCAGGAGGCTGATGGCGGCGCGGAAGGAGGCGGGGTCCTTCAGGACCGGCGAGATGTCCCTGCACGCAGAGACAGGCCTGGTGACTCGGCGCCCAGCCCCCGCGCCCCCCGCGCCCCGCTCGCTCGACAACCCCGGGGCAGCCGCCAACGCGCGTCCGTTCCACAGGCCAAGGGTCGGGGCGCGGCCAGCGCGGTTCGCGCTCGCACCTGAACAGCACGCCCGGGGTGGGGAAGTCCGGGAAGCTGCGGATCCGCCGCGCCACCAACTGCAGATCCGGCTCCGCCATGGCCGCGTGCGAGGCGCCCGAGCGATAGAAGCGCGCATGCGCGGGGCGGGCGCGAGGGGCGGGGCCCCGGGGGAAGGGGCCACTGTGGGGAGGGGCGGGGAGCAAGGGGTAGAGCGTGAAGTCCTGTGGTGCGGGCCGGGGGCGAGGGGCGGAGCATCCGCGGAGGGCGGGGTCCTGGCCGAGGGCCCCGCCATCTCCGGCAGGATATGTGTACCGTATTCCATCGACTCCCACGTGTCATCGTTTTTAAGGCTCGTTCTCTTTCCTTGCAGCATTGAACAGAAGGCTCGCAGGGGCACGGTGCGAGTCTAGACGCTTTCTCGTCTCCGGCCGCGGGCGACCGCGTCCGGCTCTACTCTGCGACTTTGGCCCACGGCGGATCTGGGCGGGGCCCTGGTGGCTGGAGGGGCCTCCTGGCGCGCAGGCGCCGAGTTCCTGTACCCTGTGCGGGGAGGCCCCTGCCCCTAGGAGCGAGCGGGGGAAGGAGGCCAGGACTTCCCAGCAGCAGGAGCCGGCATGGCTCGCGCGGGAGAACGCAGCGGGGAGGTCAGAGGAGACGGCGGACAGCGGCCCAGGGAGCCCTGGGAGGGGAGAGGCGGGAAGAGAAGTGCTGGGATGCCGACACACGCCTTCCGCCTACGGAGGCGGGTGGCTCTCTTAGCTCTGGGAGGGGAGTAGGGGGAGTGTGGGGGTAAGGGGCGTGAATCCCACTGGCCAGCAGAAGAAGCTAAGTCTCCAGCCCCAGGTCTGATAAGCGGAGGCCACCTGAGGCCCAGCTTCCCCCAAACACGATCTATTAAAAAATCAAGACAACAGTGCTAAAATGATTGCGATCCTTTATTCTAAGATTTTCTTCCTAATTTCTCAAGCTTCGCACCCCAGCTTTAGCACGACATTGCACAGATGGACACTCGACGGAAAGTGAGGCCCTGTGTGGCTGCTAGGCTCCTGTTCCAGGGCCAGGGGCCCGTACCTGTGCCCTGCCACACGGGTGGGTGGCAGCTGCCCAGGGTACCACAATCAGAGGCTGAGAAGCTGGGGAGGCCTGACGTTCCCACATTCCTGGACGCAGCCATATGCGCCCATCCCCCAGGACTATGCGGGCCAGGTCAGGAGCCCTCTGCCTCGTTCCACCTCCAGCCCCTCCTCACAGCCCTGCCCTGCAGGGAGAGGATGGCCCAACAGAACCCAGGAAGGCATGGAGAGGGGATAGGGAGGGGCTGCACAGAACTGGCCCGTGGCCTTCAATGCCGTGGGAAATAAGGCCAGGCTGAAGGCCACAGTGCCAGCTGGGAAGACAGGACCGTCCTAAGACCGCAGGCCAGGTGGCCCAGGAAGGCTAGAAGAGACCCAGGGCCAGGGCTTGGGCAGGCAGGGCGGGGGTCCACGTGGGCAGGAAGCTCTGAGACCAGAGCCTTCCTTCTATCCAACTCGTGCAGGGTCAGCAGCACATTCCAAGCCCGGCCTGGGTCCAGCGGGTGCTAGTGAGGCCAGGAACACTTCTCCGGGGCAGACTCCGGGGGCTTCAGACACTTCCCCAACTTTTCACAACCAGGGGGCGCCCAGTTCTAGGAATGCAGATGGGGAGGGTGCGTTACTCCCGTGTCTCTGGCCTCGGGCAGCTTCAGACCTTGCCCTGCCCGTGTGGAGACCACCTTTGGCTCCACCACCGTCCAGCAGCAGGTGGGGGGATCCTGGGAACGGGGTGGGGAGATGACAGTGCCCTCTCCGCTCCAAGGAGGCTGGGGGAGGGGCAGAGAGGTCTCAGAGGTCCTGGGCTTGGAGGCCTGGTGGGGGCTGGGGACCTCGCCAGGCAGTGTTTCCAAGAGGAGGAGATAAGGAAATCCCCTACACGGCCACCGGCCACACAGGACCCTCTGGGACAGGGCCCTTGGCATCTTGGCGCTGCAGAGTGATCACCTGCCACCGGCCTTGGCTGCACACACTTGCTCTGTGTGGCTTTTTCTGGCGCCACTGAGGGAGACACAAGTCCCCAGAGAAGCTTTCTTGGCTAGAGTGCCCGCAGCCTGGTTTTGCTGTGTTCCTGCTCCAGCCACCTCTGAGCCTCATTACTACCTTCCGGGGAACAGACCTCGAGTTCTGGGTGTTGCTGAATCGGGTACCGATAGCGCTCTCCTGCCCTGACTGCATCTGGGCACATGGTGTGAGCATCCCTGCCTATGTTGTCACATGGGCCCTGGCCACAGTGTGGTGGGTTGGCTCCCTAGCAAGGCTGGCCCAGGTGAGAAAGCCACTCTAGGCCTTGACCTGCCTGCATTTCTCACAGGCTGCTCCGGTGTCCAACGGGTAGGGGACAGGGTCGCTGCTGGGGGGCTGTGACAGACCTTTTGCTGACCAAATCCTATCTCAGGCCAGAGGGGATACCACTGAGCCCCTCCCTCTGGCTGGCCTGAGGTGAGGGGAGCAGAGTGAACGGGAACTGGGGCAGAGAAGGGACAGGAAGACGTGCCAGCTTCACACGCTGATGTCCACGCAGTTCCCCAGGAGCTGTGCCTTTGGTGGGGTCTGGGCTTGGCGCCTGCCATGTTTTTAGTGAGCAGCCATTTCCCCCCCCAGGGGGCAGGTTGAAGCCATGCAGTTCCCAAATACCCAGCAGGTGGCAGCAGGAGGCCACGTGTCTCCTCTGCCGGCGCAAGAAGCCCTCTCCATGGGCTATATGGTGGCCTGTGCCATGGAACAGTCGCCACCTGGATGAAGGAACAGCTCCCGCCAAAGGACAGGGCTGCTTGGACGGCAGAAACTCAGGACCCTTCCTGGGCCGGCAGACTCAGGGGTCCAGAGACAGGGTCCCCGTACCGCCGTGGGACCTGGTAGGCAGGACCCACCCCACAAACCACCAGAGCCATCCTGCCCTGTCCAAGTGACCTTGCAGGGCGGGCCATCCCTGCAAACTTGGGCAAGGCTGTCTGCCCTCTGTGCTCCCCACTGCTGGGAAGACACCCCCACACCTGCCCCCATCCACACAGAACAGCCTGTCCTCCTGGGCACATGTCCACCCACTGGCCAATCCCACACTTGCAGCCTCCCAGGAACCCGCCTGTCTCAGAGTTGGCAGCAGTGCGGGTTGGGGCAGCTCTCAGGCCTGCCCTGGTCCCAGGTCTTCCCCGGGCTTTACTCCCACACAGTCCGGTTAATGGTCTGCATCCTAAGAGAATGCCTTCTCTGGGCACCTTGTGCTCTGACCCTGTAGACCCAGGGTGGCGTGGGGTGAGCAGGCTGGGGGCAACAGTGTGGATGCGTGAGCTGCCCTTCTGTGACAGCACAAGGGCCACATCCACGGACCCGTCCAGGCCTGTCCTGCTGGGCTTACATCAGCCGGGCAGGAACATGGGCACCTGCAGCCACCATGCCAGAGTGGCCCAGCCTTCTAACCCACCTTGTGGGACCTGAGCCAGGAAAGCTGTGCCCATAGTCCTGATCGATGGGCACAGGGGTCTGCCCCTGCTTAGCTACAGGATCCAGTGCAGCTGCTGGGGCCAGGCCTGCGTTTTCTTGGTCCTGGCTGTTCCTCTGCTGAAGGGGCACTGCCTGGTGTCCAATGCAGGGCAGGGCAGACGCAGCCGACCCAGAGAGATCTCCCAGAGCCTGGCCTGGCCAGTGGGAAGAAGCACATAGGAATCCTACCCCCCAGGTCTGGGGCTCCTGCCCATGTGTGGCAGGCCACACTCACTCAGCTCCTGCCTGGGCAGCCACAGAGGCTGGGGGTGCAGGAGTCGCCGTTGGCCCCACACCAGCAAGAAGCCACATGGCGTGAGTCGCATGCCCGGTCCCTCAGTGACCACAGAGGAGGGCAGAGTCACAGTCTGGAGGAACAGAGGCTTGTGTGGCTAGTACCTGACTTGCCACAGTCCTGTTCAGTGTCCTCTGAGTGGCCCTTCCCCAGGTCCCTGGCTCCAGAGCAGACTATGACCCTGGATGACGTGTGGGGTCATGGGTGGTGCTCTGGGGCCTGAGGACCCTGCAGCTTGAGGAACGTGCACCCCCACCTCCCCAACCATGGTTTGCAACAGCAGCCCAAGCCCAGGGATGGCTGCCCACCGGGAGCCACTCACCATGACAGCTGGGTCGCACACATTGAGCTGGGGCTGTCCAGGAACCAGGGTCTCCTGGTGCTGCTGGATGGCTAGACCAATCCTGCCGAGAGCTTCCTGGTATTCAGTGCTGGCAAAGCTAGGAGTGGAGAGCACAGGACAGGGCTGTGGGCAACCAGGCTGACCAGGAGCCACGATGTCAGAACTGGGAGTGGAGAGCATGGGTCAGGGATACAGGTGCCCAGGCCACTGGGAGCCACAATGCCAGAATGGGAGGGGCTAGCCGGGGAGACAGAGGCTGCCAGGGATTCACAAGTTGGGTGGACAGCCAAGGACTGTGGCCAGCACCATCACTTCGGCATGGTCAGTGTGACCACAGGCTCCTGTGTGACCCCGGGACAGGCAGTAGCACCATGAGCCACGCTCTGGCCTCAGACTTCTCAGAGAGAAAGTAAGGGAAGCCAAGCCCTGGCAGAGGCTGCAGGCTTGGTTGTTCCCTGACCTGTCCCTGCCAGGGTCACCTGCTTGTGGCCAGGACCTGGGGGCATGGGCTGGGGCCTTTGTGGGGACCTCCACAGTACTGAGTAAAAATAGACAATGCTTGCTTCGCTATGAACATGCTGTTGTCAATGGTGAGGAGACAGGATGTCAGGGAAGCTCCACAGCTCGAACCCCAACGTGCATACGGTCAGAACGGGCACTGCAGCACGTTGGCACCTTTCACTCTCATTGAGGAGCATCTTTGAGGCCCCATGACATGCGCAAGGCCTGTGTGTGCTGACTGCATTCCATGGGCCCTGTGCTGACCCTGCAGACGTCTCCAGGGAGGGAGACTTGTGCCACTTGAAATGCTCCCTAAAGTCACCAACAGGTGTGCAAAAACTACTCACTGTCACTCGCCATCCGGGAGACACAAAGACCAGATGCCACCTCACACCCAGGAGTGGAACTGACGCCAGAGTCTGTCAGAACCCAGGCTGTGGGGACAGGAGCCCCAGGCGTACATGTCGCCGGGGGACACAGGAGGCGTTGCCACTCTGAGTTAGACAGTGATACAAGGGAGCCAGTGCCAACCAGGTGTGCGCCCATGTGGGGCACATCCTGCCTGCCCACCATCTGCAGGACACTGGGCCCTTCCCGGTGAAGGGACCAGTGTTCCCAGCAGACGCCATGCCGTCCTTGGCCTCGCTGGGGCCAGGCAACTGTGTGTGGGCCAGCTCAGGCCACAGGCACTTCCCGGGTGTTTCTTCAGCGCTTGGCTGGAGCTGCACACCAGGGATGAGCCGGGCCACATGTCTACCCTCCAGAGCCAACAGCCTCCAGGGCACCTGTGGTTCTGCAAGGACCTGGAGCAGAGGCTCCTGCTGAGGTCTGGGTAGGGCTGTTGAAGTCAGCGTTCAAGGACTGGGAAAAGCCACCCCCCTCCTCGTCGACGCAGTGGTGCCCTCGCCTGCCCACACTACTGGGGACACCCACACCTTGCAGGAGACCAGAAGGGCCTCTGGGACCCACGAGGTAGGTCTGGCTGGGACCGGCCTCTCCCTAACGGTGCCTGTACCAGTCCAAGCCCAGCAGTCCCTGGAAAGAAGCTCATCACACTTGACCTCCAAGTGTGATGAGGCGGCCTGAGGACCAGGCCCTGCTCCGGGCAAGAAGCTCCTCCAGCTGCTGCCCCCCAGGCTCCTACCACCCCTCCTTCCGGCTGCCTGAGCTTAGACCCCTTTTCATCTCAGGGGCACTTGTTGGATGGGAACCAGTCAGCTGTGGTGTCCGCCTTCGACCCCCACGGTGAGTGTCCCGGCCTTCGCGATGGCAAGTGTCCCCTGGCTTCCCGATGGTGACCTTTCCCCCAGTCCTCCCATTCGTGCCCCCCCTTACAGCAGGTGTCCCCGCCAGGCCCCCCAACAGTGAGTGTCCCCTAGCTGACACTCATCCCCCAGCCTTCTAGACAGTGAGCGTCCCCCACCCTCCTGACAAGCGTTCTCCCCATCCCCCCAACGACAAGTATCCCAGCCCGGTCAGTCGCCCTCAACCTGTGAAGAGCATCCCTCCCCGTGACATGTGTTCTCATTTGAGAAGAAGCCGAGGGTGGGGGCATAGGCGCCTCAGGAACAGTGGCTCTCGAGGCATCACTGGCAGCTCCCACCTTGGGACCCCTTGGGGACATTGTGCCTGCTGTCCAGCTTTGCCCTAAGATAACGGCACATTCTCCAGCTGTGAGGTGTCTGCGAGGCAGGGCTGTGGTTGTTGTGGTGGGTGGACAGTGTGTCCCTCGCCTGGCCTGGCTAGGGGGCCCAGCAGAGACCAGAAGGGGAGTGGAGGCGCTGAGGGAGACCCTCTGGGCTCTAGTGGGTGGCACCGAGGAGATCCTGTGTTGTGAGTAGGCAGCACAGGCAAATCACTCTCTGGTGCTTCCTGGGACCCGGCAGCCTGCCATGCAGGGAGCACAGGTGTGGCTGAGGCTTCATCAGCTAACTGGGGCCTGCAGTTGGCTCCCTGGGTTCAGGGCTCTGCCATGGCTTCTGTGGGCCCTTTCAGCACCACCAGGCTTGGGCTCTGGGCCCCTGGGTCTGAGATGTCTAAGCATCCTCAGGGGCCATGAACAGCTCCCAGCTCTGCACAGAGTACTGGGGTTGCCGCATATGTGTCCATGGATCAGGCTGTAACCAGGTTCATGCTCTCCCATCCTGGAGACCAGGTGTTCAAAGGCCTCACACCCTCCAGGGCTCCCGGGAGGGTCCCACCTGCCTCTCCAGCTCAGGCCCTGGGTGTGCTTGACTTGAGGCTGTGTGGCTCTAACCCCTATCCCACTCCACGTGGCTGTCAGTTACATGTCTCCCTCCTCTTCCCTCTGGTTCAGGGCCTGTCATCAGATCCAGGATGTGCTGTCTCTGTCCTCGCAGTAGTCACTTCTGCAAAGACCCTCTTTCCAACATGCTGCATGAGGTGCTGGTGGATCCGGGTCTGGGAAACGCCATTTCGTTCATGTGTGTCTCTGTACTTCTGGCCTCTGATCTGCACAGCACTCCAGTGGAATGGGAGGTACAAGGAGGGAGTGTCTGGGGTCCCTGAAGCATGGTGGGAGCTCGAGTAAGGGCTTCATGATGCACTGTGGGGCTCAGGAGCCTCAGGGGCCGGAGTGCCGTCTGTCCCTGCTGCTCTTCCACTGGCCCCAGTCCGTGGGTGGAGGCAGCCGAGGAGTTCCTGCCTCAGACCTGATTTAGCCCAGCAGCTGCTTCCTGGGGGGCTCCCAGGATGAACTCAGCGGTCGGGAGTGTCGGATGCCAGGTCCTGTACCCTGTGAACCCTGGCCAGGTACAGGGATGGGTACTGGCCCACCCTGTGTGGGGTGAGCCGGGAAGGTGGGAAGCCACTTCAAACAGCAGAGGGAGCGAGAGCTCCAGCTGCTGGGAGGGTTTCTCACTCCTCAGAGGCACGGCCAGAGGAATTTGGGTTTGACAGAAAGACCAGAACTGTGCTGTTGGTGGGTGATTGTGATCCTCAGCCTTGCTGTGGGGGCAGAGAGGCCAGGAGGGGCTTCCTTGACAGCCGCAGAGACTGTGCAGCTCCGGCGTCCACCGTGAGTCAAGAAAGCTGGGCTCTGGCCGGCGGAAACAGGGTGGTGGCTTTCTGGCATGCCCTCAACCTCCTGACCTTCCTGTGATGTGAGGAAGCCACTGACCAAGGTGTGCCCAGGGGACTGCGCTGAGTGGCTGCTGAGCCGCGGCTGAGCCCTGTGGGGGCTGGACAGGACTAAGGCACAGGGGCTCCAGGGCTCAGGACCCACTCAGCAGAGGCCGTAGGCCCCAGAGTATCACAGAAGCTGCTCCAGACCTGGGTTCTGGGCTTCAAGGCCTGCCCTGCGCTCTCCAGGGGACATCCCCTTGGCCTGGTCCTTGGCCCTCCTGCCCCGCCCCACCCCAGGCAGGTCAGCCCACTGGACACACCTCTCTCCCGGATCCCTCCCCTCTTGGCCTGGGCCATCCCCCAAGGTGCTCAGAACAGGGAACACATTGCTGAGGCCCTGGGGCCTGAAGCCCAGAAGTTGCAGAAATGGGAAGACCATCGGGGCAGGCAGGAGGAGAGAGCCCTCCAGAGAGGAGGAGGCAGTCCCCCCACTCAGGCGGGACCCAGACCAAGGACCCCACAGGGAACAGTGGGGGCAGGGCCCAGGCTCTCAACACACCTTCCTGGCCTCAAAGTGAGCACGTGGCCTCCCCGTGTCCCCCACCGCAGGAAAACAGGGATTCACATACAGTGCATGGTAAGCTGGCTGAGCCCACCGCGACATGGGCAGATCCAGGCCTGGACAACTCACTTGAGCGGGAACTTCTCCCCTGGGTCTCGGCCAAGGTGGAAGATCAGGGGCAGCTTCGTGTGCTCCTCCAGGGTGTGTGTCGTGACCCCTGAAACGTTCTGCCCCGGGCAGAAGTCCACGCCCTGCAACGAAGCTGAAGGGAAGTGAGGCTGGCGGGAGGGGAGGCCAGCGGAAGCCCTGTCTCCCTCCAGGGCATCCCCAGTATGTGACATTGCTCCATGATGGCTGAAAGAAGGATGACACGGGCAGGGCAGGGGCACGGGGAGGCCAGGTGGGTCCCAGTTCTCAAAGCCCCCGCTGCCACGAGCCTTGCGCGCCTCTGGTTTCCACGTGTTCATTTTCTCGGGGGTAGCTGACAGGGCTTGGGTGTTGTCCCTCCAATGTTGGGGGATCTAGTAGGAGGTTCTGGGTCATGGGGTGCCCCCCTTGTGCTTGGGGCCCTCCCCAGGAGGGGCATGGCAGGGAGCAAGGGAGAGCTGAAGGGAGCTGGCAGGGACACTGTTGATGTCGGGGACTGTGGTCCTGCACACGGGGCAGTACAACGTGATGTTGGCCAGAAGCTGCAGGGCACCTGACCCAAGGTCAGGCCGGTCACCTCCAGCCTGGGGTGCATGCTCGGGTGTTGTGGCAGGATGGGGAAGGCCCATGCAGGGACTGGGCAGTGTCTGTCCCGAGGGCCCAGGTCCTCAGCTTGGGAGGCCTGCAGGGCAGGATGTCCTGGGTGTGTCCAAGCTCCTGTGGGCCATCCTGGCTGCTGTCCTGGGGACACTCAGGACACAGAGGCCCCTCACCTGCCTCCAGCCCATCACTTGCCTGCACTGGTCCACACTGAAGGACAGGGGAGCAGAGGAGGCTGTGGGGCCATGGAGCCCCGCCTGCCTCACCTCTCAGCCTCCTTGGGATGGCATTCAGGGGCCGTGTCAGATGGAAAGCCGGCCTGCAGGGTCTTCTGGACAGCCCCCCACCCCGCGCCCACCTCCAGCTGCGCACCTTCCTGAACTCCTCCCAGGAGTTGGTCCACGTCCAGAAGTGAGCCTTGTGCTGGCCCAGGGTGACGGCCATCAGTGTGTCACCACGGTAATAGAACACAGGCCTGTCAAGGTGAAGGAAGGGGTCACGTAACCACAGGAGACCACAAATCCACGTGTGGGGCTGCTGGATGTGCTGGCGCAAGTTGTTCACGCCAGAGCGAAGTCCGTCGACACTTTATATACATGACCGAGCTAAGATCGAGTTGCTGGGTGCAGAGGCCATAGGGCTGCCGGGGCGGCCTCTGCTCTGCCGCCCTCATTTGTGGCCCTCGAGGAGGCCAGGCCGCGGGGAGGCTGGGCGGACAGGGTGCCCCACCTCAGACAGGCCGCAACCAGCCACTGGTATGGGAATGGGGGCTGGAGCCCAGTGTGGCCTCCGCCTGCAGGGAATAACACCCAGGCCAGATGTCGAGGGATGACATGAGTTGCCCCTCCAGCACCCCAAACCAGAACCTCCATCTCTCGGTTCCTGTCCAGCTTCAGAACTTACATCCCTCAGAGTCATCCAGAACCTGGCTCATCTGAGCAAGACAGTAGCTGATCTCAGGTGGAAAGAAACAGACTTCCACGTGAAGAATCTGGGCAAAGGCGGCGGAGGGCAGGCCAGGCCCAAGCCCTGGGGTTGTGACCTGGGCAGAAGGATGTCCTAGCCTCCCTGTCAGAAGCAGGGGAGACAGAAGCCTGAGGAACCATGGGAGCCACCGGGGGGCGAGGGCCACAGGGGTGGGGAAGAGGTGGCTGCCAGCAGGGATGCCCCTCCTGGCTTCAAGATGCTTTCCAGAGCCAGGCCAAGGACACCAGGGCATCCCCACAGGCGGCTCCTCTGGCCACAAGCTCCCCTGTTTCCCTCTCATTGTGTCCAGACTGATGCCGGAGATTGGTGGGGGTGGGCTGGAGCAGGTCAGTAGCTCCAGGCGCTGTTACTCAGAGTGGGGGTGTGGTGGGGTCGTGCCCACTTGGAACCAACCTGTCCATCAGCTTTCCCTGCAGGAGAGCAGGGAGCAGGTCCAGGCCGTCGATGGTCCGGTTGCTGGGTGGCTTCAGGCCTGCGAGTGCCAGGCTGGTGGTGAACAGATCCATGAGGCTGCCCAGCTGGTGGCTCACCTGAAATGGACCCGGGGACAGCTCGCTTAGGACACTTGGTCTGACTGGACGGTGTGGGGGGCGAGTTCTGGCTAAGCAGGACTGAGGGAGCTGTGGAACCCGTAAGTGGCAGCAGGCACACAGTACCAGCCATGCCCTCGCCCCGTAGAGCCCTCCTGTACATAGGTTTTCTGCTTTGACCAGTAGTGGAGACAGGCGCAAGGAGAACGCCCCTGCACTTGGGCTGTGGACTCATTGAGGCATCTGAATGGGGCCCTCCTAGGGTCACCACCATGCCAGGCCGTATCCCGCCCATCCTATGGTGGCCTGTGCCCCTAGGAGACAGAAGGCAGGCCCCCAGTAGCCCCATGCCCTGCCTCTGGAAGCGAGGTACCAGGAAGGTCCCAGAGGCTGACAAATGCTTCCCCGGCAGCCCTCCATGGTGGCCGAGCACTGTGGGTACAGTTGCCCTGGACACATGGGATGTGGGGTGGGTGGGCAGGTGTGTGTGTAGCTCCCAGGGAGCAGAGCTGCTGCACCTGCAGGAGCCCACGTGTCTCCCAGACCCACATGGCGTCCCCAAGTCCCATGTCCTCAGGCTTCCCTGGACAATCGTGATGATGTCCCATGTGACGCCCACAAGGGATTCTGCTCCTGTCATCTGAGGGCCCTGAGAGGACCGAGGTTTCGAGGCTGCAGAGGTTTGCAGATTGGCAGGTGCTCCCAGGCAGGGTGGGTGGGAGACATGGCCACAAGTGGGCGCTGTGATCCCAGGAAGCCCCCAGGCCTGGCCTCCCTGCCCTGCCCAACACCGCAGACTCACCTGGCCTGCGGGGATGTGCCCGGGCCACCATGCCAGTGCAGGCTCCCGCACGCCACCTTCAAACGTGGTCTGCTTCCCGCACAGAAAGGGGCCGTTGCTGCCAGCTGGGGGAGAGAGTTGTTATCAGGCCACCTGGACCCAGGCTGGGGATCGGGGGCCCTCCCACCTCTTCTGTTTGCACGGACGCCCTGTCACTCAGAAGGCAAGACGGGTCGTGGAGATTCAGCCTGGTCCTCGGGGCCTCCAACTCTGGTTGGTGAGTGAGGCCACCCTACAGACCACATGCAGGAGGCAGGCCTGGGTCAGCCACCGTCCATGGGGAGCCCGCCTTGATGGCCAAGCAGGCCTGGCCTTGCTTGCCCGCGAAGCCCCCTTCATGCTCTGCCCATGGGGGTTGTGGACCCCGCCATCCCAGCCACTCGCACATCCTCACCATAGCTTGCCCACAGACAAGGTGGTGGGAGTGCACAGACTCACCTTGCCGGGGCGCAGAGACAAGCGCAGCACCGTTGTCGGAGGTGAAGAAGACAAACGTGCGCTCGGCGATGCCCAGGCCCCGCAGCAGCCCCAGGATGCGCCCAACACTGTCATCGATCTCCCGCATGGCATCCCCGTACCTGGGGGTGGCCCCAACCTCACATGAGTAGGAGCCATCATGCCTGGCCCTTCCCGGCTGGGAGGGAGGAGTGTGGTTCAACCTCATGTGGCTTATCAGGGACAGAAATGATAGTCCCAGGCAGGCCCCCCTCCATAGCCATCAGACACCAGGCACTGAGCATCCCAGCCCTGGAGAAAACCAAGTTCGCTGGCCCTGACACTGATCTATGTGTCTCTGACTGGGGACTCACCGCCCTCGCTGGCTGGTCCCCAGGAAAGGCTTCGAGGAGTAGACAGGTGCGTGCGTAGCATCAATGGCCCAGTAGAGGAAGAAGGGGCGGGCCTTTGCCTGCTGCTTCTTGATGAAGTCCAGGGCTTCCTGCAGAGATCATCACAGGTCCTCCCCATCCCGGGCACCCCACCTGTCCCTGGAGCTGCCCTCCCGGCGCAGACCCCCCTGACCTGCAAGTAGATCTGGGTGAGGTTGGCTTCCCCTGTCTCTCGATTAATCGGAAACTCCTCGTAGTATCTAGAAAAAACACAGAGGCACACGGACGTCAGGACCTGCCAGCAAAGGCCTCTCTCTGACTCCACCTGCAGCCTTGGTCTCACCCAGAAGTGGGGGACGTTTTGCTCGGGAAGTAGGGTGACTCAGAAGCACGTGCAGCTCCCACGGCCCATGCACTGTCGAGAAGTGGGCAAGGTCCAGTGTGGGAGCCCGCCACAGGGGAGGTAGGGCAGGACAGAGGCCATGAGAGACAGACAGGCCAGCAGGTGGTCTGTGGTGGCTGGGACTAGGTGGGAGCCACACGGTTGTGAGGTGACAAGAACATTCAAAACCAACAGTGGTGACAGCAGCATGGGCTTAAGACAGCCTCTTGGTCTACTGATATATAATGATGGCTTCTTCTGAAACAAAGTTCAGGAAAGACAAGGGCTGGGCATGATGGCATGCACCTGTAATCCCAGTGCTTTAGAAGGCCAAGGTGGGAGGATTACTTAAGCCTAGGAGCTCGAGTCCAGCCTGTGCAATCCAGCGAAACCTCATCTCAACAAAAAATTAAAAACTAGCCAGGTGTGGTGGTGCAGCCACCTACTCGGGATGCTGAGGTGGGAGGACTGCTTGAGACCAAGAGTTGGAGGCTGCAGTGAGCTATGATTGTGCCACTACACACCAGCCTAAATGAAAAAGCAAAACCCTGCTTCTAAAAATAAATACATTAACTAATTATTATAAAAAAGCCAGACCAGGGCCCACCCCAGACTCTGCTGCGGGGAGGCACCTGCTTGGGCTGAGCCAGACAGCTTCCCTCTGGTTCAACCTCCCTCCATCTGGACCGTGGCTCACTTCTGGTTAAGCATTTTCACCCCACCTCCTCTGCCTTGCCTGACTGTCCAGGATGTCTAGGGTCAGCTGACACACCAGCCTGGCCTGGGCAGGCGCATTCCCTAGCCCTGACATGTGTAGAGCCATGAGCGCCACCCTGCGGATAGAGCCTTCCCCCTCAATCTATGACCCCAAAGAGGCCAGAAACAGCACAGGTGTGTCTCTGAGCCTCTGGTGAAACTCTAAGACACAAGTGGCTGAACTGATGCCCTCAGAGCACAGGACAGCCCAGCCCAGCCCAGGCAGTGGGAACCCCCTGTCCTGCTCCTTCGGCAGTCATACAGACAGCGGCAGGAGCACCAGGCATGGCTGTCGGTGGCAGTAGGGGTGCAGGGGGATGATCAGGATGGGAGCACCAGGTACTGCTGTCGGCAGGGAAGGGGGCAGGGGACAAGGACAGGATGGGAACAGGAGCACCAGCACTGTTCTCCCGGGGGCGGGGCATACCCAGGCCTTTACCTGCCGACCATCTCCCAGTCCCTGTACACAGGAATATTGGGCCTCGCCTTGTTGTCATATGGTCCAAAGTGACAGTTAGGGGATCCGAACCATTCATCAAACCCATGCCTCAGGGGGTGGAACTGGGGCCGGTGGCCCAGATGCCTGGAAACAGGGGCTTTGTCACTCCAGTGGCCGCTGCAACACTCCGCAGCACCATTACAGTCAGTCAGTCAACAAGCAGCACCTCCTGCACCAAACACGTGAAGCCTGGCATTTCGAGGTGCAAAGGCCACGACCTCACCCAAGGGAGTCCTTGCACTCCTCGCTCCCAGGCAGAACACTGTGCCATGCTGTGGCCGAGGACATGGGGTGCAGGTGAGGGCTGGTCTTCCAGTTGGGGCCTGGAGGTGGCCCATCTAGAATCTACCCGGACGCAACATGTTCTGGCAACTTCTGCTTCTCTAATCCCTAGAATACCGCGGGCTGTGTCACCAACTCCTAAGGTCCCCTCTGGGTTACCCAGGGCAGAAACTCAGGTCTCGACTGTGTCTCTGACCACTGGATCATGGGTTCCCTCCCCTAGTTAGGAAAGCACAACCATGAGGACGGCAGGCGGCAGGTACATGGCAGAATTGGGGCCATGACAGAGACCGTGGCACCCACACCCGCCCAATACCCAGGTCGTCTGTTCTGAGGCGAGGGGCATCTGCAAGACTGGGCACTGCACACTGCCTTCCCTCTGGTGCACCTGGTTCACATCTTCCTGTGGGCGCAAGGGAAGTGCCCACTGCCCTGCCCTGAGGACTGCTGTCCTCCCTCCTCAGTGGCCTGGCCTGGAGAAATCCAGCTCCCACAGTCTCTGCAGAAGGCACTGTTGGAAGCAAACCTTCAAGCGCTGGCCTGAGTCATCGCTGCCTGGATCAAGTGCTTCTGGTCAGGGGTCTCTGTGTCAGCATACAGCACGTGTGGGTCCAAGAAAGGCTGCCTGCAATCACGTCTTCGAAAGGAACGTCCCCAGGGTTACCTCTGAGCTACACGGGGCAGGCCCTGGTGAAGGGCAGGGAGGTCCCTACCCTGCTCATGGGACCTAGGTCACCATGTGCTTGCTCACTTGGTCGCTGGTGGGGCTGAAGGGTCTGGGCTGGAGGGCAGGAGCAGGATGGAGCCTAGCCAGCAGCTAGGCCCAGGGGAGTGCATCTGTTTGGATCTGTTTCCCTGCGTGAGGGAGGAAGCTGGCATGGGTCGCCGAAGCCCATGGGTTCCAAGGCAGCCTCCCTGGGACACGGCCAACCTCTTGCTCTGAGCCTCCGGTGGTGCTTCCTTCTCTTCTCTCGCCCAGGCGAGCGCCCCTGGTGACCCGTGCCTGCTTCCTCTGTGTCCATGTACTCCTGGCCACCACAAGCCCTGTGGTTTCTGAAGACCGGCTGGTCACAACCCAGCTATGTGGAATACTCTTGAGTGTCTGTGTCCGTTGGCAGAAAGGCCTTTACTCAGGACAAATGTGGTGAGATCACAGTCACTGGTGCTATGGAATCAGGTATGGCACGGCGGGCGTCCCTCTGGATGTGAGTCCAACCCATGCCTGCCTGGCCTCAAGTGACAAGCAGCCTCTTCTCAGGCATCTGAGTGTCCACCCCCATGGCGCTGGGGTCGAGGGCGGGACACCCAGGGCCCTGTGAGGACGGAACAGGGGACCCAGAAGCAGCTGTAGGATCTGGCCAGGCCCAGAGTGTGTCCTCAGCTGGGCCCCACACAAGGACCCATCCACTGGCCCTTGGGGTGGGTACTCTGCCTGTCAGCTCCACCTGCCTCACCAGCATGGTGGGCTTAACCTGGCCTCCTCTGCTATGAGAGGGACAAGGCACGCCCCAGGCACCTTTGGACTGTCTGATCTTCTGAAGATTGTTCTGGTGTCACAGATTCTGGTCGCTATGACCATCCATATCTGAGGAGCCATCCCAGTGTAGGCAGCAAAGGTCACGGGATGGAAAACCTGGAGGGTATCCTGAAGGAGGGGGCTTGCTGTGCTCAAAGGCGGGGACTGGACGCCTGCCTCTTACACACACCTCCTAGGCTGCATGTGGGTGTCCCCAGGAGTAAAAGAGAGTGTCACATGAACACGGGCAGCTGCAGCACGAGGCTCGGGATGTGGCCGTTCCTCAACCACACGCGGGTCCATTCCTGGCGCTCCCTCAAGTTGAGAGCTGTCACCGCTGAACAAGCCTCTACTGGCTGGAGAGGTGTCTCCTTCCTGGGACCCCGTGTGTGCAATGTGGCTCTTTCAGGGATGCTGGAACAGGAGGCAGCTGGGGAGCAGGTGACTGGGTGGCCGGGTACAGTGTAGGGAGCATGCAGCTGAGACGCAACATGGGACGGCAGGGTCTAGGCCTGTCACGCGGCAGCTGAGCTCATTGCTAGGTCTCATCCTGGTGCAGCCACAGGATGGGCTGCAGGACCCTGTCGGCTGGCAAGGGGATGTGGGACAGCCACAACACACGGAATGCAGAGTTGCCACTTCCCACCCAAGAAGCCTCCCTGCTGGGAAACCCGAGGTCATGACCTTGCAACAAAAGCGTGAGCAGCCGGGACACGCCACATGCATGGAACGGGTGCTCACCACTTGCCCACGATCTTGCTGGCGTAGCCTGCCTCCCTCAGCAGCTCTGGCAGCAGGTGCTCTGAGTCGGGGATGCCGCCCACGATCTCCTGCGGTGTGTACGCTGGAAGAGTACCATGCGAGAACCATGTGGACACATGAGTGGGCCATGGCAGGCCTCGCTGGCTGCACCCTGGTCCATAGGGTCACAGGGCAGAGCCACGTGTGGGGGCTAGCACATCCACACGGCCCTTCCAGGACTTTCCCGGGCTCCCCTCAACATCCCTGTCACGGTCGGGGCAGGGACAGGGCAAATTGTGCCCCCAGACCCCTGCCTGGGCATCCCGCCAGCCTCAGGCCTGTCTCCCACCAGTGTGGCCCACCTGGGATCTCCAGAACACGTCATGTGATGCTGTCCTTCCCAAGCTTCCCTTCAAAGGCCACTTAAATTCCACTTCCCTGTGAGATGGTCCCCAGAGAAACCGTCCCCAACCCTCAGAACTGTTTCTCGAACGTTCTCTGCTGCTGCGTGTAGCCTGGCCTCCTCAGGTCACCTCCCAATCAGCAGGAGCTTCTGGGGTGGGGATGGAGGCACCCAAGTCTCCTGGTCACCCGGGCTGCCTCTGCTCTGTCCTTGCTGGGCCAGGCAGGGAAGGACACCAGCTGAGGGTGGTCCGTGCTTCTGCCCATGGAATCATGGTGCTGCTCTCACCCACACACCATGGTGGAACCATGGTGCTGCTCTCGCCCACACTCATATGTTGCTGTGGGAGCGCGGTAGCCTGTCTTGCAGCACACGTCATAAGGGAGCACAGCATCTGGCTCAAGTGTTGGCATCACCGTGAACTAAGGCCATATGTGAGGTTGCCTGACCATCCCCCCATCAACCCCCCCACCCTCAGCTACCCACAGGGCCCTGGGGGTGGCCTACCATTTTTGGCATGGGCATTGGTGGTGTAGAAGCCATTGCGGATGGGCAGCCGTCCTGTGAGCAGGGCTGCCCTAGCTGGAGCAGGTGCAAACAGAAATGCCATGAGGAGGGCGAGTGTGGGGTTAGGCCACGCCACAGAGGGTGTGTGGTTAGAGATTCCATGACCCACACAGCAGGACGAGCAGGGCTGCTGTAGCTATCCCCTCAACTCCTTCCCCCCCCATCCCCCTGCATCAGCCTGGTCCCCAGACTCCATCTGCCCCCTCCCCTGGCTCTGGGACACCCACCAGGCCTGTGCAGAGTGTACCCCCGCCTCCAACTGAGAACCACCCACACCCTTCTGGGCACTCTGGCTGTGGGAAATGAGGAATCCACCCCACAGCCTGGGGCCCAGGTGGGAGCCATGGAATGGCCCGCCCTCCAGCCCTCATCCTGGGAGGAGTCAGCCAGGTTGGTGTGGACCCAGATCAGAGCTAGGAGGTGGGCGCCCACGCCAACTCACATGGCGAACACAGGGGGTTGGCAGAGTAGAAGCTGGGGAAGAGCATCCCTTCTGCGGCCATGCGGTCCAGGTTCGGGGTCTCTCTGGAAGGTTCTCCGTACACCCCTAGGTCGCCCCACCCCATCTGCAGGAGGAGCAGGAAGAGAGATAAGCACCTTCCACAGGGGGTGCTTGTCTTGGCCCCACCCCAGTGCCTGCCAGAGTCCCCACAGCACTCTCATGGGCAGAGACAGAGCTGCGCACATCCGCCGGAGCTTACAGCCGTAGCTTCCTCTCCTGGGAACCTCCCTCTGTGAGGCATGCCCACGCCTGCCTGCTCATGGGAACCGCATCTAAACACATATCAACATTAACACACACGTCTTCTGAATCTGTCATGCAAATTTAATTTCAGAAACGAGTGGTGAGAATCCCCCAGAAGCTAAAGCCAGAGTCACACGTGGCCCAGCCACCCCACCCTAGCCACGTGCTCACGAGAGCAGTACTGTGTCCACGCACAGATTGCAGACATCAGAAGCTGAGAGGTTACCCGGGACTGGGTGGGTCCAAATCTCACAGGATGAGTCCTTCTGGGAAAGGGAGATGGAGAGACTCAAACACAGACGGCTGCGTGGCAGCAGAGATGGTGTGAGGCAGTCACAGCCCTCGACAGCCATGCCTTTGACAGAGAGAGGTGGATGGGTCCTCCCCCACAGCCGAGAAGCCACCCTACTACTCCTGGCTCCACCTCTGCTACTTTGTTAGATCTCAGGAAGTTAACACTGTGAATGTGGAATAAGACCTAGCCACAAAAAGGAAGGAGGCCCTGGCACAGGCTGCTGGAGAGGAACAGAAGCTGGACACAGGAGGACATGGTGGGCAACTCTGTTCACATGGAATGTGGGGCTGCCAGTCCTCAGAGGGGGGAAGCAGACATGCTGCCAAGAGGCAGGGGATGACTGGGGAGTGGCCGGCAGGAGGGAGTGGATGGGGGCTTGGGCAGGAAAGTAGGGACTGGACGGGAGGGGAGAAAGGGACAGAGGGGGATGGGAAGAAAGGGGGACAAGAGGGGTCTAGTAGGAGTGGGCGGGGGGCAGGACGGAGTGGTCAGAGTGGCTAATGCTAAGCCGGGCAGGGCTCGTGTCGGCTGTGAGATCCCCGAGGCCGAGCGCGTGTTGTGGAATGTGCGCTCATAAACAGGTACAGCTTCCAGAGCCCCCCAGCCTTCTGTGTCGAGCTGTGACCACGTGCCAAGCATGGACCAGGAGCCTCACGAGAGGTGGGTGTCCTACTGGCATGTGGGTGTCCTCTGCCTGGCACACCTGAGCTCCCCAATTCCCAAGGAGAGCAGGTGTTCACACAGATCATGCAGCTAAGACGGCACGCACAGGGCACTCTCCCTAGGGGTCACAGGAGACTCCCAAGCAGTGGACATCAGTCGAGGACACACAGGGGCCCTGAAGGACCAGCTAGGGGCCTGCTTGCCCACTGCTCTCTGCTTCACTCCTCCTCGTCCGCCATTGCTGCACGGCATTCTTGGCTAAAGAGACGGGGTGTGGGCAGCAGCCCGGCGAGATCAACCGTATTTTTATAATAGAAGACAGTGCAGACAACCGATGGTCGCTGGTGGCCAGTGGTCCGAGGGCTCAGCAGGGTGCTTTGTCACCAGGTCATGTCTATCTTCAGGGCCCCCAGGGCTCCCCACAAGTCCTCGGCAAACCCATCACATGCTGCAGGTATACCTGTAGCGCACATGCAGATCAGGTTGGGAGCTGGACCGCAGGACACAGATGGGACAGAGCCAGGCAATCCCAAAGACATATGCAGACTGTCCCTGCCATCTCAGCCCCCTAACAGGCGAGGTTCCCGGAAGCCACGCTCTCCTTCTGTCCTGTTTAGTGAGCTGACCTCCCGTTCAGGCCCGCGACGCTGGGTGGGGGACGAGGGGTGTGGTCCCTTCTTGGGTCAGCATGGCACAGCACACCCACTTGGGGACATCCCTTTTCTGAAATTGCCCCTGCTTGGATAAAAGGGACAGATCCGGCTCTCCACTGCTAGGGCCTCAGATGCCTGGATAGGGAGGGTCTGGGCTGCAGGCAGTCTGTCCATGGCAGCAAGCTCCCAGAGGACCTGAACGCAAGACACTGCATGTCTTCGGGAGCTGCTGGGTCACCCAGTGCCCACTAGGGCCCAGAATCACCCATGACAGGTTCAGTGGAGGCAGCTGGTTCACAGGGTGAGCAAGGCTGTGGACAGGGAGGGGGGCCTCGGCTTAGAAGACAGAGGCACCCCAGGCTCCTGTGGCTGCACCCCTCACCCTAGCCTGGAGGGCACCTTGGGGCTCTGTCATGGCTCCTAGCGCCTACCGGCCGCATCCTGCCCACTTCTGGGAGCTGTACCATGGGGCCCTCAGGGAACACATCCTGCTTAGTCCAGGCAGATGGTGAGAGCCAGTGAGACCTCCCTTCTGTAGGGGTATAGCCATTCTGGGCCCTTCTCCAAGAGTGTGGAACGTCCTTCTGAGTAGTAAGCCTCACTGTGGGGTGATAGCCCTTCTGGCAGTGGGCCCCGCAGTGGGAGGGGTAGCCCTTCTGGGTGTGGGCCCTTCCATGGGGGGTAGCCCTTCTGGTGGGTAGGCCCTTCTGTGGCGGGGTAGGCCTTCTGGGGGTGGGCCCTTCTGTGGGGGGCAGCCCTTTTGGAGGGTAGCCCTTCTGAGAATGGGCCCTTCCATGGGGAGGTAGCCCTTCTGGGGGGTGGGCCCTTCCGAGGGGGGAAGCCCTTCTGGGCACTTCCATGGAAGGGTAGCACTTCTGGGATGGGCCCTTCCATGGGGACCCTTCCTGGGTGGGCTGGAGGCTCGGCTGCACAGGTCAACATGCTCCCCCACCCCACTGCTTCACTAGGGTGTGACTCAAGTCAGGCTGTTGGGACTCACGGGCAAGGACTCATGGGGCAAGCCACCTGACAGGAGTCTACTGACCTTGGTGGGTGTGACCTGGAGTTGCCTGGAACTGTCACGGGGCCAGAGGCTGAGTGAGGATGTGGCATTTCAGAGGCAGCAGAACGTGGAAGGGGAAGTTCTGGGCCCCAGGCAGCCTGGGCTGTGTTAGGAGGACCAGGAACTCTCAGGTTTGCTGGTCACTGTGAGTTGGTTTTCAGTCATTTGCATCAAAAAGTCACTTGCACTCATGCCTTCAGCCTTTGCTGTCACATGTGTACGTCCTTGGCTTCCACTGTCGCATATGCACACATCCTCATCCTCCACCGTCACTTGTGCTTGGATCCTTGAACTACCCTGTTACTTTTCCGCTGCTTGGGCCCTCAGACTACACTGTCACTGAGCATGTCCGCTGACCAGGATGGAGGCTTCCCAGAATTCTCTGGATTTCAGCAGCCAAGGGAGCCCCCACAGCCACAAGGAAGAGCCCACACAGGAAGGACCCTCAGCACCGGCCCGCGGCTTCAGCCCCAGGCGGGACTTCCCAGACAACTCTTCTCACGTGGAAATGTGCATGTGTGCAGGCCACCCACCACAGTCCCAAACCTCTACATCTGAAACCACACTGTGCCCCTAAAACAGATGGCCTCATGTGTAATTCCACATGTACTGGGAGCCACGTCAGAAAAGTAAAAATAGGCTGGGCACAGTGGCTCTCTCCTGTAATTCCAGCACTTTGGGAGGCTGAGGTGGGATGACTGCCTGAGTCCAGAAATTTGAGACCAGCCTGAGCAACATATCTATGAAAAATCAAAAAATTAGCCAGGCATGGTGGCACACACCTGTAGTCCCAGCTATTTGGAAGACTGAGGTGAGATGATCGCTTGAGCCCAAGAGGTCAAGACTGTGATGGGTCATGATTGTGTCACTGCACTCCAGCCTTGACTGGAGATCTTGACTCAAAAAGAGTTAAAAAAAAAAAAAAGAATGAATGAAAGAAAACAGTGGGGGGGGCACAACATCAATAAGGGTACCTGATTTCAAACCAGGCAAAGTGGAAACCAAAGAGAAGCCCAAACTTTACCTGTACAATGTCCCCTTGTATAATATCGAATACTGAATTGTACCCCACATCTTTAAAACAAAATATAAAAAATTAAAAAGCAAACAAGTGATAAAAAAAACTAACAATATGTTTCATTTGAGCCAGTACATCTGAAACATTATCACTTCAACAAGTCTTCAATATCAAAAAATACTCATGAATGGCCAGGAGGAGCTGTGACCCACTTGACATGCCCACCTGTCACTGGGGAAGGGAGCAAGAGGCTGAAAGCAGCCCTGAGAGGAACGCACACTCAGAGAGACCTAATATCGAAACAGAAAGTATCTTTAAGACCAACATACCACTGGTCACGGAGCCAGCGTTGGGTTAGACGCTCCCAGGAGCCAGGGAGCCGGCAGGGAAGTAAGCCTTGCTCAAGACAAACATGTGAGACCAAAGAAAAACACGCCCGGTGTCACCAGGGTGAGTCTTGGGGCCGCTGGGTATGAGTGTACTGTTACCTTTCCAGGCCATGTTCATACTAAAGAACTGGTCACTGAACACCCAAGATCACCAAGCGAGACATCTTATGCTCTTCTAGCACCATGTCCCATGAGCCTGCACATGGTGACACATCCGCACCTCTCAACTCCCACCAGCCACGACCACCCAACACTTGCGTGTGGATGCGGTTAGCCTGGGACAGACCTGAAGGCCCCTGCAAGGGTCTCTGCATCTGTAGCCTTTTGGGGAACGGAGAGGTCCTGGGCGGCCACGATGGCCCCAAGAGTGTCCTGTGTTCAGTGTCACAGTCCTCACACAGCGCAGAAGCCCAGTCTGATAGGCGAGACCCTCCCAGCTGAGGCTCAAAAGGCTCCCTCGGTTCAGGACCAGCAGGTTGTCTGGTCTCCCCTGACCCCATGCTGGTGATGACAGTGTCTCCCGTTCACTTCAGCAACCCGAGGCATCCAGCGCAGGAAGCGGGGAGATCCATGCTCAGCTCTATAACCCACAGCCGCCTACCAGTGTGACGCCTGTGGGCTGCACACCTGCCCAAAAGCTGACCAACCTCTCAGTTCTCCTTGACCTCAGAAAGTTCTCAGGAGGGCGGGGCCGCTAGTCCAGGGCAGCTGGGGAGCCCTGGGGACCTGGGTGCAGGTCAGAGGGGGAGCCCCGGGTCCAGGCCAGAGAGAGAGCGCTGGGTCTAGACCAGCTGGGGAGCACTGGGGTCCCGGGTGCAGGCCAGAGGGGATCCCTGGGGCCAGGAGATCCAGGACAAGACAGAGGGAAGTGCTTTCCAGCAGGCCCTGGACTGCTCAGTTCTGCACCCCTGCCCTCCCTCCCCGCTCCTTGACAGGGGAGGAGTGAGCAAGCCCTTCCCTTAGTCTGGGCTACTCCGCGGCGGCCGCTGACCTTCCTAGGCAGAGAGCGGCAGCAAACAAACAGTCAAGAGGAAGGTGGCTGGCGCGACCTGGACGCTTCCGCCTCACCCCGGCCACCCTCGCTGCGGTCGGCGGACGACATCGGCGGTCACCCAGCACACAGTGGCAGCGCAGGCCACCCAGCAGCCGGATCAGCACGGTCGTGATCCCACCGCCCGACCTCCACGGCCTTCCCGACCCGGCTCTCCTCCTGCGCTCCGTCCCTGCCCCGAGGCCCCGCCCCACACTTACGTCGTCCATGAGCAGGAGCAGAATGTTGGGGGGCTGCGGGGCGCCCGCGGATCCCAGCCCCGCGGCGCTTAGCAGCAGCAGCAGCCGCCATCTCGTCGCCGCGGCAACCGCCGCCATGGCAACCACGCCGAGCGCCGCGGAGCCCAGGCCAGCGCGCAAACCGAGCGGACGGCTGGGGCGGCTTTTCCGGCAGAGCCGCGGAGCCGGGACAGAGCGGACGCGTGACCGGAGGAGCGGGGTCTGGGCCAGTTGAGTGACGGTTGGGGCGTGACTGGTAGGGCGGAGTCTTGAACCGCTGAGTGGAGGGTGGTGGTGGTGGGGGCCTGGATGGCACGTGACCAGAAAGGCGGGGTCTGGCCGCGTGACCGGAGAGGTGGGGCCTGGAGGCCGCGTGACCGGTGGTAGGTCACGTGACGCGGCCCGCGAGCGCCGGGCCTCCCAAGATGGCGGTTTGCGTCGCGGTGATCGCTAAGGAGGTGTGTATGTGGGCAGCGAGGGCTTCCAGCCCCGCCCGTCCTCGCTTCTCCGCCTTTCTACCCACCCCCTCGGCCCTGGGGGGCGCCTTAGAAAACGCGGCCCAGATGAGGCCTGCCTGGGCGTCCGGAGGACGCGCCGCCCGGCAGACACTGAGCCCCGACTCAGCTCGCGTCCCGCTGGCTGGAGTCCCCCTTGGCGCTTGGGCCCCCCCGGCCCTCCACCCACCAGAACCCGGGCGTTCAGGGACGCAGCCTCCGCCTCGCCGCCCAGCAGGTCGGGCCCGGGCCGCGCCTGCTGTCCAGTGTCATCTTTCTCCTCGGCCCGCTCCCCTGCCAGACTTTGCTTCGCGGCCGCCTCCGCCTACGATCTGGTCGTCTGGGAGTGCTGAGGGACAGCCTGGTTCGGGGTCCCCTCCCACGACCGGCCGCGCCCACCCGACGACTCTCAGCTCTCGGGACAGGCCTGCGCTGGCATCCGGGCCTTTGCACCTCTCCCAGTCCCCCCCCCCTTGGTGGCCAGCGTAGATTTCTTCCCGGAAGCGCTTTTTCAACGCTGAGACTCAGCTGTGTCCCCGTGTGCAGGCTCCTGCACCCGGCGCCTTGGTTTCCTGCGGCGTCTCCCCTGAGATGTGACTTAGAAGGGCTCCCTTGGCTGTGGACTTTCCTCCTGGTCCGAGCCACCACATGTCACTTGTTTGCGAGTTCACTTATCATTAAGCTCCACGAGGGCAGAACAGTGTCTGGTTCAGGACTCTGCAACTCCCAGTACTGTCAGACGCGTGGTGAATGGTGGCTTGTGGGCGCTTAGAAAAGAAGCAGTTCACGCTGGGCTTGGGTGGTCAGAATGCAGGTGCAGGGAGCTTGAAAGGTTGCATAAAAGGGCCACCATCAAGGGGAAGAAATCACAAGGGGTGGCCTGTTAGGATGACCACAGAGTGAGAGGTGGGCTGAGGCCGAGTGGATGCCAGAGGATGAGTGACCTGCTGGTGACAGATATAGTGGTCAGGCCATGCTCAGACCTGCTTTCTGAATTGTTTTTTCCGTTCTGTGCATCTTACCAATTTTGTATACACATGTAGGCCCACTTGGCATAGGGTGGTCCCCCTAAGGTGGCAACCTTGGTAGTGGAGAATGAAGTGGGTTCTAGAGTGTGGGAAGGTCTTCCTAGTGGCTGGTGGGTCACAGCCTCCAGAGCACTCCATGGCACTGTTGGGGCCAGCCTGTGTTTTGAGTGGCCGTGGTCTTTTTTTGCAGAATTACCCACTGTACATCCGCAGCACCCCCACAGAAAATGAGCTGAAGTTCCACTACATGGTACACACGTCCCTGGACGTGGTGGACGAGAAGGTCTCTGCCATGGGCAAGGCCCTGGTGGACCAGCGGGAGCTCTACCTGGGTCTGCTGTACCCTACAGAGGACTACAAGGTGTATCTTTTGGTGTCGGCAGGGTCTGTGTGCTTTGGGATCCAACGACCTTGAAAAGTGGGAAGAAAAACCAGGTGGGGCCAGAGAGTCAGGGCAGGTGGAGGAGTCAGGGCAGGTGGAGACTAGCAAAGCCTCCCATGCCTCTCTCCTTTTAATGAGAAGAGTCACTTGGGGAATTCCTTGGAGAAGTGATGGTGTGCACCTGTCCTGCGTCTGGTTTTTGCCTGCAGGAATGTCTTTCTATGCCTCGAGGGGCCACCACCTCTGAGCAAGGGGTGATCGTCTCATTTATTCCATTATCAAGTCCTGTCTTGTAGGTCACTAGAAACTCTTGATTGATCTCACGGGACAAATCGCTTGAGACCGTGGAGTTCAGGGATGTTACATGACCGGTAGTTAGCTCGTCCACAGTGATACTAGTTAAGAGCCACTGTTTAACAACATTGTGGCTGGGAGCAGGGAGCTTGCCTTATTCGTGATGTTTCTGGTTTTGTAGTTAACATTCTGGGCCAGGCACAGTGAGAGGGGGGTGTCCCAAGCACACGGGCAGAGCGAGGGTCTGGGCTCAGCCCCGCAATGAGAGTTGGGTGAGAGTTGCAGCCTCTGGTAACTCCAATAAGCACCAGACGCCATCTAGCACAGGGTCTGGGCTCACATGGGGGTCACTGAGGACCAGCTGGCACTTCCTGTGACTCAGGCTGCCACGTTCTCTGAAGCAGGGGTTCCCAGAGGGCCTCAGAGGGTGTGTGTATTGGTAGCTATGCTGCTGTCCCTGTGCGATAGGCACGTTCCCTAACCCACGGTGCAGATATGGCTATGTGACCAACTCCAAGGTGAAGTTTGTCATGGTGGTGGACTCCTCCAACACAGCCCTGCGGGACAACGAGATTCGCAGCGTGAGTGTGGAGGTCGAGCAGGCCTTGCAGGGGGGTAGGGGAGGGATTGTCTTTTTCTCATTTTGTTCGAAATGCTGAGCCAAAAGTTGTGCCTGCTGGGTTAATGTGCAATGCCACTGGGCCTGATTTCAGATGTTCCGGAAGCTGCACAACTCCTACACAGACGTGATGTGCAACCCATTCTACAACCCGGGCGATCGCATCCAGTCCAGGTGGGCCCTGCCTCCCGCGTCCTGTTTCTGTAGGGCTTGCCTTGTTTTAACACTGCTTTTGGGAAAGTAAGTTGGAAGCACTGTTTTCAAGGGCAGTGATTTTAAAGCAGCAAGCTCTGATGTCCCAAACAGCCTCTTGCACAAACCTTCAGTGTCTGAGGAGATGAAGGCTGGGTGGGGGCAGGGCTTGCCTGGCTGGTTTCCAGGTCTGCCCGGTGAGTACTTGGGGCATCTCCAGGACTGCAGGGTCCAAGCACATGGACAGCAGCCTTCAGGGAGCAAACATCTTCTCGTCACTGCCCAACCTTTACACTGAACTTGGGTAGTGGGAACTTGGGTCATGGGTGTCTTCAGAGCAAACTGGCTTGATGTGTGAATGTCGCTAAGATGCTTCATCAGAAGTGGGTCCCCGTGCATACTCCAGATGTTTCCAGGATTCCCCTGTGCCAAGACACGTTCCCTTGAAGTTGGTAGGGGAGGGGATGCTGCGGTGACCCAAGCCAGCCCTTTCCTCTGCTGGGCACTGTGTGTCTCAGGTCACCCTGGGTCCCAGGTGGGGCAGGGCAGTGAACATTTGCAAAACCTGCTGTGTCCCAGGCTATGTAGGGCAGCCACAGCCCCTCCTGGACTCCTGGGCCTTGACGCCAGAGACTCTGCCAGGGGCCTCAGGGAGGAGACAGGTTCTCACTGCTGGGTGTGGTGGGACTCCCCTGCTGGCCTCTCAGCTGAATTTACTTATCTGGACCCTGGAGGAGGCCTTCTGTGGGCAGGCAGTGGGCATACTTGTGTCTGTGTGGAAGCAGCTAGAAGACCCGGGCCTGTCCTCTGAGGGGTCTCTCTCTCCTGCAGGGCCTTCGACACCATGGTGACATCTATGATGATCCAGGTCTGCTGAGCTCTTGCAGTCGTAGGGAAACGCGTGACTGCGGGAGACATGTCTTCCTCTTGCCTCTCCCTGAATGCGACACACTGTTTAGGTGCACGCATGTCTCAACTAAAAGTCTTATGTTGAGAACTGACCTTTCCCTTCTGTGTCAGCAGAGGAATAACTCAGGTGTGGACAGCGTTCCTGTCATTGGGAGCCAAATGACAGGAAGCCCATTCTCCGTCTGCAGGAAGAGACGGAGGCAGGGGCTTGAGGCCCAGAGAGTCAGAGCCCACAGGAGCCGTGGCCACACAGGGGTGCAGAGGGAAGGCACGGGGTGCGTGACTGGCGGCCTCTGCTCCCTCCTGCCCTGGCCATGGCCACCCTCTGGCTTAGCAGGTGGGTGGTCCGTAAGGGCCAGCCTCCCGAGTTCAGAGCCAGCCAGGATCCAGGGATAGGGCAGCTTGAGTGCCTTGCCACACAGCAGGGGTACCTGTTGGGACTCTGAGGCCTTCATTTGGGCCTGGTGGACGTCTGGGCTTCATCCCACCTCAGAAGGAGCCCTGTGGGGTCTGGAAAGCCTCACAGACTTGTGTCTTGTGGGCACTGTTTCCGAACAGGGGACACAGAAGCAAGGAGGCTGGGGGATGGCTCAGGACCTAGGTGTCCTGGGAGCCCAGGCACAGGAGGGACCACTGATTGGTCTGCCCGTCCTGCCCGCAGAGACCAGACTGGGTGCCACCTCCTCTCTCTCCTGGGCCATTTCACAGCGGGGCAGTGGTGGACAAGAGTCCCATGAATGTATCCTTGTGCTACGTGTCCTCATGCCTCTGCCTGCTTGGGTTGAGCAGCCTGTGGCTTGGCCAGCTGAGGGGACCCCAGGTCTCCCCCAGCCCTGGTCTAGGACTGGAGAGGGTCTCTTAAGACCATGGAGGAACCTGGCATCTCATTGGCCTGGGGCTGGAAATGGAGGCTACTATTTCTCTACAGGCTTTGGACTTTTCTATCCTTCTCAGAAAGCGTGGTGCCAATCTGACCAGTTACAGAAGGGAGTAGTCAGGAGCCTGTGTCAGAAACATACGTCCCAGGCCTGCCTCAGGCTGGATTGGAGACCCAGAGGGGGCTGAGGCATCCCAGGCACTGGCCCTGGTGCAGGGGCCGCAGGCCACCCTTCTCCTACACAGCTTTAACCAGAGCCCCGTGTCTCGAGAGACACAGGACTCCAGCCCAGGCCCTCCCCTGCCATCCCATGGACTCTTCCATCCTTGACTTGACTCGCCCTGCCCAAGTGCTGCCTGGGGTGGGGCTGCAGGATGCCCACCCACCATCAGCCTCTCCTCTGTCATGGCAGGACCCACATCACTGGGACAGTAGCCAGATGAAAGCTGTGTCTGCCTCCCTCCTGCCCCCAGGGTAGGCGTTGCAGCACCTAAGTGGTGGTGTTGGGAGAGACTTGCAGGCAAGGGCCTGTGAGGGGCTTGGCTGTCATGGGGGCTTCCTCCTGCCTGGAGCTTGAATGTGAGCTGGACCTCAGCAGCCGTCCTGAAAGCGAGGCCAGACTCCTGTCCTGAGGACGGCAGAGAAGGCGAGGAGCCTGGGCCTCCGCTGACCCCCAGCCCCGCTTGCTCACATTCAGCTTTTTTTACTGCGAGAAAATAAAGTGTTCCCATCTCGTTGGAGCTCCTGACATTTGGGTTGTGTTGGGGGTAGCCAGCTGGCCCCGCTTGTGCCTTAGCAAATGGCATGGGGCACTGGCCCAGCTTATGCCAGGGTGGAGGGGCAGTCTGTTCACCTGTTGACCACAGAGCTGTTGGTGGCAGACCTCAAAGGGCTGTGAGACGAGTTTGGGAAGGAGGTTGAGAAGGATGTGATGGAGGATGAGGGCCCTGTGCCCGCCGGAAGGGCTGTGAAGCAGCCCTAGGTCCTTGCCAGTACTGGTCGGGGATGCCTGTCCACCAGGGCCTTTGTGAGAGAGGCCCCTCCACAGAGGAGTTTCACACCCACCCCCTGAGCTGACCCAGCACCCCTGGTCCTGACTCGGGCCTCTGTGTAGCATGGCTGAGTCTGTGGTGAGCGGTACCAAGCCTCTCAGGGTCAAGCCCAGGGATCTTCTCCTGCCTCTGGTCTCCAGGCCCTGACATTCCCCCAGCTGTGCCCTTGGACACCGCTGCAGGTTCCACTCACATGGTTCTGCCTGCCTGCCAGGGCCTGTCCCAGAGGCTGCTGAAGAGGGAGGGTGTTCCTGTAGGTCCCCGTAGTTTGTGGTGCTGATCCCTGGGAAGTTGGTGGTTCTGGGCAGTGCCTGTCTTGTCTCCTTCTGCCAAGTGGCCCAGACCATGGCCTGCAGATGCCCAGGCACGGGTTCATGACCCTCAGATCCCAGGGAGGCCTAAGCTCTCCCTTCACCCGGAGGCTGCTGTGGTCACATGACACCCAGTTATCGCCAGTGTTCCTCTGCGGAGCGTCCGGCCCCACTCAGCATAGACACCAGACCCAGCTCCAGGCCTGAGGGTTCCTCAGTTGGCCCTACCCCAGTTGAGCCCACATGCTGAGACAGAGCAGAGAGGAGCTGGCTGAGGCCGCTGTGCGTTCTTGGCCAGCAGTCTCACCTCTCTGTGCCTCTTCTGGACTCTGGGGACAAGAATCACTCAGCACAGATGCACCTTGATGACCCGGCCCTGGAACACTTGGAGGCAGACTTGATGGAGGCGTAGCTGGGGTAGCCCAGCCCCTCCGCAGGGCCCGCGATGACCCCTTGGGTGCTGGAGAACGTGTCGTGCAGGATGATGCAGCTAAAATTCCTGTGGCAGCAGAAGAGCGCCCCCAGATCCACTGCGGAGCCCCGTGGTCCACCTGGACATGCATGACCCACACAGTCGGGAATGTGCCTGCTCTCGGGGCTTTCTTGGTAGAGAGTGATTGGGAGAAACCCAGGCCTGGTTCAAGCACCGGAAGCCAGAGATGTGCTGGCTTGGCGTGGCCCAGGGGTCCCAGTGCTCCCCGGCTCCGCAGTCTATGCCTGGTCTGTCAGGCTGTGCCTGGGTCATGTGAGGCGTGTGACTCCCACAAGTGGGATTCGTTTCCTTGCTGTGAGCCACGTGGGGATTTCACATGGGATCCTGAGTTCCGGCTCATATGGAGCAGTTGGAATGTCTCACAAGGCTGCATATCCTTGAGGACGGCCAGGCTCCTCATGAATCTGCTGCCCGGATACCCTCCCTCTCTGGAGCCCCACTGTGGCTCCATCCATGGAGAGGGACAACTGGTGACCGCAGGGCTAGTGGGTGGGATGGGACCCACTTGCTGTCCCCTGCCCACTCACACTGACCGTGTCGATGGATCTTTGTCAGCCTTCGCTTTCTCCTTAAGGGCCCCGGAAAAGGGTAGCCTGTGGAGGGAGCGGTCTCAGGACCACCGGCAGGGTCAAGTCGGGGGATGGGGAGAACAGGCCTGTGTGGAATGGTCCTTCTGCCTGGAGCAACCTGTCTTCGGGGCTCCATACAGCCATCACTGTCCCACTGTGCTGCTGCTTCCAGGAAGCCTGAGCTACTGCTCCTTCTTCAAGTGGCTGCCATGCCAGGCCTCTTCCTCTGTCTTCTGTGTCCATGACTCACTCAGGTTCCCCCTGGAAACCGGAGTGCCTCGGGCAGTGTCCACGTCTGCGGAGGACAGGCTGGCCTCTCGGGGCCACAGGATGAGGAGGCAGAGCGGTGCTGCCAGTGCCCCTCCCCGTTGGGGCACAGGCCAGCCCTCAGCCCCGTGTATCTGCACCTTCCCGGGGCCCGCCTGGAGCCTAAGCTCTTCTCCATGTGGGAGGCAGCACCGCAGGGAGCCAGGTTCAGGCCAAGTGTCACGGGATTCGGTCCAGGCCTGGCCAGCCCCTCCGGGCTCAGGCCACCACAGTGGAAAAACCTGGTCATCCTCGGCCGGTCTATCCTCAGACTATTCTGAGACTGCTGACATGCCGGCTGCCGGCCCCACCAGTGCCTGGCACGGCACAGGCTCACCCCATGCTGGCCTTCCAGTGACACTTCAGATACTCCGTGCTCTAAACACGGCCTGGTATCAGTAACAGCCTGGCTTTCACAACCAGTGCTAAGGTTGGCACGGACTTGGGGCGGACCAATCTGTGGGCCCGACACCCGGCGCCACGTCCTGGATGCTCATGGGGACAGGACACCCCTTCCTACTCTGTCCACTCTCAGGTCCTCTGTCTCCCTTAGGTTCCCTGTGTCCCCCTCAAGGCCCCCAGTATACATCCCGAACCTCCTGTGTCCAACCCCCAGTCCCCTGTGTCCCCCCTAGACCCACTTTGTCCCAGCTCAGGCCCACTGTGTCTACTCCCAGGCCCTTTGTGGCCCCCCAGATCCCCTGTGTCCCCCCAGGCCCCCTGTGTCCACTCTCAGGTCCTCTGTGTCACCTAGGTTTTCTTTTGTCCCCTAGTTTTCTGTCCACCATTAGGTGGGACATGTCATGGGACTCAGCCCTGGAGACTGTCAGGGTCATCTCTGGGTCAGGGTTGTCTGATCACTGCCATGCCCAGAGCTAAAGGAGGCTGTGTATGGCTGGGCCAGCACTCCTCCCTGCCGTGCCCTCGGGCCCTGCCTTTGCATCCCACGATGCACACGTGTCCCCCAGAGTGCATGTTGCACGGGGAGGCCCAGCTCTCACACTCGGTGTAGAGGGAACCCCAGCCCCTGTGTGGTGACCCACAAGCCGCCGGGACCCAAGGAGAGACAGAGGCACATGACAAGCAGACGCTTTATTCTACAGACACAGAGTTCACCGACCACAGCAGGGCGGTGTCCACAGGTCAGACAAGACATCAGGTGGTGGGCAATGGGTGAGGCCTTGGAGGGAGCCACACGAGGGAAACATCCAGCTCAGTCCGGCTCCTTCGGGGAATGAGAAAGGAGGAAGGAGGAAAAGGTGCCGATGTGTCTTCTCTGCAAGGCCGTGCATGGTTGTATGTCCCCACCGGCTTGACCAGCCCTCACGGATGGTAGGGGAGTCAGTTAACTGTCCCAGGACCTGCTGTGCTTGGGGCGTGGGCAGGCTTTCCTGCCACACAGGGTCTGTGGGCAGATGCAGGCTCAGCCTGCCTGAAGTAGATGGAGTGGGAATGCAAGGCAGATTTTTCTGTAACTCTGAAGGACAGCAGGGTGGGCACTGACACTGCGGGTCTGGGCAGGGGAGTCTGGCCCTAGCCCCTCTCTTGGGCTCTTCCTCTCCTGCCAGCGTGACCCTTGGCCTAACCCCATTTTGGGAAGTGCCCCCTGCGGTGTGGGAGCTGGCAGGGCAGGTGGACATGAGCCCCCCCGGGGGGGGGTGTGGGAGAGTAGGGTGCTGGGGGGCACCTGTGGCTGGGCCTCCAGGGTCTCAGAAATTCAAGCCCCTTCCGGAGTTCAGCCAGCAGGTCTGTTCCAGCCTCAGGTTGGAAGGGCTCAGCTCTGAGCTGTGTGGGACCCTAGGAGAGAAGGTGGGTTGGTTCCCCCGAGGAGTGGGTTCCCAGAGTGCCAGTCTCAGGAGGGAGCACCTGTGTACCCTATTCTGGGGACACCTTCTCTGGGCACTGACCCTCATGGACACTGAGGACCTGCCAGGGGACATGCCCACCCTGGTGCCTGGTCAGGGCTCCAGAACAGGTGTGCCAGCCGCTGCCCAACACGCATGCCTGGCCACAGCCACCAGGCACTTCCTCCGGGTGGCCCGGATTGACGAGCTGTCTGAGGCTGCGGGTCCTAGCTGCCCTCAGTGCCTGCTGCAGAATCCTAGCTGTCCTTGGAGGCATCCAGCAGGTCTGGGCCAGGTTGGTGCTGGAGGGACTTCCCACAGGCGGGGGCCCTGGGTGGCAGCTGAGATCAGGGAGACTGCAGTGGGTCCTGTGCCTGGTGCATGGAGGCAGGGGGTGCGACTGGTATCCATGGTAGGGGCTGGGTGGGGGTGGCTGTGTGGGACCGGATGGAGAAAGGGCAGCAGGTGGGGCAGGGTGGCTTGCAGGTGGAGCAAAGCAGGGCAGATGTGAAGGATGGTGGGCCACTGTGAGCGGTAGGGGATGGGCAGGTGGACGGGCCAGGCGGGGGCCAGAGACCAGGCTTCGGTGTCAGCTTAAGGTCCATCTGGAAAAACTGGCCAACAGGAGGGTTCGGGCCCGCCCTGATCCCTTCTTGATCCTGTCTATCAGTGGCTTGGGTGACCCCTGACGGCCCTCCCGTCCACCCCCTCCATCGCAAACCCCTGGGGCCCCTGTGTGTCTTCTCCTGGGAGGTAGGCTCCCCGACCCTGGCCCTTGAGCCTCCCTCTGCCTTGGGGCCGTCCTGAGGGTGGGGTGTGTCCTGCCGTCCCTCCCCCACTTGTGTCTGCGTGCTTCCCTTCAGGTCAGAGGCTCAGCCAGAAGGAGACTTCAAGGGTGACTTCTGAGGACGTGTCCCAGGCTTTGTCGGGGCAGAGATCTTCTCTGGAGACCAGCCTGAGTCCAGTGCTGGGTGGGTCAGGCAGAAGAGAGGGCCAGGCAGGCTGTGGGGTCACACCAGGAGCCTCTTTCCAGATGAGGGGCCAGGTGCAACCATCCTGCCATCCCCCCGTCCTGCTGTCCTCTCGCCGGGCCATCCCCCCCGATCCTGCCGTCTCCCATACCTGGCCATCCTGCCTCAGCTTTGGCCTCAGAACAGGGGATGAAACTGCATCGGCTGGGATCTTGGGGGGCCCTGTGAGCAGCCGCATCTTGAGAGCATTTGGTTGGTGTGCACACCCCATCTTAGTGTGGAGGGAGAAGAGCCTGACCAGCGCACCCCTTGGCCGGTGGCCGGTGAGTGCCTAGAGGCAGCAGGTGGACAGGCTCTGGCGGGCAGAGATGGGATCCCCCCGGCCCCACGTGTGACTCCTGCCCAGCTCCTTCTGCCCAGACACAGTCTGCCCAGAAGGAGGAAGGCAGGTGGCCCCAAGTTCAGGTTAAATACAGGCAGTGGTGTGCACAGCCCCTATTAGACAACTACCTCAAGGACACTACCCCATCCCTCCCCATAGCTATGGGTTCTGCTGCCGGGGCTTTGGTAAGTGGGGCCTGAGCACAGCGACCGACAGGAGGCCTGCGGGATGGGTGTCAGAGGGACCCAGAGCCTCCCTGGTGGGAGGGAACCACCTGGTGCCCGTCCACCATTCCCCGACATAGCACACCTGGCACACCCTCTTCTGCTGTCCATGGGCCTCAGTTTCCCCACACAGTCCCCACATGCTGCCTTGCTGCCAACCTGATTCGGGGTGCTCTTGGACACGGGTGCTCCACCTGGTGGCCCTGGTCAATTCCTGCATGCCAGGCTTCAGTGGGTGGACGGCACCCGATATGGGCGTGAGGGGTGTGTCTCATCGGCCCTGGAGGCTGGTCTGGCCACACGTAGCCAAACCAGCAAATACACTACTGTCCTTGACCCACCTGCTTGTCCCCAGAGAGGGGCCTGGGGATGGGAGGGAAGAAGGAGACCTTTGCCAGAAAGGCAAACCAGGGAGTCTCCTCCAAGGCTCGCCCCAGTTCTGACCTTAGCTGCCAGGGTCCCCTGGCAGGGGGTCTCCAAGGACCACCTGCCCCCCGCACAGCCTGGTGGGCAGCACCAGTGCAGCGCCCATCTCCTGCCTCTGTGTTTCTCCATGGCGGCCAGCTGTCCTGTCCACTTGGGAGGGCGCAGGGGGAACATGGGAATAGATGGGCACCCAGTGTGGGGAGGAAGGAATCTCGGGACGCCTACCTCCGCGGGAGGCTGGGCTTCCTCACCAGTGCCCCCAGTACTGTGGCGGCTGCAGGATCCAGGCAAGGGAACAGCAGCCCTTGAAGACACAGCAGGCAGGACCACACCCGGACCCAGGCAAGCAAGGCCAGCAGTGCACCGCCTGACTTGGGGAGGCGGAGCTGGGACCCAGGGGCTCTTCTGGAGGGTGGAGCAGATCGCGACTCCAGGATGAGGTTCTGCTGCCTTGCCTGGCTCAGGTTTGATGGTGGCCAGCCGGGCTTCTTCCTCTCATTCTCAAAGGAAGAATTCCCACAGCCTCAAGGGAGCCCCACCACGGCCTGAGGGACTGCAGCGTAGGTTCCTCTGAAAACCTACTTCCTACACTTGACATATAGCATGTTTTCTCTTAACTTTTATTTGGCAAAATCTCTTCTTTATTATTGTCACGGTATCATGATTTGGACCTCTGCAAACACCGTGTACATTCACATTACGTTCGCCATTGGCTCTGGCCTGTGGCGGGCACAGCACCCGCGCTCAGTAGCTGAATTGCTCCCGTATTGCACTGTCTTTCTGGAACTCTCCACGGTGGCACAGACGCTGGAACAGGGCTGTGTCTGCCGTCTGTGTCCTTCCATCCAGTGCAGGTGCGCCGTCTCCGTGTCACCCCTGTTTCCTCCTTGAAATCGCTGGGGAGTCCAGGGGGCGGGGCAGGTGGGGGGTGAGTGTCCGAGGAAAACACCCCCCTGTGACACTCCCAGGGCTGGAGGCCAGTGAGATGTGGGTTATGTACAATAGGTCGGACTTCCCCAGGGAGGACTGGGCTTTCACTAGTCAGTTTTTTTTTTCGTTTGTTTTTCCAAACAAGTTTGGAAGAGAGGGCCGCTGGTGGGTGAGGGCTGAGACAGCGAGACAGGCGAGGCCGAGCAAGAGGTAGAGGAGGGGGAGCTGGCAGCAGGCGAGGTCCCGTCTCCTGGTGCTCTGAAGAGCAGTCAAGGTTCAACCCAAAAGATTGTCACAGTTTTGTCTCGGAATTATGCTCTCTCTGGGAAGGAAACTTTAGCACTTTTTTGTCACAAGTGGAAAAATGAAACATGAAAAGTCACCGAGGGCAGGAGGGTGGGCACAGTGGCCATGCAACTACGTGGCCACGTGCTGGCACACAAAGATATGTGTCTACACAGACCATGGCACACGCAGACATGTGGCACACGCAGACATGTGGCACATGAAACCATGTACCGGCACAGGCAGACACAGCCACATGCGGATATGCGACATGTGGGTGCTGAAGAAACATGTGTCACGGCTTGCTGGACTCAAACCCTCCAGACCCCAAGATCCCAACCTCACAAATGAGCAAACAGAAGCAAGAAAAGAAGACCGACGTCCAAACACACCCAGGAGTGGGTGAAACAGTGGAGAAGCGCGTTGGCAGTGCCAGCACGGCCCTGGACTCTGCCTTCTTGGCTTGCTTTTTGGATTTCCTTTGGAGCAGAGGTGTGTCCGGTATCCTTGGCTGGCTAGCTGGCAAGGTAGTTTACAGGTAGGCTTCCTTTGCTTTCTTTCAAAAACCTTTTTGGATTTTTACTTAAAGCCAAAGAGTTTAATATCAAAGGAAAAGAAATCTGAAACCAAAGATGCTTGAGTCTGAAACTGAAATCTCTCACCGTCATCGCTGCATCTTCTGGGACCCTGGTGGTGTCCGGTGCACAGCGGGGCTCAGGTCTCTGGCTATAAAGTCAGTTTTCTTTTTCCCTTTTTAATGAGGAAGGGGGGAACTCCCCTCAGTTTTTTTTTTTATCCATTTCTGAGTAGCTCTTTAGCCAACAAAACAAAACCCCCAACAAATTCTTCTCTGAAAATATAAGCCACCAATTAGACTTTTTTCCATTAAAGTGAAAGCGTGTGAATGTCATAAAGACAGAAAAACAAGAGGAGGAAAGGAGAAGGATAGAGAGAGGTGGAGGGAGGGAAGGAGAGACAGGAGGCAGGAAGGGAGAGGAGACAGTAGGCAGGCCGTGGGCTGGCCACCTCCGCCTTCTAAAGCTCAGTGGTGTTTCGGAGGATGCTTGAGGCTGTCGGTCGTCAAAATGTTCAGGTAGCTGAGGAAGTTGCATCGGATGCAGCTTTGTTGGTTCTGTTTTCTCTTGGAGAGAGGCAGTAGCAGCAGTGACTCCAGTTGGCTCCCTGGGCCGGGCAGTGCAGCGTCCGGTGGGCCAGGACCAGGGCTGGGCGGGGTCGGCAGGGCACTGTGTCTGGCGGGCTGGCCAGGAGGGCTCAGCGGGGCACAGCATCCAGCAGGCCGGGGGAGGTGGGGCGAGAGGGTCCCGCAGAGCCGGCCTCACCGGGGCTGGCAGCGCCCACAGGCAGGGCAGCATCGGGCTGTGCGGGCACTGGTTGGGTGCCCACGGTGGGGCCCTGCAGGCTCTGGCCGCACACATGATGGTGCTTCTCCCAGTCCCTGTGCTGGCAGAAGGACCCACAGTAGCGCGCCGCATTGCAGCCGCTGCATGTCTCGCTGGCCTTGCGCCCGCAGTTCCAGCAGCTCTGCAGGGGAGGGAGTGGTCAGGACCAGGCCAGGCCCACCCCGAGTGCCCAACACACCTCCAATCCAAGCCCTCAGATCCAGCCACACAGACCTCGGGGGATCGACATGCAACCACCTGTTGGCCTGTCTTGCAGGATGGCCGCTTCCACCACATCCAGCACCCCAGCCTGCCCGGACAGGCTGGCTCTGTGCCTCCAGGACCGCGGCCCCTGTCCCTTCCAGGAAGTCCCTGAGCTCAGTAGGAGCCCCTGCCTGCCTCGACCCTCTCTCCCCTGCCTGGGCTCGTTCCTTCCCGGGACAGTAGCCACTTCGGCTGCCTGTGTGCAGGAGGTGCAGGGATGCCACGTGGAGCCTGAGTGTCATGTTTGTCCCCTCCAGGAGCCAGCCAGTCTGTGGGACAGGGAAATCCAAACCCACCCTGGGGGTGAAGCCAGGCCTCTACTCGGCCTCCGAGGCCCTGGCAGCCCTTCCTGCCCCCAGATGCCTGCTGCCACCATGCCCACTTCCTTGTCCCTTGGGGGTCCCTCTGCCAGACCTGCTTCCCCGACACCCGTGACACCTGCGTGGCTACCCGCTGCCTGCAGTCCCTCCCAAAGGAGGCGCTGGCCCACCTGCTCCTGGCTGGTCCCTTCCTCCCACTCAGCTCCGAGGGACTCTGGCCCTTCTCGTTCTGGCCTGTTCTCCACAACTGGGAGTATTTGAGGAAAGAGTTGGTGCCGGAAAGCATGGCTGGGACTCCATGGTTCCAGCCCCAGGGCCTGCCCAGGCATGCCACCCAAGGCTTGGGAACTCTCCTCCTCAGAGGGTCATCCCGGGACTCCCCAGAGGGCTCTCCTCCCCAGTGTCTCTGCCATCCCAGGCTGATGGAACAAGAAGGAAAAGGGTGGCAGGGGTCTCCTGCACCCACCTTCTGAGACAGAGCCCGCCCTGGGGCACCAGGCACAGACAGGATGAGGCTCATGCCTGCTGTGGTCAGGCCCTCCGAAGCCCTGGCCTCCTAACTCCTGTGGGTCCCCTCCCCCCTACCCTTGCAGGTCCTCACTGCCACCCACCACTCCTGTGGGTCTTTACCACCTTCCTCCCTTCCACTTCTGCTGGTCACTGCCCTCCTTGACCCCTGCTTCCACAGGCTAGAGAGGAACTGGCTTCCATGTCAGCAATGTGAGGTCAAGCACCACTCTGCCCCATCTCAGGGCTGTGACCTTGGACAAGCACCGGCCTCTTGAGTCCTGTGTCTGCACCTGCAGGATGGGGTCCCAGGGTGCCTCTCCAGGCAGCGTGGTGCCTTTGTGCTGAGGAGTGCCTCTGGGCAGGGGTGTGTGCTCGCCCCAGGATGCCATGACAGCCGCACTGACGGCCATGCCAGGCCCAGAGCCCTGGGGGTACTCAAGACCAGCCGGACTCAGCGGCTGGCGCAGGTGCCGGGGGCCTACCTCACTGGAGTCCTCCTGCTGGTTGACAACTGTCAGCGCATCCTCAGAAGCCTGGCGCTTGGCCTCCGCCAGGGCCCGCTCCATCTTGGCACGCTCCAGGGTGATGAGCTCGTGGGCCTTGCGCTCTGCGTCTGACACAGCCTTTTGCAGCTCTGACATGGCTTGCCGCTTCACCTCGTTCACCGCCTCTTCTGCAGAGAATGCGGTGGTCGTGCAGAGGTCACAGGGCCTCCCACACCCAACCCAGGGCAGGGCTGTGCACAGCTGAGAGCACATGTGCCACTGACTACACGCACGAGTGTGCACACGCAGGCACATGGGGCCCTGTGGCCACAGATAGCAGTCGTCAGCGGAGTGCCCCGAGGCCCGCCATGAGCCAGGCAGCGGGTTCAGGCCTGTCCTGCCCTGGATGTCTGCTGCCATGGCCCCCCACACACTTTGGAATCCTCCCCGCTGCCTGCTCAGGACTCCAAGATGCCCTCTCTCCTCCCTACACAGTGAACCCACCTAAACTCAACCCACTTAACTCCTCTTTCCCCTACCTCCACAATCACCCATCTCCCGCAGCTCACAGGCCCTTCCTGAAGGCTGTCTCCATGGCCAGGTGGACTGTCCCATAGCCTTCCTAACCCCAAGCTCAATGCCTGCCCAGAGGGCACACCGAACCTGGTCCTGAGCCTGACCTGTCCAGGTCGAGCGTGCACACCGTGGGCACCCATATGCACGGGCTTGGCAGCTTCCTCTGCGGGGCAGTTGTCCCACCTGCTTCTTGGCAAAGGCAGGTGGTGCCATCCTGCTCTGAGTGACACGTGCCACCCTGACGCCTGTGAGAGCCCACGGCAGGGCAGTGAGGCCGTCAGCCTACTGCGGACCAGGAGTTTGGCTGATTCCCGCCACACAGAGAAGCCCCGCACAACTAACTGGCCTCCACAGCCCTTCCCAGGTCCCACTCACCAGCCTTCCTCCAGATGTCCTCAGGCATGTAGCTGGGGAGGGCCCGGGGCACCAACTCCCGGTGAACGTCTGAAACACAAGCCAGTGTCATAGTCACACCCAGCAGGGGTGGCCGCTGCCCCTCCAGGCAGTCCCAGTGTACCCAGCTGGGTCCTGAGGGCAGGGCGGGAATGTGGGCTTCAGGGGGAGGGCCCGCCTCAGTCGTCCAGGTGGGTGGACCCAAGCTCAGGCTGGGGTCTCCAGAGCTATGGAACTGGGACTCGCCTGGGTGCTGGGCGTACCCCGGGCCTCTCGGTTTCTGCAGTGGGCATCCAGGGAGGTAAGCAGAAACCTGGGGGCCTCCCAGCTCTGAGGCCCGGCCCCCCGGACCCCAAGCTCCTGGCTTCCTAGCAGGTCAGGTGGTGTTTTGTGCAAAGTGAAAAAGGTACCTCTCTTTCTTTCTTTCTTTCTTTTCAGAGACAGAGTCTGGCCCTGTTGCTCAGGCTGGGGTGCAGTGGCATGATTACCGCTCACCGCAGCCTCGACCTCCTGGGCTCCGGTGATCCTCCCCCCTCGGCCCCCTGACTAGCTGGGATCACAGCTACTTTTTGTAGCTATGAGGTGTCGCTATGTTGCCCAGGCTGGTCTCCACCTCCTGGGCTCAGGCGATCCTCCCGCCTCAGCCTCCTGAGTAGCTGGGATCACAGATGTGAGCCGCCGCTCCTGGCTGGCCCCTCTTTCTCAAGTGAAGCTGCTCTGGTTTGTAGTTTATTCCTCCACCTGCAAGTCTGCAGCCCTTCCGGGCATCAGTCCCACCTGCAGCACCTGTGCAGCCCCCTCCCCACCACCCCTCGCCCTGCCTCAGGGCACACCTAGCTGCGAGCCCTCAGGGCCAGCGGAGCTGCTGAGGGGCCGGGCAGCGGGCACAGGGCCCATCTTTGTGTCCTCCGTATCACTGTAGCGCCGGGTCCAGCGGTTGAGCTCCTCCCGGTCGGCCTCCTGGCACCGGCGCAGCACCGTGAGCGACCGACGTGTCTTCTCCACCATGTCCATGATACAGTTCAGGAGCTGTGGGTGGGCGGTCTTCAGCACAGGGAGGTCCAGGGTGTGGCCAGCCCAGACTGCCAGGGCCAGGTGTGAACACAACCTCCACTGCCTGGAAAGGAGCTTCCTAGCCTGTCTGGCCTCCAGCCTGGGACTCCCGACACCTTGGGACTCTCCTCTTCCACCCGCTGAGGAGACCAGTCTCGGGACCCCGCTTTCTGCCTGGGCTCTGCGCCCACAAAGGAAGTGGACATGGGATGATGCTGGAGATGGGATCTGGAGGAGTGCCCACCCTGTGCCGGGCCACTCCTGCTGGGATGGGCACAAGCAGGGTGGCTCTCTCCCAAGGAGACCGGCTTCTGGGGCGCAGGACACTGTCCACCCACCCAGCAGTTGTCCTGCAGCACAGGCCCCAGACCCACTTTCTCTTTCAAAGCTCTGTCTGGGGAGGGTGCTGAGAGGAGGCGTGTGGGGGAGGGCAGGCCTCCCAACCGCTTTCTGTATCCTTCTCCTGGATCTTCCCCCAGGGCCATGCACAGGCCTGAGCCAGCAGCGGGGGTGCAGATGAAGGGCCAGGTGGCCAGAGGGGCCAGGGTGGAGCTAGCCTGCACACAGCCCTCACCCTCTGGCCACCCTGCCCGCGGTGGGCAGCACCTGGGAGTGGCTAGGGGGCCACTCACATTGTTGAGGTGTTTCCACTCCTCCGCCCACTCACGCTCTGTGAGCCTGTGGTCGATCACCTCTTCCTGCCGTGAACCCGGTACCCCTGGGGGAGCAGGGAACAGGACAGTTAGGCCCTGCTCACAGCCAAGCCTCGCCCCTTTCCCCAAGCCCCGCCCACACCCCTTCATAACCTTGCTCTCTAACCATGCCCTGGACCCAGACCCCGCCCACATGCAAAACCCCACCCCTTTCTCCCAAGCCCGCTCACACTCCAGGTCCCACCCATACCCCAGACTTCTCCCCTTCCTCTCCAATCTTGCCCTATACCCAAGGCCCCGCCCACACTCCCAGGCCCTGCCCATGGGCTGTGCTACTTGAGAAAATCAGGTGAGGCACTGACCCTCTGTCCACTGCCCAGGGGTGGGGGCCACAGATGGGCTAAGGCTTGAGAGGAAGAGAACATCCATTCTCATCCCTGGCCACCCCTTTCCTGCTGCCCAGTCTCCCAGTCCAGCTCCTTACCCTTTCTGTCCCCAATGCCCACTGAAGCCACTTCACCGTCACTCCAGGGCCTCGCCTTGCTCAAGGCCTTCGAGGGCTCCTGCAGCTACCCAGTTCCAGCCTACGCCTTCCCACTGCCTGTCAACTAGCCGGACTCTTACGCATCTCTCGAAGCCCAGGTCCCAGGCTCCCTCCTCCTCTGCAGCCCCGAGTCCTCAGAATTCTCTGAGCCCTGTGAGTCTCTGGTCATTTAGTAACTGCAGGCGCTTCCTTGTTTATTCCGACACCTTCCGCAGGTGGTGTCGGCTCTGCAGAACAGGGTGGCGTGTCCCACTTGCCTGTGCCCCAGGTGAGCGCCAGCCTGGCAGGAGGTGCTAAGGTTGTGTATTGGCTCTGGTGTGGTCACTGCCCCCTGCCTAAGCTCCACTGGAGACAGTGGGCCAGACAGAGTCCTGGGCCCTCATCCTGCTGCTGTGTCTCAGTTTCCCTACCCTGCCTCCCCCTGGGGGTGTAAAGGCTTTCAGGATCACGTGCACAGGACCTGTGTGGCAGGGAAGGGATGCAGGTTAACAGTAAACTCGGAGCCGGGCTCGGTGGCTCAGCCTGTAATCCCGTGCCTTTGGGAGGCTGAGGTGAGTGGATTGCCTGAGCCCGCGGGTTCGAGACCCGCCTGGGCAGCAAGACCTCATCTCTACAATAAATCAAAAAATCAGCCAGGCATGGTAGTGCATGCCTGTAATTCCGGCTACTCGGAAGGCTGAGGCAGAAGGATCGCCGGAGCCCAGCAGGTCGAGGGTGCGGTGGCCGGGAGCGGCCACTGCACTCCAGTCTGGGCGACAGAGTGAGACTTCAATTCAAAAAAAAAGCAAAAAACAAAAAACAAAAAAACAGTAAACTCGGAAGATGCCTGTTGTGTGGACTGCTTCCCCCTTACCCTTGCTTAACCAGGGAGGGAGGGTTTTTATCCTTAGGCCCATCTTGTGAATGAGAAGACCAAGGCTGGCTAGGGGACATGTGTGCCCTGGGTTACCACCCCGGGGTTGGTGAAGGCTGTGTGTGAACCAAGGGCCCCAGACTGGCATCAGACCACATTCACGGCAGCCCCTGTGCGGCCTCTTTCCATCAGGAGCTGAGTGCCAGCTCAGCCCATCACCAGCTGAAAGCCTAACTGGGCGCAGGCCCTTGTGACGTGCAGTGGGCCCTGTCCCTCATGCCGCTTCAGCCACCCCGGGTGGTGCAGAACTCACACAGGGCCACGTGGGGCCGCACTCGCCTGCCCCTGCCTGACACTGCTGACTGAACTCCTCTGTGCCACTGATTCTCAAGCCTGACACGTTGGGGCATCTTTTGTGGTCGGGCCAGGGACGGGTCAACGGGCCGCCTCCCTGGATGCTCAGAAACTCTCATGGGGGACGCCCAGTGGGTCTGAACCCCCGAGGGGCTCTGGCTTCTGTTTCCAGATGTTCACAGCCCTCCCCCTCCAACTGCTGTTCTGGGCAGCCTCAGCCTTGCCTCCTGGGGCCCAGGGCTCTCTCTGGCCTCCTCCACCCTAAAGACCTCCTGGCCCAGAACTGCGGCAGGGTTAGAAGGCAGCCACGGCTTGCTGTCCACCCTCCTGCCGGCCGCCTGGGAGCCACAGCCACACCAACGCCCCAACCAAAATCGTAATGCTTGCGGCCGGCAGCTGGCGTTTATTTTTGCATTAGCAGAAGCGGTGGGATTAGCACCTGCCTGACCCTGCTGCGGCGAGCCAGACGCCGTCACCTGCTGCCTGGGCCCAGGAAACTGCCACAGGTGGGGGTGGGGAGATGGCTTGTACTGGACAAGGCCTCTGCTGACCCGGCCGCTGGCCCTCTGCCATGCCAGGGCCTCTGCCCTAGCAGTAGTCTCTGGGCCCCCTCCTGGCCTGTCCTGGAGGGTCCAGGCCCTGGCACCTCTTGGTCCTCAGAGCAAGGAGGGCCGGGAGCCACAAAGACGTGGCTAGGCTTTGGGTGTGTCACTGCGCTCTCTGGGCCTCAGTCTCCTTGTCTGAGACATGGGCGTGCTGGCACACACCATGTTGGCAGCTTCTCAGCTGCGTGAAGGCAACAGCACAAGCCAGGCTCCATGGGGCACCCATAACAGCCAGGCCTCACGGTGACGCCTGCGGGCAGTGTTAACTTCTCAGTCCTAACACAACTCTGGGGTGGAATTTCTGTTCAACCCAGGAACAGAGGAGGAAACAGAGGCACAGAGAACTCTGTGACCCACACAAGGGTGTATCGCTGGGAAATCGCCGGGCTCAGGTGAGAACCAGGCACTTAGCTCCAGGCCTGAGGGCACCCAGCCCGGGGAGAGGTGGCCCTGGCCCCAGGACAGGCCTCTGCAACCACAGAGAGGCGTGCTGGGCGGGCCTGTCAGGTTGCCCCCAAGAGAGCGGCCAGGAAAGACAGCTCAGAGGCGCTTGCTCCCACACCCATGCTCCTGCATCCACCCAGACAGACAAGGCTCGGGGGCAGCCAGGCATCTCCCGAGCTCAGGCACACACAGCTGTGGCAGTGCCCTGCCCACACAGGCTCAGACACACAAACACACACGCTCACAAACATGCATGCTCCTGCGAGCACACACATGTTCATGCCCGCCCAGCACGCCACTCACCAAGTTGCCAATGGCGCTCCCGCAGCTCACGGGGGTCAGGGTGGCGGTAAGAGTCACGGAAGTGGTGGGCCATGGCCATGTCCTCCAGGCGGTAGTGCGGGGGTGGGACTGGCCCGTGGCCGGGGCTGCAGCGGGGGGCGGGGCTCAGGGTGCAGGGCCGCTTGCTCAGGTGCTCGGGGTGCGGCGGGTCCCGGTCCGACCCATTCTCTTTGGTCCTGCTCCACAGAATGGGCCAGGGTGGGGCCGCAGGCAGGGCAGGTCCAGGAGGTGGGGGAGAGGGAGATGGCGGGGACAGAGGGGGTAGGGGGACAGAGACACAGAGAATGAGGCCAATCCCACAGCAGGTCTGCTCCACCTCACCCTCCTCAAGGCCAGCCCCCTCGCCCCTGCGCCCAGGGCATGCATGCGCTCCTGAACCCAGTGGTCAAGATGCCTGACACCTGCTGTGGGAACCAGAGAGACCATGGACCGCAGAGCCAGATACTGTCCACCCCTCGGGCAGCAGTGGGACCGGCCCAATGGCAACCAGCAGAGAGGGTCCTGTTCGGGCGCCTGGGAACCTGAACTCCTGGATGCTGGGGGTCTCTGCCAGCTCCAAGGGTGCCAGCTGGTGTTTTCTTCCAGTTTCCTTCCTGTACCCACCCAGGCGATCGTCCACTGCATGGCCCCAGGGCCTGACTGTGGCCTGGGTCCTGAGGCACGGGGAGGCATGGCTGGTACCTGTCGGGAGTTCTCCTCTTGCCGTTCTCATTGACATCCAGCAGCAGCTCTGCAGAGTCCACGGGTGAGGAGGCGCTGGCGTCCAGTAGGAGTTGCTCATGCTGCGCCAGGTACTGGGCAGGTGTCTGCTTGGCCAGGCGCGCGCAGTGTAAGAGCTCACGCTGCAGCAGCGGCAGGTTGGCCTGCGGGGGAGGGGCTCGGGCAGCCAAGGGAAACACATGCTCTGTCCAGGTGGAGGGATCCCTGTTGGGTAGCTAGCCAGGCTCAAAGCCCGACCTGGCCTCTGTGACTGGACCGGTCGCAAGACCTCTCTGGGCCTCACATTCTGGGATATGCCTGTGGCATCCTCATGGTGCCACGGGAGGCCAGGGATGGAGGCTCGCAAGACAGCGCCTGGCCTGGGCACGTGGCAATTTGGGGTGCGTGGGACACACCCAGACCCTGCACCTTAGGCTGGGCCCCCCCCCTCATAAGGTCCTCCTGGGGTGACCCCATGATCCACATAACCACTGGCAACTGAACACCCGGCTCTGCACTAACTGGTGAGGGCCACACAGTTGACCGCAGTGCACGCGCTCCACTGCAGACCTGCCTCGAATGCCCGGTGCTGCGCCATGTGGCTGCCTCCTCCAGTTCCTGGCCCTCTCGACATGTGCTCCTAAGCCTTTTCCAAGTCCTTCCAGGCTGCCGTGAGGAGGCGGCAGGGCCTGGCAAGCTGGCCCAGGGCCTGGCAGGAGGACCTTGTGTGTACACACAGTCCCCCACTTTCTCATGTGCTAGGGGCCTGGCCAGCCTCCTGCCCACGCCCGGCCCTATGCATGTTGTCCAGTGACATACATGCACTCCTGTGGCCTGTACTCTTATGTGGAGGCTGAATGGAACCAGTGGCCATCTGTTGGCCACGCCAGGAGTATTAGCTGGACCACCACACACCCTCCCCTCCCTCACCAGCCCCCAGGCCACCCCTGGACTAGTACAGACACCAGCTGGCCACAGTCACACAGTCAGGGTGGTTGAAACATCTGGATCCCACCAGCTGGGGTCAGTTGGGCACCGGAGCTGCAGGAGAGGGTGGCGGATGGGGAAGCCTCTCCAGGCTTCTGGAACCAGCCACGGGCAGGCTCAGGAGTGGGTAGAGGGGACCCGGGACTGGGCAGCACAGTGTGGGTGGCCCCTGGCTGGGGGAGAGGTGGCCATGGAGCCCTGTCTAAGGTCTCTCCCGAGGCAGCGGCCTCCCTCTGTCCCAGGAGCCCAGGGGTTCAGAGAGATGTCACCACTCAAACTCTGGACACACTAAGCTGGTCACAAAATGCCCCTGGACCCCAACCCCCCGTCTGAGGGAGGGCCTGATGCTGCAGGGCACAGAGCCACCCTCTGCTGGCGGGGACGGAGGCCAGGAAAGCCAGGGTCTGCCACAGGCATGGGGTTTCCATGGGCTCCACCAGGCACCTCGCCTGAAGCCTGCCTGTCTGTGGGCACTGCAGGGGGCCCACGCAGGCTCTGCCACCGAAATACTGTGTGGTCTTAGGCAGGCCACCGAACTTCTCTGAGTCCTGCCTTAGCTGTACACCGGTGCTGGGGAAACCCTGGGCACAACGGGCTCTGTGGGTTCCGTGTGGACAAGCCAGGCCTGTCCTGCCACATCGTGAGGTGGGCGTTGTCACCACTCATGGAAGAGAGGACCATGGTAGAGCAGGCCTGGCTGGGCACCTCCAGCTGCACTCTCAGGTGTGGTTGCTGCTCTTCTGGAGTGGGGGGGGCAGGGTGGTGGGTCTGGGGGCCGTGGATGTCCAGGAAGGCACCACCATTGCTCCTGGCCCAGGCCATAGCCGGAAACACCAGGTCTCCCCCCCCAGCCCTCTCTGTGTCCAGTCTCCTGAGGCTGGGCTCTCCCTGCCATGCTCCACGTGGGAAGTGGCCATGGCCCTGCAGTGACGGGGTGGAGCCACCCACTGGGGGACCGCAGGCAGGGATCTGGCCAGCTCCTAGTCGATCTGCAGGGATGCAGAACTGGCCACAGCCGTTTTCAAGTTTATTTGGAATCCTGGTCTCCCCAGAAGCTCCACATCAGGGGCCGGATGGACTGTGTGTTCCTGCCGACCCAGCCAGCCCAGGGCCCTGGGTGGAGGTGCGAGATGGACCTTAGCTGGCTCTCAGAGCCCCTGGGCACAGAGGGGAAACTGAGGCAGAGAGGTCTCTCAAGAAAGCAGCACTATGCTAGGGGCTGTCTTATTTGATGCCCCCTGGGGGTGGTGCCACACTGGGGTGTGGTGGGCCACCTGGGGGTCCCCTGGGTGTTATGGGCGGGGCTTCGGGCCAGGCAGGGGTAGAGAACACCACAACATCCCCCTGCCCGCCCCTGCTCTGTGGGTAAATGGGGCATGGCTGCTGGGCTGGGGCCTCTGCTACTAATATTCGACCTGACACACGGCAGGTACAGGGCGTCCCCAAGATGGGGGCGGCAGAGCCAGCAGGAAGTCGGGGGGCAGGGGAGGGGCCGTGAGTACATGCCAGTGATGCCAGGGAGGCCCAGGCCCGCTCTCGCCAGCCCCAGCCAGGGGCAAGGTGGTGGGGATGGTGGAGGGGGTGTGGGAGTGCGGTATGAGCACAGTGGGTGGGTGAGAAGGAGCCGATACGGGCCCGGGATGGGGTTTGGAGCCTGACAGATCCCAGCCTGAGCCTGGCTCCCTCTCTCCACCCACCAGGGCCTTTGTGCCTCAGTTTCCCTGCCTGTTAATCAGGAGCAGCGGCAGTGCCTATTCCACCCCCCACAGGGGTCCACAGGGCTGTGTAAGAGCCTTCTGAAGCATGCATCCTCCAGGGACACCAGGTTCTCCAATGATGAGGACTCAAATGAGAATCTAGAATCTGCCGAATCTCTTGGTTAAAAAACTCACATTGTTTAGATTGCATTTTTTTTTTTTTATTCAAGGTCTTCCTATATGTTGCCCAGGCTGGTCTCAAATTTCTGGGCTCAAGTGATCCTCTCACCTTGGCATCCCTAGCAGCTGGGAACACAGACACCGCTATGCCCAGCTAATTAAAAAAAATTTTTTTCTTGTCTTTTATTGTTTCTTCAGAGTCCAGGTCTCACTCTGCCACCCAGGCTGGAGTGCAGTGGCACGATTACAGCTCACTGAAGCCTCGACCTCCTGGGCTCCGGCAATCCTTCTGCCTCAGCCTCCCGAGTAACTGGGACTACTGGTGTGCACTACCACGTCTGGCTAATTTTTTGGATTTTTTTGTAAAGATAAGGTCTTGCTGTGTTACCCAAGCTAGTCTTGAACTTTTGGGCTCAAGCAATCCTCCCACCTCGGCCTCCTAAAGGTGCTGGGATTATAAACTTGAGCCACATTGCCCAGTAGGGGAAAATACTTCTTTTTTTTTAGACAGGGGGGATGTCTCAATATGTTGCCCTGGTTGGTCTTAAACTCCTGGCCTCAAGCAATCCACCCTCCTCAACCTTCCAAAGAGTTGGGACTACACGTGTGAGCCATCACGCCTGGCTATGCCCAATTCTTCCCACGCCTCCTCTGTGTCTCTCCAGTAGCCTGAGATCGACTCCCTTACAGATGTAGAAACTGAGGCACAGAGGAGCCGGGCTTGGTCCAGGCCAGCAGCTGCCACGTGGCAGGTCAGACTCAAACCTGGGGGCGTCTGGTCTGGTCTGTCTTCAGGACTCCTCAAGGGAGCCCTGACGTTCAGACAGCCCATATCCCTGCCACCTCCCCATGCTGCCTGGCCCCCTCGCTGCCTGACTCCCATGCTGCCCAGCCCAGCCCCCCTGCTGCCCGGACCTCCTGCTGCTCAGCCCCCTAGTTGCCTGACCCCCGTGCTGGGTCCCTCGCTACCTGGCCCCTACACTGCCCAGCCCAGACCCCCTGGTTCCCTCCCATGCTTCCCTCCCTTCGCTACCTGGCCCCTGCACTGCCCAGCTCAGTTCCCCCACCACCTTGCTGCCTGAACCCTATGCTGTCCAGCCTGGCCGCCCTGCTGCCTGGCCCCCTGCTACCTGGACTCCTGGCTGCCCAGCCCCACAATGCCCAACCCTTGGTGCCCCGAGGTGCAGTGAGACCAGCCCCTCCATTAGGCTCCGTAAACCCTGACTCCAGAAATGCTCAGTGGAGGGAGGGTCATGGGGTCAGACGCACTTCGGGCACGTTCCATTCCAACTCCGGGGCTGCAAACACTGGCTGGCCAGTGCCATCCAGCATGGGTGGCAGTGAGGCCTGAGGCCATGGTCCTCAGGGAAGGCATGACCTTCTCATCCACCCCTTGCTGCCTGCCCACCTGTCCAGCTGCGTGACCCCTTCCCGCCCGCCCATCCTCTGCCCCCACCCACTCCACTGTGCTCACCTTCCTGTGCCTCAGACACACAGCGCCTCCTGCCCTGGGGCCTTTGCACGTGCCTGTTTTCCACCCACTTCCTCACCCTCCTCGGCCTCCCCACGCTCCTCCTCACGGGCCTCCGGAACAGTCTTGGCCACTCGTGCGCATTCCCAGAACCCACAGCGACTGCAGACGCACGCCCCCTCTCCCTGATGTCAGCCCCAGGGACGTCTGGGCTGCGTCTCTGAGCCTCACGGAGCCTGGCACACAACTGGCATGTGACGCCCAGCTGAGGGGTGCGCCAGCCCAGCAGCAACACAGAGACCCCCGAGAGCTCTGTGCCCACGTGCCGGCCTGGGCAGCCAACTGACCCATCGAGCAACTAGTTGGCAGCCTTAACCAGTAGGCATCAGCCCCGCAAGTCAGTGCCAGCCCCCTGGGGGCCAAGGGTGGGCAGAGCCGCCGATGGGAGTGGGAGGATGGGGGGGCACCCACCTACCTTCAGGAAGGGAATGACGAAAGGCCGCAGAGGGAAGTTGGTGGCCTCCTGCAGCTTGGCGTGGAATTCCTCGATGGTCAGCGTGGAGTTCTGGGGAGAAAGCCTTGGTAAGCGCGTCATGGCTGCCCCAGGAGGCTCTGCGGTGCCTGGGGGCCAGGCATGGTTCCAGGTGTGGGTCCATATGTCGCCTGAGCCATGCAGCCCTTGGAAGATGCCCTCCCTGTCTCCATGCCTGGCACCCTGACTCACCACCAGGCCCAGCACCAGCGTGCGCACGCGCTCCCCGATCTCGGGCGAGATGTCACCGCCAAACTGCTGCAGGGTGGTGAGGAAGCGCTTGAGCTTGCTGAGCTGCCGCGCCCCGCAGGCCGGGGGCAGGTGCTGCGTGGACAGCGAGGCTGTGGATGATGTGGCCGGGCCATTGCTGAAGCCGTTGGGCGTGGATGGGGCGCTGCCAATGGCCGTGGGCGAGTGGCTGCCACCGTTCATCACTGTGGGGAGAGGCATTGTGAGGCGGGGTTGTAGGATAGGGCGGCCACTGTGATGCACCCACTACCGCAGGGGCATAGTGTCAGATGGGACATGGTGGTGCTGGGCCCGCACCCTGTGCATGTCACTGTCTGGTCTTGAAGCTGTGCTCATATATGCCCCTATGGGACTGGAACTAGGCACCTGGAGAGCTGGTGCCTGTCCTGGGTTCCCAGTGTGGTGTGTGTGTGTCGGGGGGACTCACAGGAGGTGGCTGTGGGTGGCTGTGGGCTGAGGGAGACTTCCTGGCGGGCACCACCCTCAGGCCTTGCTGGGTCCCTGCGGTCAGGCCTCACCTAATGGGGACACTGGGGCCCCCACTCCTGGCCTGGAAGATGCCCCCCCTGCCAGCTGACTCGGGTTTCCCGTGACAGCAGAAGACCCTTTGCCCCCAGGCTTAGTGGACATGTCCCTCGGGTGATGGGGACTCGGAAACGAGGAGGTGCTCATCCCCAAGAGGCTGGTGACCTCACCCTGCCAGGACAGCCTCAAGAAACCCCACCCACAGATGCCTCCACCCTGAGCAATGTCTCTCGTGGTCCCACAGCAGGGCTGACACCCACACACAGCCCCGACACCTGGGCTTAGGGGCTCAGGGTAAGGGAGAGGGATAGAGACATCCATGGTCACATTGGGTGGGTCCTGCCTGAGCTGTGGGACACACAGACACACATGCACACAGGCCCTGGATGGCGTATGTCGAGGATGAGCAGGTGACCTGAGAGACAGCAGATGTCCTGCAGGGGCTGCCCTGTGGGTCACAGAGCCATGATGGCCTGGCCGACTCTCCATCAGGTCAGCACTCTGGGCTCTGGCGGACACCCAGGGCTGCTGGGGAAAGGCCCAGGGGCAAGTCCTCATCCGTCCGCCCAGGGACAGAGGCCAGGGCAGCCCCCATACTGGGCCCTGCACCTGTGCCCCAGGTTGGTAGACCGGCCAGAGACCACTGGGCTCCAGGGCCCTTGGTAACCAAGGAAGGAGGCCGGGCCTCTGGGAGGCTGAGGCTCTTGGGTGTCGGCTCCAGGCAGCTGCAGGCCATGGTTCCCATCAGGGCACTCTGCCCCTGCATGCCCACCACCGTGCCTCCCTCATACATGGATGCAGTCCCTGCAGGTGGTGTCAAACTCCCTGACTCCTTCCAATGACCCTCTCGGTCCTTGACTGCATTTACTCCCTCCCCACCCTCAGGCGGCATGCACATGTGCACACATGCATCTGTATGCACATGTACAGGCATACACACACACACACACACACATGCACACACGTTCTTACACACACGCGCACATACACACGTGCACACACACCACTCATGCTTACGCTGCTGTAGCCCTTGAGTTCCCTGCCCTGGGGCACCTCCACCCTCACTGGGAAGTGGGTCTGGGGGGCGGGGTGGAATCCCTGAGGCAACAGCCATCTCCCAGCCCTGTGGTCAGGCTGGCAGGGCCTACGTGCGCCGAGGGCTCGGGAGCCCCATCCAGGGTAGAGCGGCTCCTCCCACTTCCCCCACGTGGCTGGACAGCGGGCCTCAGGCGTGGCAGCCAGGGTCACACGCCTCCCACACAGCTGGTGGCCCAGGGCACACAGGAGACCCAGCAGGGTGGCCCTGCCCCCAAGGCTGCCTCCCACCCCACAGCTGACCCCACGGGCCACAGCACCCAGCGCAGCAAGTCAGACCCTTAGCTTGGAGGTTCTCGGTGGTGGGGGTGGGCAAGGGCATCAGCTCTCAGGGGCCCCGGGGCACGGTCCTGGCCCTGCTGTCCCTCTATCTGGGCCCATGGGTACTGTCCAGAGGATCTGGGAAGGCTGGGGGTTCTGGGGAGGCCAGAAGCGGGGTGTGTACAGAGGTTCTGGACTCACCGGCATCATACAGGGCATGGGGACGGATTCAGCCTGCCCTGAGACCCAGGGAAGTGCCTGGCTGGGGGTGAGGGTCCCACCGTGGGGGTCATCTTGGGACCCGACCTCGGTTTCTCCACATGCAAATGCCCAGCCCAGCCCCTCCCCGAGTTCTGACGTGGGGCTCCAGGGTCAGAGGCCATGTGGCCGGCCCCTCTATTCCACCAGCTTCTTGGCTTGTCCTCTCATGCCCCCAAGTGAGGGGGCGCCACCCTGCCCAGCTAGTCTCATGTGCTTGACACAGTCAGTTGCTGCCCCTGCTCCGTGGAGCCTGGAAATCGCTCATGGGAGGTCAGGGTGGGCACAAAACCAGGCTCGGTGTGTTGTCACGGCCTTTCCCAAAGGAGAGCTGTGGCCATGAGCCTGGCACTTGCTGCTAGGGCTCTGAATCCTTCTCAACACAGGTCCCTAGCAGCCACTCCTGAGGTGAGGTCCATCTGCCACACCGGCATGACGGGTCAGCCGGGGCACCATGACTAGGGCCTCCCAGGCTCTGGGGTATGGTGGGCGCCTGGACCTCTCCTGAGGCCGTGTCCAAGGGTCCCACTGTGCATCACTCCCCTCTCCCTGGTGAGCTCAGCCAGCCCCACGGCGGGCGCTGACACACACATGCCCGGTCACGACGGGACAGTTGCCTGTGGTCACCCGGCCAGGCCAGGAGACAGCCATCTCCGTGGGGCACCTCGCTGCGGGGGCTCGCCCCTCCAGGCCCAGTGGGGTCTGTGCCACAGTGCATGCTGCCCGGCCCCCACCTGCCAACCTCGGCTGGCCCGGCCTCCACGCAGGCTTACCAGCCTCGCCCTGAGCTGGTCCTCCCGGCGGCCTGCTCTCCCGGCCTCCTGTCTGCACTCCCTCCAGGGCCACCGGCAGGCTCAGCAGCTCGCTCAAGAGACGCCGAAAATAACCCAGCACAAGTGCTTTCATTCCCGCGACAGGTGTGTTACTAAGTTAGACCACACACGTGTCCCCGGCTGGGGCTTGGGGGCACACCCTGGCACCCACAGCTCCCCCGGCCTCGGGGCCCCACGGGGGTCGCGCCAGGACGGGGGACCTTGTGGGCGCCCCTCTCCCCCACCTGCCTGGGGGGCTCCTGGGCCGTCCTCAGGGCTGGGTCACCACCACCCTGTCCTTCCATAGATCACATGGCCCCCGATGCCAGTGCCATCGGGGGCCATGTGCCAGGTGCTAGGGCACGGCCAAGCATGGCACGGTGGCAGCTGTGACCAGGACAGCCCTGTGCGGCATAAACATCACACAGCACTGTGGCTCTGTCACACTCAGAGCCTCAGAGCCAGGCATTATGTGGCAGCAGCATCTGGTCGTGTGGTGGGTCGTGTGGTGGCTGCTCTCTGTGACAGATGCTTGAATACTGCCCCGCGAGCACCTCTGCACCTCCTGCCACAGTCCCCTAGCGTTGTGAAATCATCAACTAGGGACAGGCGTCCACCAAGCGCCCGGCGTGTGTCCAGGCAGCTACCCTTGACAACAAGTGCCGTGACTGCTGCTGTTTTAAAGGTGGGGAAACAGAGGCATGTGGCAGGGGTCATGCCAGGAAGAGTAAGCAGGGTGGGTCTGCCTTGCACCGGCTGAGTTACAGACTGATCGGGGACAGAGGTTGCCCCTCTCTGAACACGGAGTCAGCCTTACGCACCCTGTCTTGCTGCTGGGGAACAAGCGTCACTAAGGCTGTCCGCCTGCCTTTGGTCCCGGCTCATGCTTGTTGGGGACTGTGGGGCTCAGGGATCTGGCCCTGCCTCCTTGCACCTGCTCCCAGGCCTGGCTCTCTCAGGAGGCAGCCCACACACAGGCAAGGCAAGGGTGATGAGGAGGCGGGGAGGGAACTGCCGGAGACTTTGCGGTTGTTGTTATTTTACTTACAGAGACAGACCATCGACCACTTCAGACAGCCGTGGAAGCGGCCGTGCGACAGCGATGCGGCCAGCCTGTCCCCTCGATCTGTAAGCAAAATAAGAAAAACACGCGTCAGGCCAGCCACCTGCTTCTCACGGCGGCTCTGGGACCGGGCTCTGTGCCCCCTGGTCCGGGCCCCTCCCTTCTCCAGGTGACATGGCAGGGCTGGACTGGTTAGTCTCTGAGTCCATGTTTGGCAGGACCCTTCTGGAGTCTGCGAGAACCTTGGCACATCAAGCCCTCTCCCTGACCCCCTGGGTACCACCTCAATGGGCCTGGGTCCTAAGCTGTGTGTTTTAAAAGTGACTTGGGGCCTGTGAGGTGACTCACGCCTGTCATCCCAACACTTTGGGAGACCAAGGCCAGACCAGTTGGGGCAAAATAATAAGACCCAGTCTCGTTTTTTTTTTTGTTTTTTTTTTTTGAGTTGGAGTCTCACTCTGTCGCCCAGACTGGAGTGCAGTGGCCACTCCCAGCCACTGCAGCCTCGACCTGCTGGGCTCTGGTGATCCTTCTGCCTCAGCCTTCCAAGTAGCTGGAACTTTGGGCATGCGTTACCACGCCCGGCTAATTTTTGATTTATTGTAGAGATGAAGTCTCACCAAGTTGCCCAGGCGGGTTTCGAACCCGCAGGCTCAGGCAATCCACTCACCTCAGCCTCCCGAGGCGCGGGATTACAGGCTGAGCCACCGAGCCTGGCCGACCCAGTTTCTATTTTTTAAACGATTATTTTAAAAGAGTGGCTTGGCAGCTTGGCATGCAGGACTTGGAGTCTCTTAAATCAAGCCCAGGACACAGCAGCCTTGGAGGGAAAGAGCCCTGGATGGGAGGGAAGACTCTATGTGTCTGAGTTCGTTAGTAGGCAGAAGCCACAGGGCCGGCTGCAGGTCTGTGGGTAGCACATCCTCTGTCCTGCGGGTAAGCAGGGGTAGGCTGCAGCCTCAGCCCTTTGGGATCCTCCCAGCTTCAGGGACACGTGGCAGGGTCCCTGCCCCTTCCTCTGTCCCGTAGTCCTCTTCCTTCAGTCCCCCTGCCTACCCCATGACACTGTAGCTTCAACTCCAAGACGAACTGTACCCAGGGTGATCCCTGTGCAGGGAAAACTGCAACCCTCAAGTCAGGGTTCAAGGTCAGTTTCTTGTGGGCTCAGCTGGGAGGTTCTTGTAAGAATTCGCGGCCAAGCACAGACCCCCTTGAGGACTGCCACCAGCCAGGTGCGGGACGCCACTGACCACCGGCTATCAGGAAGCCCCATGGTTCAGGGGACAAATTCGAAGCTGTTTAGGCGTAGCCGGAGCCTCAGACAGTCCTACCAGCCCAGAGGAATGAAAGTGACCACTTAGAAACAAACGCAACCTCATGCTCTGTAAGCCCAGTCAAGACTGACACCCCAAATGCGACCATGGTGGGAAGGATGGAAGGAGTAGGCAGGACCCCAGTTACATGCAGGCCTTTGCTCCCTCGTCCTGCTCATAGAGGTCTCAGACAATGTGACCCTGTCCCCAGCCAGATCTGGAACACAGGCTCTGGCCCAAGGGCAGAGGCGGGCTCAGCCCATGGCCAATGGTCTCTGGCCTGGCCGCTGGGACCAGGGGACACTTGCCAGAGTCATTTCAGGCAATGCGCCTGTAGCCTCGTCCCTAGGGAGCCGTCACTCCTTCCTGAGCACCCTCTCTCCCCTGGGACAGAGGTGGCTGGCAGCCTCCCGCCACACGTGCAGAACCTCCAGAGGTTGGAGGAGCCCTGGGTTCAGCCCAGAGGTAGGACTTGTTCTGGAAAGGGAGAGGATGGTCCCGGCCTGGCCACCTTGGCCCAAGAGAATGGCCCAACAAGGCTCTGCACTGACGACTGTGGCCTGCGTGACCAGAATTGTCGCCTGCAGGGACCAGAGAAACTGCTGAGTGCAGCCTCCCGCTGTGAGAGGTAGGGCCAGGGCCCTCTTCCGATTCTGTGACATGTGGGGTCCGGGGGCAGCTGGAGCCCTCTGAGTGGACGGAGGATGGGGGATGAGGCCACAGGTGTGACCCTGCGCTCCTGCATGTCCGGGTTTTCAGGCCGCACCTGCTAGCAGGTGGTATGACCCTGCCGCTGCCACCGAGTCAGGGGCCGGGCTCGGAGCCAACACCCTGCGCGGAGCAGGGTGAGCCCAGCCTTGGATCCGTGGCTGACCCCACAGTCACTGTCTCTTTCCAGGTGGAGGGTGAGTCATGCCCACAGCCCTCGGTGCCACCAGCCCGGGGTGCAGAAGGGAGGCAGGCCTGTGCCGTGGCCCCCAGGTTTGGGCAGAGCTGCAGGACAGAGGAGCTGTTCTCAGTCAGGTGGGGTCTGAGGCCGCTCCCAGAGAGGGGCCCTGCTCAGGCTTCCAGGAGCTTCTGGCCTTGGAATGTGGGGGTGGCCCAGGGTCATCTAGGACCTGCTCCTGTCCCCTACTGCCCCACGCCTGGAGTTTCTCGTGGTCCAAAGTCAGAGAGTCACCAGCTCCTTCCCATAAGCGGAGAACCAGCTGCTCCCACTGTAGGGCCCCCAGCTTGCCTGGTCCCACCCACCCAGAGCCTGCGAAGCTCCAAGCAGGTGGTCCTGCCCTAGCCCAGCCAGCACCCACAATCCCTGCAGCCCAGGCCAGAGCCGCCTCTGTGGCCTCTGGGGGCTGTGCTAGGCGCCCTGCTTTGGGACCCCAGGCCCACTCTGAGTGCTGCGTTTCTTCTGGGCTGAGCCTGGTCCTGGGTGCAGGATGGCATCCTTGGACCTCCCGAATGTCGCAGGAGTTGAAAGCTCGAACACAGCAGTACCCCAACGCCTAGTATGGCCCTGGTGTGGGAGTGTGCCACCCTAAGCCAGCCCCATGAGATCCGCTCTACCAAGGAGGGCCCAGAGGACCTAAGTGGCTGGCCCAGAGTCACACAGCTGGGGAGCAGGATGGGACTGGATCTGGCCCTTGGCCATGACAGGGTGCCCCAAACCTAACAGGCTCAGCAGAGTTCTCCCGCACTGCGAGGAGACCCCAGGCAAAGTCCCTGCCCCACTCCGTACCAGCCCTTGGCTGCTGGGGGTACTCACGTGTGTGCGGCGTGAAGGATGGGGGGCGGGTGGCCCCCTGGGCGGCAGTGGGTGGTGGGGGCGGCATGCCAGGGGGCGTGGACCGTAGTTGTGTCTTCACCTCGGCCGGAGAGTCAGGCATTGCGGTGGTGGTCTCCTTCCTGTCTGCTGGGCGGCAACAGGAGAAAAGGAGAGACTGAAGCAGGTGGAGACAGAGACGGTGCCCAGCAATACCCCACCAGCAGCAGGGCTGGGCCGAGCACCTGTGGACCTGTGGGGCCTGGCTCTACCCACCTGGAGCATCCCTGATGGGCCCTCGCCGGCGGCTGATGTTTCATTGCAGGGGCCGCCAGGCAGAGCCAGGCCAGCGGACTGTGTGGGTCAGACTTTTCAGGTCCACAGAGACCTCACAGCACGGCAGGGACCCCACAGTGCGGTGGTCCCGCCCCAGGCTGGAATCTTCTGCATACCAGGGAATTGGAGCCCCTGAGGCCACAATGCCACACTACCCTTCCACCAGCGTCCCCAGGAGGTTCCAACACAAGCCAGCCTCTCCCCAGCAGTTCTGGTTCAGCAGGTCAAGCCGAGCCCAAGAACACGCATTTCTGACATGTTCCCAGGTAAGGCCCCTGGGCAGGGCCCAGAAGCCACAGTTCTTTTCCTTCTTTCTTTTCCTTTTTTTGGATCAGTGTCTTGCTGTCACCCACAGTGGAGTGCAGCAGCGCAGTCATAGTTCACTGCGGCCTCCAGCTCCTAGGCTCAAGCCATCTTCCCAGCACAACCTGGATAGCGCAGTAAAACCTTGTCTCTACAAAAAATAAAAAATTAGGCCGGGTGTGGTGGCTCACACCTGTAGTCCCAGCACTTTGGGATGTGGAGGCAAGAGGATGGCCTGAGTTCAGGGGTTCAAGAACAGCCTGGGCATCTTGTCGAGCCCTTGTCTCTACAATAAACCAAAAAATTAGCCAGGCGTGAGGTGTGCACCAGCTACTTTGCAGGCTGAGGTGGAAGGAGAGCCTGAGCCCTGCAGGCAGAGGCTGCGGTGGCCATGATGGTGCTACTGCCCTCCAGCCTGGGCCACAGAGTGAGACCCTGTCTAAAAAAACAGAAGGCAGGGCCCACACAGCCCCATGTGCTCTGCCTGCTAATACCTATGAGTGTCACCTTCAGGCAGGGGGACAGAGGTGACAGAGCTATTGGGGTTTGTCACCATCAGCCATCGTTATGGTGACAGGCTCCCTCTCCCAGGGCCAGGCACCAACTCCAGCAGGCGCAGAGACATACGTGTAAACCTGGGCCACCTGACCTCGAAGACGGTAATTAGCAAGTGACCTTTCCACTGTCACATGCTGAACGCTGTCATATCTTGCTTAGCCTTATCCCCACGTGCCCATCTTAGAGGGGAGGAAGTCCAGCCACACCGAGGTTGCATCCAGCATCCGTGTGGGCCGGGACTCCAGCCCTGGTGCCCCAGGGCCCCACGGGGCAAGTGTGGGGATGCCCCCTCTCCTCCAGCCCCCTGTGGGGAGGGGCAGCAGCCAGCAAACGGCTGCCAATGGGCCGTGTGGCACCTGCTGTCCCTTTGGTGGCCGCTGGCCTACCTCCTGTGGGCGTGCTGCCCCTCCCTGCGCCAGCCTGTCTGGAGGCTGATGGCCGGGCACATGTGTGGCCGCAGCTGTGGGGGCCCGTCAACACGGAACCAGCAGCGGGCCGGCGTCCAGTCCCAGTGACGACCAAAGAAGGCCAACGTGGCGGCCCCCTGTGGTGCGTGGGCCCCGCCTACCTTCCCCTGACCAGGCTGCCCTTGTGTGCCGGAGGTGGCAGGACGCGGACAAGTGCTCCTGACACCAGGCTAGCTATGGGGACGCAGGCCGGATGCCAGGGACGCTGCCCTATTAGACTTTCCCAGGCCCCTCCACGGAGACAGATGGAAAACAGAGGCAGAACTGAAGGCAGCGCAGGGGCGTGGCAGGGCCAGGAGGGCGGTGGGTGCGGGATGGACACCCCCTTGTCTGAGCTGGTTCTGTGGCTGCATCATGGAGACGCTGACCAGAGGCAGCCGGGCCATGTGCCACGCTGCTCGCAATGCCACAGCCGTCCTTCCATGGCCGCATACTGGGTCCCACCGTCAGGTCCGTGATGCTCTGGACACAAGCCAGGACAGATGGTGCCCGCCGGTGCCAGTGATAGTCAGGGTTTGTGACATGCCTGACGGGCAGAAAGGGAGCGTGAAGCTGTCCACAGACAAGGGGACTTGGGTGAATGCATGCGAGTGGACATCTATGGCTCGCTTTATCCTCATGGAACCCTGTAAGACTGAGGCTCCCGTCAGCCCATTTCATGGGGGCGGGTGGAGGGAGCAGGGGACCCAACACATAGACGTGAGGCCATCTGCCTCCTAGAAATGACTAGCCAGGTGTGGAACTGACGCCTTGGCACTGTGCCCCTGACGGGTCCAAGGCCCCTGCTGTCACCAACATGCTCTTCTCCTGTTGGGGCTCCAGGGACTTGCAGAGAAGGGGGGAGAGGTCTGGGAGGCTAGTCACAGATAGGATGGAGGCCATGGGGCAGGAGGATAGCTGGGTGGAGGGTGTGGATGGTTGGTGTCCACCCTCCCCCATTCCCCCACTCTCCAGGCCCTGCCTTCCACCCCAGCTGTGGCATTGTGGTCCAGCTGTGGCATTGGGAACAGCGTGGCAGCAGTTGGTGGGGCCCCAGGGTCTTGCTGAACCTCCCTATAGTGCTCCCCTTGTGTGACCCTGGGAAGGTCGCCCCGCCCCTCTAAGCCTCATGTTGTCCCCATACATGGGGAGACAGGAATACCTGCCCCATCGGGCAGCAGGGAAGTTGGGCGGATGTGGAGGTGAAGTCGCCCCATGCCAGCCGGCACTCGGGGACACTGGGCCAAGGAGCAATCGTGTGCTAGGAGCCTTGGCAGCGACTTCACCAGGAAGGCAGGAAATGACCAGACCTTCTGGGAAGGGTGGGCAGGCGAGGAACAACACTGTGACCAAGGGAACACAAGGCCCCGGGGCCCCTTGTTTCCTGTCATGCCTTTGTCTGCCGAATGCCCCATCCACACCTGCAGAGATGACTGGAGTGACCAAGCCACGGGGAAAGACAAAACCGCCAGATGCAACAGAGCCCCTGGTGCCTCACGGGGTCGCCTATGTCCTGGACACGTGGCCTGGGGCCACCACAAGGGACCCTGCAGTGGGGCAGGACAGCCCGGGGCCGAGACTCGCCGGGAAGGGGCTGTCTCCATCTCGAGGGCCTGTGTCACTGGGACCGACGTCCATGGGGAACCTACACTGCAGTCTCCTCCTCGCATCAGGCCCTCAGTGCACTGGTGAGGCGGGTCCTGTGATCACACCCATTTCACAGATGGAGAAACTGAGGAACAGAGGGCACGTGACTCATACCGGGTTTCAGAGCCGGGAAGCACCAGACCCAAGTCTGGGCCCCCATGCAGTGACCCCGAGCCCAGAGCCACCCTGCTGTCCTTGGAAACCCGAGGTTGGCCCAGCCCCAACTCAGTCAGCCCAGGGCAGCCTCCCGACGAGGGCCGGTAGGCAACTGGGCAGACGGCACCCGTCACCATTCTGGGTCAGGTTGGGGTTGGCACTGGCCATGCTGATGCAGCCCGGGCACAGAAAGCACGGCCCCGCCCCCACAAGTCTCCAATATAGAGTCAGAGCCCGGGAAAAGAGACAGGATCCAGTCCGGGCATCTCTTAGCCCTGCGCCCACCTGGGACACCCCCTCACCCCGGATATTCTGTTTCTTTTCCAACAGCCTGCGAGGACCGGCTTCCCAAGTGCAGTAATGTACCTCAGCGAAATGGGCCCATCCAACATTCATGGGACGCGTGGGATGGGGTGGCACCCAGCCAGGGCGCCCAACACAAGGGGTTCCTGGGTGCCCGCCGTCCCCAACTGCCCTCCTGGGTCCCACATGCAGTCTCTTAACTACTCCCTGGCTAGAATGGCATTGCAGCCTCTTGGGGGCAGGCGGGGGGCACAGAGTCCTGGGTGGGGGATCTCGGGGGACCCTCCGGGGGTGCCGGGTCCCCACCTGAGGTCCTGGTTCGGTGGCAGGTTGACGGGAGGTGAGGGGCTCGTGGGGTGTCCGGGAAGCCGGCAAAATGCACCAATGTTGTAGAAGAGAACACAGCTAACACAAAGGGCAGAGCCTGGCCTTCTGGAACCTTCTGTAGCCTGAAGGACTGTTTTTCTCCATCTTACAAGTGGAGAAATTGAGGCAGAGAGGCCGTGGCAGGAAGAGGCATGTGTGGGTCTGGGCAGCTGTGAGCCCCGCAATGGGAGCGGAGTGCAGGCATCTGTCAGCTTCCCCTCCCCTCCTGTCCATTACAGGCAGTGCTGTCTTTTCATATGTCCCTCCACCCCCAGGACAGGGTCAGCATTCGCCCTTCCTACCCTCCATCTCAGGAGCTTGGCGCAGTACCTGGCAGGGGCTCAGGTGTGACGCCTCCCAGTGGACACCAGATGTGGGTGGGCTAAGCTGCCCCCAAGGCTCTGAGCATGCCCACGGAGGTCACAGCCTGAGGTCTCAGGAAGAGGGGAGGGTAAGAGGCGCCAACTTCTCCCCAGCCAAGCAGCCTCATCTGTCTCTGAGCTCTCACCCCTTTAGAAAGTTCCCAGACCTGGCAGCCTTTCCCCAAGGCCCGTGGAGACCCCGTGATTTTCCCAGGCAGCTGATCCTGTTCCCAGCAAAATGTCACTAATCTGCTGGCGAGAACTACTTGCAGGGCCGGGCGGGGTGGTGGGAAAGGACATGGAATGTGCCGGAACGGGTCGCTCCATCCATCACTGTCCCTGTCCGCTTGCAGTTCCCAGCCCGCCCTGCCCAGCTGGGAACTGGCCACAGTCCAGTACTCCCAGCCTGAGGCCCTGGACCCTCCACAGAGGAAGAGCCGTGAGCAAGTGCACACAGCTCGCCTCCTGGCTCTGCCCCTGCAAATCCTTGTCGTCCCTGGAATGACAAGTTCTGGCTTCGCGCCTAGACAGTCTGGTTTCTGCTGTAACCTCCTCTGACCCTCACGAAAGCCCTGGGACACAGGAAGACAGGCAGGTGACATGGGTGACAGGTGATCTGCCTTGGCTGCTCCTGCCTCAGGGCCCTTGCACAGACACTAGCTATGTCCATGAAGTCGTACTGTGGGCCAAGCCCTGACCTAAGCATTTTGCTGTCATTGCATTTTGTCTAAAAGTGACACAGGTCTATGAGTCTGGCACACGGGGAAACTGAGTCAGGGGAGCCCGGCTTGAGTCCACTGTAGGTCTTGGGACACACTCCTGTATGGAAACTGGTGGGGGCGCTGCTGGGAGCCTTGGCTGCTGGGGTGACCCGTGGGCAGTGGGAGGGCGGGAAGAGCCTGGGTCCACAAGAGGGGTGGGTCTCACAGTGACCAGCCACATGACCCTCCAGGTCCTGCCCGTTGTGACCAGCCCATCCCTCTGCTCACCCCATTCATCCAACTCTCCTACGTGCCGAGCTCTGTGAACCCTCGGCTCCCAGAACCCAGAGTGGGGACTCTGTTTCTCGCTGAGGTCAGGCTGTGGCCCCACTCTGCTGTCTACTCGTGGGCTCCCCCGTCCGCCATGCCTCCTCCTGCCGGCCACCAGGTGTCACCCACATCTCTGAAAACAATGAAGTGATAGTTCTAACAAGGGCAAAGTGGTGGGAAGGACTCTGGCTCTCGACACAGCATCCTGAGTGGGCTGCCTCAGTTTCCACATCTGTAGGCTGGGGATAAGCACACAGGATGGGCAGAACACGCCCTGGGGACTTCAACTGAGGACACTAGGGACATCATGTGTGTTGTGTGTGTTGTCCACCTTCCTGGGTCTACAGGTATGTGGAGGTAAACTGAGGAAAAGGCCAGGCGCTGACCTCCAGGATGCAGCACATCTGAGAAGAGGGGCAGAGGGGCAGGGAGGAGGCTGTGCCGGGAGGCACCCTGGGAGGAGGCTCTGTCCTCAGCTCCTGTGCACTGCTGGGATCTCTGGCCAGCTCAGTGGCCCCCTTTACAGAGAGCTGTTCTCACCCAGCACTTACATGCGGAAACCCCCTCTCACTCACGCCCCTGATGAGGCTGCGAGGTGCTACAAGGGCTATGATGTCGTTCGCCCTGGCCACCCAGCTGTCATGCCTCAGCTCACGCATCCTGCCTGTCCAAGTGCTGGTCATAGGCAGGGCATGTGCTTACTGCTGGCCAGAGGGCTGAGAACCAACCAGAGGACATCGGGGCACATGAAGACCCCTCACAGCCATGGAGGGGATGCCCAGAGCTGCCTGGCAGGACCCTGGCAGCCCACCACAGCTATCAGCAGGGGCTCAGGACATCCCTTCTCTGACGGAGGCCAGCTGGCCTGGTGCCAAGCTCCTCCCATCTCAGACAGACCACATAACCGGATCAGGGAATGCTTCCATCAAGACCCCCTTGGGCTGGCTCAGGGGTCCCCGCTGAGAGGGAGCACACAGAGCAGTGTCCACCTGCAGGCCAGGTCCGCCCGCCTGCCCGAGCCATCCGAACTGGCTGCATGGGAGCCCAGGCTGACCTGGCCTTGCCTCCTGCCCTCTATGAGGAAGAACACCCCCTGTGGGTGTGTTTGAGGACCGAGGGGCACCTTGGGGTGGCCACACCCTAAAAATGCACCAGGGCTCACCAAAGCAGCTGGCAAAAGGACAGAACTGTCCACAAATTGAACCAGGGCCCAACGGGACAGACGGTCCGAGGGTCTTTCCCGTCCCAGTCGGCCACAGCCCCTGCCCCTCTGTCCTACCTCCAAGGGTGCCCTGCTCCCACAGCTCTCCTCAGATGAGCCTGCCAAGTCACCGACTCAACACGTCCCCACCCAATGCCTTCTGCCACATCACCCTGTTCCAGCTCCTCCCAGACACTTGTGGGTACCTGACGTCACTGTCCATGCTGGTCCTGCCTGTCTCACCCTGGACAGAGCCCAGAGCAGCACCTGACACTTAGCGGCTATCAGGATGGTTTGGACTGGCCCTTAGAAAGGAAAAGCCTCTGGCCAGGCTTGGTGGCTCAGCCAGTAATCTCAGCACTTTGGGAGGCCAAGGCGAGTAGATTGCCTGAGCCTGCAGGTTCGAGACCCACCCAGGCAACTTGGCGAGACCTTGTCTCTACAGTAAATCAAAAATTAGCCGGGCGTGGTAGCGCACGCCTATAGTTCCGACTACTTGGAAGGCTGAGGCGGAAGGATAGCCTGAGCCCAGCAGGTCAAGGCTGCGGTGGCCGGGAGCGTGCCACTGCACTCCAGCCTGGGTGACAGAGTGAGACTCTAACTCAAAAAAATTAAAAATAAAAAAGAAAGGAAAAGCCTCCAAGTGTCCCCTGGCTACCTGGTGCCCCATCCGGTCCAGGTGCAAGAGTGTGGCCCCCATGGCAAGACAGAGCCTAGGCTAGAAAGGTACATGGCGGGCAGCCCCCTCCTCTTTAAGGTGGGGAAGAGTACCTCCTGGGTGCATACAAGGACTGAGGCACCGCTGGAGTCCAGCCTGCGGCGAGGGCTCTGGAAGGTTGCCATGGTCAGTGAAGGCTCCCTCCAGGCATGCAGCCTCAACTCTTCCTCGCCTAACCCCCGCCCCACCGTGGGATGGCAGCTCGGCCAGGGAGACCAGCCATCTCTCTGGCCTACCCACCTGGGCTGGCTACGGCAGGAAGGACGTCACCACTGGAGCCTGGTGCAGCGGCCGGTTGGTTGCCCTTCCCCTGAGAACACACCCAGGCCACCCGCAGGACGATGATTCACATGGGGGTGAAGCTGGCCCAGGCACTCGGTGGAGCTTTGGGTCTGCCCCCTGCTGACCCTGAACTGGCAGGATGGCCCAGTAGGGACTTCCTGAGTGCAGCCCAGGGACATTGGGGCTGGCTTGTCATGCAGCAGTCACCGACTGTCACACTTGGGTGTTAGGAGCCTCAATATGTCTGAGCTGGAGGGACCTGGAGGCCAGGGCCATCTCATGGTGGTGACAGGCTGGAAAGGAGGGAGGAGGGACCGTCTTGCCTCCCACTGAACCAGGCCTGAGTCATTGGCTGTGCCCACCCTGCTCTCCTCTCTCTGGGTCTTGTTGAGACAGAGAGACCCCCTGTCAGGAAAGCGCCCAAGGAAACGACCGGGGGTCAGGATGCAGTGATGAGGGCATCACCCCAGCATCATCACAGCTGGTGAGAGCAGCCGGTGGGTCCTGAGGGAGGCCTGAGAGTGGAATCATCCAGTCGATGTAACACGTGAGAACCATAAATACCACAACGCAGGCTAGGTGCAGTGGCTCACGCCTGTCATCCCAGCACTCTGGGAGGCCAAGGTGGGAGGATCACTTGAGGCTGGGAGTTCGAGACCAGCCTGCGTCACATAGCAAGACCCTGTCTCTACAAAAAAATTTAAAAATTAGCCAGGTGTGGTGGCATGTGCCTGTAGTCTCAGCTGCTCGGGAGGCTGAGGAAGGAGGATCACCTGAGCCCTAGAATCTGAGGCTACAGAGAACTATGATCGTGCCACTGCACTCCAGCCTGGACATCAGAGCGAGACCTTCCATGTCTCTAAAAGGTGAATAAAAACAAGTCACACTGCAGGCACATCACCTTGGAAAAGTCGAGTCCCCACCTGCTGGTCTGCCCATCTTGTCCACGTGGCCAGCGCCCTCCTGGAAAAGAAACCCTCAGAAGGGCCAAGCACTGGTGCCTATGAGCCAGGAGTGGGTGCCTCCACGGGACACCAGTCCCCAGGACCTAGTGGGACTCTCCAACCACCACCAAACGCCGAAGGGAGACTGAGCTGAGCCCATCCACAAGGAGGGACAAGGAGGCGCCCCAGGTACAGTCTCTCAGTCCTCACCACACGCTGGGTGACACCATACCCTGGGTGACACCATACCCTGGGTGACACCATACCCCAGGGGCTCACTCTGAGACCCATTTATGAGAAGCCCAAGCCAGAATTGCTTCCCTGGGGTGTCAGTGGTTAGGAAGGAGGCTTCCCCGGCCAGGGGAGTAGCCAGAGGAGCCCGAGGGTGGCCAGGTCATGGCCAATATCTGGTCTCTGGTCACATGTGTGTGACACATGTCAAAGGGACCAGGTGGCACGCGTGTCTGAGTTGTGCTGCAAGGACACGTTTAGGACGTCATGGGACATGCTCTACGGATACAGAGGGGTGACTCGTGAGTGAAAATCAGACAAGGTGGCAGGTGCCACTCCTTGGAAGTCAACGTACCCACAGGAAAATGACCACCCGTGACCTGGTGTCTGCACCACGTACTCTAAGGGCTGGGTGAGGCTGGGCTTCGGCTGGAGTTCGGCCACGGAACCTGGAGCCCCAATCACGGGCAGAGCCCTGACCCTTCACCTGTGCCCTGCCAGGGTCTTCCATGGCCCCTAGTTGGCACAGCACATGTGGGAGGGGGGGCAGAGCTCTAGTAGGTGGAGTCACAATCCTCTGGGTTCCAGGGGCCGCTAATGGGATCCAGATGTGCGACCTGCCTGCGGCTGGTGCTCAGAGGACGCACATTCCGCGCCCAGCTGCCAGGCAGCACCACAATAACAGCTCCCCGAGGGCATGGGGGAGGCGGCCGCCATCTGGGCCACTGCTCAGGGGGGAGGGCAGAGGGACGGTCCTGGAACCCTGGGAGCCATGGGCACAGCTGGTGTCCCCCTTCTCCCCACGTGCCACCAAGGTGAGCTGCCCATCTGCAGACAGGCACAGCTGGGAGTGTGAATGCTGTGACGATGGGGTGGGGTGGCGTGGCGGCTGGTGGGCGACAGGACAAGGTGTGGCAGGCGGGGGAGCCCACAAGTGGACAGTGGCTCCTGCTCCCAGTCCTGTGTGTCTGAGTGGGGCCACAGCCTAACCTCAGTGAGGAGCGGAGGATCCCACCCCTTTGGGAGCTGAGGGTTTGCAGAGCTTGGTGCCTAGGAGTATTGGATGAATGGGGTAAGCAGAGGGATGGGCTGGGCTGGTCACGGCGAGCAAGTCCTGGTGGGCCACGTGGCCAGTCACCATGAGACCCCCCCGGCTACCCCCACACCAACCTTTTCTATCTTGGGGGTGTCACAACAGAACATCATGACACGGTGCCTTCCCTGCATTCAGTCGCGGACGTTGTGTTCTGAATCCTGGCTGGCCCTGAGCTGGACAGTGGGTCCAGTGTGAGGGGCCATCTCCCTCCCCGTGCTCTCCAGGTAGACCAAGAGACACAGGCCCAGGGAGTGTGGTAACCAGAAGGGTAGAGTGTTGGGGCGGGCAGCTGGAGCTCAACCCTTTGGGAAAGCCTCACACTTCCTGGAGCCTCAGTTTCCCTGTCTGCATGTGGATGATGACACCTGGCCTGCCTGGTGTGAGGACAGAGCAAGGGCTGTTTAGTGAGCACCCCACAATCACAGCACGTGCATGGATGCACCGTGGGGCTTGGTGTGGGGCTGTGGGCGGTTTCAAGGCCTCCAGGATGGAGGCGTCTGAGTCAGCTGTGAACAAAGAGCTCAAGGGTGAGCTCACACCACCCTGGGGGGTAGGAACAGGGTGCTGGCATGGTGGCACATGTAGAGCCAGTGGTAAGATGAGCATGTGTGTGGGCACATGCGTGTGTGTTACACCCAAGTATGTGTACATGCGAGTGTACATGCATGTGTGGGTTCACACCTGTGTATGTGCACACGTGAGTTCACACCTGTATGCAAGTGAGTTACACCTGGGTGTACATGCACGTATGTTATGTTTGTGGAGATATGTGTGCATGCGTATGTTTGTGGGTGTATGTGTACCCATGTACATCACTGTGTGTATCTGTGTGGGCAGGTGTCTACACATGCATCTCTCCAGGGAGGGGTGCGTGACCTTGGAAGTTCTGCAGAGCTCCCAGACCATGAGGATGACCACTTGAGGTGCAGATGGCACTGACATGAGAAGCCCTGGGAGGACCCTGGTGACCTTGTCCTCTGGCCTCCCTCCCTTTATCCTGACTCACGTCTTCATCTATTTTAACAACGCATGCCACCCCCCCACCCTGAGCCCCAGGGACGACGGACACCTGACCTGCAGGACTGGTGGTGATGGGTGAGATGGAAACAGAGAAGACAGATGGACAACAGGGCACCACCAAGTCCCCATGAGGTGTGTGTTGTGAGATCCCTGGGCGCTGCTGGACCTGTGGGTCTGGCTGGGCCTGGGTGACGCTGCCAGGAATGGCTGTGCCCTACAGCTGGACACGACGGACCATTCCACAGATGCTCAGCAGCCCCCTCTAGGAGCTGGAGACCCTTCTAGGAAACCAGGCCACCCTGGGCTCGGAGGCTGGATTTGCACAGCTAAGGCTGGTGGGGCAGCATGTCCAGGGCAAGCAGGGCCTGGCCACAGCCCGCGGTAAGAACCAGGGGACCAAACACATCCCACGGCCTACCACAGGCCCTCCAGCATGGGCAGAGGCGGGAGGGGGCTGGCAGGTGACGGGCTGCCGCACAGTGAGGACCTTCCTCTGTCGGCACCAAGGCGCCAACCAGGCGCCACTGACTGCAAAGTGCTTCCATTGTTTGGAAACATGCAAATTGGCTGCTTGTCCCCTCAGCTCTCCTGGAGACTGCTGCCAATACTTAACACAGGAACTAAGTAATGATTAGGGACTGTGGGCAGCTTACGTGTGGGTGAGCATCACCTCAGATGTTTCCCTGAAAGGCCAAAAGGTTTTCCCACCAACTCCAGCAGCATCTCACATAGGACATGTGACACGCACATGTATGACATACGCATGTGGACAAGAGTGGCACACTGCCCAGGACATGGGTCTGGATTTGGCTCTGGGTAGCATCTCTGAGACTCACGCCCTCCTCTGAGGAGATGGGGATGCGGGATGCAGGCGTGGAGGGACCCAGGTGGCAGCACTGTGCAAATTTGCCAGCCCCAACCCCTGCAACAGGACTGTAGAGGTCAGGACAAGCTCAGCTCATCCACCCTGGCTGGGTGGTCTCCCTCTGGCGTGACAATGGAGCGGCCGGTCAGGCATACGGCAGGTACTCACTTAGTGTCAACCCATCCAGGTACTCACTTAGTGTCAACCCATCAACGAGTAATTGTTTCCCCCCAGGCTCTCTCAGGCTCTCCGTGCATGTGAGATTCCATGCCTCGCCAGGGAGGCGTCCAGCCTCCCTGTTCCTGAGCAGCAAGTGGGTCAGGAGGCACGGGCTCCAGATACAGTCAAGCTGCCCTCTGTGACCGAGGTGCTCCTGCTTAGGGAGCCCCTGCAAGTATGGAACGTTCCAGGCCTGTCTGTCCCAGGGGCTAGGGGCTACTTAGTCAACAGCCACACGGGGCACGGCCATACCATGTGATGTGGAGTCACCAGAAACGTGGGCGGAGCAGCGTAGCCTCAGCCTCCACGTGTTCATGGGCGGCCACACCTGCCCTGCCTCTCCGGCCCTGCCTGGCTCCCCCATCCAGGATGGGGGGGTCTCCCACCTGAGAGGGGCCGCTTCCCTTGCCCAGGGAGGCCCTGAACGGGTGACCAGGAAGCGGTCCCTGTGAGGGCCACCAGGGCCGACCAGTATCCTCAGGGCCTGGGAACCACACATCCTTTCTGTGGCATAAGGAAAACAAGCTTCCCTGGAAGCAAACTTCTTAAACAGATGCTTCCTCTGGGTGCAGACGACTGCTCCTCCCCCACACGGCCTTCCAGGCAGGGCCTCCTGTCCCTCCCTCCCTCTCCGAGGTGGAGGCCCGGGAGCAGGGAGGACAGGCCTTGCTGAGGCTTCTTTTGGGGCAGGGGGAGGGAAACTATAAAAAAGTGTGTTTTACAAGCCTGCCTTTGCCATTGTTTATGTAAACAGGTAAATTGTTTCCTGCCTCAATTAAAAACATCTGCCACATAAATGAATACCAATTAACTCATCCTGTTTTTAATTACTCTGTTAATTACACGCAGGCAGCAGAAGGGGTGGTGGTGGGTGGGGAAGCCCTGGGTTCCTCTCTGCCCCTTCGAAGATCTGCCAAGTGCCTGGCCCCCATGGAGGAGGTGGCAGGGGCAGGCACACCCACCAGAGACCTCCTGAGCCGGGTACCGGGTGGGTCCAGCCTCGAGCCCCCCACCCCTCCGCTTCCTCCAGCCTCAGGACTCCACCTCAGGTCCTGCTGCCCCGGGGTGGCAGGAAGGGGAACCTCAGAACGCCCCATTCACATCTGGACCTATATTTTGCCGGGAGAGGCAGAGACCAGGGTGGGGAGGCCCGAATTTGTCCTGGATTCATCCAGGAAGCCCAGCCTGAGGTCTCCGTTTTGGGAAGCCGTGGGGTCAGATTCACCAGTGATAGGACCCATGAGACTGTAATAGCACCAGCTGCAGTGCATGGAGCCCAGGAGCAAGGCACTGATTGTCTCCCTTCTGACTGCGGGGCAGTCACAGCCCCACCACGCATCGTGGTCAGCAACGCAGGCGGAACTGGGCAGCCATACCCGCCTAGCCCCACGTCCTGCCGGGAGGACACCTGGTCCTGGCGCCTCCTGGCCCTGCCTGGCATGCTGGCCCCAGCTGGGTGGTCTCCCTCCAGCCCGGCCCGCCTGTGAAGGCCACTTCCGCCCCAGGAGTGCCTGTGACACCCAGGACACCCACTTCCTGGCTCCTCTTTCTCCATGGTCTCCACGGCTCTGAGTTTGCTTGTTTTGGTGGATGTCACCAGGGAAGCAGGGGTGCCTTGCCCCCTCCCAGGGAGACATTCTCACTCCCGTGTTACAGGTGTCCAAGCTGAGGCTCACAAGGGCGATGGCCGGTCTGAGGTCAAGCCACCAGCCAAGTCAGGACTCTAGGACTCCAGGGCTGGTGTGGATGCCACAGGGCCGCATCATAGTGGGGCCGTGTCGGGGCCAGCTCTGGTGGTAGAAACCCCGGCTGGGCCATGCTGTAGCTGGTAGAAGGCCCCATCCCCAGGTTCCTCCTTCCAGGGGCGCTTGGTGGGTCTTCTCCACCCGGGAGGGTTCCTCGCGCCTCCCCAGAGAGTTGCCTCTGCGGATTCATGCCTGGCCCAGCTCCCTCCCCATCCCTAGTCTCTGCAGCATGTGGATGCCAAGATGGTCAGGGCCGATGGCCTCAGAGCACATCCAGCCAGAGGATAAGCAAACCTCCCCCAGCACACCAGGTCCCATCAAGCCTCAGAGCCTAGGGCCCTCGAAAGAAGGACACTGACGTGGGAAGCAGGTTCAGAGCAGAGCAGGGCAGTGCAGCGTGGATTAGCAATGCCTGCCTTGGGCATCAGGGCAGGCTCAGGAGGGCGTCTCATCCCGTAGTGTTCTAGGATAGGGTCACCTCTCACTTCACAGGTGAGACACTGAGTCCCAGAGTCTGGGCCGCACTGTCTCCTGATCTCCCCACACCCCCTGCCACCTGCAGGGACTGTGCTGGGGCCGCCGGCACCTGACTTCCCCCCCAGGATGGCGCAAGAAGGCACAGAGGACCATCCCGGGTCCCCCTTCCACCTGTCCCAGGGCAAATCCCTCCTACAGGCTGGGCCCAGTTCCCAGCCCTCAGACAGTGGCTGAGAGCCTGGCATCCCGCCCCCACCTGGCAGAGGCCACGCCATGGTCCCACAGCACAGGTGTGGTTCCACGAAGCCTAGAATACCAACTCACTTACTATGGCTCACCCTACGGGCTGTTTTGTTATAGGCTAATGACAAAAACATACAACATTTGACCATTCCCATTTTATAGAGGAGACAGCTGAGGCCTGGGGAGGGCAGGGAGCAGCCAGGAGGGATAGAGCTGGGATTCTGATTCCAAAAGTCCAGCTGTGCATGGCCTGGCCTTTGTCTACAGAGCAGCCAGGCTCCACCTCGGTCCCTCCACCACCCCCAAGGCTCCCTAGTTTGACCCAGGAACTTTGTGACATCTGGGACCACACGGCAGGCCAAATGGGGAGGGCAAACTCGGACCTGAGGTGGGGCGTTTGCGGGTGTGGGCCAGCCCCCTCCCTGCTTGGCCTCAGCATCCTCCCCGAGACAGGGGATGGGGGTGCTTGCCCCTGCTCACAGCCTGCAGGTCCTTCCGCCCACTGCTCCCCTTGCCTCCCCCATGAGGCAGGCTGCCAGTCTGAGCTCCTACGTGTTGCCGGGCAGTTTCCGGAGCCACCAGGGGCCAGGCAGCCTCGCAGTTGGGGGTACTCACACGCAGACCTTGGCCCGAGGGGGGCCTCTCAGCCCTTCTGCAGCCCACACTTCCTGTCAATGTCCACACTGGCAGAGGGGTCCAGCCTGTTTCTTTGCGGTCTTTCCGTCAACTTGGGCAATAAACGAAACTCCTGCCACTGGAGCTGGAACAGTCACTAGGCTGCTCTTGGGGAAGCCCCCAGCCTGCTGCCAGCTCATGACACCACCTCTCGGGGAAGAAGAGGTCCAGCCTCATGTCCTCCAGACACAGCTTGGGCCTCAATTGCTTCTGGTCTTGGGACAACACCATGCGGGGTGGGCAGGGCCCTGCCAGCGGGGTCCTGCTTTGGCTGCTGTCCTGGGTTCCCACCCAATCAGCACCTGCCAAGCCAGGGAAGCCCGTCCTGAGAGGCGAGGGAAGTGAGGGAGACCATATGGGCCTGGGAGGACAAATCAGACACTGGCAAGCCAGGACTGCCCAGTGCCCGCTGGGGCTTGGAAGGTCAACGTAGGCCACGTCGCCCAACCCTGCAGCACATTTGCCCGATGGAGGCAACTGCCACCCCACCACTCTCACTGGCCACAGCCTCCCCAAGCCCACAGAACCACCCCACACACACTTGGGTGGCAGGCAGGGCAGACAGCCAAACCCGGGAAGAAATCGGAAGCCAACGGTCACAGAGCAAGCCCAGGGTTCACAGAGGCTGCACACAGTCTCAGCTCTGCATCAGCCTGGAGAAAGAACACAGAGCGGGCAGAAGCCTGCCCAGAGTCACACAGCATCGGCTTTGACCCGCTCTCCCCAGCCCCGGGTGACGCCCATGTCTAAGGAAGGCAGAGGGCCCGATCCAGCCCTGCCTTGCTGGCCTGCTCCCGCCTGGCCTTGGCTTGGCGCCAGGCAGGCAGATGGGCTGGGCGCGGACGCTGGTGCAGCTGCAGCTGGGGTGGCAGCTGCTCTGGGGGAGACTCGCGAGGAGCCGGGCGCGCTGCCTCCCTCCCGAGCGGAACCTTCTGGGTGTTTTGACTCATTCCACCAAGCGGCCTCCTGGAGGCTTGAGGAGCTGGCGGTAGGGCCTGCTGAGTCAAACAGCCCAGGGACATCCTAGGAAGAAGTCCCTCCCTGCGGGCACCCTGCTCACAGGCAGAGGCCCTCATCTCGGCAGCTCACTCACAGTGGGGAACCTGAGGCCCAGAGTGGTTAAGGCCCTGCTGAGGCTGCACACGGGCCCTGAGCAAGGGTCCTCCCTCCAGGAGCCACTTCAGGGCCCCGCAGGCCAGGCCAGAGCCACCGGGGACTCTTGTGGGTCTACAAACCCTGTAGGGCACACACCAAGGCAGGAGCTTACGGACTGGCTGGGCAGGTCTGGTCAGGGGAATGACAGGTCACTGCAGCCAAAACCTTGGCTTCCCTCCAAGAGGCGAGAGCGCCCGGTGCTGGGGCCAGGGAAGTCCCAACCCTTGAAAGATGTGACAAGGGCTTTGCCCAGCGTCCAGGTGCCAAGCCTCTGCTCGTCCCAGGTGCCCTGCAGGCCCTGCACCCGGTGGGTGGTGACCTGTCCATGGCTTGGGAGATGACAGTGTCACCCAAAGAGCCTGGGGTTGGCCCGAGAGCTTTATCTAGAGAACAGGAGAGTGCCAGCCCTGCCTGGACCTGGGGTGGGATACCCCTCAGGGACGAGCTGGCACAGCCTGGGGTTTGCAAGGGTGGACCCCGAGCCTCGGTTTCCCCACCTGTGAGATGGGTGACAGGCACTCTGCTGGGCTGGGTGGGGCTCCCTTGGACACGCGCTGCTTTCCATGCCTCTTACTGATGCCACCACCACGGGCGAGGCCCAGCTGAGGGCCTCAGCACAGCCCATTGGGACCCTTGCTGCCTCCCTTCCCTGAGGTAGACATGACCCCTGCAGTCCTGGTGGGAGCTATTACCATCCCCTCATTCCCGGCCATCCCCGGGTAGAGCAGCCCCGAAGGAGTGGTTGGTCTGCTGGGTTCCGTGACAGGGCCGGCATACAGCAGGCGCCAATCGCTGTCCACGGAGGAAACGGATCAGCATCGCCTAATGTGCTACACCCCACAACAACCTGTCTCAAGGTGTCTGCAACAAGGTGTCCCATGAGCCGCCCTCAGGCAAACCCACCCGGCATCTCAGGCTCAAGGCATGGACTGCCCCCCAACAGTCTCACCCAGGAGAGGAAGCCAGGGGGACCCTGGAGCAGCATGGACTCCTGGAGCCTGATCCAAGCCCACATCCCCTCGCTCCCAGCAGCCGCCATGGGGCTCCAAGCTTGGGGTCGGGAAGGGGCTGACCCCACACAAGCAGTGACGCAAGGAGCTGCCTCATTTCAGACATGGACAGGGAGGGAGCACCTGAGCTGTCCTCCCTGAACCTGGGTATATGGATCCCACCTGTTTCCTGCAGGGCGGGGGTGGTGCCCATGCAGGGCGGGGCAGGGGTCATTTATTCTTCTTGGGGCCCTCCCAACCCACCTCCCTGCCTTGTGTGAAAGCCTCATCTCCAGCAGCTCCCAGGGAGTGGGCCGGATGCCCCCATGAGGGGAGATGGCCTCAGTGAGCACCAGGGGACACATGCTGGGGGTGCCTGCTGCCTCCACCCAGGGCAAATCTCATGGGCCAACCCCCACTGGGCCACCCATCTGAGGCCCCAGGAACCCAGACAGGTCAGCCTTGCTTCCCACCTCCTCCCTGCAGGAGGCCAGTCCCCACCCGCCAGCCAGTATCACGTGACACCAGGGTCAGCCCAGGAAAGGCCGGGTGTCCTCTGTTCTGGGCTGCAGGCAGGGCAGCATGGAGGCTTCTGGCAAGGGTGGGCAGTGGGCACCCCAGTCCCCAGCCCCCACCATCACTCGCTGAGGTCCTGGACAACACAACAGAGACGTGCTGTCCTATCAGGACCCATCCCACCTCCTGACCCAAGGGGCGCATGGCCATCCGGTGACATGGAGCTCTGTGGTTTGTTCTGCAGTGGTTGGGCCTGACTGCCTTAACCAGCCGAGCACTCTGTCCCCACAGTCACTCCTGGGGGTGCTGACTGACAGTCGCACCCTCACCTGCCTGGGCTCTGTGGCTGTCACCGACAGCCGGCCTACGAGCCCTCTGAACGTCTGTTTAGGGAGTAATGGCTGCAGGTGTGGAGACAGCTCTGGTTGACCCCAACCGCCTCTGCGGCAAAGCATCCTCTTCCCCCAGGTGGGCAGAACTCATTGTCATGCTTGGGGCTTAGAAGGAGGACACGAGATGAAATGACTGTTGGACTCAAACATGACGACAGCTTGTGGGCAGACCAGCGAACTGTGCAAACAATGCTCTCCAGCACCCAGCCCCCAAGCCATGGCCCTGGCTTGCCCCCGGAACTGAGGTGGTGGGGCCATCCCAAAGGGTGTCCCTCCCCAGCTGTGACCCCAGCCTAGCTCCAGGAGTCAGGATGATAGGGCCACCCTGAAGGGCGTCCCTGCCCAGCTATGACTCCGGTCTCTCCCTGGAGATGGGGTGACGGGGCCACCCAGCAAGAAATGCTACCTATCTACTGAACACCTCTGGTGTGTCAGGTACAGGGAGCAAAGACACCGGTGCCCCCCACAGCTGACTTCAAGGGACCCAGGGCAACACACAAAGGCACATTCTGAGGAGCAGGGAGGGGACTCATCTGGGGGAGGCCATGGGCAGGACCCCAAGGAGGGGAGGTGGGAGCCACATGGGCATCAGGGTAGCGCATTCCAGAGAATGGGGCCAGTGGCGCCCAGGCCAGAGGGGCAGCGCGCCCAGCACTTATGGGCAGCAGTGTGAAAGGAGGAAGCACGGATGGCAGCAACGATGGGGTGTCAGTGTCCCCATACTAGGGGCCATGTCCATTTGGCCTTGAGGGGACTCCTCTGGCTGTGGGTACAGAACAGCCTGGGACAGGGGTAGGAGTGGGAGACCGGGTGTGGGATCCGGGGCAAGGGTGGGAGCGAAAGACAGGATGTGGGTTGGGAGCAGGAGGCAGGTGCAGGATAGGGGCAGGGGTGGGAGCAGGAGGCCGGGCATGGGAGTGGGGGCAGGGGTGGGAGCGGAGGTCGGGTGTGGGATCAGCCACGAGGGAGAGGAACAGGTGCTGGGAGATCCTGTGATTGTTTGTGGAACCAAACACAACAGCTTGCAGGCAGATGAGCCGCGTTGGGCAAACAACACTCGCCACGTCCCGCAGGAAGGTGGCAAGAGAGGCGGGGCTGCCCAGGCCTGCGGGAGAATCGGATCACCACGCAAAGCCCCGGACACTGGGGCCAGCACTTTGTTTTGTTTTTTGTAGAGACAAGGTCTCACCAAGTTGCCAGGGCTGGTCTCGAACCCGTGGGCTCAGGCAATCCACTCGCCTCAGTGGATTACTGGGATTACAGGCTGAGCCACCGAGCCCAGCCTAGGGGCTGGCGCCTTGGCAGTCTGGCCCTCGAGATCCAGTGGATGAGCTGACCCTGTGTCACCGTGTGACCCAGGACTCTGGGAGCCAGCCTCTTCTATGCAATGGAGAGGAGCATCCAGGGCGGATGGTTCTCAGTAACCACAAGGGTGGAACAACCAGTGTCCATCAACAGGCAAAGGACACACAGACATGGCCGTCCGCACTGTGGAACACTGCTCAGCTCCAACGCGGGCCATGGTGTGGGGGCCGTGGGCGCCATGCTCTGTTGGAGAAGCCAGACACAACTACCAGGGACATCCTGACTGGCAGGTCCATGGAGGCAAGAAGCTGGGGGTGGCCAGAACTGGGAGGTGGTCGGTGGGTGGGCTTTCTTCTATGGTGTTGAGAGCGCCAGGGAGCCGGCTGGGGTGTACACCTGTGGCTATGCCAAATACCACCAGGCTCACACCCCAACACACTGACAACGGCACATCTTGGGTCATGTGTATTTTCCCACAATTAAGATAAACCCAGTGGGAGACTGAGGCAGGCAACCCACAACCTCGTCACCACCCCCAGGGGCCCAGCTGAGTTGCTAAGGGGCCCTCCCCCAGGCTGCCTGGCTGGCTCCCTCCACCAACATCAGGCACCTCTAATGGGAAAGGCCCAGCCCCCCTCCCTGGTTCCTGGCTCCTGTCTGCCTGAGGCTGCAGCCTGGAAGGGGTTACATCTCTGTGACCCTGACCCTGACTCTCGTGGGCCTGGCCATACTAGTCAGGAGGGCAGAAGCCAGGGCTCAGAAGGCTGGTGTCTGGGGGGAAGCTACCTTCTTGCTGCATCCTGACACAAGTACCCCCTTGGAGGTGCCCAGGGACAGTTGCTGGGTGTATGGGAGAGATGTCCTGGGACAAGGCCCTTCTCAAGGCCCCTGCTGTCCCCTTCAGGTTCCCTCTGTCCCTGACACGACATGGTCCCTGGGTCTGGGTGGGTTGGATGTGGGTGTCATGGTCACACTTTATAAAATTCACTCATGGGGTAGCAGTCCAGGTGGTGGGGGAGGGTGAGTATGTCACAGTCACTACCGAGGCTGTCATGGACTCTAGAACATGAGGCCGACATGGGGCTCCCCATGGATCTCCCCAGGACAGTTTTCCTCCAGAAAGTCAGGTAGGAGGCATGCTCCCTCCTGGCTTGGTTCTCACACTATGCCATGCCACAGGCATGCCCCACATGGGCACACGCGCATGTACACACACACACACACACACACACACACACACACACACACACACACACACACCTGTACGTGCCCCCCACAGAGGCACCTGAGGCAGCCAACACAGCTCAGCAGTGTCCATGGAGAGCCCCCGGTGATTCCTCCGCATGCCATTTATCCTTCCTGTCCAGGCAAGCAGGTACATGCCTGCTGGGGACGCACCTTGGCAGGAGGAGGCCGCTGGGCTCTGGCTTGTACAACGTGCTGATTAACCCTGGGAAATGCTCTTGCTGGGTCCTGGGAGCCCAGGGGTTGTGGCCGGAACCAGGGCCAGAAGCCACTCTTCGGATGCCCACAGATGTCAGACCCTCAGGTGTGTAAACCGTTGCTACCTCCTTGCCAGATTTGCTTCGCCTAGGGCCTCTGCTGATCCTGCCAGGCTGCCTCCCTCTGCCTGAGGGTTGTCTGCCTCGCACTCTCCCTGTGGGGTTCCGGGTCACACAAGGCACAGTGCCACAGCCCCACAGGCACGGTCACATGCCAGCACCCCTGGCCATGATGGGCCTGTCAGGCCATGAGCGCAGCACTCGTCACTCCTGGGAGACTGAAGAATGAAGCATTCTGGTCACTTACAGTCAGTTGCATGTTGAAATGGTCATTTTGATACACAACGTTAGATAAACTTACAAAACAGATCCTGCCAGCCTCTTCCGGTTCTTCCACGTGGCCCATGAACATCCTGAAATGCCACGTGTGCCCTGCCCAGCAGCTTCCTCGCACACCGGCCCCAGCAAACTCAGCTTCCCGGGAGAGGCCCACAGGGCACGTGATGGCGTGTTGGGGAGGCGGCACGGGGGACGTGAGCAAGTGCCATCTTCAAGCTGCTCAGGTCACGTGTGGACCCTGGAGCTACCCCTCTGGGAGCACATGGCCCTCATGCCCACCCAGCATCCTCCCCTCTGGCCCCCAGGCAGTCACGGCCCAGAGATGGAGAACTGCCCCCAGTGTGGGCCTGGGTCCTGACTCTGTGCAGAGAGGGCCGGCGGGGCTCTGGGTCCCTGTGCCCAAGTCCAGGCAAGGCTGGATGGGGCCGTGCAGTGCTGGGGTGGGGACAGCCGAGGGGAGAGGTTGCCTGAAACCCCCAGGCAGAAGGTAGCCTACACACAGGGGGACCTGGTTGTGGCAGAGACCCCAAAACACGGATAGACCTCAGGCCACTGGTGCAAACTCTCCCTCTGACCCAGAGTAGCTGGGGGTGCAACCAGTACTAGTCTCAATATCCCCTCCAGAAAATGGGCCCTCAGGTGGCATGGTGCACACAAAGCCTCAGGGCTTGGTCCTGAGCTTACTGACCATCGCTGTGTGGGGCAGGGGGGTACACAGCAGGAAAGGTCTGGGCTGCGTCCCTTGCATTCCTCCCCCTGTTTTGAAGCGTGAGCATCTGACTCAGGGCACCACCACGGAGCCCAGGACAGCAATGGAGATGTGACAACACCGATGATCTAAATGTCCTCCTGCCCCAGACACACACCTTTTCACCCTTCCTCACAGAGGCAGGTGCTCTAGAGATGGTGACTTGCATTTGAAACATGAGGCCCAGAGAGGGTGGTGATTTGCTAAAGGTCACAATGCTGCTGGGAGGGGATTCAGGTCCATGCAGGACTCAGAGAAGCTGCTCGCCATGGGAGTGTCAGGGTGTCCCCCGACCCAGTCTTCTGGTCCCACCTCTGTCTTCCTGGTGTGAACTTTTCTCTGCCCGGGCCTCCTCCCCAAGCCTCCTTCCGCCATGTCCACTGCGCCCCAACCCCAGGACCAGTGTGGACGTTCAGAGCACCTGGGGCCTGAGGGGGGTCACGGGAAGTGGAGAGTGGTGGAAGCATGGATGGAACGGAGGCAGTTGCCAGGGCATGAGGGCGGGCTGTGGGCCCAGCACCTGGCCAAGGCATCTTCCTCACTGTTGCCATGGTCGTCCTAGTGTCCTTCCCGGGGATCTCTGGCTTGCAGCACAGTCCTGTGTGACAAAGAGCAGACGCCTTCCTCCTGTTCTGGTGCACACGGGCTACCTCGCCCCGGGTCTCCCTCCCTCCCGGACCAGGCACAGACCCAAGTGAACCACACTGACCCGGGCTCATCCAAGCCTCCACCGAGTGCCAGGGCTCTGCCCATGCCTGTCCTAGGCGGCTACGGGGAGGGCTCCACTCTGGAATTTTTCCCATCCAGCAGAATCCTGGCCTGCACCCTCCTTGGTGGAGGCACCCTCTAGGATGTGGAGGTCCCAGCCTCAAAGGAAGGAAGCAGAACCAACCTTCTCTTGTTCCCAGGAGAGTCGAGGCATGACCCCGGTGGGTGTGGCTCATGGACTCCCATTCCCGGGGAGACTGAGACCGGGGACCCCTGCTCTCTTGGAGTGGCTACAGTGTCTACCCAACCTGGCCCAAACCCCAGACCGGCCCTCGTGTAGCCTGTGCCCCTGGAGCACACCAAGCCCCCCCCTCCTGGGACAGACTCTCAGGTCTCTCCCCAGGGCATCCAACAGGCTCTCTCACCCACCGGCTCCCCTCTGGCCCTCCCCACCCAACTCATTGGAGAGCTCAGACCCAACCACCTCCAGCTTCCGCAGCTGACCTCAGAACTTCCTGGGCCTTGGCTCGCCCATCTGGAGAGCAGGGTAGTGTCGTCCCACAGGTGGACTTTTGTGGTCACTGCCCTGGTGTCACCCACCCCCACTGGCTCCACCGACACCTGCCCGGGGACAAGACATGGATGGTGGATGCTTTCCGGAGCTGCTCTGTCCAGGAAGTGCCGGGGTAGCCAAGCCTCACTCTAGCATGTACAAACTGTAGAGCTCGGGACCCTCTTCCTGGGCCCAGGGACAGCCTGGAGGGGCATCAGCCGCCTGCATGTGGACTTTCACCAGAAGCACATGCCATGTCTGCTGTGACAACCAGATGTCCCAGTGGCTTCCACAGGGTCTTGAGCAACCACGTTCCCTCTCCCACACAGCATGGCAGGAACAAGGGATGGGGCTGGCCTTGACCTCCGTGACCCAGGTGGGCAGAGGCCAAGTGCTCCCTTCCTTCCCCCGACCCCGGGTGGGCCCCCACATGGCTTACAGCTATACCCCAGGGCCTCAGACCGTGTCCAGGCCAGGACTCCTGCACTTGCCACATCAACCCCCAGACCCAACGACCCCTGGGGTGCCCCGGTGCTGGAAGATACAGACAGGCGGCCAGGGATGTGGGCCTCAGGGCACAGGCATGGAGGGCACAGCGGAGCTGGTCAGAGCCAGCCCCGCCCCTGACAAGTCCTCTCTGGGCATCAGAGACGGGGATGCTCCGCCAGCTTCACAGGGTGTCGGAGGGACCACAGTGCATGTAGGCGCGGGGCACTGTCCTCATGGGAAACTGCGCGGGAAGGTCATGACACTGCTGGAGGGAGAGAGACCCACAGACAGGGAGTCCAGCGAGTGGCGCCAGCCAGGAGCAACGCCAGGACAGAGCAGCAGTGGGAAAACCAGTTCCTCACCTGGGTGGCACTAATCAGGTGCCTACTGCGTGCCAGTCGCACCACACTGGTTCTGACCCATGTGACACACACGCATCCCCACACACGTGGACCCTGGGCGTTGTTGCTGTCCCTCCCTGCCCAGGAAGGACATTCAGATCCACTAAACCCAACCATCATCCTTCCACCCTGGCATCGGGGGAGGCAGAGATGAATCAGGAAACCCCCAAACTCAACGCATTTATGGCGCGGTGCAGCAGGGCAGGGGGAGGCTGGCCAGGCCCCACATGACACTTCCAGAAGGGGGCTGGGACCTGCCTCTCCCCACCCCCACATTCCCACTGCCCCAGGCAGCCCGGCCGGCTGGGCTCATGAGAATGAGTGACCCGCCGCAGTGTCTCCAGAGCCCTGCGTAGGAAGAAAAATTAATTTCTTCCAGTCATGCAGAAAGGAAAGTCGGCGGAGCCAAATCGGAGCGATTTCCTGGAGGTGGCAACTCAATTATGCGGGTAACTGGCGGCAGAGGAAGCGCCTGGGGACCTCAGTGGCTGTGGGTGGCCCGCAGCACCTGGAGGGTTCTGGAGGGAGGCCTCACGCGTGGCAGGGGCGCAGCCCACATCAGAGGCAGCTTCCAGGAACTTCCCTTCCCATGGATGGGGGACCACCGTGCCTCCTGGGGTGGATTCTGTGAGGTCGTGACACAGACTCTCCCTCAGGCACCCAGCTCTGGGATACCCAAGGCCACACCCGCACCTCCACACTCTCCCTCTACTCCTCACTTTCCATGGACGAGAGTGGGCATTGCCCGGCGGCACAGCCCCACGGTGTGGCTCTTCAGGGGGGTGCAGCCGGGGGCTCATCAGCCAGCGGCGTCCAGTCTGCTTGGGCCCAAGGAGTTTGTGGCTTCCGGAGCATGAGGAGCAAATGACACAGGTCACTCCAGAGTCACCCAGAACCAGTGCCCCACGAACAGCACATGGGAGCTGTCGACTGGTCCCCCTAACCCTGCTAGGAATGCGGGTGCCAAAGGGCAGGTGAGGGTGGGCTCCCTCAGGCTGCCCCCACCCCTGGGGGTCAGGGTGACAGGACTGACCCAACCCCGAGGAGTTTTCCAACCTTGCAACTCTCAGAGCCAAGCTAGGTCATGGGACAGCTGACCCCGTCCCCAGTCGACCCCGTTCTTGGAGGCGGCTGCCTTAGGAACTCCAGTTTCTGAATCCAGGGGAGGAAAAACACTCAGTTGGACAAAATGAAACAGCATCCTGCCTGCAGGAGCCGAGGTGTGGGGCCGGCGGCTATTCCATCCACCCCTTCATGAGCAAGGATCTTCTCTGTTTCCGAGGAAATCTTTTCCTCCCGGGCTCTGGATGCGTGCAGCCTTGGCCCACACGGCAGGGGGTGAGGGTGTCCACCCGGCGGGCCTGCCCTCCACTCCACTGCCGAACCCAGCACATGCGAGTTCCCTGCAGGAAGAGGGCCAGCTGGGGCCGTGTGCTCAGAGCCCAGCGGCTGAGCCGCCACCACCAGCCTGGCCGCCTTCTGCTCCACGTAAGTTAAGTCAGCCGTCCAGGGCTGCGCTTCCAGCCATCTGTCCCTCCGCGGCGGCTCACACCTCCCTCCCCACTGTGCCCACAGCCTGGCTTCGGGCCTGCCCAGCACACAGATGGACGCTTCCCAAAGGCTGCGCGCCGGCGCTGCCACCGGCTGTGCCAGCGCGGCGCTGTCAGGACCCCGGAGGGGGAGACAGTCAAGCCCCCGCGTCTTCGGGACAGAGATGGGCCCACACCGCGGGAGACACTACCCTGGCCTGCAGCGCGGCCCAGGGACCAAGCAGGAGGGGAGGGGCCGAGGGAGCAGCGCACCCTCTCCCAGGAGGGCCAAGGCACCCTGTCTCTGCTCCTACCCCCGGCTTCCTCACCACCGTGGGGCCTTTGTCCGGAAAACCAGGCACTCAAGGGGTGCCTGCTGGACTCCCCACCGGCGGCCCCAGGGTCCCCCTTGGCGTAAGCCACACCCCCGGCAGGTGGGGCTCGCTCACCTGGGGGTGCACTCAGCCCTGGTGGGTGGGCGCCGGGCAGGCCGCTCCACCCTGCTGGGGGCACCAACTTTGTAAAGTGGGGGCGGGAGGAGGTGACCCGGGGCGGCCCGTGCTCTCGGCGGCCGCGGCGAAGACGCAGGACCCGAGCCGCGGGCGGGGTGACGGCGCGGGGCGACGCGGCACTTACGGTCCGGCCCGGGGTCCAGGGTCCGGGGTCCGGCGGCGGCGCGCGCTCGAGCCCAGCTCCGGAGTCGCCTTCCGTCCGCCTGGGTCCCGCCTCCGCGACTCGCGGCCGTCGCGCGCGGTCCTCTCGCGCGGGGCTCAGGCGCGCGGTGGGGCCGGGGCGGGGGCGGGGGCCGTGCCCGGGCCGGCTCTGGCCCCGCGGGAACAAAGCGCGCGCCGCCCGGGCGGTCTCGGCCTCCGCCCCGCGCCGGGTCCTCCGCGCCTCTGGCTCCGGCGCGGGCTGGGCTGCCGCGCTCGCCCGGGCGTCTCACGGGGCCCCGCGGCCCCCGCCCCGTGCGCTCCGCCCCCGCCGCCCGCGCCCCGCCGCCCGCGCGCCACCTGCCTCCCGCCTCGGCCCATCGCGCTCGGCTCCGCCCCGGGGCGCCGGCGGGAGAGGCCCGGCCCGGTGCGGGTCCGCGCGGGAGAGGGCGCCCCGCCGCCCCCGGGGCCGGGCACGCCGGGCGCTCCGCGGACTGGCCCGGCCGGGGCTCCAGGCGCAGCGGGCGGGCGCGAGTGTGGGAGCCTGGCGGGGGGGGGGGAGTGCGGGGCGCGCGGGGGAGGGGAGTGCGGGGGGCGCGGGGGCGTGGAGCGGCGCCGCGGAGGGGGCGGCTGTGCGGGAGTCCCCCGCGGCGCCCACCCTCGCCCCGCTCCGCGGGCCGCGCCCTGGCGGGCAGTGGGAGCCGAGCGCCCCGCGCACACCCACCTCGCAGCGGTCGGAGGCCCTGGCCTCGCAGCTCGAGCCGGGCCGGAGGCGGACGGCGGGCGCCCCTCTCCCGGCCCCCGGCCCCCTCCCGCGACCCGCGCACCCCCCGTCCGTTCGCGCGCCCCCCTCCGGCTCGCTCCCCCCACCCCCGGCCCGCGCCCCCCCCGCCTGGGGCCCCCCTCCTCCGGCCCGGGGCCGCCTCCGCGCTCGGCCGGCAGGGGGCACACTCCCCACGCTTAGCCTCCCCGCCTCCGCGCGCACAGCGGAGTCCCGCTCCCCGCCGGCCCTCGGGCAAGGGATATTTGCATATGCTTTGCATATATTTGCATGCCGTCCATTTACTGTCAACCCGCAGAGATGCCCCGGGCCGCTCGGCCTCCGCCATCCCCCCTGCGCCCTCCGCCCTCCCTGAAGGGCCCTGCGGCCTCGAAAGCGCCTGCTGAGTGCTCTGAGCCAGATGGGCGCCGTTTCCTTCTCCCTGCCCCAGCCCAAGCACTCCTCAGAGCCGGGCTGGAGTCAGGGCCACCCCTTGAGAGACAGCAGGGCCTAGATCTGCATCTCATTTGCATACATCTGCATGCGGAGGCCCAGGTTCCCCAATGCCCAAGTATAAAACAGCTGTGTGCCAAACCGCCCCTTTCTGTCCTGCCCGAACCACCGGCCTGCTCCTCCGGCAGGCCCCTCTCAGGACAGCTCTGAAACACAGGATGGGGATGGGGCCCTGGGCAGGGGTCTGGCCTGCTGTGGAGTCGGCCAGCCCCTGACCTCCTGGGCTTCCATCATGGTGGTGGCTTGTAACACCCTCAGCCTCCTAGAGGATCATCACTCAGAGGCCCCCACCCATGATCTCCTGCTTCAGGACCGTCCTCACACCCGGGGAGGCCGGGGGGGAGGGGAGGTGCGTGGGCTCAGCCTGCCTTGTGGAGGAGGGAGGACCTGCACCGGTTCTCCAGGAGAAGGCTGTCTCAGGGCGCTGGGGTGCAGCTCCAGGTCAGCTCCTGCACTCCAGATCTGCCCACGTGACTCCCTGCTTCATGGGCTTCAACCACATAGGCTCAAGACCTACCCTACAACCGAGAGGAAAGTAGGGCGCCAGGCATCAGCCCCAGACCCTGACTTCAGAGACACTGCAGGGGGAGGAGGCCCTGGCCTCAGAAAGCCCACTGGACCCCCTCCCAGACACACACCGCGGCCTCAGTCCTTCGGAACCCAGGCTCCGGTGTTAGACACCAGCAGCAGTGTCACAGGTCTCTGCAGGACGCACCCAGCCATCAGAGCAGTGGCAGGTTCCACAAGGCTGAGACTATTGAGGACATCATTCCAGAAGTTCCCCTCGTCCCTGCCTGGCAGGGAAGGAAGGACCACTGGGGGCAGGGGGCTCCCTTTGTGCTGCGAGTGGTCAGCCGGACAGTGGCCCAGCCCGGCCACAGCACAGTCAGAATTGGCCCCAACCAAAGCATGGTCAGGACAGGTCATGACCACAGCCAGCCAAGCCGGACATGATCACCACATACCCTGCTTGCTGTGCGGATGCCATGGGAACCCATTTTATAGGCCAGGAGGCCGAGCCTCCGCTGCTTGGACTCCTCTCCATGAATTGGTTTCTCATACCGAGGAGGCTGAGTCACAAGCCCTGGGCACTGCGAGGAGACATTGAAGGAGGAGGTGCCCGTCTCTGCTGGAAGGGGTCTGCATTCTGTCTGGCAAAACCCACCTATCCAGGAGGCCAGATCCTGCCAGCCAGCACCCAGGCAGGGGCCACCCTGAGTCCTGGAGGGGGGCAGACAAGGAGTGGGGGAGGTGCCCCACGGTGCTCCAGCATGGCAGGGTCTACAGGGGCAGGAGCTCCATTCACTTAGAAGACACTCCCCTCCCTTGGCACTGCAGCCTCCAAGTGAGGCCGGCTGCCTCCAGCATCTGGAACCACCATCCACCTTGCCCAAGGGCCCACAGTGCACCGCTGGGGTACACCCAGGGTACTACTTGCCATTGGGTGGTCTGAGGTCCCAGCTTCCTCGGGAAGATGGCCTCAGACTCCCCTCCCCAAGAGCAGCAGGCACACCTGACATTCCTCCCAGTCCCCGCAGCTCCCAGCCCAGGGTCTGGACAAAGATGCAACTAGAGATGTACTGATGCATAGGGGGAGGGGGGCTCAGCGCCAAGGTCCACTAGGGAAGCCCCAGGTCAGGCAGGAACTGCACCACAGGGCCTCGGACACCAGGCCCTACAGTGTTGGGGTCTGACGGGCCAGGCCTCCCTGAATGGCGTCACCGCTGCCACAGTCACGGGCTCCTCCTCACACCTGAGAAGGCCTGCCACAATCCTGGGAGAGGGTTCCTGCCACCAGTCCCATTTGCCCGAGAAGGACACCAGGCCCAGGGAGCGTGGGCACTTGCGAGTCATGGGCTGTTCTGTGGCGGAACAGGGTCCCCCAGGCCAGTCAGGCCGGGCAGGAGCCCAGGAACCCAGCAGACCTTCTGACATCTGTCTGAACCCCCTGGACTCCCTCAGACATGCTCTGATGTATGTAAAAATCTTCCACGGAAGTTTAGGCAACTACCGAGAGCATGAACTCTAACTCCCTGTAGATGTGGTCATTTCCGAACAAGAGGGGCTCATGGATTCCAGACACCACTGTGATTTGAAGCCACTGCTGTCTATTAAAAAATATGCAAATACACTCTTTTAAACACCTGAATATCCACTCGCTCCAGACCCAAAACAACGAGCCTTTAAATATAACGCCAAAAGTATGATGTATGAAAGAAAACACTGATGACTTGGATTTCATTAAAATTAAAAACTTCTAGCTGGGCACGGTGGCTCATGCCTGTAATGCCAGCACTTTGGGAGGTGGAGGCGAGAGGACTACATAAGCCCAGGGGTTCGAGACCAGCCTGGGCAATTTGGTGAGACCTCGTAAATTAAAAAATAAGCCGAGCATGGTGGTGCATGCCTGTCATTCCAGCTACTTGTAAGGCTGAGGTGGAAGGATCACCTGAGCCCAGCAGGTCCAGGCTGCAGTGGCCAGGAGGATGCCACTGCACTCCAGCCTGGGTGACAGAGTGAGACTCTGACTCAAAATAAAATAAATAAAGAGTTTTTTAAAAAATTAAAACTTCCAACTAGGCAAAGTGACTCATGCCTATAATCTCAATACTTTGGGAGACTGAGGCAGGAGGATCACCTGAACCCGGGAGTTTGACACCAGCATGGGCAACATGGTGAGAACCTGTTTCTACAAAAAATTAATGGAAGTGGTGGCAAGTGCCTGTTGTTTCAGCTACTTGGGAGGCTGAAGCAGAAGGATCGCTTGAGCCCAGGAGGTGAATTCCACAATGTGCCACGATTGTGTCCATGTTCTCCAGCCTAGGTGACCGAGTGAGATCCCCCAACTCAAAAAATAATAATAAGATAAAATTTTAAACTTCTGCTCTGTGGAAGACACTATTAAGAGAATGAAAAGACATGCCACAGACTGGGCAAACATATTTTTTAAACACGTATCTGATAAAAGGCTGACTGTGACCCAAAATATACAAAGAGTTCTTAAAACTCGGTAAGAAAACAGACAACCCAATTAAACAAGAGCAAAGGACCTGGACAGACACCTTTCCAGAGAAGAGGTGTAGACAGCAAGTAGCCTGTAGGTGAAAATACGCTCGTGTCAACAGGGAAGGCATTTAACACAGCAGTGCGATGCCACTGCACACCTGCCAGGGGGCCAAAGCCCAGAGCACAGCAACACCAAGTGTGGGTGCAGACACGGGGCGGCAGGAACTCCCACTTGCTGCTAGTGGGGATGGCCAGTGGTGCAGCCCCTGGTTAGACAGTGGGCAGTTTCTCACAAAACAACATGCACTCTTGCTGTGCAATCCAGCAGTCACATTCCTTGGTATTAGCCTAAATGAGTTAAAGCACACATCCTCCCAGGAACCTATTCACAAATGTTCTACAAGTTTTATTCACCATTGCCGGGGCAACCATGGCCAATGACTGGCCCAGGAGGAGGGCATGTGACCAAGCCGGACCAGTTACATCCTGCCCTGGGATTTTGTGACCTGGAAGGGGAAAGGAGGGACTTTTCTTTTTCTTTTTCTTTTTGAGTACTTTTCTTTGGTCAGCTTGGAGGAGGCGAGCCCCAGCTGTTGTGGCCACCCAGAGTGTGGAAAGCCAGGGATGACACCTGAGTCTGGTGGCAAATGGAGCAAGTGCCCCGACCTTCTGGTATGCATTCCTCAGGCCAGTGCATGCCGGTTCTGCTTGACTCCTCAGGTTGGGTGTCTGTCACCTGTGGCCGCAGCACCTGGCCTGACACGCATCCTCTCCCCAGCAGGTAGGCAGGTCTGTCTCCTGTCCCTGCACCCCAGGTCCCAGGAGCGTGAGGCTGAACACTGCTCTGGGCAGCTGAGCTCTGTGAGCCCCAGCGAGATCAGGCCGTCCACTCAGCCAGAGACTCGGACAGTCCAGGAAGGACAGTCTCCAGCCTACACAGGGCCAGGGCACCCAGGGTGGCCCTGCCAGGCCGTGGGGTGGGAGCTGCTGTGTTCAACCTGGCACCATGACAGCTCTCAGTGAGATGAATCTGGCCCTGCCACTTCCTGCCCAAGAGAATCCCAACACTGGATTGTCCTATGATAGTCTCCCTTCTACCTCAATGGCCCCCTGTCCACCTCAATAGGTCCCTGTCCACCACAGTGGCCCCCATCCACCATGATGGCCCCAATTCCACCACGATGGCCTCCTGTCCACCACAATGGCCCCAAGTCCACTGCAGTGGCCTCCTGTCTACCACAATGGCCCCAAATCCACCACGATGGTCCCTCATTCACCACAATGGCTCCCCCGTTCACCACAATGGCCCCTTGTCCACCACAAAGGCCCCCCATCCACCATGATGGCCCCAAGTTCACCATGATGGCTCCCATCCAGCACAATGGCTCCAAGTTCACCGGGATGGCCCCCACCCACCATGATGGCCCCAAGCCCACCACAATGCCCCCCCCATTCACCATGATGTCTCCAAGTCCACCACAATGGCTCCCTATCCACCACCATGGTCCCCCATCCACCATCATGACCCCAAGTTCACTACAATGGCTCCCCATTCACCACAATGGCCGCCATCCACCACAATGGTCCCAAGTCCACCACAATGACCCTCCATCCACCATGATGGCTCCCCCATCCACCATGATGGCCCCAAGTCCACCATGGTGGGTTCCTGCCCACCTTGAGGGAGTGCACACAGCCCCCACTGGTGCCGGGACCCAGCCACAGGTGCACATGCAGCACCCTCTGCCCAGAACGCTCTGCCCATGGAAACCTCTTGCCCCCAGGGCCCTGCTGGGTCACCCCCGAGGAAGGCCTGTCCTGCCCTCCCAGATCCCAGATATATGCCCTCCCATGCTCCCACGCAGCCCATTCATGGCTGCTCCTGCATCCACTGGCTCCCCTTGGACAAACGCTTGGCAGACCCTGACACCATGACCCACGGATTCTGGCCCCCTTGACTCCCCGAGGACAAACACCCAGGACCCCATGCAGGACTCAGTCATGATGGCTGTACTGGCTGTGTTTTGAGTGCGTGGGTGATCAAGTGAATGGTTGTCCTCACCTGCAAAGGGAGGTCCACGCTGTTCTTGGGTGTGTTAAACATGTCCCAGAGGCTGAGGACTGAGGAATGGGAAGCCACACCTGGTGGGCCATCCCCGTGTCCTCCAGCTCCTGGTTCCTGTTGGGTCCTTCCACCCTCTATCTGCCTTCAGTGTGACCTCCAGGCTCCATCCTCAGCCCTCATAGCTGGGCCCAGAGGAGGAGGGTGGGGTGGGAGGTGCTGTTTCCTGGCTGCCCTGGCCCTTGGAAATGGGGCGTGGAGGGACCTGGAGCCCTGGGTCGGCTGCTGATTGCGCAGATGGAGAGACCAGTTTCTTGGAGTGGAGTGCTCTGGGGCTGGCGTGCAGGCTTCCTGGCTCCCAGGCCGGGACCCTCTACTCTGTCCACTGGGTCCCTGTCACTAAGTCCTATGAGGCAGGGTCACCACAGGGGCCCAAGGGCCTATTCTTGACAAAAGACCCCAAACCATGTGCCCAATGCAGCACCGGGTGGCCCATGGGAGCTGGTCCCACCATGGCCACACTTTCCCAGCCTGCCTTGCGGCTGGGGTGGGGGGGCACATGACACGGTGAGGTCCCTTGGTTATGCCCGGGAGTAAAAGGCACTAGATTCGAGCAGCACCCCTACCATGTGTCCCCAGGCCAGCCCTGCTGCCTCCAGCTTCTTGTGTGAGAAAACAACCCCTGTCTACTGGTTGCTGGGGCATCCCATGCGCTGGCCCCGCCCCAGTGGACAGGTTGTCTTGACCCTTATCCACCTGCATGTCCCTCTCTCATGATGCCTGCCAGGGACAAGGCCTGAGGAGGCCCAACCAGTGAGCGAGTAGAGAGCAGGGTCAGCCCCGTGTCCACCCAGATTGTCCAGCCAACCCCCCGACTGAACGCCATGCCCAGTGGGAGACAGAATCCTCAAAACAGCCCCCACGGCTTCCCCCATTTCCCCGGCACCTGAGTGTGGGAGCCTGGGGCTTGGGGCAGGATCTGAATGCAGGGGACAGGGCCTCCTGGAGGAGTGGGCCAGGGTGGCAGACCAGGGGTTCATTGGGGATGACAAAGGTGACAGGTGAGAATGCTCTGTCCCGGCCATGCATGACCTTGGTGGCAACGCGTCTTTTGTGACCATTTGGTGCCTGGGGGCTGTAATTTCTCTCTACTGAAGTCGTAATTTGCTCCTGGGAGATGGAAGTTTGGGCTTGCTTTGCTGTGACGCTGTCCCGATGTCCCCCCCCCATCCTAGGCTCCTCTAAGGGGGCAAGTGTTCTGAGCACAGGGCAGGGGAGAGGTGGGGATCCCCACCTACTCCCACCTGCAACCTAGACCAGGCGGCCTGTCTTACTACTGACACAAGTTCTGCGATTCAGGACGGCGATCATACCTGGGCCCTTCCTTCCTCAGTGCTGAGTCATCCTGTTGGTTCTGACCCCTGTGGGTGTGCCTGCGGTGTACCTGGGGTATGGCTGTGGCCCAATTTCAGGTGCTTCCAGGGAGTCCCTGGCCCAGGGTCTCCCACCCCTCCTGTGAAGACCTCACACCTCACCACCAACCACGACAGTCCTGGAAACCACAGTGAGTCTCTCCCACCATGACAGGGCCCCACACATCATCAAAGGTCACCCAACTAATACAGGCCCCCCCGTCCACCATGACGGGTCCCCATCCACCACAATGTGTCCCCCACCATAACAGTGTCCCATGCACCATGAAGGTCACCCAACCAACAAAGTTCCTCCTATCTACCATGATGCCACCGTCTACCACCATGGGTCCCCCATCCACCACAATGAGCCTCTTTCCATCAAATTGGCCATCAACACATCTACCCTCACAGCCCCAACCCCAATATCCCTAGCCAAGGCTCCTGACTCCCCCAGCCCAGCATGAGTTTCCACTCCCAGGACTTAGGGAAGGAGGCTCTGAAGTCCGTAGTCTGGGAGGATGGCTGCTGGCCCAGCCACAGGAGGCCTCAGGGTCTCCACTGCACCCCTGCCCCCAAGGCCCTTCCCTGAGTCCCCTTGCCAAGCCTTCACACCCACCCCCATGACTGTTCTCACCGTCCCCATCAGACATGCAGGAAACAGGCCCAGAGAGGGTTGGTGACTCACCCGAGACACACAGCTTGTCAGTGGTAACACTGGACTCCTGCGAGACAGTCAGCTGAGCAGACAAACTCAAAATTAGACGCAGTCCATGCAGTGGAATATTATTCAGGAATGAAAAGGAATGAGGCTCTGACACAGGCTACAATGAGGAAGAAAGCCAGAAGCGAAGGCTGTGGGGTCATATGATCCCATTCATACGAAACGTCCAGAGAGGCGGATCCAGAGACGGAAGCAGATGAGCGGGTGGCAGGGGCGGGGGGGGACAGGTGACGACGTGAGTACGGGCTTGCTGGTAGGTGATGAAAGGGTCTAGAGTCAGTTGGCAGCAACGGTTGCATAACCAAGTGCCTCTGACCTGACACTCAAAGTGGAATTGCATGATGTGTGAGCTGCGAATAAGGCAGGTTTGTCTGTTTGTTTGCTTAGAGACAGGGTCTCACTCTTTCGCCAGACTGGAGTGTGGTGGCACATTCACAGCTCACCACAGCCTCGACTCCCTGAGCTGAAATGATCCTCCTGCCTCAGCCTCCTGGGTAGCTGGGACTACAGGTTTGTGCCACCACACCTGCCTAATTTTTTGATTTTTTTGTAGAGATGTGGTCTCAATATGTTGCCCAGGCTGGTCTCAAACTCCTGGGCTCAAGTCATCCTCCCACCATAGCCTCTCAAAGCACTGGGATTACAGGTGTGAGTTACTGGGCCTGCCCATAAGGCAGTTTTAAAATCATAGTAGGCTAGGTTCAATGGCACAGCCTGTAATCCCAGCACTTTGGGAGGTCGAGGTGAGTGGATTGCCTGAGCCCACGGATTCGAGACCAGTCAGGGCAACTTGACGAGATCTCGTCTCGACAGTAAATAAAAAATTAGCTGGGCGTGGTAATGCATGCCTGTAGTTCTGGCTATTTGGATGGCTGAGGCAAAAGGATCGCCTAAGCCCAGCAGGTCAATGCTGGGGTGGCTGTGCGTGTGCCACTGCACTCCAGCCTGGGCAACAGAGTGGGACTCCAGCTCAAAAAAACCCAAAAAACAATAAATAAAAAAAATCACTGCAGACCCAAAGTCAAGCACCTGTGAGCCACTCATGCGTGCAGTGGGGTCACAGCCTCGTCAGCCAAGCCAGGTGTGGGGCAGGCAGGTGGCCACCCCCTCCAGCGCACCGCCAGGAAGACAGGTCGGGGTGCCAGGCCTAGGCAGCACAAAACTGCCCTGGGAGGAGAGAGCTCAGGGCGCGGCCCAGGGGGAAGACCTAAAATAACTCCAGGAGCCTGAAACTCTGGGGAGAAGTTGAGGGCAATGTGGTCACCTTGAACGGGAACTCAAGGAGAAAGGAGAAGTTTATTGGGGGTCTTGGAGTAAGCCAGGCAGGCGGTGGCCATGAGGAGGAAGAGAACTCTGGGGCAGGGAAAGCATGTCCCTGCCCGGCCTTACGCGCTTATTGGTCCAGCAGAGCTGGTGGTCCAGAAAAGGATCCTTCCCGCATCTCAAGTGGGGAGACTGAGGCCCGGAGCAGGCAGGGAGAAGCAGCCGCCCTCCACTGGCTGCTGCGCCACCTCAGGAAGGGAGATGGGACCCAGGCCCGCAAGCCTCCCAGAGCCTCCTGCGGTGGTCCCAACACCCGTGGACAGTGCCCGCTCCTGGCCCTGATGGGCTCCCTCAGGGCGGCCAAGATGGGCCTGAGGCCTGAGGCCTGGGACCCCTCTCCTTTGCCGCCACTGAGTAGCCTGAGCTCCTGGTGGGTGGATTCTCTCTGTGCCACGCCCGCGGTCAGTGACCTATCAGAGCAACTGAGCAAGAACCTGCTCCCACAGCATCAACTGGAGCAGGAACCAACCCCTATGACATCAGGCTCCAGCTGGGATGGGAGGAGGAAGTGCCATGGAAGAGGGGGGATTGGTGGTGTGCCCACGAGTGATGGTCACACACGCTGGGTGGGCTGTGTCTGGCCGCGCACCACGTGGGGCCCCTGCTGGGTTCAGCAGGTGTGAAGTGGACAGTCACCCACACAGGTGCCGAGAGTTTGGCAGTCTGTGAGGACAGGCTCAGCCCCATAGGGGAAGCAAGGGCCTCCTTGGGGGAGGGAACTGGAGTCACCTGGTGGTGACAGTGGATTCCCCTGACCAAGACCAAGTGGACAGCCCCAGGCTGGGAGGACCCAGGGTGTTCAGGCCCGAGAGGAGACCCATGGGCTGGGGCAGCACATCGGGGAACAGGACGTCGGGGGACAGGGTGTCAAGGACAAGACATTGGGGGACAGGGCACTCGAGGGCACCCAGCTCTATGAAGCCTGGCAACCTTGGACAGAGGTGAGGACAGAGGCAGGAGGGGACTGTGGGCTTCACTCCCTGCTGATCTCAGGCACAGGAGTGAATGTTCTATAGAAACAGATACACGTGGTTCTGGGACCATCTGAGGGGCTGTGAAGGAGCAAGATGGAGGAACAGAAGGAGGGCGGCACGGGAGAGAAGGCCGCGGATCCCTCCTCCTCGCCTCCACCCCAGCGCGTGGGGGGCTGGGTGGTGTTGGTGAGGATCTGTGCACATGTCTAAAGGGCACAGAGGCTCCCAGGAGGACGCATGCGGCACCCTTGGATGGCTTCCGCCAGCAGAGTCTCCGGCCCCAGAGGTAAGACAGAGACCGTCCCAGGTGCACCTAGAACCTGACGGTGTGGCTGGCTTCCAGCACTGGATCATGGAGGTGAGGGCATCGGGCTCTGCAGCCTCGGCTTTGGTCACCAGGTTCAACGTGGGGGCGCCAGGTTGGTGAGGTCACAGGTGTGGAAGCTGGAGCCAGAAGGTACTGGTGCGAGAAGCGCTGGCTGGACACTGCCCGTGAGTGGACTGAGCCCTTTGTGGGCCACAAACACAATTGCGCAGTGGGGCTTCTCTGAAAAACCTCAATTTTCCCTGTAGAACAAGGCTGGCAGTGTCGGTCCTCTGCCCCTTCTGTCTTCCTCTTTCTTCCTGCCTAGAACGCAGATGCGCTGCCTGGAGGTGGGGCAGCCACCATGTAGCCAGAGGCCAGTGGGGCCATGAGGGCAGACTCGCAGGCCCAGATGGCCTCTAGGCCGCGCCCTTAGCCCCGGGCTCTTCTTGCGCTAATAAGCCTGCCTCTCCTGTTCTGGTCCTGCTGTTTGCGGCTGAATGCAGTCCTGTTGGGAACAGGGTTTGAATCCTCCGACGAGAGGGTGTCCGATGTGGGAGTGCACATCCAGGGTGCTGGCGAAAGGCGAGTTCCAACAAGCAGTGTGTTAGTGTCAGCATAAGTACGCCCCAGGCAGCACTAGGAATATGCTTACACTAAAAAAGTTCTGTTCTGCTGAAACTGGATTTTAACTGCACAGAACCAAGGAGGTTCCGGACTGTTATGGGTTCTCACCCTGGGGGGAATGGAGGCTCTGCCTCTGCCTCTGCCTTCGTGGCCTTCCCAGATTTTAAACCTGAGCTGTTGTAACCCCATTGAATGTGCAGAGGAGACATGTGGACAAGGCATGACTCCTCCCTGGGGCAGCCTGCTCAGGGAAGGCCGTGGATGGGAGAACTGCAGAACGTGGTGGAACCTTCTGTGGCAACTTGATGCTTGTAGCAACAATGCTCCCATAGCTCAGTCTACACTGATGCTCTTACAAATGTGTCACCAGTGGGCTGAGAAGACGGTGCTTCCCACAGATGGTGCGCCACACACAGACCCGGGACTTGGTGGCACATGCACTCATACGTGGCACATGTGCGTGGCTGTTGGGTGCCATGTTGTGAGGACACCAGGCCCATGCGTGCATAGCAGGACAGGCACTGGAATTGGTCATGGGCCTGTCAGATGTGCCAGCACCAGGCCATCCGCATCCCAGGGCAGTCGGTGGCAGGTCACCACAGGCCACATTTGAAGGGACTGAAAAGGACCCCGAGTGCCCAGCCGAGCTCCAAGGGTGACACCCAGGCAGCCGAGCCAGCCTCACATCCTGTACCTTCTTCTACTCTCAGCATGTGGGCACAGCCACCAGCATGGTGTGGGCTAGATGTCTCCTGACATTATCTGATATTGAGAACCTGGAGCGGCTTTCCCATGCTTCCCTTACCTAGGACAAGAGGCTGGCGCCATGGGCCTCCCAACTTCTAGGCCTGTTCCTGGGCCCAGGCCCACACCCTGCACATCTGAGGACATTCACTCACTTGCTCTCCACTGGCCGAGAGTGCACAAGATGTGCTGGGAGGAGAGAGGGACAGTGGCCATACCCTGCACCAGCACTGACAGTGGGCTTGAGGCTGTGCAGGTGTGCACCTGGTGGCTCCCTTCACTGCACACCCAGAGGGGAGGGCATAGACCAGGCCGAGGAGCTCGCAGGCTGGATAGAGTCTGGAGGGGTCTCCCCACAGGCCAGGGGCAGCCGGGCCCAGGCCCAGTCCTGGGCAGAGTCTCATCTTCTGTCAGGCTTTGTTTTTTTTTTAAGTTATTTTTAAAATTTATGGACATGGTGGCTCACCCCTCTAATCCCAGCATTTTGGGAGGTGGACACAAGAGGATTATTTGATCACAGGGGTCCGAGACCAGACTGGGAAACTTGGTGAGACCTCATTCCTACAACAAATCAAAAAATTAGCCTGGCATGGTGGCGCACCCTGTAGTTCCAGCTACTTGGAGGACTGAGGCAGAAGGATAGCCTGAGCCCAGAAGGTGGAGGCTGTGGTGGCCATGAGCATACCACTGCACTCCAGCCTGGGCAACAGAGTGAGACTCTGACAAAGGGGGGGAGAGAGAGGGAGAGAGAGAGAGAGGAGAGAAGAAGAGAGGAGAGGAGAGGAGAGAGAGAAAATTATGATAAACATAACATAAAATGTACCATTTTAGTCCTTCTAAGAGTACAATTCTATGGCCTCCATGCACACACAATGCTGTGCAGCCACTACCTGTTTTTGATTCCAGAGCACAGTATCACCCCAAACAGCCTGTCCTCAGTGGCAGTCAGTGCCCACTGTCCCCAGCCCCAGTGACCACAAGTCACGCACTGTCTTGAGAGCCTGCTAGGTGTGTGTGGCAGGAGAGTGGATGGGGTGGGAGGCCTGGGGTTGAGGTTGGCCTGGCCACTCAACTCATGGATTCTCACCCCCCTGTACTCCCGTCTCCTCGCTGTGACTTAGGGAATGCTGCTGGCTTCTGTCTTCCATGATGAGAGGATGGAGAACCCAGTCTTGCCCCTGTGGGGCAGGCAGTGTGACCCCATGGTCTGTGGCAGGGTCTTTCAAAGGGGCATACCCCGAGGATTGTCCCAGGATCCATGGTTTAAAAGAATCACGTGTGGGTTCTTGACCTTGGGGTTGTTCTGTAAACACTGGGCCCGGGTATGCACACCTCCCAACCTTCCTGACCTTTCCCCCCACTCACGTCCAGCCTGACTCAGACTCCAGGCTTCAACCCAGTACAGGGAAGCCCCACTCTCACTGGCCTCCTCCTGTTAGAAACAATGTACAAGAAAGCCAAGTATGATAGTGCACGCCTCTGTGCCAGCCGGGTTGTCCAGGGCTGTGTGGCCACTGGACACGCCTCTCGTGATTGAGCCCACCTCTGCGGAGTGAGGTGTTGATTTCCAGGACATCAACAACTGCAGACATTTCTGTTTTACAGGACTGACCCTGGGCATGACATTCTCCTCACGGAGTCCCCAGCACCCACATCCTGTCACCTGTGCTGTCCTGCTGCTGGCTCCAGCATCCAGGGGTAATGCACGTCCTCAACACCTGCTTACTGTATGTTTACCTAAGAATTGTTGTTGCAACGGTGAAGAAACATACTTTGACCTTATCTGTCCACTTCTGTTCTCTTCTCCCACCCATCCTTCTATCCACTCATTCACCCATCCGTTCATCATCCATCTATCCATCTGTATTACAGTTAGAATTCAAAGTGATGCAGCTGAGTCATTTAATAACAAGCTTATTTGAACTAAAATATGACAAACATCAGTCTGTGTGGATGGTTTCCATTGAGGACCAACTCTGCCATTTGTTTTTGAGGCAACAGTTCCATGAATCTAGTGATCTAAACCTGCAGGTTTTCATGAAAATGGATGCCAAGCACAGGTAGCACGTTAAGTCCTCTGGAAAACAGAACCTTTGGGACCATTGAAACAACAACGTCCAGATGCTGTGAATTGGCCTACAGTTCCCAGTTGCCAAGGCTCCTGCATCAGCCCTGGTTTAGGACACTTGCAGCGTGGTAAGGACCAGAGACCTGGGTCCTGCCTCTGCAACCATATCCCATTTCCTGCCACGTGGGCTGGTCACATAAAGGAAGAGTGTTTGCAAAACAGGCATATGCTACCCACTAGCTAGCACAGGGCTCACGTACCTCTGCACGTAGGTACCCCAGACACTGTTCTTCTGTGACCCAGTGGCGAGTTTGTGCTCCCTGGAGCCACCCAGATGCCACCGTTGACACACATGTCAGTCTGCACTTGCACTACCCAGGGCCACCCAGACACTGCTGTTGACATGCATGGTCCCATCTACACTCATGCTCCCTTGAGCCACTCAGAGCCGCCATTGACATGTGCATCCCGTCTACACTTACACTCCCTGGAGCCACTCAGACACTGCCATTGACACGTGCATTCTGTCTACACTCATGCTCCCCGGAGCCACCTAGATACAGTCGTTGACATGCACGTTCAGTCCATACGTCAGGAGGTGCCCTGCACCTCGTGGTGCAAAGACTGAAATCCGGCGTGTTCTATGGTGACACGGCTGGTCTGAGCTGGGTCACCAAGGCTCAGACAGGTGCCATGAGGTGAGGAGTCAGGGCTCTGTGTGGGTCTGGGCAGTGGGGAGGGCAGCCAGCGTCCAGCTGTCTCTGGGCCCGGGGAGGAGCCAGCGGGGAGCGAGGGAAGCACCTGGCGGTTTCAGTTTCGACAGGAAGCTGCTGCTCTCTCCCTGTGCCGGCTGCGCTGTCTGCCCGAGAGCCCCAGGTGGGGACGGTCCCGGACTTGCTGACGAGGGGCTGAGGCCAGGCTCAGGTCTCAGGAGGACGAGACAGGAGAAGCCCCTGGGGCCACGAGGGCTTCTGTCACCCACTGTCGCCTTCCAGAATGTGTGGTCTAGAAAGTGCTGTGGAGTGGGGGTAGGAATGGACTCCATTGTGTTGACTGTCTGTCTTGCTGACCATCTGCCTGCCTGTCCTGCCGTCTGTCCCACTGTCCGTCTGTCGGGAGCTGGAAGCGTCAATATGACACCCCCCCATTGAGGCCCCTTGAAGATGAGCTGGACGAAGATGCAATGTCGAGTCTGCACCCCAGAGGAGGGCGCCTGGCTCACCTCTGTGCCCTGGACCTGGCACAGAGGCCACACGGCTGGCGGGTGAGAGCTGAGTGGGCTGCACACAGTGTCAAGGGGGAACAGGCCCTGGACGCGAATGCCTGTGATCTCCACATGCTGCAACCCCTCTGGGCTCTGACCCTAAGCCCCAGGGTCTGCAGGATCCATGTCACACACAGATAGGGGTGGGGGCCACTGGGAACCTCAGCTCTCTCCTCTGAATGAGAGAACCACCATGTGTGGCAGAGGGAACTCAGGGCTCCAAAGAAGTCAGGCTAGTCCTAGAGTCAGGTGCGCCTGGCAAAGGCACATGGCCTGGAGTGAGGGACTGCGGTGGACGTGGCGGGGTGGGGGTGCTGTCCACACAGGCCCTCCCTTTCCCTCCCCACCTCAGCCCCTCTGGGTCTCTGAATGGGGCTTTCCAGACACCCCAAGAATGCTTTGGCGGGAGGCAAGGAGGAAACTCGGAGCCTGTGGGGTGGGGTGAATTCCCGCTTCCTTCTCCCTGGGGCTCCCTCTGGCCCCTCCTGGCCTTCAGGGTGGGAGGCCTGGTGTCTGCAGTGGCATCTGTGGGGTCGTCCCCGTGTGATGGGAAGGGGACAGGTGCTGGGCTGGCATTCGTCTTCACAGTGTCCCGTCCAGCCCGCTGCCTCCACAGACCAGGAAGCAGAGTCAGGCTCAGACCTGCGGTGACACATCTCTGCAGTCACATGTGGGCCTAGGGCGGCCAGCCAGGCCTGAAATAGGGCTTGGAGCTCAGGCCCCTTCTGCCCTGCCTGGAGCGTCACCAAGACTGAGCCCCCTGCGACAGCCCCAACTTACACCCTCCCACCTGCCGCCTGGCTGTGTGGTCACCTGCGCTCTCCTTCACAGGGGCATCCCTGAGGCGTGAGCCCAGGCGGTGGGGGGGCTCCTGCTGTTTTCCCTGACCCCAGAGTGAAAGCCACAGTCGGACACTCTCAGCTGCACAGAGTGGGTGCTCAGAAAAGCCAGTGTATATAAACTCCGGGATCAGGCCTGGGGCAGTGGCAGACCCAGTTCTCAGAAGCCTCTGACGAAGCAGTGGCCCCTGTGCAGAGGGGGGATTTCACCCCAGTGGGTGGTGAGGTTGGTCCCAGCAGGGTGGCTTGCTCTGTGACTGTCCCAGGTATCTTCTGGGCATCAGGACATGTTTGATCCAGGTGTTGGCCATGGAGGTGTCAGGCAGCATGTGCTGTGTGTGGGCTTCTCCAGTGTGGAGCAAGCTGACCACAGTGTGGGTCCTTGGAGGGCTTGGTAGAGGCTGTGGGTGCTGTGTGGGCCTTCCCACTCAGCAGTGGCTACGAAGTGTCTCTTTCCTGATTTCACCCAGCTTTACCCCTTCTGGGGAGGACCCTGGACCCTCTCTGACAGGCCCTTGACTTTTCTGACTCATGTCCTCTGTGCAACTGGGACAATGACATCTTTCCAGGACTGCCAGGAAGCTGCTCCAGGGCTGGATCTGAGGTGTCTGGTGTGGGGTCTTCTGCTCCCCTTTTCCCTGACCTTGGGGGCTGTAGGGCCTGAGCTCTTCAGAAAGCTGTGAAGGCCACTCCTGCTGTTGCCTGGAGTGCACACCAAAAGACATGATCAACTCATTCCCATCAGGGCATTTTGCCAATGGTCTCTGCTCTCCCAACAGCTGCCCTGGGCGGGGCAGAGCAGGAGAAGAGGCCCCTGTGGGGTCCCAGCACCGAGAACCTGTACCCTGGTGGCCTCTCATGGTCACCCCTCCCCTGGCAGCCATCCCGGGTGGTGGTGGTGCCTGCATGCAGTTGTTTCAAGGTGACAGTCTCCACCGGCTGCCATGACAGTGCGGCTCCGGGCTTTGTGATGATCGGTGGAAGTGTCTGCCCCAGCCGGGGTCCCAACGGAGAGCAGTGGGTGTGTGGACGGGCCCTCTTCTCTCTCCTGCCCCCAGCTGCTCCCATCCTTTGCAGACATCTTCTAGGGCACTGGACAGGGAGTCCTGACTCACCTGTGACTAGTCAGCCTCTCCCAGAGGCACTCCTCCCACCTGGGCCTCCCCAGTCAACAGTAGTCGCGGAAGTGAAAGGCTCGGAAAGCCCCGGCCTGGTGCCCAGGCGGGTCACCACGGACGCATTTCTTCTCAGTGACACGTGGCGAGAAGTGAAAGTCATCTTGCCTGAAGAGTGGCCTCCTTGAGCCGCCCCCATGGGGCCAGTTCCTCTAGGAAGCTGGCCTAGGTTGCACCCTGTCTTCCCAGGCTCCAACTTGCCCTCCTCCTGCGGAAGGAGGACAGGGTGGCCCTGTGGCCTTGTGGGACGTCGAGGGAGAAGGCAAGAGGTGGGGGATGGAGGCTCCACTGCCCTTGCCGAGGATCTGGGAAGGGGGCCCCTGAAAGGCAGGCTCAGTGCTCCCTGCTTCCCCTTCCAAGTGGACCTTCCAGACCCAGAGCTCCTTGACTTCCTGCTGAGTGGACCATCCAGGCCCAGAGTGTCCCCCTGCCCACTGAGTACACTGTCTGTGAGGAGATGGTGGAAGGGGGCGGGGTCCTGCTTCTGTCGGCGCCCCCCTAGCCCTGCTCCCGGCTTCCCCATCCATGTCCCCCCTTAGACTGGAGTAGCAGCCCCTGAGTTCCGGGCGACCCCACCTGTCTGGCTCAGTTAACCACCCTCCTCACTGTCCGCCACCCCATTCTTGTGTGACTGGTTTCTTGCCAGGACTGACCCAGTAGGGGGTCCAGGGCCAGCTTCAGCCTCACAGGGCTGGACTCAACGATCAAGTGACATCATAGCTGCGGGTCCCCACATCCTGAGCCTATTTGCCCCTCCCGTGTCCCTGACCCCTGCAGTATCGGCAGAGCCTGCTGTCTGGCCCTCAGAACCTCGGTATCTTCTTGTGATGACAGTAACAGCGGCACTCAGGGTGGGCTGGCCCTGGGTTTCAGCACCACGTGGTCAAAAGAGGGAAGACAGAGGGGCCGGGCCCTGTGAGCCACAGCCAGGCCGATCAGGGAGAGGCCCCGCAGGGCCTGAGCATGGCGGGCTCCAGTAGCCCCGCAGGCCAGGTGCCAGTGGGTTCATGCAAGGCAGCTGCTGTGACGGCATTTTGTGCAGATGCGGGGGGATGGTCACCGTGCAGTCCCCTCAGTCCCTCTTGCAGACACCCTCGGGGCTCCACTCCCATCCTTCTTTGCCCAAACCCCATGGCGGAGCCATTTCCCAGTCAGCTCAGCGAGCAGGGGCTGGGGGCTCAGTGAGTAGTGACCTCAAGCTTCTCCTATCCACTCTCCTGCCACCCCAGAGAGCGCTCAGCCCTCTTGCTGGGGCTCCCCCGGGGCGGGGGGGGGGAACATACCCTCAGCGCCTCCCACCCTGCTGCCTGTGTGCAGGTGGACAGAGAGCTCGGCTGGCCCTGACCCATTAACAGGTGTCTTTGGAGGACAGAGGAAGGGAAGAGTAGAGAGAAGAGAGGCCGTGGGGGAACTCCTCTAGAGACAGGGAAGGCAGCCATTGAAGGTGGATAGTGAGGGAGGGGCCGGGGCATGGGTCCATGTGAGCATCGACTGCTGCCACTGTCAGAGGAGGCGGCGCCCAGCCCTTACACACACACCGTCACATGTGGGCCATGCAGCAGCGCCCTGCATGTGTGTTCCAGAGGTGGGAAGGTTCTTATGCACCAGCTGTAACAGACACGACCGTTCTCTCCTGGCTCAGGTCTCAGGTTCTCATGGACTCCTGGGAGGCCTGAGAGCCCCACAGGGGGCAGAACTATCCACAGGCCTGGCCAGGATCCTCCACAGCTCCCATGGCTCCCTCCAGCCTGGCCTGGCTTGATGCTTTGTGGTGGGGCTTCCTAGCATTGCAAGGCCCCTGCATTTGTCTTCCTGGGGGATCCCTGGAAGGGTTCGAGGGAGCCCAAGCCCTGGAGCCCACATGTGTCTCCACTCTGCTATGCATGGCCGAGGCTGTCCCGTGGGCCCCTGGAGTGGGGCCAGGTGACTGGGAGAAGCATCTCCATGGGACATCGTTCCAACTGTGGGCTGACCCCACAGTGTCCCAGGGCTGGGACCCAGCCTAGGGAGCTTCCAGCTCAGCCCAGCTGACAAATACTTCCCAGGCCCCCACTGAAGCCTCCAGTGAGTAGGACCCCTGGGGAGTGGGTACAGTGACCAAGGGTCAGTCCCCCATGGCTGAGTCCTCTGTCCAAGGTCCACCCTAACCACCCATTCTGCCTTCAACCACCTGCCCCTCAGGTGACGTTGCAGGCATGGCGGGTCCCAGGCCACCCTGGGCCCTAAGCTCCTTCCATTCAGGCAAAACAGCTGCCCCGGAACACCAAACCAGCCACTACCTTCCCATACACACCACCAGGGAGCAAGAGGCCAGGGTCTGCCCCGTGAAGAAACTGAGGCCCAGCGGGGGGGGGCTGGCCCAAGGACACATGGCGACGGGGACAGCTGTGCAGCCACCAGACAGGGTGACCACCTGGATAGGGTGACCGTCCAAGCTCATGGGTGACTTCTTGGATGGCGCCCATGGCCATTTGAGGTGGCCGGGGCACACTGGACATGCTCTATGGGGCACCTGTCAAGGCTGGACCCATGTTAGGATGGCCCTCAGGCCCCACGGTGGCTGCAGGTGGGAACTGGACCTGGAGGCAGCCTCCAGGACATGCTCAGGGAATACCATCCCTGCGCAGTGAGGGGGACGCCCTGGGCCCTGGGTGCTAAAGGTGGGGGTTGGGGCATGGTGGGACCCAGATCTGACTGCAGCTGTGAGAGCATAATGAGACTTGACTTGTGAGCCTGGAAGGTTCCAGAGGCTGTTCGCCATGGGGCCATGAGGGTTGCTAGGGGCTGCCTGCCTGGGCACTTGTTCTGGCTTTGCAGGTGGGGTCGGGATCTCAGAGAGAGCTGGCAGCCTGCTGCCCTCCTAGAGCCAGCAGTCTGGGAGCTGAGGCCCCACTAACCCACTGCCCTGGCAGGAGGTGCCCCTCAGACCATCCCTCCCTCTCAGATCTTGGACCAGCGCCCTCTGCTCTGGCCTGTTTCCTTACCCAACCTGTTTCGTGCCATCACACCTACGCAGCCCCTCCCTGCCACCAACTCCAAGTCACAGCCCCCCATGTGGAGGACACAGCCCACCCTCCTGCATGGGCCGGGCCGGCATCTGCCTTGCGTGAGCTGGGATGCCTACTGGCACCTGTCAAGCCCTCATTGGCCACCTGGCCCAGCTGAGGCCCTACCATGCTAGGCGGGTTGAAGAGCCAGGTGAGGACCGCGGCTGCATTGGCGCTGTTGCAAGCTGTCCCCACCCCCGGCCCATCTCTTACCTGGGATGCCTTTTCTGGGATCCTGGGGTAGTGAGCACCCAGCGGGTGCCAGGAGGCCACTGTCCAGCACAGATGGTACCTGGGACATGGACCCTGGAGTCTTTGAGCCAGCTGCCTGTCCCTCCACTGTTGTGGAGCTGGGCCTGAAGCGGCCACCTCAGGAGCTGGCGTGGGCCAGGCGGGCTCCTCCAGGACGGCCTTCCCTGACCTCTTGGGCCTCCGTGGGAAAAGGAGAGGCCGGACTGGCTGGGGTGTCCTGCAGCCGGGGCTCTGTCCCCAGGACGCCCTGGTCCTCCCGAGACTGGCCTGGGGAGGGGTGGGGGTGCAGGGGCTCATGTGACGGGGCGGGCCAGGCTGGCTGTGGGGGAGGTCTCCCTGCAGCCACGGCCGGGTGAGGCAGCCAGCTGTGTCCCCGCGATAGGGCGGCCAGGCCTGCAGCTGCACCCGCCACTTCCCCAACAGGAACCATCTGGGGCCCTGCCCTGCCTGCCTTCCCTCACGGCCATTCCGGTCTGACTTTCCAACAACTTCCTCCTCCCAGCGGCAGCCCTGGTGACGCCCTGGGCCTGCCTGTGGCTGCTGGCCAGTGTTTCGTTGACCTCAGGGCAGGTCGGCAGCGGCCTCCTGGCCCAGACCGCCCCCGGGGCCCCACACCCCTGCCTGTCAGCCCACCTACCTTCCTCCAGCCTGTGTGGCCTGGGGTCTCTTCCCTCCAGCCTGCCCTCAGGGCCCCTCCCAGTTGGCCTTCTGGATGGGTCGCCCTGCCCAGGGTCCTGCGGTGTTGACTGTGCCTTGAGTCCACTAGCTACTCCCTCCAACCTCCCCTCCAGCCATGGCTCTGACGGGACCCCTAGCCGCCTGGGATTCCTGGGCCCCCACCTGTTCTCAGGGTGCCCCCACCAGCTGGGTGCTTTGCCTCACACACAAGGTCAGGGCCTCCCAGCTAGGCAGCCTCAGGGAGACCTTCATCCCACTTCCTAAGGGCTGGCTCCAGGTGGGCAGGCCCACGGGGGTTGGGGGATAGCCTGGTCGCCCTCCCTGAAGCCTGGAGTTTGCAAAGGTGGGGCCGGGCTGCTCTCCCAGTCTGAGAGAGTCCAGAAACCACCAGAGCCCTCCTGTGACCGCTCAGACCCCAGGGGAGTGTCTAAGAGCCCCTCCTCACTGGCACCCACAAAGAGGGAGTGAGAGCATCGTAGATGCTGGGGGAAGACCCAGAGCTGCAGGGTAGTGACAGCTATGGGAGAGCAGGGGTCTTCACAGTTGGTGGGGGAAGGGAGATTTCACAGAATGGGGTGGAAAGACAGGGCTTCATGGGGGGGAGAGGGGGGCTTCACAGAGGAGAGAAGGGGAAGGGGGCTTCACAGAAGGGAGGAAGGGGGTGTTTCACAGCGGGGAAAGAAGGGGCTTCACAGAGGGGGAGAAGAGGGGAGAGGGCTTCACAGAGGGGTGGAATGAGGGAGCCTGCGGAGGGGGGACGGGGGAAGAGGCTTCACAGAAGGGGGAGGCGTGTCCTAGGCCACCATCCCGCAGACCTTTGGGGCTTCCGTGAACCCTTTGCAGCTGGAGCTCAGTGGCCTCAGGCATGGGCCCGTTGACCCTGGTGGTACCCGCTGACCCCAGCTGGGCCCACTGACCAAGGCATCTATGCTACTTCAATTTGGTTTGATTTCATGTAAGTCGATGTTTAGGTCACCCGGACTCACAGTCAGTCATTCAAGCTGTGAGCAAGTAAAAACCCATTCGGGTCAGTGGGGACGAGCTCCATGTTGAGGTCTGTCCCACTCTGAGTTAGGACACACCTGACTTCCTGGACCCAAGGCCTGCACAGCCTCTCTTCCCTGGCACAGGGTGGGGGCCACTCTGCCCCAGGGTTCAGGGTGAAGGGGCCATCCTGCCAGTCAAGGCCAGTTCATGGTATCACACAGCCCTCACGTCTCTTCTCAGTCCCTGTGCTCTGGCTCTGGGTGGGATTAAGAGTTAAGGTCCCGAGGGTCCCGCGCTCCTTGGCCTCTTCATCTGTGCAGCCACACCAGCCCCTGCTGGTGTGGACATGGCCAAGAAGAGCCGGGTGGGCGCACATGGATAGTGCCACACCTCCAAGTGTCCCCGTTTGTGTCACTGTCCCCCTGCACAGGGGATGTCTCAGGGTCAGGGCAGGAGTCTCTGAGTAGCATAGCTACTGCTGAGAGCATCACCCGGGGCAGGCTGGTGACTGCTACCTTGGTGGGAGGTGACGGCCCCACTCCCACCCCAAGGCAGATGTTCGGGGCTTGCACCTGTGCCCCCTGCAGATGCAACACTTCCACTTTCAAGATGAGGCCCTGAGCCACCTCGTGGGTCCTGCCTAGTTTCCTAATCAGTGGGTCCAATGACGGTGGGGCTGGAGAGGGAAGAAAGTTGCCACAGCGGGGTGGGGCTGCCCAGGCCCCTCGTGGCCACCTGGGGGTGCTAGCCCCTCCCCGCACCCAGCCGGGCAGTTGGCGCTGGTGGGAAGCAGACGTTGACTGTGGCTTTTGGAGCCGGCGACCAAAGATAAGGGGCTGGGAGGAAGTGGCTGCAGGGGTGGGGTGGGGTGCTACTCCCCCAGGGACTTCTGCCTCTGCAGCCAGCTCCCACCGTGTGGGGGGCAGGGGCCCTCCTTCCTCCATCCCTCTTTCCCTCCTCCCTCCTACAAAGACCTGGGGCCCTCACTGGGTCATGTGGGTACCCAAGACAACCCCCATTCCTATCCTTTGGGACACATAAGAGACAGACATCCCACCAATAGGGATGGGCAGTTCAGCTGGGAGAGCTGTCCCTGGGAAGGTGGGGAACAGTGCCCTCCAGGCAGGGGGCTCAAGGCAGGCTCACCTCCAGGCTTGGGGGAGTCTGTAGGGTGACCAGAGAGCTGGAGGGATGGGGTGGGGGCACCCGGGGAGGTGATGCCATGTTGGGTGGGTAAGTAGGCCCTCTTTACAGGCAGAGTGTTTTATGTGTGCCTCTTCTCCTAGCATGTAGGCGGTTCCCCTAATACTGCTGGATGGATACATGGAAGGGAAGATGGGTGGATGAATGGATGTGTGTGGGGGTAGATGGGTGGATGGATGAATGGGTGGGTGGTAGATGGGTAAGTGGATGGAAGGATGAATGGATGGGTAGAAAAAGAGATGAATGGAAGGATGGTTGGAGGGATGGGTGGATGGATGGAGGGATGACTGGATGGATGGAGGAAGGGATAAATAGATGAATGGAAGGATGGATGGATAAATAGGAGAATGAAGGGATGGAGGGGGGGATGGAAGGATGGAGAGATGGATGGGTGAGTAGATAGGTGAGTGGGTGGATGGATGGATGGATGGATGGATGAATGGATAGATGGTTGGATGATTGGATGGAAGGATGGAGGGATGGATGGGTGAGTGGATGGGTGGGTGGATGGTTGGGTGGACGGATGGATAGATGGATGGAAGGATGCATGGGTGAGTGGATAGAGGAAGGAATGGATAGAAGGGTAGACAGGTAGATGTGTGGATGGATGGATCAATGTATAAATGGTTGGATGGATATATGGAGGAAGGGATGGGTGAAGCGAAGCGTGAATGGTGGATGGATGAGCAGGTGGATGGATGAATGAGTAGATGGATAGATGGGTAGATGCTGGCTGTCTGGATGAGAGAATGAATGATTGAATAAACAGATGGATGAATGAACAAATGAATAGATGGGTGGGCAGGTGGGTGGATAGATGGGTGAATGAATGAATGGATAGATAGATGGCTAGTTGAGTGGGTGGATGAATGAGTTGATGGGTGAATGGACAAATGAATGAATGGATGGATGAATGGATTGGTGGGTAGGTATATGGATAGATGGAGGGAGAGAGGGAAAGAGGGATGGATGGATAAATGAATGGGTGGGTGGATGAATGGATGAAGGGAGGGATGGATGGTTGGGCAGATGGATGAATAGATGGATAAGTGGATGAGTATTGGATGGGGGGATGGATGGAGGAGTGGATGAATGAATGGATGGATGGTGAATGAATGGGTGGGTGAAGGGATGGGTGGATGGATAAGTGGATGAATGAAGGGAGAGAGGGACTGATGGATGGATAAATGAATAGGTGAGTGGGTGGATGGGTAGAGGGAGGAAGGTATGGATGAATGGGTTGATGGATGGATAGATGGAGGGAGAGAGGGAGAGAGAGAGGGAGGGATGGATGGATAAATGAGTGCGTGGATAGGTGAATGCATGGTGGATGAATAGGTGAGTGGAAGGATGGGTGGTTGGAGGGATGAATGGATGGATGGATAGATGGTGGGTGGACGGATGGATGAAGGGATGGGTGGTTGGAGGGATTAATGGTGGATGGATGAGTGGGTGAACAGGTGGATAAAGGGATGGGTGGATGGAGGGATTAATGGTGGATGGATGAAGCAATGGGTGGATAAATGGGTAGATGGATGAATGGATGGATGGATGAATGACTGGATGAAGGGATGGGTGGATGGAGGAATGGGTGGGTCAGTGGATGGAAGCATGAATGGATGGGTAGGTGGGTGGGTAGATGAATGAATGGGTAGTTAGATGGATGGATGGGTGGGTGGATGAATGAATGGATGGGTGGGTAGATGCATGAGTGGGTGGGTGGGTGGATGGATGAAAAGGTGAGTGGGTGGATGGATGGGTGGGTGGGTGAATGGATGGGTGGGTGTGTGGATGGATGGGTGAGTGGGTGGATAGATGGGCGGGTGGGGGGAATTAAGTGATGGGTGGGTGGTTGGATGGACAGGTGGGTGAATGGATGGGTGGGTGGGTAGAGGGATGAAGGGACGGGTGGGTGGGTGGTTGAAGGGATGGGTAAATGAAGGGATAGGTGGGTAGGTGGGTAGGTGGGTGAGTGGATGGAGGGATGAATAGATGGGTGGATGGATGGGTGGATGGGTGGGTGATGGGTAGATGAATGGATGGATGCGAGGATAGATGAATGTATGGGTAGATAAGTGGGTGGATGGAAGGATGAATGCATGGATGGAGGAAGGGATGAATGGAAGGATGGATGGATGGATGGGTAGACGGATGGATGGATAGATGGATGGAGGAGTGGACTGATGGATGGATGGATGGATAGAGGGAGAGAGGGAGGGATGGATGAATAAATGGGTGAGTGGATGGATGAAGGGAGGGAGGGAGGGATGGATGAATGGGTGGGTGGATGAATAAATGGATAGGTGGATGTGTGGTTGAATGGTGGGTGGATGGATGGAGGAGTAGATGGATGAATGGATGGTGGATGGATGAGTGAGTGGATGGATGGCTGAAGGATTGGATGGATGGAGGGACAAATGGATGGATGGATAGGTGGATGGACGGTGGATGGGTGGATGGATAGGTGGATGGGTGAAGCGATGTGTGAATAAATGGGTGCATGGATGAAGGGATTGGCAGGTGGGTGGATGGATGGATTGATGGATGGGTGGGTTGACGGATGGGTAGATGGATGGATGGTGGACGGATGAAGGGATGGGTGAATGGGTAAATGGGTGGGTGGATGGATGAAGGGTTGGGTGGGGGGATGGGTGAATGGATAGATTGATGGGTGGGGGGATGAAGGGATGGGTGAGTGGATGGATGGGTGGGTGCATGAGTGGGTAGAGGGCTGCAAAGATGACTAAGTGGAAACATGGTTTAATGCAGGTCTCTCACCAGCCCACCTTGCAAAGCAGGGGTGGGGCCCACAGGGGTGATGTCCCTAAGTCACAAAACCTGGAGAAGAGGGCTATGAGTCCCAAGGCAGCCCCAGGAGGCCAAGTCGGTGATGTGCACAGCACCCTGAGAGCAGAGGTGGCGGGTATCCTGCCTCCACCTCCCAGCGCTAAAGGAGGAGTGGACAGATGGGGTGGGCAATGGAGGGAGCGGAAAGCTTGCCTGGGCACCCAGTCATCACAGGCGAGGCGGCCCTGAGCTGGTGCCGTGGTCCATGGGCTGACATGACCTGTGGGAATTGGTACACTGGATGCAAGGATCCAGGGCCCTGAGGCGAGATGGACCAGGATGCACCTGCCAGCTGCAGAGAGCAGGTTGCCTTGGGTTCCAGAGAGAAGGCATATGCTGGACACAGGGAGGTGGAGGCTGAGGGGAACAGGGGTCTCCACCTCCCTGGCGTCTGGACCCAAGCACTGACGGAAGCCCACAGGCCTTGTCTCAAGTCTACCCATTCTGGACCTCCGCATGGCCCAGCCTCTGCCTGACCTGGCTCTCCTGGGCACCCTAGAGGCCTGGGCTGCTGCAAGGGGGAAAACCCCTGGAGGCCACTTTCCCTTGGGGGAGGCCGGGTGCAGGGCGCGGGGGCGGAGGGCGGCCCCTAGTTCCTCTCTGACTCAGGGCCAAGGGTGGCTGCCCCTGAGGCCTTGCATGTCCCTGTATGGGGGGCCGGTGCCAGCTTGTGGGTCCTGTGTGAGCAATCGGCCTGGCTTGCCTTCCTCTGACTTGAGCCGGAAGCACAGCTGACCTGTGTGGAGTGTTTGAGCTAGAAGGACTAAAACGGGCAGCCCCTGCCCCAGACACGGATGTGGGTTTTTCCTTTTGCTCTGCTTTCCTCCTGTCCATCCTGTCCTGTGTTGGCAGCGGCTTAAAAGGGGAAGACACTGGCTCTGGCCCACCCACCCATGTTCTAGAGTGTTCTGGATTGTTCCACTCACACAGCCTGGCACAGCATCACGAGGACAATACCAATAACCTGCACCACCGTCCACCCTCCAGAGCCAGGGCTCCCACCCCCTCTCCCCCACAGCGGCCTCCACCTCCCACCTGCAGGCTACTTCAGATGTCAAGAGGGCTTGGGGGCCGTGGAGGACTCAGCCAGGTCTGGCCAAGATGAGTCAAGGATAGTCCAGAGACATGGAAGATTCCAGAAGGATTTGGAGCAGAGAGGCAGTCGACCTGACCTGCCCGCCCGTGGACTTTGTCCCTGAAAAGACTGGTCTGCATGGCCTGTGTCACGTCCTGGCTGCAGGAGTGTGGTTGTTATCCACGATGATGGTGTTACTGGCTGCTGTGATTGAAATGACCTTGGAACTGGGTCAACCTGTATCCAACAGGAGCACATTTTTGTGTCTTATTTTCATTGCTTTTCAAAAATTAGGTTTCTATTAACATTTTTTTCAGACACACAGGCAGGTTCAGAGCGCACGACTCAGGTCCACACACCAGCCACACAGCGTTAGCAGACAGGTGTTGTGTAAACATCAGATTGGTCTAAGGAGTAACAGCCCAGATGTGGTGACCCCACTGCAGGCAGGCCCGGAGCTGGTGCAATGCCCTCACAGCGTCCCACTCTGCGTGCCGTCTGCCCATGTAGGGGAGTGGGCTGCGGCAGATACCTGGTGCTGCCGTCCTGTGGTCCGGGTTCACTGTGCTGGCCATGGAGCTCTAGTTCCCTTGAACTAGAGAAGGCCACTCCTTCACCTCAGATGTCTCTTTTATTTATTTATTTTTTGAGTTGGAGTCTCACTCTGTCGCCCAGACTGGAGTGCAGTGGCCGCTCCCGGCCACCGCAGCCTCGACCTGCTGGGCTCTGGCGATCCTTCCGCCTCAGCCTTCCAAGTAGCTGGAACTACAGGCGCTCACTACCATGCCCGGCTAGTTTTTTAAAATTTATTGTAGAGATGAGGTCTCACCAAGTTGCCCAGGCAGGTCTCGAACTCGCGGGTTCAGGCAATCCACTCACCTCAGCCTCCCAAAGCGCAGGATCAGAGGCTGAGCCACCGAGCCCGGCTCAGATTCTCTTGAACGATGTGGGAATTGAGGTGCCTGCGCCCCTGTATAGTACAAAATCTACACATAACTTCCAATTCCCCCGAAAGTTAACTAGGATCACCTCCTCGACAAGAAGCTTTGCCCATAACAGGAATAACCGATTAACACATATTTTGTATGTTCTATGTATCACATACCATATTCTTCAAATAAAGTAAGCTAGAGAAAAGAAAATGTGGTTTAAAAAATCAGGGCCAGCACTGTGGCTCACACCTGTCATTCTGACATTTTGGGAGGCTGAGGTGGGAAGACTGCTTGAGCCTAGGAGTTTGAGACCAGACTGGGCAACATAGTGAGACACCATCTCTACAAAAAATTAAAAAGTAACCAGGTGCGGTGGTGCACCTCTGTGGTCCCAGCTACTCAGGAGGCTGAGGTGGGAGGATCATCTGAGCCCAGGAGGTTGAGGCTGCCATGAGCTGTGATCAAGCAGCTGCACTCCAGCCTGGGCAACAGTGTGAGATCATGTCTCCAAGAAGATAAAGAGCCACAGCCGGGCTCCGTGGCTCAGCCTGTAATCCCGCGCCTTTGGGAGGCTGAGGTGAGTGGATTGCCTGAGCCCGCGGGTTCGAGACCCGCCTGGGCAGGCGAGACCTCATCTCTACAATAAATCAAAAAATTAGCCGGGTGTGGTAGCGCGCCTGTAATTCCGGCTACTCGGAAGGCTGAGGTAGAAGGATCGCCGGAGCCCAGCAGGTCGAGGCTGCGGTGGCCGGGAGCGGCCACTGCACTCCAGTCTGGGTGACAGTGAGACTCCAACTCAAAAAAAAAAAAAAAAGAGAAAAGCACAAGGAAGCGAACATGTTCACTATCAAGTGGATGTGGCCCCTTGTGAGACTTTCTTCCTGATCTTCACGCTGAGTGGGAGGGGGCATGGGAGGGGGTCTGACTGGGAGCCATCAAGGAGGGAAAGACCTGTGTGTGAGAGACCGCACAGCTCACGCCCAATGTTCAGGGTCAGCTATGCGAGCATTTTTCACTGCTCAAGCATTTCTTCTTAAGATGTGGATCCCTGCGCCACCCCCTCCAGGCAGTGGGGCCCTGGGCCCACACAGCACTGTTCTCTGCTCACCTGCTTCCTGAGATGTGGCAGGCCTGGCGTGCTGAGGTTCCCCTGCAAATCCCTTGGCCCTGCCCATCCCCCTCGGCCACGCCTCTCCTGCTTGGCCACACCTGCCCCCCCAAGCACCTCACGCTCCACCGGGCTCAGTCCAAATCCAGGCACCTCGCCCCAGCCAGCAAGAAGGGGAGGGGGGTCTAGGATCCTCAGAGCGAGGTCCAGCCCGGAAACTCGTCAATCACCCCACACAGCCAGGACCTGCAGGCAGATGCCCAGGTGCCGTGCGATCTGTTCCCACTGCCCGAAGGACCCCGGAGGACAGGTGTGCTGGGATCTGTGCAGGCACCAGGATGAGGTCATTGCCACGGTCCTCTGCCACAGTGGACATGGGATCCAGTCCCTTCTTGGGATGTCACCAGCAGGCCCAACTAAGCCAGGGTGCACCTGACTTGTCCAAAGAGCAGGGGCTGTTGGGAGGATGCCAAAGGTTGTGGAGGGAGGACAAGGAGGGACAGGGAGAGAAGGAAGGAGGAGGGGCAGGAGAGAAGAGGGGTGTCAGGGGAGATGAGGGAGGAGGGACAGGGGAATGGAAGGGGAGGAGCAGGGGAGAGGAGGGAGGAGGGACAGGGAGAGGAGAGAGGGTTGCCAGGGGAGAGGCAGGAGGAGGGGGAAGGGGCAGAGGCAGGGAGGGGAAGGGAGGGGTAGGGGAGAGGAGGAAGGAGCGACCTCATCCCCCTCCCTCCCTCTATACTTCTCATCCCTCCCCACCTCCCCCCACACTCCCCACCCCCCCTCCTCCCCATCCCCCCTCCTCTCCCTCTACACTCCATGGCCCCTCCCCTCCCCATCTCTCCTCCCTCCTACACTCCTCAGCCCCCTCCTCTCATACTTCCCATTCCTCCTGTCTCTGCCCACACTCCCCATCCGCCTCCTCTCACCCACACTCCCTATCCCCTCCCCTCACACTCCCCATCCTCCCTCCCTCCCCACACTCCCTCTCCTCCACACTCCCCATCCTCCCTCCCCTCCCCTCACACTCCCCATCCTCCCTCCCCTCCCCTCACACTCCCCATCCTCCCTCCCCTCCCCTCACACTCCCTCCTCCCCCTCCCCTCACACTCCATCCTCCTCCCCCCTCACACTCCCCATCCTCCCTCCCCTCCCCTCACCCCCACTTCCCCTTTCCCTCTACACATTCCATCCCTCTCCGTCCCCCCACACTCCCCATCCCCCCACCCCCCACCCCTCCCTTCCCCCGTACGATACCCCCTCCTCCCCCTACGCTCCCCACCCCCTCCTCCCCCTCCAGTACTCATCCCTCTCCCTCCCCCTACACTCCCCATCCAACCCCCACTCTGCTCCTTCACCTCCTCCTGGAAGTGTCTTCTCTGCCAGGAGTTTTGGATGCCATCCCTGGGTCCAGGGCACCAGAACTCCCCCCAACCCCAGACTGTGGTTACTCCACAAACCTGGAGCCCTGAGTCTAACCTGTGGAGGCAGGCAGGGCTCTGGGTCTGTTCTGAGGGATGTCTTGGCCTCTCTGCCCCTCGCTCCCCTGACTCTATTCCCATCGCCCTGATGTCTGCTGCTGTTCCCAGTGCCCATGGGCACGCTGCCTGCCACAGGGGGGCCTGGCACTCAGTGTCCACTCTCACTCCCACCACCCCTGCGCAGGGCTCACCCCCAGGCCCCCTCAATCCGCCTCTCTCTGACCCCTCCCATGACTTCCATCGCCCCACGATCAGGGCCACTCCCCAGAGGGGCACGTTTTCCTTTTATTTGTATTATTTATCTATCTATTTATTTATTTATTGTGAATGAGGTCTTGTTCTGTCGCCCAGGCTGGAGTACAGTGCCATGATCAGGGCCATCACAACCTCAAACTTCCAGGCTCAGGTGATGCTCCTGCTTCAGACTATAGACGCACACCACCAGGCCTGGCTAATTTTAAAATTTTTTTGTAGAGAGTGTCTTGCTATGTTGCCCAGGCTGGTCTCAAACTCTGGGCTCAGGCAGTCCTCCCACGTTGGCCTCCCAAAGTGCTGGGACTACAGGCATGATGATTATTACACCCGGCCCAGACTTTATAGTTCACGTCCGTCAGTTTTAGGTTCAGAGCACAACTGAGCCTGAAGTAGCAGGGCTCCCCTGTTCCCCCCCAACCAGTGGGGCCACACGTGGGGCACGTGTGACAGTCCGTGGACCCACCTTGACACGTCATTGTCACCCAGAGTCCACGCTTGACGTCAAGAGTCCACTCTTGCTCTGGTCCTCCCATGGGTGTGGACAGACGTGTCCTGATATGGATCCCCCACTGCAGGGGAGTTTCCCTCCCCAGACCCCATGTGTTCCACCTGTGCATCCCTCCCTCCCTTCCCTGGCTGGGCACCCGCTGACCATTCTGCTGTTTTCAGTTCTGCCTTTCCCCGAGGGTCCTGGACTGGGACTCCTGCAGCCTTCTCGAAGGGGCATCTTTCCCTTAGCAATAGGGATGAGGTTCCTGGTGTCTTTTCTCACCCCAACCATGCATTTCTTTTTAGGGCTGACTCACACCCCACTTTCTGGGTGGAGCCCCATTTCTCTGTCCATTCACCTCTTGGAGGGCGTCTTGGCAGCTTCCAGCCTCAGTCAGTGTCATGAACGTGGCTGCTGTGAACCTCTGAGTGCATTAAGCTCCAGCGGTGAGCCCTGAGGGCACCGTTGGCAGGCTGGGGGGCGGAAGGTCTGTGTTGTCCTAGGAGCAGCTGGTCTCCACTTGTGTCTGTCCTGCCTCCTGCTGTGTCCCCAGAGTCCAGACAGCTTCGGGCAAATAGACTCCAGGCAGATCATGTTAATGTATGGAAAGGCGGTCAGCCCTGAGAATGCAGTCTGGAGACTCCCCAGCCTCTCCTTAGATGAGCCTCATTTAAAATGTTTGTTCAAGCCTGGCTCGGTGGCTCAGCCTGTAATCCCGCGCCTTGGGAGGCTGAGGTGAGTGGATTGCCTGAGCCTGCAGGTTCGAGACCTGCCTGGGCAACTTGGTGAGACCTCATCTCTACAATAAATCAAAAAATTAGCTGGGTGTGGTAGCGCGCGCCTGTAGTTCCAGCTACTTGGAAGGTTGAGGCGGAAGGATCACCGGAGCCCAACAGGTCGAGGCTGCGGTGGCCGGGGGTGGCCACAGAACTCTGGTCTAGGTGACAGAGTGAGACTCCAACTCAAAAAAAAAAAAATGTTTGTTCAGGGCACGATGGCTCAAGCCTGTAATCCCAGCACTTTTGGGGGGCCAAGACAAGAGGATTGCCTGAGCCCGCTAGTTCGAGACCAGCCTGGGCAACGTGGTGAGACCTCGTCTCTACAATGAATCAGAAAACTAGCTGGTAACACACACCTGTAGTTCTGGCTACTTGGATGGCTGAGGCGGAAGGATGGGGGTGCTGGGGTGGCCGTGAGTGTACTACTATGCTCCAGCCTGGGCGACAGAGTGAGACTCAAACTCAAAAAATAAAATATGAAAATAAATAAAATGTTTGCTTTGCTTCTTCCTGTAATCTGGGTGCCCATCTCAGGGAAACACATGTTGGGCTTGAAGGTGTTTCAATTCCTGTCAATGTAGAACAAACCCCACAGACCCCGAATGCAGAGCCACCCTGTGCATCAGGCCATGGACCCAGTTCAGGTGGTTGGACGGGCGTGTGAGACATCTCGTCTCTGCTCCGGCATCTGGAGACATGGCTGGGGGATCTGGCTGAGGGGGACTACCGAAGGTCTTCACCATGTCTGCACTTGAGTGCTGTCTACACTTCTCATGGCCTCTTCTGCGGGTTTCCTCACACCCTGGCAGCCACAGGGTGGTCAAATCCCTCATGGCGGCTCAGGGTTGCGAGTAGGTGTTTAACGTTGTGTTTTCTTGCTCTGCTGGAGCCTGTTGGTTGTAACTATCAGGAGCCTGGCTGGAGTCAGGCAGGAATGCTGGCCCCGTCACCCAATAGACAGAGTGACAAGGAATTTGTGGCCATTTTAAAAACACCATGAGAAGGAAGCATTTCATTTGAGAAATGGGGAAATAGAGGCCCAGCAAGTATCCAGCATGTTCCCAGGCCACACCCGAGGCACAAGCACCCAGCAGGCTGGCACCAGCCTCAACCTTGGGGCATGAGACCCCAGCCCACACTGGGTCTCATTCATTCAGGCACCCATGGGGAGGGGTGATGGGAGAATGACCTTGGCCTTGGCCGCTCCTGGGGTTGAGCCTGGGGCAGGGAGCAGGCAGTATTGGCCAGGCCCTGACAGCATATGTACCAAGCTGCCCCAACAGCTGTCTAGTCACACTGGGCGCCCTTCGGCTGACCCTGGGCTGGAGCTGGGCTGCTGAGACCCTGGGGAGAGAAATGTCAGGGTTTTCTGGAAGACGGACACAGCCATAAACCGAGGCTGCCACGGCACCAGGAGCTAGGAGGGCCAGGGAAAGGCAGCCTGGATGTCAGGTGTCAACGGTCCACAGCTCTGGAGGCTGGGAGTCCAGAACAAGAGGTAGACGGGCCTGTCCCTGTGAGGCTCATCTTTGTCTTGCTGACGATGGCCTTGTCTGTGTCTTCATATGGGCTCTCCTCTGTGACACGCATCTGGTGTCTCTCTGTGTCCAGGTTCTGTCCTGTGAGGACACCCGCTCACCTGGATTAGGGCCATCTGGTGGCTTCACTTAACTTAATATCAACATGTGGATGTGGGGGCCATGTCAACCTGTGACAGTTGCCTCTCCTGGAGTCCTTGGTGGGGGCAGATCCCGTGACTCCATGACGCTGGCATAGCGTCCAGAGCTGTGAGAACTCATTTCGGGTACCCTAAGACCTAGGCCATGGGTCTTGGTCACCGTGGCTAATGGATACAGTACAGCAGGGTGTGTGGCTGCTGGGACTGGCTGCTCCCATTCCACAGCCAGCTGGTGAGTGGTTGCCTCACCCACTCAACACAGGGTAAGCGAAGCCCCCATCCCAGCAGTCTACCTCCCACACACTAGTGTCCTGCATGGCACACGCGTGTGGTGATTGCCTGCAGAGGCTGACGCTGTTCTCTGTGCCAGGGTGGTGGTGGGGTCAGGGGGAGAGGTCCACAGTACCTCGGTGGGGGGGCAGACAGCAGACAGGTGATGGATGAGATCACCACATTCCGGGGCTGGGGGTGGAGAAAACTGACAGGACCTTAGGGCAGGGAGGGCTGTAGGAGAGGTGACCAGTGGGAAGGGGCCAGCAGCAAGTGCAAAGGGCCTGGGGCAGGAGTAGCCCACAGACTGGAACCCATCCCTCAAGCCTCCTGGGAAACCGCCAGGCACCCAGCCTGGTCCCACCCAGCCTGTTCCTGCTCATCTGGGTTCCATCCCGTCCAGCTGGGTCCTCGCTGCCTCGGGGGCCCCAAGGAGCTGCCGCTGTCTCCGTTACCAGCATCGTCAACTCCAGAAAGCAAGACGTTCCCACATCCTGGCGCCACAGTCTCCCGGGCAGCAGGACAGACTTCCAGGCTGGCTTCAGGCAAAAATAAGGCGTGCTGGGACACATTCCCTTGTAAATATTTTCAGCCGTGGGAGCAGCTGGGAGAGAGGCCTCGCGCTGAGCATCTCTGGGAAGGAGTTGGGCCAGATGGCTCCTCTCGGGTGGCGTTGTTGTCGTGGCTGGGGGTCTCGCGGGACACACAGGCCTGCCTGGTGGGGTCAGTTTCACGTGCCTCGGGCACCTGGTACTGCCTGCCTCTCGCTGCCTGCCTCCTGCCTTCCTGGCCTCAAGATTCCTGCTGCCCAATCCCAAGGATGAGATGGAGGGGTGCGTGGGTTTGGGCCCAGCAGGGTGTGGGGCGTGTTCAAGGCATGTGTGGGGCGTGTATGGGGTGTGTGCGGGGCGTGTGCAGGGTGCTCGCCTGCAGCCAGGGCAGTGACCAAGTAGGTGGCTATCACAAGAGGGTCTTCTCAGGTGGTCTGCCTGGTCACCTGGGGAGCCTCAGAATTCCTGCCTAGCCAGAGGGTCTAGGAGGCCATGGCGTCCCTGACCTGTGGTTTTTGCACCTGATGCCAGTGCTCCCTGCGTGCCTTTCCCCTCCCTGGGATGCCCCCTCCTGCCTGGCAGGTTAGGGACTGGGACAGCGGCTGGCTGGATGCCTTCGGGTGCCCTGTGTCCCTTCTCACTGCAATGAAGACCCTCAGTGGTACCTCCTTGGGGGCTTCCGGGGGACCCTGAGGCTTTATCTCAAGGGGTGCCCATTGCCTGAATCAAGGGGCCCAGAAGAGGCCAGTGTTTATTACTTGCCCTGAAAAGCTCAATTCTCGTTCCCTCTCTCTTTCTGTTTTTCTCTGGCTAAATATATATTTTTAATTTTGTAGAGATAGAGTCTCGCCTTGCTGCCCAGGCTGGTCTCGAACCCCTGGCCTCAAGCGACCCTCCTGCCATGGCCTCCCAAAGTGCTGGGATCACATGTGAGTCACCGGCCCCAAATCTCAATTCTTACTTGAAGATGAGGCAGGCCCGACCCCTGATCTGTTCCTTCCTCCTCCCAACGCTGATGTTTACGTTAACGCAGCGCAGGGGTCTGTTTGCGCCTCCCTTCATCCCCAGCGCTTGGGATGGTGCCTGGCACATAGTAGCTGCTCAATATGGTATCTGCTGAGTGAACAAATGAACCAAACCTCCTTGACCAGCCCAGGACAGCATGCGAGTGATCACAGGGGGGCGGGCAAGGGTGTTTGTGTGTCTGTCATGTGTGTTTTCCTTCCAGACAGACTGAACCCCCTCCCCAGACCCCAGACCCCAGCCCACGGCCCGAGCCCATTGCCCAGCCAGCGATGTGGGGGCCAGCACCGTCGGGTGGCCCGTGGGACCCCTCACTACTCACCACCCATCGCATGGGCTGTGTGGGTCTCGAGGGTGCCCGGGGTGGGAGGGACCTCTGCGAGCTGTTGAGTCACATGACTTCTCCCAGCCGTGGTTTCTGTGATGGGCTTTCCCACCATCAGAGGGGATCCTGAGGAAGCAAGTGTCCCCTGCTGAGTGTAACCAATGCCCTGGACCTGGTGGACCCAGCTGCCCTCAGAGAAAGAGGGGATGGCTTCCTGTGGGGGTTCCTGGAGCTGCCTGGGGTCCCGTCCCATGAATGGGGTCAGTGTTTCCACAGGGTCTGGCTGGAGCCCTAAAGCCGCAGACACGCCCACATCCGGAGGCCTTATCTCCTTCCCTGGAACTTCCCTGGCCCAAGGTGGCCTGAGAGATAGCAGCGGGGCAGGGCTTTCTTGCCTGTGGCCGCTGAGCAGTTGGCGGGAGGGTCCGTGCACCCGCCATCTGGCCATGCCGCGGTTCTGCCTTCCTCTGAGTTCATCTCACTGCCCAGCCCGCCAGACCCCATGGTCATGGCCCGAGGGTGCCGGAGAGGGGCTGTCACCAACATCCAAGGTGTGAGGGGGATCCCTCCATGCGCTGGGGCCTCCCACCCTGAGCCGCGACCCTCCTTGCTCCCAGTGACAGCCAAGTCCCCGCCTGCTCATGCTGTCGAGCTGCTCACACCTGTGCCCATGTCGGTTCCCATCAGCCCCAAGTATAACCGAATCCAAAAAATACTAAGCCGAGGCCCATCTGTCAGCCAACTGATGGCGCAGATGTGCGCCAGAGCTCCGCAGGCTGGCAGCCAGGCAAGACTGTTGGGAGCCGCACCTGCTGCCCCGCGCCCCTCCCGCCCTGGAGCTTCCGGAAGAAGGGGCTGGCCCCTCCCTCAGGAGGGAGCCTCGCCCACCACTGGTTCACACGTGGAGCCCTGTCCTGCTCGGTGGGGAAGGGGGTCTGGGGTCTGGCTGGGTGGAGGCAGTTGGTAGTGGGTCAGCCGGCCCGGTGGCCTCAGGGCCTTTGCCCTTGGCGTCCCTCTGCCCAGAACATCCAATCTGGGGGCTGCGGGGCTGTGTCCCACCTCCCTCAGATTTCAGCCCGGACACGTGGTGCGACTACACAGACATGTCTGTATCCTTCCATGGGAGGCACCCTGAGGGCTGTCCAGGTCATGTCAGGGGCTCCCCTGCTGGGACTCTCAGGAGGTGAAGGAAGGGAACAGGCAGGCGGCCTTCCCTCACTCCCTGCCCATTCCCTCTCCCTCCCTCTCCCTCCCTCCTTGCCCCTCCCACTCTTTCCTCTTTGCTCCTTCTCCCTCCTCCTCCTTCTCCCTTCCCTGTCCCCCCTCCCCTTTCCCTTCTTCTCTCCCCCTCCTCCCTCCTATGAAGCAGCACCAGGAGGAGGCTGAGACCGTGGCCTCTGAGGGGGGCTGGACTTAGGCAGGGGGACTCAGAAGGGCTGGAATCCGGACAGAGCTGAAGGAAGAAGCACTGGAACCACTGATTGATGAGAAACCAGGGTTTCCTGGGGTGGGACCTGGCCCGCCCCTGCTGGTTGTCCCTGTTCCCCCCACCCCCCGTATGCCAGGCATGCAGAGTCCCTGTGGTCACCACCTGTTCAGCTCCAGGGACAGCTGAGAAGCAGCACCAGGACCAGGGGTGTCCAGAGCCAGGTGAGAGCTAGGGCCCGCCCAGAGGGAGCCAGGCCACTGCAGCTGGATCCTGGGCCTGAGGACGTGGTGCTGCAGTGGGCTGCTCAGCCCCTACTGGACAGAGGGGGAGACCCGCGTCCAAGCGGAGGTGAGCCCAGTGGGGGCCTGTCCACCACTGCCCGCCCTCAACTCTCGCCTGGGGGTTTTGTGGTGGTGACAGGTGCACAGGGGCATGACTGCCCCAAGGGATGTGAGGGGGGCAGGTGGATAGGGGCACAGCCTCCCCTCAAGGGATGGTGGGGGGTAGGTGGGCAGGGGCACAGCCTCCCCTGAACGGATATGGAGGGGCAGGTGGGCAGGGTCATGGCCTTCCCTGAAGGGACAGTGGAGGAGTGTGTGGGCAGAGGCGTGGCTTCCCCTCAAGGGACAGTGGGGGCAGGGATGCAGCCTCCCCTGAAGGCATGTTCTTTGCTCCTTTTCTCTTCCTGTTGGACAGTTGGAGATGCTGAGGGCCAAGGTGTCCCCAGCAGGAAAAGCTGGAGCAAGATTTTGAGCCCAGCGCCCCCTCCCAGTGCCAGGTGCCCATGCCCTGGTCCCCACATGGCTGAGCAGTGGGACCCTGACAACCCCTACTCGACTGAGAGTCAGGCCTGGGGCCTGAGCTGCAGCCCTGGTAGTCCTGGCTTCCGGCCAGGCAGCCCCAAGGCACATTCAGGCTCTCCCTGGCCCCGTGGGTGGGCATAGACAAGAGTGCCCACACAGAAACCCAGGTTTGGGCCTGGCTTCTCACTCCTAGCCGCAGGACCCTTGGCTGCTCCTACTCCTTAAAGTCTCGGTTTGCTCATCTGTCATATGGGCAACTGGGGAAGCTAATTCTCCTGGCTTTACCGAGATTTGCCCAGAGCTGGCCTCGAAGCCACCGAGCACAGTCTGCAGTGAGAAGACTCTTCGTTCCTGCCTGATACTTACATGCCGTGTGTCCTATAGACAGCACAGTGTGTTCATGTGGCACATGGAAAACCTGTGTGTTTATGCTGCCTGGGCAGAACAGGCTTCTCTAACTTGGAGGAGAGGTGATGTTTCTGTCTCTTTATTTCAGCATTTCTTCACCCTTTAATTGTGAGTGCACCCATGGGTGCCAGGAAGTAGACCACAGGAAGCCCGAGCCCATAGAGGGGCGAGCGCTCTCCTCCCTCTCTCTCCCCTTCCCCCTCCTCCCTCCCTCTCCCCCCTCCTCCCTCCCTCTCCCTGCTTCTCTTTCCCTCTCCCCGCTCCCTCCTCCTCCTCTCTCTTCCTTCCTCTCTTCCCCCTCCCTCCCTCTCTCCCTCTCTCCTCCCTCTCCCTCTCTCTCTCCCTTTCCCTCTCCCCTCTCTCTCCCTTTCCCTCTCCCTCTCTCTGGCACTGGGAGGGGGCACTGGGTTCGAATTCTAACTCCAGCTTTTCCTGCTGGGGACACCTTGGCCCTCAGCATCTTCATTTGTCCAACGGGAGAAGAAAAGGAGCAAAGAACATGCCTTCAGGGGAGGCTGCATCCCTGCGGGCCCCCCCCAGTCACACACCCCTCCACTGTCCCTTCAGGGGAGGCTATGACCCTATCCACCTGCCCTCCTCACATCTCTCCCTCTCTCCCCCTCCCTGTCTCTCTCTCCTCTTTCTCTCTCTCTCTCTCTCTCTCCCCTTGCCTCTCTCTCTCCCTCTCTCCCCCCCTCTCTCCCCCCCTCCTCTCTTCCTCTCTCTTTCCCCCTCTCCCTCTCTTTCCACATTCAGGCCACACTGTCCCTTTGCAAGATATTCCCTTGTTGGTCTGTGGTCCCACGTGGTTGGTCTGGGATTTTCACCATTGCAACTGGCAGTCTGAGAAGGCTTTGCCCCCTGCCCCCGGTTGCTGTCATATCCCCAACCCCAAGGGCTTTCCTGGCTGACAGGAGCAGTTCCTGGACAGGGCTGGCCACTGGGGATCCAAGCCGGACGGGAAACCTGGAGCTCTCGGCCCCCATCCTCTGGGAATGGTACACAGACTCGGGTTAACCGGTCATGCCTAAGTGATGAAGAAACCACAAAACCCATAAAAGCTTTGGAACCCCTGGGTGGGGGCACATCCATGTGTGGGGGTTGGCGCCCCACTCTACTGGGCAGAGCTCCTGTGCCAGACCCTTCTGGACCCCTTCCTGGGTGTCCTTGGTAACATCCTTTTTAATAAGCCAGGGGGTGTGAGAGTCTCCTCAAGTTCTGTGAACAGCTCTAGCCTGTCACCCAGGCCGGGGCAGGGTTATGGGATCCCTGACCTGTGGCCGGTCAGCATGGAGCACGGGAGGCCTGGACGTGTCCACAGTGGGGCAGGCCATGACCAGCCTCAGCCTACAGGGTCTGCACTGAACACAGGTGAGGTAGAATTAAGCTCAGTTGAGGGCCTCCTGCCATCACAGAGAGCTGAAGGACTGCGTGGCACGGACCCCGGTGTCAGGCACCAGGAAGAGGTGTCCTGTGCATACAACAGCTGCCTTCTCCTGTTCACACACACGGGTCTAGGCCCTTGGGCGTGGGCATTTCCTGGGGCACAGGTGGGGGTGGGTGGGTCCTGGACTTTTGCATCAAACACTCACATCTTCCATTTTATTACATTTCATGTAAAACTGCTGGTCCTAACTCGTGCTCAGTGCAAGAACTGACGCAGAGGCCACTGTGTGGGATTGAATTTACATGAAGTGTCCAGAACAGAGAAGCCAGAGATAGAAGCAGAGGAGTGGTGGCCAGGATGGGGAGAACCAGGGAGTGACCACTGGGGGCCATGGCTTCCTTCTGGGGAGATAGAAGGTTCTGGAACTGCAGGTAGTGGTTGCACAATCATGCGAAGGGATGAGATGTCAGTACTGTATTTTATTTTTGAGACAGTGTCTCACTCTGTTACCCAGGCTGGAGTACAACAGTGATGCAATCATAGCTCATGGCAGCCTCGACCTCCTGGGCTCAGGCAATCCTCCCTCCTCAGACTCCCGAGTAGCTGGGACTACAGGCACTCTCCACCATGTTCAGCTAACTTATTTATTTATTTGAGACGAGTCTCACTATGCTGCCCAGGCTGTTTTATGGCTCCAAATTTTGTCATGTGTGCTTTACCACAATAAAAAAAGTGCCAGTCACAACCTACTAAAGGGATTTGGGGCCTCTGGGGCCCCAAAGCCTGACAAACACTGACCTGCCATGTGTGGGAGGCACTGGGGTGACCTCGAGCACAGGGTGACCAAGTTTGTCCCTAACCTGGCCTGATGTCAGTTGCGCCCTGAGTGGAGATACTGTCCTGGCCATCCAAACCCCCACCCGTCACCTGAAGTGGCAGCCCCCGGCCTTGGAGTGCCAGCCAGAGTCTGCTCTGCAGTTGGTGTGGCTTCCCTAGGGCTACCATGACAGGCCAGGTGCTGACTCCAGTGGCAGGAGTTCTCTTAGTCCAGAGGCCATAAGTCCAGACCTGTGTGGGTGCAGGGTTAGTTCCTTCCTGGGCCTGAGGGGGAGTCTGGTTCAGGCCTTTCTCCAGCTGCTGGTGGTTTTGCACAGCATGTGGTATTCTTGGCTTATAGGTGCATCACCCCGATCTCTGCCTTCCTCTTCACACGGCATTCTCCCTGTGTGTGTGTCTCTGTGCCCCAACCTCCCCTTGTTATAAAGAAACCAGTTGCACTAGGCAAGGGCCCACCCTAGTGATCTCAGCTGGATCGTCTGCAAAAACCCTATTTCCAAATGAGGTCACGCTTCGTGGTGTTGGGGGTTAGGTCTGCATACAAATTGGAGGAGGAAGCTCAATTCAACTCATAAAAGTTAAATATCTTGAATTTAGGCCAGGCACAGTGGCTAATGCCTGTCATCCCAACACTTTGGGAGACTGAGGCGGGAAGGTTGCTTGAGCCTAAGAGTTCGAGACCAGTCTAGGCAGCATAGTGAGATCTTGTCTCTGCAAAAAAATTAAAAAATTAGCCAGACATGGTGATGCATGCCTGTAGTTCCAGCTACTTGGGAGGCTGAGGTGGGAGGATTGCCTGGGAGCCCAGGAAGCCGAGGCGGCAGTGAGTCGTGATCGTGCAACTGTACTCCAGCCTGGGTGAGAGTAAGACCCAGACTCAAAAATAAATAAATAAATATCTTGAGTTTCACCCACCCGACCTCCCTGGCTTCCCGGGACTGGCACCTGTGGGGATGGTGGTGGGTGAGACTCTGACCCATGAGACAGGGCTTGACTCCTGGCTAGCTGCTCCCCCACCCATACATGAGTCTTGGTGCCCCGTATGGGTGGGTGCCCCGTGCCATCCCCCTGGCTCCCTGCCTTGAAGACATTTGCATTCGTCTCACTCAAGTGTCTTGGACAGACTCTTGAGAAACTGGTCACGCCTGATGGGACCAATAATATGGGTTTTGAGATGGAATCCAAGCAACACTTTCTGGGTGTCCCCCAAGGGTACCCTGATGGGTGACTGATCTGGGTGGCACACCACCCCCTCCTCAGTGGCGGACCCCACTTGGCCCTGTAGGAGTGAATTCCTCTGCCTCATCGCTGCTGTGGGGAATCCAGAGCTTGGGGCTGGACCAGGTGTGGGGGAGCCTGCAGCTATGTGCGGCTCAGGGACCACCTTCCAAGGCCTTCTGAGCTGCCAGGGATAGGTTGGGGCTGCAGGAGGGTGTCGGACAGGTCCCCATCCTGTCTTGGGCGGTCCAGGAAGTTCCCCATGGTGGCTGGCCAGGGAAACCTGATGGGCGGGTCACTGCAGAAGTCACCATCTGCACCATCTGCCCACTGCCTGATTGTAGGCCAGTGAGAGGAGCTGGTCCCCCCAGCGGCCCCTTGGGAGCCTGCAGACTCACAGGCCAAGGAGGTGGGTAGGGAACACGTGTGTAGCAGGTGCAGGATGAAATGTCCTGGTGATCCACTTAACCTTGTGAGCATGCCTGACCCTGCTGACTGGTCACTGACACATAGACAGAGGATACAGTTGATGTTGGGGTTTTTACCGCAATCTTTTGAAAAGGAGAAGAGGCAGAGCTCGGTGGCTCAGCCTGTAATCCCAGCACTTTGGGAGGCCAAGGCGAGTGGATTGCCTGAGCCCGCGGGTTCGATACCAGCCCGGGCAACTTGGCGAGATCCTGTCTCTACAATAAATCAAAAATTAGCCAGGCATGGTAGCGCATGTATGCCTGCAGTTCCAGTTACTTGGAAGGCTGAGGCAGAAGGATTTCCAGAGCCCAGCAGGTTGACGCTGGGGTGGCCGTGAGCATGCCACTGCACTCTAGCCTGGGCGGCAGAGTGAGACTCCAACTCAAAAAGAAGAAAAAGAAAATAAAAGAAAAAGAGAAGAAAAATGAAAGAACAAAGCAGTTGAGAACTGAGAAGTAGCACCAAGGGGCTCGCACCAAGACGCCCACAGGAGAGAGGGGGAAGCAGAGGAAACAGTGGGATCCAGGATGGTGTCCAGCTCAACCCATGTGGGAGGAAGGGCCAGTGGGGTGAGGCGGGAGCTGAGTGTGTGCAGGCAACCCCACAGGGTGTGGTGGGCACAAGTGGTGTGTCCAATGGCCTGGGAGGCTTCTCACCCCTACCCTGGCCAGGCACCAGACATAGGAAGGGCAGGGCCATTGGCAGGTGACTACAAGGAGACAGACCCCACCGGGCCACAACAGAGGTGGCTGCGTCAGTGCCCTGCCCAGGCCGCTGGCCCCGGTGACTCTCACACGGCCCTCAGCCTTTCCAGCTGCCCAGTGGGGCTCTAGCCTTGAGGGGCAGGGGCGGTGCGGGGCTGTCCTTGCCCCACCCTGTGCCTTGGCTTTTTCAGGGCTCCTGCCCCCCCGCCCAATAGACTTTGACTCTGGACCCCTTCACGGTCTAAGCTCACCTGTGGTGTCCACTCCTCCCACTCCCAGGACCGGCCTGGACTTGACCCATCTGAGGGACACATGCCTGAGGAGGATGCATCCATGTGGGACCTCCACAGAGGTGGACACACCCCCTTGGGCAGCTTCTCTGCTTCCTCGAGTCTTCCTGAGTCCCAGCAGGAGACATGCGAGAACACACCCCCTCCCGCCCTCTGCTCTCACCCCAAGTGTCCACCGTCCACCGAGGGAGAGGCCCAGATGGTCCTACCCCCTGCTCACACCTCTCCCTCCTGCCTTGAGTCTCGCCCCAGGCAGGCCCCTTCCAACCCCCACCCTCTGGGTCTTGTACCTTCTCCTCCTCCTGTACCCCCCACCTGCACCCCCTTGCGCCTGTCAGGTGCTGGGGACCAACCTCCTGTGACGCATGTATCTCTCCAGACCTACCTTTCTAAGGGTGGGACTTGCCTCCAGCCTCTGTGGTTTTGAGCCTTTTCTGTTCAGAGTCAGAATTCTGGGAAATCAAAGAGCCTGACCCACACTCGACCCCCTCAGACACTCGGACTTTTAAGCAACGACAGCGTCTCCCACTCAGCTCCTTCCTGGGGGCCCAGTGAGGGATGTGGGTGGAGGGGTGGAGGGGACCGAGCCTACTGGTCCCCATGGGAGGCGGAATCACTGCCCCACATGGCTTTGCAGGTCTCTAGTTGACCTGGTCACCAGGGAGAGGGTCCGCCAAGTGGGCTGCGAGTATGGTAGGGGGTCCACTGGCCTCTGTGGCCCGAAACAACCACAGCTTCCACGCCAACTGGGCGGTGCCAACGTCTTCCAGGCAGCAGCTCCAGAACAGACAGACAAGCAGCCGCCTCTCGGCATCTCCAGGAAGCAGGAGGGGCTGAACCACCAAACCAGGGGGTGATGGGGGGAACAATGGAACACGGGGCACCGCAGTAACCTCCTGCTGATGGTTTCATGACCTCAGTACCATAGAGGCTGACATGCTCCAGACACCTGAGCATCTCCCCACAACTCCCACCCCTGAGCATCTCCCCCCACACCTGAGCATCTCCCCACACAACGGAGCATCTCCCCTTAAACCTGAGCGTCTCCCTACACCTCGGCATCTCCCATCACACATGGACATCTCCCCCCACACCTGACTGTCTCTCCAACACCTGAGCATCTCACCCCACAGCATCTCCCCTCTTACTGGAGCGTCTTCCTCCACACCTGAATGTCTCCCCCACATCTGACCATCTCCCGTCACACCTGAGTATCACCCGAACACCTGAGTGTCTCCCCCACACGAGTGTCTCTCCCCACACCTGAGCATCTTCCCTCACACCGAGTATCTCCTCTCACATCTGAGCATCTCCCTCATACCCGAGCATCTTGCCTCACATAGGAGCGTCTCCCCCTCACCTGAACATTGCCCCCCAACACCTGAGCATCCTTCCCCATACCCAAGCATCTCCCCCATGCCCAGCATCTCCGCCACCTCACCATCTCCCCTCACACCTGAGCATCTCCCCCCACACCTGAGCATCTCCCCTCACACTTGAGCATCTCCCCCACACCGGAGTGTCTCCCTCACACATCTCACACATCTGACCATCTCCCCCCACAACTGAACATCTCCCTGACACCTGAGCGTCTCCCCCCACACCTTAGCATCTTTCCTCACACCTGACCATGTTGCCTCACACCTGAGCTTCTCCCTGCAAACCTGTGTCTCTCCAACACCTTAGCATCTCCCCCACCCGAGTGTCTCCCTCACACCTGAGCATCTCCTCTCACACCTGAGTGTCTCCCCCCCACCTGAGCATTTTCTCCAACAACTGTCTCCCTCACACCTATCTCCCCTCACACCTGAGAAGCTCCACCCACACCTGAGCATCTCCCCTCACACCTCAGCATCTCCCCCACACCTGAGCATCTCCTTCCACAACTGAGCGTCTCCCCTCTCGTCTGAGCATTTCCTCTCAAATCTGAACATCTCCCCTACACCTGTGCATCTCCCCTCACACCTGAGCACATCCCTCCACTCCTATCTACCCCCACAATTACATCTCCCCCACACCTGACTGTCTCCCCTCACATTTGAGCATCCCTCCCACACCAGAGTGTCTTTCTTCACACCTGACCATCTCCCCTCACACTTGAACATCTCTTACACCTGAGCATCTCTCCAACACCTGAATGTCTCCCCCACACCTGAGCATTTTCCCTCATACCTGAGTGTCTCCCCTACACCTGACCATCTCCCTGACTCCTGAGCTTATCCCCTCACACCTGAGTTTCCCTTCACACCTGAGCATCTCTCCCACACCTGACCGTCTTCTCTTACACCTGAGCGTCTCCTCTTACACTTGAGCTCCCCCACATCTGAGTCTATCCCCTGACATCTACCTGAGCATCTCCCCCCACACCTGAGCATCTCCCCTCACACCTGAGTGTTTCCCCTCACTCCTAAGTGTCTCCACCATTCCTGAGCATCTCCCCTTACACTTAATCGTCTCCCCCACACCTGAGCATTTCCCCTCACACCTGAGCATCTCCCACACCTGAGCGTTCCCCCCTCACACCTGAGGGTCTCTCCAACACCTGAGCAACTCCCTCACACCTGAGTGTCCCTGCCACACTTGAGCATCTGCCCCCACACCTGTTCATCTCCCCTCACACCTGAGCATATCCCCCAACATTTGAGTGTCTCCCCCCACACCTGAGAATCTCCCCTCACTCCTGAGTGTCTCCCCTCACACTGGACGTGTCCCCTCACACCTGAGCATCTCACCCCATACCTGAGCATCTCCCCTCACACCTGAGCATCTGTCCCCACAGCTGAGGATCTCCCTCACACCTGACCATGTTACTTCTTGTGCCTGAGTCCCACCTTTGGGTAGATTCCCACAGGCAGGGACACCTGGCTCACTGCTATGGATTCAGAGCAGTGTGGGCTCTATAAAGGGCTCACAGCCCGGCAGGGCCATGTGTGTTCCAGGGCTGAGGAACAGAGGCCCACACACGGGGTCTTCTAGTCACAGAACTCCACCTTCACAGCCGTGGAGATTGGGAGTCCAACCTGAGGTGGGGGCCAGGCCACGTTTCTCTTAAGACTCCTCTGCCTCTCCCAGCCTCAGAGCCCCTGGCTTATGGCCATGTATCTCTCCTTTCAGCCTCTATCCTCACGTGGCCTCTCCCCATGTGTCTCAGTAGTCCTCCTCTTCTTTTTTATCTTTTGTGGAGACGAGGTCTCATTATGATGCCCAAGCTGGTCTTGAACTCCTGGCCCCAAGTGATCCTTCCCCCTCAGTCTCCTAGAGCACTGGGATTACAGGCATAAGCCGCTGCACCCAGCTCCCCCTTCTCTTCTGAGGACACTAGTCATTGGATTTAGGGTCCATCCTGGCCCATGATGACCTCGTCTCAAGACCCTTCACTTGCTGTCCTTTATCAGGCAAGGTCACATGTGTGGGCTCTGGGGCTTAGGACATGCACATGTCTTTTTAGGGCTGCTGTTCAGCCCACTAGAGGGATGTGGACCACACGAAAGCAGGAGTATGAGGTCGGGGGTGAGCTCCAGTCATCTCTGCCCTGGCGGTGCTGCCTCACGAGGCATCTTGTCTAGGTGTCATGATGAGGAATTATTATTGTCCTCATCTCACAGACAAGAAAGCCAGAGGGAGACGGGTGGCCAGCACTGACCAGACACTTCCTTGGTGCCAGTCCAGTCAGACACAGGAAGCGAAGCTGGGCAGGTCACACTAACTGCCCCCAGAGGCCAGTCTCTGTCCCTGTTCCTCTTTCTGTCATGGATTGCAGCCAGTAGCAAGGTGGTGGTGACCGATAACCTCTCGGAAGCTCTGTTTCCTCATCTGTGAAAGAAGACTGCACATCTCCTGGGGATCAGGCTCGAGCCTGCCACGCTCTGCAGGGGCACCCTGTGAACACTCTGAGGGGGAGACCCTGGGGGGACCAGGTTGGGAAATGGGGTATTGAATGAGAACGAGCAGAGTGGCATGGGCACGGAGGGCACCAATGGAATGCAGCTGTGGGGTTGAATGAGGGGAGAACTGTCGGGAAGCGTCCCTCCCCCAACCACAGGAGCCAAGGTGGGAGAAGGCGAGGAGGTGGGAGATTGGGGGGGGCAGAGCTGGAGGGAGAGGGTGACCCAGTCCCCGGGCACACACCCCTGCTCCTGCCAGGTGGGGGAAGGGTGCGAGTGGCCTACAGCCTCGCCTTGTTGCAAAGAAAACAGTCCCTGAAAGACTTTTAAATGCATTAAATAAAACGATAAAAAAGGAAAGATCAAGGCAGCGAGTTCTCTTCTGATTACAAAGCGGCTCAGGAGGTAGCGGCTGGAGGCACAGCTGCCACAGTCCAGCACGCCTGATAAGGCCACAGCCTGTGCGGGTGAGATAAGGCACCGCTCCATCCCACCGCCATTCCACCAGGCTGGCACTCCAGACAGAGTTGACACAGACCACCACGTTCTCAGACCTTGTTAACCCATAGCAGGCATGGAGACACTGTGGAAATGCAGGGTTGCGAGGTGCCCACAGCAGCCCCAAGCATGGTGACCTCCCTCCAGTTCCGCATTATCTGGGGTCTCAGGTTTCACCTGGAATGGAAGGTTGCACAGGAAGGTGGGGGAGGGACAGGCGAGCCTCCAATACCTGAAGGGGAGGGGAGGGAGCCTACAGGGCCACACCCTCACAGCACCATCCCAGGGGCCAGGTCGGCTAGGGGCCAAAGAGTGCCAACTGGGCATGGCCTGGTGGCATTCACCCCCTTCCTTGGTGTACTGGCTTCCTGGTTTGGGACCGGACTTCCCTCTTGTTGAGCTGCTGGCCCAGCTGACAGCCACACATGGGCTTGTTACTGCAAGGAGGGGAGAGTGAGGCACGGCCAGAGCAGGGCAGCAGGGCACTGCAGGGGATCACAACTCCTGCTGGAACTGGTCAGTCCACGCCGTTCTCCTGCACAGACGCTCTGGGGCCCCGTCTCCTGTAGTGAGAAGTGCAAGGCTCCCCGGGCTCCAGTCTCCCTTCTTGGTCTTTGGCTTGCTTGCGTGTTGTCAGCTCCCCAAATGCACAGGAGCAGGTACCACTGGAGCAGACACCACAGAAGTGGGCACCATGGGAATAGGCACCTGTCCACTTCCTCCCCTGCTACCACCCAGAGTTGAGAGCAGCGCAGGGCATGGTGAGCCTCCAGGGCACACATCTTGAGTGAAGAAGAGGCTGTCCTGTGGGGGCCTGGAGCCACAGGAGCCATGGGAGCCAGGACAGGGACCTCCAAGGGACATCAGGACACCGAGTTCCTGGCTTTTGAGGCTGCGAGTGGCTGAGAGACCCACCCCGGGTCCGTGGAAGCATGAGACCCCCCCGGGATGACTGCTGTGTGCAGCCATGGCCAGTACTGCCTGAGACACTCTCGTGGCCACTCCTCAGTGCTCCCCCATGACCTTCCCATTCACACTGGTCTATTCCAGCCATCGGCTCCATCTGTGAGCAAATGCCAAGTCCACGGGGCAAGAGCGCAGCTACACAGGGAGCTTAGTGCAAATACCAGCCACGCGTCTCACCCTTAATTGGAATAAAAAGTGGAAGACGAGGAGGCACCGTCTGGGCCTCTCGGGAAGTAAGTCCAGGTCAAGCTGGTTCTAGCTGGACCTGCCCCCCCACGGGGTGTGGCTGGGACTGAGGGTGGCCCAGTGTCCTCCTGTGAAGTGGGAGTGTCCTGGTCTCCAAGCCACCACACCTACAGCACCTCAGCATTGTGAGGACTCTGGGACAGGGTTTCATGACCGGTTTGGGCTCCTAGCTCCTCCTCTGAGCTACGTCCTGCTCCCATCTCAGCATCCTCATTTAAGTAGGACAAAAGGGCTGAGCTCGGACACAGAGGGTGCACCCAACACAGCACCCAGCACAAGGCGTCACGATTTTGCACTGGGTGGGGCTGCCTGTCCAAGCGGGTGAGAAGGTGGGACGGTAGCAAAAGGCCCAGACATGGCTCCTCTGTCCGTGGTGCTGAAGCCCCATCTCTCTGATGAATGATGCCTTTCCGACCCAGAGTCCTACACACTCTGCCAGCAGCGCCCAGACTCATAAGCCCGGTGGGGAAGATGCTAGGAGAGAAGGGAGGGCAGACAAGAGGAATCAGAAAGACAGAGAGAGGGAGAGAGAGGCATAGTGAGAGATGCAGAGACAGAGAGACGCAGAGTGACAGAGAGAGGAAGAAGTGGAGAGAGAAAAAGACACACAGGCAGAGAGACAGTGAGAGAGGAAGAGGGAGGGAGGAGGAGGGATGGGGAAAGAGAAGAAGGGCAGGAGAGGGAGAGACAGAGAAAGAGAGAGAGGGAGGAGAAGGAGGGAGGGACGGGAAAGGAGGAGGGGGAGAGGGAGGGGAGAGAGAAAGAGGGAGGGAGGGGGAGAGAGAGGGAAGGGAAAGAGGAGAAGGGAGGGAGAGGGATAGAGAGTGGGAGGGAGAGAAGGAGGGGGGAGAGAGAGGAGAGAAGGAGAGAGAGACAGGGAGAGAGAAGGAGGGAGGGAGGGAGAGGGAGAGAGAGAGATAGACTGACAGGCTGAGACTCCCAACAGAGGCTCCCATCCCTGAGACACAGCCAGGAGAGAAGGGAGACGTGTGCTTTGCTGTCATTTTTTTGAACAATCATGGTGTCCAGGGCACATATTATCACATACTGCTCTCCTCCTTGGGGGGTGGAGGCTCCACAGTGGTCCTGTGCAGGTCTGTGAGCGCCTATCCAAGCTCAGATTGGCAGGGCCCCGCTATATACAAGCCACCCATGGGCAGATACATGCCCACGTGCACACAACACGTACACACACGGATGTGTTACAGGGAGTGGACTCCACGCGGTCTGGTTCCTGCTGGGCAGTTTGCCTGCTGTCGGCACTGGAGGGGATGAACACAGGCAGGCATTGGCAGTGGTGTCTGGAGAGGGCTGGAGTCCATGAGGATAGCCCAGAGGTGTCCTGGGAGCTGGGCCCTTTACCTTGGCAGTGTAGGTGCCCTGCAGAAAAACTGGGGCCTCATCACAGAACTGGACACACCCTAGACATCAGAATCAGAGAAGCAGGAGGATCAGGGCATGGGGTCGAGGGGCAGCCCGGTCGTACTTGCACGCCAAGTGGTGACTTGGCAGATCTGGCAACATGTGAGAGTCACAAGGGCTGCTCCCCCCACACCGCTCCCAGGATCTCCTGGGCCCACCTACCCAGAAACCCACAGGGAAGGGCCTGAAACGCAGCTCTGCCTCACCTGACTGACATAGGATGAAGCCACACCAAAAGGGAGGCAACAGTAACAGCTCCTGGCAGCCACTGGGGTCTGAAGAGGGGTCCTCAGAGCCAGAAACAGGCCTTCCCTGCCTGGGGGCCCCGCAGGTCCCGGTCCTTGGCTTCTTGGCCAAGGGTCCCAGAGAGGAAGCTGCAACTGCCCCCTGCCCAGCCCACCACAAGGGAGCCAGCCCACCCCCACCACCTTCTCTGCCCATCTCAGGGGGAGCTGGCCCCCTCCCTGTCCCTCCAACTTCCCCATCATGGAAGGAGGCAGCCCCTTCACTGTCTGCCCTGGAAGCTCTCGAGGCCCCTCCTGACCCCAGCAGGGCAAAGAGCCAGCAACCAACCCCTCTGATCATGGCTGCGCCCTTTCCGCCCCACATCACTGCTCTGTCCTTTGACATGCATGTCCTGGGAGATGGGAGCCAGGCCCTCATTAGACCATTCCTATTGGGAAGGATGGAGAACCCATGCAGAGCTGGTGTAAACCAGAGAATGAGAAGACTGGCTCATGTGCACACGACATTGGGGCAGAGGCTGCCTTAGGCCTAGGCTGATTCAGGACGCAGCTTTTTGTGCCACTTTTTCCAGCTCCCTGGGTGGGCCCTGTGCTCAGCCCTCCTGTGGCCACAAGACCTGGACTCGATCCCCCTACCCTATTGGTGTCCATCCCGGGGAAAGGACAAGGGTTGATGGTAGAATTCCCTGGAGCAGAAGGGAACCACCACCCCCTACTTGTTCTGCTGGAGCTGTGTACCCTGAGCCAAATGTGACTCAGAGGTCACCATGCAGGCTTGGGAGGGCCACCAGGTTACCTCACGCATGTGGTTGGAGGCAGGACTCTTCAGAGGGTGAATCCATGTGAGAGTTGTGGGAGCTGGTGTCATACCCACTGATGTCCCCCGGGCCCAGAGACAACAGGCCAGAGAATCACCAAAGGCTGCTCATGCGTTTTTGTTTTTTCACCAGTATTTCCTGTGGCTCCCCTGCGCCAGGACACATGGAGCTAAGGATGACAAAATGAGAGGAAAACAGATGGTTGACAGGCCATCCCACGCCATTGTCCAGGCCAGATGGGGCCTTGGGAATTCAGGGTCAACAGGCGGGAAGCATCTCGAATGCTAGCTGATGTGTGCCCAAAACACTGTGTCTGAGGCTGTGTTTGAGACCATCTGAAAGACCTGGGGTCAGTCAGTGATGTCTGCCACAGGCCCAGGCCTGGGAGAAGTGTGGGGTCAGGATGCCAGGTATAGGTACTATATGGGGAAACTGAGGTCCAGGAATGTTCAGTAGTTTTACGAGTTTCCAGAGTAAGTAATCTGGGACTGAGACCAGAAGCCACCTCATTCTTCCCTGATGTGAGCTAGCTCCAAGACATCACAGCAGATTCCGGAGTAAGTCAGGCACCGGGAGAGACAGCAGCTTGGGTCTTGCCCCTCTGTGCTGAGGTATGACTCACAGCAGCCAGCCGGCATGCACGGAGCCCAGCCCAGGCTGGTGGAGATGCTTCTTCAGACCAGAACCTGACTGCCATCTTCCTACCAGCACCTCCTCGTCAACTGCCAGCCATGTCCCCGGGACTGAGTTGTGTAGGTCGACCCTGGTCAGAGTGTTATAGCCAAGCTCAGCTGTACTGGGTGACAGGACAGATCAGACAGGTGCTGAAGGGAACAGACCCCAAGGCCATCCCAGGAAAGGACTGTGCACTCCCTGAGCAAGGATGAGGACCATGCAGGTGTTCCCCAGTGGGAGAGGAAGTCAGTGCAGAGCTATGGCTGGCCCTCTCCTCATGTCTGGGAAAGTTCTCCTGGCTGCAGCTGACCTGCGTAGGGCAGGCTGGCAGTTTTTGGTAGAAAGTTTATTAAAATGGAAAGCTAAGCCTCTACTTTGTTCTCATGGCCCATGGTGTCAATCCACCCATCTATCCACCCATCCACTTATCTGTCCATCTTCCGCCCACCACTCACCTATCCATCATCCATCCATCCACCCACACATGCACTCATCCACCTACCAACCCATCCACCCACCCATCCACCCATGGAGCCACCCACCATCTATCCAACCAACCACCATCCACCCATTCATCCACCCATACTTACAAGCATACATACATCCCTCCATCTTTCCATCCATCCATCTACCCATCCCTCCATTCATCCACCCATCTATCTAGATACCCTACATCCCTTCATCCATCCATCCACCCATCTCTCCATCTCTCCATCCACCCATTCATCCCTCCACCCACCCACCCATCTATCCATCCCTCCACCCACCCACCCATCTATCCATCCTTCCATCTGTCCCTCCATCCATCCATCCACCCATCCATCCATCCACTCATCCAACCAACCATCCATCCATCTCTCCATCCACTCATCCATCCTTCCATTCATCCATCCACCCACCCACCCATCTATCCATCCCCCATCCATCCATCTATCCACCCACCCACCCATCCTTCATCCTTCCATTCACACATCCATCCCTTCATCCATCCATCACCCACCCACCCATCTATCCATCCTTCCAGTAATCCATCCACCCACTCACCTACCCACCTATCCATCCATTCATCCACCCACTCACCAATCAACCAACCATCCAGCCAACAATCCATTCACTCATCCAACCAACCAACCATCCATCCATCCATCCATCCCACCTTACCATCCTCCCCACCACCTCTACAATCATCATCCATCCATCCATCCATCCACCCATTTATCCATTCCTCCACCCATCCCTCCAACCAACCAATCATAGATATTTCCTGAGTTGGTGCCATGTGTCCAGGCACTTTGCCAGCCTTTAGAATATCCAACAATGAACAACAGACCATGTTTACCCTCAAGTTTCCAACCCAAAGTGAAGCTGCAGCAGGCATGAGCTCCCCTCGGGTCCTGCATGACACAATCCCCTGAGGTGCAGGAAGTAAACACTGGTTCCTGTGTCTGTGTGTCTTTTTATCCCCCCTAAATATTTGTGTGACTCCTTCTGTATATCTGTTTGACAGTGCAGGGGATCTCAGTCACATCTCTCTGTTAAGGGCCGCAATCAGGTGAGTAGGAGGGAGACTAACCAGGAGAACAGGCACAGGTGCACCAGGCCAGCCAGATGCAGGGGCCTCCAAGGCGGTGTCTCAAGGCTGCAGGAGTGGGGAGGATCCATGTGAGTCTTGGAGGTGAATTTGTTAGATGGGAGACTGGTGAAGAAGGCTTCATGCAGGACCAGGCAAACAGGGAGGCTGGCATGTCAGGTCATTGGTTGGAGGATGAGGACTTGCATGGGGCACACAGGGCTGGGGCCAGGGCTGCAGGAGCAGGGAATGGCCTTGATGCTGGTCATCGGCTGGCTGGAGTCCTCCTGGTGGTGTTGGGAGCCACGGAGGCAGGTCGAAGGTGCCAATCTCAGCTGTGAGCCTGCAAGAAGCCCTGTGAGGACCGGGAGGAGGTCAGGGCTGATGATGCTGGGGGTGGGGCTGGGGGTGTCTGAGAGTCCAAAAGACCACATCCTGCTTGCTGAGGAAGTGTGGCACTTACTTGCTGTGTGACAAACACCCACATCTTAGTGGTTTCAAGCGACAGTGATATACTGTTCCCATAACCTGTGGTTGACCATTTTTGCCTGTGTTCGCATCTGTGACTGTTCAGCCTGAGGGTCACAGGGCTGACCTTGGAGATGGCATCTTACACCTAGTGGCCAGAACACCCAAGGTCTCCTGCACGTGGCCTGCAGCTCCTTCCATGGTGTTCTCAGAGGTTTCGAGGGGGCAGAGGAGGGGCCCGCCAGCCCCCCGGGCAGGACGCCACTGCCACCAGGTTCTATCAGTCAAAGCCAATCAGAAGCCCACCCAGGGGCAGGACTTCACCTCTTCATGGGACTTCAGCAGACCCTTCATGGCCATGTGTCATTGGTGGCAGGTGACCCAGTGCCGGTGCATGTCTGCCGAGTACCCACGTGATCCTTGAACATGTGGCTGTGGTGTGTGGAAGACATGTACCCGTGGAGGTGTTCAGCCATAAAATGATGCGCTCAGAGCCTCAGAGATGCTGGAGAAGGTGGGTGGATGCAAGGAGGGACAGGAGGCTAGGTCAATGGTCCTTTCCTGATAGAACGGGGATGGTCAGGAAGGCTGCTGGGTGGACCTCAGCATGATCAAGTCTGTATCAGGTGGGAGGGGGGAAGGAGAGCGGCTTGAGGTTGGGGGACGGGGACCTTGAATGAAGAGGGGGGCAGTGGAAACAGGAGGATAGGGTAACAGATGCTGGAGGCTCGGGGGGCTAGGAGCGAGGTGGCTCATCCAGGCAGTGCTGATGTCCTCCTGCTTGGCCCAGGGAGGCACACCAGGGTCTAGCCCCCAGCCCAGGGTGGAGAACCCCATTCCCTGCTCAGGTCCCCAAGGGGCTGGCCCACAACCCACGAGGCCATGCCTCCACTCAAGGAGGAGCCAGGTGAGCCCAGATCCAGAGAGCCCAGGAGAACTTCAAAAATGCAATTAAAGTCAGATGCGGTGGCTCAAGCCTGTAATCCCAGCACTTTAGGATGCCAAGGTAAGAGGATTGCCTGAGCCCAGGGTTTCAAAACCAGCCTGGGCAACTTGCTTGAGACCTTGTCTCTACAATAAATCAGGAAAAATCAGCCAGATGTGGTGGTGCATGCCTGTAGTTTCAGCTACCTGGAAGGCTGAGGTGGAAGAATCACCTGATCCCAGCAGGTCGAGGCTGCAGTGGCTGTGAGTGCGCCACTGCATGTCAACCCGGGTGACAGAGTAAGACTCCAACTCAAAAAAATAAAAATAAAAATGCAACTAAATGGAAAATAATTAAATCCAATTAAAATCAAGCAATGGGGGGGTGTCTTGTCTCGGCAGCCGTCCCACCTGGCTCTAAGGTGGATTGGAAAAGGCCAGGAAAGGCCCCAACACTGGGAGTGCCCTGTGACCCCTGGGTCACCAGGCTGGGCTTTCTGAGACCTGACCTACAAGGAGAGACCAGGGATGTCAGTCTCACCCTTTCCCCAGTCACACTCTCTTGCCTGCTGGGGGCTCCCCAGGCCCACCCCCTTTGGTATCCCTAGTCCCACTCTCCCCAGTCAAGCCAGACTCCCCAGAAAGCACCTGAAGCCCACCCGCTAAGTAAACTCATGAGAGCCCAGGCATGGTGACTGTCAGCCAAGAGTGCACAGTCACCCAGTGATTGCTAAAATGCAGACTACCTGACCCGGGTCAGCCTGGTTCGGTGAGTCTGGGAGACCTGCATTCATATAAAGTCCAGGTGGCTCTGGGGGTGTGTGACTTAGGCCACACCTGGAGACCAGGGCCTCATCCCACCCCCTTTAGCGAATATCCTCCAGGGTCCTCCCCACTGGGCTGGCGGACGGCCCCCTTGGTCTCCCTTCCCAGACACTGCCTTAGTTGGTTCCCTGAGAGCTGGGTCTTGAGTTGAAAGGCTGCAAGTCCTGGGAGGCGTCAGCCTCAGCCACTTGCAGGACAGCATGAGGAGAGGGTGTTGCTGCTGTGGCTGGCGCCCAGCCTGGAAATGAGCCTTCCCATATGGGCTTCTGGGAGCTCACTGACTCCTACCAGGCTCCCAGTTGCACCCCTTCCCTGCCATGGGTGGTTTGAAGCTGTCTGCAGGTAGTGGGCCGTGGGCTGGGAGAAGCAGGCCCAGCAGGAGGTGGGCCTGGCCTGAGCAGGCGGGCCTGGCCTGAGCAGGCACGGTTGCAAACCATACCAAACTGCTCAGGGAATCCAGGGTCCAGTGAGGCCAGACGGCTCTGGAGATCATCTGCAGCATCCTGGGGGAATCCCATCCTCTGGGTGATAAACACCTAGTCCTGGGGCAAGGGCGAGGTCAGGTGGACACCATGGGGAGGCTGAGGAGGGCCTGTCTGCCCCAAGTAACATCCAGGGTCACCAATAGCCAGAAACCCTATTCTTGGAGGCAGTGCATAGAGGCCCCGAGAGGATGTCTTTAATTTAAAAATGATAAACGTTCGAGAGAGAGTAAGTGCCTAAAACAACACCAAGTCAATAACCCGTACCATCAGGCACCCAGCAAGAAACAGCTCCCTCCATCGGTGGCCCAGACCTGCGATGTTTCGAGCCAGCCACACACGCATGACCCCCAACGTGTGTGTGTGTGCTGGGGGACAGGCCTGGAGCCTCACACTTCACCCAAGCCCAGATGGTAGGGCACCCCCACGGAGTCTCAAACCGCACCTTTTACCAAGCATTGCTGTAAGGAGTGCGGCCCCCAGAGTCCTAGCCCTGGCAACAGCAGGAGGAGGGGTCTTGGAAGGGGATCTATCTGGAGGCAGGAGCCCTCGTGAGGGGATGAGTCCCTTATAAGGGGCCCGAGGGAGCTCTCCGTGAGGACTTGGCACCGTGACCTCAGACTTCTAGCCTCTGGCCTGTGGAAAGCAGTTCCTGAGGCTTGAGGCCCCAGTCATAGGCAATCTGTCACAAGTAGTCTGAGTGGTGACAATCCCCGAGGTAGTACGAAAAACATCACCTTCCTGCCCAGGGCACAGGACCTGGTCTGTTCTCACCACCAGCACTATGTGCTTCTGTTTTCTGGACTGACCATGGCTGACATACTTCCTTCCCAGGGGAGCCTGTAGGAGGGCTGGTGTGCCCCAGGAGGAGGGCTCCCAGCACCTTGCCAGGTGGGGGCATGGCAGCCTCTGCTCAGAGACCCTGGGTCCCACCGGGAGCTTGGGCAGCCTCCACCCCATAGGACAGGCTGGTTGTGCTGGGGAGAAGCAGGGTGCCCACCACAGGCCACATGGTGGGGGGAACTGGGTTTTTCAGAGCGGTGATTTTAGGGCAGAGGCACAGGATTTGACTTGAGAACCTTATGCTGGGAGAGACAGGCACCCAGAGGGCAGGCAGGAGGGCCAGGGCTGGAGTGCTGGGTGCAGTGAGAGGCCTCGCTCACACAGAGGCCTCCCAAGGTCTCTGAGACCCTGGGGAGGAGCGAAGACAGGAACTCCTACACCCTGGCGCGTGGCAGTGGTGACCTGGGCGCCACCATCAGCAGGTCTCTGGAGATCATCACCCAGTGTCCAACCAAGGGTAGGACACAGAAGGGAAGTCGCCCCAGAATGCCCATAGCACCCCTGCAGGTGTCGGGGTATTTGGCAGGCACTCACGTCCCAGTGGGCTGACGTGGTGGGAGCTGTGCTCTTAGTCTCCAGACTGAATTGTCAGGCTACTGTACAGAGGTGTATCGCAGTTGAGGATGAGGCTTGGAGGGGTGGTCTCTGGGTCCCGCTCCCTCCTGCTGGTGGCCCTGCAGGCCCCTGAAAGGAGCTGCATACACATGACCACATTCGTGGGTTCAGAAGATATTCACAGCATGCTCCCATGTTCCAACATGGAGCCCAGAGAGTCCCTCAGCTAGTCCTCCACGCCCTCCCCCATGGGGCTCGGGGAGAGGCTGGACCAGGAGGCCTGGCTAGCACAGGGTGCTGCCAACACGGTTCTGGACAAGAGGCACTTGTGCCTGCACGCATAGACGCACACAGAAGCAGCCTTGCAGACAAGAGCCAGAGTCCCAGAGAAGCTAGGCCGCACATCAGGGGTCCAGTTTCTCCTCTGCAGGCACAGGGCCGTCCTGGGGTTGCTGGCTGTATGTGCTCCACATGGTGGCTTCACAGCGACAGTTTTCTTTTTCAAGGCCAGGCCCAGGCTGGTGTGCAGTGGCACCATCATGGCTCACCTCAGCTTGACCTCCTGGCTCAGGCGATCTTTCCACTTCAACCTCCTGAATAGTTGGGACCACAGGTGTTTGCCACATCCAGTTAATTTTTTGATTTTGTAGAGATGAGGTCTCCCTATATTGCCCAGGCTTGTCTTGAACTCCTGGCCTCAAGCGATCCTCCCGCCTCGGCCTCCCAAAGTGCTGGGATTACAGGCATGAGCTACTAGGCCCGGTCATGCTTTGCGGTTGTTTTCTGAGCCGCCCTCCCTTCTGGAGCTTTCTCACGGGGGTTGGGGGGATCTCCCAGTCCTGGACACAGAGGAAGCAGGAAAAGTAGAGAAGATCCCAACTCTGGGGAGACCAGGACTCGTCATACAGGAAGTTTGAGGCCCGGGCAGGACTGAACCCCACTGGTCTCCACCTTCTGCCTGCTAAGCTCACTTCAGACCCCAGCCCCAGGCAGGCAGGTCTTTTCAATGGCAGTTCTGACCTCGTCTTCCAGCGTGATGGTGACTGTGCTCCGTGAAACAAGTCATAGTTCCGGGGCTGGCCGGCTCTGCAGCCTCCTCTCTCAGGTGGGGCTCAGGCCTTCCAGGCATGGACTCCCCCCGCTACTGACTACACACACCCTCTAAACACGCTGTTCCCACACCCAGCATTCTCCCGCTTGGACCTGGCTGTCTGTTCAGCATTCCCTCTGGGAAACCTTCCTTGATTCCCATTCACAGCACAGTGAAACCGGATTACAACTGCCCGAGTAACTCAGACGCCAGTGGGGGTGTCCCTGGCCCCTGTCCAGTCTCTCCTGGGTGCCTAGAGGGTGGTGGCAGGGCTACATTTCCACTGGTTCTCTCAGCCTGTGCACCCCTCTGCTGAATCCCTCCCACTTATGGACGCACACGCCATCCCTCATGGGCTCTCTGTCCCACACCTCTTTGCTCCTTGTTGGACGTGACTCTGAGCCCTTCATTCCCCCAGACCACCACGCACGGGGAGATGGCACAGCAGGGGGGAGGGAGGCTGTACTGTGTGGTCACCCAGGGGCCATGAGCCTCATGGTCAGTGCTCAGAGCGGAGTGGAGGAGGCATGGAAGAAGGGCTAAGAGCAGATCAGGGAAAGTGTTCCAGGCAAGGGACACATGTGCAAAGGCTCTGGGGCAGGAACATACTTGGCGGTGAGACCACAGTTCAGGGAGGAAACGCGAGACAGGTCGGGGGTGTATGTGTGGCCTTCCAGATCAGCCGAAGGACTCTGGCTTTTACTCTGGCAAGATAGGAGCCCAGGATAGTTTGAAATAGAAGAGAAACAGGACCAACTCTTGTTTTCAGACCACTGCTCTGGCCTGCGTGTCAAGGACAGACTGTCAGTGACAAGAAGCAAGAGATCTGTCAAAAGCCTCAGTGGTCAGGGTGCCACAGCAGCAGAAGCCATGGGGAGTTAAGTTCCAGATGCATTCTAGATAGAGCCAGAGGACCTGGAGGGACTGGGAAGGCAAGAATGCCCCACAAGAAGCGAAACTGGAGGCTCCCTGGGCCCTGATTCCAGAGATACTGAGCGGGAGGGCAGGTGGGCCTGGGAGTCTGACCCCAACAAGGGCCAGGCTGACCAGGGTCGGGCCCAGGCTTGCCCCAGGGCAGAGCTGAGCACTCTGGGCCACCCTCAGCCCAGACCCCGTAACTACTGAGTACTTTGGCCAAACATTTGTGTCCTGCCTGCTGAGCTCCGGCCAGGAACCCCCTTTCAAGTAGTACCATGCAGTCAATTACTACTAGAAGATGAGTGTCTCCCTAAGCAAGGTGAACTTGCCCCGAGAGAAACATTGGTGGCCACTGAGTACAGGCCAACCTCCTCCGTCCTCCCTCCCTCCATGCCACCTGCACTCAGAGCCCAGTTCTGTGGGTTCCATGTGCAATGCAAGCCCGCTCTGCACAGCTGCAGTCTCTGGATGGGAGGAGGTGACCCAGGCATGAAGGAGCCTGGTGGCTCATTGGATGAAGAGTGTGTCAATTATTTGAGAGTATCTCAGCAGGAAACTGGTGGGGGGGGCACATCAACCGGAAGTGGGGCTGGCAGACCAATAGCGTGAGGGAAACAGGCGGTGGCCATTGACTCTAGGGCCAGAGCCTACCTCCCAAGGTGTGTTTGCAGTGTGAGGCCTCTGGAGCCCCAGAGCCCTTTACCTTGAGGACCTTTTGTGGCTCCCACAGGGTTCCGGGAGGCGAGGCCCCCTTCTCCACTCACCTGTCACCACCCACCAAGGAGGACGTGGATAGACTGCAGGGGCTGCGGCCGTCTTGTCCCCAGGAGACCCTGGGCCACCAGGGGATGGCCATTGAGAGACAGGTGAGCAGAGGGGCTTGGGGGAGCTGGGTGGGGTGGGCCCTGGCCATGACAGGGTGAGTAGGGATTTGGGGTGTCAGGTTGAGCTGGCTGGGGCTCCCAACAGGGTGAGTAGGGATCTGGGATATGGCTGAGTTGACTGGGGCCCCCAACAAGGTGAGGAGGAATTTGGGGTGCAGCTGAGTTTACTGGGGACCTTGACAGGGTGAGCAGGGATTTGGAGTGTGGCAGAGCTGACCGAGGCCCCCAAAAGGGTGAACAGGGATTTGGGGTTCAGCTGAGTTGGCTGTGACCCCTGAAGGGTGAGTAGGGATTTGGGATGTGGCTGAACTGGCTGGGGCCCCTGACAGGGTAAGCAGGGATTTGGGGTAAGGACTGAGCTAGTTGGGGCCCCTGACAGGATGAGTAGGGATTTGGGGTGTAGCTTAGCTGGCCAGTGTCCTCAACAGGATGAGTAGGGATTTCGGGTGCGACTGAGCTGGCTGGGCCGTGGCCCCCGACTGATGCACACATGACTGGGACATGTGAGTTAACCATACCGGAGCACTGGCTTCTCAGGCTCCTCCCGGCCCCTGTGTGGAGGCTGCACGCTTGCCAGCTAGGCTCTCGCTTCCTTAAGTCCATGGCCGCCTATCCAAGACACTACTGCCTTGCACCCCCACAAAGGAGGGCAGGACTCTGTCCCGGGTACTGACTATCTTTGTAACCTTGCTTGGTTATGAGGAAGACACATCCCACCTTCTTCTGTACATTTCACGTGTTTCTGGGAGCACCCCAAATTGCTCAGCCGTCTTGCTCAGCCTGTGTCAAGGATGGGTCTGCAGCTGGCACGTTGGCCTGCTGTGGTTTCAAAGACACTAGCAGAAGATGTGGGACTCTTGGGTCAGGAGCCAAGAACTGAACCACTTGCGGTATGACAGGGAGCTGGAGTTTCCAGCTGTGTCGGCCTCCCTGCACCCCCTACCTCGACCTCCAGACCCAGGTGGATGCTTGTTTTCATCACAGCCAAGGAATTGGCTCAGGGAAGCGGATCTGTTATAATAGCCTGAACACACCTGTCTGTCCCTGACCCCAGAGGAGGTGTCTGGATTGTCCCAAATAGCACACAGCTCTGCCCTCTGCTGTGGAGGGTGTCTCGGCTAAGACTGCTGGCTCAGCAGAGATTCTTGAGAAGGTGATCTGGAGCAAAGCTGTCAGGATCTCTGCTTGCAAGATGTGCGGAAGGTGGCAGGCCCGTGGGACACGCGCAACATCCAGAAAATGTGCAAAAAACACGGGGCCTTAACATCCGTGGAGCTGCTGAGTCCACATGTGCTGGGTCTCAGGCTTCTCTGGGCTTCTGTCTGGGGAGGTTGCATTCCTTCTTGTTTATGCTTGTCACCTGCAGCTGAAAGCACCTTTAGGCATCTTGCTTTGCCCCTTGGTTCCCCTGGCTTCAGGCAGTCTTACCTGTCTCTCACAGTGTGATTTGGGGCGACGACCAGGTGAGGCTTTTGGGGGAAAGTGCCTGGAAGACTACAGAGCACATAGTAGAAGACTGACAGCATTATTTTTCCACTTTCTTCCTGGTCAGGGTTTGTACCTGAATCTATTTCTTGGTGTTAGGTTACAATAAGCTGAGTTCAGCGCAAGGTTAGGAATAATGAGTCCCTAATCCACCGCCTGTTCCCCTCTCTGGTAAACTTTTGTCAGATGGAGAACTGTGCCCAGGGGAGGGCAGAGAAGCCAGAGAGGGCTAGTGGTACAGCTGGACAACTGAGGATGGAGACCACCCACAGGGCACCAAGCCTAGCATCAGCCTCACAGCTTGGGTGGTGAGCAGTTAACTCCCTGAGTGCAGGAGTTCCAGCTGCTCCATGGCCTCGCCAATCTTGCGTTTATGTGGTCATCATCTTCTCCTCCTCTCCTCTCCTCCCCTCCTCTCCTCCTCCCCACTCTTCCTTCCTCCCTCCCTCCTCCTTCTGACAAGGTTTGCTCTGTCGCCCAGGCTGGAGTGCGGTGGTGCAATCATAGCTTACTGCAGCCTCAACCTCCTGGGCTCAAGCCATCCTCCTGCCTCAACCTAAGTAGCTGAGACTACCAATATGTGCCACCTTTATTTTTTGTAGCGGTGGGGTCTTGCTATATTGCCTGGATTGGTCTCAACTTCTGGGCTCAAGCAATCCTCCTGCCTCAGCGTCCCAACCTGTTGGGATTGCAGGTGTGAGCCACCACGCCCAGCCTGTCTTCTTAGTTGCAGGGCTTGGGGTGTGTGTGTGATGGCATCTCAACAGAGGTTGAGCACCTACTCACTGTTTATTGGCCACTTGGGTATCCTTTATTGGAAGAGTCGCATGTTTCTCATCAGTTGGCAGTTCTTTTTTTTTTTTTTGAGTTGGAGTCCCACTCCGCCGCCCAGGCTGGAGTGTAGTGGCACGCTCACGGCCACCCCAGCATTGACCTGCTGGGCTCCAGCAATCCTTCCACCTCAGCCTTTCAAGTAACCAGAACTACAGGCACATGCTACCACACCCAGCTAATTTTTTTTATTTACTGTAGAGATGAGGGCTCATCAAGTTGCCTGGCCTTATATGGAACCCACGGGCTCAGGTAGTCCACTTGCCTTGGCCTCCCAAAGTGCTGGGATTACAGGCTGAGCCACTGAGGCCGGCCTGTAGTTCTTTATGCATTGGGGGGGAAATGACTGATGTAAGGGGGTTGGAGTTGGAGGTGGGTGCCATTCATTTCCCCTCTTCCCTGCCCAGGCCCAGCCCCAGCACCACAGGCCACATTTCATCGGCCCAGCCTCTGGTCACGTCGTTTCCCAGTCCATGTTCACCGCACAGGTGCCTCTGGATAAGAGGCTCCGCTGTGGACCCCATCCTCCATGCACATAGTGCTCATGGTATATGGGTGGTGTGGGAATGTACTGCAGCTGGCAAGGCACTGCAACGATGTCTGCCCTGTGCTTTGCACACTCAGCTAGCCATGGTTTAGGGACTGTCTGGGAGTTGTGTTCTGTGAAGCCGAGTGGGGAATGCTGGTCTGGCTAATCCCTGCCAAGGCTCGCCTGTGGATGCAGAGCCTCGTGTGTGCACACCCCGCATGCACCTGTATCCACACATGCCTGCCCTGTGCTCCCCGGGGCGCTGTCCTCATGGTGGCCCTGGACCACCTGCCAAGTCATGCTTGTCCCTCGGGTTTCAGTTCTCAGGAGCTGAGGTCCTTGCCTCCATGTGGATAGGGGAGGTGGCCACTGGGACCTGGTCCCACCTGCACCCTGAGACCTACCCTGAGAGCCCTCTTGCAGCTCCAGCTTACTCTTGCCACACACAGGCCCCTTCCCATTCAGGACCTGGGCTCCCACCCCCTCACCCCACCCTTCTCCTGCCTGCACTCTCACAACTCACCACACGTCACATCCCCACCTACAACAACAGCTGGCTGAGCTTAATTAAGCCCCACAGTGACGGGTTCCACCTGGTGAGGAGTTAACAATAATAATAAAACTGCCAGGGGGGGGGTTCTGCGAGGCGAGTTGGGGCTTCCCACTTCTCCCAGAGGTGGGCAGCAGGCCCAGGGGCCACCTGGCCTCTGCTTCCCTCCTAGACCACTCCCAGAAGCTGGTGGTCACCGCATAGTCTGGGGTGGCTGGGATGACATGACCAGTCCTCACATCCCTCCCACAGGGACAGTAGGGTCTCAGCCAGCAAAGTGTGTCTGTACCCTTTATTATGGGGGCTTGGGCAGCAGTCACTCCACCCAGGTGAGGAGACACAGGCTGCAGAGGGTCGGTGGCTTGGTCTTTCTGTGCACACCTGCAGCGTACCATGGTGTGCAGGGTACCATGTGGCATGTCCGAAGCTCACGAGGGCCGGACAGAATGACACTGAGCTGTGATGGAGACTTGCATGCAGCATGCATTGAAAGGGGGTGCTGGACTTGTCTCAGAGGGATTAGGGGAGTCTTTCCAGATGTCTGACTTGCAGGGGCTAGGAGTGGTGGTACTGGCAGCAGGGGCCTGTGAACAGAGGTGACCACAGAGCCAGCATGCCCCTTATGTCCTGGATACTGGGCTGCCCTGTCAGATGGCCCAGCAAGGGCCCAAGTGTCAGCCCTGCAGCACTGGAGGCCAGGGGAGGAGCATTGGATGCTCCACGGTGTGTGGCTCCATTCCTGCACTGGGTACACCCCCAGCCGCCCACACCTAGCTGGCTTGGCAAGGATAGAGAGGGTGTGGGTGCCTAGAGGCAGGCTTCTGGAGGTGGCCAAGGGAAGGACCAGCAGCCATGGACCCCTTCCAGTGGGTACTTCCTAGCAGGCTGAGTGTGGGATGGGTCAGCGGGTGTTGAGGTCCTCTGTGCACATAGACTGACTCCCTTTTAAGTGGCATTTACAGTTCCATAACTTGGGCCCTGTCTGCCTCCAAAAGAGGGTTGGGAGATGAGAGAAGGCCAGAGAGCTGTGGCACTAGAAATGCAGCCTAGCACCTGGGCTACATGGACAGCACACTCTAAACTAACCTAGGGTTTTGTTCTGAACTTCCTGGTGTCCAAAGCAAAACAAGAAACAAGGGACTTGTGAACTTTAATTTCATTCCTGGATTTCCAGGTTTTTGACAAACTGTAGAAGTAACTTTCATGGAAAGAACACATTCAGCTGTAAAAGGTCTGAGATGATTCCGCTCTCTGATCTCAGGAAGTCACCCAGTCTATCTGGTCATGATTTTGCCTCCAGTGAAACAGGAAGGATAATTATGTCACCCAATACCCTGAGTGGCTGGGACCCAGGGGAGCTGATGGTTGTGGAGTGTGGCAGGATAGCTCTGTGGGATCCTTGATGTCACAGTTAGCACGTGATACCAAGTGTCTGGGAAGCAAGAGTGCGGACTTCCATAGGGGACTTTGGTCCTTGCGTCTCAGAGTCTTGCCTGAGGTTGCTGCCAGTACCCCCCCCCAGAGTGTTTGGTTTGGAGTAGAATGTGTGTGTATATATATATACACGTGTGTGTGTGTGTGTGTGTGTATAAACGTGTTTGAGTTTGCCTTTACTTTGTTATTAATAAAAATGGAGTTCCCTGTCTGAGGTAGCCCATATTGTGAGCATTATGAGATGTCAAATCCAGAGGGCAGGATAGAGTGCTTGCAGACATTGTTTCTAAAGACTTGGATGGATGGATCCTCTCTTCTCCCAACCTTGTCCTCTGCGTGGAAGGTGTATGGGTGAGAGGGAAGACAACATGAGGCCGCTCTCTGGCAGTCTCCGGATACCCTCCCTGTTGGGTTATTATGGAAAGAGCGCTGCCTTTCCTGAGCCATGTCGGCAAGGTGTTAGGTCTCTCTAACTCACTGCCTCTTTTTGTAGCAAAGGGCTGTGAGGGTCAGAGTTGGCCAGACAAGCCGCCCAGCATTGTGCCTGTGATGGACACTGTAGAAGCATGGGTAGAATCATGACTCTCATCTTCACGACTGCATTATCCTTTTCCATATTTTGTGCTTCAGTAAAACCCAACGACTCATCCTTCCTGGACCCAAACAGGTCTACTTTGTTTCTATGGAGGAGGTTTTAAATTATGAATTCAGTATTTTAAAATCAGTACATGTCTTTTCAGAGTTTCTCTTTTTTCTTGTATGGGTTTTGGTAATTTGTATCTTTCAAGGAATTTGCCTAGCCCCTCTAGTGCAAATTTTATTGGTATAGAGTTATTCAGAATATTTTGCTTTTAATGTCTATAGGATCTGTGGTGATGTCTCATCTTTCATTATTGATATTGGGAGGGGGTTGTGTTTGCACACCCAAGTGCTCTCTCTCTCTCTCTCTCTCTCTGTCTCTTTCTCCTTCTCACTATGTCTCTGTCTCTCTCTGTGACTCTGTCTCTCTGTTTCAATCTATCTGTCTCACAATCTAGCTAAGAGTTTATCACTTTTGTTAACTTTCAAAGAATTAACTTGGGTTTCTTAAATTTGCTCTTGCTTAAATTTTCTATTTAGTTGATTTCTGCTCTTTATTGCTTCCTTCTACTTTGAGATTGATTTGCTCTTTTTCTGGATTTTCAAGTCGGAAATTTATATCATTCACTTTAAACCTTTAGTCTTTTCTAACATAAGCATTTAAAGCTGTAAATATTGCTTTACACTCTGCATGGGTTGTTGCCCATATATGTCACATTTTTATTATTATTAGTTCAAAATATTTTCTGGTTTCCTTTGTGATTTCTTGTTTTTACTCATGGGTTATTTAGAAGTTTCATTTTCAAATATTTAAGGGAATTTTATGGTTATTCTAATTAGTAGTAATTCTAATTTTACAGTTAGAGGACATTTTTTGTATAATTGCATGTGATTTTATGATACATAAAAAACATGTTATGTGTGAATTTGCATTTTTGCATTTATTGAGATGTGTTTTATGGTGGATGATTTTATGTGAATCTGAAAAGTGTGTGTGTTCTGCTCTCTAGGAGGTGCGTCCTGTTAATATCAGCGAGGTGATGCCGGCAGGTATGCAGTGTGTCCTTCACATCCTTGATGCTTTTCTGTCTATACATCCAGTCAGTCACTGAGAGAGGAGTGTCAACATCTCTCACTGTGATTGTGGGTTTGCCTGTGTCTCCCTCTAGGTCTGTCTGTTTTTGCTTCACGTATCTGGAAACTTTTACTATGTGTGCACAAGTTTGTGATTGTTTAGGTTCGTGGCTGTGCTGTGTGCCATCTACTTTGTCTAATATGAGTGCAATCATTCCAGCTTTCTAACAACAGTGTTTATGTGGTATATCTTTTCTATTCTTTTGCTTTTAAACTATGTGTGATTTACGTTTAAATTACACTCTTTTGTATACAACAGATAGCTTGGGCAACCTCCTCGGGTCTCTTCCTGCTCTGGGAGCTTTTCTATCCTCTCAATAAATCCTGTTTTCAACAAACAAACAAACGAAAAACAGATAGCTGAGTCTAACATTTTTATCTAGACTGGTGATCTTTGCTTTTTAACTGGAGTGTTAATCTATTACATTTAATGTAACTATTGACATGGTGAGGCTTAAACCATCTTGCTACTTGTTTTACATTTGTCCCACTTGGTTTTTTTTGTGAATTTTCCTCCTTTCCTGTCTTCTTTTTAATTATTTAAGTATTTCTCAGGATTCCATTTTATTTCGTGTGTGTGTGTGTGTGTGTGTGTGTGTGTGTGTGTGTGTACACCAAGGATTCCAATGTCAACTCTGAGTTTATAACACTTTGTATAAAATGTAGAAAAGTACAGTATGGTGCACATGCCCCTCCTATGTTGGGTTTCAGTCATATGTTTATTTTACTTCTACAAACATGATGATTCTCATACATAGTCATTATTTTTACTTGAAACAGTCCATTGTCTTTTAAAGAAAATCAATAAATGAGAAAAAAGCATATAATATTCACTTGCATGTAATAGTCACCATATCCAGAACTCTTGCTTGGTATGGAGCTGAGAGCCATGTTCCATCTGGCCTGAAGGCTTCATGTTTCTGTAAGTACAGACCTACTGGTGACCAGTTTCCGAGGCTTTCCTCATCTTACAATGCTTCCTTTCACCCTAATGTTTCTCTTGCAGGATACAGAATTCTACATTCACAGTTTTGTGGTCACATGGTAAGGTACCATTCCACAATTGCCCGGCCTACGTTGTTTCTGACTAGAAATCAAAGTGTTTCTTACCAGGATCCCTTGCATGTGATGTGTCTGTTCTTCTCCAGGATGGGTCTCTGTATCTTTGGGTTTACTGATTTGACTGTGATGTTGCTACATGTTTTTTTATGTTTATGCTGCTTGAGCTTTGCTGATGTTGCTGGTTGCTGTTTCTCATTAAATTTGGAATCTTTTCAGTTACTATTTCTTAACCATGCTTTCTGCCCTGGTCTCTTTCCTCCCTTATGGGATTTGCATTCCTGTGTGTTAGGCAGCTTGGTGTTGTTCTGCGGGCCCCTCGAGCCCTTCAGTGTTGGGTTTTGCAGCTTCTTCCTCTGTGTGCTTATGCTGGACTGTTTTAGGGACCTGTCATCAAATTTGCGGGTGTTTCTTCTTTAGTCCAGTCTGCTGGACTTGTCCTGTAAAGTTCTGATCCTACCTTTTGTAGATTTCAGTTCTGCTTAGGCTGTACTGTTTTAGGGCACTATCATGGGGTTCCCGGGTGTTTCTTCTATAGTCCAGTCTGCTAGACTTTCCCTGTTAAGTTCTGATCCCACCTGTTACAAATTTCAGTTCTTGTTTCAGTGACTCCCTCCCCAGTAGACTCCGTTTTGTGGAGATACTCCATTTTCTCCCTCATGTCTTTCTTTTAAATCTTTCTCTTCTTATGCCAACATCTGTGTCTTCTCTGGGTCTGTTCTGTTGATTATTGTCAAAAGTGGAAGGGGCAGCAGACCCCCCCAACCCCCGAGAGGCCAAGACATGGCCCTGAGCTGAGGCTGAGCCTGGGGCACCAAGAGAGGCACGTCTCAGTGTTTGCCATTGTGTGTCTGTGGGGTGGCGTGTGCACGTGCTGAGCCACGGGCACCATATTTTGCTCTTGCTGGCGCTGGAGACCAAGGCTCAAGGGGATGAGGTGTCTGGCCACTCCTGCAGCGCATGATGGGCTGCAGAGCCCAGGTCTGACCACAGCTGTGGGCCTGTGGGTCTCCTGGATGCCCACCCACATGGCGGGGCTGAGTGGGTCAGCTGAGGCCACAGCACCACACATGTACATGCACACATGTGGCTTGCATGCGGGCGTTCACACACATTTCACGTGGGCAGGCACATGTGTGCATGCTCACTCGAGGTCTGGGTACAGGGCATTGTTTCAGGAGCCTCCTGCCTCTGGGCCTGGGCAGCCGCCTGCAGGGCCTGCTGTCCTCAGTGGGGTGGAGACTGGCAGTAGAACTGGGGCCGTGTTTTCCTCACATGCCTGAAAGCACCTTCCCATGCATAGGCCAGGTTGGGCCCCTGCAAAGACTCCCAGATGGTGAGGAGGAGAAGGCAACCGTGTGCTGGACCCTAGGCCTCCAGGTTGGACCATGGAAAAGCAGGGGCACGGGGCAGATGCTAGATTGCAGGCTTGGGGTGGGGGTGCTGCAAATGTGCCAGACCTGCCCTCCCTGAGCCCTGTTCTGTTCCACCTGAACTCCCTCCACCCTTCTCCCATCCCTCCCTTCTCCCTCCCTGAAGATTCCTCCTCTCCTCCCAGAGCAACAAAGAAGCTGCCACCCAGCCTGTGCTCCCAGCCTGCTTGTCAATTCTGCTTTCCCTCTCCCTCCTCCTTTATCTCTCCCTCTCTCCCCCTCCCCTCCCCCATTCTCTTCTCCTCTTGAAAAGCAAGAGAAATGGAGTCAAGATCTTCTCTTGGTGATAATTATTGAAAAGTTCAGCTCAGAAACAGACAGCGATGCCGCGGGGGGCACATTAGCATGCATGTGCGCAGCTTGGCTCTGCAGCAGATGTTGGCATAATTAGAGGGGAAAAATTATGAAATTAATTTGTGGTTCAATGTAAATTTCAGTGATGGGGGAAGCTGGGCTCCAGTCACCTCATGTGCACAGACAGACACGCACGCACACACACACGCACACCGCCCAGCTGCCAGCGAGGAGGCAATTGTCAGACCCATCCAGGGGGAGAGAGACTGGCTGAGAGGCAGGGAGGAGGGAATGAGGCAGAATTCATCCTCTAAAAGGCTCAGCTGGGGTCTGCCCGCTCCTAGGGCAGGAGGCCCAGACTTGTGGGGATGTCCCAGCTGGTTGGGGTCCCGGCTCTCGTCCTTGGGTATTAGGGATGGGGGCCCCAGGCTTGGGATGGAAGCACACAAAGCTAGAGTGGGCAGGGGACTCTCTCTCTCTGGGCGTCCTGCTCCCCCATGGGTGCAGGGCCCCTGCTGCGGGGCAGGTAAGGTGGTGGCACAGGCAGACCGTGCAGGGTTGCCCTAGGGAGCAGATGAGAAGAGCAAAGGAGACGGGACTGGGGTGTGGAGGACAGGACAGGCTTTGGAGGGAGTAGCCACTCTGATGCTGGGGGAGCTGGGTAGGTCGGGGCAGGGAGCTGGAAGGCTCTAAGACAGTCTGGCTCTGCCACCCAAGCTGAGTGCAGTGGCTCAACCCTAGCTCACTGGAGCCTCCAACTCTTGGCCTCAGGTAATCCTCCTGCCTCACCCTCCTGAGTAGCTGAGACTACAGGTGTGAGTCACTGCACCCAGCCACAGGCTTAGGAGTTTGCTGCTTGGTTTGGGTGGTGATGAGGCTCACTGGAGGGGCAGATGCCCAGCCGAGGTGTTTGTTTAATTGGCAGTGGGGAATCACAGAAAGTTCCGAAGGTGTGCATGGTGCCATCTCTGGCCTCTCACTGAGCTTCCTCATCCAGGACCTGCCTTTTCCTGGCCTTTCCTCTTCGTCCTGGCTTCCCTTTCTTTCTTCCCACTGACCAGCTCCTCCGAGGGGCCCTCTGGCACTGCTCAGACTCCTCATAAGGAGACAGCGGGGTCCCTGGGCAGGTGGACTGGGCAGAGGCACCATCTCCCAGCTGCACAAAGGCCACACACAGGCAGCCTGACCAGATGGCTCTGGCCCTCCCACCCCCACCAGACCCAGCCACCTCCTTCCTCCTGCCCTCTACCAGGCTGGGCTGGCTGAGACACCCTCTGGGCCTCAGTTTTCCTAGCTGCTCCCTGAGGGCCAGGCAGGGTTGACCACCTGCTGCCCTGGGTGCTGTGTTGGGGACAGTGGGGAGCTGTGGAGGCATCCTGGCCCCTCTGGCCTCATGATATCCATCCCACACTGAGGAGTCACTGCAGCTGTGCTCAGGGACCCTGCCAGAGCCTCAACCCACCAGAGCCTCACTCTGCCCACCCTGAGGTCTCAGGATCTTGAGCCTTCCTGTGACTTCCCTCCTCGCCTGATCTGTTCCAGGTATGTCCTTCTAGGCGCCCTGCCATGCTCCTGGCCAGTGTGGGTCACAAGGCCGCCTCCTCATGGCTGGCCCTAAGCCTGGACTGTGGAGCTTCTGGGCCTGTCTCCCATGGCCCCTACTCCACATGCCCCACTGTCTGAAGCCATCCGTTCATCCTCCTCTCCTTTAATCTTATCCTCCAACATGCCCTGACACAGACTCTCCACTCAGAACTGTTGGGCCCCTGGATATCCCACCAGGCCTTGGGGGTCTCAGTCCCCGCATCCTCTCAGGGAACAGCCTTCATGGGCAGACTCTAGGCCTTCCTCCTCCAGGTAGTCCTCCCTGACCACCCTGGAAGGACAGGGTGCTCAGGGCCTGCATGGATCAGGGCTGCCCTGCATGATCAGTGAGTCTGTGCCCAACGCAGCTCAAAGCCTGTCCCATGGGCCTCAGGCTTCCAAGTGGGCCCATGAGGAGAGGTCCAGGGCAGGGAGATGCCTGCAGGCTGACGCCAACTTCTTGGCCTCCCGAGAGTCCCTGTTGCTATAGTGGGCTCTCTGCTGATTCTTCTGGACCTGAGGAGGCTGGGATGTTTGGCCTCCCCAAGACTAAGTATTAAAGGCTGAGATAGGCCAGGAAGCTGGTTGTGAGCGCCACACCCTGTGGTGGATGGTGGCACGGAGGAGCCCCACTGACCTCAACTCTGCTGACCTCACCTCAGCTGACCAGGCACTGGAGTGGTTGTCCACAGGTTCTGGGTGCAGCTCCAGCCCTGGCCAGGCCAGTTTTGTATTTTGTGTGGTGTTTGGGGGTCTCAGTAACCCAGCAGTGGCTCTGGGACCACACAGAACTGGGTTGAATGTGACCCTCGGAGCTACAACTCTGGGTCATGGGCTGCGGGTCTGTGTGGACCAGCACGTTCTGGGCCTCTGTGGGAGGAACATCTTTGCAAGGGGTCTCTGGTTGGAGGTTCCCGACTGCACCTTCCTGAGACCCTCCCGAGTCAGGGCTCAGGCAGGCCATGCCATACCATCCCAGCTCTGCCCTGGGCCTGCCCTCTCCAAGGTGCTGAAAAGACCAGCAGGCGTCGCTCAGATAGAGATGGCGCCTGGTCCCGCTGCCCCTCTCTCCTGGGCTCCGCTCCACGGGGCTGGTGCTGCCTCCAAATTCCCGGATTTGCTTACAAAGAGCAAGAGATGAGCATGCAGCGGGGAGTGGTCACAGCTCAGGCACAGACCAGGCCCTTTCTCGTGCTATCCTCACCTCCCTGCGCCTCAGTTTCCTCCTCTATCCAGGGGCAGGGGTTCCACCTGCCTGCTCAGATGCTGGAGAATGAGGGAGGTCAGGGTGAGGCTCCCAGCAGGGGGCTGAGAGAAGCGGGAGGAGTGAGAGTGGGGGAGGGGCTGGGAGATGGGGAAGGGGTGGGGAGGAGCTGAGGGGGGAGAGCAGTCAGGTCGTGGCTCCCAGGTGCCTGGGTGGAGAGGCATGTTTGGTACTTGGGGCAGCAGTAGGGGAATCTAGGGAGGGGTCCTTCTGCTGGCTCCCGGGTTCCCCCAGTTCTGGAGGCAAGGAACAGCCTCTGTCGTGTGTGTCTTGCTCTAGATTCTGGCTCTTTGTTTTATTCTCTCTAAACGTACAACCTAAGAAAGGAGCAGAAAGGGAAGCTGAGGCACAGTGAGCCCACATGTCTTTGGTGGGATCCTCCCCATGTACGTGTGCACATGTCTGAGCCACGCAGGGAGTGTGGCTAAGTGTGGGAGCAGACGGCTGGCCCAGTCTGGGTGTGGGTGAGTTGCTGGGTGAGTGTAGCCGGCCAGTGGGAGTGTGCTGGCAGGGGGTGGAACATGCTGAGCCCTTGGCATGTGGCTGCATGTGCTCCTGGGTGGCTCCCAGCACCCGTCCCTGCGGGCTCCATGAGGATCTCCCATTATTCTGACATTTGTGCGCCTCACGTACTGGCAAGAAGTAATTTACTTAGAAGAAATTAAAAGTTCATTTTAATTGAGCGCGCACTGCAGTATGCAAATGAGGACACATTAAGTACCGGGTACAGACAAAGCTGCAATCAGCACTTAACCCTCTGTGTGCCAGGGCCTCAGCTCTGCGGGGCCAGGCCTTGGCACCCCTCACTGTCTCCAGGCCAGAGGGGACCAGCCCAGCTTGAGCCCTTCCTGCACTCTCCAGATGTCAGCCCCGGTGTGCAGTGCCCTGGGGTGATGTGGGCTCTGAGCCTGGGCTCCTGCCTGAGACCCAGACTCCTTGCCGGCTGTGGGTGGCCTGAGCATCACCAGCAGGGTCCCTGAGGCTGGAGGGTCCACACCCAGAGGGGAGAGGATGGACTCTCCACAATGAACCCTGCTGCGCCGGGCATCTCAGCACTCCTTCCTGGAAAGGGGCGGTGCTTGCTATGCCTCCTTCCATGCCCATGGTCTGCAGGGCACTAAGGCTGTATCTGGGGCCTGGTGTCCACCTGCTGGAGAAAGAGGCAGTGGCATTGCGACTCCCTGAAAGCAAGCATGTCATAGCCATTCTTGGCCTACTTGGAAGCAGAGATGGTGGGGCGCCAGGGTGGCGGTGCCTCTTCAGGCCAGTGGCCTCTGGGAGGCCGGGTCCTGGGCCCTCCACAGTGGTGCACCAACCCACCTGCTGCCGTTTACACCTGTGGCCCTGGGGGATCAGGTGGGCGCTGATCCAGGTCACGGAGAGGTTTCCAGAAGTAGAGCTGGCGTCTGGCCATCCCCCAGGCCATGCTCCATTTTGTGGCCACCTTAAGTGCTCAGGGGTCCCAGAGCCACGTGACTCAGTGGGTACCTGAGCCACCTCCAGTGTGGAGGGAGAGATACCCGGGTCTCCCCAGTCCTGGCCATGGGGGCCGCTCCTGCCAGCACAGGAGAGAGGGAGGCTGGGAGGCCCACAGGGAGTCTGCCCCAAGGATGGAAGTTCCTGGCCAGAGGCTGGAGGGCTCAGGGCTGACCAGGTGGAGGCGTCTGGTTCTGGCCAGGAGACTGTGGGAGCCTCATGGGGCCTCGTGGGTCTCCTGTCCTGCCTATGGGTTGCCCACCCTGTCCAGCATCCCCATGATCTACACCTGCAGCCCGTGGCAACAGTGGACACATGGGCCCTGCTCACCTGCTGCTGCCTCCTCTGTCACCTGCCCTGGCCTCTCCTTGGTGTGCTGGATGGGACAGCAGGCCAAGCCCTCTCCAACTCAGCCTGGCCCACCCAGGACAGTGGGGGCAGGGCAGGTCCTGGGGTTCTCAGTCCCTGGGTTGGAAGCAGCCCCCACTGGAACACAGCTTGGCCCTGGTGGGTTTTTCCACCTGTCAGACTGGGGTTCTTGATGACAGTGTGACAGAGTTGGTGGCAGAGAACAGCCGCTCAGACCCAGCCATAACACCCCAGACCCAGCACAGGGCACCGGTGGCTTATCCGAGGCACAGGGGGAGCCAGTTCCTGCTGCCTCAGAGCCACTGCCCCGCCACAGGGTAGCTCCTGCCCAATGGGCACCATCTCCATGGGCAACCGGGTGGCCTGACCACAGCCCCATCCTCGTCCACACACTCGGGTCCCACAGTCCATGGCCTCTACCTGTGGCTCAGCTGCCATGTCCTGGAGCTGGCTCCAGGTTCCCAGAGGAGCAGATGGGGGGGCAGAGGCAGACCCCATGGGACTCGGGGGGAACCAGGCTCAGGGTCCTCCCAGGAGGCTTGGCAGAGCAGGTACAGGGTGGGGCTTCTGTCTTCTCTGGGCCACCGAGACCCAGCTGATGGTCACTCCGGGGTCCCGGCACTAGGGGTCTGGGCGTCCTCCTCAGGACCACCTCCTAGGGCCACACAGGGGTTCTCGGGTCTCTGCCCCACTCCAGAAGCCCTGCAGCCCACTGAGGCCTCTTAGCTCCCAGCCTTTCCCTTTCCTCTGTGGGAGGAGCCTGGAGGGTGTAGGGGGAGGAGGATGACTCTGACTTGGGCAAGGGGGTACACAGCACTGGGGCTTCTTCCCTGCCCTCCACCAGACTCAGGTGACTCTGACCCTCCTGGTGCACCTATTCCCAGGCTGGAGGGCAGCTGAGCCGGCCCCCAGGTTCTGGGGTGCCCTGAGCGTTCTCCAGAATGCCAGGCCTCCACAAGTCTCTCAGAGTAACACCCTCTCCCTGGACCTGTGAGTTTCCACTGGATCTGTGTGGCTTTGGGCAAGTTACCCAGCCCCTGTGTGTCTCCTGTCTCCCATGCTGCCTGCACACATTTCCACCGGGTGTGGCTGAGCCCTTGGAAGGATCTTCCTCCAGCAGAGGCTCCTCAATGAGGGTCATGAGCCTGGCCAGGGGAGGGAAGGGGAGCGCTGAGGACGTACCTGACTCCGATGCCCAGCTGGGACCAGGTGTGCATGGCGCCTGCTGCTGTCTGTGCCCCTTGTTCAGTGGTGGTCTCTGGGGCCGGACCCCCATGATTGGGCCCTTTGCCCCTGCTCCTTCCTGACTGTGCCAGCCCCAGGCACCTGCTGGAGTGACTCAGCTCAGGGCCTCAACAGGCCCAGGCACAGCACACGGCCAGGGGCACAGTGGACAGAGGCACAGGGCGGCAGCATCCCTTCCAGGTCACAGGGCGGTCAGTGACCAAGCTGTGTCCTGGACCCAGATCCCTGTGTTGTCAGCCATAGTGCGCTGCAGGGACAGGAGGGGTCAGCATGTGACTGGGGAGGTGTGCGGGCAAGGCAGGTGCAGACCCTGCACATCTGGCTGCCGTAAGGAAGCTCCGTGGAGCAGGACGCTTGTGGCTCTAGGCCCGGGCCTCTCCAGGGCCTGCTGGCATCACGGGGACAGCATTATTCCTGCACTGAAGGCTGTGTGGGCTCCTGGATGACCTGCATGGGGTGTAGATTATCCAGGTGGACCTGGCAAGGATCGTGGAGCTCAGCACATGCAAGTGGCAAACAGACTCTGCCCACCTGCCAGTGCCCAGCACACAGGACTCCCTGGACTCCTGTGAGCCTGGAGGGGTAATGTGGCAACCAGGATGGGTCCAGGCAGCTCATGATGTAGATGAGGAAACTGAGACTTAGAGGGAAAGTGGCCGACCTACAGTCACCGTGAGAGGCCCGTCTGGGCTCTGACCTGTGATACCTATCTCAGGTCTGTGTTTAGCCTGTGTCCCAAGCCTCCAGCACCCTGTGACACCTGCTCACAGCCCCCACTCACCATCCCCCAGCACCCACAGCCGCTACCCACCACCTCATGGCACCCACGGCCCTTTGCCCCCAGCAGAGCCCTTCCTTCATGAAGAAGATGGACTAGGCCCTACCAGCTGTTGTGCATGGCCCAGCACTTCCGCATCGACCTGTACAACATCCCTGCCATCAGGGGTCAGGACAGCGGGCACTGCACCCAGCACTTTCTGTGGTGGGCAGAGCCTCACAGCGCCCTTTGTATTGGCCTTGTCTGGTCCTCACAAGTCCCTGTGGGGACGAAGTATGGACTGGTGGTCACTTCTCCCACACAGAAGGCCCCTTGAATGGTGTCTTGGGGTAGCTGGGGTGCCACGTGCCTAAGGTGCCACCCTTCCCGTGTGGACATGCCATGGCCCCTTGAATGTCCCTTGAAATGACCGTCTGTGCCCCAGGCTAGGCGGAGGTGCAAAGGGCTGAGCCGCCTGCTGGGCACAGGCCTCACAGACTCTCAACCTGGTCAGTGCCAGTAGCTAGGCTTACATGTCTCTGGTGTGCTTCCTGGTCCCAGGCCCACCTCTCACCAGCTCCAGCATGACAAACACCACCTTCTCCAGGAAGCCTGCCTTGACCCTGCCCGTCGAAAAACTCTGCAGTGTCTCGTCTGCCAACCACCCTTCACGCCCCACCCATCCCCACCCAGTACTGTCGGCATGAAGGACTGTGAAACAAACAGGTATGTGAAGAGAGTGGGTGGCTCCAGGGACCCCGGTATCTCTGATTCCTGAAAGCCACAGGCAGCCAGCAAAGGACTTGGGGTGTCAGCACATCCCCAGCAGCCCTGGGCCCTGCGTTGCTGGGCATTGATGTGACCCTACGTGAGCCCTGCCAAGAAGAGGCTGCTGGCTGAGCCTGGCACTGTGCATGCGGGCACCCTGGGGTGGGTGCAGCAGAGGCCGGGTGAGCTGGACCTGGGAGGGCTGGCCTGGGGTGCACCCTCTCCAGAGCTGGATGGGAGCAGGAAGGAGTTAAATCCTCCATGAGCAACTGAAGGAAATGGTAAACAGTTTTCCTCTCCCTGGGCTAAATTAATATGCAAATTTCTAAGCCCCCCCATTCCCTGCCTTGAAATTAGCGAGGTGGAATGCTCGGGCTAATTATGCATTCACACGAGCAGGCTGTGTGCTGCTGAGGAAGGGGACGTGATTGTGAGGTGCTGGGACTAATGCAGGCCCTTCTGCCACATCTGGAGCTGCTCTTGCAAGATGTGACCTAGCAGTGACCGCGCCACCCCTGCTGGGAAGGGGTGCGGGAGCTAGAGTGGACTCCAGGGCCCAGGGAGATGGGAGGCCATGGGCAGCCATCGCCCTTGCTCCCCCAGCTAAGCCCCACTGCCCCCTGGCAGACAGCGCCTCCTAGTCTTTGGGTGCTCATGCCCGGGTCTGTATCTCTGGCTGGGTGCAAGGATGAAGACCTGACAGCAGGCCAGAGCTACAGAGGCTGGGCCGTGGGAGCCAGGCCTGGCTGGACAGTGAGCCCTGGAGCTATGCTGGGACCCCTGTGCGGGGCGGGTGGGGTGTCGGGGCACACAGACACCACCTGCATAGCAGCAGCAGAGAGGAGTAGAGGATGCTGGATGGGCGGGGACCCCCGGGACTGTGGCTTGGAGCCATAGGCAACCGGCCTAGAACCCACCCCTCAGACCCCTTGCCTTCAGCACCCCTCTCAGGCCCTCCTTTCACCTCCCCACCAGGGCCCATGGAGGGACCCCTCCCATGTGACCTCCTCCTCCCCCATCTCAGTTCAGCACCTCCCAGGCCCCAGGCCCCAGGCCCGACGAACCGCCTCAGCCCAGCCTCTGTGTCTTCCTTCCCCTCCTGGGAAGCCCCATGCTCCATTTATTCTTGTAGGGCATGGGCATTTTGTGTTGCCAGGGTCTGAAGTGTGCCCTGTCCCTGAGTGCCTGCAGGCTCTGGCACCACACACCTGGCCCTGACCACAGCACACACAGATCTGATCATGGGGAGGTTGGTGAGAGGACTGGTCAGGCAGCCCCGCTGTGCTGGACACACGAATTGTAGCTGCATGTGGGAAGGTGGCTCCTTTCTGAAGTGTGTGCCAGTGTTTTGGAGAAAGTCCTGGGAGGACGCACACACTGGTCTGATTCTATGCACACTGCAAGCAGCAGTGTCACCATCATCACCACCACCGTCGTCACCATCATCACTATCACCAAAATCATCATCACTTCACCACCATCATCATCACCATCAGATCACTGCCATCACCACCACCATTATTACAGCAGTCCCTGTCACTTTCTGAGCATTTACTTTGTGCCATCCACCATGCACAGTGGCTTAAATACATGATTATGTTGAATCCCATAGCTCTTTGAGGTATGTACTATTGTCATCCTCAGTCTACAGATGAAGATGCTGAGGCCCCCGGTAGTGACAGAGCCTGAATGGAGCCTGGGTCTCTCTGACACCTGAATCCCAAGTTCAGAGCCCTGTATTCTTCCTCCCATTCTTTCAAGTTATGCCTTTAGTGAGGGGCTGAAGGCCAAAGAAAGGGCTCATCCCAGCCCACAGAGGCCAGAGCCAGCACAGTGAGCCTAAGTCACAGCCTGAGGGACTTTGACTAAACCCAAGGCTTCCGACCCTGGGTTTCCAGTTGTCACAATAACCAAGAAGAGGGTTTAGCCTGGCAGAATTCTCACCCGTCCTGGAATGTCTGAAGAAGATGAGCAGGGTGGGTGGGTGGGTGGGTCAGTCAGGTCCAGCCTGGCAGCCTGTGGGACACCTGTATAGGCACCCCTGCCAGGCAGACAGGACAGGGGCAGGGGTCTCAGAGCCCCCAGGACCTGGAGGCTGGCCCAGTTCTAGTTGGAGAGGAAAGCAGACCCTCCACACCCCACCCAGAAGGAGATGTGTGAGGCTGGTTCTGGCAGAGGCAGGAGGGGCCAGTGGACCAGGCAGGACTGTAACGGGGTCCAGTGACATCCTCTGCTGGCCTCAGTTTCCCCATCTGTACTATCAGAGTGTTGGGCCAGGTGCTCTCTGATAATACTTTCTCATCTAAAGCTCTGGATTCCAAGTTCAGGATCCTGTTGATTAATTTGACTGTACAGTCCCCAAAGTATTCACAAAAGGCCCTGGGTGCTCAGCTCTGATCCCTGCAGGAGGAGCAGGCTTCAGGCCTTGAGAGGAGATGTGACTCCAGTATGGCCCACTCCCACAGGGTCTACCCCCAACACGGGACAGACACAGGGAAGAACGGCGGCAGCCTGGAGCCCCGGACAGGAGCCAAGGAGGACCCCCTGAACCAGCTCCCCTCCCGCCCTGCCCTCCCCTTCCTGTGTCCAGGCAGGACAGCCTGGGCTCCAGCGAGAAGTGTGACGCTGGAGCACCGGAGCCTCACCTGCCAGCTGCAGCACGGCTGGGTAGTGACATTAGATGCCCGTCAGCCGTGGGAGCTCCTGGAGCCCATGGAGAGACAGCGTGCAAATGCAGTGTGCAGCTCCCTAACACCCAGGGCAGGCTCTTGGCATGGTGCAGGCGGTGGAGGGAGACAGTCGCCCAGAGATGGCGCCTCGGATCAATAGAGACTGCGCTCCTAGCAGCCCATCACAGGCAACAAGCAGAAGTGAACTGACAGGCGGTTAATTAGTCCCTGCGCCCCTGCGCAGGAAGGCCGGAGGAGGGCCTAGAGCGTGGTCCTCCAGGGCAAGGAGGGAGGGGCCGGGGCCGTCCTGGGAGGGTGGCAGTGGGATAGGAGCCGTGAGCACCCAGGGCCCACACAGAACAGTTCAGGATGCATTTGGGGACCAGTGGGGTGGGGCAGCTGAGATGGGACAGGACCCCACCCCACCAGGTGGTGGCCTCACACCTGGCATGGGCAGGGCCCAGGGTTGGGCACTGGCCACTCCGGGCAGGACCCTGCAGAGGGTACAGGCCCCAGAGCCATCCGTTCCTCCCTCTGGGAGCCAGCCTAGCCCTGGGCACAGCACTGGCGGGAGCCAGTCCCTCTGTCAGGCACGGGCGCCTAATTCTCCACACAGCCGTGGATGCTGGTGCAACGGCCGCCACCCTCCAGGCACAAGAGATACGGGCTTGGTGCACTGTGGATCAGCACCATTTGTTCTGCAGAACGTGTTTTATTTCTCAACATGCACAGCTTATTACCAACAGCTCAGGGACAGGCGGTGGAACTTGGGGAGATGGGAAGATGAGGCTGCGACACCACTGCCGTGTGGGGGAGGGGCGCTGGCTGAGCCTTTGGCCAGTGAACTCAGAAGAGCCAGGCGGGTGCTGGCTGCTGTTTGCCGGCCCTGGTGAAAGCGCCCCAGGCTCCAGGCCAGACACACCTGGGCAACTTCATCCCTGGCTCCGGCCCTGCCAGTTCTGTGGCCTCTGGGAAACAGCTTGACCTCTGTGAGCTTCCGTCTCCTCCAGTGTGGGGATATGCTGAGTTCTCTGTGAGTGACCATTTCCTAGTCTTGCTGTTGTGGCTCCCAGTCATCAGGGTCAGACTGACCCTTAAAGACAAAAGATTAAACCCAAAGTCCCCAGGGCCAGGCAGGTGGGCAGGAGTCGCCAAGGGCCCGGCAGGCCTGGAGCCCACCAGGGTCCTCTTGGGCGCCCTCAGCCAAGACCATCCAGAACAACACAGAGTGGAGCCCGGGGCCACTGATTCTGATCTGGGGAGAGTCTTCCAGACAAGTGGGGAGGGCACCTGTATAGGCCGGGCCTTCAGTGCTGTATGGGCAACCACAGGCCAAGAGGAGCACAGCCCCGGGTGGCCACCACCACGGACCAGACCTAGGCCACTGTGCTCACTACTCCCATGGTAAGGTCTGCCGGCCACAGGCAGAGTCAGAGGCCAAGCTGGCTCCACTGAGGCCAAGCTGCCTCCACTGAGGCAACCTCTGACTTGGGGGAGTCTCCTGTTGATGTCTGTCTCCTTTAATCAGGGCGCAGAGACCCCTCCATGCAGGACACACTGCCTAGTCTCTTCCCACTCCTCTGAAGATGATGTTCTGCCCACCTCAACTTTTCTGTGGCCTCTCTGGCTCTGTCCCAAGTCCTCACTCTGCACTGTGAGTCCCAGATCAAGCCAGTGCTGGAGGTCATGCATCTGTCCTCTTCCACGTGGGAAGGGCCCATGGAAGACTCAGGTAGCCTTGGGGACTCCCGGTCCCTTCCCCCATCAGCACAGACGTTTCCCAACGACTGGCCCTTTGTGGAAGCAGTTGGACTGGCAGGTTCCGCTGGCTAAGAGACTCTCCTAGTCTCTTTGAGGGTGGCCCCCAGGAAGAGATGGCAGGCGCCTGTGGCCATGGCTGATGGAGCCTCTTCCTGCAGGTAGGTTTGGGGCCAGGAACTGGTACGAAGTCCCATGCAGCTGGGATCACCGGCTCAGACACCAAGAGCCATGTGGCAGGGCCAGGCTCATGCTTACTCTTGGGTCCTGCCCTGCCCTGCCCTGCGGCCTCTCCCAAGACCCTTCCATCTCCCCCTACCCTGAATCCTGAGCAGAGCATAGGGGCAGGAGGTGCGGGCCCCAAGTTGCACAGAGAGCTCACAGGAGCCAGCAACAGGTGATTGGGTTGGAATTTGGAGCCCCTCGGAGGCTCTCCTGGGGAGCTCAGCCCCCTCCTCTCCCCTCGGTTCCAGCCTCCCGCCATCAGACAACCCAGCAGCAAAGACCACTGGAGCCTTGACTTCCTGCAGGGCCTGAGGAGTTTGGCGAGGGCTGACCCAAAGCTGCTGCCTCCAATGGGGGAGACCCTCCTGTCCACAGAGTGTGGGCACATATGGTGAGGATGTTCCCGGCTGTGCAGGTAGCTGGGGGCAGGGGCAGGGCAACCCACCTGAAGGTTGGTGCGCCCAGGTGGGGTGGGGAGGGCCCAGAGCTGCGGTCTTGACCGCAGTGTTTCAGAAACCTGGGGGCACTGACATTGGCCCCTTGCTGGGTTGCAGAAAGCAGGGGGGAGTTTTCCCACGTGAGCATCCAAAGTGCAAGGGAGGAGGATGAGCCAAGGCTGGAGGGTGAGTGGATGACTGGCAGGTGCCAGACAGCAGGAGGGCCTGGGGGGGCTCTGGAAACTGAGTCTTGGCGTGCAGTGAGGCTCTGGGCCTCAAGTCATGGAGGAGGCCCTGCTCATGGGTTGCTTCATCCTATGTGGGTGCCTGGTCCCTGGGGGTGGCTCATTCCTGTGCAGGTGGCGACCTTCAGAGCCTTATGCAAGGTGAACGTGCCTGGACAGCTGGCTCTGGGTTCTCTGGGACTGAGGAGGCAGGGAGGCCTCTGGGTTGCGGTGAATGGTGAGGCCACAGGGACCCCGGATCCTTCATGGGGCAGAGGGGAGGGATGGAGGGACGGACCCAGCCAAGGTTTGGGGTTGGGGAAGGGCGGTGCCTGCTCCCTCCTGGGCATAGCCTGTGGCTCGTGCTGTGGGCCTGTGGGAGGAATCCATGTCAAGAGGCAGAGACGCCATGAATATTTCATCAGGGAAGCAGTGTGGGCTCGGAACAGCAGGCGGGAATCTCCAGGGAGCTCTGCGCCGGTGCAGGAGGCAGGAACTGTGAAGTTCAGAGGGAGGAGGAAGGCAGGTGTGCCTCCTGCCACAGCTGCCCCTTCCCACCCACCAAGCCCTGCAGGGTGTGGGGCAGCCATGGCTGGGACGGCAGGGGGCTGGGGCCAATTGACTGATTCCTGACAGCCCCGCGCACCCTCCCACCCAGGTCCATGGCCAGGTCAGAGCAGTTCTGGGTGGGAGGACCCTGGGGAGGATGCAGACCAGAGTTCGGGCAGGGTGGGAATTGGGCCAGTCCTTCAGGCTGAAGGTGCACACCCCACCTGGGCTGGGGGCATCAGGTCGTCAGTTGTGCAGTGAGACTGGGCCTGGACCCACTGTGGGAGGCAGGTGGACAGTCAGGGCTGCACCCTGCCCCTTGGTGCTCAGCCAGCCCCTGACACAGGCTGCCTGGTCCCCTGGCACCCAGGTGAGAGGGCTGCCCATGAACTCAAGGGCCCAAGACTGAGGCTTGGGGGCCACAGGTGCAGGTCACCCCACCCATCAGCAGGCCCCAACCCCAGGCTCCAGCCAGCACCCCACGCCCCCGAGTCTGCTTCTGGAACTCCCAGGAATTGCTGCCCACCCGGTACTCTGGGGGGACAAGGACACTGCCCATCCCAGTCCTGGGAGCCAGAAAGGCTGGGCTGGGGCCCTCAGCAGAAGTCCCTGCCCAATCCTCATCCAGAGCTTTCATCTGCTGACACCCAAAACCAGGGCCCTGCTCTGCTGGCCCTGCTGCGCCTGTGCCTGCTGCCATGACTGCAGGGCCGTGTCCCTGCACCTCAGGTTTCCAGGTGCCGGTGGGCAGGTGCTCCCTGGAGCCGAGTCCCCCTCAGGACTCTTGAGAGGGAAGTTGCCCTGTCAGAAGGTCCTGGCCCGAGCTGTAGCCCGGTGGGAAGAGAAGGGCAGCCACCTCCAAGAGCCCTCGCCCTGCTGAAGGGATCTTGGGCTTGGGCCCTGCAGAGTCTGAGCCTTGCTCAGAGGTCAGAAGCCAGGCCATACCCCTCATGGGTCTCCAGTCCCACCTGGCCTGCCTCAGTGCCACCTTCCCGCCCCTCACCTGGCCTTGTCCTCTAGGGCCCCTCCAGCCCCTCAGAGGAGGCCCCTAACTCGGCTTGTTAAGGCTCCGAGGCCCAGCTGCTTCCTGGTCTCCACAGGACTGGGTCCCTGCTTGTCTGTGTGCCACCCATTGCAGCACCTCCTTCTGGAACAGGACTGGCCCAGAGGTCCTCCTGTGGCCAGGGACCCCCTGTGCTGTACCCACATTGGGCCGTGGGTGCAGGCCATGTCAGCTCCACCGGCCACACGTGTGGAGGGAGAGGCACACTGCCCCCCGCACCATGGATCCTCATGAGGGAGGGACAGCCTGGCTGTCTGCATTCTGGTCCACCTGGGGCCACCTTCTGGCAGGTGAAAAGTGCTCCTAGCCCTCTCTGCCCAGTCTGTGGCTCTGGGAAGGGGTGGCAGGGCTGTGTCCTTGGAGCTGCTGGAAAAACCCCTCTGGCTCCTCCCCCGGGGCTGCCCTCTCCGACAGCCGACAGCTTCCCTCACCAACAGCTTCCCTCCCCCTGTGGCTCCCCGCCAGGCCTTTGGCAGCTGGGCTGCTGGCACTGCCACTGAGCTACTCTGATGGCACCCTTGGCCTTGGTCTGTGGATCTGTGGTCTGTGGATCTGTGCACAGGCCCCAAGGTGCTGGTCAGGCTGAGCAGAGGACAGCAGCTCTGGGAAGATGGAAGGAGAGAGGCCAAGATGCCCCCCTGAGCTCAGGAGCCTGCAGGTGTCACCTACAGCCAGTCCTCAGGCCCGAACTCCCAGCCCATGCCAGCAGCCAGGAGGAGACAAGCTTTCAAGGACCTCTTGGAGACTTTCCAGAACTGGGCAGAGAGGACTCTGCCCCTGCAGAGCATCGGGAGAGGTGATACTACCTGAGACCCCAGGGGAGGGACCAGGGACATGGCTTCTGCGGCCAGGCATCTCCCCAACCCCCTGCACTAGCCCCGCCCAGCCTGCCAAGCCCCTGCTCGGGGTCAAGATGCCCAGGCAGACAGGCCCCAGGACAGCAGCCTCTCTAGTGCTGGGGGAGTCAAGAGGCGTGAGCGTCCGCCGAACTGGCCCAGACATGATAGCGCCAGACCCTACCGGACATGGCCCTCCCCGACTGTGCCACACGACCCGCTGCCAGGCTGAGACCCAGCCCACCTCCCACCCAATGCAGATGCTAGGTGCCCGCACGACGAGCCTGTGTGTACCTGTGCCATTACCGCCTGCTCCAGCCCGTCCTCTGGGCGCCTCTGCCAACTGCTGCCGTCTCCGACACTGCTGCCAGCGCTCACAGTGGGTTCTGTAGGTGGGTCTGGCCCCACGCAGCCGCTGGTGCGCATCAGAGACATGCGTCCATCCTCCCCGCACCCCGTGCTCTGCCCGGCGCCTCCTGAGCCCCTGGCGCAGGCGTGGAGGGAACTTGGCACAGACTGAGCCGGCAGCCTCTCGCACTGTGCCGGCACGCTCCCTTCTGTGTTTTAAACACACTCGTACTCTCACACGCACATGTCAAGCCCCCACCTGGCAACATACGTGCCTTCTGTTGGGAACAGACCCAGCCAGGAGAGCCCAGAGTGGGCAGGACAGAGAGAGGAGGCCCTGCTGAGCCAGGAACCCCAGCCCTGGCCCATCGCCCTCCCTCTCATAAGAACCACCAGCCACGGTGCCTGTTCTGTGTGGGGCTCACCGGCCGTGGGGCAGCAGCGTGTTGGTGATCTGTTTGTAGCCCTAGCTGGTGCTTCCCAGTACCCTTGCTCCTTTGGCCTCCTTGTAGAGCTGGCCTTGGCAGTCACGTCTTGCACGTGAGGAAGCTGAGGTCCAGAGAGAGGAGGGCGTTTGCCTCTGGTCACACACCAAGGCCTGGACCCAGGCCCTCAATTCCATCTCCTGCTTGCTCTGCTGACCCCATCTGTCCATGAGGTCACGACCCTGGTGCCCACACGGAGACTTCAGGTATGGCTCTCCCAGTGTACCCATCTGGAGAGTGGGCAAAGCCAGGGTGACCACGAGGCCATTGCCCCCCTCCTGGGACTCCCACAACGACCCCTCATGGTGTGTGCAGCACAGGCAGATGGAGAAAATATGGCTGCTGGGCAGGTTCTCAGCCTTCAGCTGGTGTCAGGACCCTGGACACTGGGGGAAGAGGGTGGCCATGCCCAGCTGGGTCCTGCAGAGGTGAGGTGGGCAGGGAGCAGCGACAAGATGGGGGGGGTCCTGCCTGCCTCTGATGGCTCCTCCCTTGTCCCGGGCCGGCAGCTGGACCTGGGCTTCCTGGAACCTCCCAGCCCTTCCTCTCGCCTCCTGCCCCGGGGCTCAGTGGCCAAGGCTGGTGGCGGCTCCAGATAAAAGATGGATGTTCATGCCATAATCACTGGGAAAACACAGGATGCAGTGCACTCATGAGAGGAGCTTCTCAGTCACGCTGTGAGGGCAGGCAGGAGGGCAACTTGCGGCCAGGGTGAGGGTTACGAGGAGCCCTATCAGGGGAGTGGGCAGGTTGGAATGGCCTGACCTAGGGGAGGCTTTTGTGACCGGCCCCTTCCTCTCTGAGACATCCCAAGTTGTGAGAGGTGCACAGTGGGGGCAGGAGCACCCATGGGCCACCAGCCCTGCTCCGGGGACCACCCCAACAGACTGTCCAAGTCACAGAGGGGTCCGGTCCAAGCCTGGAAGTGCAGGGGCAGCAGCGAGGCTTGGTTCCAGCAGGTAGAGGTTCCCTGTCCAAGGGAGGAGACTGGTGCCTCCCTGAACCTTCCGGTGGTCTCTGCCATGCTTCACGGGCCAACCCAGTCCAGGGCTTCTGGCGGGCCTCCTGGGTCCCCTGGTCCATGGGGCAGCAGCAAGCGCTGAGCTGAAAACCTCTCATGTCCTTCTGGCCCAAGATGGACATTCCTGGGGGCCAAGTTCGGAACCTGGAGGGCAACAGAGGGCCCTGGCTGTATCCTCTGATGTGACCTTGAGCACCCACAAGAACAGCTGGGCTTGCCCCACCTCAGCCGCCGGAGACTAGCCCCACTGTGACCTTCTGGGGGGATGCCAATGCGTTGGGGTACCACCTGGGAGACCTGAGCTCTGCCACACAGGGACATAAATCCTGGGGTGCCAGGCCAGTCTCGATGGCTTCCTGAAGACAAGTCCCAAAAGCAACACTGCCAGATCACCCGGTGCACGTGCACCTGTTGGCCACCCCGGGGCTGCCATGGCCATGCCTACCTGAGGCTATAGGCTCTGGCAATGGGCGAACGGGACAGGGCTGATGTGGGGTGTGTGCGTCCATGAAACTCACACTTTTCATGTCCAGATGTTCATGTTTGGCCAGTTCTTTTTCTAAAAAGTGACCTATTTATGTCTTTCATCCACTTTTTTTTTTTTTTTTTTTGAGTTGGAATCTCCATCGCCCAGGCTGGAGTGCAGTGGCATGCTCACGGCCACCCCAGCATCGACCTGCTGGGCTCCAGTGGTCCTTCCGCCTCAGCCTTCCAAGTAGCCAGAACTACAGGCATGCACTACCACGCCCAGCGAATTTTTTGATTTATTGTAGAGACGAGGTCTCAGCCTGTTTCCCAGGCTGGTCCCGAATCTGTGGGCTCAGACAATCCTCTCGCCTTGGGCTCCCAAAGTGCTGGGATTACAGGCTTGAGCCACCACGCCTTGCTCATCCACTTTCTTCTTGGACTATTGTTTTGTGAGTGATGTACAAGAACCTCTTACCTGTGACAGGTGGCTGCACTTTGGCGTGTAACCTGCAGTCTTTGATCTTTTCCCTGTAATTGTGGTATGTGGGGCTCTCAGCCTTCTGACCTTACCGGTTCTGGCTTGCCAGGCCTGGCCCCTTCCTGCCCAGGGCAAGTTATCCTCTGTGGTCTTGTCCAGGTCTCTTATGCTTTCACTTTTTGTTTTGTGTGTTTTGTAGAGACAACGTCTTGCCATGTTGCCCAGGCAGGTCTCATACTCCCGGCTTCAAGCAGTCCTCCTGCCTCAGCCTCCAAAAGTGCTGGGATTTTGGTATGAGCCACCATGCCTGGCCCCCCTCTGTGTTTGGACTGGGTCTCTCCCGTCTCTTGGATTGACTTTGGGGTACGGTTTGAATTGAGGTAATCACTGACTGAGAACCGTCGGTCTAGTTTTTCCTCCTGAGGGGACATGACTGTGGTCACTGTGAACCACAGTGTCTGTTCCTGGGGTCCACGTGTGTCCTATCTCTCCTGCTGTCTCGGTGGTGGCTATGTTGCTGTATGTGTTTCCTGTTTCCTTTTGTCTCTCACTGCTGGGGCCTACTATGTTATATTTTCACCAGGGACCTGGGAGACCTTCACCAGTTTTAACTTTCCAGGAGTCACCATATTCTTAATCCCTTTAATCACCTTATTTCTAACCACCGGTGTCCGTGGCAGGTCTCCTCCCTGTGCGAGAGGAAATCATCCACCTCTGCTCTCGCCCACCCGCTTCCATCCACTCTGTCCTGTTCCTACCGACATTGTAAAGCAGTGCCTACATGGCTGTCTGCTGTGGTTTGTTTTAGTGTATCAAGTTTTCTCCCACAAGCACTCATGGCACATGCACCCCAATTTTCAGCCGCACCATGATAATCACCGAACTTGCTCTAACTTCTGTTCTCCCCGTGTTCAGGGCCAACAGCTCTGTATTCCACTGGGTTCCTCAAGTGCCTCTCTGTACAGGGTCGTAATGTTTGGTGGCATCACCCCTGCATTACGGGGAAAGTCTCCAGCTCTGCCATGGTGCTGACCCCACAGCTTTGTAGGAAATCTTGGGTCAGAATCATTTTCCCTTCAAAACTCTGAGTGTGTTGTCCTGTTATTTTCAGAATTTGTTGTTCTAAGAAAGTCTGAGGGATTTAATTTGACGTTTAAGTTCTTTCTCTGAAAAGGAATAGCATTATTTATTTATCCTTGACATTTTAGGTGTTTTTTTTTTCCCTCTGGGAATCATCTAAAGTTTCATCAAGGGGCGCTTTGATTGCGAGAAGGACTCCATAGTCACGTGAGTGGAGGTAAAGAGTGTGCAGAGGCTGAGGTGTGTCCACTGGCTCCCCACACTGACCCCAGGCCAGCCGGGTGCACTGTTTCCCTGTCTGTCATGGGCCACTCAGAGGCCTGGTACACGTGGCCTTACCTGCCGTGACAGCAGCCTGACATGCTGTTCGAGAGGCAGGTGTCCTCTATACTCCAGCCTTGGTCTCCCCTTCTATCTTGTGAACAGGGCCAGTGTCTCTGAGTGCCTCCACAACACAGAATGAGACCAGCTCTGGCCCCTTGTCTCGGGGTGCTGGGCATCCAGAGGAGACCTGAGCAGAAGAGACTGAGGAAGTGGCATGGGGTGGCCGGGCGGGGCCCAGGTGTGGCTCAGCCAGGCTGGAGAGGAGGAAGGAGGGAGAGGGCTGGGGGGTCCCGGCCCCGGGGATTTCCCAGCCTCACTGGGTCCCGAAACCTGGGCCAGCCTTCCTCGAGCCAATCTTGTGACTGGCCCCCACCCCGGCCTAGCCACCTAGGCCACGGGACCCCAGGACAGCTGGCTGTGGGCTGGGGCCACGTGACCCCAGGGGCACCCAAGGCCTCTGGGAAGGGAGGTCACCCAAAAGCCCCGACTCTGACCTGGGGCCACGGTCGGCCGGGATGGGAATGGGGAAGAAAGACCACAGGAGCCTCCCCATGACCTCTGCTTGGGCTTTGTGGCAGGCTACAGGAGCCAGGGAGACCTGACCACATTCCTGGCTCCACCCAGGTCCTGTGCCCTGTAAGTCAGCCACAGCTCCCAACCCCCTTCCACCCTGCTTCCTGTAGGGTAGTTGGGAATGGCCGACCGCCGTGTCCGGGGCACTCTATGGGAAGGCACGGCCCTCACCTGTCAGGGAGTCCTGCTGACCAGGTCTCTAACCAGGCCCCAGACAGGGGCGCTCAACTTGGCAAGGGACAGTCAGGGCCCAAGATGTCTGCCCACAGACCGCCTTGTTCCTCTCTGAACCTGTGTATTCCACAAGCCTGGGCTTCCCCCTCACCCTGACCTCCAAGAGTTCCAGACCTCCAGACATAAGCAAGATGCTCAGTCATCACACGTTCCTGAGACACTCTTTGCAGGGGCTTTTGGGGTCCTCCAGGCCATCCTGATGCAGGTCCTCCTGCCCCAGTAGCTGTGGGAATTTGCCTGCAGAAGTCGGAAGACACCCGGGGCCCAGCCAGGCCACTGCTTTTAGAAGTGTCCCTATTCTGGGCCCATGAATTCGGAAGTGTGTTCAGAGGAGCCTTCTGTTCTGCTGGTCACAAACCTGCTCTGTGCATCTGAGGAGGAGCCACAGACCCAGGGCTGGGTATGGAGCCGCGAGGCCTGCTCACCCCACATGTCGCCAGGGAGCCGTTCACTCGTCTGTGGTTCCTCCTCCATATCCAGGACTGGGACCCTCAGGCTCCTGTTGCACCCTGGGCCCATGACGACGAGGTGTGCTGACCAAAGTGTGCATCCTCAGATGTTGACCGGTGGATGCTTGTCCAGCTCTTCCCCCTGCTCTGTGGGCTCCAGGAGGCTCAGGCACCCCCAGCCAGCCTGGCCAGCTGCAAAGTGTGGGCGTTGGAACATTCCACCCGTGCCCGGAACTAACTGACCCAGGGACTGGGAAGTGAAATTTTGCGGTCTGTGCTGGAAGGGGCAGGTGAGGAGCCATCAGGGGCACTGGGCAGACTTTTCAGGGGGTCTTGACCCTGGCCTGCTTGGAGGCTGCCCAGACACCTGGGGTGGCCTCTCATTGGGACACGTCTGACCCTTGGGTGTGGGAAAGAGACCCTACCCGCCTGTGGGCATCTGGCCTATTTGGAGGCAGGAGTTCTGTGCACAGCAGCCAATTGTAGGGCCTGGAATTGGCCACATGGGGTCTGAGAGTGCCTGGCCCATCATTGGCCACATGGGGTCTGAGAGTGCCTGGGTGGATGGGTGGGGCCCCCAGGGGCGGGGCCCATCTCTCGGAGTCCTAGGGAACATCCTGCCCCCCTTGGAGCAGCCCCTGGCACTGCCATCCCCAAGGGCATCTGGCCTCTACAGAGTGACCGTTGGCAGCCATCCCCAGCCTGTACCCTCGGCACTTCTGAGTTCTCGTGGGAGCTCTCCCTGTGAGCCTGTGGCTGAAACAGGGTGGGAGGAGGAGAGAGCCCCTAGGGACCCTGGGGGTGGCAAGCTGAGCCAGCAACACCATAGCAGCGCCAAGCCCTGAACCCACAAAAGCCGTGGAATGACTGTGGTGTGTGTCACATTGGGCATGAGCACATGTCCTTGTCCCCAGGGTGCCTGCTGCAAAGTGTGTTGCCAGGGCAGCCTGCCCAGTCCCCCTGCCCACAGGACCTACCTCTCCCACAGGACTGCAGGGACCCGGCTCCACACAGGAATCACTGGCCCAAGTGCTGGCCAGTCATGGGTGATCACCCATAGCTGGGCACCACGAGAGACCCAGAGGGGTAATGGCCTCAGGCCCAACTCAGAGCCTGCTCTGGAGCTTGGAGAAGGCCCGTGCCGGGTGCCAGCCCAGTTCATCAGAATATATGTTGCCAAGTCCCCCAGGAAACTGATGGGAAGGAACAGGTCTCACAGGAAGATAGGAAGGGACACAGAGTCCAACTCCAGCAAGCCAGGACCTCTCTCAGCCCCGCACCTATTTATGCTGAGACCTCGGTGGGATCCCTGTGTTCCCCAAGCCTCGGGTTTCCTGCCCTGTAAAATAGGGCTAGGAAACTTCCACCCCCCAGTCCTGAGGAGATCCGATGAGATGAGATGATGCCCTGTGCCTGGCATAGAGAAGTGGCCACCTATGTGCACCGTGGGACGTGAGCACAGGGAAGCCACTTTGATCCTCACAGGAGCCTGGGAACAGGCATTGTTACCACCACTCACAGAGGAGGAAACTGAGGTGCTGAGAGGTTTAGCAGCCCACCTGAGGCCATGGAGTCAGTAGGGAAGGAGATGGAAATCCAACCAGGATAGCGATGATGTTGCTGATGGTAGTGACGATGATGGTGGTTACAATGATGGTGATAATGGTGATGGTGAGGGTGATGGTCATGGTGGTGATGATGGTGATAAGAGTGATGGTGATGGTAGTGGTGATGGTGGTGGGCTGATGGTGACCATGATGGTGGTGATGGTGATGATGAAGATGATGATGGCAATGGTGGTGATGATGGTGAGAGGGATGATGATGATGATGGCCGGAGTCATGGTAGTGTTAATGGAGATGGTGGTGATGGTATGATGGTGGTGATGATGGTGGTGATGGTGGTGATGGTGACGATGGCATTGGTGGTGATGATGGTGGTGATGGTGATGGTGGTAACAGGGATGATGCTGACGAGATGATGGTGATGGTGATGATGAGGATGGTGATGGTGATATTTATAATGTGAATGATGGTGATGATGATAGTTGCAGTGATGGTGGTAACGACGATAGTGGTGGTGGTGATGACAATGGTGATGATGATGATGGTGGTGATGATGGTGATGTGATGATGATGGTGATGATTTTAATGGTGGTGATGGTGATACTGATAGTGATGACAGTGCTATCTAACACTCATCTTACTCCATCTCATGCACTGTTCTTGGCAGTTCATGCATATAAGCTCACTTAATTCTCACAACAAGCCAGTGACTGTCTCCATTTTGCAGACGAGGACAGTGACGGAGAGAGCGTGCACAACTTGCTCAAGACTGCACAGCCAGTAAGTGGCCAAGCAGGGACTCTGAGCACAAAGTCTGGCTCGAACCCTGCCTGTCCTGGTACATGGTCCTGGTACATTAAGCCGTGCTGCATCTCTTGAAGGCACCTGATGAGAAGGAGCCACAGGGCTGAGTCCAGAGGAGACAGCAAGACCCCCGGGAGGAGCCGAGGTTGCAGGAACTGGCAGACATGCACTGTCCCACCCTGCCCTGGGGAGACCTGGGCTCCAACCCACCTGCCGCCCACATCCTCTACCCCTCACTACCCAGTGAGGCCCTCTCCTTATGCCTGGTTTTCACCCAGACCCTTCTATCTACCGGGTCCCGTCCTGAGGCCTGAGCACAGCCACATGTGATCTCCATCATGCCACACTCTCTAGGACCCCGGCAGGGACAGCCAGGACCTGAGGGCGCTACTGGCTGGAAGGAGAGGCACCCTTCACAGTGTGGGCAGGACCCAGAGCCCCAGCAACACCAGCCCTGGCGAGGGGTCTTCAATGTCGGGGGACTCAGCCCTTGCTCCCCACCCCCACCCACATTGGTCCCTCTGTCGTGAAGCAGGAGAGAGTGTAGACTTGGGGTGGAGAGCCTGGATCCAAGCAGTGCGACCCACCATTCTCTGCCTCAGTTTCCCTTTCTGATAACTCACCTGGGGCCACAAACCCTGCTGGCCCACCCAAGCCCACATCCTTCACCACCGGCCCAGCCACACTCCTCTAGGAGGGCAGAAGCAGAGCTGGCTGGGGTGGCCATGAGGCCTGGGGCATCCCCAGGGGCATTCCCTGGTGTCTTTCCCTCTGCCTCTGCCGGATTTGGCCCAGGAGCAGTGGCCGCCCAGAAAGGGGAGGGAACAGCATGTCCCGAACCAGACTCGGCTGCGGCCTTCAGACCAGCGCTGACTCTAGGTGCAGCCACACCCTTCATCTACTTGTCCCCAAAACGGGCCAGGAACCAGGAAATGCCACAGCCTCTCAGAGGCCAATGAGCCAGCTGGGCACTGGCAATGCCACTCCACTCAGCTGCTCCTTTCTAGTCTGCCCAACTGGCCTCCACCAGAGACAGGTGGAAAGACCAACCACGTGTATCTGTCAGCTTCTGTGTCTCCAGGCGTTCTCACCATACACTCCTGCGTGGGGCGGTTGGTGCCCTCGCTGGTCCCATTTTACAGACACACAAGCGAAGGCTGAGTAAGGCCTGGGGCCTTCCTGGAGTGCAAAGGGTGAGCGCTAAAACCGGGCCCTTCGCCCCCGCTACTCCAGCACCTCTGTTGCCCCACACATTGGGGCTTCCTGGGCTCTGCTGCTGCTGTTCCTGGCCCAGCCATGGGGGGCTCTCCTCCCACCTCCTCCAGGGAAAGTGCTCCCAGCAGGGAGCTCACCCTGCCTTCCTCTCCATCAGGGTCCTCTTGATAAACTGGGAAGGGAGGGGGAATCACAGCCCCTCTCTGGGCCTGGGAAACTTGGAGAGGTGGTTTTGTGTGAATCATGAAGCCCAGGCCTGGCCTGGAGGGACAGGCTCCCAGGCACCCTGGTCCCTCCTACTTAGTGGTGTCCCTGGGGGTCACATCCTTTGGGCCTGAGCCTTGGTCTGCGAGGGTGAGTGGTGGGGGGCTGGGGGCTCCTTCTCACCTCCCAAGTACAGGCACCTCAGGGACCGTGCTCTGCCAGGAGGGGAGGAGATGGGAGCCAGAAGGGCTCTGGAGGACAGGAAGGGACACTAAGGCACAGAGGGACGGGGCAGCGCCCGGGTCAAGTGACGCCAGGACCATCGTTCCATGCAGCCTGGTTGGCACCGCACCACTGGGGAATGGCCAGTGAGGAGCCGAGCCAGCTCAGCTATCATCAGATCTAATCCAGAGGCCCCCAAGACTGAGGTAAGTATGCCCCAGGGAGTGTCTGAATAAAAAACACAAGGTAGAAGTGTTCCTGGAACAGCTTTGCAGGGAGCCAAGGGAGGGAGAGCAGTCACTGTCCCCTTGCCCATGGTAGGCTCCTGCTCCACCCATGGCCTTGGCCACCAGAAGTCTGCACCTACCCGCTGGGCTGGGCCAGGCATGAGGGCCGCTGTAGTAGTCTCGCCTGGCCCATGTCCCCACCAAGGACAAGGAGATACTTCCCCTGCCAGGGGGCCCAGTGCCCTGTGTGACTGGGGGATGTCCCTGTCAGCAGCAGCCAATGACAACTGACATTTGTCAAGTCAGTGGTCTGGGCCAGGTCCCAGCGCTCAAGTGACCGTCTCCTCTCTCAAACATGGGGATGCACATGGGGCTGGGGGGTGAATGAGAAAGCCAGGTGGGCCCGAGCCGGGCGCATTGGTCCCTGGACCGTGGCCCTCGCCCTAGCCACCCTCCCTGCACCCAGCCCTAAGGGCAGTGCCCTTGTGGGTGCTCTGGACATGGGGATCCCACAGCAGAGCAGAGCCTGCAGGGCATGTCATCCAGGAGCGGCTGTACCTGGTTGTGAAGGACTGAGTGTGTACACTGCAAGTGTGCTTGTGCATGTGTGTACATGAGTGTGTGTTTGTGTGTACACTGTGAGCATGTTTTTGCATGTATGTGGGTGTGCATGTGAGTCCATGCATGAGTGTGCATGCGTTAGTGTGTGCTTTTTTGTCTACTGTATGTGTGCCTGTGTATGTGCAGGTATGTGAGCACGGCTGTGCCTGCATATAGGGGTGTACATTTGTTCATTGTGCATGTGTGTGTGCATGCACATATGTGAGTGTGGACATGGAGCTGTGTACATGTGTGCATGTGAGTGTGTTTGTCCTCTGTGTGCCCCTGTGGGTCCATTTGGCTGTTTGCATGTGTGGGTGTGTGCACACATGTGAATGCGGGCGTGTGGCTGTATTCACGTACGTGTGTTTGCCTACTGTGCCAGTGTTAGAGCATGTGGTTGTGTGGGTGTGCATGTGTGGGCGTGTATGTGCACATGTGTGAATGTGGGCCCGTGGCTGTGTTGTATGTATGTTTACACACATGTGTGTGTTTGCTCAAAGTGTCTGTGTGAGTGTGCGTGGATGCATGTGTGGGTGCATGTACACATTCGGTAGGCACAGGCGTGGGCTGTGGTGACAGGGCCCATCCTTGCTGTCTGTGAGTAGGAGGACATGCCGAGGGCCTCCACTCTAGCCCCTCCCACTCAGGCTCCTGACAGACTGTCACCACCTCGGTCCCCAGAGCAGGGCTGCACTTGGTCAGTGAGGTCTGAGGCCCCAAATCACTGATTCGGAGCTGGGACTGAGAAGAAAGGCCTGGGAAGCCCAGGAGGCCTCCCAGGGGGACAAGGAGCAGCAGGAGCTGTGGATGGAGCCTCTCAGGTCGTTTATCACTAGCAGTGACACCCAGTGTTCACAATGGCCTGCCTAAACAATGACAGACTCTAGAGGGCTCTTGTGGGACATCACCCTTGCCCGGGGCTCTCCTGAGAGGGGGAAGGACCTGGGTGTGGTAACACATGGGCACCATCAATGCGTCTGTCTACGCGTCCCACAGGGCATCCTCAATGTCACTCCCTGGGGTCAGGCCCGGCCTGGCGAGACCGGAAGAGACATTAGTGGCCCCAGCGGCAGTCAGCCCAGGGCAAGGGGCCAGTGGCCGCTGGGTTTCAGTCCCAGCCCTCGCTTCATCACCGTGACCACAGCCGGCTGTGCCGTCTCTGGGACCCTCACCCGGAGAGCGGAGGAGGGTGTGGCTGTTGGCCAGACCTTGAGGGAGCCCTTGGGAGCTGCATCGGCCCAGCTCACAGGGTCTCACGAACTCTGTCTGGGGTCTCACTGACGTCTCTGGCATTTCCAGAGACCCCCAGAGTCCTGATGAAAAGAGGAGCCTCGCCCTCAGGAAGAGCCTTTCTCCCTCTGCTTCTGGGGCAGGCAGAAGGCTTGGTCCTGCCTGGAGGCTGTGTCCTCTCAGGCGCACTGGTCACCCGCAGCAGGGGTGAACCCAGGTTGTCGAGGGGGTGCGGGCAGCTTAGGCCCACACTGCCAGCATGGCCAGCAGTCCTTCCCTCAATGTGAGGGCTGGGAAAAGAAGCAGAGCTAAGGCCCGAAGATATTAAATGGAAAATTCCAGAAGTGACAATTTGTTGTTTTAAATCTGAGTAGCATGTGAAATCTCGGGCTGTCCATTCTGTCCACTGGGATGTGACTCTGCCCTCGGTGTCCATGCACCCTCAAGTCACCCACACACCCACTGTAGGTCATAGAGTTGACTCGTAATCAGATCAAAACACAGCATGTGTAGGGCTTGAAACCTGCCATGATCCTGGGCATCCAGTAGAGCCTTGGAACACAGCCTCGCACATGAGGGGGATCACTGTATGGGCGTTCTCCTTCTCCCTAGTGGCATTTTTGCCATTTTTTGGTTTCTGTATTTGTTTTTAGTGACAGAGTCTCTCTCTGTTGCCCAGACTGGAGGGCAGTGGTATGATCATGGCTCACTGCAGCCTCAACCTCTTGAGCTCAGGTGATCTTCCATCTTCAGCCTCCCAAGTAGCTGGGACTACAAGCCTGCACCACCATACCCAGCTAATTTTTTGATATTTTGTAGAGATAAGGCCTGGCTATGTTGCACAAGCTGGTCTCGAATTCCTGGCCTCGAGTGATCCTCCTACTTTGACCTCCCAAAGCGCTGGGACTACAGGCGTGAGCCACCATGCCTGGGTCTCCCCTTTTATTCTTTTTTTTTTTTTTTGAGTCGGAGTCTCACTCTGTCGCCCAGGCTGGAGTGCAGGGTCACAATCACACAATCACAACTCACCGCAGCCTCAACCTGCTGGGCTCAGGTGATCCTTCCACCTCAGTCTTCCAAGTAGCTGGAACTACAGGCGCACGCTACCACGCCCGGCTAATTTTTTTTATTTATTGCAGAGATGAGGTCTTGCCAAGTTGCCCAGGCTGGTCTTGAACCCCTGGGCTCAGGCAATCCTCTCGCCTCAGCCTCCCAAAGTACTGGGATTACAGGCTTGTGCCACCGTGTCCAGTTCCATTTTTACCTTTTGAAAAGCCCTTGTCCAGTGTGGTCTCAGGGTTTCGCCTTGCTCTGCCCAAGGCACTTTGCTCTCCTCAGTGGCTCCATCACTCTGTCTTGGGCCCAGCCCAAGGACCCTTGGCTGTAGGCATCCTGAGAAAATTCGAGGAGGTGGCTTCAGTGGGCCTGTTTGCGCCTGGGCCCCACCCCTTCTTACTCCATTTAAATTTTTACTCCCCATGTGTGAGCGGGGGAGAATGAATTCACCTTACTTCCCAGACACCCCAAACTCAGGCCAGCCCAGCTCTGGGGGCGGCATGGGGGCTCAGGGACCCCGAGACCCATGTAGCAATTGGGATTCCAGCCACACACTCACAGATGACACCGTGTCTGCCTCGATCTGGCACAAGCCATGGGAAGTGCCACCAATCAGACAGAGCAGGCCCACAAGCCTGGTACTGAGTGGAGAGAGGCCCGTGGGATGTGGGACTGGCTGGAGGGAGGGAGGAGAGGCCTGTGGAGGAGGTGGGAGGAAGGACAGGCTCGCTGCCCAAAGGGCTTGGAAGCAGATCAGTCTTCCGTTGCTGGAAGCGCGTTGCGGCTGGGCTGCCCTAGCAGCTGCTCTAAGAGCTGGCAGCTGCGCCCATTGCGCCGTGTGTGAGAGCCATCCGGGAGCTGTGCCATGCCAAGCCGGCGCCAGCTGCTGGGACACGTGTGCCTGGCACTTGGACAGCTTTGCCTGCACGCCTTGCGGCTCTGGCCCTGCAGGGAAAGGCGTGCCAGGCCCAGGGCTGGTGCTGCAGGATGCCCGGCTGGGTCTCATCCTGTTGGGCCTACCCATGCCAAGCCTGTGTCCAGCAAATGGCCCCAGGGGTCAGCTTTGTATACTCACACCCTGGGGAGGAGGTTGGCCTCCAGGCCGTGGCCCAGGGGCTGTGTGTCTCCAGATGACAGCATTAGCATACTGGGCCCTTGGAGGCTCCTGCCCAGAACTTTCTCCTGGTCCATGTGGGGCTGGCGCCTCCTGGTCAGACAACATTTTCTTCCCCTTGACACTGGCCCTGGGTAACAAAGGGGCAGGTGCAGAAGGAAACTTAAGACGCCCTCAAACATCCATCACCTGCACAGGGGCCGGCCCTGAACATGCATGTGCACACATGTGCAGGGGATGCAGCTGGGAGGCAAGCAAGTTCTCTGGAGGCCTGGGTTCAGCAGATTCACAGAGCACTGCTTATGTTTGTCTGGCTTTTCTGCCTTGTTCTTTCAGTGGGCATTTTACCCACCGAAACTTAAAGACAGCATTAAAATGCAGCTGCCCTCCATGCCAGAACTGAATGGCGGGCCAGGGGAGGATGACGTGCTCACGTGGTGTCAGCACCTATGTCCTGAGAATGAGGGGGGCTCCTCTGGACTTTGGGGGGAGGCCACCACTTCTTGGCCCTTCCTGGCTCTGTGGGGCATGGACGTACTCACTGGGGCCTCGTGGGTGAGGTGTAGATGTGGTCAGTGGGGCCTCATGGGTGAGCCATGGATGTGGTCAGTGGGGCCTTGTGGGTGAGGTGTGGACATGATCAATGGGGACTTGAAGGTGAGCCATGGATGTGCTCAGTAGGACCTCGTAGGTGAGTCATGGATATAGTCAGTGAACTTGGGCCTCAACATGAGCTCCTGGAGGTACAGGACTTCAGACAGACCCCACATTTTGCAGCAGGACACTGGGCACCGGAAGGGGGCATTTCCTGCCCTGGGCTACGTGTGGCCTGGTGGGCAGGGCCTGTTTCCCCTGGCGTGCACTCTGCCCTCCAGCAGGCCCCTCGCTGTGCCACCACCACAGGCCCTTCTCTCCTTCCACCAGCTTCAGGATCTGGAAAGCTGGGCCAGCCGTCTTTGCTCATTGAGCCCTGTGGCTTCTCACCCGGTGTCTCTGGGCCTCGCCCTGCCCCTGCCTTGAGGGCTGGCCCTGAGCTCCATCCTGCCACTGGTGACTTCGGCGGCACCTGACCCCCACCCCCTTTCTCCAGGCTCGCACCCTCAGGAGCCACGACGTTGACTCCAGCTCCCTCTGCAGGAAGTCCAGGGCAGCTGTTTCCAAGGGGTCCCTTCACAGTCTTAGAAGTCATCCAGTTCATGTGAGGCTAAAACAGTGAACTTGTGGGGTCAGAGAGTGGAGTGATGTCACCAGAGTGGGGGCGGGTGGGCTAATGGGGACAGAAGTCCAGTCGGGAGAAGAACGACAGCCAGTGCTCGGGCACAGATGGCGGCCGTGGCCAACAGTTGCTTCCTGCATGTTTTGAAATAAGAGTGGGCCTGAGCCCACGGTTTCGAGACCCACCTGGGCAACCTGGCGAGACCTCATCTCTATAATAAATCAAAAATTAGCCGGGCGTGGTACCATGCACCTGTAGTTCCAGCTACTTGGAAGGCTGAGGCAGAAGAATCGCCGGAGCCTGGCAGGTCGAGGCTGCGGTGGCCGGGAGCAGCCACTGCATTCCAGTCTGGGTGACAGGGTGAGACTCCAACTCAAAAAAATAAAATAAAATAAGAGTGGAATTTAAGTGTTCCTAACACCAAGAAAAGGTAAGGTGTGAGGCAGCGGACACCTGAGTTGATCATCACACGTCAAACGCCTGCATCGAGTCACCGCATATCCCTAGAGGCACAGACACCTCTGTGCACCACAATCATTAAAAGCAATTGAAGCCGGGCTCGGTGGCTCAGCCTGTAATCCACGCCTTTGGGAGGCTGACGTGAGTGGATTGCCTGAGCCCACGGGTTCGAGACCCGCCTGGGCAACTTGGCCAGACCTCATCTCTACAATAAAATTAGCCAGGTGTGATAGCACGCGCCTGTAATTCCAGCTACTTGGAAGGCTGAGGTGGAAGGATCGCCGGAGCCCAGCAGGTCAAGGCTGCGGTGGCTGGGAGTGGCCACTGCACTCCAGTCTGAGTGACAGAGTGAGACACCAGCTCAAAAAAAAAAAAAAGCAATTGAATTGAACCACCATTCGGGGCCCAATGAATGCTGTCTGTGTGAGCATTTGCTGCTGAGATGTGCCGTGTTAGAAGTTTAAATGAAGAGAATTTAAAAACAGCCATCCATTCATTAAAAACAACCACAATAAACTCATGGTGTGTGGCTATAAATAGCATGATATCGTGAAAATATTTATGAATTCCAAAGCACAGCAGTCTCAGGAGCAGGCTGCTATCTCACCTGGCAGCATGTCTCTGCCGTCCCGGCTGAGTGGAGGATGGAGGATGGCGGGCAGAGGACAGAGTATGCAAGATGAAGGCTGGAGACTGGTGTGAGGCCGGAGGCTAGAGCCCAGAGGCCGGCAGTCTGCACTGCCTCTGTGACAGGCTGGGCAGGTGCAGTTCTGGCGGACTCTGATGCAGCCTGCCTCTCTCGGTCTGTGCTGGGCACTACTCCAGGGTCTCTTCTTCCTGAGGAGGGTGCCCCGCTTATCCTTCAGGATGCTGGCGATGCTCGGATTCCACATCAGAGCTCAGCAGGGTGAGTCCCACAGGGAGTCTGCTCGGTGCCCTTCCCACAGCCCCAGGACCCCAGGTTCTGCTTTGTGCTCCGAGGGGTATCCTGCCCACCCATGCGGGATCGTGCAGCTGCCTTGGTCACCTGAAGACACTGGTCCACTGAGTTGTGCATCCAGATGTTGACAGACTTTATTATATAAGAATTTGCGTCCTTGGTGTCATCGCCCATATCAGAGGTCACTCTGCATCTGGCGAGGCTGCTGAGCCTCCGCCGGTGAACACAGTCTCAGTGTCTGGTGTCTCCTGAGTCACATCTCCTGCAGGGGACCAGGGCCACCTTTCAGAATGGATGGCCAGACGGAGTCTGGGGAACCGTTGCTGGTCCGCCCTTTCTGATTCAAGTTTAAGAGCGACGCTGAGGACAGCAGCTAGTTCTGAACACTGAACTCTGCTCCTTCAGGAGCATGCTTGCTGCCTCCTGGCCGGGGTTGCCCCATGCCTGGGGTTGCAGGGCACGATGAGAGAGGGTGTCACGAGCACCGGCTGCCCTTCAGGGCTCTTCCTGGGTGAACCTGCCACCTCTGCCCAGACAAGAGGACAGGGTTGAGGAGCAGAGTCGAGGACAGGGCCACACAGCAGCAGTCCTCCTCCAGTCCTCCTCCCGCCCTATTCTCCTCCCTACTATGCCCTCTTTGCCTCCCCAAGCTGTTTTCTCCTCCCCACTCCACCTTCTTCTCCTCCCCCACCCCCGCCCTCTTCTCCTCCCCGCTTGTCCTCCCCTCCCCACCATCTTGTGCCCCCCCACCCTCTTCTCCTCCCCACCCTCCACAGACTCTTCCCCTCCCTCCCCATCCCCTTCTCCTCCTACCCACCCTCTCTTCTTCCCCTACACCCTCTTCCCCTCCCCCACCCACTTCTCCTCCCCGCATGCCCTCTCCCCCTCCCCACACACCCTCTTCTTCTCCCCCCACACCCTCTTTCCCTCCCCCACCCTCTTCTCCTCCTCCCACATCCTCTTCCCCTCCCCACCCTCTTATCCTCTCCCCATGCCCTTTTGCCCTCCCCCAACACCCTCATCTCCTCCCCGCCATCTCCTCCTTCTCCTCACCCCTCTTTAACCCCCATACCTTCTTCTCCTCTACCCCATGGCCTCTTCTCTTCCCCCCATGCCCTCTTCTCCTCCCCTGATGCCATCTGCTTCTCCTCCCATGCCCTCTTCTCCCCCATCCACCCGTTTCCCCCCATGCCCTCTTCTCCTCCCCCAATCCCTCTTCTTCTCTCCCACGCCCTCTTCTCCTCCCTTCATGCCTTCTTCTCCTCCTCCCTCCAGTCTATTTTTCTTCCTCCCACTCAGTCTCCTCCTTTCTCCCACACCACCTTCTGTGTGGAGGCAGGTGACCCGGAGGTCCTCGGAGGGAAGATTCTCTGGATGAAGTTACCAGCTGTGTGAGGGGACGGACAGGAGTGAGTCCTGGGCTCTCAGCAGTCTGCTGATTCTGTTTTGGGAGGCTCAGGTCAATAGTCAGGTGCCCTGTGCCTATAAAAGCTAACCCTCATTACAGGCCAAACACAGTGGCTCACCCCTGTAATCCTAGCCCCTTGGAAGGCTGAGGGAGGAGGATTGCCTGAGGTCAAGGCTGCAGTGAGCTGTAATGGTGCCACTTCACTCCAGCCTGGGTGAGAGAGAAACCCTGACTCAAAAAAAAAAAAAAAATCAAAACCAAAATCTAATCCTGGTTACAACTGGAGTCTCTGCCATGGTGGGCAGGGGACAGCAGGACAGGAGACAGCACCGGGACCTGGGAACACCTGGGCGGGGGAACAGCTGTGCCCGGAACCCACCGCAGTGCCGCACGGGGGACATATTTGGGCGCCGGACATGCCGCACCCGGGGACACTGTTGGGCTTCGGACGCTGTTCCGGCACAACCTGCCTACCCGGCCTGACCTGCAAGTGAGCAGCTGGGGAGGACACAAGAGCAGTGAGGTAGAGCCTGCAGGTCCTGGGGACGGGGCCCCGGGGCTGGGCTCGGCCTGGGGAAGTCGCGGGGCTGGACCCGCCCCCATCCTGTTTAGAGGCGCCAGTCCAGAGGGAAAGCCAGGGAGCTTGAGCCCTGGACCTGCCTCCCACCCCTTCTGGGGCTGCCGGTTTTCCCAGGAGGAAGCCTGCAGGGATGCGGTTGCAGGTGCTGGGAGCACAGGCCAGCCTGAGGCCACCCAGGAGTCTGCGGGGCTGTTGGGCCACCTCGGCGTCCCTGAAGTGTCTCATGAGTGGGTCCCCGCCTGGCCGGGTGGCTGAGCTCTCCCTTGGCCCCAGCTGATGCATTTGCCCTGGGCTGGGTGCTGGGTGTGGGGTCCACCCAGCTCCGGAGGGCAGGCCGTCCTCAAGACCATGGCCAGCAAGCCTTGTATGTTGCCTGTTGTAAGAGCAAAGAGAGAGCCGCTCGGCACAGCAGCATAAGGTAGCACACGGTGGCACGTGGCTCCCAGCAAGCCAATGGAGGGGGCGGGGGGAGTTTACCAGAGATAACTTGCAGATGTGGGGAGGCAGGTCCTAGGCAGGCTTGCCTCAAAGGGAGTGGGACATGGAGGGGACCCGCCTGTGGGCCAGCCCCACCCTTCACCAGGCAAGAGTCATGGCTCCGTTGCGAGATGTTGGCACCCAGGTAGAAGTGAGTGTGGCCCCACAAGTGCAGAGTTTGGGCTAGACCAGGTGTCCCTGCTGCCTCTCAGGCCAGTCCAAGGCTCAAATCTGCCTTGTGGAAGGAGGAGCCACAACGCCTCACCCATGGAGTCACTTCCTCTGCCCAGCCTCCTGTCTCACCTGCAGACATGGTGGACGAGGTGGCCAGTGGGAGCTCCAGGCAGCTACTTCCCTACACAGACATGGGCAACTCCAAACTCACTGCCTTGGTTTCCCTGTGTAGAGTAGGGTTGAGAGGACGGCTGTCTTCACTGACCCGGGCGTTGAGGGTTACAAGATGAAACTGTGCTGCGCTCAGATTAAATACTATCATCAGTGTCAAAGTAAGACATGGTCAGAGCCCTTTGGCCCCAGCGTGGGGATCCCCGGTGAGGCCGAGGGAGGCAGAGCCGGCTGTTCCCAGAGAGGGTGAGTGAGAGGCCGGGTGGGCTGTTCTGGTCTTCAGAACAGCAGGAGGGTCAGAGAGGAGTGCCTGTGTCCATGCCCAGCTGGAGTCCTGTCCTTGCTCACTGGAGGGGCCCCCCTGGGGATTCCCTCACATTACCCCTCCCGCCTGGGGTTCTTGGGTCCAAGTCCAGCTGTCTCTCAGCGCGTTAAGTGAGATCTGTCTCCCTTGGTCTTACCTGGGTCACTTCAGTGTTTTGGAGTCTCATGTGCTCTTGGGGGCCTTGAGCTCATGAGAGTCCATCGAGACTGCAGCGTTGGCATTTAGGCTCTGGGGTATCAGGTGGGAAAGGCGTGGGTTGGTGTCAGGGCCACTTTCTTGACCTGGGCATTGGGGGACGTCAGAGACTTGCTTCAAGCCTTGAAAGAATGGATGGGGCACTGACTGCTGTCCCTTTCTCGTCTCCAGAGCTGCCCAGGGGACCCACGGGCTGTCGTTTGGCACCACGCTGCCCGCACAATGCTGTCCTGGCGCCTGGCCTGGGCCTTGGCCTCCTGCCGGCTGGCTCCCGTGAGACACCGAGAATGTGGCTTCCTGCACACAACTCCGGCCACCTGCACAGACGGGGCTGCCCCAGTATTCACCCGTGCCCCAGGCTTTGGGGATAGGACTGCCCTGGTTGACCGGCACGGCTGCCATACCTACGCGGAGCTGTACTCCCGCAGCCTCCGCCTGTCCCAGGAGCTCTGCCGGCTACGCGGTGGCAGCAACCTCGGTGGGGAGCGTGTCTCCTTCCTGTGTGCCAACGACGTCTCCTACGTGGTGGCACAGTGGGCCACGTGGATGGGTGGCGGCGTGGCAGTGCCCCTCTACAGGCAGCACCCCGCCCCACAGCTGGAGTACGTCATCCGTGACTCGCGCAGTTCCATAGTCATTGCTGGTGAGGAATATGCAGCGCTCCTGAGCCCAGTGGCCGAGAAGCTGGGCGTCTCCCTGCTGCCCCTCACACCGGCCGTCTACCATGGCTCTGCGGAGGAGGGGCACGTCCCAGTGCAGGAGTGGAGAGACCACGGCGCCATGATCATCTACACCAGCGGGACCACAGGCATCCCTAAGGGTGTGCTGAGCACTCATAGGAACCTCAGGGCCATGGTGAGTGCTCCTTCCTACTGCTACAAGGTGGAGATAGCCTGGACTAGGCGAGACCATTTGTGCTGCTGTCTGTCCGCACCTCTGTGGGGCCAGGCATGGCCCTCCTATGTGATGAAGGGCCACAGGTGCCACTACCAGCCTCACCCACCCATGCTAGTGGCTCCGGACAGCTCAGCACAGGGGTGGGGGCCTTTGGCAGGGTGTGGCAGGACTGGACGGCGTGGACCATGGGCGGCGTGGACTGCCAAGTGATGCCAGGGTGTTTCGGAGATGGGCTTCGCTTGGCTGCAAGGCCACACTCAGGTTGGGGTGTCCAGGCAGCCCAAGGACACATAGCTTGTGTGACCGTGTCTCGACATCACTTCTGTAGCTTCAGTTCCATCTTTGCAAGACCCCACAGCCACGGTGTTTATCTAGAACTTACTCCTGCCTCTTCCACAGAGTCCTGGAGTAAGAAACTAGCAGTTGCAGCTCAGAACCGCAGATCCCCAGGACTGCGGCTCTCACAGCATGGGAGCAGGAGGGGCCTGGCTTCGGGCTGCTGGTGGGCAAGGTGGGATGCAGAGGGGCTGTCCCCAGGGGAGGCACGCTTGCCTGGAGGGGGGTCTCTGGCCCCTTCCTTCCGAGGGAGCGAGACCCTCAGGGCTGCCACACACAGCTGTGGGGTGCCACATATGTGGCCTCTGGGTTACACAGGCCTCAGTCAGAGCCAAGGACATGCCAGGAACCCACGCTGGATCTGTCCTTGCTGCATGGGGTGGTGGTTGGGGACTATCCACACACATCCAGTGCTGTTCAGTGGCCCCATGGTCAGAGGTGGCCGGGTTCCAGCCTGAGCAGTGCTGGGTCCCTGAACTGCAGGGCCCAGGAGGACAGAGAGGGGCTGGCAGGCATTGTCACTGCCCCCTCACACTATGCATGCCTGGGTTCTTGCAAGGTCCATCCCAACACCTCCCAAATTCACACCATCCCCGACTGTGACTCTGTTCCCGTCCTGGAGCTGGGAACCTGACAGCCTCCGTCCCTCCATCATTTGTCTCTCAGACATGGGTCACAGGGCAGCCCAGCCTGCCTTCCCCTCCCGTTCTCAGTGGGTGACTGAGGGCTGTCTGCACATCCTCGGCTCATGGAGCCACGTGCTGCAGCCTCACCCCGCTCTCAGTTGTGCTGTCTCCCCTGCAGGTGACCGGACTGGTCCACAAGTGGGCATGGACAAAAGATGATGTGATCCTCCACGTGCTCCCACTGCACCACGTCCATGGCGTGGTCAACAAGCTGCTGTGTCCGCTTTGGGTGGGGGCCACCTGCGTCATGCTGCCCGAGTTCAGCGCTCAGCAGGTGAGTTGGGGATGGACTTTGGCCACCACCTGGGCCACGTGCTTTTCTCAGGATGCAGTCAGTCAGCCCCCTGACTACAGGGGTCATGCTCCAAGACCTAGCAGATGCCGAAGATCCGAGTGGAACCGAGTCTTGCGTGTGCTGTGTGTCCTACACACACAGACCCGTGCAGAGCTTGGTCTACAAACCAGGCGCAGGAAGAGACCGATAATGTAGCCAGTCATGAAGCAGCATGGCACATGACAGTGGAAGCACCATGGTCATGGCTCTGTCACCTGTTTTCAGACTGCACTGACTGCAGGTGACTACATCATGGGTACAGGCACTACTGTGTGGACCCTTCTGCTGGGAGGCTCCCGGGCACCGTGACAAGTGGCCACAGACATGGCAGTTAGAACAGCGCACATTTCTTCTGTGTGGGGCAGGAGGGGGTGCTCTTGAGATGAGTCTTGGAGCAGGTGAGGGGTTGAGTGGGCTGCCCACGTGGAGGCTCCAAGAGACTCCTGCCCTCCAGCTTCCGAAGCCCCGCACCTGTTCCTCTTCCACTTCTGCCTTCGTGGCGGCCTGCTCTCCATGGCCATCCTCCCTTTGCCCCTTCTGCCATCCTACCTTTGCCAGCTGGATCCCAGGACACTCCCACCCCCGTGGTCACAGCACCATCGGAGGAGATCCGGGCAGGTCCAGGGTGCGGGCCTGGCCATCTTGGGGCAGAGACTCCGCCCTTGTTGCCCAGAGGAGGATGCCTAGTCAGCCGCTGCCCACCACCAGTTCCTCCCTCCACGTTCCCCTTGGAGCAAGTGATGGGGGGAGAGTGGGTACCAGCCACATGGGCAACGGGGTGGGAGTGCGTGCCCGGCTTCCTTGTGTGGCCTTGCCCATGCGCGGTGCTGTCTTGGGGTGTGGGCTGAGACATGCTATAGAAGAGAAAGGACCCAGCTGGAGGCTGCCCACCCCTGCAGGGCTGACCATGCATGGCCTGGCCTCTGGGAAGCCTGTTCCCTGCCTGCCAGTTGGGGACCGCGGTGGCCTGGGACCGGCTCTGAGCTGACGTGGGAAAGGCGTGGCACATCTCAGCAGGTGCTGGAAACAGGTGTCCTCCACAAGGTCACAGGTCTCCACTGGCTTGTGCTGATGCAAGGGTAGAGCGTTCCAGAAGCCACCAGGAATGCAGCACGATGACAGTGCTGCTACCACAGATACCCATGCAGCTGCGAGAGCCCTGAGGCTGGTCATGGGGCTGGGCCCAGCCTGTGTAGGCAGACATCACCTATAAGAGGCACAGGCTGGGGTCCCATCCCAGCAGCAGCACCCCATGCTCATGGCATCAGTGTGTGCTCGATGGACAGGGCTTTCAGCTTACCATGGATTTATGGGGCATGAGTCTGTGTGATGGGAACAGGTGCCAAAGCAGTGGCTGGGGCCTCACACCTCAGAGGTGCTTTCACTAGTGCAATGCCTGGTGTTGTGCTGAGAGGTCTCCACAGCCTCAGTAATGGAGTCGTAAAATACATTGGGAAGATGGGAGAGAGGAGGCTGCAGTGGGTGTGGAGGCCAATAGGAAGGAGGAAGCTGCAGTGGGTGTAGAGGCTAACAGGGATGAGGCTGCAGTGGGTGTAGAGGCCAACAGTAGAGAGGAGGCTGTGGTGGGTGTGGAGGCCAGACTTCAGATAGCAGTAGCCCTCTGGCTAGTTGATGAATTCCAAGAAGACAGGGATTATACCGAGGGAGCCCCCAGAGCCCCACGTGGCCTGTAATAACATCAAGCTGGTCAGTGTGTTTCCTTGGGCCAGGTGTGGCACCCTCACAGGTCATCTGTGCGTGTCCTCTCTCTACCACACGTGTGCTCTGCCCTCAGGAGTCACAGGTCACCTGTATGCATCCTCTTGGTACTGCACGTGTGTCCTGTCCTTCTTACATGCTGTGGGAATCATGGTAACCATCTGAGCTTTTGGCGGAGGTGACTGGCCAGGATGTTGGGTCCCCAGTATGGACTGAGTGCTCTCGGACCATCCTCCCTCCTGTTGTGCCTGGGCAGCATGTGAGAGAAGGTTCCCTCCCAAGTCATGCCTGGCATGTATGTGCCATCCATGTGCCCCTTTGAGTCTTATGGTACTAGATGAGCCCCGAGAGAGCATAGGCCCAGCCAAGCTGAAGTCTCTGCTCGGTGCACCCATCCCCAACATCCTGCTGCATGCGGGGACAGCATCATAAAACAGGCTACCGGGGATGGGCTTGGGCAGCAGGAGGGAGGACGCTGAGCTTAGAAGCCAGTGTCAACCTGTCGTGTGCCAACAGGGGTGGGCTGCCCCCTCAACATGGCCCCTGCCTCCACCAAACCCATGTAGACCAGACAGCCTTGAGTCAGGAACACTGCAGGCATGACGGTGACTTGGGCACTTGCAGGTCATTGGCTGGTCCCCAGGGAGCCTGGATGGTGGCCTGCATGTCCACCATGTGAATAATGCTGCTGTGGCATCTGCATGTAACCTGGCATGGACAGAATTTCACTGACCTTACAGACACATGGGAGGGAGCAGTGGGTTCTGTGGATGTTCATGCTTCACATTTTAGGAAACTGGCAAACACTCTTCCAGAGTGGCCACATTCTGCATTCTCACCCTGTGCAGGTGTTCCAGTCCTCTGCGTCCTCCTCTCCTTGCCAATGCTTGTTGCTGGATGATGACTGTTACTGTTACCACTGCAGTGGCTACAAAGTGACATCTCCTTACCACTCGTCCCTCCTGTCCCCCATTCTCCTCATAGCAGCTTTATTTTTAATTTTATTTTAGTACCTCTGAGGGGTATACATAGTTTTTGGTCTGGGTGTCAGGTGTGCCCACCCCCACCTGTGCACATTGTCCCCAGCAGGTGAGTTTCTGTCCCTCCCCCTCCCCCTCCTGAGTCTCCAGGGTCCCTCACACCATTTCTGTGTTTTTGCGGACCTTAGTTTAGCTCCTGCTTACACATGAGGATGTGCGGTGTTAGGTTTTCTGTTCCTGTGTTAGTTCACATAGGATGACGTTCTCTAATTCCATTCAAGTGGCTGCAAAAGATGCAGCCTCATTCTTTTTGATGGCTGAGGAGTATTGCATGGTGTAGATATTCCATGTCTCCATCATCCACTGACCAGCTGATGGACATTTGGGTTGGTTCCACATCTTTGCGATTGTTAGTTGTACAGTGTGGTGCTGACGTTCCTAATGCTCTCATCTGCACCCAGGTGCCCTCATGGTCTGTCTCGTCCTTACCTGTTTCAGGTCATGATTTCCCCCAGGAACCCTCGTTGGTGAACTATCTATCACGTCCTGGCCCATTTTAGGTCATGTTTGCCCCCAGGAACCCTCCTTGGTGAACTATCATGTCCTGACCCATTTTAGATCGGGCCAGTTCTTGTCACTGAGCCCTGATATCTCCATGGATTTTGATGCAAGTCTGTTTTCAGATACACAGTTTGCAAATACTTCCTCCAACTCCAGCTTGTCTTTTCACCTCCTCATGTCTTTGGATGCACTTGTTAATGTGAATGAAGTTCATCTTATAAATGTTTACATTTTATAGATCATGCTTTTGGTACTGTTTCTGAGAAATCTTTGCCAAACCAAAGATCAAGATTTTTCATGTGTTTTCTCCCAGATGCTTTATAGGTGTAGGTCATACACTAAGGTCTCTGGTCAACTCTGGGTGGGTGTTTGCGTGTGGCATGACACAGGGTCTAGAATCTGTCTTTTTACCCGTGATGATTTAATGTCTCAGCACCACTGCTGGCAAGGCAATCCCTTCCCCTGCTTGGGACTTGGCTCCTTTGTCAAAGTCAACAGACCGTCAATGTGTTGGTTTATTTCTGGACTCCCAATCCCGTTCCCCTGACCTGCCATCTAATCCCACACCAGAGCCGCACTGCACTGGGTACTTTCTCTGGTCAGCCTGGAATTGGGTGGAATGTGCTCGACTGTCATCTGCCTTTTCAAGGGTGTTTTGGGTCTTCCAGGTCCTTTGCCTTGTCACATAAAGCACAGGGCCAGCTTGTCGGTTTCTAGAAAGCACAGCCTCTTTATATTTAAGCAACAGGTGTTTATGGTGGCATGAATGGCAGATAGATAGACTATAGATAGACATATGGATCGACTGAGAGAGATCTGTAAAGACGCTTCTATAGGAAAGGGAGTTTTGGGACAACACAAGAGAGTTCACCCATCCTGTCTGGGACTGCCTCTCCCTGCAAAGGCCAGACTAGACATCCAGGCAGGGTGGCCTCAGGGAGGGGTGGGATACTCGGGGCCCCTCCTAGGTAGGTGCCACCATGGATGCTGGTCTCATGACAGGGAGGCATCCATGGAGCCACTATGCCTGGAGCCGGAACACTGCCCATGTCTCTCAGGCCCCTCCAGCCACACTTCCTCTTCTCTGCCCAGGTTTGGGAGAAGTTCCTAAGTTCTGAAACTCCACGGATTAACGTCTTCATGGCTGTGCCCACGATCTATGCCAAGCTGATGGACTACCATGACAGGCACTTCACCCAACCACACGTCCAGGACTTTGTGCGTGCCATCTGCGAAGAAAAAATAAGGTAAATGGAAAAGCCCGCTTTCCCCTCAGAAAACCTTAAAGCTGTAAAGGTGGGGCTTACCTGACACGACAGTGCTGAGTCCCAGGAAGCAGAGTCTCCCTTTCCTATAGATGGTATCTTTACAGATTTCTCTCAGTCGATCCATTTGTCTATTAACTATAGTCTATCTATTCCATATCCACAGCCAGCTGCCTATCTGTCACCTATTCCTCAATCATCTGTCTTCTGTATTTTTCCATCTGTCTCTTTGTTCTATCTGTCTCTTAGTCTCTCTGTCCTATCTCTGTCTCTCCATCTGTTTCTCCATCTTTTCTATCTCTGCCCGTCTGTCTCACCGTCTGTCTCTCTGTCCTCTCTATCTCTGTCTCACCATCTTCTTTATCTCTATCTCTCCGTCTCTCTTTCCTATCACTGTATCTCTGTCCTATCTATGTCTCTCCATCTACTCTCTCTGTCTCTCCATCTGTCTCTCTGTCCTATCTCTGTCTCTCTATCTCTCTATCTTCAATATCTGTCTCTCCATCTGTCTCTGTGTCCTCTGTCTCTGTCTCTCCATCTCCTCTATCTCTCTGTCTCTCTGTCCATTCTCTGTCTCTCCATCTTCTCTATCTCTGTCTGTCTCTGTCTCTCAGCTTCTCTATCTCTGTCTGTCTCTCTGCCTCACCATCTTCTCTATCTCTGTCCCTCCATCTATCTCTCTGTCTCTCCGTCTGTCTCTATCTACACTGTCATAGAATCTGATGAGGAGGGTAAGAATAGTGAGTGACCCCCTCGCTGTGGTCCACTCTGACCACATGTGCTGTGGCTCCTCCTCTGCTGGGCCGTTTCTCTCAGCCTGGTCTGTGGCCCTTTGTCCCTCTTGACTGGGCACACCTACTGCTTCCCCGACACCCCACGCCCCTCCCAAGGTGAGCTGGTCTTTTGGGTCATTGGTGGCATGGTGTGAACCCCAGACCTTCTTTTTTTTTGAGTTGGAGTCTCACTCCGCTGCCCAGGTTGGAGTGCAGTGGCACGCTCACAGCGACCCCAACATCAACCTGCTGGGTTCAGATGATCCTTCCACCTCAGCCTTCCAAGTAACTGGAACCACAGGTGTGCACCACCATGCCTGGCTAATTTTTTGATTTATTATAGAGGTGAGGTCTCACCAAGTTACCCAGGCTATTCTTGAACCTGTGGGCTCAGGCAATCCACTCACCCAGCCTCCCTGTGCTGGGATTACAGGCATGCCCAGCAAGCTCCCAAACTCTTTACGGACTGGGGGATGGGGATGTTTCTTATCCCATGTTGTGCTGCAGTGCACTCACTAGCTGGGACACGTGTGGGGCTGCATGAGCCTCCACATGCCTGTAAACTGTATTCCCCACAGGCCCCTGGCCAGGGGATCCTTTCTCTTTTACGGGAGGGCGAGGGCATGGCAGCACTGGTAGAAAATGAGCTGAGGCCCCCAGAGCCGCCATGTCAATGTAGACTTGTGATTCTGATGAGCTTCCTGGTGGATACAGCGACCACCGCCCCCTGCGCCAGCATCCTCATCCTCGGAAAGTGCGGGGAAGTTGCCCTATTCCAGAGTGATCCCAAGAGAAGCGTCTGGCACATTTTGCTCCATGTACTATTTGCTCCTCTATGAAGACCTCCGAGGAAGCTGGAGCCAGGGTTCTGCTCATGACCACACCCACTGCTTTCATGATCATGCCCTCTGCTCCCGAGCCCTCCGGGAGGCATCCCAGGTGGGGCTAAGGCCCCCAAGTTGAGCAGGACCTGTAGCTTGTTCATCAGATCCAAGCCATCAGGAAAGGTCGGGGAAGAGGGAACCAGAGTGGGTTCCAGGGCCAGCCCTGCTGGGCGACCCCGGGGTATGGAGGCAGGCACACGCCACGCCAACCGCGAGCAGCAGCCCTTCTACTGTGCACATCCCTGAGCAAGCGCCGTGGGTGCAGGAGCCCCAGAACACGTGCCAGGACCCAGTGGGTCTGGGCCCTCCTGCCCCTCTGATGAGGCAACATTTCACCCATCGTCAATGTGCTGCTGTGGTCACTCGAGTTGTGGCTGCTGTTGCTTAGGGTTGCTGGCGATAGCACGCTCGGGGTCCACCTGAGACCCCAAGGTGTTCCCATCCTCGGCCACTCATTACCCTGAAGTTGGTCATGTTCTGAAACCTGCCAGCATGTTCTGCTAAAGTAGTAGCACATCTCAGCACAGGCTGCGGGCTGTCTTGGGGTGAAGCTTCCAGCCAGGAGCGCGTGGTGTGGGCACCCATGAAGACGTGTGTGTGTGCTGCCACACCCAGGGAGCTGAACCACCTGTGGTTGTGCGCGTAGGCTGATGGTATCAGGCTCGGCTGCCCTGCCTGTCCCCCTGCTGGAGAGGTGGAAGAGGATCACTGGCCACACGCTGCTGGAGAGGTACGGCATGACCGAGGTCGGCATGGCCCTGTCTGCGCCCCTGACCGCTGCACGCCTGCCAGGTATGAGCAGCTCTGAGACCCCACAGGCCAGCCTTAGGCCCCACACCTGGACCAGCAGGGCAGGAGGGATGCTGCCCCCAGGACAGGCTGCAAGGCACTCACCATCTGCCACGGCTCACCCACTCTGGGCAGATCCACTTTCTCCCAAGTGGCCGGTCAAGGGTGGGACAGAAAGGGCCTCCTGGTGCCAAAGCCCCGCCCAGAAGGCCGGGAGATGCATGGGAGAGTGGGAATCCAGAACTCAGGAGCTGACATGGGTTCAAGGGTGGCATGCCTGGGCTTGACACTGCTCCCCCAGACCCTGTTGTCTCCCGACCGGAGCCTCTCACTTGCGTCTCAAGTGCAGGTGCCACATAGCACTGGTAGTGGGCGAGAGATGGAATGCGTGACGGGCAGGGTGGGACTCTGCACTCCTGGTCTTCTCATCTAGATGGCCCTCCCAGCACCGGGCTCCTCCTCTTACCCAGCTACCCCTGAAACATGCCATTCTGATCCTCATGTAAGCAGACCCTCGGTCTTGGGTCCTGTGGGCTCCTGCGGTCAGAGCCCTGGCTGGGAAGCCGCCCACTGCCCTCCGCATGGCCTTGTCCATCCTCACAACGTGACCACTCTGGCTTGTCCAAAGCAGATGCGAGGCCTCAGGGGAGCAGGACAGGCTGGTCTGTGTCTCCGTCTACACATCCACGTTTCTCACCAGGAGATCCACCTGTTCTGGCATGTGTTCTGTGAGTGCTAAGATGAGGAAGGGCCACCACCACCAGAATACCCACTTGGTTGTGGCCACCCTCAGCTTGGTCCCTGCTGACCATTTCTCCTCCTATGGTTTGTTTTTCTGGAAGGCCACGTGGCTGATTCCTGGTGGCCAGCCTGTGGCCCACCACAGCTGTGCGTGTCAGGGCATATCCTTCTCACTGCCACATGGTGTCCACAGTGTGGCTGCACCTCCATATGTGAACTGGTCATCAGCTGAAGGACACTTTCCTTGTGTTCAGGGCAATCTCAAGTGAAGATGTCATAATCACGTGTGTGCAGGGTTTTCTGTGAATGTTGGTTTTTACTTCACTTGGGCAAATACCTAGGAGCAAGGTCTTGGGGGGCTTAGAAACTGCCAGAGGGGCCCCACTTGGTAGCTCACCTGTAACTCCAGCACTTTGGAAGACTGAGGCAAGTGGATTGCCTGAGCCCTCAGGTTCAAGACCAGCCTGGGCAACTTGGCAAGACCTTGTCTCTACAATAAAAAAAATTAGCTGGGTGTGGTAACGCACACCTGTAGTTCTGGCTACTTAGAAGGCTGAAGTGGAAGGATCACTTTGGAGCCCAGCAGGTTGGCTCTGGGGTAGCCGTGAATGTGCCACTGCACTCTAGCCTAAGTGATAGAGTGAGACTCCAACTCAAAAAAAAAAAAAAAAAAAAGAAAAGAAACTGCCAGAGTGTTTTCTAGAGCGACTGCGCCGAGCACTGGACCCAGTGTGTCACATGGAGTCAGGACACCACCCCACAAGTGTGCTTCTGAGAAATATGACTGAAGATGGGCTTCTCACTTGGTGGTCCATGGCCCAAGCTTTGGTGGGTCCTGTCTCTGGAAGGCTGTGACCCCCCCATGGCCCTGAGCTTTGGCAGGTCCCGTCTCTGGATGGCTCTGGCCCCTGCGGCCCCAAACTCTGGTGAGTCCTGTCTCTGGAAGCCTCTGACCGGCCCTGGGTTTCACTGCCCGGCAATTCATCTGTGTCTCCCTCAACCCTTTCCCAGAGGGTGGATACATGTGGACAGACACCTGCTGCTGCCATGTGTATACCTCCCACATTCACAGCCGCTGGGCAGGATGAATAATTCGTGGCCAGGCCGGGCCCTGCTGGGCCTCATCATGCCTAATTGGAGGTTAGATCAGAGGTACCTACAGCTCCCACGTCGACAGACAGCTCCTGGACCCTGTCAGCCTGTCCCCTCCTCAAGGGCCAGGCACACAGAGTGGCACCAAGGCCCCCCACACTGGGACAGAGGCTACAACCAATTAGAGCTGCCAGGAGTGACGCCGTGGTGAAGAGCTGGCTGTTGTGAGGACAAGAGTGCCCCTCTCTACCTGCAGCCACACAGCTGTCCATACGGTGTGCGTCCCCAAAGCACAGCGATGGGTACCTGCAGTGTGGCAGCCGCAACCCGGGCTCTTGTGGGCAGTGCCACTGTCCCTGCTTCTCGCTGAGTACAGATGCCATTCCAGAAGCTTCTTGCTGAGTTCTGATGCCATTCCAGAACCTCAACGCTCAGGCATGTGGGACGGCCTCATGCCTCTTCCACCAACACTGGTCCCGGATGGATCTCAAGCCACTGGTCTCACATCCTCCCTTACTCTAACCCTGAGGGCGACCAGCAGCCTGGTCTGTGGGGCAGGGACTTGGGCATGGCTCAAGGGCAGAGCTGACCCTGAGGGTGCCAGGCCCAAGTGGGTGTCCCACCGTTGCCAGTGTAGGAGCTCAAGAGGAGGAACAAGATTGGTGGCCCTTCTGGAACAGCCAGGCCCACTCATGTCCTGCATGGACGAGGCCTCCTGGGGAGATCGTCGCACCCCATGGCTGCTGGACTTCCATTCCCAGGTGTCTCATCCTCACTGGCAGTGTCGGCAGGTGCAACATCACGGGTGCTTGACACATCCTCGGGCCCAGCTGGTGCCTCCCGGCACTTCCTCCTGTCTCACTTGGCTGTGAGATCCAACTCATGGATGCAAAATAGAGGTTCACACTCCACATGGCAGAACACATGCTGGGACCAGGAGCATGAGGCTGTTGGTCCCACCTTCAATGCAGCCCCCTTCCTCCTCTGCACCTTGTCTGCCATGTTCCCCATGCTAGCATTCTGTGGCTTCCACACACAATGGCATCCATGACCACAGACTGACCACCCTGGAGCTCAAGACACGGATTGACCAGGGTTGAGGCACAAGCCTGCAGGAGCTTGTAAATGTGTCTGCCAGAGGCCCATGAGGACTGTGGCCTGGTCTCCCAGCACCAGCGCTGTGGCTAGGGTGGATGGGCTCACATTCCATCTGTTGAGCCTTTCAGCTGGAGCTGCCTGGGAACCAGGAGTGGATGCTGCCACTGGAAAGAGAACCCACAAGGAAATGGGCCATTGACTCCAGAGAAGACAACGGCTTTGTGGCCCAGCGGCCCATCAGTGGCAGTACTGAGAGGCTGCTTACCACCTGAGTGGGGGGGGCACTCTGCAGGCCGGTCTGAGCACTGCAGGGAGGCTAGACTTCAGTGTGCTCACCCTGCACACATCCATGGGTAGCTCCAGCCTCTGGGCCTGTGTCCTCATCTGTGTGGGGATGAACATACCTCCATCCCAGCTGTGGTGTGTCCTGGTGCCAAGCTTCTGCCACAGATGTGCCACCAGGAAGATAGAGGCCCCGTATCTGACTACATTTCTACAGATACCCACAGATACGGAAAGCACATGGGGTGCAGGCAAAGCACAGTGGCCATGGGATGGGTATCCCCCAGTGTTAAGAGGCAGCATGAGCCTGGAGCAAGCTGTGGCTGCAGCAGTGAGCATGCGAATACTACCATGTGTGCTCTAAAAATGCTGAGCTGCATGTCACCTGGATTCCATCTCCATTTAAACATCTTTAGACGTGGCTGAGCACAATGACTCATGCCTGTAATTCCAACAGGTATAAGGCCAAGGCAGGAGGTTTGCTTGAGGCCAGGAGTTTGAGACCAGCTTGGGAAACATAGTGAAACCTCATCTCTACAAAAAAAAAAAACACCACAAAAATTGTCCAGGCATGGTGGCATGCACCTATAGTCCTAGTTACCTGGGAGGCTGAGGTGGAAGGATCGTCTGAGCCTAGGAGGTCAAGGCTGCAATGAGCCATGATCATGCCACTACACTCCAGCCTGGGCAACAGAGTGAGACCTCAACTCAAAAATAAACAAATAAATAATTTTCAATTTTAAAAAAAGGGAGGTGGGACAAGAGGAGCTCAGCCCCATGCACCCACAGGACAGTGGCACCAGTGTCTGACCAGAGTTTAGTTACGAAGCGTGTGCACACGTGGAACCACAGAGAACTCCCCAGTTTGGCAGCCCCATCCAACACACTGTCAAGTCCAGCCTAACCTGCAGGACCCCAGACGCGGACAGACCAGGAGCACCAGCAGGACCTGGCAGAATGAGACCTCTCCAGGCAGCCCTGCAGGGAGTTGGGTACCAGGACCTGGTGGACAGTGGGGAGTTGGCCGAGGGCTGGGAACGTTGCAAGGAGTCCTTGGCTGATGGGTGTCCAGTTGGTAGCCCACACATCCTTGCTGCAGGCCTGGTCTCCCTGTGGGTCCCATCGTGCCCAGCACTGATGCCATGTCACCAGCGTTACTCACGGCAAGCAGGGCCCAAACCCCGGGTAGACAAAGTGAGACTGCCACAGTCCCTGTGTGCATGGTGGTAGATGCAGTGTGGCCTGGACTGTGCCCTCACCTTTACAGGAATGAGGTCTGATCTCAGCCACATTGGGCTGGTTCTGCTGGGATGGACACACTGGGCCAATTGTGTTACCTCATAAGTGAGTCACGCGCAGGTGCGGCCCTACCACACGGTGCCTGGATGTGCTGCCGGGTCCCGCTCAGCCTGCGTGGCTCCAGGCACACGAGCCCCCTCATCACACACAGCCTGGGTCGTGTGAGTAGTGTGGCGCTTTGTGGCCAGCAGGTAGGAAAGGCATGGCATTGGGATTCATGGCCCTTGGGGTCACGTGGGGTGTGACATGGGCAACTTGGGCCTGATGCATGGTGGCATCGTGAGTGCCTCTGTGCTGTGTGGCCATCACTGTAGCGTCAGCCACCTCAGTCACCTTCTGCTGACCATGTGCTCACAATGTACAGTTCCATCCTTGTCATGCTCGGGCATCTCAGGGTCACACAAGGCTCTCCCCTCGTAGAGGACTCCACACGTCCACATGGAGGCCGGCTGGGATCCCACACAGGCCCCGCTGACTGTTGGCCTCTCTGTCCTTCTTGCAGGCTCTGTGGGGACCCCGCTGCCTGGGGTGGAGGTGCGCATCGTCTCGGAAACCCCGCAGAAGGATGGCTGCACCTATGCCATCCATGCAGAGGGAGACGAGTGGGGGACCAAGGTGGGTCAGAGCGGTGGGCGGGGCCACGTAACAGGTGTGTTGTGGGTGGTGTCTCCCCTGGAGGCTGAGTTCTCACCATGCGGGTCCCAGCCTCCTGGACAGGGGAGACATGAGCACGCCCGCAGGTGTTTCCAGACATTCCTGCCATAAGTCCCTGCTGGGGAGCCCGGAATGTGGACAGGGGAGCCTGGGCTGAGAGCCAACTGATCCACACCCAGGCCTGCCACTCAGGCTTTGCTGAAGATGTGGGGTGTGACTGTGTGACCAAGGGGAGGCCAGGCATGACCCTGGCACTTAGAGCCTCTTGGGGGATGGGTGGGGATGGCCCCTCGAGGGAGCTCGTGTGGCAGGAAGGCTCAGGGTTCTTGGGCAGTAGGCCTGACTCAAGGGAGCTATGTCCTCTTATGCAGGGCTTCATGCCTGATACCACGCGTAGCTGGTCCCACTGCCCAGGGAAGGTTTCACAAGATGCAGGAGCCGTGAATCACCTCAGTTGCCCCTCACCACCACCACACGGCACCATCTCGGCCCTCACATGACTGCACTGTCTTATCCATGGGAGGCCACAGGTCACATCCTGCTCTTGACATGTGGACAGGCCACATACCCTGGCTGGGCCTTGGGCCACACCTGATGGCACAAGGGCTAAAGGGATGGTTGCAGGGACACTGTAGCCTGAGCAGGGGGTGGGACAAGGCGGCTTTCCATGTGACCATATGTAAAGATGAGAATGGCATCCAAGAAGTGGGTGTCCCATTTGCATGGAGACCTCTCCTGGGCCCTACAGCTGACACCCCTGCATGGAGGGCAGGACATGCCACCCTGGCCTGGGCCCTATGGCACCTCCCACTTGTGCTAGACTCTCTGGACCTGTCGTTGCCTGCAGTGCCATGGGCAGCCTTCCTTGGGAGACTCCTTGGTGGCTCGGCCCCTTGCTAGATACCTGCCCCCGAGTCCCATCAGGGTGGTCTCAGCCATGGACCTGATACCCTGTGTGGCTCCTGCCTCTGCCCTGCTGGTGCCAGGTCATCAGCCACACCCTGCATCTCAGCCCCCAATGCCCCTGCCTGTCATGGCTCTCAGGCCTGTGCCCTGTCCTACCTCAAGGACACCTGGGCCAGCCCATCCAGCCCCCTCAGTGGTGACAGGCTTAGCTGTGCCCAGTCAGGGATACCATGGTCAGGAATGTCCCTGGCAGTGAGCAGGGTGCCAAGTGGATCTTCAGAGACAGCCAGCCACACAGGTGTTGGTCACTATGGGCAACTGCCTTCTGACACCTGCTCTGCGCCAGAAAGAGGGGTGGGCAGTGACAGGAGCCATTCTGTCTTAAAGTACAAGGTCCCCACTAGCACCTACAGCTGTCCCTTAGCTGTGCCCCACCCGGCTCCTGCTCCTGGCTGCCAGCCATGCCTCCCTGAATTTAATCTTGAAGGGGAAGCAGCTATAGGCCAGCACCATACCAGTTATAGGGGACCACAATGGGGCCTGAAGCAGGCAGAGTCCTCTGGGCAAGCCCTCACGGAGGCATCGGGCTGACACACACAAAGGGATTAGATCTATGATGTGCATTGGGAACACTTTGTCCTTCTACAGAAAGAGACAAAGAGGCAGATGGTCGGAGACTGGGGAAGGCCCACCTGAGGCTCCACCCCTCACAGGTGTTTGCCCAGGTGTTACCGGCCTGGCCCAGCGGCCTCTGTGTGATCAGGAAGGGTAGGTGGGACCCCAGAATGTGGGCAGAGAATAGGCACATCCCAACTCAGAAGTCCTACTGCGTGGGACCTGTGCTCTCTTGGCCCTCCTATGGAGGATAACACACACACTCAGCATTTGTACCTGACCACATACATACCCCAGGCACCTCCAACCACCAGGCACAGGACCAGCCCTGGCTGGGGTAGGTGGTGCCCGTCGTCACCTGGGCCGCGTGGTGGTGTCATGCGGCATCTCCCTCCAAGGCATTGCAGGACCAGGCTTGTCTTTGGGTGCCATGAAGAGGAGGCTCTGAGACCCCGAAATGCATATACCATTCCAGGGCAGAGGTCCGCAACCCCCAGACCTGAATGAAGGGGACTGGTGAGCAGAACGTGCCCTCAGAGAGGAATGCGCCATGTGGGCCCCAGGACACTCCTTGGGGCACGGTGGCCTCTGTGTTGACAGTGCAGCTTCCATTGTGCCCCCACAGAGGCCAGCTCACTATCCTACCCCCCTCCCCTATGTCTTGTTATGTCATCGGCGAGCCCAGCCAGGAGCTGAACAGTATAGCTTTTGGGGGTTTACTTCGAGCCTCTTTCCTGCATGTGTGTGCATGTGACACTGGTATACACATGACACATGCAGCTCGTGTTCTGAACTGAGTTTGTGTATTTCACTGTGTGTTCCTCACATGTAACTTTAGTCCTACAGGGTTCAAGTGTGTGATTAACCTCCAGGAACCTGGTCTAAGTGCAGAGGATTTCCTCCTGATTAGGGGAGAAGCATCTGGGGTGGGGTGCTGTGTACAGGGCAGAGTGCAGGATCGCAATGCAACCTGGGATGTCGGAGCCATGTCCCCTACCACTGGGGTCACTATCAAACCCACACAGGCTGCAATGAGCCCCTGCTCAGGCCTCGTGCACTTCCAGGTTCCTCTAGAGCACGCTGTCCCACCTCCAGCCCCACCCTGTCCCTCCGTCTCCCCACCTGCTTCTGGATCCTTCCTAGGTTCTGGGGGGAGTTTCCAGGATAGAACACACTGGAAGGTGGGTGGGCCACTGGTCGTGGGGCACATGTGCAGTGCGGAGTGAGGCCAGAGGCTCTGACTCACGACATCCCACACCTGCTCACCCTGACCAGTCTTGTGTGACTGGCATGGCAGGAGGGGTCATGCTCTGTGCTCCGTGCGTGGGGCATGTAGTGAAGGCATGGAGGGTGAGGTGCATGTTCTGCGGTCAGGACAGCCCATTCATACATGCGGATGACCTGGGACCGGCCCCCATGGCCTTCTGAGGTCTTCCTTGGGCCCAGCTGCCCACCTTCCTTGTGCACATCAGAGGCTCACTGATGCTCTCAGCCTCTGCCTGTGGGCACCTCAGGTGGCCGAGCTCTTCCAGCACATAGGCTGACATGGAGCATGAGTCCTCAGCCACATGGCCTCCCAGAGGCTTCTGTGGGAAGCCTCGGAATGGGGCTTGTTCTGGCACTGGGAGGTGGCACCCACAGGGTAGACAGGGCTGCACGCCAAGTCCCTCTTAAAGTCCTTCACGGTCATGAACCTGTTTGATGGAAGTAAAGGACTCCTTAGTCCTTCAAGGGCAGCCAGGCGAGACTTAACTTGGACCCCCATGACCAGGCCCACGAGGAACAATCGGCTCTCACAGCCATCCCTGTGCCATGGATCCAGCATGCCTCACTCCCGTTTGGAGCCTGTGGCAGCTCTGGCCTTGGCCGGTAGCCACAGGGCTGAGTCTTGGCCGCGACTCCCACATGTCTGTGGCTGTGGGGGACCTCAGAACCCCAAGGATGGCACCCTCCCCCCATGGCCATCCTGTTCCACCAGAAGCTGCCTCACCTGTCTTGCAGGGTTGGCTTACCTTCTCCTGGGCCACGGCGCCTACTTTTTGTGTTGCAGTGTGAGCTCAGTGCACGGCTTCCTGGCCTGGGCCTCAGCCTACATCAGTGTTGTCTCTTTCCTATGTATTTTCCGTCTCCAAAATGCTTGTGTACACAGACCCAGGAAGAGACAGCAGGATCATGCGTGGTGACAGCCACACAGCCATATGTGGGCCACACTGCACAGGGCGATGGCTGTCCCTGTGGAGGCTCAGGGGCCGTGCGGGGGAAGGGCCAGGGCCAGGCAGCAGTGCACTCCTGTCTCTGTTTCCCCTTTAAAAATCAATTACCTCATGTTCATCCATATGCAAGCTGTCGGCCTGGACAGCGGGCAGCTCCTTGCCTACCCTCCTCTCCACGGCCACCAGCCCTGGCCTCCCATGCCCGCCCTGTAGCACCATCTGCCACTGCTGTGCTGCCAACTGCTGTACCCACAGCCGGTGGGGGTGGGGTCAGCCTGGACAGGCTCTGCCCTGCAGTGGAGGAGGTGCTGACCCCACATTGTCGCGAGCTCCAGCAAGGCCTGGCGGTTGGGCTGTGACCCTGCCTAGTGCCGCCCGTCTATAAAGGGCCTGTATGGGCACAACGTGTTGTGAGTGGCCACAGCAGCATCTGCAGGCAACATGGCGTCTCGGGCTTCCCTCCCTTCTGGAGACCAGAGTTGCCTCCCCAGAGCTGTTGAAGGGCTGCACAGGAATACAGGGCTTTTGGATCACGCTCCAGCCTGCTTCCTGTTGCCTCATCTGTACATGGACTGGCCAGGGCCCCAGGCCTCCCTTCCTCAACGTCCAGACCCTTCTTCCCCAGGAATCCAGCCACCACTCCCCAAGGCCCCAGACTCCCCCTTCTCCAGGGCTCCAGACCTCCGTTCCCCAGGGCCCCATACCCCCCTTCCCCAGGGCCCCAAGAAGCCCCCTTCTCCAGGACCCCAGACCTCCCCTTGCCAGGGCCCCGGACCCAACCCCCCTAGGGCCCCAGGCCCTCCTTCCCCAGGACTCCTGGCTCCCTCTTCCCCAGCCCCTGCTTTCTTAGTGCTTGAGCTGGCTGCAGCCCTGTGCTGGGTGGCTCCCTGGGCATCATGTTCTCCCTGAGCTCAGGACACTCATAACAAGAGGCTGCCCCCACCAGGGCCATTCACAGGGTCTCAGCTGGAGTAGGATTCCATGAGGACAGGACTCCACCTGAGTCCCATGCCTCACCCGTGGCTGCCCTGCAGTCCTACCTCCTTTTGGGCTCATGGCCTGCCCCAGGATCCAGCATCACCTGGTGGGTGCTCTTCCCCAGGCGCAGAGCTGTCCTCTGTGTGAACTGGTGTCAGGGAATCACAGGCATCCGGAATCCCACCCAGGCTCCCCAACACCTGCCGTGATGGAGAAGGGAGAGGGATGGTGCTGGATGGTCGGTCCTTAGGCAGCAGAGTGGGACACAGATCTGAGGCCTGGACCCTATGGCCTTCAGTGAGAGCCGCTGCCAAACAGGCCCCGTCATGACAGAATGGAGAGAGTACACACAAAGGCATCAGCCCATCCTCAGCCACACACACCGTGTGCGGCTGGTGCAGCTGGGTGTCCCAGATGCCAGGCAGCCCTGGAGACAGCCTAGCGGTCACTGCCGGTGTGGGCAGGGTGAGCTGTGGCATGCAGGCGCCGCTTCCCTGGGACGAGCTGGACTCCAGGGTCTGTACCACCACCCAGCCTGCTCTGGCTCTGAACCACACTTCCCACAGATGTGGTGTCGACTGTGCCTCCTGGAGTGTCCTGGGGACTCCTTGCTACATGTTCTCCTTGGACTCGGATGGCATAGCAAATCTGAGCAGACATTGGGTGGGTGAGTGTCCATCTCTGGTACTAAACCAGTGAATATATTGAACAAACCCAAGAAGGACGTCAGATCAAGTTGTTGAGCAGGATTGAGTCACAGGTGTGTGCTCTTGGGGGAGGAGACCCAGTCCCTGAAGACCCCAGCTTCCTCCTGCAGAGCCCCTCCATGCCCTTGATGGAGAGTGCCAAGTCATACGTGTGCTGAGGAGGCGGCTGAGGCCTCAGTCCCCTGTGACCACGGAGCCAGCAGTGGGGGTGATTGGAGCTGAGAGGCTGAACTGCACTGAGAGGCAGCTGGCAGTGAAACGGATTGCTTGGCATACAATTTTATAGATTTTAAGACATCTAGAGTCACACGACCCCCCCCCACCGTAGCCAGAGTCAGGGGCTGGTTTACCACCAAAGCACCTGGTATTGTCATCCCAGTGACCACCTGCCTGTCCTCCCCTTAAGTTCTGCCCTCTCAAGAACGTCACATGGTGGGATCCTATGGCCGGTCACACTGGAGAGACTATGCCTACCGAGAGTGTGTTGTCCACGTTTTTTTCCAGCCACTTGGTGGAAGGCATGTGGGCTGTTTTCAGATTGGAGCCATGATGGATACAGCTTGTGTGAACATTCATTTTCAGAATTTCAAGTGCGTTTATAGTTCTCCGAGGTAAATAACCAGGAGTGGGATTGCCAGTTCATGTGGACATGTAGCTTAACTTCAGAACTACCACGCTGTTCCTGAAGTGGCCACACTGTTGTGTATTTGCACCAGCACCAAGTGAGCAGCCTGTGTTCTCGCACTTGGTGTGGCTAGAATGTCTGTGTTAGCTGTTGCACTGGGGGCTTAGCAGTGTCTGGCTGTGGCTTTAGTGTGCAGTTGTCTCCCCAGTGGTGAGTGGCGTGGCGTGTCCACACATGTCCTCATTTGCTACATGTGGACTTCCCTTTGAAGTGTCTGCTCAAGTCTCAGACTGTTTTCCATTGGAGCATCTGTTTTCTCACTGTTAAGTCTTAAGAGCTCTTTGTTGGATATGTGACTTGCCAGCACTCCCTCCCTGTCTGTAGCTTGCCTGTTCATTCTCTTGCATTTCACAGGGCAGAGTTTCTAATTTTGACCAAGTCTACTTTATCTTTCTTTTTCTTTCATGGATCAGGTTTTGGTGTCATGTTTAACTCCAGGACACTAGAGTTTCCTTCTAGGTTTTCTTGCGAACATTTTGGAGTTTTACATTTTGCATTGATATCTAGAATGTATTTTGAGTGAATTTTTGCATATGTATGAGGTTTTGGTGGAGGTTATTATTTTTTTTTTTTGCATGTGATTATCCAATTGTTCAAATATAATTTGTTGAAAAGACTACCCTTCCTTCACTGGATTTTTGCAACTTTGCCAAAAATTAATTGGATGTTTTTGAGTGAGTCTATAAATAGGTTATCTGTTCTCTTCCATTGTTCTGTGTGTCTGTTCCTCTGTCAACACCATATGCTCTTGACTACTGTGGCTTTATAGTAAATCTCAAAATTGTAGTGTGATTTTACCAGCTTCGAAGTTGTTTTGGTTGCATATATCAATTTTAGAGTTAACTTGTCTATAGCTACAAAATGTGCTTTGGGGATCTTGGTTGGAATTGCATTAAATCTATAGATCAATTAGGGAGAATTAAAAATTACTATGTTGAGTCTCCTAATCCATGCACATGGTATGTCTCCCCATTTATCTAGATCTGCTTTTGTTTTTTTCTGTGTTGTTTTCAGCATGTAAATGCATACATGTTTTGTTAGGTTTTTTTAGGTTTATACCTAAATGTTTCTTTTTTTCTTTACTCTTCCTCCATTCCTCCATCTCCTCTACCTCTTCCTCTTTCCCAACTACTATAAGTGTGGGGATTACTTTGTTTGGTAGTTTCCCATTGTTCATTGCCAGGAGGTAGAAATACAACTGATTTTTGTATGTTGGCTTCACATCTTTAGTAGCCTTGCCAAACTCACTTATTATTAGTTTTAGGAGATTTGTGTAGATTCCTTGAAAATCTCTACATATACCATTGTGTATTCTGCAATTAGGAACCACTTTATTTATTTCTTTCCAACCTGTATGCCTTTTGTACCTTTCTCTTGTCTTATTGCAGATGAGGACTTACTGCTGTGTTGAAAAGGAGAAGTGAGAGTGGATGTTCTTGTCTTGTTTCTGATCTTATGAGGGATGTATTTAGTCTTTCCTCAAGTATGATGTTAGTTACAGGCCTTTTGAGGATTCTGTTGTATTTATTATATGCTGAGTTTTTATCATGAATGGATGTTGAATATTTTCAGGTACTTTTTCTCTGTCAATTGATTTTCCTTTATTAGGCTTTTAGTATGGTGGATTATATTGATTGATTTTCATGGTGTATCACTTTTTTAACTAGAGCTGTGTTTGATTTAATAACATTTGGTTGAGTATTTTTGCATCTGCATTCATGGGGAGTTTTGGTCAGTAGTTTCCTGTTTTTGTAATTTCTTTGCCTGATACAGGTGTCTAGGTGATGCTGGCCTCATAAAATGAGTTAGAAAGTATTCCCTCCTTTTCTAGAAGAGATTGTGTCAAATTGGTGTTATTTCTTCCTTAGATGTCTGGTAGAATTCACTAGTGAAATTATCTGGGCCTAGAATTATCCTTTTTAGGAAGATTTTAACTATGAATTCAATTTGTTTAGTAGTTATGGGATTATTGAGGTCACTTGTTGCAGTATGGGTGAGTTTTGGTAGATATGGTTTTTGGGGAATTGGTTCATTTTATCCAAGTTTTTGGATTTTTTTTTGTGCATGGAGTTTTTCACTAACCTTTTAATGTTTGCAGGGCCTGGAGTAACATGCCTCCCATTCCTCATGTTGATCATTTGTGTCCTGTTTATTTTTTCTTTGTTATTCTTTGTTATTTCTTTTCTTTGTTATTCTTGCTACAGGTTTGTCTGTTGATCTTTTTTCCAAACAAGTCACTTTTGATTCATTGATTTTTCTCTATTGCTTTTCTCTTTTCGGTTTCATTAATTTCTGTTCTTTATTGTTTCTTTTCTTCTGATTGTTTTTGGCTTATTTTTCTCCTTTCTAGTTTCTTAAGGTGAAACTTTAGATTATTGATTTGAGACCTTTCCTTTTTTATAGTATATGCACTTAATGTATGTATCTCCCTCTAAGCGTTGCTTTAACTGCATCCCCAAAATTTTGATCTGTCTTGTTTTTATTTTTATTTAGTTCAAAATATTTTTAGGCTGATTTGGTGGCTCAGCCTGTAATTCCAACACTTTACGAGGCCAAGGCTAGTGGATTGCCTGAGCCTGTGGGTTCAAGACCAGCTCAGGCAACTTGACGAGACCTCATTGCTACAAACCTCAAAAAAATTAGTAGGGTGTGGTAGTGCTCATCTGTAGTTCTGGCTACTTGGAAAGCTGAGGTAGAAGGATCACCAGAGCCCAGCAGGTCTTCACTGGGGTGATCATGAGTGTACCACTGCACTCCAACCTAGGTGACAGAGTGAGATTCCAAATATATATATATATATCATATTGACTCATGGTTTCCAAATGTTTGGGAATTTTCCATTATCTAGTTTAAGTCAGAAAACATACTCGGTATGATTTCAGTTCTTTTAAATGTGTTGAGGTATATTCTATGGTCCAGAATGTGGTTTCCCTTGGAGACTGTTTTGGTGTACTTGAAAAGGATATGTATTCTGCTGGCTTTGATTGGAGTGCCTTATAAATGTCTACTCTATAAATGAGATGAAGATAGTTGCCAGTGTGTATTTAGTTCTTCTATAGCCTCACTGGTTTGCTCATTTCTTGTTCTGTCATGCAGTAAGGAGTTGAATTCTCCAGCTATACCTGTTTGCCTATTTCTGCTTTTCATCTTTTTGCTTTATATATTCTGGAAGTCTGTTGTTTGGTACATACACATTCACAATTGCTGTGTCTTATTGCCGAATTGACCCCTTTGTTAACATGTAGTGCTGCTGGTAGTCCTCTTTGCTCTTATTTTGTCTGATATGAATATAGCTATTTTAATTTTATTCCTTTTTAAAGTAATTATATTTAGAGACAAGGTCTCACTCTGCCACCCAGGCTGGAGTGCAGTAGTGTGATCATAGCTCACTGCAGCCTCTCTCTCCTGGGCTCACACGATCCTCCTGTCTCAGCCTCCTGAATAGCTATTTTTTTTATTGGTGTTTATGTGGTATATATTGTTCTATCCCTTTGCTTCTAACCTACCTACATAATTGTATTTTAAGTCCAATCGACAAACTCAGTCATTTACTTGGTGCATTTGGACCATTTACACTTATTGTAATTATTATAAGCTTGAGTTTAAACCTACCATTTTATTATTTGTTTACTGTTGTTCCCTTGGTTTTTCATTGCTAAGCTTCCCCTTTACTCCTTTCTTTGGGGTTACTTTTTAGTATTCTATTTTAGTTTGTCTATTGTTTTGAGTCACATATGTCTTTGTATAATTTTGTTTTGTTTTGGTTTTTGAAGCTTCCAGAGACTACAATACACATATTTTATTTTTCACAATCTACTTAGAATCAACATTTTAACACTTCCAGAAGAATGTAGAGCCTCTACTGTCATATAGGTCATGTGCCCTCTCCCTCTGTGTTGTAGTTTTCAACATCTGCATTGTTAGAAACTCAATTAGACAGAATTATAATTTTTGCTTTCAACCATAAAAAATAATTTTGAGAACTCAAGAAGAAAAAAAATAGCTGATTTTATTCACCCACATATTTACCATTTCTGTCACTTTTTCTTTATGTATTTTCTTTTCTTTTTTGAGGGGGAGTCTCACTCTGTCATCCAGCCTGGAGTGCAGTGGCATGTTCATGGCTTCTGCAGCCTCAACCTACTGGACTCAGGCAATCCTTCCACCTCAGCCTTCCAAGTAGCTGGAACTACAGGTGTGTGCCACCATGCCCAGCTAATTTTTGATATGTTGTAGTGGCATGGTCTTGCCAAGTTGCCCCGGCTGATCTCAAACCCCTAGACTCAGGCAATCCTCTCACCTTGGTCTCCCAAAGTGCTGGGATTACAGGCATGAGCCACTGCACCCAGGCTGGAGTGCAGTGGCATGCTCACGACTACCCCAAGTAGACCTGTTGGGCTTAGGCAATCCTTCTGCCTCAGCCTTCCAAGTAGCTGGAACTATAGGCATGCGCCACCACGTTCAACTAATTGTTGATGTATTGTAGAGACGCGGTCTCACCAAGTTTCCCAGGCTGGTCTCAAACCCACAGGCTCAGGCAATCCACTAGCCTCCGTCTCCCAAAGTGCTGGGATTACAGGCTAAGCCACTCAACCCAGGCTTTTTTCTTTATTTCTAATGTGTCAAGTTTCCTTCTGAAGGATATTCTGTAGTAATTTGTTGATCAAACCTGCTTGCAACAAATTCTTTTGTTTTTCTTTACCTAAGAATGTCTTTTTTCTTCTCCTTTTTTTTTTTTTTTTTTTTAGTTGGTGGAGTCTTACTCTGTCCCCCAAGCTGGAGTGCAATGGCACACTCATGGCCACTGCAGCCTTGACCTACTGGGCTCAGGTGGTTCTTCCTACTCAGCCTTCTAAATAGCTGAAACTACAGGTGTGAGCCACCATGCCCGACTAATTTTTTTATTGTTGTAGCGATGAGATCTCATCAAGTTGCCCAGGCTGGTCTTGAACTCCTGGGCTCAGGTAATCTTCTCACCTCAGTCTCCCAAATTGTTGGGATGACAGGCGTGAGCCACTGAACCCGGCCTAAGAATGCCTTTATTTAATCTTCCTTCCTAAATAATATTTTCACTGAATTTGGAATTCTGGATTAACAACTATTTTTTTCATTGCTTTAAAAAATATGATTCCACTTCTTTCTGACTTCTTGTTGTTCAGGTGATAAATCTGTAGAGTCACTTGAATCCCTGGTCCCAAGGAATGCTCTGTTTTCTCCTAGCTGCAGTCAGGTGCTTTGTCTTTGTCCTCAGGTTTCGTTGATCAGGTCATGGAGTGCTGGGCTTGTACTCTGAGTTGTCCTGTCTGGGATTCTCTGAGCCTCTTGAATCTATATGTTTATATTTTCACCAAACTGGGGACTTTCCACCAAATTTTATCAAATGTCCTTATGCACTTAACCCTTTTTCTGTCTTCCATCAATCCAATAACATGAATGTATTGTGTAGTGGCCTTGGGACCCTGTGGCTCAGTTTATTTTTCCTGGTCATTTTTCTCCTCTGTCAGCCTGTTTCTAGGGCTCATCTCCAAGCTTTCAGGTCTTTTCTTTGCGTTCTTCATCCTGCAGTTGAGCCCTTTCAGTGATATTTTCTTGTTTCTGTTCTTCTATCTTTCGATTCTAAAATTTCCATTTGATTCTGCCTTTTATTTCTTTGCTCAGATAGTCTACTTTGGCATTTATCTCCAGAGTATTTGCACTTATTTTTTTGGAGCATTTTTATAACAATGCTTTAAAGTCTTTGTCAGATAATAACAATGATTCTGTCATCTCAGTATTGTCATGTACCATTTCCAGAAGGGTTGATGTTTTTCTAGTTCTTCATATCCTGAGTAACTTGGTATCGTAACCTGGACATTTTACGTATTGTGTTATGAGATGCTTGGTCTTGTTTATATTCTATAAAAATGTTGATGTGTTTGTTTGACTCTGACCTCATTGACTTAGATCTGCAGTCTCCAACCTGCCTTCTCTGGGGTTGGTTTCAATGTCATTTCATTTTTAGAACCTTTGCCTCATAGTTTGTTTCTGTCCCATGGGTGCTACCCAGCAGCCAGTCTGACCTTGGCAGTGGAGCAGATTGAGGATAGCAATGGAAAAATTAGTGAAATTCAGTAAAGTATATGGTTTAGTTTGAAAAAACAAACACATCGGGCATGGTGGCTCATGCCTGTCATCTCAGCACTTTGGGAGGCAGAGGCGAGAGAATTGCCTGAGACCAGGGATTCAAGACCAACCTGGACAACTTGGCAAGGCCTCATCTCTACAATAAGTCAAAAAATCAGCCAGGTGTGATGTGGGGCCTATAGTTAACAGCTCCTTGGAAGGCTGAATTGGAAGGATTGCCTGAGCCCAGTAAGTTGAGGCTGCAGAGGCCATGATTGTGCCACTGTACTCCAGCCTGGGCAACAGAGTAAGACACTGACTCAACAAATAAAACAAAACACACAAGCCTCAACCTAGGGGGTAGGATGGCAGGAGGCAGGCTGGGCACCCATTGCCTATACAGGGTATGTCTCACCTCTCACAGGTGGTGTCCCTGTCTCCTATAGGACGCCCGGCTGGGAGTCAGTGGATGACACAGTGGACCAGGGCTGGGGGGAGTGGGGTCTTTGCTCTCATGTGCTGTGTCACCCAGGGGCTCCAACATTCTTTTCAGCATCAGACAATCGAGGTGCAGGGACAGCTGACTTGCACGTTCCCTGGATTTTAAGACCTCCATTCCAAATGGCAGGCAATGAGCCTAAGTGAGACTCGGCAGTGCCCTCAGCCTCCTAGGCCATGGTCAGTCACTTAAGGTGCAGAATAGTGGGGGCTGTGCAGCTGGTATGGCTTACCGAGGCCCACGCATCCCGTACCCTCTGCCTCCCCTCCTTACACTTGCTGGTGTCTCCATGGCTCCAGAGGGTCCCACCGGCCCAGTACCCAACAGGCACCCAGTCACTCCACCTGTCTGGCTTGCCAGTCCTCACCACGGTTCTTCCTTCCTACAACTGATCATTGAGCAGAGCAGGCAGCTCCAGAGGGCCCTGCAGGGGTACTGCCCACAGCTACTGCAGGAGATGGGGGCATGGACAGCTGCCCATATCTCCTGTGCCATGTTGTTGGTCTGAGAAACACCATGAAGATGGACTTGGGCATAGCTTTCAGAAGTGGACAGACGGCTTGAATCCAGCCCAGGCCTGGTGCCATCTTGTCTAGGGGACACGCTGAACACACCTGCTGTCTGTGGCTGTCTGGGAGCAGTGCGATGACATGGCTCCCAGCCCAGCTACCCAGGCAGGCAGCCAGAGCAGGAATGACTGCATGGCCCTGGCATGATGGAGTCCCACCTATTAACAGCTGCAATGTTCAAATATTCCCAGCAAAGTGTCTCAGAAACCATGGGCCTCAGGATGGGTGGGCGCCATGAGGGGCTCCCATGTAGGGACACCGGGGACACAGAGCTGATGCATAAGGCCATGCCCGATGCCAACCTGCACATTCTCTCCCTCCACAGGTGACCCCAGGGTTCGAGGAGAAGGAGGGGGAGCTGCTGGTCAGGGGGCCCTCCGTGTTCCGAGAGTACTGGGACAAGCCAGAGGAAACTGAAAGTGCCTTCACCTCGGATGGCTGGTTTAAAACAGGTAGGACCTGGACCGGAATTGGTGGCTCAGCCTGTTATCTATCCTAGCACTTTGGGAGGCCGAGGCAAGTGGATTGCCCGAACCTGTGGGTTTGAGACCAACCCAGGCAACTTGGTGAGACCTCGTCGCTACAGTAACTCAAAAAAATTAGCAGGGCATGGCAGTACACACCTGTAGTTTTAGTTATTTGGAAGGCTGATGTGGAAGGATCGCTGGAGCCCAGCAGGTCGACACCGGGGTGGCCGTGAGCATGCCACTGCACTCCAGCCTGGGTGACGGAGTGAGACTCCAACTTAAAAAAATAAAAAAAAACAGGTAGGACCCAAAATGGGAGCAGAGGAAACCCCAGAGGAGACTGTGCAGGGACAGAGAAGATGGGGCAGAGGCAGAGGGGATGGGCAGGGGCAGAGGAGACAGGGCAGAGGTGGAGGGGACAGAGCAGAGGCAGAGAGGATAGGACATGGGCAGAGGGGTTGGGGTAGGGGTGGAAGGGATACAGCGGGGGTGTGACCTGGCTACCCCAGATAGAATTTGAGTTGGTGTCTCCTAGCCTGGGTGTTCCCAGAATTCTCAGACCAGGGCAGAAGGCAGGGTGGTGGGGGGAGGTACTGTTCTGACACTGCGCCCACTGAGCACCCAGCCTCCCTGCTGGCTTCTGCAGGAGGCTTCATAGGCCTGTGTCCCTCAAAAGGACCCAGGACATCCTTCCCTCCAGTGACAAGGCTCCCACACCATCCCTCACCCAGGCAGCCGCCCTGCTGTACACGTGGCGTGACCATATGCTGATCCCCACGTGTTCTTCCATGTATTCTCCATGCTCCTCCCTGTGATCCCAGCATCCCTCTCCATGGTCCCAGCATTCTTCCCCTTGGTCCCAGCATCCCCCTGCCATGGTCCCCATGTGTTCCTCCCCATAGTCCCAGTGTTCCTCCCTGTGGTCCCCACACTACTCCCCATAGTCCTGCTGCCCCTGTGCACCTACACACAGGTGGACTGCTGTCCTCTCTGGCTACCTGAGGCCCTCCCACCTGGGCTCTGTGCAGCTTCCCTCCCACCCAGGGTCAAGCATCACCTTGGTGTGGTGAGGGTTGTGTGCAGCTTGGCCTTTAGTCTATGTTGTCCACAAGTCCATGTGCCCTCGGTGTCACCGGCTGGGACGGCCACGGCGAATGGAAACTCTTGGCATGTGAGGCGGCCCAGGAGCCCCGTGGCAGGGAAGGTGGCAACCCTGGTGTGCATTGGCGGCCCCCCCGCCACCCTGTCCTCATTCCTGAGACGCATACCTGGAACCCGCCCAAGCAGCTCCTGCCCAGCCCTGCCTTTCTGAGATGAGGGTGTGGTCCCTGGAGCCCATGACCCGCCACGTGACATGGCAGATAGTAGACGTGTCAGGTGTGCCCTGTGTCTGTACTGGCGCATCTATCTGGAAGGAGACAACGGGAACGCCGTCACCTGGCCTTCTTCTCATTTACTTATTTCATCTTTGCTTTTTTATGTTTCTAAAATGTTTGTGCTGAGCATTATCATATAATAATCTTAAGAAAATAGCTTCCGAAAAGAAAGGCCTGTTTCCATATGTCACAACATGCTGGCCTGTGGTGCAAAGCGTGCCTCTTTCATGCTCTTCCACCGGAACAGGGCTGAGGTCGCATGCAGGGGGATGGCTCCATGCACATGAGAGGGAGAGGGGGTGGTGATGGCCCATGGCCCATGGCCTCTGGTCCAGCTGATGCATGCCTTCATCCTGTTGACCCAAGAGGCCCTGCAGCATGTGCTAGCATGAGCTGTGCACAGGTGTGTTGTCTCAGCAGTTGGGGCCCTTGTGGACTGTTGGTGGGTAGGGTCACCTGCCAGCCTCCACCCAGGAATCTGTGGCCATCGCGGGCCTGAGGTCAGCATGACTGAGTGGGTGGGCTGAGTGAGACCCAGCAGCCTTGGTGCTGGGGGACCCAGCTCCCATCGAGCAGGGCCTGAGAGTGAAGGTAGGTGGAGGGTCTACCCTACCAAGGGGTAGCCTCCAGCAGTTCCAGCCTCCCCTCGGTGGTACTGAGGCAAGCCTCACTGGCCCAGCTGGTTTCCCCTGCCCCCATGGGCCCACAGTCCTGCATGGGCTCTCCCTCTCTCCCTCTCTCTCTTCCCTCTCCTAGCAACCATGGTCAGAGCATCTGGTCCTGTGGGCAAGAAGGGACAATGGAAAAGCAACATGGGCGTTGCCCCCCCAGAGCCCTGATTGTGCCAGGCAGGCGCATGGGGCATCTGCAGGCTTGCAGAGTGAAGGTTCCATGAGCCCCAAAACAGATGCTGCCCCATGAACCACCCACAGGCCACACTGGGGCTGACTTCAGCAGAGGGCTGGGGCTGGGACCTGAAACCCCAGTGACAGGTGACAGGTGACAGGCTCCTGCCCCACATTGTCTGACAGGGCAGCATGCACCCAGTATGCCCTATCGTGCGCCCCCTCTAGCGCCAGCTCCTCTGGCAGCAAGCCTCTCCTGTGACAATCCTTCAATGTAAGAACACAGCTCCAGGGGGCCTGCCCATTCCTCCAGCACCTTACACAGCTGCCTGGACGCACCTCATTGTGTGGCTTTCTCTTTATGTTTACATTCAGATGAAAAGCTGTCGACTTTTTACTTTAAAGCATGGGAGCCAGACCTCGTGGTTCTGCCGACAGCAGGGCTCACAGGGCCACGGAGGGATGGTGGGGTGGGAGGTGGGGATGGCCTGGGCGCCACCAGCACTGGTGAACATTCTGGCCAGGAGGATGGCGTGTCAATTACTGTACGAGACGTCTTCGGGAGTTTGGCTTTGATTTCCTTGTGATGGGGGTGGGCAGCAGGGGAATGCGGGGTTGGCTCTCTGGCAGGTGGAGGGCTCCACCTTCCTCACAGCCAACAGCAGTGGTGACGAGAGCCTAGGATGAGAACTGCAGTCCACTACACAGCTGGGGAACTGACATATAGGGATCAGGAACCTCAGCTTAAACCTTTCCCTGGCCGGTCTGCCACATAGGTTCTGGTGTGAGCCAGCGGCGTTGGGGGAGCCTAGGCCACCGCTCTGTTCCTGCCACCTCCTGCCCCTGTGCCGGCTGCCTCCATCTCATGAGCAGACAGTGGCACCATCAGGGGCTGGTTTGGGGGGGGTGAGGAGAGGGACGGGGCCAGCATCCCTGCAGTGGGGCATCTTGGACACCAGCTGGGAGAAAGCCCTCCACTGCCCTCAGAACCATCCCTGGATCCAGGAGAGCCCCTGAGCTCAAGGACTGGAGGGGAGCAGGAGGTGGGGTGGGAGCCTACAAGGAGAGCATGGCCATGCCCAGTGCCCCATTTCCAACTGGGCTATTCAAGGCTATCCGCTCACTTGCAGGATATGTACCACCAGGCACCAACCTGTGTCTTGGCCAGGTTCAGCCCCATCCCCAGCTACATGTGGAGGGGCTGCAGCAAGGGGCCCATCATGCCCGAGCCAGGCTCCATTTCCCCAGACCCCAGACCCTGCCTGGGCTTCAGGGTGGGTCATGGTCACATGTCAGGCAGTGACCAAGGTCCAGGAGGTCTCATGGTTTTAGTTGGAATGTAGTGGCTCCAAGGAACAGAAAGTTGGGAGCAACAGCTCCAGCTGCCAGGACCACTTATCAGAGGGCCGGATGCCAGGCGAGCACTGTAGGCCGCAGGGCCTGGTGGAGTCAGGGTCACCCCACAGCCTCTGCTGTGGAACTGGGTGGCCTCTGGGCCCCAGGCTTGATGTCAGGGCACGTGAGGAGGCCAGGCCCTGCCTCCCTCATGGTCAGAGCTGCCTCTCGAGGCCAGGCCTGGCTGCACAGGGTGATAGATGCCTCTGTGGGGAAGGGACACAGATGTCCTGGACACAGACCTTCCTGAGGCCAATCAGGCTTGTGTCAGTTCTGGGTTGAGAGACCAGTGGCGTGGTCGGAGCTATTCTCAGAATGCAGGAATGAACAGTGCCCCCTCCCCCGACCCCACACTGCCATCAGCGCAGGGGGTCTGTGTGGGCCTACCCTTGGGGCCAGGCTGATTGAAGTGAAGTCCCCCTTTCCCAAGCACCTGCACTCCGACAGCTCCAGGGGGAGGTGTCTCCCTCCCACGGACACCAGGCTGCCTAGTGGGCCTGCACAGAGGAGAGGCCATTCCAGCTGACTGCAGGAGGCACCTCTGCATGGCCACTGGGTGCTCAGGCCCCACAAGAGGGGCACGACCTTGGTTTTCCTCAGGGACACAGTGCTGGACCATGGGGCAGGCCACCATCAGCAGTGGCACCACCCTTGGGAGCCAGGAGCCGAAAGGGTCCCAGGGAGTGGGGACAGTGCTGGGATGTGGCAGCGTCCCATGGGAACCTCACCCTGAGTGCTACCCTGACCTGTGGCCACAATGGCCTGGTGTGGTGTGGCTGCTTCCTGCTCTGTGGCCAGGAAGAGCTGTCCTCTGCCATGCCGCGTGCCCCTTGCTGATGGCGCCTTCCATGCTGTGGTCATGCCTGCTGTCTTCTCCATGTGTTTCCTTCTTTGTCCTCCTTAAGATCCTTTGTGCCCTGCAGTTGCGGGATGCTCTCCTATAGTTTCTTCTGGTGTTTGTGAGTTTTGCTCCTGCAAAGTGAAGCCTTTGGTGCACCCAGAGCTGCACTGTGGTGGCATGGCCAGGCAAGACCCATGTGTCCCCATGTGAGATACCACACTCTGGGCAGCCTGCCCCATGTGTGGCCTTGTGCCCTATGGGCATGTCAAGCACTGTGGCATGTGGCCCAGCTGCCAGGGTCTATGCTTGGATCCTTGGCCTGTCTATACCCGGCCGGTCCTGGACACCAGGTACAAGGCATTTTCAGATGTGGGTGTGGCCTGAGCCCTGCTAGCACCCATGGGGAAGGGGTTTATTCACAAGGCCCTCAGGGGGCCAGAGGTCTAGGGTGCCCCCAAACAGGCTGTGTCATCTGTCAGCAGGCCTTGGGGGGACATGGCAGAGGCAACCCAGGGAGGGTCTGCCCTACTGAGGGGGACATGGCCCTCATATCTGCTGGCCCCCACAAGCCAAGATGGCCAGGCGGGGAAGCGACTGCCCCCAGCCTGCATCTGCTGGGCCTTACCCCACAGGGCCCTCCCACACCCCTCAGCGTGTTCATGTCCATGGAGCCCATCTCCACCAGGTCTTGGTGGGTGGCATGCTGAATGCCACCGTGTCATTCTGTCTGCTGGTGTGAATGGGATTCTGTGGCAGCCTCGATGTGGCTGCTCTGGTGTGCTGGACACTGTTGATGTTTGGGTCCGGATCACGAAAGCCTGTTGACATTTCTCCTGAGTTCTGACAGTCTTTCTGCAGATTCGGTATGTTGTGATCTCCTAGGCGGAGAGAAGCCAATGCAGGTTCTCACTCGGCTCCGAGGGCTCTCCTGCGGCCCCCTCGCACTGAGCATCAGGTCGCTGCCATCCTGGCATGTTCTTGCCTGGGGCAGGATGTACATGAGGACTCTGGGCAGAAGGCGAGTGTTTTTAAGGTTTTCTAAGACCAAAATTACATGCCTTGGGCCTGCAGATCTGTGCAGCTTTGCCAGTTTGGAATGAGAACCTGCAGCCACTCCTTCCCTGGACCCATCAGCTGTTTATTCTGTGATCTCCATGTCTTGTGTGACCCCTGACAACACTGCGGCCCGTTCTCCCACCTGGAGACAAGGTCCCCTTCTAGCCACATCTCAGCCCAGTGTGTGCAGCGTCTACACTGCCCAGATGGTGGAGTTGCCATTCAGAATGAGCCTCGGGCCTGTGGTTTCTTCCCTCTTCAGGCTGTCCCCACGTCCAGAGGTCTCAGCCTCTTGGACTCCCGGGCGCTGGTCCCTGGCAAGTCCCAGACTCAGAACCCCGCCAGGCTGGAATCCACACGGTATCTCCATCCCTCCACCTGCTCCTGCCTTCCTCAGCTCCACCCCGTTCCTCCACACCTGGCATGAGGCGTGGGTCTGAGGACGTGTGTATCTGGCCAGCCCTCTGTCCTGCCAAGTCTGGGTTAGAAACATTCCTGTATGGTGTCCTGGCTTCCTTGGACTCCCTCTTCCTCCACAGGCCTTGCCGCTTTTTTCTTTTTTTTTTTTAACAGAATTTATTGTGAGGACAGAAAAGTTCCCATAGTGGGAGGGGACCTGAGGGGGTTGCCCTGGCCCTGTCTTTTTCCAGAGCCCGTGGGATGGTGGCCAGCCAGCCCCTCAGTGGGTGCCCTTCACTGAGCACCCAGGGAGAGGGCTCAGAACTTCTGGCTGGGGTCCCAACTTCCCCCTACGATGGGCGGACCCCAGGAAAGGTGAGGTTCAGGAACCAGGAAGGGCCTCAGGGCAGACACGGAGGCAGCCTTCAGGGCCAGAGGCCCAGAGTCCCTCAGAGCACCCTCCAGGACCAGCAGCCCACTCCTCAGACATACCATCACTGTCTGGCCATCTGGGAGGAAGGGTGTCAGGCGGGCTGGCCTGGCCACTCCCTCACTTTTTCTTGGCATGGGGCTGGAGGTGCCGGCATTGCCTAGATCCAAGCTCAGCCTCGGACGAGACACACCTCTTCTCACCTGTGTGGGTCAGGACCCGGCCAGGCGCCTCCTTGGAGGACCACAGACGAGGTCACCCTGGGGGTCGGGAGGTGGGATCCACATGCCACCCACACTTCCAGAAATGGGGCTTGAGCATTGGTGAGACTGACTCAGTCCTATGGATGCAGAGACAGGAGGCAGCCCTGGTGAGGTCGGCGCTCAAACCCACTGTGTGTGTTGGGAGAGACTCCAGAGCCAGAGTCGATGAGTGTTGATAAATGTGTTGTTACGAGTAGACGTGATGTGACTCGCTCAATGGTGTGTTGAGGGGTAGCTTGTGTCACACTCCCCGCCACCATGTCACTCAGCTGCACCACACACCACCCTGCACCATCCCACTCTGAGGTCCTGTTGAGACTTTGGTTAAACCTGGGCCCCTGGCACTGGGGTTGGAGCCCAGGACGACACCAGCCCTCCTTCATCAATGAGGATGTGGCCAGGGCTGTTGTTTGTGGGTGCCTGGTGGGCAGGGAAGGAGCAGAAAGGAGCTGGCTGGGGCTGGGGCTGCAGCCACTGTGTACTGAGAGTCACAGAGGGCATCACTCCCAGAGGGTGAGCTCGTGCTGGAGGGACATCACAGAGCAGCCCTCACCATGTGCTCTGTCCCAGCCCCTGCCAGCCAGGCTGTCACAGGTCCATGGGAGGCCGCCCACCCACCCAAGAGCTTCTCACTTCTGCCTCCCACAGGCGTGGAGTCCAATGCTGGAGAGAGAACCTCCAGTGCGGCCTCTGTCTCTGTGCTTCTTCCTCTCTGCTCCATAAATGAGCCCACAGCCTGCCTGATGCACCAATCCGTCTTGCTTAATAGATGAGTGCTCCGCAGGTCAGGCGAGGTGACGGATGGACCGTCCTGTGTGACAGTGTAATGTGGATTGAAACTGGTGATTTGCTCCAGCTGGGGACCCATGTGCAGGGTGAGGGGGTGGGGCACAGGTGGGTAAGGCCCAGCACTGTTCTGGGTAGGGGAGGCGTCCACATGCACTACACATGCCCATGGGCACATCTGTGCACACACTGTGCACTCCTAGAAACACACACACACACATACACACACACACACACACACACACACACGCATGCCCTGGGTGTACACCATAAGACAGCTTCAGGCTGAGAGCAGGCCTGTGACCCCGTCGTCCCTCAGCCCCACTCTTAACGCCTGGCAGCGTCTGTGAAGTACAGTGAGCTACTCAAGGCAGAGACCAGAGTTTGGGTGTCTGTGTGAGGCCCAAGTGTGGCATGGGGGGGTTGCGGGTGGGAGACCTGGCTTTGCCTTGTGAAGAGTGAGGGTGGCCCAGCCACTGTCTCTGGGCTGTGGTGCCAGGTGCAGAAGCAAGAGATAGCCAGGCAGAGGCCCCAGAAGTCTGGTTCCCCCACAGCACTGCATGCAAGATCCCATTGGGAAGCACGGGGGTCACTGCTGGACCCTCCCCCATGGACGTCAGAAGGTTCACGGTCTCCCCGGCATCCAGCTGGATGCCCCCAGGCCTGACCTACATGGAGAAAGGGCCTGTGATCCTGGACTGTTTGGCCTCCCCTGCAGAGGGGCCTGGTGCACCCCCATGCCCATCCCAAGTTAGGGTCAGAGCCACGGGATGTCATGGTATTGCTGTGTTCTGAAAGCGCCACTAATACCTCATGGTCACCGAGTGTCACAAAACAGCCCAAGTGGGTCACGAGTACAGGGCACTCATGTGGACTCCGCAGCCTGGCGTGGCTTCAGCATCTCATGAATCCTGGTGGGCTCTGAGCCCACTGCCAACCTGACCTCGGTGGGGGGTGCCAGCAGCCCCTGGGGCTCATGGCTGAGGGTAGGAGGCAGATGTGTCCCCCAGAGACACACAGTGACTGCTGGGAGCTTGGGGCACATCTGGTGACCCATGCTGGATGTGGCAGCCACAGGAGAGTAACCAGAGCCCCTCCCCAGGGGACACCGCAGTGTTCAGGGATGGCCAGTACTGGATCCGTGGGCGTACCTCAGTGGACATCATCAAGACTGGAGGCTACAAGGTCAGCGCCCTGGAGGTGGAGCGGCACCTGCTGGCCCATCCTAGCATCACAGGTGGGTGGCCTGAGCTGCCGGACACCCGAGGCCATGTCTGGGGTTTAGATGGTCAGGGATGAGAGGTCCCTTTCCAGTTGCCACAGGGTCCCATGGCATGCACCTCCACCCTGGGCCTGGGGCACACAGGACTGGGATGGGAGCACCACCGCCTGCCCACCTGTCCTGTGGGGCTCCCAGGACTGGCCAGGGTGGAAGTCCAGCCTGCACAACCTACATGCAGGATGGTGGCATGTTCCAGTGAGAGTGGTGGGAAGGCTGAGCCCACAGATGCCCACCCCGAGAGACACAACTGTCCTCACCCCATGGATATCTAGCCCCAAGCAACACGGGTGTCCTCAGCCCAAGGACACCTGTCCCTGAGAGACACAGCTGTCCCCACCCCATGGATGCCTGACCCTGACAGATGTGGGCATCCTCACTCCACCATGCAGGCCTGCAGCTCCCTGTGTGACAGGCAGGGCCCCCCAGGACTCCCTCCTGGGACCTGCAGGACCTTGCAGTGCCACCTGGCATTTCCTCCCATCATGGTGCTCTTTGGTCTACAGAGATCACTGAGGTGTTCTCACATCTAGTCTGTCCTTCTGTCCACAGATATAGCTGTGATTGGAGTCCCAGATATGACGTGGGGCCAGCGGGTCACCGCCGTGGCAACTCTCCAAGAAGGACACATGCTGACCCACAAGGAGCTCAGAGAGTGGGCGAGGTAGAACAGCTGGGGTGGGTGGGGGCAGGCAGGGTGAGAGGGAGGTGGGGGCAGACAGGTAGGCAGGAACACTCCCAGACCTGGAGGCTGGGCGAGAACCAGTCTGGGTCTTGGTATCCATCTTGGAGGAGGGGAGGTCCCAGAAGAGGCAGCAACCTGTGAATGCAGACCTGAGACTGATGGCAGCATGCGGGAGGGAACGGAAGGGCCTTCTGCCCAGATGCGATTGGAGGTGGCCTCCTGAGGGGCAGGGATGCACCATCCATCCCAAAAGCTGTCAGACCAGGCCCTGCCCCAGGTTCTTCGTTAACCCTGAGTTGAGACTCGGAGTTGAGACCAGCAGGCCAGAAAGCAGAACAGAGAGACAAGAAGGTAAGGGGGAAGCCAGGAGTCCATCTCTAGGACTTCTAGAAAGACAGATGGGAAAATACAGAAAATAAGTCACCGAACCGCCAACACCAGAACGTCCCAGGACTGAGGGCAGAGGTGGGGTGGGGAACACTACTGGTGTCCAACCTGTGTATCAGGAGGGTCCGTGGCTGTCAGAAGACGCTGCTGGAGTTGTGACGGGTGCCAGAAACCAGGATAACATGGCGAGTATGTCCAGGAGCAAAAGTTGCCCAAGAGGGAAGATGTTGTTTCAGCACTGCTGCATCTGTGATACACCATGTTATATAGCTCTGTGAGCACTGCGTCCTATTAAAAGGAAGAGCAGGGATGCCGTGGCATGGGGTGGAGGGGCAGGAAGCCCAGGGTACTGTCTGAAATGGAAAGAAAAAGGATCTTACTTAGAAATGCTGTCCCAGTGCTGACAGTGAAGTCAGCCAGGCACCTGGGGGAGGTGGGGGCATGGCCCCAAGTGCTCAGGCTACAGGGCCATGCACGGAGGGGCCACGTGGACAGGCATCCACACCAGACAACCCTCTGGGCTGTGCCTTCCTGGCCGCTTCTGAGCAGCACCAGACCCTTTTTCTATGAGCTGGAGCTTGGCTTCTGAACTCGGAAACCTGCTGGGTTTCCCACTGACAGTGACCTGAGCTTCCAACCTGTTAGGACTTTCTGACAATGCCCTGAGAAATTGGCTGTCCTGTGCTGGTCAGCCTCAGTCCATGGTCACCCTCAGGGACCCATATGCCCATCTGGGCTGCTGAGAAGGGTGTGCCTGCCACACCACTAAGCCACCCCCTCCTGTTATCACTGGTGGGCAGTGATCACAGCACCACAACCTTTCCTGGCCACGGATGCATGGCAGTTGTTGCTGTGAAGCCGTATGCAGTTCTGTGCCCAATGCTCACTCCTCCAGAAGGACTATGAGCGTGGCTGGGGGTCAGTGACTCCAGTGTCCACATGGGCTTCTCCACAGGGAAACTTACTTTACCGAGTGGCATCTCGACCCCTGGGTCTCACCAGGGTCTCCCCCTGAAGCTGTTCTGGAGGTGTGGTGTGAGATCAGCTGGTATGAGAGTCCCTCGGGGCCACGAGTAAGGACAGAGTCCTCTCTGGAGGGCAGAGTCCTCTGCAGATGTGAAGCTCTCCTTCCCAGACAGGCTACAGAAATGCAAGTGCTACAGAGTCTAAACCCACGTCCTCTCAGTGGTGCTAACTCAGGGTTTACAATGTCCACGAAATGTCTATCGTCTTCTGTCCACAGACCAGCCACAGAGACGCATGTTCCACAGTCCCAGTTTCCATGATACTCAGTGGTGCTAACTCAGGTTGACTACCCCAGCTGCTGCAGGTGACATCACCTGGCTGTGTCTACACAGCAGCGCACTTCCTCCCAGTTGCAGTCATGCACTTTTCATGTCAATGCTCTTGTTGAATGTCGTTCTTTTTGAAGAGAGTTAACCATAGGAAATATTGGTGCTGACCACGTGGCCATTCTCCCTCCCACTGGCATGGCATCCTCGGCATGTCCCAGCACATACCTGCTGGTGGTGGCTCCTTCCGCTTCAGGGGTCTAGAGAAGCCTCAAATCCATCTCCACTCCTGAAGACACTTTCCCTGGAGCGGGGACTCTAGGTTGTGGGCTTTGTCTATGTACCAGAAGTGGCACTGCAGCCTGTCTCCTATGGGAACATGACTGGATGTGGGTGTCATGTCCTACGGCTGCTTTTATGATTTCTCTGTCACTGTCCCCCGACATGCTGTCCTCAGCAGGCTTCTGGGTGCAGCCAGGGCCGCTGTGTCCTCTCCCTCTAGGTCTGGGCACCAGCACCATGTGGCACAGCAAGAAGTGTGGCCCAGCTGCTGGGTGGGTGGCACACGGCAGGGTGCAGGGGGCCATGGAACGTCAATGTGTCACCCAAGCACCATGGGATGAGATGCCAAGTCTTGGCAGCAAGATGGGACTGTGAGTGAGTGTTGATCTCAGGGGGCACCCCTGCCATGCAGGGTCTGTAGGATCTCAGCCGCACCAGCTGGTGATTTGCTTGGGTCTCTAAACCCCTGTGCAGAGCAGACCACTCCACCCCAACCACCTTCTCGGCCCTTCCAGAAGCTTCCTTTATGCTCAGCTCTGCAGGGAACAGGCCGTGGAAGAGGTGGGCTTTCCAGCTCCAGCAGGGGTCTTCGGAGACTTGGCCCCACTCGGGGGCCCTCAGCCCTCTGCCTGCTGTCCAGGGGTTGCTCCAGACAGGCCTGTCCTTGGACCTCGTCCAAGAAGGCCTGCACTCACCATGGCATGTGCGGTTGGGGGATGCCGGCCAAGTCATGTGGTTGGGCACACCCGAGCTCCAGGGCACAGGCAGGTATGGGTGCCTGTTCACACTGCTGGTCCCCAGCCAGCAGTGCAGTGAGCCCGTCTCAGGCGGCACCTGTTCCTGCAGAGGCATCCTGGCCCCATACGCGGTACCCTCAGACCTGGTGCTGGTGGAGGAAATCCCAAGGAACCAGATGGGCAAGGTCAACAAGAAAGACCTCGTCAGACGCTTCTACCCGTGACCAGTGGCTTGGCCAGACTGGGCAGGGGCTCAGCTCCAGGGACAGGTCACCAGGCCCTGCACACATCCCTGTGCCCGCGCCCCTGCCAGCCTTCTTGAGAACTGAGCCCCCACCAGGTTGACGGAGCCAAGAGCAGACCAGAGTGGGGTCACCGTGGGGGCTCCCCAACCCTGGGCCAGTTTTCGTGTTTCAAGGGGACCCAGCCACTTCCCCAGTGTCCCCTATACCTGGTCCTTGCAGCCTCTGGCATTCGCCGACTTGCCATGCTGTGAGATGGTGGCCTCCCATTCAGGTGCCCGAGGATCTCAGGCTCTCCCAGAGCAGGTCCCAGGAGGGTCCCAAGGGTGTCACCTGAGAAAAGAAATGAAATAAAGACTCAGGAGAAAACAGATGCTGGCCCAGTGCTGTCTTCCCTCAGCAGTGAGTACACACAGACACATGTATCTGCACACGTGCACCTCACACACAGCTGCGGTGTTTCCAGGCCTGCATGAGGTTCGGGTCCCCACCCAGGGAGGAGTGCGGCTGCCCTGAGGAACCAGGCTTGCAACCCCCAGCCGGTGCTGCCACGCCTCCAGCCGTCCTCAGAGCGAGGCACCCACAACTCCTGGGCGTTTCTGCGTGGCTCCCGGATAGCCGCTCACAGCCCAGGGTGACAGCGTGGCTGCTGCAGGGACACCTGCTGGCATGTGTCACAGGAAGTCCATGCATAGTCCTATGGCTGCTCCGCCTAGATCCCATCTCTGTCTAGGTACTCTCTGGCCTTCTCTGGGCTGCGCCCCCTCCTGGCCAGCTCCCTCCTCCCTGTCTCTTCTGCCAGACCCCACCTGTTTGAGGCCCCCATCGTGTCTGTCTCTTGCCTCCCCCAGCCCACGGGCATAATAGGCGCAGAAGTCTAGTGCTGTGCTGCGAAGTCACATGTTTCCACATCACACTGACACGTTGCATTGATTCAGATGCTCCCCTCCCATGTGCGCTCAGAGACCACGGGGCAAACTAGAAGCTTCTGGACGCACTTCAGGACAGGACAGCACCTCCCAGAGATCACAGTCAGCAGAGTCTGGTCTGACTCATCTGGAACGTTCTGCCCCTGGACGGTGTGTCTGCAACAGGAGTCAGAGGTGGGAGCATGTGGGGCAGGGATGGGCATGGCCCTACCCTGCTTGCTCAGAGCCCACCTGAGGCCACAGGGCATCCAGCCTGCTGTCCAGGATGGGTGAGCAGCAGAGGGACAGCATGCGAGGCGGGACCCCAGGCTGCGCCCACCCACCAAGCACACCTCACTCTGTGGCCTCGGGCTGCCCCAGGGCCTGACCCCCGAACAGCCTCATGTTGGAAGGGAACGACCTGAGAGACAACAGTGCGGACGGCTGTGTCTGGCTCCCTCATGGCTGAGACTCCTGCTGCTGGGGAAGGTCAAGTCAGTATGGCAGGGGTTTTACCCAATTCCACTGATTTTACACTTGTGTCCCATCTTTAATCTTGAAACTTCTTCCTCCTAGAAGTGTCCATGTAATCATTTATCATTTGCCATGCACTATTCCTGCCATCTCTCCCCCGACAGCGCCACATACCCACTACCTGGGCTCACGCTGGCAGGACCACCACCCTCTGCTCTCTGGAGCCTCCAGGTTCCTGACCTTGTCCACACATGGGGGCTTGCAGGGCCCCCGAGGAGGCCAGCCTGTCGCAGGCCCAGGAGTGGGGATGGGACTCCTGGGACCAGCTTGTCTGCTGGCCATGGCTGCGGTTCCTACTGCCGCCGGGAGGGTCCCACATATGGCCCGTGGGCACTGCCCCTCCCTGTCTGTGGCACCTGCCACTCCGGTGCCCACCCTCTACCTGCAGCCTCCCTGCAGGGAGGCATGTGGGCGCCCCTCTGCACTTGATTCAGCAGGTAGGGATGGGCCAGCAGCCCCAGTAGGGGGGTCAGCTGAGGACTAGAGGCCCCCACAGGGCAGGACAGGCACTGGAAACCTCAGGAACGCCACATCGGGGCCACATTCCCTCTGATGGCAGCCCTCGGGGATGACTTTCTCTGGGTGTCCAGGCCCAACACGGAAAGCCTGATGCTGTCTGCCTCAGTTTTCCTATTCTGTGAACCGAGACTGCTGCTCACTTGGGGCCCTGACCAAGGAGTGAGGGCTGTGTTCCCTCAGGAGCCAATCTATGGGGACCGATGACACCCCAAACCCCCACCTGGAAACTTCCCATCCCAGACAGCACCGAGGTCAAAAGCAGGGCCCACCGGACCCACACAGTGTGTCAGGAACAGCATGAGTCCTCACAGCTGGGGGGGGAGGTGGCGGTGCCTTCAGCACCCTCTGACCCAGAGTGGCCACAGCTCACAGGCCTCTGTCAAATCACAAGGCCTCTGCACCAGTGAGCACCGAGGTCCTGGTGGTCCAGGAGGAGCCCGGCCCACAGTGGGCAAGGGGATGCCAGTGCTTTTACGCTGCATCCTTCTGGTGAGTCCTGTCTTTCCTCAGAGCCATAGGCCACCCCTGCCACCCTGAGCAGTTTGGGTGTGAGACTGTCACCCACATGGGGCCATCTCCACCTGGACACTGGAAATGTTGGGGGAACCAACTACTGGCCCAGACAGCGGCAAGCAGGGCTCAGTCCTGATGGCTGCAAGCGGTGGGGGGAGACAGCGGCTGATGGCCATGCCCATGACACAGCAGCTCAGAGCCTGAGAGGGTGGAGCGCGCGGCAGGGAGGCCTATAGACCATGCCCTCAACACAGCTACTCAGAGCCTAAGGGGGTGGGACAGCCTGGCGACTACGCCCACAACAAGCTTCTCAAAACCTGGGGGTGGGCCTGGAGACCACACCCACAACAGTTGCTCAGAGCCTGGGGGTGAAGGGGTGGGGAGGTGAGAGGGGCTGGACAGCAGTCCAGGGTTGCTGCCACTGGGAGGGCTCCCAGCCAGGGCCCGTGCCTGTAAAACCGACTCAGGAGACCATCCTTCAGTGTGTGGGGAGGACAGCAGGAGGTCACTGCAGAACAGCCATGTGTCGCCGGCCAGCATGATGGCCGCATGGAAGTCAAGTGCACTGACGTCAGTCACAGGAGATCATGCAGACAGGCACACAGACAACACACATGTGTACTTGCACATACCCCCGTATACCATGCCCATGTGTGTACATCTCACACAGACACCTGCTTATACCATGAGCATGTGTGTATGTCTCACATGCAACCCGTGTATACCACACCCATGTGTATACGTCTCACATGCACACCTACATATACAACACATGTGTGTACATCTCACATGCACACCTGCATATACCACATGCAACCCATGTATACCACATGCATGTGTGTATGTCTCACACACCTGCATACATCTGAGTGCACACCTGCAATTACCACATGTATGTATATCGGTGCACATCAGGCCCTCCCTCCTCACCCCCCACCTTCAGGCCCCTTGGGCCCTGGTCACCTCAGCACTTGGCCCTGTCCTCCTGGATGCTTCATCTCTACTGGGTGTGGGAGTCTCAGAGTCTCTCGTCAGTGGCCTGTGTGTGCTGTCATGTCTGCTCTTGGTGGCCCTTCTAGAACCTTTCTGCACCAGAGCTGACTCGCACTTCACCAGGACCCTGCCCCGCCCCATAATCCAGCCCACAATGCCCACTTTGGGGTCCGATTTCCCCCTCCTTACTTGGCCTGTCTTCCCAAGGAGCGACATTTCAGCCTCTACATAGATCAATGTGAATGAGCTCACGCCTCAGTCACGGCTTTCCAGCAAATGACACAGGGCCAGGGTTCCTGAGAATGAGCTGTGCAAAGTCTCCTGGCCATCCATCACTCGGGATGGTGCATTGCCTCCAGCGCTGACACCGCTAATAAGGCCCAAGGGGACACTGCTGGCTGCAGACATCAGCAGTGGTAGGGACCCCTGCCTGTCGCCTGGTGGGTGCCCTGAGCCCCTACTCACCCAGGAGCTTGAAGAGGGCAGGGTGGGGGTCCTGCCTGCAGGTTCCCCCAAGCAGCCCAGGGGAAGGTGGCAGGAGGTCAAGAGGGGAGGCCAGGTGGGCCAAGGTGAATGTGCCTGAGCTGGGTGGGAGGCCAATAGGAGGACAGGAGCAGACAGACTGGAGGGGAGTGGCATGCTGGAGGCATGCTGCAGTCAGTAGCTGGGCCTTTCATGAAGGGGATGTCCCCTGGGCTTAGTTAGCACTGGGGTTTGACCTTCCACCTCTGGGAGCTTCAGTGCTTGGGAGTGGGTGGACGGGCAGGCTGAAGGAAGCCAGGAGTCGCCATGATGGTCAGCACCCCACAGCCCCTGTGGCCCTCCCACCACCCCCTGATGGACACAGGGCCCCAAAGATGTTCATGTCTCTGTCCCTGGGACATGTGAGTTCACCCAGCAAAGGGCACTACTTCACCCCGGCCCACCCAGCCTCCCCTCCCGGCCTCCCCACTTGCTTGAAGCTGTGGACAGGAGGAAGGGTGACCAGCATGCCCTCAAATGGGGAAGTGGCTCTGGACAACCCGTGTGGGTACAGTGACATCCCTTGTCCTCACAAGGGGAGGGGGAGGCCAGAGGCAGAGACAGGACCAGAGAAGGACAAGCGCCCCCGAGGCTCAACCTCTGAAGAAACCTGGATGTTAAATAAGTCCGCAAGGTTGCATCGCCTTTGGCATCCAGACACAGAGGTGTGTGTAGTCACGCACATGGGGCATGGCGCCCCATCTGCCATCTTCCCCAGATCTCCGTGCTGCACCAGGGCCCGACTTCACAAGGAAGAAAGAGGTTATCGCAGATGGAAACTGGAACAGGGTGCCCTGGTCTCATGGGCCAAGGGAAGTCTGGGGCCTCTCCTTCCCTGTCCTCTCCCTCCTGCCTGTCCCCTGCTTCTAGCCTTTACTGGGGGGTGGGCATCCTTTCATGCTCACACGTGATGCCCCATGAGAGCTGAACACCAAAACCTGGGCTGCGTCGGGGTGGAAGGAAGTGGAGGGTGCAGAAGAGGAAGGGTCCTTTGGCAGAAGGTGGGGGGCTCTGTGGGGACCCACTGTGTGTGGGGCAACACTGTGTCTGGCTAGCATGGAGCAGGGCCCTGGCCCAGCTTCCATCCCTTGCCCCCGTCAGCATCTTCCTCCTGCCTGGGCCTCCCCTCCCTCTGTGGGTCCCAAGATGTGGCAGGCCCCTGGGGCAGGGGCTGAGGACGACCAGGGCCCCAGTCGACAATTTGCTGCACCAGGCCCGCCCCAGACACGCCCAGTTCTGAGCCTTGTCCTCATCTTGAAAACGGGGCAAGGTGCCCACATTCAAGGGCATCAGAGGGATCTGGTGGGAAGTCACACTCCAGAAGGTTCCAGAGGCTCCCAGCACAGGCTGCAGACACAGCAGTGGGTTCTCCATCACCTGTCCATGGCACGACCACTGCCCCGTGGCAAGGACTGCCCAGTGTGGTACTGGGCCTGGAGTCCTGGCCCTGGAGGCTCTGGCTCTGTCTGCTGGTTCCTGCACTGTATGGCATGCGGGCCTCTTTCTGGCCCTCCCAGCCAAGTCCTCTGGAGAGGAGAGTGGGCCATAGGGATGGCCGTAGCCTCTGAAGCCAAGTCCCTGCATCTCCCCCGAAGCCTGGCCTTCCTCTGCTTGATGCCAGCAGAGCCTGGCCACTGCCCAGCCTTCCTCAGAGGAGCCTGATGGTGCTCCTCATGGCCGGAGGGGCAGACTCAATGCAGGACAGCAGCTGAGCTGATCCTATGACAGCCATTGCGGGCGCCTGACCAGCCTCTGCCTGATACACGCGCTGCCAGGAGTTCTGCCAGTCTATCACCATGTGACTATGATTGAAAGACAGAGGTGCCAGCTCAGGCAGGGCAGGCAGGGACTTGGGGACCCCATGTACCCCACGCTGGGCTCTGAGGGAGTGCCAGCACAGCTGGGGGGCAGAGCAGGGAGGCAGGGGCAGGACCTGCCCTCGGTGACACCTGACCTCTCCCCCCCCACTCCTCAGGCCTGAAGGATGTGCTAGGCCCAGCCCTCCAGGACCCTCTGCACAGCACCATAAGGACCCATGTGGATTGGCCCTGAACAAGGCTGGACTCTTATGACAGGGGGCAGAAGCCCCAGGCCACTGTAGGACAGGGGCTGAACCATGGGTCTCCATGCATGTGGGAATAGGAGAGCCAGGCTGGGAGGCTGGTGGGGGAGTGTGGGGCTGGGGGGGGGCATTGGAGGAGGCCCCAGCTATAGACTCACGCTGCCAGCCCACCCCGCACCGGACCCCTTCTCCCTGCCCCGAGTTCCCACCTCTTACCCTGCCCTCCGACAGCTCCAAGGGCTCCCCTGCCCACACCGACCCCTCCCAGTCAGCACCCATGGCTCTGACTGGGTGGGAGATGGGGGGCTTCCTGTGGACCCAGTCCCACCCCACTCTCAACACCCACTGAGGGCCGTGCATCCAGGGGTCTCAGCTCCTCCAGGTGACACTTCCTTCCCAGGACTGCAGTGCACAGCGCCCTGCCCCTCCTTCCTCCCCCTCTCCTTCCTCCTCCTCCCCCTCTCCTTCCTCCTCCTCCCCCTCTCCTTCCTCCTCCTCCCCCTCTCCTTCCTCCTCCTCCCCCTCTCCTTTCCCCCTCCTCCCCCTCTCCTTCCTCCTCCTCCCCCTCCTTTCCTCCTCCCTCTCCCCCTCCTCCCCTCCTCCTCCCTCCTCTCCTCTCCTCCTCCTTCCTCCCTTCCTCCTTCCCCTCTCCCCTCTCCTTCCCTCCTCCCCCTCCCTCCTCCTCCTTCCCTCCCTCCCCTTCCTCCTCTCCTCCTTCCTCTCTCCCCCTCCTCTCCTCCCTCCTCCTCCTCCTCCTCTCCCCTCCTCCTCTTCCCCCTCCTCCTCCTCCCTCCTCTTCCCCTCCCCCCCTCCTCCCTCCTTTCTCCCTCCTTCTCTCCTCCCTCTCCTTCCTCTCCCTCTTCCCTCCCCCCTTCCTCCCCTTCCCTCTTTTTCCCCCCCCCCCCTTTTTTTTACACTTGCTCTCCCCCAACTTCATCTCCTCCTCCCCTTCCCCTCCCTCTTCCTGTCCCCCATGCTGGGCTAAGGGGTGAGAAGTAATGGTGGGGTCAGGCATGTAGAAGAGAGACAGAAAATCACTGGGAGGAGGAAGGGCAGATGTCCTAAACCCATAGAGATGGCCCAGCCACTGGATGTGACTCGAAGAGAAGGAGCAGCTCAGGGAGGGGGGGTCACACTCTCTAGAGCAGGGAGAGCTCCAGGAAGGCGGCCATACTCTCTAGGGCAGGAGGAGTTGACACAGCGGTGGCCACACTGGGCAGGCCCACAGCTTACAGGCTTTCTTGGCCAGGCAGGACGAGTGCCCTGTCCCTACCTGCCCTTGGGCATGCCCCACCCCCAGATTCCCAGGGCATCTGGGTGCTCGCAGGGCCCATGGGCACATCCTCATTTGGCCCCACTGCCCCAGCTGCCAACAGCACAAGTCAGCTCAGGTCGGCCTCGGGCAAGCTGTGCCCTGTGTCCCCGGGCACCGAGGCAGGGGATGAACAGGGAGGTGGCCATGGCAGGCACGGGTTCCCCCGCCCTCAGCCACTATGGGAACCAAGAACGGGTCCACAAGGGGCTGGGTCCTCTTGCCGGTTGGGCGCTGGCTGGCCTCGGAGCAGGCAGGGCCCGTGTCTCGTGTCTTGAGGCACCTGTTGGGCACGTGTCTTCCAGGTGGGGTGGCCCTGAGGGCTCATCCCCCTCCAGGCTGACCCTCAAGACCCCTCAGCCCTCGACGACAAATCGGCCCTCCCCCACCGCTGCCACTGGGGTGTCCCTGGAGCCACGCTGCCCCCTGCTGGTGCCTGTGGGTGTGACAGGGTGCAGTGCCAGCGCCCTCTCCTGCCATCAGGGCCGCACACCCATCCCCAGGGTCTGTGGCCAAGCCCTGCTGAGGCAGGTTGTCAACTGGGACTCTTTCCCTGGGGGCTCAGCAAGGGTCACACAGGAAACCAGGTGGGCTCTCCAGGCTGGGCCTGGGGTCACCAGCAGCTGGGCAGGATGGAACCCTTCCCAGAGATCAGGGACAGCCTGGAGGGGGCCTGGGCTGGCCTGCCATCCCAGGATCCCCTCCTCCTCCCCATGCCCCGTAGACCAGGGCTACCATCGGGCCCCCAGCTCCTGCTGTCCCAGGACCAGCAGGGACCTGTGGGGGTCTGCATCCTGAGTCCACGGCCCCCCATCAGCTGTGTCCATCTGTCTGTCCCTGCGTTTTGAAAGCCCAAGACTTTAAAATCAGAGGAGTCAAGTGGCTCTCCAGACCTGATGGGGGCCGCCGAGACGACCCACACTGCACCCCATGGCAGAAAGGGGGTAGGCAGCAGCCTGGTCATGGGGACAGCACCAGCCCAAGCCCATGTGGGCCCCAGCCACAGCCAGGACAAGCCACAGCCCTGGCTCCTCCCCACCCATGATCCGGCCTCACCCCACCTCCTCCATCTCTGGGAGGCACTTGAGGACCCGGCCCCTCTGTAGGACCCCACCTGGCTCAGGTCACAGGCCCCATACAGTGGTACCCAACCGTCCAGATGACCCTCCTGCCCCTCGTAGCCCCCACAGGGGGCCCCTCCCACCCAGCTCACCCTTCACTCCCCCAGTGGGCAACCTCCGCCTTATTTTGGTGCTTAGGGTGGCCTGTGCTGACAACCTGGGATGGACAGGCATAGGACATGCCAGGGACTGCATGTTGAGTGGCTGGGTGGCAGCCACATCCTGCCCTCCAGACCTCAGACCAGCAGGGCCCTGCAGCCCCCAGCCCAGGCTCCCAATCAGGCCCACCAGTGAGGGCCATGCCACCTCAGCCCTCTCCAGCCCAGGCTCTTCCTTGCCTGTAAGTGGGGGCACCTGGCCAAGAGAGAGACCAGGAGTGGCCCTATTTTCTGTCCCAGTTCCTCACCTGGGGGAGAAGAAACAGGGGAAGCCAGGGTGGGAGGACCAGGGACCTCCTCCATCCCCACGGGCTCCCCTCCCCCACATCTTACATGCCACAAGGGCCCTTCCTTGGGCGCTGGGTGGGTTGGAGGGTCAGGGTGGGAGGGGAGGGCAGGAGCCATAGGGCTGACAGCTGGAAGGTTGGAGGCTGCAGAGATACGAAAGGAGGCTGAGGCCCACAGTGGAGTCCCAGCTGGAGGCTTGGGGCATGAGAGGCGGGTCAGGCTCCCCAAGCCTGCTGGGAAAGAGGAGAGCTCCTCTGGGGTGATGTCCACACAACCTGAGGTGGACCCCCACCCCCATGGACTGGGTGACTCCTGAAGCCAGCCCCCTGCCCACCCCCTCCTGCGACACGAGAGGAAACTGAGACCCAAGGCCCAGAACGTGAAAGGGGTCCCTCACGGGGTACCTGACCCAAGGCCACGTCCAGCTGGGAACACGCCCACCACAGGCCCCTTCCCGCATAGGGGGCTCACCCAGAGCCCTGCCCGCTTACCCTTACCTCAGAGCCCCTGCAGGAAGTCCTAGCTTCTGCTTCTCCCCTGCCTCAGGTGGGAGACAGAGGGTCAACAGCAGGGCAGGGGTGGATCAGAATGAGGGGTTGTGGAGCGTGGGTCTACCCAGGACTCTTTCTGGGAGGCTGGCTCTCCCCTCCACCTTCCACCTCACCTCACCCTAGTTCAAGGGGTGGACCCCAAAAGTCTTCAGAGCCCCCTCCACCACCAGGCTTGGGGTCCTGAGCCTCAGAGGCAGGACTGCGGTCCCTGAGGTTTCCCCCTCCCCCAGGGACTTCCAGACTGGACAGGGAGGGTTTCCTGTCCTGCATCTTGGAGCAGGAGTGCCAGGAACAGTCCCAGCCTGAACCTCCTTCCCAGAGGGCCAAGAGCACAGGTGGGACTCACACCTGCCCACCCCACAATCTGGAGAGGAGGGATAGCTCCGTGCCAATCCCCACCCCAGAAAAGAGTGGGCTCAGCAGCCCCCACCCCCCCACTAGGCCTGCTCGGAAGAAAGGGTCTTCCCTCCCACCCTCCCCTTCCTTATCAGGACCTTCCTTGCTGTGCTGCACCTGTGTGGGTGTCAAGTGGCCAGCATATAACCTACCCCCCCAAACACGCATGCACACGAGGTACTGGCGCACACACTCTTACACACACACACACACACACACACACACACACACACACACACACACACACTCCCAGAGGGTGGGGACTTGAATGCAAGTAGGATTGTAACCAAATAACTGCTGTATCCAGCAGGAGGGAGGAGGGGCTTCCGGCTGAGGTGGGGAGGAGGCTCCCGGAGGGCCGCATCCAACCCAGGCATTGAGGGATGAGTAGGAGCTCTGTAGGCAGCAATGGGAAGGAAGGTATCCCAGGCAGTGGGCCTCAGGGAACAAAGGGATGTCGGCGGAGGCGAGTGACGGAGAACTTGGGTGTACCGGGAGCTGTTGGAGAGATGGGACGCGGGGGAGGAGGGAGTGGTGGAAGTGGGAACGCTGACGCCACAGGGTGTTGGGGTGAATGGCGTGTAAGGGAACGAGGAGGGGCAGCCGGGAGCAAGCCCTGGTGTCCTCCCAGCGTCCCAAGGTGGTTCTGACGCTCGCTTGTGGGATGCTGCAGTTTCGGGTGACCCGGAAGTCCTCCCATCACCTGCCCCGCTCTGCACCCACAGGCCGGCGCTGGACCTGGGAATCAGCAGGGAACAAACCCGGCCCTGGTGGGCTCCACCCAGGGCGGGAGACCCTGAATAAACAGGGTCAGGAGCAAGAGGCGCCAGTGGACACGGCCCGAAGGCGCGAAGGGGGACAGCCCTGGGAGCAGCCCATACAAAGGCCCGGAGGTCCTGGAGGTGAATGGATTCAGTCCGGTCCCCAGCCCGACCCCCACCATGCGTTTTCCCACAGCTCCTCCTCCCCCACTCTGGACTTCTGCAGGTCCGGGCGTCTCGGGACAGCCACTTGGACCTCCCTCCCCGCCAGAGGACTCCCACCAGCTGTCACTCAGTCCTCGGCCCGGCTTCTGGCCTCGCCCCACCAGCACAGGGACTGGTGGCTGGACCCCGCCTCCTGCCTACTTGTGCTGTCACTCACGTCTAGGTCCCGCCTTCGGCTCCACCCCACCCACACGCGTGCTCTCATCGGCTCCTGCCCCGTGCTCTTTTGGCCCCACCTCTCCGCACATTTACCGTAATGAACCCTGTCATTCAGCTCTACTTCCAGCCCCGGCCCCGCCTCACCCGTTCACTGGTGTCTCGGCCTCGCTGACGCTCCTGAGGTGCCACTCAGCTCTCAGCCCAGGCCCCGCCCTCGGTCCCGTCGGAGGCCTTCCACGAGCTGTCACTCAGCCTTCGACTTCGCCCAGTCCTAACAGACTCCGCCCCTCTGACACACTCACCGCCTCTCGGCCCCTCCCCGACCCGCCAGAAGCCCCGCCGCGGCCGCACACGTGCTGTCACTCAGCCCTCGACCCCGCCCAGGCCTCCCCCGCCCCGCCTAACTCGCACATGTGTTGTCACTCAGCCCTCAGCCCCGCCCCGACCTGCCAGAGGCCCCGCCGCGGCCGCTCGAGTGCTGTCACTCAGCCCTCGGCCCCGCCCAGGCTCCGCCCCGCCCTGCCTCTCCGCACACGTGCTATCGTTGGCCCTAACCCGCCGCCCCGCGCACTTGCGCTGTCACTCAGCCGCGCTCTAGCTTTGTGGGGACACTGGCCCTCGCCGCTCCTGCCCCTGCTCAATGGACGCCGCGCTCCTGCTCGCCCTCGGGCTGCTGGCCCAGGTAAGGCGGGGGCACCGCAGGGTCTTCAGTGTCTCGAGTGCAGCCTGGCAAGTCTCCCCAGTTTCCCTGGCCCTGACCCCTTTGGGGGACCTGTGAGCAGAAGGACCCCTGGGTGCCTGGGCGGGGCAGCACTTTCCAGGGCGCCATCGGTGCCAGAGTGTAACCCACCTTTACTGGACAGGAGCTGGCTCATCCCCGCAGGACTGGGGGCCACGTTGAGAACAGTCAGGGGACCACCCAACAGACTGTCCCTGCTCTGTGGAGAGGCCCCAGCCAGGGTCTGGGAGTTGCCAGGCTTGCAGTGGGGAGCAGGGAGTGGGGAGCAGCTGGGGACACCTCACTGGGATAGCCGGGTGCCGGGCGACCACAGGGACTCCTGACCGGGCCCGGGTGGGCACGTGGCCCTCGCTAGTCTTGGGTGGTGTCCACGTCTCCCACATTCCTGGCTAGCAGGGGCAGCTGCCAGCTCTGCCTTCCAGTTCTCACACACTGAAGCCTACTTCGTTGTGGTCTGGCTGCCAGGCCCCACATACCACCCTCCAGGTGGCTGTGGTCTCCCAGGATGTCTGCCGGGCCTTTGCATTCACTAGGAGACCCTGCAGTAGCTCCAGAGGCCAGTGAACTCTGTACCCCAAATTTCTGGAGCCCTGGCCCCATGGTCTCCCCAAGGCAGGAGCAAGCTGGGGTGGGCAGGAGACAGCTCTGACCCCCAGGCCCACCATGGGCACTCCCTGGACGGGCCATCTCCTGTCCTAGATGGGACCTGGGAGCTGAGGGCCTCTGGGGGTGAGGACACCATTGTGCACAGCGGACGGCCTCTCACCTCCTGAGGTACCAGGCAGTGCTGAAGGACCTCACAGGGGCTCAACATCCGCAGTGGCTCTGGGGCGTCAGGCGGTCCTGGGCACGGGGAGGGGGCCACTCCTTTTCCAGTGCCCCAGGGGATTCCAGAGGCCCGTCCGATTCCCACAGGCTCTCAGCGCTGGGTGGGGACTCAGGTTTCAGCCCCTGGCAGCTGACCAGGCGCCGGGCCAGCTGTACCCCCCAGCAGCCATCCCGCAGGGCACCCTGGCTCCAGCCACCCCCACCCACCTTCAGGCCCCCACTGCCCCTTGGAGGCCTGGCTGCCCACATCCGGCTTGCTCTGTGTGCTGCGGTCACCCCCCCAGGCCTGCACCTCTTTGCTCTCTTCTCCAGAGAACGGCCCTCTGTGGGGCCCCAGGCCCTCACACACAGGGACCGCTTGCAGCAGGCTCCACACCTCTGATGCCTCCTCCCCACCTGCTCCAGGGACAGTTAGGTCCCAACCCCGTGCTGGGGGGTAGAGTGGGAAGCTGCCTTGTGAAAACATCCCTGGGTTCAGGGCGTCTATGTGCATCAGGCCTCATGGGCTCTGCTGTGGGGGGATGGGACTTGGTCCCCCCCAACTCCTCTCCCCCCTACACCCCCTTCTCTCTACCCCTCTTCCCTCCCCCAGGGCTTTAGCAGACTGCTGGGGAGGTTGGGGGAGGTGACCCCGTGGGGCAGGGTTCTGAATCTCCTGCACTTGGATCAGCTTGGGTGAGGAGTGTCTGTGCTGAAACACCTGTGTCAGGACCCTGCCTTCCCTCCGCCCAGGTCAACTTTCAGACTCCTGTCCAGCCTGGTCCAGTGGTGTCTAACCGCCGTGAGCCTCCAGCAGGCAAGCCTGGCCCAGTAGTGTCTGGGTGGGTGCTGGGGCGGGGGCTCTGCACTGACCGGTCACTTGTCCTGCGGCCTGGGATGAGGCCACCTGCCTGCTCTGCCCGGTCCTGTCTAAATCCTGAGCCCACTGGGTCCCGGAGCAACACGGGGAGGGGAACTGTGTCTTCAGAACTGACCCACCAGCCTCTCCCCCACACCACCTAAGTCATTGGTCCTGCCCCTGGGACCCCATTCACCCCGGCAAATGGGAAGGCCGCTCTCCTGCATCAGGTCCTTGGGGAGCCGCGTGGTCCCTGGAAGAAAGAGGGGGTTCAGCAGCACCCCTGGGGCTTTGCAAGAGCCACTGGGTCAGTGCTGGGCCAAGACTCCCTCCTCCATGTGGCCGGGCAGGGATCTTCAGTGGGTGACAGTGACCGAGGCCATTGTCCTTCCTCAGGGGCAGGACGGCGCCCTCCCCACTGTGGTTCAGGCTGCCCGTCGGCGGGGGCGGGTCCGTGTTGATGGAAGGAACAGCTGCCCTCTGCCAGGCTCCTCACTGTCCACTCTGAACCGCAACAGCTGGAAAGGGGAATCAGGGGGGATGCTGGTTCAGGAGGCCAGGCCGACAGCTGGGGCCATTCCTGACATGCCTGGTCGTCCAGGAACCAGGCAGCCCCAGATTCCAGCCTGGGGGTCTTGGGGGCTTCTTGCTCCCTCCCCAGGCAAACCCCACCAGACCCCACCGGGTGATTTCTCGAATCCAGTCCTTCCTTGCTTGGGAGACGGGTAGAGGTCCAGGCTCGAGTCAGCCCCAGACCCCCACCCAGGCCTGGTGCCGGGCAAGTGAGAAAAAACCCTCCCCCATCATTCAGCCAGGATAGCGTTGCAGGCCTGTGTCCCCAAGCCTGCCCGAGGCCACAGCCCTGTCCACTCTGTGGAGGGCGTCTGGCTTCTTCAGCGAAGGGCCCTTGGGGCCGACCAGCACCCTCACCAGTGTCTGTCCAGGGCGTGCCCTGGCCTCAGGCTCCCGGCTGGGTGATGACCCCTTCTCTGTGGTGTTGGGAAACCACAGAGAGCACTGGGCAGGAGAGCTCTGCTACCTAGCAGCTCCTTTAGGGCTGGGTGCCAGGGCTGGGAGACCCCAGAAGCTTGGCTGCAAGCAGTGGCCCTGGAGGTCTCTAGGACTTCCAGAAGTTTCTCTCAGGGCTCTTGTTAAGGGCAGGGTTTCATATGAGCTTGGGTACCCACTTTGGGGAAGTGGGCCCCTGATGTGCCTTGGTCTGGCTTGGCATGGGGACAGAGGAGTGGATGGATGTCAACGATTCCACTCCCCAGGGTGCCTATGTCTACCCGAGTGGGGGCCTGTGTGGCTGGCTGTGTCCATGTGACCTCCCCAGGATGGCTCCCAGGCATGCCCTCCAGTCGGCCACGTCTTCTGGGGAGGGTATGGGGCAGAATGCAGATGCCCCAAGAGCCGGAAGTTGACTGTGGTTGCCCAGCTGGCCACCCACGCCCACTGCAGCCTCTGATCTGGGCAAGGGACTGTGCCAGGGCTCTGTGGCCTCCATTGACCTCATGGGGACCCGGTCTTCCAGGCTCTGCCTTGACCACACCCGGCACAGGTCCAATGGCGTGGGCGTCCCGCAGAAGCAGCTGGCCAAGTGTGGGAGAGAGAGCGCCCAGGCTTGATGGCAGCTGGATGGGGAGTAAGAGGAGAGTAGATGCTTCTGCCCAGCGTGCAGCCTCTTCTCCCCCAGCATGTGGGGTTCATGGAGCCTGCGATCCCCTACTCCTGGCCTAGCCACAGGGGCTGCCCCAGCTCCGGGCCTTCAGCGTCTAACCTGGGTCTTGGCGATGCCGCTGCAGCCCTGCCTTGGTGGGTCTCACTCTCACAGCTGCGTAGGGAGGCAGCAGCCTCAGGCTCCTAGGGCCAAGGATGGAGCGGGGCAGGGGTACGTTTCAGGCCTGGCACAGAGCTCCCAACCCAGCCAGCACCGGACATAGCCCTGTGCCCCTGCGACTGTGACATGGGCCCCACGCAGGGCAGGCAGGTTTCCTCTTGGCAGGACACACCCGACCTGGAAGTGGCTTGTGCCCACACCTTGGCAGCTCAGCGGCTGGGGCTGCCATCTGTCAGCACTGGGAGCTCCCGGGTGGGGCACCTGGGAACCAGGAGCCTGGAGGCCACCCAGCCTCCCCCACCACTTCAGTCCCAGAGGCCCCCGGCTGACCATGACGGAGGGCGTGGAGGAGGGGCTGGGATCCTACTGGCCAGGCTTGTGCCAGCCTTGGGAACAGGATGGAGCAAGAACGGCATGGAGCCCAAAGCCCCGTCTCGAAGCAAGTGGGGCTGACCAGGTGGACTGGCTGCCTAGATCTGGGACGTCCACTCAGGTGCAAGGGCAGTGGTGGAGGATCAGGCCTCCCAGGTCCCCTGGCTGCCTAGCTTTCCCTTCTGGCCCTGCCCACGGAGACACTTCTCTCACCAATGCTTCTCTGAAGTCACCAGCCCCTCATCTCCGGCCCCCGCCCCCATGCCCTGCAATCTCAGCCGAAAGGCAGAGCAGGGCTGGGTGGGAGCCGGGATGAGACCTCAGTGTGGGGCCCTGGAGAGCGGGCAGCTGAGGCCATCAGAGCCCTCGAAGTCCAGCCCCACGGGAGGGGCCCAGCCTGCCTGGCCCCTTCCTGACCCCTGCTCTGAGTGCTCCATTTCCGTGGCCCATCCCCTGCAGCGGGCTCCCATCTTATGGAGGGAGCCAGGCTGAGGCGGCCCCTCCAAGTCCATCCAGAGGTCACTGCTCCCTAGCCCACCTGCCTCCCATCCTCTGCACGCACCGGGGGTGGGAGCTGTTGAGGGCTAGGGCTCAGAAGCCCCCTCCTGGGAGTGGCCAGCACTCTCCTGGGTAGGTGCAGGACCCTGTGCTGGCTGGGCCGTCCCCTGAAACCCCCAGACCTCCGCCCGCCTGCTGTTCCCAGGAGGAATCCTGAGGACCCAGGCTGCAAAGACCTGGATGTTGAGATGAAGGACGTGCTTTGTCTGGAAAGGCTGGCCATGTGTGGTGCCCCCGTGTCTGCCCCAACCTCCCCCTCCGCCCCCGGCCTTAGACCTCAGCTCTCTCCACCCAGCAGCCTAGGGACTCATGGGGGTGGGGGGTGGTGACGGCCCTAGGGAGGGGAGCATGGGGCATCGGTGCACCTTTTCCCTCCTCTCTCCCCTCCCCTCCTCTCATAAGTATGGGAGGAGCCCAGCTTCTGTGCTGGAGTCTGTTCCTGGGGGAGCCACTGCCACCCCCACAACCCCAGCCGTGGGATCCTGGAAGCTGTCACGCCCAGCCTCAGCTTTTTATCTTAGCCTCTGATCATGGTGACCACGGACACGTCACGCCCTGGCCTCAGTGCCCGGAGCCAGCTTGACTCTTAACCCCAGACCCCCAGCTAAGGCTGGCTGTGTTGGTGAGGGCTGGCAGGGTCAGGGCGGGGCTGCACCCTCGTCCACCATGAGGACCTCTGCAGGCCATGATTTGGGGCCATGGTCTCTCAGGAGCTCTGACGTGCCCATCCAGAAATGCTGACAACTTCTGGGCCCAGTGGTCCCGGCATGGGTGGGTCTTGGAGCTTAGGCAGGCACTCCCCCATGCTCCTTCCTGGGCCAGGCTGTGTGTCCCTCTGTGGCCCTGCTTTGTGCTGGCCCTATCCCTAGCCACTGGGACTTCTGGGGAAACAGAACCGGCTGGACCAAGCCCCTGGGATGGGAGAGAGAGGGGGCGTGCCAGGGCCTGGGGCCCATGTGAGGGTTGCACTGTGGTTTGGGTCCTGGGAGACTAGCAGGGCAGCACCTGGGAGTTGGGGCAGCGCCTTAGATCCCAGCGTTTCTCTCCCACTGTGTGGCTGCGACAGGCCCCACCCAGCCCTGGAGGCACCGCTGGCTCCGGCCACCCACCTTAGGAAGCCAGTGGACAGCGGCTGGCACCAGCCCGCCCGCTCATGCCCTCCCATGGGCCTGGTGGACCAGCCGGCAGCCGAGCTCGGGTCAGCTGCGCTGGGGTCAGCTATGCGGGTCCAGCCACGCCAGGGTCAGTCACCCTGAGGTGCATTCGGGAGCCACAGTGACACTGGGGAGCTCACATGAGCTTCCAGCGGCCCCCAGACTCCTGCAAAGCAGCCTGGAGACATGGGACGAACACTCACAGATGCAGCCCCTGCCCGCCCCACAGGCCCCCCTGCCGCCCAGTTCCTGGGTTTACTGGACTCAGGGCCCCACACCCTCCCCAGCCCAGCTGTTTGAGGGGCTGCTGAGTGCACGGCTGTCCTGTCCCCTGGGTAAGGCTGTGGCCATGCCTGGGTCCCTCAGGGGTTCCCCCAACACCGGGCTTTTGGACAGAAGCAGGCACTGCCCCTGTCAACCACAGAGGACCCTTAAGAATTTGAGTTGTGTAGCCAGGCTCGGTGGCTCAGCCTGTAATCCCTCGCCTTTGGGAGGCTGAGGTGAGTGGATTGCCTGAGCCTGCGGGTTCAAGACCCGCCTGGGCAGTGAGACCTCATCTCTACAATAAATCAAAAAATCAGCGAGGTGTGGTAGCGCATGCCTGTAGTTCCAGCTACTTGGAAGGCTGAGGCGGAAGGATCGCCGGAGCCCAGCAGGCGAGGCTGCAGTGGCTGAGAGCAGCCACTGCACTCCAGTCTGGGCAACATAGTGAGACTCCAACTCCAAAAAAAAAAAAGAATTTGAGTTGTGGGGAGGGAGGGAGCTGGCCACATACCATGCCCCCTGCCCTAGCCCCTGGAAGGAGCCTCATCCCTGGCAGTCAGCCATGTGGAAGTGGAGATCCCCATACCCACTTCCTGCCCACCTGTGCTGGCCCTACACAGGCCTTAGGCAGTGAGTCATCCTCTGACCCCTGCTCTCTGACCCCTGCCCCACCCCTCCTTCCAGTTCCTGGGAAGCAAGAGCCACCCTGCTGCCCGCCAAGCACCCCCACCCCTCCCACCTCCTGGCTAGGCCACTGCCCCCGAGCCTCCCCCAGCACTTGTGGGGTGCTTGGCACCCTGGGGCTATGAGATGCACGGGTCCCACCGTCCCTCCCCACCAGGGCAGCTGTAAGGGGCTTTGAGGGCTCGACACTTGGGGTGTGACCACCGGCTCAGTCTGATGGGCTGGGGCCGGTGTGCCCTTGCCGCTACCCCTGCCAACAGGCCCCGGAGGGTCTTGCCTCCCCCAGGAACCACCCTTGGTAGGAGGAATGGCGCCCTGGGCTCCTGGGATTGTGGGGATCGTGAGAGTGGCTGTGTGACCACGTCCGTCTTTGTTACAGGGCCTGGGCCCATCTCTGGAGGTCCCAGGGCTGACGAGGCCCAGCATACTGTACCCTTGGCGCCGGATGCCCACACACGGCCGCGTGCGGAGAGCCTGGGTCATACCCCCAATCAGCGTGTCGGAGAACCACAAGCACCTCCCCTACCCCCTGGTGCAGGTGAGTAGGAGGGGGCCGGGCTGGGGGGCTCCCCATGGGCCTCCCATCCCCCCAGTGCAGGTGAGCAGGAGGGGTCAGACTGAGGGAGGGTCCCCGCAGGTCTCTCTCCCCTCTGGCGCAGGTGAATGGGAGGGGGCCGGGTTGAGGGTCCCTGCGGAGCCCCCATTTCCAAAGCTCCCTGGAGCCCCGCTGCTGTTAGACTCGGCGCCACCTTCCTGGGCAGGACTGGAGGCCTTGCAGGGCTCACCTGCCCACCCTCCATGGCCCCTGAGCCCCCCGCCCCGCGGTGGACACCCTTCCCTCAACCATGGCTCTGTATCCCCAACCCCCAGTAGACATCGGGTGAACGGTGCCCGTGGGCAGCAGCTTCTCACACTCGATGGGTGTCGGGAGATCCAGGTCTCGAGGGCGCCCTGTGGCCAGGCAAGGGCTCAGATGGGCGACCTCCCACGGGCCAAGTTAAGGTCCAGCTCCAGCCCCACCTGCTGGGGGAAGGGACGGGGGGGGGCTGGCGCTGTGGAGGGGTGCTTGCCCCTGTCCCGTCCCCCTCGCAGTCTCACTTCCTCCCCAGATCAAGTCCGATAAGCAGGCCTCGGGCAGCGTCCTCTACAGCATCCAGGGGCCTGGCGTGGATGAGGAGCCGCGTGGCATCTTCTCCATTGACAAAGTCACAGGAAAAGTGTTCCTCAATGCCACGCTGGACCGGGAGCAGACGGACCGCTTCCGGGTGAGGTCCTGGAGGATGGGCCTCGCCTTTCCCTCCCAGGGCAACGGGCTGCTCCTGCAAGATCCTGCCACCCCCAGGGCGGGGCGGGGATCTGGGTCTGGGACCTGCAGCCCCAGGAAACTCGGGGTTGCATTCCCATTTGACAGATGGGCAGAATGAGGCTTGGTGGAGGAGGGCTTGGTTCTGCCTAGGGAGCCTGGCTGTAGCCACGTGGCAGCCGTGTGGCTTAACCGTGGCCACCCCCCCATCCTAGTCCCCTTTGGTGGGGACAGGGTACCTGGAAGAATCCCCAAATAGTGTTGCTCCCAGCGGCAGCCACAGTTCTTGGGGGTGGGTGGGCCAGGGAACCAACCCCCTTGGGGGCTGGGGTGGTGGAGTCTTCCAGGAAGGGCAGTGGGCTCTGGTGAGGAGCCAGGCAAGCCCCCCAAACCCTAACCTTGTCTTTGGCTCCCTTACATGGAAAGCTGTCAGAGGTTTTTTTTTTTTAACCTGCCTGTTCATTTTCCAGAAGGATAGAGGCCACTTAAAATGCATGTGCAAGCCGGGCTCGGTGGCTCAGCCTGTAATCCCAGCACTTTGGGAGGCTGAGGCGAGTGGACTGCCTGAGCCTGTGGGTCCAGACCAACCCAAGCAACTTGGCAAGACCTCGTCTCTACAATAAAAAAAATTAGCCAGGTGTGGTACTGCGTGCCTCTAGTTCTGGCTACTTGGAAGACTGAGGCAGAAGGATCGCCAGAGCCCAGCATGTCGATGCTGGGGTGGCCATGAGCATACCACTGCATTCCAGTCTGGGTGACAGAGTGAGACCCCCAGCTCAAAAAAAAAAGAGAGACTCAGGAGGAGCCAAGACCATGCAGAGAAAGAGGTAGTGAGTGGAAGGCCTAGTGGGAGGGTGACTTGACTTCAGTCACTTATGAATCAGCCGTGAGCTTCCTGGCAGCCAAGGTGAAAAGGGCAATCTGGCAGTCGCCTGTCTGCAGAGAAGGCAGCTCCCCTGCAGGGACTGTCCTTGTGGCCCTAGCACACACCCACCTAAGCTTCTTCCACCTGTGGGAGATGGTCTGTTCTCATGTTTCTGCTGCGTGGCCCTGGAGGGAGCTGCCACAGGGGGCCACAGTGCCAGCCTGGCTCTCTGTTTGAGCAGCTCAGAGCCTTTGCCCTGGACCTGGGAGGGTCCGCCCTGGAGGACCCCACGGACCTGGAGATCGTGGTCGTAGACCAGAATGACAACCGACCGGCCTTCCTGCAGGAGGTGTTCGAGGGCCACGTGCTGGAAGGCGCAGCCCCAGGTGAGGGCCCATAAGGTGGCTGTGGCGGTGGGGTAGGTAGATGACAGGACTGCCTGATGTGAATTTCAGGGTCTGAAAGCCAGCAGGCAGATCACCTCAACCCACTTCCCATTTTTGTCTCAATTTCAAACCCAAACATCAGAGCCCCAGGGTGGGCTTTTTCAGGGGTCCTGCCCTCCCCCAACAGCAAACGCCCTCTCCTGCCTGCTGGGGGTCATCCTGAGACAGCAGCCCCCCCCACCTGTGCTCACTCGGGTTCCGCTGAGGCACCTCCAAGTCCTACTTCACCCAGCCCGGGCCGACCCACAGGCCCCAGCCACAGCCGCCGGCCTCCATGGTTGCCCGAGAAGAAGCCTGGCCACAGCACTGACCCCGAGTCTGGGCCCCATAGCCTGGCTCAGGCTTTGGCTCTAACTTCAGCTGTTTTTTCTTCCCTGGCCCCAGTTCAGCCAAGCTGGAGGACTTTTTTTTTCTCTGGCCACACACCGTGTTATGTGGTCTTTGCTTGTTTCACAGCCTCGACCTCCTGGGCTCAGGTGATCTTCCCACCTCAGCATCCCCAGTAGCTGGGACGACAGACACACACCGCCATGCCTGGCTGATTTTTTTTACCTTTTGTGGAGATGAGGTCTCGCTCCATTGCCCAGGATGGTCTCAAACTCCTGGGCTCAAGCGATCCTCCTACTTTGGCCTCCCAAAGAAGTGCTGGAATGAGCCACCACACCAGGCCACAAGCTGGAGGACTTCTGTGCCCTGCTCTCCTGGGGTGGCCCAGCTGGCCCAGAGCCGCTCCCCGCAGGCCCGGCAGCCCACCCTGCCGCCCAGCCCACTGGCTTAGTGCTTCACCCACCTGAGTCAGGGGAGGGGTCGGGCTTCGAGCTCAGCAGGAGAGGGGCGTCCTCCCCTTTCCATGACCTCCACCCTCAGCAGCTGGCGCGTGTGTCCTCTATGGCTCTGGGCTCTCTCCTGGGTCTGCCGGGCACCCCCAGCTCTGCCACGCTGGGCGCAGCACCAGCTCCGTGCTGGATGCTCTACTCAACAGCACCAGCCTCGGTGTGCAGGGCAGTGGGCGGCTGATGGCGCAGGCTGAAGGGCAGCGAGGAGCACCTGAACTCGGGGGTCACACACTGGTGGCCTCAGTGTCACTAACAGCGCGGCCCGGCAGTCCCGTGGCCGAGCCCTGTGGAGCGGATGTCTGTGCCCCCTCAGCCACCCTCACGCCCCGCCCCTCCCAGGCACTTACGTGACCAGGGCTGAGGCCACGGACGCCGATGACCCTGAGACGGACAACGCGGCACTGCGCTTCTCCATCCTGCGGCAGGGCAGCCCCCAGCTGTTCAGCATCGATGAGCTCACGGGCGAGATCCGCACGGTGCACGTGGGTCTGGACCGCGAGGTGGGCCCCGCCCTGCGGGCACCATGGCAGGTTCCACAGAGCCTTGCCTGGCCGGGGACACCGGCCACTCATGGGGCCCTGGGTGTGGGGCGGATCCCATGAGGGCGGCAGCGGCTGCACCCTCACCCGGGCAGGGAGTGGTGTCCCACAGGGTGCCACAGACCCTTGGCTTGGCAAGTGCTCAGTGTGCTTTCCACCACTGCCTTGCCAGAAGCCTTCCCACCCCCTAGCCTGGTGTAGTGGCTCACGCCTGTAACACCAGCTACCTGGGAGGCAGAGGCAGGAGGCTAACTTGAGCCCAGGAGCTCAAGACCAGCTTGGACAACATAGTAAGACCAAGTCTCTAAAAAAAAAAAAAAAAAACCCAAAACATTAATCAGGCATGGTGGCATGCACCTGTAGTCCCAGCTAGTCGGGAGGCCAAGGCAGTAGGATCCCCTGAGCCCAGGAGGTTGAGACTGTGGTGAGCTATGATTGTGCCACTGCACTCCAGCCTGGGTGACAGCGTGAGACTCATAGAGCAGGGCTCCAGGTGCAGATGGGGCCTTTCCAAGTGCCCTCAGGCTTCCTAGCAATGGCCCCTGTGAGTCACTCACGCTCTAAGGAGTGAGCGGCCTCCACCAGAGTCCCACCACCACCATCACCTGGCTTCTGTGCTCCCTGAGATCTGCCTTGTGTTGGCACCTCCAGGAAGCCCTCCTTGGTTTCCCCAGGCCACCCGCATGGGGCTCCGTCTGGCTTCATGCTGTGTTATGTGGTCTTTGTCCATTTCCGTCCCTACCACTAAACATGGCTCCCCAGGGCGAGGACCCCCAGCTTGTTGGTGCCCTTAGGCATCCGGCATGCAGTAGGTGCTCTGTAAATGCTTATCCAACACTATAGCCGACCTCTTGTCCACTCATAGGCCGGGGTAGTCTATGGTTAGCAATGGTGTCACCGGGCCCCAAGTGCTGGGTGCAGGCGGGATTCTCAGAGCCGCTGGGGGCCTTCTGACACCCATGGGGTTGTCCTGGAGGGCCTGAGCCCACCCTGCCTGGCCCCGAGGAGGCTGGTCTCTGGACCCTGGGTGCCTTGTCTTCTGACCCTCTGTCTTGGTGTCCCCAGGCGGTCGCCGTGTACAACCTGACCCTGCAGGTGGCAGACATGTCTGGAGACGGCCTCACGGCCACTGCCTCAGCCATCATCTCCGTCGATGACATCAATGACAACGCCCCTGAGTTCTCCAGGGATGAGGTGCCGCGCCTCCCCCGTCTAGCCCCTGCCTGGGGCCTGCCCCCTCAGAATCCACAGCGAGCAGAGGCCGCGGGGGGGGCAGTCTGTGCTGGGGAAGCAGTTCTGTCGGGGGGGCCGCGAGGCTGGCTAGAGGGTCCCAAAGGCGGCACGTGTGCTGGGCGTGCGGCCCCAGGGAGGAGCGGCCACGTGGGCCTGAGCCCTGCCGTGTAGAGAGGGAGCACATCTGCCCCACAAGAAACTGTACGTGGGTGTCTGGTGTGGAATCAGCCTTAGAGGGACCAGCCTCAAGACAGACCAGCCTGAGCTTGGCACGGTGACTCGCACCTGTAATCGCAGCAGTTTGGGAGGCAAGATGGGAGGATTGCCTGAGCCCAGTGGTTCAAGACCAGCCTGGGCAACATGGCAAGACCTCATTTTTACAATAAGTCAAAAGAATTAGCCAGGCATGGTGGTGCACACCTATAGTCCCAGCTGCTTGGGAGGCTGAGGCAGGAGGATCACCTGAACCCAGCAGGTTAAGGTTGCAGTGGCCGTGAGCATGCCACTGCACTCCAGCCTGGGCGGCAGGAAAAAACAGATAAGTCCACAGGACACCCAGTGGGAAGACAGGAGTAGGGCAGCCCTACCCCACTGCCCCCCCCAACCCTGCTGTGGTGCTCTGGCTCCTCCAGTTCTTCATGGAGGCGGCAGAGGCCGCTAGTGGAGTGGATGTGGGGCGGCTGGAGGTGGAGGACAGGGACCTGCCAGGCTCCCCCAACTGGGTGGCCAGGTTCACCATCCTGGAAGGAGACCCCGATGGGCAGTTCGAGGTTCGCACGGACCCCAAGACCAACGAGGGCGTGCTGTCCGTGGTGAAGGTGAGCTACGCCCGCTGGCACTCACAGCTCCCCCGTGGGCTCTGGGCTCCTTCCTGGCAGGATGGCAATCCCTGAACGTGGGACCTGGTGCTGGTCCTCGGGTGAAAGAGAGAGTGAGCAGGGGAGGCCCAGCCCCAGCCCCAGCAGGAGGACTGGCCAGGCTGGGACTGCGGGTCCCAGCCAGGCGACCGCGGGCAAGAGCCCAGAGGTGAGGGGACCTGCACATCTGTTACCACGGCATCCCCCCACCTCGCGAGTGTCACCCACGTGTGAAATGCGAGTCCATGCCTGTGCCAATCCTGACCCTGATGGAGAAGCAGGGCCCACAGGGGACACATATGAACAGATGCAGAAATTGGTGTACTTAGATGTCAACGTGTAAGAGATTTACTGCAAGAGGTTGGCTCATGCAATTGTGGGATCTGGCTGCACAGGTCTGAAATCCATAGAGCAGGTTAGAAACATTTTTTATTTTGTGTAGAGACGAGGTCTTGCTATGTTGCCCAGGCTGGTCTCGAACTCCTGGCTCAAGCAATCTTCCTACCACGGCCTTCAAAGTGCTGGGATTACGGGATTACTCGTCTGGATGCTGCAGTATTGAGGCAGAATTTCTTTCTCAGAGGAAGTGCAGCTTTACTCTTGAAGCTGTCCCCCATGTGGGCGAGGCCAACCATATTACCCCTGATATGCTCCTCCATTTAAAATCAACTGATCACAGAGGCTGCAGGCCTCTCCCAAGGACCTCCACAGCCACGCCTGGCCGGCGAGTGCTCCCCAACCACCAGCATACCCAGCCAGTGCTCTTGTAGTAATCTCTGTGCCTTTCTTCCCCCACATACTTTATTTTTCAAGGGTGAAAGGGGAAAGAGGGAAGTAGGGGCTCTGAGGACAGATCCAGCCGCCCAGAGGCCCAGTCCCAGCCTGAGGGTGCCGGCCCTGCTTCCTCCTGCAGCCCCTGGACTACGAAAGCTGCGAGCACTATGTGCTCAGAGTGTCGGTGCAGAACGAGGCCCCGCTGCAGGCAGCCGCCCCCAGGGCCCAGCGGGGCCAGGCCAGGGTCAGCGTGCGTGTGCTGGATGCCAACGAGGCCCCCGTGTTCCAGGAGAACCCCCTGCGGACTAGCATGGCTGAGGGGGCGCCTCCAGGAACCCTGGTGGCCATCTTCTCTGCCCAGGACCCTGACACGGAGCAGCTGCAGAGGCTCAGGTGGGCTCCCCGAAGGCCCTACAGGAGGCAGGGGAGCTGCAGCCCTGTTCCTGCAGAGGGCGGCCCTGGCCCCGGGCTCTGAGGGCCCGGTGGGTTCTTGATGGTCTGGGGTCTCAGGTCCCCTCTGAGTGTCTGGCCGTGTCCCTTCCAGCATGCCCTTGGCTCCCGAGGGACTTTGACCCCTTGCCTGGACCCATGCATCCGTGACTCTTTATGGTGCCTTGAAGAGTCTGGACCCAGCTGGGATGGAAACCAGGCTGTCACTCAGTTGCCTTGGGGCCCCCGAGCCTTGGTTCCTCACCTGCTGGGTGGGACAGGAGGAGCCTCCTCAAAGGCTCACAGAAGGATCTGGTGGTTGCAGCTTCCACTGTGTGTGCCTGTGTGTGTGGTTATGTGTGTGGTGTGTGCATGGTTATGTGTGACGTGTGTATGCATGTGTGGTGTATATGTGTACAGTGTGTGTGCATGCATGTGTGATGTATGTGTGTGCGGTGTGTGGTGTGTGTAGAGTGCATGTGTGTTTCCATGTTGGTGTGGGTGGTGTGTGCAAATGTGTATTGTGTAATGTGCATGCATGTATGTGGTATGTGCATGTGTGTCGTGTGTATATATGTTCATGTGTGATGTGTAGTGTGTGAATGTGTGAATATGTGTCTGTGTGCTGGGTCATGTGTGCGTGGTATGTGTTGCATGTGTGTGGTGTGTGTGATGGGTGTGCATGTGCACATGTGTGTGGTATGTAGTGTGCATGTGTGTGCTCATCCATGTATATGTGTAGTATATGTGTGCGTTTGTGGTTGCGTGTGTGCACATGCGCATGTGTGCAAGGTGTGTGGGTGTGTGTGGCCCCACCTCTGGGGACTCCCACCCACTCCTCCCCTCCCCCACCAGCTACTCCAAGGACTATGACCCCGAGGACTGGCTGCAGGTGGACGGGGCCACTGGGCGCATCCAGACCCAGCGGGTGCTCAGTCCTGCTTCTCCCTTCCTCAAGGATGGCTGGTACCGGGCCATCATCCTGGCCCAGGATGACGGTAAGCCTAGCTTGAGGCCCCTGACCTGCCTGCCCGGCTGGGTGCCCTGCAGGTGGCAGAGGCCTGCCCGGGGCTGGGCACTGGCACTCCTGAGCTGGCTGGCAGGGTGGGTCGTGGCTTGACGCAGGGACACTGAGCCGCTCCTTGCCTGCAGCCTCCTCACCTCGCACTGCCACCGGCACGCTGTCCGTGGAGATCCTGGAGGTCAATGACCACGCCCCCACGTTGGTCGCCCCGCTGCCTCCCAGCCTGTGCGGCGACCCGCACCAGGGCCCTGGCCTCCTGCTGGGCGCCGCCGATGAGGACCTGCCGCCCCACGGCGCCCCTTTCCACTTCCAGCTGAGCCCCGCGCTCCCCGAGCTGGGCCGGAACTGGAGCCTCAACCAGGTCAACGGTGCGCCTCCACCCCGGAGCTGAGGCCTGGGCCGGCGACGCAGCCCCGAGTCCTGCCGCGTGTCCGCCCGAGGCCCCGGCGGGGCCGGGCTCGCTTGCCGTGCCCAGGGGACGGGTGGGGAGACTGAGGCGCGGGATCTCGGATCCCCACCCTGTGCGAGGGAGGCAGGCGAGACGGGGCCGGCCCGAGGGCACCTCTGACGGCGGCTCCCTCCTCAGTGAGCCACGCGCGCCTGCGGCCGCGGCATCCTCTCCCCGAGGGCCTGCACCGCCTGCGCCTGCTGCTCCGGGACTCGGGGCAGCCGCCGCAGCAGCGCGAGCAGCCGCTGAACGTGACCGTGTGCCGCTGCCGGGACGGCGCCTGCCTGCCGGGGGCCGCCGCGCTGCGGGCGGGGGGCGCGGGCGTCAGCGTGGGCGCCCTGGTCATCGTGCTGGCCAGCGCGGCCCTGCTGCTGCGTGAGTGTCCAGCCCTGCGTCCCCGCTCCGCCTTCGGAACCCACCCCGCGCGCCCCGCCCCGAGCCCTGTCCGCCCCGCCCCATCCTCGGACCCCGCCCTGCTGCGCTCTCGAATCCGTCCGCCCAGCGCGCCCCGCCCCCAGCGCGCCCCCCCACCGCCCCCCCTGCGGGCCCGCCTGGCGCACGCGCTCCCACTTTCAGACTCTGCCCTGAAGGTCTCCTTTCTCCGACTTCGTCTCCCCTCCTCCACCCTGGGACCCAGCCCCGCACCCCGCCCACCTTTGACCAGTCCTGTCCCGAGCCTTGGGACCCGTCTGGCCGTCCCGCTCCTCCCCGCTGAGGTCGTCCCCTAGGTCCCGCCCGAGGTGGCCCCAGCCTCGCTCCCCTCCCCCAGTGCTGGTCCTGTTTGTGTCGCTCCGCGCACGGTGCCGGCCGCCGTCGGGGGACAAGGGGCTGCTGCACGGGTTTCAGAACGACCTTCGAGACAACATCCTCAACTACGACGAGCAGGGAGGCGGGGAAGAGGACCAGGTGGGGGCCGGGGCTCCCCAGGGTGAAGCCGGGAGGAAGTGGGCAGGACTGGAAGCGCTGGGCCCGGGAAGGGTCCCAGGAGCCCCCCCACAGGCCCTCCTTTGGGTCCCGCCTGGGCCATCGGGTGACTAGGGCTCGGCGCCTTCCGGCCCGCAGGACGCCTACGATATCAACCAGCTGCGCCGCCCCGCGGAGCTCTCGGCTCTGAGCGTGCCCCCGGGACGGGCCCCTCTCCGCCGCGACGCCCCTTACGGCCGCGCGCCCCCCCATGCTGCCCGTATGCTGCCCGCCAGTCCCACGGACATCGCTGATTTCATCAGTGAGGTGGGTGCTCCTGGGGACACACAGGGACGCATGCATACGCAGGTGCACACACATACTTGCACACGTGCACACATGCATAGGCAAAGGAGTAGTCACAGGTACACACAGGCACATAGTGCATGGACATGGACACATATGCATACAGGCACGCCCACACCAAGCTCCCCAGAGAGTCTTGGTGGGGTGTGTCAGGCTGTGGTCTCTGACCTCAGTGCTGCCATCAGGGGAGGGATCATGCTAGGCACCTGTGAGGAGGCTCCGTGTGTGGTTGGTGGGAGGTGGACACCTGGTCAGAACTTGGCGATGAAGCAAGTGTTTGCACCAGTCAAGTGGGAGTGGCCACAGCCTACGCACTGTTGGTGTCCACCACAACAGGCACGGTTGGAACAGGCCCAGGGCTTCTTGACCCTCAGGAGCCCATGTGGACGCCACGTGGGTGGCTCCATTTCCTCACAGTAGACATGAGCTCAGAAGTTCATCTGGGTGGGCAGCTGGGCAGGGGCCACGTGTTACTTTCCATGACACCTGCCTGCCTATGTGGCCCTGGCTTGGAGACACAGGGCCTGGTTAGCAGACTGTCCCACAGCCTGGGAGGGTGGAGGTGACAAACCTCGAGGTCGCCCTGCTGCTCCTGTTGGAGTATTGGGGAATTGGGGCCTGGGATCTGGCTTTGGAGCAGGGCCACCAAGACCAAGAGACTGGGCATAACAGCACCGCTGTTTCCCATGGGGCAGAATCCTGGGGCGGAGCTGGTCGCCATCCTGACCCAGGCAAGGGTGCAGAAGCTGACCTTTCTCAGCTGGTGCCTCACAATTAGGGATGCCCTGGCTCCCCGACCATCTCCTCCCCCGCTCCGTGGGTGCTTTCCCTTCCTGAGCCAGAGCTCCCTCACCCTGGACTGTGGCCAGGAAGCTGGGAACGCCTGCCAGCCTACATGGAACTGACTTTCGGTGCCTCTCTGCAGGGTCTGGAGGCTGCGGACGGTGACCCTAGCGTGCCGCCTTATGACACAGCGCTCATCTACGACTATGAGGGGGATGGCTCAGTGGCAGGGACACTCAGCTCCATCCTGTCCAGCCTGGGCGACGAGGACCAGGACTACAACTACCTCCGGGACTGGGGCCCCCGCTTCGCTCGGCTGGCGGACATGTACGGGCCCCCATAAGGGTCAAGCCAAAGGCCAGACTTGCTGTCTGGAGGCAGCATCAGCCAGAGAAGGGGCTTTTTCCTGGGGGCGCCTACCTAATACAGCAGATGGCCTGCTGGGGGCCCTGACCAGACACACCTGTCCCTGCTGTGGCAAAGAAAACCTGTGCAGAAGCAGTCTGAGGGCCCCAGACCCCACCCCACAGCACAGGGCAGCTGTGTGCTCCCAGGCATGGGCATGGAGCCCTGAGCGTGGAGGGGGCAGCCATGATGAGCGCCTTCCTGCCAGGCTGGGAGAGCTGCTCTGTTGCCTCCATGAGGGTCATGGACCCCCACCACCACCACCACCCTTGCCTCCTACCCACAGACCTCATCTTTGTAGTCAGCCTTCTGGGTAAATCTGAATGGAAAGCGTGCTGGTCTCTCTGATGCGGGACTGTGAGGGGAACCTGGCCCCTGCACCCCAGAAAGGTTTAGACCAGTTAGGCGCTGCTGGCAGGGAGCTCAGGGTTGGGCCCCCACCCCATCCTGCTAGCTGGAGCTGTCGGCAGCCCTGGGACTGCCCCTCAAGGGTGGGGGTGCTGGAGGGCCCTGTGGCACCTCGTTTCAGGCTGGAAGCCTAGGTGGGGTGTGGCACAGCCTGAGGGAAGAGCCGGGAGAACACCGAGTTCCACAAAGCCTTTATCTCCAGACCTGGGTGTGGCGGGGGCCTGGTGGGGACACATTCCCGTCATCCTCCTGCACTGAGATATGGGGTGGGGGGGTGTCTGTCTGACTGTGGTCACCCCGGACCATTGTCTCAGGTACTCCATGGTGCCCTGGCCCTTGACTGGGATATCCCCGTCCTGGCTCTCAGGGCCACCAGGCAGGACTAGGGCTGCTCGGGGCCGTGGCCAGCCCACCAGGGCTGGGCAGGTTGCAGCAGGGGCAGGTGGTCCTGGCGGGGGCAGCCACGCAGGAGCGGGGAACGGCGCAGGCAGTCAGCATCCTGTAGGGACGGTGGCAGCCCCCGGCCCCGGGTCTCAGGCAGCAGCAGGACACAGAGCAGGGCCAGGATGGCGAGGGAGGTGAAGATCACATGCTGCAGGAAGAAGCCCCGCCGGCCGTGCATGGCGTCCAGGGGGCCGGCCGCCTGGCCCAGGAAGCCAGCCCCCAGCACAAGGCCCAGCCCGGCTCCTCTGTGGGAGAGAGTGTGGTGGGTGTCAGATACGAGTATGATTCCTAGTATTGGTGCCTGTGGGCAGAGCCTGGAGTGGGTGGGGAGGGGGAGGCCAGCCTTAGTGGTGCCTAAGGTGCCATAACTGATTAAAACAGCTTGAAAACTTGAGTTAAAAAACCTAGGCCAGGAGCTGTGGCTCTCAGCACTTTGGAAGGCTGAGATGGAGGGATTGCTTGAGCCCAGGAGGTTGAGGCTGTGGTGAGCCGTGATTGTGTCACTCTGGGCAGCAGAGTAAAACTCTGACTCAAAAAAAAGAGGAAATCTTTCCTGCCCTGGAATGATTTTGTTCTCTTTAGAATGAATTTCCCCTCAAATTCTGCCACCTGAAAGCTTCCTCATCTTGTCCCTACTCAGGCCTGCCTGGCCTGAGCTGTCTGCCAGGACCCCATGGCCTGGGAAGAGTGGGGTGTGGGCACAGGGCTTACAGTCCACCAACCCTCCTCCCCATAGGGCCTAGGCCTGCTGTGTGGCCGGGCAGTCCTTACACTCACCTGGTCACTGTGGGAAAGACCTCAGCTGCAAAGAGGCTGCTGAGCGAAGACACGGCCTGGGAGGCTAGGAGCCCCAGGACAGAGAGGGACTGCGTGGTCCAGCCTGGCAGGTCTGGGGACAAAGGACAGGCTCTTCTACCCACCTTCTACCCTAGTGATGCAGGGCCCCTCCCCCATCTGGGCACAGATTTACAAGCCCCCCATTCCCGCTGGGGACCCCATGCCCCGAGTCTGATGGTGGCCTGACTGGGATTCTAAGGAAGTATGTCCTGGCCCTGAGGTCCAGTCCATGACAACTTCTGTCTGGCCTGAACTCAGCCATGGTTCTGTTGCCCACCTTATTTTCAGTTGGAGAACTGTCCTGAAATCTTGAATACTTTTGACTCTAAAGGTTCGTGTTTCACTTTGCACCAGGCCCCACACACCACGTGGCCAGCCGTGTGTGGATGGCCCTCTCCCCAACCTGTAGCCATGTGGCCACCTACAGCCCTGGGGAAAAGCTCACCAGGTCGAGCTTTTGACCTCTCACCCTGTGCTGCACTCTGAGGGTGGGGCAGGTGTTCTGGGCCCAGGCAGGACCCTTCCTGTAGCCCTGTCATAGATGCTTTTAGGCCTGTTTCCCAGAGTGTGTATGAAAGATGGACAGAGTAAAAAGAGCTACAGGCTGGTCCTGAGGACCCTGCCTCTCACACTGCCTCCCCCTATGGCTAAGGGAGGGGTCTGATCCTGACACCCACACCAGACAGACCCTCAACTCAAACACAATGGCCCCTGTGTGTCCTTCGGGGCCCCAGGCTTACACTGGGCCCCAGCGAGGAGCCCCAGGGATGCCAGGCCTGTGACCATGGTGCCCAGCAGCAGGATGGGGCGGCGTCCACAGCGATCCACCATCAGGAGCAGGAACACTGTGGCCACTGCCTCCAGAAAGTAGGGCAGGTAGAAAGTCAGCTCCTGAGGGGCCAGGTTGCGCAGGAAGCTGGCCCTGATGCCCCCACCAATCAGCCTGGGAGGGAGGACAAAGCTGTGGACCCAGCCAGAGCTGGGAGACCCTGGGGACCCCAGCCCATCCCCAGCGAGACAGACCTGCCAGCCCACCCCTGCCCTTCCCCTCTCACGAGCTGAAGCTGAGGACAAGCCCATTTCTCCAAGCGACGCGGGTGTGCAGGAGCCCCAGGAGGGAGTGGAACTGGGGCTGGGGACTCCCTGCAGACAACACGGCGAGCTCTGTGGCGGCAGGGATACAGGGGACAGGGGTGAGGGGCAATGGTCTCGTAGGTCCTCCTCCAGAGTCCCTCCTCCTTGCTGCTACCAACCTGAAGCCAAGGAGTTCTCCTCCTCTGAGCTGTCCTCGGGGTCTACACCACTGGCCTCTGCAAAGTGCCACAGGATCTTCCTGGCTTGGGCCACCTGCCCTGTGGCCAGCAGCCAGCAGGGAGACTCAGGGAACAGGGCTGGGAACCTGCAGGGTTGATGAGAATGCCCACAGCTCTGCACTTCTCCCAGAGAGGCAAGGCCAGCCGTTTTCCAGACCAGAGGGCAGGACACCATTGTGGCTGTGACCCCATTCCATGGCCATGTCCAGGGTGGAAGGGAGGAGCCAAGGGAAGCTACACACTTGGCCCCACAGCAGGGGTCCTGCCCTGCTCCTGCTGCACTTACCCCCAGAAGAGCAGCAAGAGCCCAGTCACCAGGGCGCTCAGCCCCTGCAGAAGGTGCCAGTCCTGCATGAGCACAGCCAGGCCGGGCAGCAGCAGGCCGCCCGTTACTGAGAAGAGGTCAGCCCCCATGGAGAAGGCCAGGCGGTGTGGAGGGTCACACAGCTCCAGGCCTGGGATGGACACAGATGGACTGAGGCCGAAGCCTCAGGACAGCTGCTCTCCCTGGAGCTATGGGACCCACGGCTGACATACCCAGGAGAGGGACGTCCAAGGATGACCGCTTTCCCTCAGCTTGGGCCTACCTGCAGGCAGCAAGCTCACAGCAAACAGTGCACCTGGCCTTCCAGAGAAGGGCCCCAGTAGAGTGCCTGAGAGGCTTCAGCTGCCCCTCCCACAGCCCTGGCAGCCCCCACGGTACTCACGAGCCACGAATAGGGTCAGGAAGGCTCCTGCCAAGGCCCCGCTGTGGAGAAATCCCAGGACCAGCAGGGCTGGAAAGCTGGAATTCAAGGCCTCAATGGCCCCCAGACCCATGGACAGCACCAGGGAGGCCACAAAAACAGCCCGGCGGCCAAACCTGTGGGTGGGGGGAAAATATGGCCGGGTCAGGAGAGCCCAGGAGTCTCACCTAGGCACAGGACCTAGCTGAACCCTGAGGGCCACAGGCCACCATGAGGGCTGGGAGAGGGGAGCGCGGAGGGCAGTAGGGAGTCTTACCGGTCACATCCTGTGCCCAGGATGACACAGCCCAGCAGCTGGCCCAGGAGGTGGCTTGTCTGCACCAGTGGGACCTTCCAGCCATCTTCACACCAGAGGTTCCACTGCGGGGGACACCAGCCACCTGGAGACCAGCCCAGACCCTGTGCTTCCCCTTGCCAGGGCACAAGGAGTCCAGAATGGTTGCCTGGATGTCCTCTCCCACCCCTCCCTGGAGAGAAGGAGACACTGGGGAACAGACTTGGTGGAGGTCACACCGCAGCCTCTCATGACCTGGCAGTCTGCACCGAATCAGAACAATCCCTGGACTGGGCCCCTAGGTGGTAATGACGAGGTCCCCCAGATATTAACATGTGGCCCAAGACTGACTGGGGTGGGACCTGCCACCCCAGGCTCTGTGCTTTTCTCTAGACAGGCCTCCCCAACATCTCCCATCAAGACTGTTCCACCAAGGATGGCCCCTGCCTGACCTCGGATTCCTCCTGCCTTGCCAAGGGACCCCAAGGGCTTTATAAGCACAGACCCTGCCCCTCACGCAGTTGGGAAACATGCCTGAAACAGGCACGAGGAAGGAGCCCAGCACCCAGCACCTGTGTCCTCCCCTCCCCTGCCCAAGTCAAGAGCAACTCCCGGAACCTCTTGAGAGTCCTGCTCTTCCCGGCGAGACCCTTGACCTCCGCTCTGCCTCCCGCCTCCCCTCTCCAGGCCCAGAATGTCCTCTCCAAGCTTCGTATGCTGCTCGGATAGGGCCCTGCCAGTTATTTTAAAGGCCCGTCGTCTGTGAAAGCAGATGCAGCACACAGGAGTGCGGGTGGAGATGGGACAGACGGGGGAGGGAGAGAAGCCCAGCCGGTTCCAGGGCCCCAGGCAGGCCCTGGGAGATGTGGCAACCCCGCCCCAGTTTCCACACTGGGGTCAGTCCTCCCAGGTGGGGGTGAGGGGCCGTGGGGTAGACGCTGCCACAGGGCGGAGGCAGGACTGTGCAGGACTCCAGGGCTTGCTCCCAGCTCCCCTTCCTCATTCCCTTACCACGCCATTCCAAAGGCGGGGGAGAGGAGGGCCTGGGGTCCAGCCGCCCCTTCCCCATCCCCACCCACCTCACTGGGGCTCCTCTTCCAGCCCCTCGCCTGCAGCCCGGCCTCCACACCCTCTGAGGTGGGAGGCCCACCTTCCTCAGCCTGAACTGACTCATCCCTTCCTCGATGCGTCCACCTGCCTTGGGATCTCGGTCCAGGCGCCCCCACCCAGCCAGCCAAAGCTACAGGCGGCTCACAACGTCGCTGGCCGTCAGTGATTCCAGGCTCTGCTGTCCAACCAGGCCCACCTGCCTCCCCCTCTTGAATACCCCTCCCCAGGCCGCCTTGGAGACAGCAGGCCCGAGCCCTCGCACAACTGGACAGTCACCCTCTCCCGGGCCTGCAGCGCAGGGTCGGCGACCCCCACGTGAGTTCCCAGGACGACGACCCCAGTGGACCAAGACCGAGCTCCGCCCACTCCCCGGGCCCCGCACCGCGGGACAGGGCGCACCTGGGCGGCCGGGCTTTGCGGCAGGAACGGGCGGGGGTCGGGGCGTGCGTGGTCCCCGGGGGCGGCGGGCTGGCGTCGAGCAGCCCGGGGGACAGCAGCGCGGGGTCCGGCCGGCGGAGGTGCACGGGCCGCGCGGTCAGCAGCGCCTCCGAGCCCAGCGCCAGCCCCAGCGCCACGCAGGGCAGCCATGAGGCGGCGGCCAGCAGGCGCCGGGCCCGGCCGAAGCCGCCCGCCGCGCTCAGCGCCCGCGCCTCCTGCTCCATCTGCCTGTGGCGGCGCTCGGCGGGCCCGGGCAGGGACTGGGCGGGGGCGGGGCAGAGACCTGGGGGCGTGGCTTCCGGACGCCTCAGGGATGCGCCTCTAGGAGAGGGGCAGGAGGGCGCCTCGTCTGCAGCGGTGAGGGGCCGGGCCCAGGGGTGGCGGGGCTGGAGCCTGAGTCCCGGGCCAGACCTGAGCGGGAACGGGTGACTTGAGGAGTGGGGTCGAGGGGCGGGGCCTTCCGGGGGCGGGCCGCGTGGGCGGAGCCACAGGGCGGCAGAATATTTCGTTGGCGGGGCTGATCAGAGACAGAACCCTCCCAAGGCGGGAACTGGAAGGACGCGTCACCGGGGACGAGAACTTTCTGGTGCCGGCCACGGCAGGCGAGGACTCTGGCGGCTGCCTTCCGAGGCGCGGCTACCGCGGGCGGGGCTTGCAAGGGGGCGGTCCCAACCGAGGAGGGGCTTGGGGGTGTAGGGCCCCAGGGACTGATGTGTGCCGGGTCCATAGTAGGGCGTGGCCGACGGGGGCGGAGTCATCGGTGGAAACGCAGCTAGGGGCAAGGAACGTGGCCACAGTGGCAGGCGCGGTAGGCGGAACCAGCTGGGGGCAGGATTGCGGGCGGGCCAGGCGGGAAGGGGGCGGGGCTTGAAGTCAAGAGGGGGCGGGGCCCTGCGAAGGCGGGACGTGGGGGGTCAGCGCGGGCGCGGGGTGGGGCGTGGCCGGCTGGCGCGCGGTGCCGGCCGTCAGGCGTGAGGGAAGGGGCGGCAGCGCTCGGGCCCCCAGAGGGAGGACGGGACGACGCGGAAGGGGCCAACCCTGCGTTTCCACCCGGAGCCCTTCCCCGAGGGAGTCTCGTTCCAGGACAAGGTAGGCCGCGTCATCTTCAGCTCCGGTTTTCCCCCGTGACGTTTGCGAGGAAGCCAGTCGACCCTGGGGGCGACCCCCAGCCTCCCCAGCCTGCCCAGCCTCCCCAGCCGCGGGCCTCCTCCTGCTCTGTGCGTGGGCTCCGCGCTCCGTCGACCTTCCGGCTCGGCAGGTTTGCGCTCGGGAGCGCTGCCGGCCCTCGGTTCGCGGGCCCTGGAGCGGACCGCTCGGTGCGTGGAGCCGTCGGCGGTCGCCGCCTCGACGGCCTCGGCCCCACGCGCGTCCCCCGTCGCTCCCTCCCCAGGCTCGGGCGCCCGCGCCCCGTGTCCGTCTCCACGGGCTTGCCTGTCGGGGGTCAGAAGTCAGTGGCTTTGTGTGGCCCTTGGAACAGTGTCGTCGAGGCTCGTCGTGTCGCGCGTGCGGGCTCCGCACTCCTTCCGCGACTGAAGCTCTGCGCCCGGAGGACCTTCGGGCTATCCTTCCGCTGGTGGGCGTCTGCGGTGTGCCGACGGTCAGCCTTTGGGGCCGGCGCCTCCGTGACGGTTTGTGGACAAGCATCTGCCCGAGGGCCTGTTTTCGGTCCTCTGGGGCCCACAGCTGGGAGTGGAATCGTCGGGTCGTGTGGTAACTCTGGGTCTAACTCTTGGAGGGACCCTTGCTTCCCTTTTCGCTTAGAGTAGTTTTCGATGTTCGCAGTTTAAATGATGGCAAAATGCACACAATTGAAAGCTCAGCACTTTAGCTGAGCGTGGTGGCTCACACCTGCAAACTCTGGAAGGCAGAGGCAGAGGAAGGTCGAGCCCGGGAATCTGAGACCAGCCTTGGCCACACAGTGAGACTCAGTTTCTAGAAAAGAATAAATAATAAAATTTAAAAATAAAGTACAACTATTTTTAGCTGAATGTGCCTTTTTCCCTTCATTGTGTGGTGTATTACATTGATTGAGTTTTATGTATGGACCATCCTTGCATTCTGGGAATAGATCTACCTGGTCATGGCATATAATCTTTTCAGTGTGCTTCTAGATTCAGTTTGCTAGCATTTTGTTGGTTTTTTTTTTTTTTTTTTTTTTTTTTTTTGAGTTGGAGTCTCACTCCGTTGCCCGGACTGGAGTGCAGTGGCACACTCTCGGCCACTGCAGCCTCGACCTGCTGGGTTCTGGCGATCCTTCCACCTTAGCCTTCCAAGTAGCTGGAACTACGGGCATGCGCTACCTCAACTGGCTAATTATTGATTTACTGTAGAGATGAGGTATTGCCAAGTGGCCCAGGCAGGTCTCGAACCCGCAGGCTCAGGCAATCCACTCACCTCGGCCTCCCAAAGCGCTGGGATTACAGGCTGAGCCACCAAGCCCAGCCTCTTATTGATTTTATTTTTTGTTTTTAAAAATTGATACATGGCTTACACATATTTATGGGATACATATGATATTTTGTTATATGCATAGAATGTGTAATGATCAAGTCAGGGTATTTAAGATATCCATCACCTCACATATTTATCACTTCTACATATTGGGAGCATTTCAAGTCCTCTCTTCTACTATTTTGAAATATACAATACATTGTTGTCAACTATAGTCACATTAGAACTTATTCTGGCCCAAATCGGTGGCTCAGCCTGTAATTCCAGCACTTTGAGAGGCCCAGGCGAGTGGATTGCCTGAGTCCATGGGTTCAAGACCCACCTGGGCAACTTGGCAAGACCTCGTCTCTACAATAAATCAAAAATTAGCCGGGCATGGTAGCGTACGTCTGTAGTTCCAGCTACATGGAAGGCTGAGGCGGAAGGATTGCCAGAGCCCAGCAGGTCAAGGCTGCAGTGGCCCGGAATGTGCCACTGTGCTCCAGTTTGGGTGACAGAGTGAGACTCCAACTCAAAAAAAAAAAAGAGAGAGAGAGGGAGAACTTATTTCTTCTATCTAACTAACTAACCAACCACTTTGTCCCCCATGTCCCCTTCCCAGCCTCTGGTATCTATCATTCTGCTCTCTCAACTTTTTATTTTCTAAGTTAGTGTCTGGTGAATAGTGTCATAACAAGGTTTGAGGGAGGCACATCTCATACAAGCATGAAAACCCAATCATGCTTTTGAACTATGAAAGGATCAATATATCAACTTTTTTAGCTCTGCATATGAATGAGAACACGCGATGTTTGTCTTTCTGTGCCTGGCTTATTTCACTTAACATAATGAACTCCAGTTCAATCCATGTTGTTGCAAATGACATTTCCTTTTTTTTTTTGAGTTGGAGTCTCACTCTGTCGCCCAGACTGGAGTGCAGTGGCCGCTCCCGGCCACTGCAGCCTCAACCTGCTGGGCTCCAGTGATCCTTCCGCCTCAGCCTTCCCAGTAGCCGGAACTACAGGCGCACGCTACCACGCCCGGCTAATTTTTTGATTTATTGTAGAGATGAGGTCTCGCCAAGTTGCCCAGGTAGGTCTCAAACCCGCGGGCTCAGGCAATTCACTCACCTCGGTCTCCCAAAGCGCGGGATTACAGGCTGAGCCACTGAGCCCGGCCACATTTCCTTTTTAAAATATCCAAATAATATTCCATTGTGTATATATGCTACATTTTCTTATCCACTTGTCTGTTGATTCAATATTTTATCTATTGTAAGTAGTGCTATAATAAACATGGGTGTGCAGGTCTCCCTTTGATATACTGATTTCCTTTCCTTTGGATAAACAGCCAATATTAGGATTGCTAGATCATATGGTAGTTTTATTTATTTATTTAGAAATCTTCAGGCTGGGCGCAGTGACTCACGCCTATAATCCCAGCACATTGGGAGGCTGAGGTGAGAGGATCGCCTGAGCCCACGAGTTCGAGACCAGCCTGGGCAACTTGGCGAGACCTCATCTCTACAATAAATCAAAAAATTAGCCAGGCATGTTGGTGTATGCCTGTAATTCCAGCCATTTGGAAGGCTGAGGCGGAAGGATTGCCTGAGCCCAGCAGGCTGAGGCTGTGGTGGCCGAGAGCGTGCCACTGGCCTCCAGTCTAGGCAATAGAGTAAGACTTCAGCTCAAAAAAAAAAAAAAAAAAAGGAAAACTTCATACTATTTTCCATAGTGGCTAATTTACATTCCCACCAACAGTGTATAAGAATTCCTTTTCTTCTGTACCCTCACCAGCATCTTTTTGGTTTTTTGTTAACCTTTTTCACTTATCCACTTGTCTTTTTCACTTATCCACTTGTCTGTTGGTGAGATGATATCTCATTGTGGTTTTGATTTGCATGTGTGAATTCTTTGTATGTTCTAGATACAAGTCTCTTGTCTGATGAATAGTTTGCAAATATTTTCTCCCATTCATCAGGTTATCTCTTCACTATGTTGTTTCCTTTGCTGTGCACATTTTCAGTTTAACATAATCCCATTTCTCTAAATTTGCTGCCTGTACTTTTGAGGTCTTAGTCATAAAATCTTGCCTAGACCAATGTCTTGAAGTGTTCCCCCCCTTTTTTTAAAGTAGTTTCAGTTTCAGGTCTAATGTTTAAGTCTTTAATCCATCTTGAGTTAATTTTTGTATATGGTGATAGAAGTCTAGTTTCATTCTTCTGCATATGAATATCCAATTTTCCCAGCACCACTAATGCATATTCTTGGCACCTTTGTCAAAAATCAGTTGGTTGTAAATATGTGGAATTATTTCTAGATCCTCTATCTCATTCCATTGGTCTGCATGTCTGTTTTTATATCAATACTGTGCTATTTTGGTTACTATATCCTGGTAGTATAATTTGAAGTCAGGTTGTGTGACTTCCAGCTTTGTTGTTTTTGCTCAGGATTTTTCTACTTGGGCCCTTTTTAGATTCCATACATATATTAGGATTTTTTTTTCTATTCCTGTTAAAAATTACATTGGTATTTTGATAATGATTGCACTCAATCTGTAGATTGCTTTGGATAGCATGGTCATTATATAATTTTTCTGATCTGTATGGGATGTTTTTCCATTTGTTTATGTCCTATTTGACTTCTTTCACTGATGCTTTGTAGTTTTCCTTGTAGTTTATTCTTAGGTATTTTATTTTTTAGAAATTGTATGAGTAAATACAATTTGTCCTCTTGATTTCTCTCTCACGCAGTTTACTGTAGGTGTATAGCAACACTACTGATATTTGCATGTTTATTTTAAATCCTGCAACTTTACTGAACTTATTTATCGGATTGAAGAATTTTTTTGGTGGAGCCATTTGGTTTTTGTAGCTATAAGGTGGTATCTGCAAAGAAGGACAATTTGACTTCCTCTTTTCCCATTTGGATTCCATTTATTTCTTTCTCTTGCCTAATCACTCTGGCTAGGACTTCCAGTATTGTGTTGAATAGGAGTGGTGAGAGTGGGCATTCTTGTTTCAGTTCACAGAGAAAAGGGTTTCAGCTTTTTCCCAATTAAGTATGATGTTAGCAAGCTGGGTGTGGTGGCTCATGCCTGTAACTCCAGCACTTTGGGAGGTGGAAGTGAGAGGATTGCCTGAGCCCACGGGTTCGAGACCAGCTTGGGCAACTTGGTGAGACCTTGTCTCTACAATAAATCAAAAAATTAGCCAGGAGTGGTGGTAAACGCCTGTTGTTCCAGCTACTTGGAAGGCTGAGGTAGAAGGATCACCTGAGCAGCCTGCAGGTCAAGCCTGCGGTGGCCATGAGCATGCCATAGCACTCCAACTCGGGCAACAGAGTGAGACTCTAACATTAAAAAAAAAAAAAAAAGGCTATGGGTTTGTCATACATGGCCTGTATCACCTTGAGGTATGTTGAGGTATGCATAGTTTGTTGAGTTTTTATCATGGAGGATGTTGAATTTTGTCGAATGCTTTTCCTGCATCTATTGAGATTATCCTCTGACTTTTAGCCTCCATTCTGTTGATTTTATGTATCACATTTATTCATTTTATTCATTTATTTATTTTAAGAGTATCATGTTTGTTGGTTTGCACATGTTGAACCATCCTTGCTTTGCTGAGAAATTCAACTTGTTCATGGTGTATTATCTTTTGACATACTGTTACCTTGTTTTCTTTTTTTGTTGTTGCATCCTTGCCTTATTTTTGTATCAGGATAATCCTGGCTTCATAGAATGAGTTAGGAATTCCCTCCTCCTCTTCAATTTTTATGATTTGAAGATAATTGAAATCAGTTCTTTCTAGTGAATTTGGTAGAAATCTGCAGTGAAACCATTCAGTCCTGGGCTTTTCTTTGTTGGGAGACTTTTTATTACTGATTCAAACTTATTACTTGCTATTGATCTGGGTTTTCTACTTCTTTTTTGTTTATTGTATTGTTCAATTCTAAGTTTTTCATTTGGGAAAATTTCTCTGAATGGGAAGAGAGCTGGATGTCGTGTCCACCATGTCCTTTCATGGGATACCTCCTTCACCTGGCAGATTCGCCTGATGCCTAGTGGTGTGACCAGGGCCCAGGGGTCCCTTACATAGGAAACTTGCTACACCAGCAGATGCCCTTTGTCTCTTGTTTGCCTGTGTCCAGGTGACACCTTCCTGGCCCTCACAGGTGCAGGGGACCGCCCTTTTTTTTTCCCCTGGATACTGGGAAAACCTGGCCTGGGCCCCCAGTCCGTCTGAGAGAAGGCATGCATCTGGTCAGTCACAAGGAAACACTCAGAGATTCACTACAGACCTTGGCAAGGGTGAGAGGCAGCATGAGTGGGGAGGACAGTTCTCTCTCCTGGCCCCATGAAGCAGAAGTGAAGAGACAGGTGGTGGGAGGGGTGAGGGTGGGGGAAGGGAATAAGGATAGAGGGAGAAGAAACTAGCAGTATATAGTGAGTCCCTACTCAACATCATTGATGGGTCTTGGAAACTGACTTTAAGCAAAATGATGCTCAACAGGTCCTCAAATAACATTGTTTTATTCAATGTCATTTCTTTATAACATTAATAACCAAAAGTTTTCACTATATTTCATTTTGCTTAAAGTTACTTTCCAAGAACATACCCACAACTTAAAGTGAGGATTTACTGTATATGTATATGGGGAAGAGGGTGAGATCACTTTAAGTTTATGGGCAAATGCTGAATTGGTCCTTTTAAAAGGGGAGTGGCAAGGCTGGTGCAGTGGCTCACACCTGTAATCCCAACATGTTGGGAGGCCAAGATGAGAGAGGACTGCCTGAGCCCAGGAGGCTGAGCCATGATTGCATCACTGCACTCCAGCTTGGGCTATGGACCAAAAAAGGGAAGTGGCAAGAAAGCAGAGAGCCTCAACCCCTCTGGAGGCAGGACAGATGTTTCTTTATGTTCTTGGTAGTCTCTGGCCACCATCTCAGGCCAACTGGTGTAGGCTCCTTCTGTACCCAGGAAGTGGCTTTGGCTACGATTCCTGACAAGTGGTTTTGTTACTCATTTGATACAAAGTTCAGTTTGGTTGTTCCTGTGCCTGCCATGTTTAGGGTTGTCTGTCAGGTTTTTAAAAAATTTTTTTATTAAGGACATAAAGCAATCACTCAGCTTTAAACATGAGAACTTAAGGGAATGATGTGCTCAGAGTGCACTCCCCTGCCCTGCCCTTTCCATCTTGATAGCTTCCATCCTCTGTAGTAACGGGCCTTAATTATTTTCTCCATAATCCTGTGTTTCCTTGTATTCAACATGAAGAGATAAATATGTATTTTTATTCCTATTCATTTTTCTTAAAGAAATGGTTTTACAATATAGACGCTGATTTGCTGTTTGCATCTCACTAGACAGTGTTATCTTGGAGGTCACTCCATGGGTGTCCTACAGACTGTCCTCACCACTGTGGCTGCACATCATTCCATGGGTGAGTGGATCATGTGATGTTCTGCTACTCTAGTCCTTGAGGGTGTCCAGGGTGTGAAATGTGCGGTTACAAGCCGGGCTGCAGTCAGTAATCTTGAGCATTTTCAATTGTTAAAAGCTTGCCTTCAGGGCAAATTTAGAGAAGTATGATTGCTGGACTGCACAGGTAGTTTTGTTAGATATTGCCAAATTCTCTGTTCTAGGCAGCCTCCAAGTTGGCCCCAATAATCCCTGCTTGCTGACATATATACCTTTGTGTAGTCCTCTCACATTTTACAAGGGTTGATCTCTACGACCAGCAGGATATGACAGAAGTTATGTAAGCCACTTCCAAAACTAGCTCATAAAATACCATGCACATATGGGTTGGGTGCAGTGGCTCACGCATGTAATCCCAACTCGGGAGAGCTAGTCAACAGGATCACCTGAGGCCAGGAGTTTGAGGCTGCAGTGAGCTATAATCACACCGCTGCACTCTAGCCTGGGCCACAGCAAGACCCTGTCATGAAATACCTATCATACACATTTGAAATCTCAGTAGAGTCTAAATAGTGAAGACAATCTTGAAAAAAGAATATCGGAGGACTCACATTACCTAATGTCAAAAGTTACTACAAAAATATAGTCATCAAAACAGTGTGGTACTGGCACAGAGACAGACATGTAGTCCAGTGTTATAGCAAAAATAACACTTAGCCAGGCTTGGTGGCTCAGCCTGTAATCCCGTGCTTTGGGAGGCTGAGGTGAGTGGATTGCCTGACCCGTGGGTTCGAGACCCACCTTGGCAACTTGGTGAGACCTCATCTCTACAATAAATCAAAAAATTAGCCAGGCGTGGTAGCACGCGCCTGTAGTTCTAACTACTTGGAAGGCTGAGGCGGAAGGATTGCCAGAGTCCAGCAGGTCGAGGCTGCAGTGGCTGGGAGCGGCCACTGCACTCCAGTCTGGGCGACAGAGTAAGACTCCAACTAAAAAAATAAAATAAAATAAAATGAAACAAACAAACAAATAAATAAATAATACTCACCTATATAATTGAAGAAGTGTTGACAGTGGTATCAAGACCATTCAATGGGCAACAGCAGTCTTTTTAAGACATGGGGCAGGGGTACAGCCATTGTGGAAAAAGTATGGAGGTTTTAGTAAGAAAAAATATATCATGATCATATGATCCAGCAATCCCAACTCTGGGTATACATTCAAAGGAAATGACATCAGTATCTTAATTCCCATATTTATCACTGCAATATCTGCAATAGGCAAGATTTGGAAACAGTCTAAATTTCATGAATGGATGGATCAAGAAACTACTCTATCTACATATGACTATCACTTAGCCTTTAAAATAGGAAATTCAGCCGGGCTTGGTGGCTCAGCCTGTAATCCCGCGCTTTGGGAGGCTGAGGTGAGTGGATTGCCTGGGCCCACGGGTTCGAGACCCACCTGGGCAACTTGGCCAGACCTCATCTCTACAATAAATCAAAAAATTAGCCGGGCGTGGTAGCGCGCACCTGTAGTTCCAGCTACTTGGAAGGCTGAGGTGGAAGGATCACCGGAGCCCAGCAGGTAGAGGCTGCGGTGGCCGGGAGCGGCCACCGAACTCCAGTCTAGGTGACAGAGTGAGACTCCAACTCAAAAAAAAAAAAAAGGAAATCCTGTGTAATTGCACATGGAATCTGAGCAGGCTGAACTCAGAGAGGCAGAGAGTAGCATGTTGGCTGTCAGAGAATGGGATCAGGGAAGGAAGGGGGATGTTGGTCATAGGGTATAAACGTTCAGTAAAAAGGGGAATAAGTTCTGGGATTTATGTACAGCTGAGAGGTTTTAGTTAACAATGCTGTATTGTATGCTTGGAATCTGCTACAACAGGAGCTCTTAAGTGTTCTCACCACACTCAAAGAAGGTATCCAGGTCAGGGGATGGTATGTGAAGCAGTTGGACTGTGGTCATCATTTCACAATGTGTGCGTGTTTACCTCATTGTGTTGCACACCCTAAGAACGTATGATTTTTATCTGCCAATGATACCTCAATAAAGCTTGGGGGAGGAATGATGCTATAAGTAGAAAAATGGAGCTGACCCTTACATGATCCCATGTATAAAAATTAACTCAAGATGGATCAAAACTTACATATAAGAAGTAACATAAAGCTCTGAGATGAAAACATGGGAGGAAAGCTTATGACACTAGAGTCAGAGGTGGCTTTTTGCTTTTGAAATCAACCACATATTGGCTGGGTTTGGTGGCTCAGCCTGTAATCCCAGCACTTCGGGAGGCCGAGGCAAGTGGACTGCCTGAGCCAGCAGGTTTGAGACCAGCCCAGGCAACTTAGTGAGACCTCGTCTCTACAATAAATAAAAAACTTAGCCGGGTATGGTAGCACATGCCTGTAATTCCAGCTACTTGGAAGGCTGAGGCTGAAGGATCACCAGAGCCCAGAAGGTTGACGCTGCGGTGGCCATAAGCCTGCCACTCCTCTCCAGCCTAGGTGACGAAGTGACACTCCAACAAAAAAAAAGAAAAGAAAAAAAAGAAAAGAAATCAACTACACAGACAACAGAAGAAAACAGAAGAAATACTGACCTCATCACTAATACAAACTTTGTGCACCCAAGGACAGTGATAAGGGAGTGAAAAACAACTATATGGGAGAAAATACTTGCACATCATATGTCTGATTAAGGACTAACATCCAGAGTTTATTAAGAACGTCTACAACTCAAGAATAACAACAGCAACAACAAAACCAATTCAACTTGAATAATTTCACCAAAGAGTGTTAGGGAAATGCAACCTAAAGCCGCAGGGAGATATCACTTTACCCCATGACGATGGCTGTCATCCAACAAACAGGCAGTACGTGTTGGTGGCGCTGTGGAGCAGCTGCAAGCCTTGTGCTTTGCTGGTGGGAGTATGAAACACTGTGACAGCTGTGGAAAACAGCATGGTAGTTCCTCAAAAGAGCCAACAGAATTATTACATGACCCAGCCATTCCACTTTTGCATATGTGATAAAAATGTGCAGAGAGCAAGGTTGCCAAGATCCTGGTACTCAACGTTTGTGGCAGCGTTATTCACAATAGCCTGCCGGTGCCAAACACACGATTTAACTCATTTGAGTCTTGGAAATATCTCAAATGTGCATATTGTTAACCATTTAGAGTGCATCTGTTTTGTAGACTTCATGAAATTGTGTCCAACATCTGCTGGCCACACACAAGATAAACGCTGCGGCTACAGAGACCCAAGCCTTGCTGTCCTTCAGAGCTTTCTGATTCAGACATGCTGGCAGGCTGCTGGGCAGCATCACCCAGCACACAGCACCTCTCTGATCCCCTTCCTTCTGGGAATTCTCCTCCCCTTCACCTCTTCTGAGTAGTGAACCCCAGTTCCTAGCCTGTGGATATTCCCATGGTGTGTGGAACTTCTACCTCACTGCTGGTGAACCTGTGGAATCACTGCCCAAATAAAGCCTGGGTGCTACTGCCACTTCGTAGCCACATCTTTCTCTATCAGCCAAGAAATTGCTTGAACACATCTGGATCTCCCCCCCATATTTAGAGTCCTGATCCATTTGGAGTCTATTATAGATTTAATTTCATAATTTCCCAGATAGATAACCAGTTGTCTTGGCACCTTTCATTATAAACTGCATATCTGCCCCACATCTATGAACCAAATTTCCATATATTCTTAGGTCAATTTCTAGATATTTTACTTGTCTACTTCCTGTTCATACCCCAGGTTTTAATCATAGAGGCTTCACAGTATGTTTCCATATCTGTACGTCATCATTGCTTTTGTCTGTCAGATTTTCTTGGTTATTACTAGATGTTTGTTCTTCAGTACGAACTTTAGTATCAATATGGCTAGCTCCATTAAAAACTTTTGGAGCCGGGCTTGGTGGCTCAGCCTGTAATCCTGCGCCTTTTGGAGGCTGAGGTGAGTGGATTGCCTGAGCCCACAGGTTCGAGACCCGCCTGGGCAGCGAGACCTCATCTCTACAACAAATCAAAAAATCAGCTGGGCGTGGTAGCGCATGCCTGTAATTCCGGCTACTCGGAAGGCTGAGGCAGAAGGATCACCGGAGCCCAGTGGGTCGAGGCTGCGGTGGCCGGGAGCGGCCACTGCACTCCAGTCTGGGCTACGGAGTGAGACTCCAACTCAAAAAAACAAAACAAAACAAAAAACTTTTGGCAGTCTGAGCACAATGGCTCAAGCATGTAATCCCAGCACTCTGGGAGGCTGAGGTGAGAGGATTGCTTGAGCCCAAGGGTTCGAGAACAACCTGAGCAACTTAGCGAGACCTCATCTCTACAATAAATCAAAAAATTAGCTGGGCGTGGTAGCATGCGCCTATAGTTGTGGCTACTTGGAAGGCTGAAGCGGAAGGATCGCCTGAACCCATCAGATTGACGCTGGAGTAACCATGAGCATGCCACTGCACTCCAGCCTGGGTGATGGAGTGAGACTCCAACTCAAAAAAACAAAAAACAAACTTCTGGCATTTTTATTGGAATTCTGTTAGATTTCTGAATGAAGCTGGGAAGAATGCCTGGTGCCAATGCTATTTTGGTGCTAACGTATTATTAGAAAGATAACAAGTACAGATTTGAAGAAAAATATGAACACTTACAGAAAAAAGATTACATTGAAAATACAGATGAATCAACTGCTAGCATTCAGCATGGCATTCAGAGGAATAAAAAGGAATAAGGGCAGTAAAGCCCTACAGAGGGCCGGGCATGGTGGCTGTTATTATAAATAATAATTACATCTATAATCCCACCACCTCGGGATTCCGAGGCAGGAGGATTACTTGAAGCAATAATGGAGACCAGCCTGAATAATGTAGCAAGACCCTGTCTCTACAAAAAAGAAAAAAAATTAGTTAGCTGTGGGGGCACTTGTATTTCCAGTTATCTGGGAGGCAGAGGCGGGAGGATGGCTTGTCCCAGAAGGTTGAGGGCTGCAGTGAGCTGTGATCACACGACTTCAGCTTGGGCAACAGAGAGAGATATTGTGGAAGGGAGGGAGAGAGCGAAGGAGGGAGGGAAGGGGTACAGGGGAGGTACGAAGGGAAGGAGGAAAGCAAAAACAAAAAACCTACGGAGGTTGATTAAATGGAAGACATAGAGCTCTGGTACACAAGTGTGAAAAGCCTCAGATGTATACTTCTTCCTAAAGCCTCAGATGAACAATTTTCCTAAAGCCTCGAATGGACACTTCTCCCCTAAAGCCTCTGGATGGACAATTTTCCATAAATCCTCCGATTGACAGTTCTTCTAAATCCTCAGATGGATACTTTTTCCTAAAGCCTCAGATGAGCACTTTTTCCTAAAGCTTGGATGGTCACTTCTCCTAAAGCCTTGGACAGACAGTTCTTTCTAAAGCCCCGGTCCAACACTTCTTCCCAAAAGCGTCTCATGGGCCCGGCACAGTGGCTAAGGCCTGGAATCCAAGCACTGGAAGGCGGGGGTGGAAGGACTGCTTGAGCCCAGGAGTTGGGAGAGCAACCAGGGCAACATGGCCAGTCTTGTCTCTACAACAAATTTAACAATTATCCGGGAATGGTGGTGCACGCCTGCAGTCCAGGCTCCGCAAAAGGATCGCCTGAGAGCAAAGTCCCTCCCCCCCCGGCCCCCACAGCAGCCTGGGGAAAGTGAGGCCCGGATGAAAACTCAATACACAGATCCTCGGATACACTTCCTGGGCAGGACTGCATGCCTCACCAGTGGGCAGTGCGGTTCTCAAGCCCGGTCCCCCCCCCAAAAAAATAATGTGATTTATTTTCACGATGGATCCTGAGCCATATTTAAATATCCTTTTTCTAAGTCACTTCCTGCTTCTTTGTTTTCTTTCACTAACTCTTTAACAGCTTCAATTTTTCAAATTCCGACAAAAAAAATCCAAATAAAAACCTATAGCCAATCAACAAGTAAAACATACAAAATAATTTTATAAAAACTATAAACCAATCAATAAAATATACAAATAAATTAGTCATATAACCCAATCAATATACAACATATAAAAAACGTCCAAAATAAAAATATAACCTCTAAAATACCTAGCCTATAAAAAACCAAAAAACGCATACACTATAAAAAATACTTTATAACTACTTCAATTAGCCTGCTTATTTAAAAAACATCCGCTCTTACAAAAACGTTATTAAAACTGCTTCACTAATCTCCAAGTCTCCTTGTCGTTTTGTAGAACAAAGCTCAATCAAAAAAATACCCCCTACCGACCCCGTTTCCAACACCTCCATCCCCGCTTTCCACCGCCTCCGGAGGCCTCGGCCTCACTTCAGCCGTTCCCGGGACCTGCCTCCGTCTCCAGCAGCTTCCCGCGCCCTCCCGGGCCCTTCCGCGACGGAGGAAAACAGCACTTAGTCTCCTTGGGCGCCACGGGGACCAGGTCCGAGGCTGGCGGCGGAAGTGGCGTTGGCGGCACGTCTGCATCGCTTCCGACGCCGCCTGTCCGACGGTTATTCCCTTCCTCGCGGCGGGTGCACTCGGCGTGAGTGAGTTCCGCGTGCCGGGAGTCCCGGGACTCCGCGCGGCCCGGCCGGCGAGTGCCCGCCCGCCGTACTCCGGCTCCCGCCTCCTGAGGCGCCGAAGTCCCCGCCGCCCGTCCGGAGCCGGTGACGCGGCCGAGACGCTCTGCCTCCCTTTGCGTGAGGAACGTTCCGGAGGAGGCTTTGTTTGCCTTGAAGGTTTCCGCTGGTCGCAGACGCGTCGTGGAAGGCGGGAGGGCCTAGCGGCGCCTGGCGTGTCCCGCCGAGGCCCTCCCGCGAGGAGGGGCCGCCCTCGCCGTCGGGCCGGAGGCCTGCACCCCGCTGCGGGGCGTCCCGCTCGCAACGCGCAGCCCGTGGTGTCGCGCGAGCCTCTCAGAAAAACCCGAGGCCGACGAGTGCGCGACCGCCGGTGCTGCTGCCGTGCTCCCCCCAGCCGGGCTCGTGGTCCCGGGGCTGCCTGGCACGAGGAGGCGGAGGACACGCGGCACCCGGGAGACGAGCCTTTAAGGCCCGGCGGTGGTTTCCCGGGGTGAGGACGTCGTCGCGCCGCGGCCGCAGTGCTGGTGTTCACGTGAGAAAAGAAGATCGTGTCGTCCGGCGACCACCCCACGGAACGGCCGGAACTCCGCTCAAGGTTCCGACGTGGCCCGGGTGCCTTTAGACCAGAGATCGTTAAGGTTTGTCCGTGCCCATGTTTGTGTCTTTCGGCGTCTTTTCACCTAGCGCATCCCTGTCGTTTCTCCATCACGCTGACTTGGAAGAATCATTCTAGAAAGTCACCAGTCTGGTGTTTCTTACCGTGTTTTCACGGTGTTTTGAAACTGAGAGGGTAAATTTATTATTCACCTTTCACAGATGGAAAGGGGCCCGACACTCCAAAGCAAATGTCGCGTGGCAGGCTAAAGGCTAGGAGAATTTGAGGGCTCTAAAGCAAGCCCCTAAAGCCAAGGGGCTTAGACCTGGAGGGAGTCTGGGCCAAAAGGAACGTCCAGAGTTGCATTCTCCAGTTCCTATTAGCACTCACTGAATCCAGTATCTTGACATCATCAGGCATCAGCGTTCCCTGTCCTCAGGTGGTGGGCTGGGGTAGTCATCTTTGGGCGATAACAATATAAGGTAAACAGGCCTCGGGTGGTGTGCTGGAGGTCCTCACAGCGGTTGATAACAGAGTATCAATATGAATGCCTAACAAATAAATTGTTAGCAAGCTGGACATGCTCAGAGTGTTCTGTATAATCACTAGATTCTAAAACTAAGGCATTTTTCATATTAATGATTATAGGACAAAAGGACATGTGGGCCACGCAAGGTGTGCAGCAAGGGAATTTCAAAGGGTGAGGCCTAAGCAAAATAGTTGTGCTGCTTTAAAATGGCTACATTAAACTAACTATACTCTGCACTCAAGGCTTCCCTCCTTTCAGAACCCTTCTTCCATTTCTGGCTATTTCCTATGAACTTGTAAACCCACCGTTCCAGAGCAGAGGTTGGCCAAGGGCCAGCAGTAAGTGCCTTCTGGATTTGGGGGGCATAAAGCCTCGAATTCCTCAGTTCTGCCTTAGAGCACTTCATGTTCTGGGGTCATTTGTTCATTCTCTGCTGTGTACTGGTGGCAAGCTGATTTTGAACAGAAAAGCAGTAACCTGCAGAAGAGGGCATAGATTCACTTGAAAATGCCAGATGGCTGTGCTCTGAATTCCTGTTGGTGCTTGGCAAAGGCTCCAAAGATGCTTTGAGGGTCCCTGGGTCTTCTGGGTCACTTGGGCCAAGCACTTGAGAAGTGTCTCTTGCAGCCTGAACTTGCTGTGTCCCACTCTCTAAGCAGAAAGCTTGCAGGCAACTGAGAGAGTATTAGACACAACACAGATGTGTGTGTTGCTTCTAAAATCAAAAGATCTACAGAGTGTTGTGCCTCTTTTTTGTTGGTAGGTGGTGTCAGGCACAGTATCTTGGAGGTGTGTGTACGAGGGCTTGTCTTTATGTGATCTAGACCACCGAACCCACAAACAGTGTCCCTCGAGTCTCCACCCTGTCTTTTGCATGTTTCTTAAAATGTATCAAAAATATTTCTGGCTGGGCTTGGTGGCTTAGCCTGTAATCCTAGTGCTTTGGGAGGCCCAGGTGAGTGGATTGCCTGAGCCCGCGGGCTCAAGACCTGCCCGGGCAACTTGGTGAGACCTCATCTCTACAATAAATAAAAAATTAACTGGGCGTGGTAGCATGCGCCTGTAGTTCCAGCTACTTGGAAGGCTGAGGCAGAAGGATTGCCAGAGCCCAGCAGGTCGAGGCTGCGGTGGCCAGGAGCATGCCACTGCACTCCAGTCTGGGTGATGGAGTGAGACTCCAACTCAAAAAAGTATGTGTTTATTTTCTGTTTCCTGCTCGTTGGATCCAACCAACTGTCATGTCAACATTGTAGCAGTGATGGAGTGTCAAGTCCTTTGGCACTGTGTCATAGCGGAGAAGATGATGATTCATTATATATTAGTAGCAGCTCTTTAAATAAGGGAAGAGAGCCTGTGCCACCAAACAAAACACATTTGAGCTTCTCAGTACAAGAACCCCCCCAGTGAGAGACACTTAGTAGTAAATATAGTTTCTTCTAGGACTATAGATATTTTTGTGATGCTGTAAAATTTCTGAATTTTAGTCACCTGGTTGGTGGAATGAGAACGGTGAAGTTCTAGACCTCCTTTTGGTCATGCTGGGGATAATTACGAACTCAGAAGTTCAGGCTTATGAGACAGCTTAATCTGTATACCATTCTTGCTTCACCACTTCCCGGGGGATGTTAGGAGACCAGTTAGTGTTATCTGAATCAGGGTTTTCTTTCTTAGCTATTACGTAGGGGTGGTATCTATAGTGAGGGCTGTTCTTATAATTAACTCTTTCATGACCACTATTATGAAGTCATGTTATTCTAAATTCTGGTCCTGTTGGCCGCTGACATGAATTTACCTCATCGTGGAAGACTGTCTTTTCAGATTTATAATCCGAATAAAAATACAAAGTACAGAATACTAGTCAGAGTGGTGCCTGAGGCAAATACTAGATATATTTGCAACTTTAGCTATATTGTGGAAAAGGTGACAATTTAGAAAAGACTATTTCACTCGTGCATAATGACAGAAGTTTACAGTAACCAGCTTTAGATTTTAAATTTCACCTACTTTCAGTATTAGGAAAGTGAAAAATTTGTCAGTCATAAATGTGTTAAGTGAACTAGTCTTTCTAAGGTTCATCTGAGGCTTCTGGCTCATACTGCTCCTCAGTAATTGACAATGGGTGTTAGAATACTCATGGAGTAAACTGTTCTTAGTGGCTTTCTCACGCATCATTTGACAAGAGCAAGTGCAGGAAGTTTGTTGACTGATGGGTAACGCTTCCTGATTGTGATGGATGTGAATGTGTCTCCAGATATCCTAGCCCAGAGGGATGGAGAGTGCATCATCCGTGTAGACTCATGAGCCACCCTGGTGTGGTGGTGGCATTGAGGAGAGGCCTGTTCAGACATACCACCAGCCTCCCAGATGGCAGCCGTCGACGTGTCCCATGGTGAGTCCTTGGTGTGTACTTCTGCAGGGACTCTGGGTAGGTCCCCACACAGCTAGAGTCCTGGGTTGAGCCTGAGCAGTCCTGCTTCTGTTTATTGTGAAGATCCTGGAATGTGCTGGAGCACTCGGGTTTGCAGGTCAGCCCTGGAGTATGTGCTTTAGAAGAGGGGATGCCTCATCTCCTTCATGAGTTATCACCATGGCAAGTCAAGCTGCATTTCATGGGTCTTGAGACTTCTTACCCTCATGTGAGACTATTGCTATTTCCCAAGGGGTAGCATAGCTCACCATGTAAGACAGACTGCTCTGGCGCTGGATGGCACTTGTGTGTACACGTGCCTGCTGTTGAGTATGCGGGAATACCTGGGATTTCCTATTAGGATGCAATAACTTCCAGGCACAGAGTGTGTGAATTTGTTCAGCTGAGGGTTCAGGCGCCTTCTGTCTTTTCCAGCAGGTTATGTTTACAGAGACCCAGTCAGCCATTGTGAAGAACAGACAGAGGCAGCAAGGATGGTGGCTGACTGTCTGATCAATTGCTACCAGGTATACCAAGAGTGTGTTTTTCTTTTTTTTTTAACTTGAAAATTTGTATTTTAAAGATATTGGGTACAATTCAAGGTTAGGTATACAAATGTTCATTATGCAGGTACCCTTGTTGATGAGGTGTGCCCCCCCACGAGTGTGTTTTTCTAAAAATGACATCCCTGTGTCCACCAGATAGACACATTTCCATCTAGTCAGACTTGTCTCCACAGCTTCTTGAGCAAATGAAGCTTCCTTCAAGGACTGAGTTCCTAGTTGAATCACCCAGGGAGCAGAGCCTAGTTGGTTAGGGGTCACCTTTATATACATCGCAGTGTTTCAGCATTATTAATTTGACCTCATGGTGCCAAATGCATGCTTCTTAGTTTGCTGTGGCACACAGTAAGGAGAAAAGAGTCCTTTCCTCTGGGAAGTTCTTTGTCATCACCCTTTATCATGTGTATAATGTGCTCAGGATGGTGCTACAGTGGAGGGAAATGAGGTGTGAGAGCTCCCCATCTAGTTTTAGGGGGTAAGTTCCTGTGTCAGAGGTGTTGTTAGAGCCACATGACTGAGATCAACAGTGAGTGAATGTGGACAGAGGAGCACTCCTAGGTCCTTTGGGCCGTGGGGTGGACATTGAGGCCTCTAAGTCCCGTGTAGCTGTACGCCCAACCTCCTCACGCTCCAGTGAACACTGACAGATGACTTCTGTGGCCCAAACCACGTGTGTGTGATGTTGCAGGACTCTGTGAGCTTTGAAGATGTGGCTGTTGATTTCACCCAGGAGGAGTGGACTTTACTGGACTCAGCTCAGAGAGACCTTTACAGAGATGTGATGCTGGAAACCTGTGAGAACCTGGCTTCCATAGGTGAGGAAGACTGCCTCCACACTTTGTAACCATCTGGAACGTTTGATGTACTTACTGTGTTCCAGGATTGATGGTGACAGATCAGGACGTAGTGGAAAATGACAGACATGGTCACTGCACTGATGGGCTTTCTTCTAGTATGGTTCTTTTCACTCCATCTATGACATACTTGTTACAGTCTGCTGTGGGGCCTGTCATCTGTATTTTAACAAGCCCTCCAGATGACTCTGACTCACTCTAATGCTGAGAATCATTGGGAAGTAGTTTCCCAAGTATATGAGGACCACTCTTCACTGCTATCTCAGTAAAAGCTTAGTGGTTTTTACATGTGTTGATGCCTGAATGTCAGGTTTCAGGGGTCAGAGATGGCCAGTCTCTTGGGGACACAAAAGAATGGGGTGTTTTCATTTTGTTTTTTCGTTTATTTTTTTTGAGTTGGAGTCTCATTTTGTTGCCCAGGCTGGAGTGCAGTGGCACGATCATGACTAGCTACAGCCTCGAACTCCTGGGCTTAGGCGATCTTTCCTCTTCAGCCTTCCAAGTAGCTGGAACTACAGGTGTACAGTACCACGCCTGGCTAATTTTTAATATGTTGTAGAGACGAGGTCTCACGAAGTTGCCTGGACAGGTCTTGAATCTGCAGGCTCAGGCAGTCCTCTCGCCTCAGCCTTCCAAAGTGCTGGGATTACAGGCTGAGCCGCTGAGCCACTGAGCCCGGCCAGTATTTGCATTTTGGGCTCTTTTGAAGTGATATCACTGCTTTCTTTAGACATATAGCTCCTGTTTCACAGTTGATTTGTCCTCTCTTGTGTCGTCCTTCTTTATTTGTGGGTTTTTCCCTATGCCTAGGAAGTGACCTGCTCAACCACAATGTGATATGTTGTCTGGAGGGAGAGGAAGAGCTGAGGACAGTGCAGGGGAAATTTCTCCAAGGTAAGTGAGTGTGAGGAATGTCTCTGGTTGATGACAAGTTCAGTGTAGTTAGAAGCACAATGAGGAAATGTCTTGAGATGCACCTTGTCACTGAATGTGACGCCATTGGACTCAGAAGTTTGGAGGTATCTTCAGCTTCCCATGTTTCTTTTTTTTTTCAGTCGGACCCAGACTTTCCTGTGAGCTCACAAATTATCTGCTTTTTTTCCCTTTGAGTATGTGGTTTTAATGTATGCTCTTCATCCAGATCTTTTCTACTTTCCTTCTTCATAATATTGTTTTTATTCACCTTCATATTTAATTTTCCTGAAAAGGTTGTTTTGAAAATTGCTTAATTCGACCCAAGCCTGATTGCCAAATTATAGACTTAAACTGCTTAAATCTATTTTTCCTTTATTTTTCTCATGTGTTCAACATGAAAACAAATGCCAATGAGTTTGATCATTTTTAACTTATTCTACCCACCATTTTGCTCTGCAGACCCTTATATTTTTTTCTCTTATACTTCAGAATGGCGACTTAAAACCAGAGAGTCAACGCATTGGCCAGATATTTTTTGGTTTAAACCATCAAATGGGATTCAAACGGTAAGATTAACAGGAGAGATTTTCTATTTGTCATACTCATAAACGTTTGAGATTTTTATTATAGAAGATCCACAAAAATATTGGAGATATTGGCGTGAAGTAGCATTGTCTGGAGGAATGTCTGGAGGGATACCCTGAAGATAAAGAATTTTGGATACTGTAACTCTAGTTTCTGCATTCTCTCAAGTATATATTACCACATACATAACTAGGTTGAGATTTTTATAACAGTTTCATGATAATAATAGGAATATGAGAATATATAGAAATCTGTTTAAGGTTAGAGCAGGTGAAACAGGATTCTTTCTGTAGGGTTTATTCCTTCCATATGAAAAACTTCTACTGGGCAGGAAATGTGTGCTTGTAATGAAAAGTCATCTTAATCATGTGTTTCTTCAGCTTTCTGAAATTTTATTAATACATCTCAAAAATTTTTAATTAGCCTTTGTTCCTTCATCAACAGACAAAAAGCCACAGTGGAGGGGAACTCTGTGACCACAAGCAGTGTGGAGAAACCTTCAGTGAACATGCAGATCTTATCACATACGTGAGAACTCAGAGTGCAGGGAACACTTATGTGTCCAGTCATTATGGAAAAGACTTTTTTACTCTGTACAAGGAAACCTCTACTGGAGAACAGTTTTCTGTGTTGAATCAGTGTGGAAAAGGCTTTAGCCTAACTCCAGATGTTGTTGACCAGAGAACATGCACACAAGGCACATCCTCTGACTTCAGTGACAGTGCAAAAGCATTCCCTAATCAGTCACATCTGCAGACACATATGAGAACTCATAGCAGGCAAGATCTACATGAGTGGAAGCAGTGTGGGAGAGCTTTTACTAACCCCACAAGCCATGTTGTGCCTATTGAAATACCCATTCTAAAGAATCCCCAGGTCTTTAGATCTCCTTCTGACCTTAAAATTCATATGCAAACCCACACTGTCGGGAAGCCCTTTGAACTCAAGGAATGTTTGAAATCCTTCTCTGTTGCTTCCAACCTAACTGAACATGAGAGAATCCATATTGGAATGAAAACTTATGAATGTAAGGAATGCGGGAAAGCCTTCACTGGGCGCTCAGGCCTTTCTAAACACCTACAAACACACGCTGGAGAGAAGCCCTATGCATGTAAGGAATGTGGGAAAGCCTACAATAGGTTTTCTCTACTAACTGATCACTTGAAAACTCACACAAGGGAGAAGCCCTTTGAATGTATGGTGTGTGGAAAATCTTTCAAAAATTCCTCATGCCTTAATAATCATGTCCGAATTCACACTGGACTAAAACCCTATACATGTAAGTACTGTGGGAAAGCCTTCACTGTGCGGTGTGGCCTTACTAGACATGTACGAACTCACACAGGAGAGAAGCCTTATGAGTGTAAGGAGTGTGGGAAAGCTTTCTGTACATCCTCTGGCCTTATTGAACATATAAGAACTCACACTGGAGAAAAGCCCTATGAGTGTAAGGAGTGTGGGAAATCCTTCACTGTTTCTTCAAGCCTAACTGAACATGTGAGGATTCATACTGGAGAGAAACCCTATGAGTGTAACCAGTGTGGGAAAGCCTTCACTGGCCGCTCAGGTCTTACTAAACATGAACGAACACACACTGGAGAGAAACCCTATGAATGTAAGGAATGTGGGAAAGCCTACAATAGGTTTTATCTTCTAAACGAACATTTAAAAACTCACACAGAGGAGAAGCCCTTTGAATGTATGGTATGCAGAAAGTCCTTTAGAAATTCCGCATGCCTGAATAAGCACATTCACATTCACACTGGAATAAAACCGTATGAGTGTAAGGAGTGTGGGAAGGCCTTTACTGTTTCTTCAAGCCTAACTGAACATGTACGAACTCACACTGGGGAGAAGCCCTATGAATGTAAAGAATGTGGAAAAGCCTTCACTACATCCTCACATCTTATTGTGCATGTACGAACTCACACTGGAGAGAAGCCTTATAGATGTAAAGAATGTGGGAAAGCTTTCGCTTCATCATCACACCTTACTGAACACATAAGAACTCACACTGGAGAGAAGCCCTATACGTGTAAGGAATGTGGGAAAGCCTTCCGTGCATCCTCACACCTACGTAAACATATGAGAATCCACACTGGACAGAAACCCTATGAATGTAGGGAATGTGGGAAAGCCTATGATAGATTTTATCTATTAAATGAACACTTGATAACTTACAATGACAATAAACTTTTTGAATGTAAGGAATGTGGAAAATCCTTTAGGAATTCTTCATGCCTTCATCATCACACTCAAATTCACACTAATGAGAAGGCTTATTAATTTAAACAATGTGGGGAAGCTTTTGGTTATGCTAGTTCACTTTGCAGTCATGTGTGAATTCACATTCAAGATGCCCCATGATTTTGAGGACTGTGGACACCATCAGAATCTCATTGCAACAAAACCTTACCTGGAGCCACACAGAGTAAGAAGCACAGAAAGCCCTCATGCTTCCTTAGGTCTTACTGATCATGTATGATCCTCCCATGGAGATAAACCCAATTGATATGTGATGTGTGGAAGAGTTGTAGTTCTGCTCAAGACTTCTATATTTACTTGTGATCTTACAATGAGGAAAAACCCTAAGAAGGTAAGAAATGGTAGAAAGTCATTTTTTTACATTATGTCATCCATCAACCTGTAGTAATCATGGCGATTCACACCAAAAGAAACTTGTCAGTGTACAGGATCTAATGTGCACTGCATCTGACGTTGCCTCCCTGTAACTTGAAATATTTAATGCTGACAGAGATAGGGCTTCCTGGGTGAATCTGCTCTGGTCATTCCTGGAATAATGCTTTTTCCCCTACAGTAACACCACTCTAGTCTACTTGCTACACCTTCTAAGCTGGAACCTTGCTGAAGTGGGCCTCAAGACTCAGACTTAGTCCTATTGCTGCAGTGCCGATCTTCTTGTTGGTCTGTCATACTCTTAGACATAGTCACAGGGGCTTGTACCAGCCAACATGGCAGATATAAGGCAACTTAAAATGTTGCAGAAAATGCCTTCGTTTCTCTCCGGATTCTTTTGCATAGGTCAGGGTGCAAAAAAGAGCAGAGTCGAGAAAGGGTGAGGTCAAAGTTAGTGCTCTGATATGCCCTGATTTAATGAGCATGAAGGGAAAGCCATGACCCCTGCCCCAGGGAAGTGGCATTCCAGTAACAGCAGGCAGTGCAGTGAATGCTCTCTCTGATCTCTGGATCATTCCACAGCTTGACAGAGCAATGATATCCAGTGCCTGAGTCCAGCAACTGTTGGGACTCAGTATGACCCACTTCTGTGTTAGTTATTCTGTCCATGTCCTATGAAAATGAAAAAAACTCCTGAGAACGCAATCAGTCCTGTTGCACTGTGCTGGATACCATCACGTGCACATCCTGAATGGGGGCCTTGGACACATGTAGCGCAGCATACCCAGGCATCAGTCTGAGAGGGGAAAAGTGTACTTCTGACTCCAGCTCCTGGTCTTGTGTATTTATGGCCATCAGGGCTGCAGCTGCCTGATGACTGTTTCCATGGCATGTATTCCACCCAGTGTGGAAAATACGTTGAGGTACACAATAAACCTTGTTCGAGGAGAGCTATGTACCTTTGCATCATGTGTTTGTGGAGAGGAGCAGATGTGGATGGTGTCATAGAAGTGAGTGTGGCCATGGAGCCTGTCTGTGGCCACCTGTCAGTTTTGGCAGTGACACCAGGTGAGTCTGAGCTGCCTGTGTGGGTTGTAGCAGCTCCTGGATAGTATCAGATGCCTTCCTGATTGTCTGAAGTAGGCCCTGCATCTCCACTGGGACTCATTCATAGTTGCCTGAGTCAGGAGCTTGTGTATCATGGATGAGGTCAGCTTTGCAGGTCGGCTCATCCTTGTGCTTGGGCTTGCAGCCAGAGGGACATGAACAAGTATTTTTTTAGACCCTCAGCCCACACATTGCCCTTCGCTGGTAGAGAATCACCCAGCCAAGACCACATCCCTGGAGATGACCTCACCCAATTTTCCAGAGCCTTCATCATAGCAAAACCTGTGGTCTGTGTTTCTGTGGTACAAATTTGACACCAAGCATTTTCCTTTTTTCTCCTCTGATATTTGGGGTTCTGTGGTGCATTTAAGCTTGCTGTCAGTTTATGCATGATCCTGGGATGATCCCAGCCAAAGCACTGTGCCCTACCCCATTCCCCTAGGAAAACCTGATATGGGTTACTACTGTCTGTGATGTCCCAGAGTTTTTTGTTTGTTTGTATTTTGAGTTGGAGTCTCTCTCTGTTGCCCAGGGTGGAGTGCAGTGGTATGCTCACGGCCACCCCAGTGTCGACCTGCTGGGCTCCGGTGATACTTCCACCTCAGCCTTCCAAATAGCTGGAAATACAGGTGCACACTACCATGCCTGGCTAATTTTTTATTTATTGTAGAGACAAGGTCTCGCCAAGTTGCCTGGGCTGGTCTCGAATCTGCGAACTCAGGCAATCCACTTGCCATGGCCTCCCAAAGTGCTGGGATTACAGGCTGAGCCACCAAGCCCAGCGCCCCGGGTTTTTTTGTTTTGTTTTATTTTTTTAAATGAGGATCTCTGTGGCCCAGGCTGGAGTGCAGTGGCATGATCATGGCTCATCACAGCCTCAGCTTCCTGGGCTTAAGTGATCCTTCCACCTTAGCCTCCCAAGTAGCTGGGACTACAGGGGTGCACCGTTATGATGGGCTAATTATTGAATTTTTTGTAGAGACAAGGCCTCGCTATGTTGCCTAGGCTGGCCTTGAACTCCTGAGCTCAGGCAGTCCTCCTTGGCCTCCCAACTTGCTGGGATTACAGCTGTAAACCAGTGTACCCAGCTTATATCTTGATAAATGTTAACAAAATTATGGTTTTGTTTTGCTGAGATGCACCTTCTTCATGTCAGTCAACCCCTCCCTTCCATGAGTGAGGGCCAGTGACTCCCCATTGCTTCTCACTAACCCCACAGCTCACCATCTTAATCTTACTCCCTTACCTCGGTTTTTCACAAAATCTTATTTTTTTTCTAACTTATCACTGCCTCCTCTTACAACACATCTCCAGATCTGCCATTAACTACTGTCAACCTCATACTTTTAATACCCTTTACAACTCCTCCAGGAGATTATTATTGACCTTCCAACATTTCCAAACTGCCTTCTTCAGTAAGACCACTTGCTTAGGTTTGGATATAGTGTGTTTGTCCTCTCCAAAGTGCATGTTGATTCTGATCCCCTTATGGGGGGTTTGGGAGGTGGGGCCTAGTAGGGGAATTTGGGTCATGGGGTGGATCCCTCATGAATGGCTGGATGCTGTTAGCTTTTGCCCTCTTGAGATTGGGTTCTTCAGGATGCCTTTGTTTCTGTGAGCATGGGTGTTATTAAGCCAGACACCCTTGTGTTTGCTCCCTGTTGACCTGCTCTGCCTTGTTTTGATGCAGCATAAAAGCCTCCAGCAGAAACGGAGCAGGTACCAGTGCCATGCTTGTCAGCCTGCAGATCTGTAAGCAGAGTAAATCTCTTCTGTGTGAATTACCCAGTTGCAGATATTCCTCTACAGCTGCACAAGACAGACTAAGACACCAGGCAGAATGTTAAACTTGGCTACAGACAGGACTTCATGTACCATGTGTACCGCTGCCTGTTTTTCTCCTTCTTACTCAATGTTTTGTGTTGTTTTGGACAACATATGCCCTTCTGTCTCAAAATCATCACTGTTGTCAATCCATTGTTCTTGAGTGTGAGCTCAAACCATTCATGGACCAATTGTGTTCATCTTGTTTCATTTTTTTATACTAAAATACATTGATGTCCAGAGAATCTTGCTGGTTGGGACTAGACACCTCTCACCCCCAGACTAGGTGATTCCCAAAGATGGTGAACAACTTTCTAGGGAACACGGCTTCAGTGCACTTCAACCGTCCAGTGCCCATATGCTCAGCCACTTCCTTCACCTAGTGCTAGCACACCAAGCCAACACGTCCCCTGTCCTGTGTCAGCCCAGGGCAAGGGACTGAGCAACTAGGGACATATCTCATGTCCCTGAAACCCCCCAGCATTATTCAAATGAGTCAGCCCCAAACATTTCATCCTGCCTTGCCTTGCCTTGCCTTGTCGACACCCCTGTAAAGGTCATGGTCTGTGCTTTCTCCTCACTCCTGCTTCCGCCTCCTGACACCGTCACAGCTCCCATGGACCCATTGTCAGAGCACATGGCCCCATCTTCTGGTACTGTGAGCAATAAACTTTTTTTTTTCTTCAGGTCAATCCATTTACTTGTTCATTTTCACATTAAACTTTACATATACAATACACAGTACTTCCTATACGCTAGATTATTAAGATATAACGAAGAAGACAAACAATTTTGTAACCAGTAGGGACCATGTATATAGTAGATACAGATTAATAAGTAGCAAACAAAATGATAATGTTTTAGAGATTCTGGTGGAGACAAAGCAAGGAACTTTCTCAATACCTAGAGTGGATGTCTCACACAGGCTGTTTTGGATCCAAGTTCTGCCATGGATGTAAAGGATAGACTGAAAGTTTTTGCAATAGGACAGGTAAGGAGAAAGTTTGTGAAGGATATTGATAGTAGAATTGGAGAGGGGTACATCCTGAAATGCAGTTTTTTACACTCAAGTCCCTTTACCATCAAGTAACTCTACTTTGTTTTGAATGATTTGGTAAAATAAAATGGTGCCGAAAATAAAATGATTTGGGGGAAGATGAAAACAATATTACAACTATAAAAGTACTCAATACAATGAAAGAGAAAGATTACTTATGAGTATTATTTGTTGCCTGGCGTTGAGGTCATATTGCTGAAAATTCCATGTCTTAACCCAAAGCTTAAAATCACCAAAGTAATCCTCACAGTCATTCATACTAGCCTCCCACAGTAATCTTTTTTTCCTATCTTTTTTCTGAATGGATCAAATAACTCAGACCACCCCAGTAAAGTCTAATTAGGATGAGCTTTTAAATTTATCTAGGGAAAAATGTGTTCAGAGCTAATGAGGCATTGCAGGAAAAATAGACCTAGCTGTAAGCAATCTCCTTAAGAAGAGAACATTCGGCAGCAATAAACTTTTATTTTTGTGGTATGAACCTCTCCATAGTCAGCCAGTCACCTTTATGAGGTAACATACAGGCTTAGTCAGCCTTAACTACCACTGTACAGATCTCACAAGGTACAACCTACTGTAGGTTATTTTTCTCCTATGAAAGCTGCTGTTGACTTACTCCTGTGCAGATCATTCGTTCCCTCTTACTTGTTCAACCTTTTTAGAGAAGGACATTTTTTCTAATCTGATTGTGACAATTTCTTCCTTAGGTTTTAGTTTGCATTCTTCTGATTGCTAATAGTATGATCATGTTTTTACTTACTTTAGCTATTTTCCTTTTTTGGTGAAAAACCTGGTTACATTTTTCCTGCTTTTTCTAATCTCTTTCAGAAATAACTAGTGAAACTTTTGTGGGTGATGTGGTTCTCATCATTGTGAATTACAAGGCTGCAGTAAGCTTTCACTTTACATATTTTCACTGTTGTGATGATGTTGTAAGGAAAAGGATTTCTTAATTTTGGCACATCCAAATTTATACAACTTTTCTTGTCAGCCTGCCCTTGACCAGACACTTCTTTATTTTACTTTAAGTCCTTACTACTTTACTTTCCACCATTTTTATAGTTTTATTTCAAATTGATGTGCTTAATCCCTCTGGAATTGATTGTTCTTGATGCATCTATGTATGTCTAATTTCTTTTCCCCCCCAAGGACATAAAATTTTCACAACACCTCTTTTTATGTGTTTGAAGAAAAAAAGTTCATTTAGCTCACAATTCTGGGGCTGGGAAGTCCAAGAAGCATGTGCTGGCATTTGCTAGACTTAGCCCTAGTGCTGACAGGACTTACTTTTTAGCACAGTGAGTGTGTGTGTGTGTGTGTGTGTGTGTGTGTGTGTGTGTGTGGGTGGGGTTCCTAATGCTAGTGAGAGATATGGAGAGAATTAATTCCAACTTTTTTTTTTTTCACCATTTGCTTGCCCCTAGCCTCCAGGCAATCTTTTGCTGGCAGTCACACATACCATTGACTTTGAAAACTGGACTGTGAGACCACCCACTCTGCAGGTAGACTAGCCTCTAGAGAGACATAAAAAGCACAGCAAAGACTTTGAAAATGGAATTCACATTGAAGGCACAACCCACAGAATGTTGATTGAAACTTGCGTGATGAACCCAATTGGGTTAGTCTCCTGGTCTAAGTTCTCCATTGGATTTAAAGACCTGGAATGTCATCATATAATATTCAAAATGTCCAGAATACACTCTCAAACTATTGTGGTGTGACAATACCAAAAGGCCTCAGACCCCAGGGTTCTAGAAAAGGAGAAAGTGTGCAGTAAAAATGTTTGAAAAAAATGATCAGAAATTTCCCATGTTTGTGTAAGATATAAATGTACAGATCCAAGAAGTTCAGTGAACTCAAAACATGATGAACCTAATGAAAGTTAAGCACAAACCTAGCATCATCAAATGGTGAAGGCTACAGACAAAATATTGAAAGGAGACTGAGAAAATTGACACAATGCTTATAGCAGAACAACTCAATTGACTGGATTTCTCATCAGAAACCATAGAGGCTAAGAAGAAATGTAGGAACATTTTTAAAGTGCTGCAACAAAAACACCAACCCAGAATGCTGTCTGTGTCCAGAAAATTATCTTTTAGGAATGAAGCTAAAATCAAGATGATGCAGTGCTAAGGATAATTGCCTGAAGACCTGTTTTATAAATTGTTAAAGGAATTTTTCACCTAATACATCAGACTGAATGGAGAAAACAAACGTTATTGGTAACACCTTGAAATTCACTTTTAGAAGCCTTGGTTGCACCAAATCCCAAATCTGTCATTTTGGGTTAGGGATTCAATTAGACAGTAGAGATTTTGGAACTCAAGGTTTTAGCTGGTAAGAATTTTGATCTTTTGGATATCAGCATTTGGGATTATGGCATTGGGGCTGTTTTTTTTTTAAGGATTATGAACAGCCCTAGTTTTAGATTACTGGATGTGTAAAAACCTGAGTTTGATGCTGCCAACCGTTGTGGGTAATGGTGCTGTGAATGATGGTGTACAGATATCAGAAAAGACCTGAGAATGGCCTGTTTACACCTCAGGCTGATTCTCAGCACAGAGATAGCCTACAACAACAACAACCAAAACAATAAAAACAAAAGCCAGCAATTCCTGGAGAAGGGGAAACTCTTACCACGTTACTAGATCAGATGTCCAGTTTTTAACCAAAAAATGTCTAGGTTTACAAAGAAAGAATTATGGCCTGTTCAGAGGAAAAAAATAAATCAAGAGAAACTGTCCCTAAAAGAGACTTGGTTGTAGATCTACTAGACAAAGACTTTAAAACAACTGTCTTAAAGATAGTCAAAGAGCTACAGGAAACTGAAGAGCACAAGAAGTTAAAGCTGAAGTGAGCTGGGATTGTGCCATTGCACTCCAGCCTGGGTGACAGAGCCAAACCCTGTCTCTAAAAAATTAAAAAGGACGAAGTCCCAAAGTGCTGGGATTACAGGCTTGAGTCACTGCGCCTGAAAAAAAAAAAAAAAAAAAAGGATGAAGATCCTGAAAGAGAAAATGGAATTGCCAAACTGAATAAATATTCCTAGTCTGAATCCTGATAAGAGAATTAGAGTGTTCTGTATCCATTCCAAGAGCATCAACAATTGAACTCCCACATCACTTGAGAAACAATATTGTTGCTGTTCTCTACAAGAAACACCAAAATTGCAGGGATGATTTCAGAGCCGCATGCCATGAGTCTGTACTACCGTGATGGAGACACTAGCTGGATTTATCAAAGGGAATACACAGTGGAAGCCCCTTCCATGTATGACAGCTTTAGTGAGGTATAATTTATGTACCAGAAAACTCCCTAGGCCCTGCAACTCCCATCGTGATCATTCCAGAACATTTTCATCAGCCCGGGGGGATTCCCCCATGCCTGTTTCTGGTTAATCCTTTGCCTGTCCCCAGCTTTGGGCCACTGCAAACCTGCTAGGATCTGTCTCTTTGAATCTGTGGAATCTGGGTGTTTCCTGCAAATGGAGTTATCCAGTATGCAGTCCTTGCAGCCGGCTTCTTTCACGAGCACAGTGTTTTCAAGGCTCTTCCATGTTGTGCCGTGTATCAGAACATCATTTCCTTTTATTGCCAAATATTTCATGATATGCACAATGACAATTTGTTCATCCATTCCCTGTCTACGGACTTTTGGGGTTTCACCATTTTTTGGCTGTTAGGATCATGCTACTGTTAACATTTGTGTTCAAGTCTTTGTGTATCATTTTACTTCTCTTGGAGTCAATGGTAAATGTATGTGTTTTAAGAAAGTGCCAGCCAGTCTTGGTGGCTCAGCCTGTAATCCTGTGCCTTGGGAGGCTGAGGTGAGTGGACTGCCTGAGCCTGTGGGTTTGAGACCCGCCTGGGCAACTTGGTGAGACCTCATCTCTACAATAAATCATAAAAGTAGGCAGGTGTGGTAGTGCATGCCTGTAGTTCCAGCTACTTGGAAGGCTGAGGTGGCAGGATCGCCAGAGCCCCAGCAGGTCAACAGAGTGAGACTCCAACTCAAAAAAAAAAAAAAAAAAAAGTGCCAAACTATTTTTCAAAATGGCCAACAATTTTACATTCCCACCAGCAGTGTATGTCCTGAATTATGAAAGCTGATTTTTTTCTGGTTCCCTTTTTCCTTCAGGACTCATATTTGTCAATAGAAATTTTTTCGGGTATTGAAGATCCCACACCCATGTTTCAAAATTGTGCATGTGTCTGTGTTTTTTTTTAAACAAGGTTAAATGCTTTCTAAGGCTCTTAAGTTTCTTTTTTTTTTTTTTAGTTGGAGTCTCACCCTGCCACCCAGGCTGGAGTGCAGCTCTTAAATTTCTTAATTCCAACTCTTTGCCATCAGACAAGGGTGGGCCAGCTGGCTTCTGTCTTTGTAAATGAAGTGCTATTGGCACACAGCTACACCTGTGGTCTACAGGTCTTGGACGACTGGCTTTGTTCTACAGCAGCAGAGTGCAGTGGTTGCAGCAGGCACCGTGTAGCCCATCAAGCCTAAAATACTATCTGCTCATTTGCAGAGAAAGCTGGCTGGCCCTTGCCTTAAGTGGTAGAAGGTTTAGAAATCTGCCCAAAACACAAAAAGTTAATCAACTGTTTTGGAGGGTGGTGAGTAGAAGGAAGTATAACAGGTGGACTTGGCCTGGAATGGTAAACGAGCCTTGCAAGTTACCTCTAGCACAGTGACCATATCTGGTGTGGTGCTGCCTGTACAGCTCATGGGAGCCCACAGATCACACGCACGCACACCCACCCCCACCACACACACCCAGAGCCCAGGGTCTTGAGCACAAGTAGGATTGTAACCAAACAACTACAGCAGCAGGGAGGATGGGCTTCTGGCTGCGGTAAGGAGGATCCAGGAGGGCAGCATCGAACCTGGGCGTTGAGGGATGAGTACGAGTTCTATAGGCAACAGTGGGAAGGAAGGTGTCCCAGGCAGTGGGCCTAGGGGAATAAGGGGATGTTGGCGGAGGCGAGTGACAGAGGAAACGGGCGTGCAAAGGAGCAATTGGTGAGATGGGTCGTGGGGGAGGAGGGAGTGGGAGCATTGACGTCGCACATCGTTAGGGTGAATGGCGTGGAAGGGAATGAGAAGAGGAAGCCAGGAGCAAGCCCTGGAATCCTCCCAGCGTCCCAGGGTGGTTCCGAAGCTCGCTTGTGGGATACTGCAGCTTCTGGTGCCCCGGAAGTCCCACCCGTCACCTGCCCCATTCTGCACCCACAGGCCGGCGCTGGACCTGGGAGTCAGCAAGGAACAAACTCGGCCCTGGTGAGCTCCACTCAGGGCGGAAGACCCTGAATAAACAGGGTCAGGAGCAAAAGGCCTCACGAGCTGCGGAGGATCCCTGGTGGGCGGCAATGACCAATAAGATGCGAGGCGGCGGTGGACACGGCCGGAAGTCGCGGAAGAGGGGCAGCCCTGGGAACCGTCCATGCAAAGGCCCGGAGGTCGGGGCGCGCCTGCCGCGTTCCAGAAATAGGACCCGGAGGTGAACGGATCCTGTCCGGTCCCCAGCCTGGCTCCCACCACACCTTTTCCCACAGCTCTTCCTCCCCTACTTTGGACTTCTGCAGGCCCGGGCGTCTGGGGTCAGACACTTGGACCCCCTCCCCGCCGGAGCTTCCACCAAGTGTCACTCAGTCCTCAGCCCCGCCTCTGGCCTTGCCCCACCTGCACAGGTGCTGGGGCTGGACCCCGCCACCTGCCTACTTGTGTTGCGCTCACGTCTACGTCTCGTCTCCGGCCCTGCAGCACCCACGCGCGTGCTCTCGTCCGGTCCCGCCCCGTGCTCTTCTGGCCCCGCCTCTCCGCATGTTTACCGTGATGAACCCTGCCGCTGAGCCTTTGTGCCGTCATTCAGCTCCAGGTCCCGCCCCGGCCCCCGCCTCGCCCGCTCACTGGTGGCAGGCCCCGCCGACGCCCCTGAGTGGCCGCTCAATCCACGGCGCCGACCCCCGCCCGCACGTGCTGTCACTCAGCGCTAGCCCCGTCCCCTCGGGCGACCTCTGCCCGCCCAGGCCGGCCTGGGGAGCCCTCTGGCGGCCCCGCTCCCTCCCCGCGGACGCCTTCCGCGCGGCCCCGCCCCAGGTCGCCCCAGCCTCCCTCCCCTCTCCCAGTGCTGGTCCTGCTCGTAGCGCTCCGCGCGGGGCCGGCCGCCGTCGGGGACAAGGGGCTGCTGCACCGGCTTCAGAAAGACCTTCGGGACGATATCCTCCACTACGACGAGCAGAGAGGCGGAGAAGAGGACCAGGTGGGAGTCGGGGCGGGCGAGGACCGGGACTGCCCACGGCGAACCCGGGGGAAAGCGGGCGGGGCTGGAAGCGCTGGTCCCGGGAAGGATCCCGGGAGCCTCCACGGGCTCTCCTCAGGGCCCCGCCCGGGCCACGGGTGACCAGGGCTCCGCGCCTCCTACGACGTCAACCAGCTGCGCCGCCCCGCGGAGCTCGCGGCCCCGAGCGCACCCCCGGGACGGCCCGCGCTCCGCCGCGACGCCCCCTACGGCTGCGCGCCCCCCGACGCGGCCCGCGCGTGCCCGCCAACCCCGCGGACATCGCCGACTTCAGTGAGGTGGGTGCTCCTGGAGACACGCAGGGACGCAGGCATGCGCGGGTGCACACACATACTTGCACACGTGCACATGCACGTGGGCAATCACAGGTAAACACACGGGCACATAGTGCATGGACATGGGCACGCATGCACACAGGCGCGTGTGTGCACGGGTGTGGACCTCTGGCCGGGTCCCCACTCCACTCCGCTAGCCGGAGCCGTGGGGCTGCCCTGGGGCTGCCCCTCATGGGCGAGGATGCTGGAGGGACCGCAGGCGCTCTAGCTCCAGGCTGGGAGCCCGAGTGGGGGGTGGCACGTCTGAGGGACGAGCCAGGAAGGGCACCGCGTTCCACAAAGCCTTTATCTCCAGACCCGGGGGTGGCAGGGGCCTGGTGGTGACATCTTCACGCCGTCCCACGGTCCTCCTGCCCTGAGAGGTGGGCATCTGTGGGGGTGTGTCTGTCTGGCTGTGGTCACCCTGTACCGGTGTCTCAGGTACTCCGCGGTGTGCCGGGTCTTGACCGGGACTTTCCATCCTGGCTCTCAGGACCACCAGGCAGGACTAGGGCTGCTCGGGGGTGTGGCCGGCTCACCAGGGCTGGGCAGGCAGCAGCAGGGGCAGGTGGTCCTGGCGGAGGCGGCCGCGCAGGAGCGGGAAGCGGCACAGGCAGTCCGCGTCGCGCAGGGATGGGCATCAGCAGGACACAGAGCAGGGCCAGGATGGCGAGGGAAGTGAAGCCCCACCAGCCGTGCATGGCGTCCAGGGGGCTGACCGCATGGCCCAGGGACCCCGTGCCCCTGCGGGAGAGAGTGTGGTGGGCGACACACACGTGTGTGATTCGTAGTGTGGGTCTGTGGGCAGGCAGACCCCAAAGGCGGTGGGGGGAGCCAGCCTTTAGCAGAGCTTGAGGCACCATGACTGGTGAAGACAACTTGAAAAATTGATTTTTTACTTTTTGAGTTGCGGTCTCACTCTGTGGCCCAGGCTGGAGTGCAGTGGCACATCGAGGATACCCATGCCTCAACCTCCTGGGCTCAGGCATCCTTCTGCCTGAGCCTCCTGAGTAGCTAGGACTATAGGCACACGCCACCACACCTGGCTAATGTTTTTATTTTTGTAGAGGCAAGGTCTTGCTATGTTGCCCAGGCTGGTCTCGAACTCCTGGGCTCAAGCAATCCTCTTGTCTCAGCTTCCCAAAATGCTGGAATTACAAGGGTGAGCCACTAGGCTGGCCAAAAATTGATTTGGAAAATCATTCTCGACAGGACATGGTGGCTCACACCTATAATCAGCAATTTGGGAGGCCAAGGTGGGAGGATTGCTTGAGTCCAGTAGTTCGAGACCAGCCTAGGCAACACAAAAGACCCCATCACTAAGAAAAATGGTGAAATTAGCTGGCAGTGGTGGTGCATACCTGTGGTTCCCAACTTGGGAGGCCAAAGAGGGAGGATTCTCTGAGCCTAGGAGGTCAAGGCTACGGTGAGCCATGATCATGCCACTGCACTTAAGCCTAGGAGACGAAATGAGACCCAGACTCAAAAGATAAATTAATTCAACCAGGCACGGTGACTCATGACTGTAATCCTAGCACTTTGGGAGGCAGAGGCAAGAGGATTACCTGACCTCAGGGGTTTGAGACTAGCCTGGGGAACTTGGTGAGATCTCATCTTTACAATAAATAAAAAAAATTAGCCAGGCATGGTGGTGCTGTAGTCCTAGCTACTTGGAAGGCAAAGGCAGAAGGATCACCCGAGCCCAGCAGATGGAGGCTGCGGTGGCCGTGAGCATGCCACTGCACTCCAGCCTGAGCAACAGAGTGAGACTCTGACTCAAAAAAATTAATCCATTAAAATATATTTTGAAAGAAAAACCTGGCCGGGCTCGGTGGCTCAGCCTGTAATCCCAGCACTTTGGGAGGCCGAGGCGAGTGGATTGTCTGAGCCTGCGGGTTCAAGACCCGCCTGGGCAACTTGATGAGACCTCATCTCTACAATAAATAAATTAAAAAAAAATTAGTCGGGCGTGGTAGCGTATGCCTGTAGCTCCAGCTACTTGGAAGGCTGAGGCGGAAGGATCGCCAGAGCCCAGCAGGTAGAGGCTGCGGTGGCCAGGAACGGCCATTGCACTCCAGTCTGGGCGACAGAGTGAGACTCCAACTCGAAAAAAAAAAGAAAAACCTTTTCTTTCCTGCCCTGGAATGACTTTGCTTTATATATACATATAAATCTCTTGTCAATGAACAGTTTGCAAATATTTTAGCAGGTTTTCTCTATGTTGGTTCCTTTGCTGTGCAGAAGGTTTTCAGTTTAATATAGTCCCTTCATCTACTTTTGATTGCCTGTGCTTTTGAGGTTTTAGTCATAAAATAGTTGCCTTGGGCACAGTAATCCCAGCACTTTGGGAGGCTGAGGTAGAGAATCAGTTGAGACCAGGAGTTCAGAATAGTTGCCTAGATCAATGTCTTGAAGTGTCTCCCCTATTTTTTTTTAGTAGTTTTATAGTTTCAGGTCTAATGTTTAATAAGTCTTTACTCCCATCTTGAGTTAATCTTTCTATATGGTGAGAGATAAGGGTCCAGTTTCATTCTTCTGCATATGACTATCCACTTTTCCCAGCACCACTTATTGAAGAGGGTGTTCTTTCCCTAATGCATATTCTTGGCTCCTCTGTCAAAAATCAGTTAGTTGTAAATATGTGGACTTATTTCTGGGTCCTTTATTTTGTTCCATTGGTCTGTGTGTCTGTTATATCAATACTGTGCTGTTTTGGTTACTATACCCTGGTAGTATAATTTGAAGTCAGGTAGAGTGACTTCTGGCTTTGTTGTTTTTGCTCAGGATTATTCTCGCTATTTGGGCTCTTTTTTGGTTCCATACAGATTTTAGTATTGTTTTTATATTTCTGTGAAAAATTACACTGGTATTCTGATAGGGATTGCACTGAATCTGTAGATTGCTTTGGATAGTATGGTCATTTTAACGATATCAATTTTTGAGTATTTTTGTTTATGTCCTGTTTGATATCTTTCACTAATGCTTTGTAGTTTTCCTTGTTGAGGTTTTTACCCCCTTGGCTAAATTTATTCTTAGGTATTTTATTTTTTAGCTATTGTATGAGTAAATGGGATTGCCCTCTGATTTTTTGTTTGTTTTTTTGAGTCGGAGTCTCACTCTGTTGCCCAGACTGGAGGGCAGTGGCACACTCACAGCCACCACAGACTTGACCTGCTGGGCTCAGGCCATCCTTCCGTCTCAGCCTTCCAAGTAGCTGGAACTATAGGCATGTGCCACCATGCCTAGTTTATTTTTTTATTTATTGTAGAGATGAGGTCTCACCAAGTTGCCCTGGTTGATCTCGAACCCCTGAGCTCAGGCAATCCTCTTGCCTCGGCCTCCCAAAGTGCTGGGATTATTGATTTCTTTCTCTGCTAGTTCACTGTTGGTGTATAGCACCCCTACTGATTTTTGTATGTTTATTTTATATCCTGCATCTTTGCTGAATTTATTTATCAAACCAAAGAGTTTTTTTGTGGAGTCACTTGGTTTTTGTAGGTAAAAGATGATATCTGCAAAGAGGGACAATTTTATTTCCTCTTTTCCAATTTGGATTCTTTTTATTTTTTTCTCTTGTCTGATTGCTCTGGCTAGGACTTCCAGTACTATGTTGAATAGGAGAGGTAAGAGTGGGCTTTCTTGTTTCATTTCAGAGAAACCCACATATCCACAACTTTAGGTGAGGATTTAATATATATGAATATAGGGAAAGAGGGTGTGATCACTTTAAGTTCACAAGCAAATGCCGAAATGGTCCTTCCAAAGGAATTGCAAGGCTGATACAGAGGCTCAAGCCTGTAATTCCAGCACTTTGGAAGGCCAGTGTGAGAGGACTGCCTGAGCCCAGGAGGTTGAAGCAGAAGTGAGCTGTGATTGTGTCACTGCACTTCAGCCTGGGTCATGGAGTGAGACCCAGACTCAATTAAAAAAAAAAAAAAAAAGGAAGTGGCAAGATCGTGGAGAGCCTTGACCCCCAGGGAACAGATGCCTCTGTGTTCTCTGTGGTCTCTGGCCACCAGCTTGGGCTGTCTGGTGTGGGGTCCTCCTATGCCCTGGAAGCAACCTTGCCTGTGTTTCCTAACACATGGTTTTGTTGCGTATTTAACACAAAGTTCAGTTTGTTCCTGTGCCTACTACATTTGAGGTTGTACTTCTGTTTTTTCCTTTTTTTAAATTAAGACCTAAAGCAATCACTCAGCTTTAAATATCAGAACTTAACAGAGTGGTATGCTCAGAGTGGGCTCCCCTTCCCTTCCCTTTTCTCCCCGTTCCCTTCCTTTCTCTGTATTCACTGGTCCTTATTATTTTCTGCATAATCCTATCTGTTTCCTTATATTCAGCATGAAGAGATAAATAGCATTTTATTCTTGTCCATTTTTCTTAAAGAAACAGTTTCATAGTATAGACACTGTTTTGCCTTTTGCATCTCACTGGACAGTGTATCTCGGAGGTCACTCCATGAGTATCCTGCAGACTATCCTAAATGATGTGCTGCACACCTCTCCACGGATGGGTGGACCACGTGATGTTCTGCTACTCTAGTCCTGAGGGTATCCAAGGCGTGAAATGTGCAGTTACAAGCAGGGCTACAGTCAGTAATCTTGAGCATTTTTCAATAGAGACAGACATGTCATGCAGTGTTATAGCAAAAATAACACTCACCTATATAACTGAAGAAGTGTTGACAGTGGTGCCAAGACCACTCAATGGGCAACAGCCATCTTTTTAAAACTTGGGGTTGGGGTACAGCCATTGTGGAAAACGTATGGAGGTTTTACTAAGAAAAGATATACCATCATGATCATATGATCCAGCAATCCCACCTCTGGGATTGACATCCAAAGGAAATGACATCAGTATCTCAATCCCCATATTCATCACTGCAATATCTGCAATAGGCAAGATGTGGAAACAGTCTAAATTTCATGAATGGATGGATCAAGAAACTACTCTATCTACATATGACTATCACTTAGCCTTTAAAAAAGGAAATCCTGTGTAATTGCACATGGAATCTGAGCAGGCTGAACTCAGAGAGGCAGAGAGTAGCGTGTTGGCTGTCTGAGAATGGGATCAGGGAAGGAAGGGGGATGTTGGTCATAGGGTATAAACGTTCAGTAAAAAGGGGAATAAGTTCTGGGATTTATATACAGCTGGGAGGTTTTAGTGAACAATGCTGTATTGTATGCTTGGAATCTGCTAGGACAGGAGCTCTTAAGTGTTCTCACCACACTCAAAGGAAGGTATCCAGGTCAGGGGATGTGTGTGAAGCGGTTGGATTGTGGTCATCATTTCACAATGTGTGCATGTTTACCTCATTGTGGTGCACACCCTAAGAACGTATGAGTTTTATCTGTCAATGATACCTCAATGAAGCTTGGGGGAGGAATGATGCTATAAGTAGAAAAATGGAGCCTGACCCTTACATGATCCCATGTATAAAAATTAACTCAAGATGGATCAAAACCTACATGTAAGAGGTAACGTGTAACGCTCTTAGACGAAAACATGGGAAGAAAGCTTATGACACTAGAGTCAGAAGTGACTTTTTGCTTCTAAAATCAACCGCATATGGCTGGGCTCGGTGGCTCAGCCTGTAATCCCAGCACTTCAGGAGGCCGAGGCGAGTGGACTACCTGAGCCCGTGGGTTTGAGACCAGCCCGGGCAACTTGGTGAGATCTTGTCTCTGCAAGAAATAACTTAGCCAGGTGTGGTAGCGCATGCTTGTAGTTCCAGCTACTTGGAAGGCTGAGGCCGAAGGATCACCAGAGCCCAGCAGGTCGACACTGGGGTGGCCACGAGCCTGCCATTGCTCTCCAGCCTGGGCGATGAAGTGAGACTCCAGCCAAAAAGGAAAAGAAAAGAAAAGAAAAGAAAAGAAATCAACCACACAGACAACAGAAGAAAACTGGAAATACTGGCCTTTATCAATAATACAAACTTTGTGCACCCAAGGACAGTGATAAGGGAGTGAAAAACAACTGTATGGGAGAAAATACTTGCACATCATATGTCTGATTAGGGACTAACATCCAGAGTTTATTAAGAACGTCTACAACTCAAGAATAACAACAGCAACAACAAAACCAATTCAACCTGAATAATTTCACCAAAGAGTGTTAGAGAAATGCAACCTAAAGCCGCAGGGAGATATCACTTTACCCCATGATGATGGCTGTTATCCAACAAACAGGCAGTACGTGTCGGTGAGGCTGTGGAGCAGCTGCAAGCCTTGTGCGTTGCTGGTGGGAGTGTGAAACGCTGTGGCAGCTGCGGAAAACAGCATGGTAGTTCCTCAAAAGAGCCAACAGAATTATTACATGACCCAATTCCACTTTTGCATATGTGATAAAACGTGCAGAGAGCAAGGCTCCCAAGATCCTGGTACCCAACATTCGTAGCAGCGTTATTCACAATAGCCTGCCGGTCCCAAACACAAGATTTAATCCGTTTGAGTCTTCCAAACATATCTCAAATGCGCATATTGTTAACCATTTCGAGTGCATCTGTTTTGTAGACTTCATGAAATTGTGTCCAACATCTGCTGGACATACACAAGATAATCGCTGGGGCTAGAGACCGAAGCCCTGCCGTCCTTCAGAGCTTTCTGACCCAGACCCGCTGGCAGGCTAATAAGCAGTGTTGCCCCGCACACAGACCCTCTGTGATCTCCTTCCTCTGGGAGTTCTTCCCTTCGCCTTCTGAGTAGACTCCTAGTTCTCAGCCTATGGATATTCCCACGGTTTGTGGGACTTATGCCCCACTGACAAGGAACCTGCAAAAGCACTGCCCAAATAAAGCTTGGGTGCTGCTGCCCCCTTGTGGCCACGACTTTCTCTATCAGCCAAGAAATTGCTTCAACACATCTATATGGCTTTTGCCACCCCTAGAGTCCTGATCTATTTGGAGTCTTTTCTAGATTTAATTTCATAATTTACCAGATAGATAACCAGTTGTCTTGGCACCTTTCATTATAAACTGCTTTTTGCCCACATCTATGAACCAAATTTCCATATGTTCTTGTCTATTTTCTGTTCATGTGCCAGTTTTAATCATAGAGGCTTCACAGTATGTCTTCATACCTGTAGGTTATCATTGCTTTAGTCTGTCAGAGTTTTTTTGGTAATTACGAACTTTAGTATCAATATGGCTAGCTCCATTAAAAACTTTAGGCATTTTTATTGGGTTGCTGTTACATTTATGAATGAACCTGGGAAGAATGCCTGATGCTAGTGCTATTTTGAATGCAGCATAGGTGGTCCTGGCCCTAATGGTAAGATTGGAAAGAAAACAATAGAAATTCATTATTTGAAGAAAAATATGAAAATTTACAGAAAAAAGATTACATTGAAAATACAGGGGAATCAACTGTTAGCATTCATCATGGCATCCAGAGGAACAAAAAGGAATAAGGGCAGTAAAGCCCTACAGAGGGCCGAGTGTGGTGGCTTACGCCTAAAACCCCACCACTTTGAGAGGCCAAGGCAGGAGGATCACTTGAAGCAGGAGTGGAGACCAGCCTCAACAATATAGCAAGACCCTGTCTCTACCCCCCAAAAAAGATATATATATAGCTTTGGGGCACTTGTACTCCCAGCTATTTGGGAGGCAGAGGCAGAAGGATTACTTGTGCCAGGAGATTGAGGGCTGCAGTAAGCTATTATTGCACCACTTCACTCCAGCCTGGGCCACAAAGAGAGATCCTGTGGAAGTGAAGGGAGGGAGAGAGGAAAGCAAAAACACAAAACCTACAGATACTGATTGAATGGAAGTCATAGAGCTCTGAAACACAAGTGTGGAAAGCCTCGGACGAACACTTCTTACTAAATCCACGGATGGTCACTTCTCAGTCCTCAGAAGGCCAGTTCTTCCTAAAGCCTCGGTTGGACACTTCTCCTAAAGCTTCGAAGGGTTCTTCCTAAAGCCTTGGACGTACACTTTTTGCTTAAACCTCTAATGGACACTCCTGCTAAAGCCTCGGACGGACACGTCTCCAAAGTCCTCAGATGGAACACTTCTTCAAAAAGCATCTGATGGGCCGGGCACGGTGGCTCACGCCTGGAATCCCAGCACTGTGGGAGACTGAGACGGGAGGACTGGCTGCCCAGGAGTTCGAGACCAGCTGGGGCAACATGGCCAATCTTGTCTCTACAACAAATTTAACAATTGTCCGGCTATGGCGGTGCGGGGCTGCAGTCCCGGCTCCGCGGGAGGACCGCCTGAGCGCGGAGGGCCTCCTCACCGCAGCCTAGGGAAAGTGAGGCCCAGAACGAAACTCAATATACAGAGCCTCGATGAACACTTCCTGGGCTGCACCGCGCGCCACGCCGGTAGCAATGCGGTTCTCAAGCCCGGTCCCCTCTCCAATCCCGCCTGCCGCCGCCACCGGATGCCTGGGCCTCAACTCACTTCAGCCGTTCCAGGGACCTGCCTCCGTCTCCAGCCGCTTTTCGCGTCCGCCCGGGCCCCTCTGCAATGGAGGAAACCACCACTTAGTCTCCTTGAGCGCCACGGGGACCAGGTCCGAGGCTGGCGGCGGAAGTGGCGTCGGCGGCGCGCCCTTATCGCTTCCGACGGCGCCTGTCCGACGGTTATTCCCTTCCTCGCGGCGGGCGCGCTCGGTGTGAGTGAGTTCCGCGTGCCGGGAGTCCCGGGGCTCCGCGCGGCCCGGCCGGGGAGTGCCCGCCCGCCGTACTCCGGTGAGGCGCCGAAGTCCCCGCCGCCCGTCCGGAGCCCGGTGACGCGGCCGAGACGCTCTGCCTCCCTTTGCGTGGGGAACGTTCCGGAGGAGGCTTTGTTTGCCTTGAAGGTTTCCGCTGGTCGCAGACGCGTCGTGGAAGGCGGGAGGGCCTAGCGGCGCCTGGCGTGTCCCGCCGAGGCCCTCCCGCGAGGAGGGGCCGCCCTCGCCGTCGGGCCGGAGGCCTGCACCCCGCTGCGGGGCGTCCCGCTCGCAACGCGCAGCCCGTGGTGTCGCGCGAGCCTCTCAGAAAAACCCGAGGCCGACGAGTGCGCGACTGCCGGTGCTGCTGCCGTGCTCCCCCCAGCCGGGCTCGTGGTCCCGGGGCTGCCTGGCACGAGGAGGCGGAGGACACGCGGCACCCGGGAGACGAGCCTTTAAGGCCCGGCGGTGGTTTCCCGGGGTGAGGACGTCGTCGCGCCGCGGCCGCAGTGCTGGTGTTCACGTGAGAAAAGAAGATCGTGTCGTCCGGCGACCGCCCCACGGAACGGCCGGAACTCCGCTCAAGGTTCCGACGTGGCCCGGGTGCCTTTAGACCAGAGATCGTTAAGGTTTGTCCGTGCCCATGTTTGTGTCTTTCGGCGTCTTTTCACCTAGCGCGTCCCTGTCGTTTCTCCATCACGCTGACTTGGAAGAATCATTCTAGAAAGTCACCAGTCAGGTGTTTCTTATACTGTGCTCTCACAGTGTTTGAAACTTTCTTCCATTTCTTGCTATTTCCTATGAACTTGTTAACTGTTCCAGAGCAGAGGTCAGCCATGAGCCAATAGTAAGTGCCTTCCGGATTTGGGGCAGTAAAACCTCAAATTCCTCACTCAGTTCTGTCTTAGAAATGTTCGGGCATTACTTGTTAATTTTCTACCATGTACTGGTGGCAAACTGTTTATCAACAGGATAGCGGTAACCTTCAGAAGAAGGCATAGATTTACTGGAAAATGCCAAATGGCTATGCTCTGAATTCCTGTCAGTGCTTGGCAGAGGCTTCAAGAATACACCAAATATACTTTGAGTGGCCCTGGGTCTGCCGGGTCACTTGGACCAAGCCCTTGTGAAGCATCTCTTACAACCTGAACTTGCTGTAGCCCACACTCGAAGCAGGAAGCTTACAAGCAACTGTGAGGAGCGTTAGACACAACACACATGTGTGTTGCCTCTAAAAAGGTTTATAGAGTGGTGTGCCTCTTTTTTGTTGGCAGGTGGTATCATGCACATTAACTTGGAGGTCTTACAAGGGGTTGTCTTTATGTGATTCAGACTACCAAACCTACAGAAACGGTGGCCCCTGACTCTCCACCCTGTCTTTTGCATGTTTCTTATAAAGGTCTCAAAAATATTTTCTGTTTTCTGCTTGGTGGATCCAACCAACATCATGTCAACATATCAGCCGTGCAGTGTTTGATGGAATGTCAAGTCCTCTGGCACTGTCATAGCAGAGACGCTAATGATTTATTGTATATTAATGGCAGCTCTTTAAATAAGGAAAGAGAGCGTATGCCACCAAACAAAACATGTTTCTTATCTTTTCAGCACAAGAACCCTTCAGTGAGAGACTCCTAGTAATACATACAGTTTCTACTAGAACTGTAGACATATTTTTATGATGCGGTAACATTTTTGGATTTTAGTTTCCTAATTGAAATGAGAACAGTGCAGTTCTAGGCCTACTTTTGGTAATGTTGGAGATGCTAGAAATGGGGGTACTAGGGGGCATACCCACCTCCAGACTGGGTCATCCAAAAATGACATGGAGACTCGGAGACCAGTAGAGTGAAGCAACCTTTTAATAATGCTCTTGCAAGAACGGGTGTCCCTCAGATGAGCAGGCACACAGAAGCAGTTCAGCCAGAGTATTTAAGCCCTAAAATGCAAGTCTCTCCCCTGTTTCCCCATAGGCTGGGTACTTCCAGAGGTTACAATACTTTCTCAGATGTCGCCTACATGTTGTACGTTGGTTGGGTTCCCTAGTTAGTTCATTTGCATGTCCAATTTGCCGATTAGCTTACAAGATTTTGTTCTAATTGGTTCCCGTCAAAGTTTAAATGAAAAAGCCCACCAAAGTAAAAGCCCGGAAAAAAAGGAGAACAACAAGCAGGAAGTGACTCAGCAAAAATCAGTTACATACAGCTTGTGGCTTACTGTGAAAATAAATCATTCTTTTTCTTATAGTCTTCCCCCTCTTTTTCTTTTTAAGTATCTTTTATTATATTTTCATTTTGGGAGGTTCAGATTTAATTGTAAGATCAGTTTCAAATTTATAATGTAATTTACTTTTTTCAAATTTTAGTTTGGTTTCCATAACACAGGTATAACTCATAGGCGTTTTATTATAGCTGTCTCAGTTAGTATCTGGACTAAGCTTCTGATACAGGGAATAATACAACATTCCAGAGCAACTAATATCCCTATTACTGTTATAAGGGAGGTTAGGATTGAGATTGTTGTTTCTCTTCATCTTCCAAACCAATTATCTAACCAATCTGTGAAGGGGTCTTTAAAACCAGAGTTTTCAGCCAATTCATTGGCTTGATTACTTTAATCCTTGTAATGCTTTGGTAATAGTCCCATCAGGGGCTGTATTGTTTGAGATAAAAGTACAGCACTGTCCTCCTAGCATGACATATACTCCTTCTTTTTCTGTTAACATCATGTTTAAGGCCGTATGAGTTTTCCATGTTATCCTATTGGTAGCATCTAATTGTTCATCAATTCCTTTAATAGCATCTTTAGTATAATTAATATATCTTTGTTGATTATAATATATATAATTTTTCCAGTCTACATTCTTATTTATAGTTACCCACCAAAAGAGAGATTGACATCCTGCAGCTATTTGATTTTGAGCTTTGAATTCATTGGGAACTCCCCTCGGGACTTCTATAGCATCTCGATACACATTAGAGTTAAATGAGCCAGATACTGGTGGTCTAGGTAATGATTGTTTTACTATTATTAGGTATTAGTGGGTTTTGAAATGCTAGGATGAATGGAATAGCCAATCAAACCAAAGCACGCGTTTCCTGTCCATTTGGGTGGCAACAGGGCTTGATTGTCTTACATCCACAGTACCATAAAACATCTGCTTGAGGGATGTTAAAGTTCAAGTAGTTGCCCTCAGTTGACCCAGAGACATCAAGGACATGGGTATAGGTTTGCAGATGCTCCTCCAGAGCAGTGAAACCATCCCCTCATCTGGAGAGACAAGAGGAGTGATTTGTCTTACCCATGGAGGAGGAAGGATATGCCTTCGGATCTGACATCTGTACAGGCGGATAGAGCAGGGAGAGACTGCGGAAGGTCTCATTCCTCCATGTATCCTTATCTTGATATAGAGCCAACAAACAACTTATTCCTTTGGGGTCTGTGTTCCAGTTAATAGGGAATGGGACTACTTGAGCCTGTGACCTACCCGTGGCACAAGCACAACAATTACTTTTTTTATTTATTCAATGCAGATATGTGTTCCCATATCCTGTTTCAATCTCTAAAGTTAGAAGTCTGTTACTTCCATAATCCTTTCCTTGCCAGGGTCATTCTTGGGATTAGATTGGTTTAATTTTCAAAGCTGTAAAGGGGTTGCACTAGGGGTTGGGGTAGTATTGATGGACAGTGAAGATGCTACAGGCGTTGCAATTAATCTTATCCAAAATTTACCTAGAGGATCCTGTCCAGACATGGCTGCTCCTAACCTGTATTTCCAGGATATCACAGGATCTCTGTCTATGAGTGGAGGTTGGGTTATTGTTAATAACAAATGGGTTACATTGTACATGTTGACAACTAGGAGGAATAGCCCCTCTTGTAAGTTGAATTTTATTTTTAAGGTTCCCCCCCCCTCTTTTTCTACTGTAGCTGTCAGTCCTTTAAAATGAATGGTCCAAAAGACACCAGACCAGTCCTGGCAAGGGTTATTTGGGGTGAGTAAAATTATGCCATCCATAACACAAGGGCCAGTGCCCCCCCCCATATTTTGTTTCAGTACATCTTAGACCATCTTCAGGAGTGCTATCAAGACAAAGGTATTTGTCAACCATAGATAATTTTCTTTGGTTGTGAAGACTTCTACATGACAGGACAGAACAGATATTAAATTTAAGTTATTTGGGGAGCTAGTTCTAGTGATATTAATAATGAACCATCCTTTGCTTTTGTTTATTACTATGGTTAGAATTAGCAATACCTTCAGGGTAAACAAAGGTTCCATGGTTGCTTGGGATTGAAAAGATCCTTGCAAATACATTTAACAATGAAAACAATAAACATACATATGATAAGAAATGCAGTTTGCAGTGCTATGAGAAAAGTTACAGGGGTTTTTTTGAATTTTAATTTTAGTGGTTTAGTTTGAGAGGCTTCCCATTTAGTAGGAGTGTTCTCTGGTACCATACCTTCTTTTGGTGATTTCTTGAAACAGGTATGATGCATTCGCCCTTTTCCAGCAGTTCACATGGCTGTTTCAGTTAATAGAACGCTTGATAGGGTCCTTCCCAGCTTGGTTGGAGCTTAGTTTCCTTTCAGGACTTGATCAGCACCCAATCTCCGGGTTGAAACTGGTGAACTGTAAACGCAAGAGGAGGGGTTTCAGCAAGGAGCGCCTTTAACCTAAGAGAAGATATGGTAGAGGAAATAGCCAAAACCTTTTTTTTTAAATTTTTTTTTTTGAGTTGGAGTCACTCTGTCGCCCAGGCTAGAGTGCAGTGACATGCTCATAGCCCCCCATTGTCGACCTGCTGGGCTCAGGTGATCCTTCTGCCTCAGCCTTCCTAATAGCCAGAACTACAGACATGCACTACCATGCCTGGCCAATTTTTGATTTACTGTAAAGACAAGATCTTACCAAGTTGCCCGGACTGGTCTCGAAACCGTGGGCTCAGGCAGTCCCCTCGCCTCAGCCTCCCAAAGTGCTGGGATTACAGGCTGAGCCACCGAACCTGACCCGAAACATTTTTTTTAATTGGTCTTTTGTTTCCAAAGATGGTAAATCTGTGATTGCACTTAAATATGGCAATCCAACTAGCAATCAGGTCCCTATCTAAAAGGTTGATATCAGTCTCTGGGACAAATGAAAGTAACCCAATGAATGTTTTAGTTTTAGTTTTTATAGGCATGGGGCACTGTGCCTATAAAAATACTTAGTTTTCAAATATGGGGCACTAAAATCCTTTCCCTTTTACCCCAGAAACTTGAAGCTTTTTTTCTGTGAGAAATGAACATTTTGAGGTTTAAAGATGAGGGAGGAGTGTGTCGCTCCAGTATCCACAAGGAAGGTGTCATCTTCCTCATTGGGCCCCACCTTCAGATTTATCAAGGGTTCCTGGTGGGGTCCAGAAAAGGGTAAACCCTAACCCCCCTCATTCTGCATCTAGTGCCACGAGGGAGGTTATTTCTTCTTCCTTCCTCAGTTTGGGGCAGTCTTTTTTTATTTTTGAGTTGGAGTCATACTCCATCACCCAGAATGGAGTGCAGTGGCATGTACTCTCACAGCCACCCAGTGTTGACCTACTAGCAATCCTTCCACCTCAGCCTTCCAAATAGCCGGAACTACTGGTGCATGCTACCATACCTAGCTAAGTTTTGATTTATTGTAGAGACAAGGTCTCACCAGGTTGCCCGGGCTGGTCTTGAACCCGCGAGCTCAGGCAATCCACTAAACTCAGCCTCCCAAAGTGCTGGAATTAGAGGCTGAGCCACCGAGCCCAGCTGGGGCAGTCTTTTTTAAAGTGCCCTGGGTTTCTTACAGTGGTGACATTTGGCTTCCTTTGTATTAAAATTTCCTGTCCTGTTCCCCTTAGGTTGCTTCTTTCTTTTTTTTTTTTGAGTCAGAGTCTCACTCTGTCGCCCAGACTGGAGTGCAGTGGCACACTCCCGGCCACTGCAGCCTCGACCTGCTGGGCTGCGGTGATCCTTCTGCCTCAGCCTTCCAAGTAGCCGGAACTACAGGCACACGCTGCCACGCCCGGTTAATTTTTTAATTTATTGTACAGATGAGGGCTCGCCAAGTTGCCCAAAGCGGGTCTCGAACCTGTAGGCTCAGGCAATTCACTCACCTCAGCCTTCCAAAGCGCTGGGATTACAGGCTGAGCCACCGAGCCCGGCCTGCTTCTTTCTTTAGTTTGCCTTCTCTGGCCTTTGGAGCCCACCCATGGGTGCCTCCTACTCCTGTTTCTGAACCACCTTTTTGACAGTCCTTATTATAATTCAAGCTTTCTGCCTCTGCTTTTCTTCATCTCATCTAACAAACACTTTCTGTGCTTCCCTCTACAGTTCTTCAGTCGGCCTTTCATTCCATCCTTCTAGCTTTTGTAACTTTTTAGTAATATTGGGCCAGCTCCTAGTAACAAAGTTTACTTTCAACAATTCTTGTCCTACAAGGTTTTCTGGATCTAATCCAGAATGTTTTCTCATTTGGTCCCTGAGTAGTTATAAAAAGGCTATGGGAGTTTCCTCCCTTTCTTGCAGAATTTCAAATGCCTTAGAAACATTTTGAGACCTTGGGGCAGATTTCCAAATGCCCCTAATCACTAGTTCCTTTAAGTCTTGCATTCTTACCCTATCTCCTGGGTTATTACTGTCCTATCTAGGGTTAGTATTTGGATACTTTTGTTCAGCAGGCTGTATACCTGGGGCTGGGAGATGATGTCCAGATGGACATAGCTGCTTGTCTAGTCATTCCTCTTTATTCATAAGTAAACAAAACATTCATAATTGACATTAGTTTTACCTGAGTATATATGTTAGGCCCAAGAAATTGATCAGCCAATCCTAGTGGGTCCTCTAGAAGTGATTCCATTTTTTTTCTTAAAATGTCTTTCTTCTGTAATGGTGAATGGAGCATTCACAAAACCAATTTCTCCTTGTCCCAGTGGGACTTCCCTTAAGGGGAAAGGTTTGACTTTTTGCCTGAATCCCCAGGAGGAATGGGAAACCTTGCAATATCTTTCTGGCATTCTTCCAATTCCCCTTTCACGTTAGGATGAATATGTTGGAAACTGGGATCTTGACTACCGAATTCCTGATAGATCCTCATTCCTGGTCATTGTCTCCCCCTCACACTCCTGGTCTTTCTGAGAATTATAAGACGGGGGAATACAGGAAAGTAGATCCCAAGGCTTTTCCCTTTTCTCTGGGGGCTCAGATTGTTTTTCTTTCTTTTTCCTAACCACATTTCCCGTTTTTTTTGTTTGTTTGTTTGTTTGTTTTTGTGTTTTTTTGAGTTGGAGTCTCACTCTGTCGCCCAGACTGGAGTGCAGTGGCCGCTCCTGGTCACCACAGCCTCGACCTGCTGGGCTCTGGCAATCCTTCCACCTCAGCCTTCCAAGTAGCTGGAACTACAGGCGCGCGCTACCACGCCTGGCTGATTTTTGATTTATTGTAGAGATGAGGTCTCGCCAGTTGCCCAGGCAGGTCTCGAACCCACGGGCTCAGGCAATCCACTCACCTCAGCCTCCCAAAGGCGCAGGATTACATTACAGCCTGAGCCACCGAGCCCGGCTCACATTTCTTGTTTTAAGGGGAAACATGGGAGGGGCCTGCAGTAGCCAACAAAGGGCATAGTCTCTTTCCTTAGATGAAACAGAGGGCTTATTATTTACATACATTGCTGAAGTTTGGCAAAGCCAATCTTCATCGGAACCAAACTCCAGCCAAAAGACCAAGGGCTGACATATAGTTTCTTTTGTCCATATAAAACAGCAAAACTTAATCATTCCCTCTTTTCCTTCTTCTTAGTTCTGGAATCATTTTCCCAATTTTCCAACATTCTCCCCAGTGAACTATCTGGGAGAATTTCAGGGGAGTCCTTCTGACCTCCCTTCCTAGGCCTAGACTGTTTATTACCCATTCTTGGTTACCAGATTAGTCTGTGCAACTCCAGAGTTTTCCAAAAGGGTGCTCAATCTCCCATAATGGAGATGTCTTACAGACCTAGGCCTTTGATGAAAGGAGATGTCTTACAGACTCTAGGCCTTTGATGAAAGTCTCAACACCCTTTAATGGAGGTTTCATGCAGATTTCAGGATTAAAACGTTTTAGTTGCACGCACTCAACCCCCAAGAATCTTCCAAACCCCCAAGGCAGTACTTATAGTCCAATTTTCATACCTTGGCTCATGCACGAGGTTGCCAGGATGCCACGGTAGTGCCTGCCTTTTTCTTTGCTTCTACTCCACTGAATCTCCTGCAACAGCCTTGGGCTTCTCTGCAGAACTGTGGGAGCAAGCTGCACCTGACTGGAGCAGGGCATCTAAAATCAGGTGGGATGCATCTCCCCCTCCAACTGGGGTCCAGTCCTATAGACACAGATATCCTGGGTGAGCCCCCAACTGCTAGAAATGTGGGTACTAGGGAGCACCACCCCCTCCAGACTGGGTCCTCCAAAAATGACATGGAGACCAGTAGAATGAAGCAGCCTTTTTTTTTTTTTTTTGAGTTGGAGTCTTACTCTGTCGGCCAGGCTGGAGTGCAGTGGCACACTCACAGCCACCCCAGCATCAACCTGCTGGGCTCCAGTGATCCTTCGGCCTCAGCCTTCCAAGTAGCTGGAACTGTAGGCACACATTACCACACCGGGCTAATTTTTTATTTATTGTAGAGACAAGTTCGCGCCAAGTTGCCCAGGCTGGTCTTAAACCCATGGGCTCAGGCAATCCACTTGCCTCGGCCTCTGCAAAGTCCTGGGATTACAAGCTGAGCCACTGAGCCCAGCCGAAGCAACTCTTTAATAACACTTTTGCAAGAACGGGTGTCCCTCGGATGAGCAGGCACACCGAAGCAGTTCAGCCAGAGTATTTAAGCCTGTTTCCTAATAGGCTGGGTACTTCCAGAGGTTACATCACTTTCCTGGATGTTGCCTACATGTTGTACATTGATTGGGTTCCCTGGTTAGTTCATTTGCATGTTCTATTTATTAATTGGTTAACAAAGGTTTGACAAACTTACTTCATTTGCATATCCTATTTGCCAGTTGGCTTACAAGATTTTGTTCCAGTTGGTTCCCTTTAAGTTTACATGAAAAAAGCCCACCAAAATAAAAGTCTGCAAAAAGAGAAGAAGCAGCAGGAAGTGACTCAGCAAAAAGCAGTTACATATAGCTGTGACTTATTGTGAAAATAAATCATTGTTTTTCTTACAGGGGTAATTATGAAGTCAGGAGTACCAGCTCATGAAACAATTTAATTTGCATTCAAGTCTTGCTTCATCACTTCAGAAGGCGATGATAGGGGACCAGTTTGTGTTATCTGAATTGGGTTTTTCTTTCTCAACTAGTAAGTAAGTGTGGTATCTGTGGTGAGGGCTGCTGTGATAATTAGGTAAACTAGTATTTCCAAGGCTCGTCTGAGTCTTGTGGCACGTGCTGCTCCTCAGTAATTGACAGTGGGTGGTATGGATACTCATGGTGTAAATTGGTTTTAGTGGCTTTCTCACGCATCATCTGATGAGAGCAAGTTGGGAAGTTAGATGACTGATGGGTAATGTTTCCTGGTTGTGATGGATGTGAATGTGTCTCCAGACATTCTGACCCAGAGAGATGGAGAGTGCGTCATCCATGTAGACTCACGAGCTACCCTGGTGTGGTGATGGCATTGAGGAGAGGCGTGTTCAGACATACTCACCACCAGCCTCTCAGATGGCAGCCATCGATGTGTCCCATGGTGAGTCCTGTATGTGCTCTTCTGCAAGGACTCTGGGAAGGTCCCTACATAGCTAGACTCCTGGGTTGGGCCTAAGCAGTCTTGCTCCTGGGTCAGGCATGAGCAGTCTTGCTCCTGGCTTATTGTGAAGGTGCTGGAATGTGCCAGAGTACATGGGTTTGCAAGTCAGCCCTAGAATGTTGCTTTAGAAGAGGGGATGCCTCACCTCCTTCATATGAGTTTTATCACTGCAGCCACATTTACTGGAGCTTAAGTATCTTTACCTGTCATGTAAGATTGCCATTTCCCAAGGGGTAGCAGAGCTCACCTTGCAGACAAACTGTCTTGGCGCTGTATGGTATGTGTGTGTATGTATGTGTGTATGCATATGCATGCTGTTGGTTTTGCAGAAACGCATGAAGATTTCCTACTAGGCTGCAATGACCCCGGGCGTGGAGTGTGTGAATTTGTTTAGCTGTGGGTTCAGGCGCCTTCATCTTTTCCAGCAGGTCATGTTTCTGCAGACCCAATTGGCCTCCGTGAAGAACAGACAGAGGCAGCAAGGATGGTGGCTGACTGTCTGATCAACTGCTACCAGGTATACCGAAAGCGTGTTTTTCTAAAGATGACATCCCTGTGTCCACCAGAGATAGACACAGTTCTGTCTAGTCAGACTTGTCTCTACAGCTTCTTGAGCAAGTGAAGCTTCCATCAAGGACCGAGTTTCTGAAGTTGAACCACTCCAGGAAGCGGAGCCTAGTTGGTTAGGGGTCACCTTTATATTCATCCCAGTGTTTCTGCATTGATTATTAATTTGACCTCGTGGAGCCAAATGCATGCTTCTTATTTTGCTGTGGCACATGGTAAGGATTCGAGAAGCATCTTTTCCTCCGGGAAGTTCTTTGTCACCACCCTTTAACATGTGTGTAATGTACTCAGGATCATGCTGCAGTGAGGGAAATGGGATGTGAGAGTTCCCTGTCTAGTTGCAGGGAGGCAAGTTCCCGTGTTAGAGGTACTGTTAGAGCCACATGATTGAGATCCAACAGTGAGTGAGTGTGGACAGAGGAGAGCTCCCAGGTCCACTGGGCCACAGGGTAGACACTGGGGCCTCCAAGTCCCACATAGGAATGTGCACACACATACTGCTTCTTCACACTCCAGTGAACACTGACAGACAACTTCCGTGGCCCAAACCATATGTGTGTGATGCTGCAGGACTCGGTGAGCTTTGAAGATGTGGCTGTGTACTTCACCCAGGAGGAATGGACTTTACTGGACTCAGCTCAGAGAGACCTGTACAGAGATGTGATGCTGGAGACCTGCGAGAACCTGGCCTCCATAGGTGAGAGTGCGTGGTTCTTTTCAGTGTCCTAGGATCGGTGACCTCACCGTCACTCTTTAGAAATGTAGACACTCAGAATCCACCTGAGACACACTGGTCAGTGTCTTTTGCGAGGCCTGGCATCTGCATTTTTTTTTTTTTTAGTTGGAGTCTCACTCTGTCGCCCAGACTAGAGTGCAGTGGCCGCTCCCGGCCACCGCAGCCCCGACCTGCTGGGCTACAGCGATCCTTCCGCCTCAGCCTTCCAAGTAGCTGGAACTATAGGCACACGCTACCACACCCGGCAAATTTTTTGATTTATTGTAGAGATGAGGTCTCACCAAGTTGCCCAGACGGGTCTCGAACTCACGGGCTCAGGCAATTCATTCACCTCAGCCTCCCAAGGTGCAGGATTACACGCTGAGCCACCGAGCCCGTCTTGTCATCTGCCTTTTAACAAGCCCTCTGGATGACTCTGACTCACTCTAATGCGGAGAACCCCTGGGAAGTAGTTTCCCAAGGGAAAGAAGACCACTCTTCACTCCTATCTCAATAAAAGTGGTTTATTGCCATGACCCGCGCAGGTGCCTTGAGGATCCCGAGAGAGAGCGGTGAGAGATTAAGAAAGACACAGACACAAAGACAAAAGCTGGGGCCAGGTGGGACACTTTCCTCTGATGGAGGAGAAGTGGCCCCGAGCTAGCTCAGCACGTTTATTTTATAATCAAGCACAAGGGAAGTTGGAAGGGATTCAAGGTCTGTGAGGGAGCTATAATGAAATTATGTTGCTATTTAAAGGCAAGCAGGGTTCGTGACCCGCCTGGGCAGCGAGACCTCATCTCTACAATAAATCAAAAAATCAGCCGGGCATGGTAGCGCACGCCTGTAATTCCGCCTACTCGGAAGGCTGAGGCAGAAGGATCGCTGGAGCCCAGCAGGTTGAGGCTGCGGTGGCCGGGAGTGGCCACTGCACTCCAGTCTGGGCGACCGAGTGAGACTCCAACTCAAAAAATAAAATAAAATAAAATAAAGACAAGCAGTTGTCTTGTTGTAGCTAAGCCTTTTTCTGTATTATGTGTACCGGATGTGTGGGCATCTGAGACACCATTTTGTGTAGCAGGCTGCATCCCTCACAGCCTACCTTTGGCTAGGATGCAAGCGAGACCTTGCCTATGAGCTTGGGACCATTAAGTGAGACCTTGCCTTCATTTGGGGCCTTTACTCAAGGCCTGCTACAGTGACAGTGCTTGTCTGCTCCTCACATCACATCCACTCCTGACAGTTTATACATGTATTGTTCCCAGGGTCAGAGATGGCTAATCTGTTAGGGACACAGAAGGATGGAGTACTTGCATTTTGGGCTCTTTTGAAGTGATGTTGCTGCTTTCATTAGATGTGTAGCTACTGTTTCATGGGTGACTGGTCCTGTCTTGCATGAGCCTTCTCCATTGGTTTGTCTTTCTCTGTGTCCAGGAAACCTGCTCAACCGCAGTGTGATGTATTGGCTGGAGGGGGAGGAAAACCTGGGGACTGTGCAGGGAGGAGATCCCCAAGGTGAGTGAGTATGAGGAACATCCCTGGTTGATGAGAAGTTCAGTGTAGTTAGAAACATAATAAGGAAATGTCTTGAGACAAACCTTGTCACTGAATGTGAGACCATTGAACTCCAAAGTTTGGAGGTATTTCTTCATTCCATCTGTCCCAGACTTTTCTGAGCCCACAGATGAACTGTTCTTTTTTTCTTTGAGTGTGTAGTTTTAGTGTATGGTCTTCATACAGATCTTTTCTTCATAATACTGTTTTTGTTCACCTTCATATTTAATTTTCCAGAATAAGTTGTTTTTAAAAAATTAGTAAATATTGACCCAAGTCTATTGGTTAATTGTAGATATAGCCAAGTTGCTTACATCTATTTTTCTTTTAGTTTTCTATTGTTTAACATAAAAACAAATACCAATGAGTTTGGTCATTTTTAAATTACCCCATCCACCATTTTGTTTTGCAAATCCGTATGTTTTCTCTCTTACACTTCAGAATGGCGACTTAAAACCAAAGGGTCAACACTTCGGCCAGATATTTTCTGGTTTAAACCTTCAAATGGGATTCAAACGGTAAGATTAACAAGAGAGATTTTCAGTTTGCCATACTCATAAAAGATTGAGATATTTATATAGAAAATCCACAAAAATTAGACATATTAAGAGAAGTAGCATTCACCCCCGGGGTACGAATGTCTGGAGGGATACCCTGAATATGAAAATTGTGCGATACTCTAACTCTAGCTTCTGCATTCTCTCATGTATATATTACCACATGCATAACTAGGTTGAGACTTTTATAACAGCTTTATGAGAATATATAGGAAATTCTTTAAGGTTAGAGCAGATGAAACAGGATTTTTACCATAGAGTTTCTTTCTCTAATTTGAAAGACTTTTATAGTGCAGGCAATGTATGCATGTAACAAAAAGTCATCTTAATTGTGTGTTCCCTCAGTTGTGTGAATTCTTATTAATATCTCTCAAAAATCTGAATCATCCTCCATCCCTTCATTAATAGGCAGGAAGCTACAGTGGAGGAGAGCTCTGTTACCACAAGCAACGTGGAAAAATCTTCAGTGAACACTTGGGCCTTATCACATACATGAGAACGCAAAGTGCAGGGAACACTTATGTGTCCAGTCATTATGGAAAATACTTTTTTATTCTGCACAAAGAAACCTCTACTGGAGAACGATTTTCTGTGTTGAATCAGTGTGGAAAAGCTTTTAGCCTGACTCCAGATGTTGCTGACCACATAACTTGCACACAAGACAAATCCTCAGACTGCAGTGACAGTGGAAAAGCATTTCCTAATCAGTCGTATCTTCAGACACATATGAGAACTCATAACAGGGAAGAGCTGCATGAGTGGAAGCAGTGTGGGAGAGCTTTTACTCACCCCACAAGCCATGTTGAGCTTGTTGAAATGCACATTCTAAAGAATCCCCAGGTCTGTAGACCTCCTTCTGATCTTAAAATTCATATGCAAACCCACACTGTCAGGAAGCCCTTTGAACTAAAGGAATGTGGGAAATCCTTCACGGTTTCCTCAAGCCTAACTGAACAAGTGAGGACTCATACTGGAAGGAAGCCCTATGTGTGTGATCAGTGTGGGAAAGCCTTGACTGGGCGCTCAGGCCTTTCTAAACACCTACAAACACACACTGGAGAGAAGCCCTATGAATGTAAGGAATGTGGGAAAGCCTACAATAGGTTGTATCTACTAACCGAACATTTGAAAACTCACACAAAGGAGAAGCCCTTTGAATGTATGGTGTGTAGAAAATCTTTCAAAAATTCCTCATGCCTTAACAATCATGCCCGAATTCACACTGGACTAAAACCCTATACATGTGACTACTGTGGGAAAGCCTTCACTGTGCGCTGTGGCCTTACTAGACATGTACGAACTCACACTGGGGAGAAGCCATATGAGTGTAAGGAGTGTGGGAAGGCCTTTACAGTTTCTTCAAGCCTAACTGAACACGTACGTACTCACAGTGGAGAGAAGCCCTATGAATGTAAAGAATGTGGAAAAGCCTTCACCACATCCTCACACCTTATTGTGCATGTAAGAACTCACACTGGAGAGAAGCCTTATAGATGTAAGCAATGTGGGAAAGCTTTTGCTTCATCTTCACACCTTACTGAACACATAAGAACTCACACTGGAGAGAAGCCCTATACGTGTAAGGAATGTGGGAAAGCCTACAATAGGTTTTATCTTCTAAATGAACACTTAAAAACTCACACAGAGGAGAAGCCCTTTGAATGTATGGTATGCAGAAAATCCTTCAGAAATTCTGCAAGCCTGAATAAGCACATTCACATTCACAAAGGAATAAAACCCTATGAGTGCAAGGAATGTGGGAAGGCCTTTACTGTTTCTTCAAGCCTAACTGAACATATACGAACTCACACTGGGGAGAAACCCTACAGATGTAAGGACTGTGGAAAAGCTTTCGCTTCATCATCCCACCTTACTGAACATATAAGAACTCACACTGGAGAGAAGCCCTATACGTGTAAGGAATGTGGAAAAGCCTTCCGTGCTTCCTCACATCTACATAAACATGTGAGAATCCACACTAAACAGAAACCTATGAATATAGGGAATGTGGAAAAGCCTACAATAGGCTTTATCTACCAAATGAACACTTGATAACTTACAATGACAACAAACTTGTTGAATGTAAGGAATGTGGAAAATCCTTTAGGAATTACTCATGCCTTCATCATCACACTAAAATTCACTCATGAGAAAGCTTATTAATTTAAAGGATGTGGGGAAGCTTTTGGTTATCCTAGTTCACTTTGCAGACATGAGTGAATTCACATTCAAGATGCCCCATGATTTTGAGGACTGTGGAGAGCCATCAGAATCTCATTATAGTCCTGGAGTAAGACCTCACTTGGAGCCACATAGTTAAGAAGCACAGAAAGCCCTCATGCTTCCTCAGGTCTTACTAATGGTGTATGATCCTCCTGTGAAGACGAACCCTATTGATGTGTGATGTGTGGAAGAGTTGTAGTACTGCTCAAGACTTCCATATCCACTTGTTATCTCACAATGAAGAAAAACTCTTAAGAAGGTAAGAAATGGTAGAAAGTCATTTTTTTAATGTTACTTATCTCTCAACTTTAGCAATCGTGGTTCACACTAGAAATTGTGAATGTACAGGATCTAATGTTGCACTACATCCTGGCATTGCCTCTCTGTCTTGAAATATTTTATGCTGGCAGAGATAGGACTTCCTGAGTGGATCTGTAGGCATACTGTGAACATGTGTAGATCTGCACTGGTCATTCCTGGAGTAATGCTTTTTCCCCTATAGTAACATCACTCCAGCCCACTTCCTACACCTTCCACACTGAAACCTGGCTGAAGTGGGCTTCAGGACTCAAATTTAGTCCCATTGTTGCAGTGTCGCTCCTTTGTTGGTCTGTCACGCTCATAGACATGGTTACTCACAGGGGCTAGTACCAGCCAACATGGCATTTATAAGGCAACTTAAAACATTGTAGAAATTGCCCTGTTTTTCCTCTCACAAGGTATTCTTACAGATAAAAAGGGCCAGGGAGCAAGGAGGGACAAAGTGGAGAAAGAGTAAGGTCAATGTTAGTGTTCTGAGAGACCCTGATTTCATGAGAATGGAGGCAGAACCATGACCCCTGCCCCAGGGAGGTGGGCATCCCGGTAACAGTGTAGTGAATGCTGTCTCTGATCTCTGGATTATTCTACAGCCTGGCAGAGCAATGATATCCAATGTCTGGGTCCAGCAACTGCTGGGACTGGCAGTATAGCCAACTTCTGTGTTAGTCATTCTGTTTACATGCTACAAAAATCGAAAAACACCTGAGAACACAGCCAGTCTTGCTGTTGCAGTATGTAAAACACCATCATGTCACATCCTGAATGGGGCCGTTGAACACATACAGAGCAGCCCACCCAGGCACCAGAGTGGGTAAATATGTGCACTTCTGCCTCCAGCATCTGAGCTTGTATATTCTATGGTCATTGGATCTGCAGCTGCCTGATGACTATTTCCATGGCGTGTAACCACCCACTGTGTTGGTAACATACATTGCAGTACAAAATAAATCTCAAACAAGGAGAACTGTGTACTTTTGCATCACTTGTTTGTCCATAGAGAGGAGTGGGTATGGATAGTGTCGTGGGTGAATGTGGCCATGGAGCCCAGCTACAGCTGCCTGTCAATTCTGGTAGTGACTCAGCAACCATCAGGTGAAGCTGAATGGCCTGCATGGGTTGTAGTGGTTCTGGTGTAGACTCAATACCTTCCTGATTGTCTGAACTAGGCCCTGGGTCCCCATTGGAACTTGTTCGTAGTTGCCTGAACCAGAAACCATGGGTTGCGGGTGAGGTCATCTCTGCAAGTTGCCTCACCCTTGTGCTTGGACTCCCAGTGAGAGGGATGTTGAACAAGTGGTTTCCAGACCATTGGCCCACACACTGTCCTGAGAGGCTCACTGCTGGCAGAGATGTCACCCAGCTAAGACCTCATCCCTGGAGATGACTTCACCCAGTTCTCCAGAACCTCCGTTGGAGTGAAACCGTGGACTGTGCTCCTAAGGTACAAATTTGACACCAAGCATTTTCCCTTTTCTTCCTTCGACAGTTGGGGTTCTGTGCTTGCTTGAGCTTGCTGTCCACTTATACATGATTCTGGGGTGATCCCAGCGAAAGCACCACACCCCACCCTATGTCAGTAGGATTGGTTACTAATGTCTGTGATATACTGATTTTTTTTTAGGGGGGTTGAATAAGCGTTTCACTCTGTCACCCAGGCTACAGTGCAGTGGCACAATCACAGCTTCAACCTCCCAAGTAGCTGGGACTACAGGTGCATACCACTATGCTGGGCTAATTTTTGAATTTTTTGTAGAGACAAGGCCTTGCTATATTGCCTAGACTGGTCTTGAACTCCTGGCCTCAAGCAATCCTCCCACCTCAGCCTCCCAACATGCTTGGATCACAGACATGAAGATATCTTGATAACTGATAACAAAATTATTTTTCTACTTTGTACCTGTTCCATGTCAGTCAGCCTCCCTCTCCTGAGAGGGGACCACTGACTCTCCATTGCTTCCTATTACCCCCACAGCTCTCTATCTTGATCTTACTCTCTCACCTCAGTTTTTCACAAAATATTTCTTATTTTTTTTTAACTTGTCACTGCCTCCCTTTACAACATTTTTCCAAATCTGCCATCTTAATTACTGTCAGACTTATACTTTTAATACCTTTTACAACTGTAGATTATTATTGACCTGCCAACATTTCCAAACTGCCTTCTCAAGTAAGACTACATGCTTAGGTTTGGATATGGTATGTTTGTCCCCTCCAAAGTATGCTGACAGCTGATCCCCCCATGCAGGTCTGGGATGTGGGGACTAATGGGGGCATTTCGGTTACAGGGCTGATCCCTCATGAATGGCTGGATGTCATTAGCTCTTGCCTTCTTGGGACTAGGTTGGCTTTCGAGATGCATTAGTTCCTGTGAGCACAGGTGTTATTAAGCCAGATATCCTTGGGTTTGTTCCCTCCTCGCATGTGCGTCTTCCATTGACCTCTGCCCTCTTTTGACACAGCACAAAAGCCCCCACCACAAGCCAAGCAGATATGGGTGCCATGCTTCTTGTCAGCCTCCAGAACTGTAAGCAAAATAAACCTCTTCTGTGTGAATTACCCAGCCACAGGTACTGCTTTACAGCAGCACAAGACAGACTAAGACACTGCAGAATGGAAAGCTTGGCTGTGGGCTGGCTTACTTGTCCTGTGTACTACTGCCTGTGTTTCTCCTTGTCAGGATGTTTTCTGTACTGATTTGGATGACGTATGCCCTCCTCTCTGGAAGTCTTGACTGTTGTCATCTCAGTGTTCCTGAGTGTGAGCTCAAACTGTTAGAGGATCATTTGTACTCACCATGTTTCATTTTTGTATACTTGGACACATTGATGTCCTGGAAGTCTTGCTGACTGGGGCAGACTGATCCCCACTAGGGCTGGGTGATTCCCAAAGATGGTGAACAACTTGCTAGGGAGCACCACTTCACATGCAAATCAACTGTCCAACCCCCATATGCCCGGCCACTTCCTTTACCCAGTGCTAGCACACCAATCCAACATGTCCCCTGCCCTGCATCAGCCCAGGGCAAGGCACTGAGCAGCTAGGGACATGTCCCAAGCCCCTGAGTCCACCAGCATTATTCAAACGAACCAGCCCCAGACATTTCGTTCTTCCCTGCCTTGCCTGTCCTGTGGACACCTCCATAAAGGTCATTGTCCTTGCTTGCTCCTCACTCCTGCTTCTGCCTCCTGACCACCTTCACAGCTCCAGTGGGCCCTGCATGGGAAGGCATGACCCCTTCTTCTAGTACCATGAGTAAGAAACTCTTCTTTTAGTGGCCTGCACTTCTTTTAGTGAACTGCATCATGAAGTTACTTGGTAACCTTTCTTAAGTCAGAGTATCAACTGCATGTCACTAGCATGGCTAAAGTGAAAAAGACAAGTGTTTTCAAGGGTACAGAGAAGCCAAAACTCATAGGTTTCTGGTGGGAATGCTTCTCTGTGGAAAGCAGTGTTTTTTTCCCAATGTTAAACATACAGGTACAAATTGACCTAGTAATTCCACTCCTTAGTATATACCCAAGAGAAATAGTAAGCTGTATCCACAAAAATATATACATGAATTTCCAGAGTGCTCAGAATACCCCATGAGAACAACCCATATGCCCATCAATTGATGAATCAAATAAAACGTATTATATCCATACAACAGAATAGCACTAGCAATAAAGCAAGGATATATGCTAAGACAGTGGTCCCCAACCTTTTTTGGCATCAGGGACGGTTTTGTGGAAGACAATTTTTCCACTGATGGGGGAGAGGAGGTTTTGGGATGTGTAGGGAGTGAATGAGTGCTGTCTGAACAGCAGGCCTTGAGCAAAGGCAAGGCCCCAAGGGAAGGCAAGGTACCGCTTGGTTGCTCTGCACTCTAGCCAAAGAGCCAGGGATGCAGCCTGCTACTGGGAACGGCATCTCAGAGCCCATGCATCCGGATAGATGTGGGGAGTGAATGAGCGTGGCATGCGAACAGCAGGCCTTGAGCAAAGGCAAGGCCCCAAGCAAAGGCTAGGTCCCACTTGGTTGCTCTGCATCCTACCCAAAGAGCAAGGGATGCAGCGTACTACACAGAACAGTGTCTCAGAAGCCCACACATCTGGATGCATAAAGTACAGATAAAGCCTTAGCTACAACAAGATAACTGTGGAACAGCTTGCCACCTAGGTAGCAACAAAATTCCGTTATAGCTCCCTCAAAGACCTTGAATCCCTCCCAACTTCGTTTGTGCTTGATTATAAAATAAACATGCTAAGCTAGTTCGGGGCCACTTCTCCGTCAGAGGAAAGTGTTCCGCCTGGCCCCAGCTTTTCCTTATGTCTTTGTGTCTGTGTCTTTCTTAATCTCTTGCCGCTCTTTCTCGGGACCCTCTAGGCAGCCACGCTGGTCGCGGCATCTGGCGCCTGAACAGGGACCTGAGCACGAGAGAACTCCTAATCTTAGGTGAAGAGATGCTCCAAGAGAGGAGCACCTAATAAATAAAGGAAGGTAAGGAGTGGATTTAGTTTCAGCTGGTTGTAAAACATGGGTAATTCTGGCTCCCAAGAGAGGAGTCTGTATGTCAAAGTGTTAAAATCTATGCTTTGGGCAAAAGGCTGCCCAATTAAAGGTTCTCAGCTAGAGGAATTTTTAAGCTTTGTGCAGGAAACATGCCCTGGTTCCCTGCTCAAGGGTCAGTTAATTGGATACTTGGTAAACAACGTAGGTCGGTAAATAACTTAGAGGGCCAAGTTCCCCCCAAGCCTTGTTCATGGCCATGTTAGCGATTGTTGCCTGTCAGGTTGGTGGAACAAGGGAAAATCCTTACTGGGCTCATTTCCCAGATCCCCCCATTCTCCAACGCGTTACTTGGGCTGGTGGGTAGGTCCCTGTCTTCACCAATGATACTCATATGTTGAGGGGACAGTCCGATAAACATATTACTGCTGACCATAGTACAAATTTTAACTTCATTGGGGCTAGTAATAGCCCTCCTATTTGCCTTTCTAATACCCCTAAGTTGGGTTGTCTTAAGGTGAGTCAAGAACATAAAACCTCCCATGGGTCTACACAAATAGCTAATATTTCAGGCCCCTGGGACATAATAAAATACCTACAAACCATATCTAAATGGGGGTTCCCTAGTTCTACTTATAATGTCTCCCAGGCTCAACCCAATATCTCCCATACTGCTCTAATAGCACAGGGATAGAGCTTGGAAAATCCCCAATTGGATAGAATGTGCCACTCCTGTGTCCATGGTCTGAAATCGTACAGAAACACCCCTTTTAATCTATGATTGGTCTCACAGACTGGACCCCTCTCATCCTAACCATGAGCTCATTTCCCCTCAGGACTTCGTTGGTAACATCCTTACGTCTTCCCAAGGTGACATCCAAATGGAACTGTGGCAGCTCGTCGCCTCCCTTGATTTTGTTAACTTTACTAGTGGGTCATTGGTCGATTTGGGAGAAAGTTGTGGTACAACCTCCCCCTGCTATGGGGTACAGGCCTGTGTCCAACTCCCTTATGTTCTTTTAACAGGCTCTGTTAATGTCACCCCAGTAGATAACCATTATGCCTTACAATGTAATTCTTGTAATCTTACAAATTGTGTCATCCTCCATATGCGGGACAAGACATCCTGGTTTTACACCAGTCTCCCTTTATTATGATTCCTACTAATATATCAGGCCCTTGGTATTATAATGCAGGACTGCAGGTGCTTCAGGAATTACACCACCAACTTGCATCCTGGCGTCGTAGGGCCGTTGGATTGATAATTTTGGATTGGTGACCTTAATTTTGGTCATCACTTCTGCAGTGACTGCCGCTGCCACAGTCTCAATCCATCCAAAATGCTGAGTTCATCAACGCTCTAGCTCGAAATACCTCCAAGGCCCTACAACAACAAAAATCCATAGATTTAAAACTAGAAACAAAACTGAATGCCTTGGAGGCTGCAGTCATTGGATTGGGAAACCAGATAAACAGCATAAAAATGAAACAATGACAACGATGCCATGCGGCATACAATTGGGTTTGTGTTACTTGTGTTTCTTATAATAATAGCCTTTGGAATTGGGACTTAATTAAAAAACACCTCCAAGGCATATGGAGTAACAATAACATCAGCACAAACCTGCTCAAGCTCTACCACAATATTCTAGCCATCCAGAATAGCCAAGATCCTATCGTACAACCCGCCCAAATAGTACAAAATCTTCTTAATGATCTCAAGGGATTCAATCCCTTTAATATGTTAAAACATTCTGCCTGGTATGTTCTGAGTTTTTTCATATTTGCTCTAATCCTCCTTTGTTTTTACCAGTCGGGTATGGAATCCTCTAACGCCAATTCAGAGCCACCGCAGTAGCCATCCATCGCCAACATTTAGACAGAAAAGGGTGAGATGTGGGGAGCAAATGAGTGCTGTCTGAACAGCAGGCCTTGAGCAAAGGCAAGGCCTTGAGCAAAGGCAAGGCCTCGAGCAAAGGCAAGGCCTCGAGCAAAGGCAAGGCCTCGAGCAAAGGCAAGGTCCCACTTGGTTGCTCTGCATCTTAGCCAAAGAGCAAGGGATGCAGCCTGCTACAGGGAACGGTGTCTCAGAGGCCCACACATCCGGGTGCATATAGTACAGATAAAGCCTTAGTTACAACAAGATAACCGCAGAACAGCTTGCCATTTAGGTAGCAATAAAATTCCGTTATGGCTCCCTCATAGACCTTGAATCCCTCCCAACTTCTTTTGTGCCTGATTATAAAATAAACATTCTGAGCTAGTTTGGGGCCACTTCTCCATCAGAGGAAAGTGTCCCACCTAGCCCCAGTTTTTCTTTATGTCTTTGTGTCTGTCTTTCTTAATCTCTCGCCGCTCTCTCTCAGGACCCTCAAGGCAATTGTGTGGGCCGCGGCAGGGATGATTCCAGTGTGTTACCTTTATTGTACACTTTATTATTACATTGTAATTTATAATGAAATAATTATACAATTCACCATAACGCAGAATCAGTGGGCGCCCTGAGCTTGTTCTCCTGCAACTAGATGATCCCATCTGGGGATGATGGTAGACAGTGACACCTGAAGTGTGTTGCTTATGTCTAGTCTATTCTGTAATCTCATATCGGTAGTTGTCACTGCAGAAAACCCTGCTTCACAAAGACAGATGTTGGAAAGAGAAGCAAGCTTTTCAGTGCTGATTTGACAGGAGGTGGAGCTAAGGCAGTAATGCCAGCAATGGGAAGTGACTGTAAATACAGATGAAGCTTCACTCACTCCCCTGCCACTCACCTCCTGCTGTGCTGCCTTTTCTCAATAAGCAGCGTTACAATAGCTCCACTTTCTGGAGGAAAAAAAAAATAGCATCCACTACCCCACGCCACATGCCAGAATACATTCAGTAAAAGATACACAATCTAAGAGCAGACCCCTTGGGTCCCCTCCCACTATGGGAGCTTTCTTCTCCTCAATAAATTCTGCTTTCTAAAAAAAAGATACATGACTTTAAGAAAGTAATACATTTCAAAAGAATATTTGAAAATCTGAATATAATGTAGAGTTTGAGGAGCCTTTTTATTTTCACTTCTTTTATTTTTTTTATTTTTTGGGTTTTTTTTTTTTTTTTGAGTTGGGAGTCTCACTCTGTCGCCCAGACTGGAGTGCAGTGGCCGCTCCCGGCCACCGCAACCTCAACCTGCTGGGCTCTAGCGATCCTTCCTCCTCAGCCTTCCGTGTAGCCAGAATTACAGGCATGCGCTACCATGCCCGGCTGATTTTTTGATTTATTGTAGAGATGAGGTCTCGCTGCCCAGGCGGGTCTCGAACCCGCGGGCTCAGGCAATCCACTCACCTCAGCCTCCCAAAGGCGCGGGATTACAGGCTGAGCCACCGAGCCCGGCTTGAGGAGCCTTTTTAAAGGAAGGCAGGAAACTCAAAATATTTTAAAAACAAACTCTTTTGGTTACATAATAATTAAATATTTTATACATCAAAAGTATATTAACACAGCAAAATAGTGATCAATTCTGGATGTACAAACAGATTTGATAATGCACAGGAAGAATTCTTGATAACGTGTGTGGCAAGTCAGGATCTAACAGTGACTGCATGAACTCCACAGGAGCACCCACGGAAAAGCACAGCACAGTGACTGCAGGAGAACTCAGAAACCCACCTGTCTCTGGAGGAGGGGCCGGCGTCAGGGCCGTCCCACGAGGTGCCAGGGAGGCCAGGCGAAATTGTAGGACCCGGAAAAGGGAGCCAGCAATGCGTCGCTGAACAAAGTTCACGCTATTAGGAAAAACACCAAAGTCACAAAGGAATGAGTGTAGAGCTTGACACGGTGTCCAGACAAAACCAAGAGGAAATAAAACTCTCAAGACTGGCTTAAGCGAGTGGAATACATTGTCTCGTGGAGTGGCCCATTTGGCAGCGCAGACCAGTCGCTATCTGGACTTTGGGACGTGGCCAGGCACGCGGAAAGGCTAGAGGACGTCCAGGAGAGGAACGCGCCGCTCGCCCCTCAGCACCCCCGCCCTCAGTCAGGCCCGCCCCGGGTTTCTGCCCAGCCCTCCCTCAGCCAAGATCGCCGCGCTCTCAGCCCCGCCCACCCAAAGTCAGACCCGCCCTCAGCCCCGCCCTCTCCAGGCAGCCCGCTCCCTCTCGCAGCCCCGCCCTCCACCAGTCAACCCCGCCTCATTGCCCCAGCCATACCTTTCGCTCCGCCACGCCCGAAGGCATGGGCCCTTCCCTAGGGCTGGTTCCACCCTCACCTTGTGCTCCGAGCCTGTCTCTGCCTCCAGATGCCGTGTGGAGCCCACCCCGGGCCCCACACCCACGCGGGGCAGGCTAAAATTTCCCGGCCTCAGAGGAGGTACGTCTCTCCTGATTACCCGCCCTCTGGCGGATGCCGGAAGCGGAAATGGCCTCGGCGCGTGTTGTGCGGTGCCCCATCGCGCCGCTTCTTTCCTCTTTCCGCGTGGAACGCGGTTCCGGGCGGTGGCGGGTTCCGCTGAGCGGCGGCCGGAGGAACGGGACTATCCGGGACCGGGAGTGCCGGGCTCCTCGCGCTTCCACCGGGCGCAGGTGTCCTTGATCAGGCACCTGTCGCCGCCAGAGTCGCGTGGGCCACGCTCAGGACACGTCCTAGGCGCCTCCCCCGGCTCTCTGCTCCGGAGTCCCCGCCCTCGCCACCGCCTCCGCGCGTGTCCTCGGGTGAGTCGGGCCGGGGCCGCTGCCGCCTGGTCCCCCGCCCGCCTCCTCCCACTTAGGGGCAGCTCCGCCAGAGCCGGGCTCCCTCCCCCCGGCCCTTCGCCGGGGCTTGTGCCGGGAAGACCCGGACGCCGTCGCTGGGAAGGAGGGGGCCACGCGGGCACTGCCCAAGTGAGGCAGGCGTGCCTAGGTCGGAGCCGGTGTGCCGCAGGGTCAGGAGTTCAGGTTTATGAGACAGGCTGACCTGTGGTCACACCACCATGTGGTGAAGCAGACCAGTCAGTGTTATCTGAATCGGGGTTTTCGTAGATGTGTGCCGCATCAGGTCCTCTGGAGTCTGCATCTTGGTAAGAACAGGAGACTTGAGCTGTGTGAGTGTTTGAAGTCCACGTTATCCTTCAGGCCCAAGTGGTGAGTTAACCAGGTCTGAACAGTGGGTGTGAGGATATGAAACCCCCTGCAGCAACTCAGTGTCAGGCCTTTGGGCCCCAGACTTGAGGCTTCTTGTTACACAGATGAAGCAATATTCCAGGCCATGAATGGCAAACTGTGGCCCATTGGATACACTCGGCCATACACTGTTTTTCTAGGTGAAGTTTTATTGGCCCACAGCCATGTCCATTTTTCTACACACTGTGTGGCTTCTTTCACACTACAAGGGTAGTGTGGAGTATTTGCAAGATGGAATAATGCTCATAGAGCCCAGCTCCTCCCGGAAGTCCCTTTATTTTTTTATTTTTAAAACAGGATTTATCGAGAGGACAGAAAAACTCCCACAGTGGGAGGGGGCCTGAGGGGGTTGCCCCGCAAGTCCCTTTAGAGCAGGGTCATCACTCAGAGCCCAGCCCCTCCCGGAAGTCCCCGTAGAGCAGGGTCGATTCCTATCTGGGAGGCTCCTTTCTCTTCCATTACTAGGGACGTGGGGGTTATTTTGCACCCCTGCAGAGTGTCCTGCCGGCTGAGCTGTCCCAACTCCCAGTGTGTTCCCTGTGCCCCTGACCGTGACTGCTTGCTTGTCTTGGGCAGTGAAGTGCTGCCCACCACACATGTCCTTCTCTGTCTGGACTTTCATTCTCCTATGGAAATGGATCACTCCTCCCGATAGCAGTTCCCCCTGCACCCATCCGTGTGTGTGAAGAGTCCGATCACAGAGCTTTCCGGGAATGGCGTGCTCCCACTACTGGCCTGTTTCTGAATACTTTTGTGAGAGAGTGTCTTCTGAATCATCCATCTGGTGGGGAGGGGGCTGTGTGGATTGAGGGGAGGAAGTTCAGGGATGTGGGCCTGTGTTTCTGGGACTCCAGGGGACCCTCACTGCAGACAATGTCATCAGAATCCCTGGAGACACATGTTCACTGGGGTGGCACATATGCTAGCACGAATTAGCTATGTTTCAGGGAAAAAATAGAGTGTCTATCTAGTTGCCACCAAAGTAAACACATTTGGGGGCCTCGCAGCCTGAGAACCCTAGTCTGAGACCCCAGATCGTAAGTACAGTTTGTATTAGGGAAGTAGACATGTCTTTATGACCCTGTGAAATCTCAGGGCACCAGGCCCCTCGTCCATTGCGTAAGGACTGTATTGTCGTGAGGGTGAGTTTGGCTCATGAATGATACACTCTGGAACTTTGTTTTTGTCATTTGATTACCATTCCATAGGTAAGCAGTTGGACTGCTTTTCTGTGTTTGATTTATTAAAGATCGTGATAAATTTTTTTTAAGAAGAGTTCATCTGCAAACTGCATGTGGTTTAAAGATTACAATACTGTATCCCAGCACTCTGGGAAGCCGAGGTGAGAGGATGCCTGAGCCCATGGGCTTGAGACCAGTCTGGGCGACTTGGCGAGACCTCATCTCTACAATAAATCAAAAAATTAGCTGGGCGTGGCAGCGCGTGCCTGTAGTTCTGACTACTTGGAAGGCTGAGGCGGAAGGATCGCCTGAGCCCAGTGGGTCGATGTTGGGGTAGCTGTGAGCATGCCTCTGTACTTCAGCCTGGGCAATGGAGTGAGACTCCAACTCAAAAAACAAACAAAAAAAAAGATTATAATAAGATAAACATGAAAGTACCTGAGGGAGAAATGAATTAAAAAACAAACTGGCTGAAAAAATTGAAAGGATACATACTATGGAAAGATGTTCCCTGAGAGGAGCCTAGCAGGACACATGCTGGCCAGGTCTGGTGACCATGCTTGTTGGCCACTGTGTGAGAGACCTCGTCCATGTGAGCATTTCCACCAAAACCCATTGAGACTGGCCAGGACTTTAAATGTGTTCTGAATTTTGTACATACCTGGTCATGCTTTCGCTGATCTCTTTGGATCAAAGCCAGTGGCATGTTCCCTTTTCTGCCATCGTCTTTCCCAAGAAGAGTTCAGAATGTCTGCGTTCAGAGCATGTGTCCAGGAAGGACGGTCTTTCTGCCCACATGGCAGTTCCCAGGTCATGGCTTGTCCTAGAGGAGGCTGGATCTCAGAGGCCTCAGACATGATCTGCATGTCTTACTGCTCTCTACCCAGTACCCGGCACAACGTCAGAACTTCTCAGCCATTTGCTGAGAGTGAAGCACATGCGGAGCGGAACTTGTCCAGGGAGGCTCAGAGCTCCAAACTGCTTGAGGCTCCTGCGTGGGTGGCCGGGGAAGCCCACCAGATACATACTTTGGGTTTCTCGCCTTCTTCATACCCCTCACAGTTCAGACCAGCACCACGGCAGAAATGTCACATATAGGTCATTTCCGTAACTTAATTTCCATACCCTCCATAAAACAAAAGCTGGTGAGATATTTGTCTAATATATTATTTAATCCCATATATCCAAAATATTATTTTAGCATGCAGTCAATGTTTTTAAGTGGCACTTTTAAAAAGTAAAACCCAGGCTGGGCACGGTGGCTCAAGCCTGTAATCCCAGCACTTTTGGAGGCCGAGGTGAGAGGGTTGCCTGAGCCTATGGGTTTGAGAACAGCCTGGGCAGCTTGGTGAAACCTCATCTCTACAATAAATTAAAAAATTAGCCGAGCGTGGTAGTGTGTGCCTGTAGTTCCGGCTACTTTGAAGGCTGAGGCGGAAGGATCGACAGAGCCCAGCAGGTCGACGCTGGGGTGACCGTGAGCATACCACTGCACTCCAGCCTGGGTGATGGAGTGAGACTCCAACTCAAAAAAAAAAGTAAAGCCTGTTCTTCAGTCATACTAGCATGATATTCATTGCTCAGCAGCACATGTATCTAGAGAACCCTGACTGGCCACTGCTGTGCTGGCCCTGCTGCGTCTGTATCAGGTGTGTGTAATGGGCTTGCAGGGGCAACCCCAGGATCAGGAGTTCAGGCTTATGAGACAGGCTGACCTGTGTTCACACCACCATGTGGTGAAGCAGACCAGTCAAGTGTTATCTGAATCGGGGTTTTCTTTCTTAGCTATTAAGTAGGTGTGATATCTACAGTGAGGGTTGTTGTAATAATGAAGTGAACTATATTTGTAAGGCTTGACTGAGTCTTATAGTATGTGCCACTCCTCAGTAATTGACAGTGGGTGTTACAAATGCTCATGGAGTAAATTGGTCTTACTGGCTTTCTCACGTATCATCTGATGAGAGCGAGGGTGGGAGGTTTGATAACTGATGTGTAATGCTTCCTGGTTGTGATGGATGTGAATGTGTCTCCAGACATCCTGGCCCAGAGGATGGAGAGTGCATCTGTGTAGACTTACAAGCCACCCTGGCGTGGTTGTGGCATTGAGGAGAGGCACATTCAGACATACTCACCACCAGCCTGCCAGATGGCAATTGTTGACATGCCCCATGGTGAGTGCTACATGTGCTCTTCTGCAGGGACTCCGGGTTGGTCCCCACACAGCTAGAGTTCTGGATTGGGCCTGAGCAGTCCTGCTCCTGGCTCATTGTGGAGGTGCTGGAATGTGCCAGAGCATGTGGGTTTGGAAGTCAGCCCTGGAGTGTGTGCTTTAGAAGAGGGGGATGCCTCAACTCCTTCATGAGTTTTATCACTGTGACCACATTTATTGGGGCTTGAGTCTCCTTATCCATCAGGTGAGACTATCACCATTTCCCAAGGGGCAGCAGGGGTGTGAGAGTTCCCTGTCTAGTTGCAGGGAGGTAAGTTCCCGTGTTAGAAGTACTGTTAGAGCCAAGTGTTTGAGATCCAACAGTGAGCAAACGTGGACTGAGGAGAGCTGCCGGGTCCACTGGGCCACAGGGTAGACACTGGGACTGCCCTGGCTCTGTATGGCACATGTGTGCACATGCGCGTGGAATACCTGGGGACTTCCTACTCGGATTCCATTACCTCCAGGCACGGAGTGTGTGAATTTGTTCTGCTGTGGGTTCAGGCGCCTTCTATCTTTTCCAGCAGGTCATGTTTCTAGGGACCCAGTTGGCCTTCATGAAGAGCACACAGAGGCAGCAAGGATGGTGCCTGACTGTCTGATCAACTGCTACCAGGTATACCAAAAGCGTGTTTTTCTAAAGATGACATCCCGTGTCCACCATATAGACATAGTTGTGTCTAGTCAGACTTGTCTCCACAGCTTCTTGAGCAAGTGAAGCTTCCATCAAGGACTGAGTTTCTAGTTGAACCACTCCAGGGAGTGGAGCCTAGTTGGTTAGGGGTCACCTTTATATTCGTCTCAGTGTTTCAGCATTGATTATTAATTTGACCTCGTGGTGCCAAATGCATGCTTCTTATTTGCTGTGGCACACAGTAAGGAGGGAAGCATCTTTTCCTCTGGGAAGTTCTTTGTCATCACCCTTTATCATGTGTGTAATGTGCTTAGGATTGTGCTGCAGTGAGGGAAATGGGGTGTGAGAGTTCCCTGTCTAGTTGCAGGGAGGTAAGTTCCCGTGTTTGAGATCCAACAGTGAGCAAACGTGGACTGAGGAGAGCTGCCGGGTCCACTGGGTCACAGGGTAGACACTGGGGCCTGCAAGTCCCATGCAGGTGTGTGCCCTGCTTCCTCCACTCCAATGAACACCGACAGATGACTTCTGTGGCCCAAACCATGATGCTGCAGGACTCAGTGAGCTTTGAAGATGTGGCTGTGGACTTTACCCAGGAGGGATGGACGTTACTGAACTCAGCTCAGAGATACCTATACAGCAATGTGATGCTGGAGACCTGCGAGAACCTGGCCTTCATAGGTGAGACTGCCTCCACTCTTTGTAGCCATCTGGAACATTTGATGTACTTATTGTGTTGCAGGATTGGTGGTGACAGATCAGGACACAGTGGGAAATGACAGACGTAATCACTTCCCTGATGGGCTTTCTTCTAGTGTGGTTCTTTTCACAGTGACCTACGATTGGTGGGATCACCATCACTCTTTAGAGATGTGACACTCAATCCACCAGAGACACACTGGTGAGTGTCTGTTGCGAGGACTGTCATCTGCATTTTAACAAGCCCCCTGGATGACTCTGACTCATTCCAATGCTGAGAACCCCTGGGAAGTAGTTTCCCAAGGGAAAGAAGACCACTCTTCACTCCCATCTCAATAAAAGCTTAGTGGTTTTTACGTGTGTTGATGCCTGAATGTCAGGTGTCTAGGGTCAGAGATGGCCAATCTCTTAGGGACACAGAAGGTTGGGGTACTTTATTTTAGACCTTTTTGAAGTGATGTTGCTGCTTTCTTAAGACATGCAGCTCCTGTTTCTTGGGTAGCTCACTTCTCTTGCATGAGTCTTCTTTACTTGTGGATCTTTCCCTGTGTCCAGGAAACGACCTGCTCTATCCCAGTGTAATCTGTTGGCTGGGGAGAGAGGAAGAGCTAAGGACAGTGCAGGGAGTTCTCCAAGGTGATTGTGTGAGGAACATATCTGGTTGATGAGAAGTTCAGTGTGGTTAGAAGCACAATGAGGAAATGTCTTGAGATCCACCTTGTCACTTAATGTGAGGCCATTGGACTTGGTAGTTTGGAGGTACCTTCACCTTCCCATATTTCATTATCCACCTGACCTAGACTTTCCTGGGAGCTCACAAATGACCTGCCTTATCTTTGAGTTTGTGTGGGTTTTTGTTTGGTTTGATTTTTAGAGACTGGGTCTCTGTTGCCGAGGCTGGACTGCAGTGGTGTGATCATAGCTCACTGTAGCCTGCAACTCCTCAGCTCAAGAAATTCTCCTGCCTTGGCCTCCCAAGTAGCTGGAACTACAAGTGCACCATCACTGGCTAATTTTTAATATTTTTTGTATAGATGGTGTCTTGCTATGTTACCCAGTCTGGTCTCGAACTCCTGGCCTCAAGCCATCCTCCCATCTTGGCTTCCCAATGCGTTGGTATTACAGGCCTGAGCCACTGCACCAGCTGAGTTTGTGGTTTTAATATATACTCTCGGCCGGGCTCAGTGGCTCAGCCTGTAATCCTGCACTTTGGGAGGCCAAGGTGAGTGACTTGCCTGATCCTGTGGGTTCAAGACCCGCCTGGGCAACTTGGTGAGACCTCATCTCTACGATAATTCAAAAAAATTAGCCGGGCATGGTAGTGCGTGTCTGTAGTTCCAGCTACTTGGAAGGTTGAGGCGGAAGGATCGCCAGAGCCCAGCAGGTCGAGGCTGCAGTGGCCAGGAGCGGCCACTGCACTCTAGCCTGGGCGACAGAGTGAGACTCCAACTCAAAAAAAAGAATTAAAAAATATATATATACTGTCTGTGCACATCTTTCCTACTCTCCTCTCTTTTGATAATACTGTTTCTGTTCACCATCTTATTTAATGTTCATAGAATAAATTATTTTTCAAAAGTTCTAAATTTTGACCCCCAGTTCTTATGATTGCCAAATTGTAGACATAGCCAAACAGTTCAAATCTACCTTTTTTTTTTTACTGTTTTGTATTAAAACAAATGCCAATGTGTTTGGTCATTTTTAACTTGTTCAGCCTGCCACTTTGTTCTGCAAACCCTTATATCTTTTTTTCTGATACAGAATGGCAACTTAAAACCAAAGGCTCTACACTTCGACAGGATATTTTTTGCTTAAAAACATCAAATTGGACACAAACAGTAAGATGAATAAAAGAGATATCTTATTTACCATGCCCATAAGAGATTGGGAATTCCATTCTAGAAAATCAACAAAAATGTGAGCATTGAGAGAGAAGTAGCATTCACCTAAGGCAGAGGAATGTCTGTAGTAGTACACTCTGAAAATGATTAATTTGCAGACACCCTGCTCCTATCTCAAAACCTGGTATAGGCAGTTCCTATATACACACCTTCAAGTTGCAAACCTTCAGATGCAAACATGCATTCGCATGTCCAGTCACATAAGTTAGCTGATGTGCCTGGTATACATTGTCACATGCATGCATCCTCTATAAGTGGTTGTACCTTTTGTACTTTACAGTACTGTATAGAGTACAGTAGTACAATTTCTTTATTTCCAACCCATGATGTCTGGAAGCAAGTGTTAAAGCAGTGGTGATATGGCCAGTACTGCTAAGAAGCACTAAACAATATCGATGGGGAAAAAAAGTAAAAATAATTGAGAGAGGGGGGCAAGGTAAAAGGATGGTAGACATCGCTTATTCTAAGTACAAGGACAAGATCATGGAACATGTGAAGACTACTGTGCCAGTGATGTCAACAATAACCTTAGAGAAGCGTGGAAACGTGATGGAGGAGATGGAGAAATTTCTCAGTGTGTGGATGCAGGATCGGCATCAGCGTCGAGTTTTGCTCAGCTTAATGCTGATTCAAAAGAAAGCCAAAAGCCTTTAAGAAGAATTGAAGAAACATGGTAAAGAATCAGAGGATGCGTCTTTTAATGCCAGCCATGGCTGGTTTCATCAGTTCAAAGCCAGAGCCAGCCTTCACAACATAAAAGTAAGTGTCAAGGCAATGAGTACAGTAGCTGCCTGGGAACTTCCTGAAATGCTTCAAGAAATTATTGATGGAGGCATGTGTTTACTGGAGCATGTTTTTAAAGTGATTGAGACAAGACTATCCTGAAAGAGGATACCAGACTGAAGTTACATCAGTAAGGAGGATAAGTTGATGCCAGGCTATCAAGCAGCAGAGGATAGGCTAACTCTGTTGTTTGGTGGCAGTGCTTCCAGCAATGTGAAGCTAAAGCCTCACTTAGTTTATCATTCAGAAAACCCAAGAGCTTAACAACATAGACAAGGACTGTCTTCCTGTTGTGTGGAAGAGTAACCCCAAAGCCTGGGTTACACAGGCCATTTTCCAGGACTGGTTTTTCTGCCACTTTATCCCACAAGTAGAGAAATGTTTCTTGGAGAAAGACATTCTTTTGCTGCTCAACAGTGCTCCCAGCCACCTCCCATTCATGGATGGCTTTCATCCTAAAGTCAAAGTAGTTCATCTGCCACTGAATACTACATTGCTCATCCAACCTGTTAACCAGGGAGTTACAGCGACTTTCAAGAAATATTATTTACAGCACACTTTTCTTCAGGCAGTAAAAGTGAGTGACGAATCAGGAACAACCTTGCAACAATTTTGGAAGGACTGTAACATCTACAAAGCCATAAAAACATTAGACTTTGCTTGAAGTGAGAGTACAGCTGTCTTCAAGTATGGGATTTGTTTTTTGTTTTGTGCGTGTGTGTATCAGAGTCTCACTCTGTCACCCAGGCTGGAGTGCAGTGGCATGCTCACGGCCACTGCAGTCTCAGCTGCTGGGCTCAGCCGATCCTTCTGCCTCAGCCTTCCAGGTAGCTGGAACTACAGGCATGCACTACCACACCTAGCAAATTTTTTTTTTTTTTTGAGTTGGAGTCTCACTCTGTCGCCCAGACTGGAGTGTAGTGGCCGCTCCCGGCCACTGCAGCCTCCATCTGCTGGGCTCCGACGATCCTTCCGCCTCAGCCTTCCAAGTAGCCGGAACTACAGGCGTGCGCTACCACGCCCGGCTGATTTTTTGATTTCTTGTAGAGATGAGGTCTCACTGTCCAGGCAGGTCTCGAACCCGCGGGCTCAGGCAATCCACTCACCTCAGCCTCCCAAAGGCGCGGGATTACAGGCTGAGCCACCGAGCCCGGCTGAATTTTTTGATTTATTGTAGAGACGAGGTCTCGCCAAGTTGCCCAGGCTGGTCTCAAACTCCTGAACTCAGGCAGTTCTCTCATCTCTGCCTCCCAAAGTGAGCCACTGTACCCGGCCACGTGTGGGGTTTGGAAGAACATTTGTTCATCATTTGTTCATGATTGTTGTGGATTTGAGAACGCAGACCATGAGTCCAAAGAGGTCTTCAGCCACTTAGTGACCCTGTTTAGACGCTGGAGCTAGGTCTGCAAGAGGACACTTCATTGAACTCTTTGCTGTGCAGCATGAGGAGCTTACTAATAAAAACCTGGTAGAATTGGAGGCCCAGAGAAAGCATGACAAGAAATGAGAGGAAGAAGAAGTAACTGAGAACCGAAGAGATTCATGATGCAGGAGATGGCAGGGGGATTCTCTTTATTTGAGGAGGCATTGTTAGTTTTTGAGGCACAGGACCCAAATGTAGAAGGGTGCACAAAGATTACAGCAGTTGTTCAACATGCAGTCCAGTACTACGGTGTCACCTCTGACTGGAAATAAAAAGCTACTACCCGGACTTCACTAAATTGTTTTTTCAAGAGACTGGGTAAAATTGAATCGAGCAAGGAGCCAGAACCTATGCCATCGAATGAGTGAAATTGCAGCCTGCCCTCTGTCTCCTGTTGCTGACAATCCTTCACCTCTACCATCTCCCATTTCCCATCTCCTCTCCTTCCTCCAGTCAGTAACTCTTCTTTCCTGTTCACTCAATGCCAGCTCCTGTATGCCAGCTGTTGTACTCTACTACTGTACCTTTCAAGGTACCATACTGTAAGATTTAAAATGCTTTCTGGGCAACCCCCTCGGGTCCCGTTCCACTCTGGGACCTTTTCTGTCCTCTCAATAAATCCTACTTTCTCACAAAAAAAAAAAAAATGTTTTCGTAGGCTGGGCACGGTTGCTCATGTCTGTAATCCCAGCACCTTGAGGGACCAAGACAAGATGATTGCCTGAGCCCAGGAGTTTGAGACCAGCCTAGGCAACATGGCGAGACCTTGTCTCTACAATAAATTTTAACAATTAGCTGGGCATAGTGGTACACACCTGTAGTCCTAGCTACTCGGGAGGCTGAGGTGGAAGTATCACCTGAGCCCAGCAGGTCGAAGCTGCAGTTGCCATGATTGTGCCACTGTACTGCAGCCTGAGTGGCAGTGAGATTCCAACTCCCCCCAGAATGTTTTTTTCTTTATTTTTTGTGTTTGTTTTTTATGTATTTGTGTGAGAAGTGTTATAAACCTATTACAGTACTATGTAGCTGATTATGGTAGTTGGGTACGTAGGCTAACTTTGTTAGACTAATGAGCAAATTGGACTTACGAGCATGCTTTAGGAAAGGAACTCATTTGTACGTAGAGGATTTTCTGTACTTCACAGTTCCCTCAAATACATATTTGCCATGTATGTAACTAGGTATTCAAATTCTAATAACAATTGCATGAAAACATTCAGGAATCTTTTTATGGCTAGAGCAGATGGTACAGATTCTTGCAGTAGAGTTCCTTCATTCAACTTGAAAGTTCCACAGGGCATGTAATATTTGCATGTAATAAAAATGGCAAAAATTGTCATCATCATGTTTCTGTCTTCAGCTGGGTGAAATCTGTTAATATGTCTAAAAAATCCTTTACTCATCCTCCGTTACTTCATCAACAGGCAGGAAGCCACAGTGGAGTGAAGCTCTGTTACCACAAACAGTGTGGAGAAATCTTCAGTGAACACTTAGAGCAGAACACACACATGAGAACTCAAAACACAGGGAACACTTATGTCTCCAGTCATTATGGAAAATACTTTTTTACTCCCCACAAAAAAGCCTCTACTGGACAGCAGTTTTCTGTGTTGAATCAGTGTGGAAAATCCTTTAGCCTGACTCCAGGTGTCGCTGACCAGAGACCACATACACAAGACAGATCCTCTGACTGCAGTGACTGTGGAAAAGCATTCCCTAATCAGTCGTACCTTCAGGCACACCTGAGAATTCATAACGGGAAAGATCTACATGAGTGGAAGCAGAGTGGGAGAGCTTTAACTCACCCCACAAGCCGTGCTGTGCCTGTTGAGACGCACACGATAAAGGATCCCCATGTATGTAAGGAGTGTGGAAATTTCTGCAGATCTCCTTCTGACCTTAAAATTCGTATACAAACCCACACTGGGGAGAAGCCCTATGAATGTAAGGAGTGTGGGAAATCCTTCCCTATTTCCTGAAGCCTAAATAGACACGTGAGGATTCATACTGGAGAGAAACCCTATGAATGTAAAGAATGTGGGAAGGCCTTCACTGTGTGTTCAGGCCTTACTAAACATGCATGAACACACACTGGAGAGAATTTGTATAAATGTAAGGAATGTGGGGAGTCCTACAATAAGTTTTATCTACTCACTGAACACTTAAGGAGTCACACAGGGGAGAAGCCCTTTGAATGTAAGGTATGTGGGAAATCCTTCAAGGATGCCTCATGCCTTAGTATTCACTTTTGAAGTCACACTGGAGTAAAACCCTATAAATGTAAGGACTGTGGGAAAGCCTTTTCTTTTCCATTAAACCTGCATAAACATTTAAGAACTCACACTGGAGAGAAGCCTATGAATGTAAGGAGCGTGAAAAGCCTTCACTATTTCCTCAAACCTCACTCAACGCATAAGAATTCACACTGGAGAGAAACCTTATGAGTGTAAAGAGTGTGAAAAAGCCTTCACTGCATACTCAGGCCTTATTAAACACCTATGAGCACACTGGAGAGAGATGCTATGAGTGTAAGGAAGGTGGGGAAGCCTTCAGTAGGTTATATTTACTAACTGAACATTTTAAAACTCATGGGAGAGAAACTCTTTGAATGTAAGTTATGCAAAAATTATCTAGAAATTTCTTATGCCTTTAATAATCACTTTTGCATTCACACAAGTAAAACCATATAAATGTAAGGACTGTGGGAAACCCTTTCCTGTTTCCTCAAGCACATTTAATCAGTTAAGATCTCACACTGGAGAGAAGCCTATGAATATAAGGAATGTGGGAAAGCTTAAAACAGGCTTTATCTACTAACTGAATGCTTAAAAATTCACAGTGAAGAGAAACCTTTTAAATGTAAGGAATGCTGGAAACCCTTTAGGTATTTCTCATACCTTGCTCATCACACTTGAATTCAACTGGTGAGAAACCTTACCAATGTAGGGAATGTGGAAAGCACTCAGTTATGCCCATTCCCTTCAAACACATGAATGAATTCACACAAGATGCCTCATGAACTTGAGGAATGTAGAGAGCCATCAGAATCCCATCCCAGTCCAGCAGGCAAGACCTCACATGGAGCCACACAGTGTAAGAAGCACAGAAAGCCTTCACTGCTTCCTCAAGTCTTACTGAAAATGTGGGGTCCTCTTATTGAGAGGGACCCTATTAATAGGTGATATTTGAAGAGTAGTTCTACTCAAGACTTTAATCTTCGCTTGTGCTCTCACAATGGAGGAAAAAACCTAGGAAGGTAAGAAATGGTAGAAAGTCATCTTTCTCTTATATTACATTATTCCTCAACCTTTAATAAATGTGATTCACACTCGAAGACACTGGCTGTTCAAGATATGGGAATTGTCTCCCTGTGTTCTGAAATCTTTTATGCTGACAGAGATGTGGCTTTCTGGGTGGTTGTGTAGACATATTTTGAACATTGATTCTACACTGGTCATTCCAGGAGTGCTATGTCTATTTTTTTCCTATAGCAACACCACTCTAGTCACCTGGGCTGCAATCTGGCCGAAGTGTACCTTCAGGATTCAGAATTAATTCTATCATAGCAGTGTCGATTCTGTGGTTGATTGGTCATGCTCTTAGACAGGGGCTTGTACTGGCCAATGTGGGAGATATAAAGCAACTTAAAATGTATAAAATGCCCTTTTTCTTCTCACAAGGGATTCTTACAGATAAAAGGTCATGGTGCAAGAAGGAGCAGAGTAGAGAAAGGATGAAATCAAAGTTAGTTCTCTGAGATACCCCGATTTCATGAGCATGGAGGGAGAGCCATGAGCCCTGCTCCAGGGAGGTGGGTGTTCCTGTTCTAGAGGGCAGGGTCTTGAGAGGAGTGCAGGTAGGATTGTAACCAAACAACTGCCCCCACTAGGATTGTAACCAAACAACTGCCCCCACCCAACAGGAGGAAGGAGGGGTTTCTGGCTTACATGGGGAAGAGGCTCCAGGAGGGCGGTGTTGAACCTGGGCTTTGAGGGATGAGTACAGCTCTGTAGGCAACAGTGGGAAGGAAGGTGGGCCTCGGGAAACAAGGGGAGACTGGCAGAGGCCAGTGAAGGGGGAACCTGGGTATGCCGGGAGCAGTTGGTGAGATGGGATGTGGGGGAGGAGGGAGCAGTGAGAGTGGGAGTGCTGACACCGGACAACAACGCTGGGGTGAATGGTGTGGTAAGGGAATGAGGAGGGGGAGCTGGGAGTAAGCCCTGGAGTCCTCCCGGAGTCCCAGGGCAGCTCCCATGCTCGACTGTGGGACCCTGCAGCTTTGGGTGTCCCAGAAGTCCCACTCATCATCTGCCCCGCTCTGCACTCACAGGTTGGCACCGAACCTGGGAGTCAGCAGGGAACAAACCCAGCCCTGGTGGGCTCCACCCGGGGTGGGAAATATTGAACAGTCAGGAGCAAAAGGCTTTACGAGCTGCAGAGGAGCCTGGCTGGCAGCAGTGACCAATAGGGTGCGAGGCACAGTGGACACTCCACGAAGGCGGGGAAGGAGAGGGCAACTCTGGGAACCGCTCGGCAACGGGACCTGGAGGTGAACGGATCCCGTCCCGTCCGCAGCGCAGCCCCCACCATGCCTTTTCCCACAATTCTTCCTCCCACACGCTGAACCGCAGGCCTTGCTGTCTCGAACAGCCACTGGGACCCCCTCCCCGCCAGAGGTCGTCCAAGGGCTGTCACTCGGTCCTCGCCCCGACCCCCGCTGCTGATCCCGCCCACACAAGTGCTGTCACTCAGTCGTAGGCCTTCCCTGGCCAGTGCACTAGCATCCTCCCCGCGCCCTGGACGACCGCTGCCCGGCCAGCGCCGGGTCTTGGGACCCCTCTGGCTGCGCCACTCCCTCCCGGCTCAGCCCGTACCGCGGAGCCTCCCCGAGATCGCCCCCAGCCTCCCGCCCCTCCCCCTGCTCGTGGAACTCCACGCACTGGCGCTGGGGGACAAGGGGCTACAGCACAGGTCACGGAATAACTTCGGGACCACATACTCAACTGCGACGGGCAAGAGGACCAGGTGGGGACAGGGAAGGGCGGGGGACGGGGGCTCCCTGCAGACAACTATCAGCCCTGGCAACAGGGACACAAGCTCCACTGCTCTTCCCGGCGAGACCCTTGACCTCCGCTCTGCCTCCCGCCTCCCGTCTCCAGGCCCCGAATGTCCTCTCCAAGCTTCGTATGCTGCTCGGATAGGGCCCTGCCAGTTATTTTAAAGGCCCGTCGTCTGTGAAAGCGGATGCAGCACACAGGAGTGCGGGTGGAGATGGGACAGACAGGGGAGGGAGAGAAGCCCAGCCGGTTCCAGGGCCCCAGGCAGGCCCTGGGAGATGTGGCAACCCCGCCCCAGTTTCCACACTGGGGTCAGTCCTCCCAGGTGGGGGTGAGGGGCCGTGGGGTAGACGCTGCCACAGGGCGGAGGCAGGACTGTGCAGGACTCCAGGGCTTGCTCCCAGCTCCCCTTCCTCATTCCCTTACCACGCCATTCCAAAGGCGGGGGAGAGGAGGGCCTGGGGTCCAGCCGCCCCTTCCCCATCCCCACCCACCTCACTGGGGCTCCTCTTCCAGCCCCTCGCCTGCAGCCCGGCCTCCACGCCCTCTGAGGTGGGAGGCCCACCTTCCTCAGCCTGAACTGACTCATCCCTTCCTCGATGCGTCCACCTGCCTTGGGATCTCGGTCCAGGCGCCCCCACCCACCCAGCCAAAGCCACAGGCGGCTCACAACGTCGCTGGCCGTCAGTGATTCCAGGCTCTGCTGTCCAACCAGGCCCACCTGCCTCCCCCTCAGCTTAAATACCCCTCCCAGGCCGCCCTGGAGGCAGCAGGCCCGGGCCCTCGCACACCTGGACGGTCACCCTCTCCCGGGTCTGCAGTGCAGGGTCGGCGACCCCCACGTGAGTCGCCAGGACGACGACCCCAGTGGACCAAGGCGTGCCGGCCTGAGCTCCGCCCACTCCCCCGGCCCCGCGCGGCGGGATGGGGCGCACCTGGGCGGCCGGGCTTTGCGGCAGGAACGGGCGGGGGGCGGGGCGTGCGCGGTCCCCGGGGGTGGCGGGCTGGCGTCGAGCAGCGCGGGGGGCAGCAGCGCGGGGTCCGGTCGGCGGGGGTGCCCGGGCTGCGCGGTGAGCAGCTCCTCCGAGCTCAGCGCCAGCACCAGCGCCACGCAGGGCAGCCACGAGGCGGCGTTGGCCGCCGCCCGCCGCGCGCAGCGCCTGCGCCTCCAGCTCCTTGGGCGAAGGACCTGGGCGGGGCCCGGAAGAGGGTGAAGGCGGGGCCTGGGAAGGGCCTAGACGGGACCGGGAAAGGGCTGGGGGAGGGGGCCCGAGAAGAGCCGGGGGCGGAGCTAGGGAAGGATCTGGGCGGGACTCGGAAAGAACCGTGGACGGGGCCCGAGTTGTAGGGGCGGGCCTGTAAGGGGCGGGTAATGGGCAGAGCCTTGAGGGGCGTGGTCGTGTCACAAAGAGGAAGTAGGCAGAGGGGCCCTCATAGGGCTGGGACGGCGGCCAGCATCTTCTACGGTGTGAAGGCGGGGCTGGGCCACGAAGGGGCGGGGCCCCGTGAGGGCAGCGCGGGGGGCGGGGCCGGCGGGTGCTTGGGAGCCTCAGGGCGCTCTGGGTGAGCAAGGTAGTCAGGTGGCCTCAGGGCGCTGTGGGTGCCCAGGTTGCTCAGCTCTCTGAGGTACGCGGCGTGCAGCAGGTTTATCCCGCGGGCGCGGGGCGCTCAGGTGCGCCGGGCGCTCAGGTGCGCGGGGCCGGTCGTCAGACGTGCAGGAAGGGGCTGGAGCGCTCAGGCCCCCAGAAGGCGGTCGGGACGACGCGGAAGGGGCCAACCCTGCGTTTCCACCCGGAGCCCTTCCCCGAGGGAGTCTCGTTCCAGGACAAGGTAGGCCGCGTCATCTTCAGCTCCGGTTTTCCCCCGTGACGTTTGCGAGGAAGCCAGTCGACCCTGGGGGCGACCCCCAGCCTCCCCAGCCTGCCCAGCCTCCCCAGCCGCGGGCCTCCTCCTGCTCTGTGCGTGGGCTCCGCGCTCCGTCGACCTTCCGGCTCGGCAGGTTTGCGCTCGGGAGCGCTGCCGGCCCTCGGTTCGCGGGCCCTGGAGCGGACCGCTCGGTGCGTGGAGCCGTCGGCGGTCGCCGCCTCGACGGCCTCGGCCCCACGCGCGTCCCCCGCCGCTCCCTCCCCAGGCTCGGGCGCCCGCGCCCCGTGTCCGTCTCCACGGGCTTGCCTGTCGGGGGTCAGAAGTCAGTGGCTTTGTGTGGCCCTTGGAACAGTGTCGTCGAGGCTCGTCGTGTCGCGCGTGCGGGCTCCGCACTCCTTCCGCGACTGAAGCTCTGCGCCCGGAGGACCTTCGGGCTATCCTTCCGCTGGTGGGCGTCTGCGGTGTGCCGACGGTCAGCCTTTGGGGCCGGCGCCTCCGTGACGGTTTGTGGACAGGCATCTGCCCGAGGGCCTGTTTTCGGTCCTCTGGGGCCCACCTGGGAGTGGAATCGTCGGGTCGTGTGGTAACTCTGGGTCTAACTCTTGGAGGGACCCTTGCTTCCCTTTTCGCTTAGAGTAGTTTTCGATGTTCGCAGTTTAAATGATGGCAAAATGCACACAATTGAAAGCTCAGCACTTTAGCTGAGCGTGGTGGCTCACACCTGCAAACTCTGGAAGGCAGAGGCAGGATGGTCGCTTGAGCCCGGGAATCCGAGACCAGCTTTGGCCACACGGTGTGACCCAGTTTCTAGAGAAAAATAAAATAAAATTTAAAAATAAAACACTTGGCCAGGCTCGGTGGCTCAGCCTGTAATCCCAGCACTTTGGGAGGCCGAGGTGAGTGAATTGCCTGTGTCCGCGGGTTCAAGACCCGCCTGGGCAACCTGGCGAGACCTCATCTCTACAATAAATCAAAAAATTAGCCGGGCGTGGTAGCACGCACCTGTAGTTCCAGCTACTTGGAAGGCTGAGGCGGAAGAATCGCCGGAGCCCGGCAGGTCGAGGCTGTGGTGGCCGGGAGCAGCCACTGCACTCCAGTCTGGGCAGCTGAGTGAGACTCCAACTCAAAAAAAAAAAATAAAATAAAATAAAGTAAAATACTTACAGCTTTAACCATTTTTAGCCACACCATTCGGTGGCATTAAATACATTCCCAAGGTTGTGTAACCATCGCCATTATGTACTTCCAATTTTTACCATCATCCCAAACAGGAACTCTGTCACCAGTAAGCTATAGCTCCCCATCCCCCTCTCCCACACACTCCTGGTGACCTGTGTTCTGTTTCTGTCTCCATGGATTTGCCTATGCCAGGAACCTCATATAAGGGTTATCCTACAACATTTGTCCCCTAGTGTCTGGCTTCCTTCACTTAGCATCATGTACTCAAGGCTCATTCATCCAAGTTGTAGCATTTATCAGTAATTCATTCCATTTTAGGAACATTGTGCACACATATTTGTTTGAGCCCCTATGCCCGTTTATCTTTGGTGCATACCTAGGAGTGAATTGCTGGGTTCCATGGCAACTCTGTTTACCTGCTTGAGGCACACCCAGCAGTTTTCCACAGTGGCTGCACTATCTTAAATTCCTATCAACAGTGCACAGGGTTTCAATTTCCCCACATCCTCACCAACATTGTCATTTTTTGGGTTTTTAATTTTTAGTTCCTCGTCCCTTTAGCTGTGAGGTGGTATTTTACTGTAGATTTCATTTGCATATCCCTAATGATTAGTGACATTGAGCATCTTTCATGTCCTTATTGGCCATTTGTGTATCTTCTTTAGAGAGGAATGTCTCTTCAAGCCTTTTTTTTTTGAGTGGGAGTCTCACTCTGTTGCTCAGGTTGGAGTGCAGTGGCACACTCTCGACCACCGCAGCCTTGACCTGCTGGGCTCAGGTGATCCTTCTGCCTCTGCCTTCCAAGTAACTGGAACTACAGGCATGCACCACCATGCCCAACTAATTATTTATTTATTTATTTATTGTAGAGATGAGGTCTCGCCAAGTTGCCCACAAGCCTATTTTTTAATTGGGCTGTTTGTTTTTCTCTTGTTGAGCTTTAGGAGTTCTCCATATATTCTAGATAGTCTTTTCTTATTTGATTTATGATTTGCAAATATTCTCCCCCATTCTAGGAAGGGCCATTTTACTGTACTGATACTGTCTTTTGATGCACAAAACATTTCAATTTTCACAAAGTGCAATCTATCTTTCCTTTTCTTGCCTGTGCATTGGATTTCATATCCACTAAATCATTGCCACATTCAGTGTCATGAAGATTTGCCCTGTTTACTTCTAAGAGTCTTATAGATTTAGGTCTTACATTTAGGTCTCTGATCCACTTCAGGTTAATTTTTGTATGTGGTGCTAGGTAAGAGTCCAGCTTCATACCTTTGCCCATGGCTATCCAATTTTCCCAGCACCATTTGTTGAAAAGATTGTTTTTTCCCCATTGAATACTCTTGATATCCTTGTCAGAAATAATTTGTTCATATGTGTGAGGGTCTATTTCTGGGCTCTCTGTTCTATTCCATTTGTCTGTATTTCTGTCTGTCTTATGTTTTATTACTGAAGCTTTGAAGTACATTTTGAGATCAGAGTGAGTCCAGCTTTGTTCTTTTCAAAATTGTTTTGATTGTTTGGGGTCCTTTGGTAATTCCATATGGATTTTAAAATGTGTATTCCTATTTATCTTTCTTTCTTTCTTTTTTTTTTGAGTTGGAGTCTCACTCTGTCACCCAGACTGGAGTGCAGTGGCTGCTCCCGGCCACTGCAGCCTCGACCTGCTGGGCTCTGGCAATCCTTCCACCTCAGCCTTCCAAGTAGCTGGAACTACAGGCGTACGCTACCACGCCCAGCTAATTTTTTATTTTATTGTAGAGATGAGGTCTCACCAAGTTGCCCAGGCAGGTCTCAAACCCATGGGCTCAGGCAATCCACTCACCTCAGCCTCCCAAAGTGCTGGGATTACAGGCTGAGCCACCGAGACTGGCTTATCTTTCTTTCTTTTCATTTTGTTTTGTTGTTGTTGCTGTTGTTGTTCTGTTGCCCAGCTGTAGTGCAGTGGCACAACCATGGCTCACCACAGCCTTGACCTCCTGGGCTCAGGTGATCTTCTGCCTCAGCCTCCTGAGTAGCTGGGACTACAGATGTGCACTACCATGCCTGGCTAATTTTTTTTTATTTAATTTTTTGTAGAGATGAGGTCTCACTAAGCTGTCTAGGCTGGTCTTGAACTCCTGGGTTAAAGTGATCATCCTGCCTCCCAAAGGGCTGGGATTATAGATGTAAGCCACTGGCACCCAGCCAGGTTTTCCTATTTCTGAAAAACATTATTGGGATTCTGATAGGGATTGCGTTTAATCTGTAAATTTATTTGAGCAGTATTGACATTTTAACAATATCAATTTTTTCAATCCATAAATGTAGGATATGTTTTTACTGATGTATTTTTAAATTTCTTTCAGTCATGCTTTGCAGTTTGCATTGTACAAGTCTCTCACCTCCTAGGTAACTATTTAAATATTTTATTCTTTTTTTTTTTTTTTGATTTGGAGTCTCACTTTGTCGCCCAGACTGGAGTGCAGTGGCCGCTCCTGGCCGCCGCAGCCTCGACCTGCTGGGCTCCAGCGATCCTTTCGCCTCAGCCTTCCGAGTAGCCGGAATTACAGGCGTGCGCTACCACGCCCGGCTGATTTTTTGATTTATTGTAGAGATGAGGTCTCTCTGCCCAGACGGGTCTCGAACCCGCGGGCTCAGGCAATCCACTCACCTCAGCCTCCCAAAGGCGCGGGATTACAGGCTGAGCCATCGAGCCCAGCAATATTTTATTCTTAAAAAAAAGAAACAAGGTCCTGCTCTGTCGCCTAGGCTGGAGTGCAGTGGCACAGTCATAGCTCATTGCAGCCTCCAACTTTTGGCTCAAGGAATCATCCTGAGTAGCTGAGAATACAGGTGCACACCACCACACCTGGTTGGTTTTTGTATCTTTTATTTGTTTGTTTGTTTTGGGGTTTTTTTTTTTTTTTGAGTTGAAGTCTGTCTCCGTTGCCCAGGCTGGAGTGCAATGGCACAATCATGGCTACCCCAGCATTGACCAGCATGCTGAGCTTTGGTGATCCATCCGCCTCAGCCTTCCAAGTAGCCAGAACTACAGGCGTGCACTATGATGCCCGGCTAATTTTTGATGTATTGTAGAGACGAAGTCTCGCCTAGTTGCCTGGGATGGTCTCGAACTCACGGCTCAGGCTATCCACTTGCTTTGGCCTCCCAAAGTGCTGGAATTACAGGCTGAGCCACCGAGCCCGGCTGGTTTTTCTATTATTTTGTAGAGACTGGGTCTCACTGTATTGCCTAGATTGGTCTTGCGCTCCTGGCCTCAAGCAGTCCTCTCATCTCTGCCTCACAAAGTGCTGGGATTACAAGGGTGAGCCACTATATCCAGCCAGTTATTTATTTATTTATTTATTTAGGTTGGAAAATATCGTTTATTTAGAAAGTAAATTAGAGAGAGAGAAGAGAAAGGAGATAGAAGAGATTCACCTCCCCAAGGTAGGGGAGGGGGCCAAAGCTAAGAAACATGGCGACAGTAGCTCAGAGAGTCATGTGGATACACCAGAGTTTAGCAAAGCAGTAGCCTGTTATTTTATCTTTTAGATACTATTGTAAGTGGAATTATTTATGTCATTGCTTTTTTTGATTGCTCATTGGTGGTGTATAGAAATGCAACTGATTTTGCATGTTGATGTTGTATTTTGCTACCTTGCTGAATTCCTTTATTCTAACTGTGTGTGCGTGTGTGTGTGTGTGCGTATGTGTGTAATCTTTAGGACTTCCTATGTTTAAGATCATAACCTCTGTGAACAGATAATTTTCTTTGTTTTTCAGTTTGGATGCCTGGTATTTCATTTTCTTTCCTAATTGCTCTGGCTAGATCTTTCAGTGTTTTGTTGAATAAAAGTGGTGAAGGCAGGCAACCCAATCTTGATCTCAGAGGAAAAGCTTTGTCTTTCACTATTGAGAATGATGGTTGCACTGGGTTTTTCATATATGGCATTCATTATATTGAGGTAGTTTCCTTCAAATCCACATTCGTTCCATGTTTTTTTTTAATCATCAGTGGGTGTTGAATTTTGTCAAATGCTTTATCTGTATCAGTTGAAGTGATCATGTGGGTTTTCTTTTTATTATGTCAGTGTGGTGTATTATATTGATCAAATTTTATGTGCAAACCAATCTTACATTCCAGAAATAGATCCAGTTGGTCATGGTGTATAATCCTTTCAGTGTGCTTCTGGATTCAGTCTGCTAATATTTTGTTGGGATTTTTGCATTGATGCTTTTAAGTGATATTTGTCTCTAGTTTTCTTGTGGTTTCTTTGTCTGGCTTTAGTTTCAGGACAATACTGGCTCCATAGAATAATTTAGGAAGTGTTCCTCTTCCTAAATCTTTTGGAGAAGTTTGAGATGTATTGGTACTAGTTCACCTAAAATGGCAGAATTCAGTAGTGAAGTCATCTGGTTGAGGACTTTTTGTTGTTTTGACCACCGATGTGATCTTTTTACTAGTTATAGGTCTACTCAGATTTTTTATTTCCTCATGATTTAGTTTTGGTATATTTAGTGTTTCTAGGAATTTGTCCATTTCATCTAGGTTATACAATTTTTTCGTATACAATTCTTCATAGTATTCTACTATAATCTTTAAATTTATGTAGAATCAGTAGTAATGTCCCACTTCTATTTCTGATATTACTAATTTGAGTCTTCTGTCTTTTTTTCTTAGTCCATCTAGCTAAAAGCTTGTCAGTTTTGTTGATCTTTTCAAGGAATCAACTCTTGGTTTTATTAATTTTTGTAGTGTTTTTTTAATTATCTATTTTGTTTATCTTTTCTCTAATCTTCATTATTCCTCCTTTCAGCTAGGTTTGGGTTTAGTTTGTCCTTTCGTGGTTCCCTGAAATGTAGAGTTAGGTTTTTGATCTGAGATCTTTCCGAGTCTTACTCTAAGCATTTTTAACTTTTTTTTTTTTTTTTTGAGTTGGGGTCTCACTCCATTCCCCAGGCTGGAGCGCAGTGGCATGATCACGGCCACCCTGCTGGGCTCCGGCAATCCTTCCGCCTCAGCCTTCCAAGTAGCAGAAACTACCATGCCTGGCTAGTTTTTTGATTTGTTGTAGAGACAAGGTCTTGCCAAGTTGCCTGGGCTGGTTTCAAACATATGGCACAGGCAATCCATTCGCCTTGGCCTCCCAAAGTGCTGGAATTACATTTCTTATTCCAAGCATTTATATCTATGTTTCCTCTCTGGCAGTGCCTTTGCTGTGTCCCATGTGTTTTGGTACACTGTGTTTTCATTTTCATTTGTTTCTAGGTGTTTTCTAATTTCCCTTGTGATTTTTCTCTTTGACACATTGGTTGTTTAAGAATGTGCTGTTTAGTTTTCACAGTTTTGTATATTTTCCAGTTAATTTCTTTTATTGATTTCTTTTCTTTTTCTTTTCTTTTTTGAGTTAGAGTCTCATTCTATCGCCCAGACTGGAGTGCAGTGGCCGCTTCCGGCCACCGCAGCCTCGACCTGCTGGGCTCCGGTGATCCTTCCGCCTCAGCCTTCCAAGTAGCTGGAACTATAGGCGTGCACTACCACGCTCAGCTAATTTTTGATTTATTGTAGAGATGAGCTCTCACCAAGTTGCCCAGGAGGGTCTTGAACTCGCAGGCTCAGGCAATCCACTCACCTCAGCCTACCAAAGGCGCGGGGATTACAGGCTGAGCTACCGAGCCCGGCTCTGTTATTGATTTCTAATGTCATCCCATTTGGGTTAGCAAAGATACTTTGTATGTCTTCCTTTTAAAATCCATTAATACTTTACTTGTGGCCTAACATATAGTCTATTCTGGAAAATGTCCCACGTGTACTTAAGAAGAATGAGTCTTGCTTTGTATAGGGTGTTCTGTATTTGTCTGTTAGATCTAGTCGATTTATAGTGTTGGGCACATTCTCTGTTTGCCTCCTTATTTTTGTGAGATTGTTCTATGCATCTTGATAGTGGAGTCTTCAACTATTATTGTAGACCTATTTCTCCCTTTGATTCTGTCCATCTTTGCCTCATACATTTTGATTATCTGTTATTAAGTATATAAATGTTTACAATTTTTATATCTTCTTGCTGTATTGAACTTTCATTAATGCATAATGTCCTTCTTTGTCCTTTGTACACTTTTATGATTTAAAGTCTATTTTGGGCTGGGCCCGGTAGTTCATGCATGTAATCCCAGCACTTTGGGAGGCTGGGGAGGGAGGATTGCTTGAGGTCAGAAGTTTGAGACCAGCCTGGGCAACATATCAAGACCCTGTCTCTACAAACAAAGAATAAAAAAATTAGACAGGTATGGTGGCAAATGCCTGTAGTTCCAGCTTCTTGGGAGGCTGAGGCAGGAGGATTGCTTGAGCCTGGGTGGCCAAGACTACAGTGAGCTATGATTGTGCCACTGCACATCAGCGTGGGCAACAGAGTGAGATTTTGTCTCTAAAACAACAACAATGACAACAACAAACAAACAAAAAAGGCTATTTTGTCTGATATAAGTACAACTACTCCTGCTCTTTTTGTTATGATTTACATGAAATAACTCTTTCCATCCTTCCACTTTCAACCCATTTGTCTTTGGGTCTTTGGTGAGTCTCTTGTAGACAGAACATAGTTGGATCAAGTATGTTTTATCCATTCTGACAATCTGTCTTTTGACTGGGGAACTGTATCCATTTAAAGCAAATACTGTTAGGAGAGGCTTCTGTTGGTTTGCTGTTTCATTTCCTGTCTGCCTTACAGCAGGGGTCCCCAACTCCAGGACTGTGGCCTGGTAGGATCCAGGCGGCACAGCAGGAGGTGGGTTCTGCAGGATGGGAGCTCAACCTCCTGCCAGAGCAGCAGCACCATTAGATTCTCATAGCAGTGGGAACCCTACTGTGAACTGCGCACGTGAGGGATCTAGGTTGTGGCTCCTTATGAGAATTGAATGCCTGATGATCCACGCCCTCCTGGTCCATGGAAAGCTTGTCTTCCACAAAACTGGTCACCAATGCCAAAAAGGTTGGGGACCGCTGCCTTAGAGGGTTTGGTCCCTCATCGCTAACATCACTGTCTTCTTTTGTGCTTAGTTGATTTCTTTTGTAGTGAAACATTGAACATTTTTTTCCCATTTATTTTAGTGTGTTTTCTATAGTTGTTTTCTTCGTGGTTACCATGGGGATTGCCTTTAGCATCTTAAAGTTATAACACTCTGATTTGGACTTACACCAGCCTGGCTTCAAGAACATACACAGACTCTGCCCCTTTGGAGCTCCAGTCCCATCCCTGTGGTTGCTGATGTCACAAAATTACATCTTTATACACCACATGCCCCAAAATAGAAACTAATTCTTTTTAGTGTATTATTCTTTCCAATTATATAGGAAGCGCAAGGTGGGGTTACAAACCAGCACTCATGAATATGAGTTTTAGACTAATGGTGAATTTTTCTGAAATGTGTTGGTCTCTTTTTTTTTTGAATTGGAGTCTCTCTGTTGCCCAGACTGGAGTGCAGTAGCCACCCCCAGCCACTGCAGCCTCGACCTGCTGGGCTCCGGCAGTCCTTCTGCCTCAGCCTTCCAAGTAGCTGGAACTACAGGCATGTGCTACCACGCCCAGCTAATTTTTTGATTTATTGTAGAGATGAGGTCTCGCCTGCCCAGGCGGGTCTTGAACCCGCAGGCTCAGGCAATCCACTCACCTCAGCCTCCCAAAGGCGCGGGATTACAGGCTGAGCCACCAAGCCCGGCTGTGTTGGTCTCTTAAATCATGTGGGTAGCCGGGTGCAGGATTACAGACTGAGCCACCGAGCCCAGCCTTGCTTGTACTTTTAGTGTCATATCTAATAAACTACTACCAAGTCCAGGGTGGTGAAGATTTATACCTACAGCTCCTTCTATGAGTGTTATAGTTTTACATTAAGGTCTTTGATACAGTTTGTGTTAATTTTTTTTAAAAGATGTGGGGTACAATTCAGGGTTAGGTATACAAACTTTGATTATGCAGATATCCTTGTTGATGAGGTGTGCCCCTCCCTCCCCTAGCAGTTTCCCTCAACTGCCAATCCCACCCCCCTACCCTGGCAGTTTCCCACTACTGCCAATCCCTTTCTTATAGTATTATAATTGTTCAAGGTCTGCTTTTGAGTGAGAACATATGGTACTCTGTTCTTTGTTTCTGTGATAGATCTCTGAGTATGATCGACTCTAAATCCATCCAAGTTGCTGCAAAGTTCATATGTTTGTCCTTCTTTATGGCTGCATAATATTTCACTGTGTATATGTACCACATTTTTTTATCCAGTCCCGCTTCAATGGGCAGCATGGTTGGTTCCATGTTTTTGCTATTGTGAATAGAGCTGCAACAAACATATGTGTGCAGGTATCTTTTTTGTAGAATGATTTGAGTTCTTCCAGGTATATTCCCAGTAGGGGAATTGCTGAGTCACATGGAAGGTCAATTTCTAGTTCTCTCAGAAATTGCCACACTGTCTTCCAAAGAGTTGCACTAGTTTGCATTCCCACCAGCAGTGTAGAAGCGTTCCTTTTTCTCCACATCCTTGCCAGCATCTATTGTTGTTTGTTTTATTAATGGTGGCCATTCTTACTGGGGTTAGGTGGTATCTCAGTGTGGTTTTGATTTGCATTTCTCTAATGATGAGTGAAACTGAACACTTTTTCACGTGTCTGTTGGCCGCCCGTATATCTTCTTTTGAGAAGTGTCTATTCATGTCTTTTGCCCACTTTTTTTTTTTTTTAAGTTGGAGTCTCACTCTGTCGTCCAGACTGGAGTGCAGTGGCCGCTTCCGGCCACTGCAGCCTCTCCTGCTGGGCTCCGGCGATCCTTCCGCCTCAGCCTTCCGAGTAGCCAGAATTACAGGCATGCGCTACCACGCCCAGCTGATTTTTTTGATTTATTGTAGAGATGAGGTCTCGCTGCCCAGGCGGGTCTCGAACCCTCAGCCTCAGCCTCCCAAAGGTGCGGGATTACAGGCTGAGCCACCAAGCCCGGCTCTTTTTTTTTCCACTTTTTAATGGGGCTGTTTGTTTTTTTTCCTTTTGGCATGTTTGAGTTCCTTGTAGATAATAGATATTAGACCTTTGTCAGATACTGTGTTAATTTTTATATATATGTGACATGGGGGTCCAGTGTTGTCGTTTTGCATGTGAGTGTTCATTTTTCTGAACTCTATTGTTGAAAAAGCCATTTTCACCCCCATTGAAACATCAGTACCCTCGAGTAAATCAATTATATGGTTTCTGTGTTGACTCTAATTTTCTTTCTTTCTTCTTTTTTTTATACAGGGTCTTGCTGTATTGCCCAGGCCGGAGTGCCATGGTACAATAATAGCTTACTGCTGCAGCTACCAACTCCTGGGCCCAAGTGGTCCTCCTGCCTCAGCATCCCAAGCTGGGGCTCTAGGTGCCACCATGCCTGGCTAACTTTTATTTTATTTTTATTTTATTAATTTTTTGTAGAAACAAAGCCTTGCTATGTTGCTCAGGCTAGTCTCAAACTCCTGGCCTCAGCTTCCCAAAGCACTGGAATTATAGGCATGAGCCACTGTTGCCAGCCTTGAACTCTAAATTTTTATTCCAGTGATCTATAAATATATCCTTATGTTATTGCCACATTGGGGTTTTTTAGTCTATCGCCCAGGCTGGAGTGGTGACTCGCTCATGGCCACCCCAGCATTGACCTGCTGGGCTCATGAGATCTTTCTGCCTCAGTCTTCCAAGTAGCCGGAACTATAGGCATGCCCTTCCATGCCCAGCTAATTTTTTTGATTTTTATTGTAGAGACAAGGTCTCGCCAAGTTTTCTGGGTTGGTCTCGAACCCGCAGGCTCAGGCAATCCACTTACCTCGGCCTCCCAGAGTACTGGGATTACAGACTGAGCCACTGAGCCAGGCCACCACATTGTTTTGATTACTGTACCTATGTTCTATGTTTTGAAATTGGGAAGTGGGTGTCTTCCAACTTTGTTATTCTTTTTCAAAATTGTGTGGAATATTTTAGCTCCCTTGCAATTCCATGTGAACCCTTCCCATTTCTACAAACAAAAAGCCACCGAAATTTGAAAAGAATTTATTTGAATCTGTAGAATGCTTTAGAAAGTATTGCCAATACTTGAGCAGATGATTTCTTTCCTTTCATTTAGATATTCTTTAGTTATTTTTTTTGGGGGGGGGTCTTGCTCTGTTGCCCAGGCTGGAATGCAGTGGCATGCAGATGGCTCACCACAGACATGATTTCCTGGGCTCAGGCGATCCTCCTGGCTCAGCTTCCTTAGTAGCTGGAACTACAGGCGCATGCCATGGCTAATTCTTTTTTTTTTTTTTGTAGAGATGAGATCTTGTGTGTTGCTCAGGCTGACCTTGAACTCCTGGGTTCAAGTGATCCTTCTGCCTTAGCCTCTCAAAGTGCTGGGATTACAGGCATGAGCCACTGTACCCAGCTTTTACTTAGGTCTTCTTTAATTTTTCAGAAATATTTTGTAGTTTGGGGTATGCAGGTTTTCTACTTCCTTGGTTAAAGTTATTCCTCAGCCGGGCGCGGTGGCTCAAGCCTGTAATCCCAGCACTTTGGGGGGCTGAGGCAAAAGGATTGCCTGAGCCCACGGGTTCGAGAACAGCCTGGGCAACATGGTGAGACCTCGGCTCAACACTAAATCAAAAAATTAGCCAGGCGTGATAGCACATGCCTGTAGTTCCGGCTACTTGGAAGGCTGAGGCGGAAGGATCGCTGGAGCCCAGCAGGTTGATGCTGGGGTGGCGGTGAATATGCCACTACCCTCCAGCCTGAGTGACAGAGTGAGACTCCAACTCAAAAAAAAGAAAAAAAGAAAGAAAGTTATTCCTCAGTATTTTAATCAATACAATTGATTTTTTTCTTCTTTTTTAAAAGACTTAATTTTTAAAACAGTTGAGGTTCTCAGCAAAATTAACTGGAGGGTTTAGAAACGTCCCCTGTGTCCCCTCCCCCACAGCCTCCCCACTAGCAGTATTCCCTGCCAGCATTGTACTTTTGTTATAGTCGATGAACCCTACGCTGGCATGTCATCATCCCCCAGCATCCGCAGTTGGCACCAGGGTCTGCGCTGTGCTGGATGTCCTGTGGGCTGGGACACCACTGCAGCAGCCACAGAGGGTTTCACTGCCCTGGATGCCTCGTGCTCCAGCCTCTCCTCCCTTCTCCACACCAGCATCCACTGAAGTTTTTGCAGTTTTCCTTGTGTTGCCTTTTCCGAGTGTTCTTGAGGTGGACTGCTGTGGTGTGCAGCCTTTTCCCATGGGTTACTTTCCCTGAGTAATATACATCTACGGTTCCTCTGTGCCTTTTCATGGCTCAAGAGCTCATTTATTTACTTATTTTGAGTCAGAGTCTCATTCTGTTGCCCAGGCTGGAGTGCAGTGGCATGCTCATGGCCACCATAGCCTCGACCTACTAGGCTCAGGTGATACTTCTAAGTAGCTAAAACCACAGGCATGTGCCACCACACCTGGCTACTTTTTTAATTTATTGTAGAAACGAGGCCTCACCATGTTGCTCAGGCTGGTCTTGAACCCCTGAGCTCTGGCAATCCTCTTGCCTCCACCTCTCAAAGTGCTGGGATTACAGGCTTGAGCCACTGTGCCTGGCTAAGAGCTCATTTATTTTAGTGTTGAACAATACTCCGTTGCCTGGATAAATTACAGTTTATTTATTCATCTACTAGTTGTGGCAATTATGAGCAAAGCTCCTGTGAATACCCGTGTGTAGGCTTTGGTGTGGACACAAGTTTTTGACTCCTTTGGGTAAACAGCAGCCTGCTGGGTTGCATGGGAAGGGTATGCTTAGTTTTGTCATAAATTGCCACACTGTCTCCAAAATGCACAGAGGAAGGTCCTGGGGGCTCCGGTGGAATTCCCACCTCCCCAGATGCCCACACCATCCTGCGTTTCCACCAGCAGTCAAAGAGAATCCTCCTGTTCCATGTCCTTGCTAGGATTTGGAATTGCTGAGTGCCAGGCTTGGGCCACGCTAACAGATGTACAGTGGTATCTCGTTGTTTTAATTTGCTTTTACCTGAGGACTTATGATGTGAACCAGCATTTCAGATGCTGATTTGCCATCTGTAAACCCTTGCGGGGGTGTCTGGCCATGACTTTGGCTCATTTTTTTAATTGCATTGTTTATTTTTTCATTATTGAGTTGTAAGAGTTCTTTGTATGTTTTATTTTATTTTATTTTTATTTGTTTTTTATTTTTATTTTTGAGTTGGAGTCTCACTCTGTCGCCCAGACTGGAGTGCGGTGGCTGCTTCCAGCCACCGCAGCCTCTACCTGCTGGCCTCTGGCGATCCTTTCGCCTCAGCCTTCCAAGTAGCTGGAACTATAGGCGCACGCTACCATGCCCGGCTCATTTTGATTTATTGTAGAGATGAGGTCTCACCAAGTTGCCCAGGTGGGTCACGCACCCGCGGGCTCAGGCAATCCCCTCACCTCAGCCTCCCAAAGGCGCAGGATTACAGGCTGAGCCACCGAGCCTGGCTATGTATGTTTTAGATAAGTCCTTTATCAGATAAGTCTTTTATAAATATCTTCTCCCGTGCATTGCTTGTGTTTTTGTTCTTTTGACAGTTCTTTCTCAGAGCAGAAGTTGTTGGTGAAGTCCAGCGATTCACTGTTTATCTCTTAGTTTGTGCTTTTGATATCATGTCTAAAAAGTTGACAGGCCCAGACTGTCTGGCGTTTCTCTTGTGTTGTCTTCTAGGGGTCTGTGGCTTTGTGTTGGACAAATAGGCCAGCATTTTGAGTCAGTTTCTCTGAAGCATGCGAGGTCTGTGTCTATAGCCATCATCTTGTGGGTGTGCGTTCAGTTGTTTCCAGCGTCATTTGTGGTAACAACTGTCTTTGCTTTATTGAACTACCTTTGTTCTTTTGTCAAAGGTCAGTTGACTATATTTGTTGGGGTTCCTTGTAGGTCCCTTTGTTGGGTCTATTTCTGGGATCTCTATTCGGTTCCACTGATTTAATTGCCTATTCTTTCATCACTGTGCTAATATTTTGTGGAGGATTTTTACATCTATGTTCATGAGCAATGTTGGTTTGTAGTTTTTTGTTTGTTCGTTTCAGTCTAGTTTTGGTGTTAGGATACTGATGGCCTCACAAAATGAGTTAGGAATGATTGCTTCTATCTTGTGATAGAGATTGTAGAGAATTGGTATAATCTCTTCCTTAAATGTTTGGTGAATTCACCAGTGAACCCCTCTAGGTCTGGAGCTTTCTGTTTGTGACGTTTTGTGTTTTTTTTTAAAGCAGGATTTATTTATTTATTTATTATTTTTATTACTATTATTATTATTATTATTTTTGAGTTGGAGTCTCACTCGGTCGCCCAGGCAGGTCTCAAATGTGCCTTTATTTTTAAAGTGGGTTTCTGGCAGACAACATGAAGGTGATCTTGTTTTTTATCTGCTCTGATAGTATCTGTCTCTTTTTTTTTTTTTTTTTGAGTTGGAGTCTCACTCTGTCACCCAGACTGGAGTGCAGTGGCCACTCCTGGCCACTGCAGCCTCGACCTGCTGGGCTCCGGCGATTCTTCCGCCTCAGCCTTCCGAGTAGCTGGAACTATAGGTGCGCGCTACCACACCCGGCTAATTTTTCTTGATGTATTGTAGAGATGAGGTCTTGCCAAGTTGCCCAGGCAGGTCTCGAACCCACGGGCTCAGGCGGGTCTCGAACCCGCGGGCTCAGGCAGTCCACTCACCTCAGCCTCCCAAAGGCGCGGGATTACAGGCTGAGCCACTGAGCCTGGCGTATCTGTCCTTTAATTTGTGCATTTAGACCACTGACATGCCAAGTGGTTACTCATATACTTGAGTTAATAGCTACCATGTTTGTTACTATTTCTACTTGTTTTCTTTGTTATTTGTTTATATTTTTGTCTTCAATTGTGCTATTTGTGGTTTTAACTGAACAATTTATATGATTCCTTATCTCTCCTTTCTTAGTATATTAGTTATACTTTTTTTTTAAACCTTTTTTAGAGGTTGCCTGAGTGTTTGTAATGTATGTTTACTTTCAAGTAATAGTTTGCAGCTTCATGGGTGGCATGAATACCTCATAACAACAAAATAATCCCAACCCTTCCCTCCTGTCCTTTGTCTCAGTATACCATTGCTGTCATGCCTTTTACTTATGCACAAGCTTGCACGTGTGCATGTGTGCACACACATACTCAAATACATCGTTGCTTTCCTATTTTCAATAAACTTATCTGTTAGAGCAATTAGGAATAAGAAAATTAAAAGTTATTTTTCTGGCCAGGCACAGTGGCTCACGCTTATAAACCTAGCACTCTGGGAGGCCAAGGCGAGAGGAATGCCTGAGCCCAAGGGTTTAAAACCAGCCTGAGCAACTTGGCAATACCTCATTTCTACAATAAATAAAAAAATCAGCTGGGCATGGTGGCATGCGCCTGTTGTTTCCAGCTAGTTGGGAGGCTACGGTTGAAGGATCACCGGAGCCCAGCAGGTTGAGGCTGAGGAGGCATCTTCTGTTCTCAGGCGAGAGACCTGCTTGGAGTCAACAGCCTCTGGGACTTGACCCGCACCAGCACAGCCCACATAGCCTCCACTCGGCTCTCCCAAGCAACGCCAGGCACATCCCAAGCTTGGTGTGGGGTGGGGAGGGCACGGTCTGGGGCCGGTACCGCTCTTAGGTGCTGCAGCCATAGGCCTGCACGTGGGGCGGCCAGGCCCGGAGTCCAGCAGCTCTGCGACCGCTTCCCATGCACCCTGGCCTCCCAGGCATGCAACCCTGGGGCCCCGTTTCTGTCCTCTGGGTCCTCGTGACCCTACTCTGCTGGGAGCACCTGTGTGTGGGCCCACCAGGCCCCATGGTGGGCTGACAGCGAGGGGCATCCTGTGCTCCCTTCGTGTGGGAGGAGGCCCCTCCGCTCCTCAGTGGGAATGGACAGGTCCTGGGGCTCTGTGGCTCCTGGCCAGCAACACCAGAGGAGAAGATGAGGCTCCGGCTGTTGGCTGCCACCTCTCTGTCTTACCCAGGTCTCGGTCGTACTTACAAGAGCAGAGGGCAGGCATGCTGACACCGGGTCAGCTGAGCTGGAGCAGTGGCTATGACTCACCCTTGAGAAGATTGGTGCTGGCACCTTCCAGTGGCCAAGTTGTGTGTTGAGTGTTGGTGCAGCCTCAGAAGACACCTGTGCCTGTGTCTGAGAGCCCCTGGCTGCCCCGGGCTCCAGTGCCTGGATGCTGGCAGCCCTGCTCGCCCGAGAGAGAATTGAACGTGGATGTGGGTGGGCATGGTGTTCACTGTGTTCTTTCTTTTTTTTGAGTTGGAGTCTCACTCTGTCGCCTGGAGTGCAGTGGCCGCTCCTGGCCACCGCAGCCTCGACCTGCTGGCTACAGCGATCCTTCCGCCTCAGCCTTCCAAGTAGCTGGAATTACAGGCATGTGCTACCACGCCCGGCTGATTTTTTTGATTTATTGTAGAGATGAGGTCTCGCTGCCCAGGCGGGTCTCGAACCCACGGGTTCAGGCAATCCACTCACCTCAGCCTCCCAAAGGCGCGGGATGACAGGCTGAGCCACCGAGCCCGGCTCACTGTGTTCTTTCACGAGATGCTTCTTCCATCTGGTGGATGGCCTAGTGCCCAAGAGCCCCTTACACAGGACACTTGCTTACACTGACAGGTGCCCTGTGGCTCATGTCTGCCCGTGTCCAGGTGACGCCTGCTGGACTCGCGCTCTGGTGCTGGGACCCGCCCTTGTGCTCCAGGGAGATGGGAAAATCCAGCCTGGGCAGCCTGTGGACCTTCAAGAGAAGGCACACATTCAGTCCACCATGGCAAGAAACACACTTGGGGATTCATTACAGACCCTGGCAGGGAGGGCGCCATGAATGGAGGGCAGTCCACCATCCCTGTCACATGAGGAAGGAGTCAGGTGAGGACAGAGAGACAGAGAGAAGGGGAAAGAGAGAGACAGAGAGAGGGAAAGAGAGAGACAGAGAGAGGGGAAAAGAGAGGCAGAGAGAGGGGGAGAAAGAGAGACAGAGAGGGAAAGAGAGAAGGAATGAGAGAAAAAAAACAGAGAGAGAGGAAAAGAGAAAAAGAGAGAGAAAAAGAGAGGGAAAGAGAGAGACAGAAAGGGAGAGAGAGAGACAGGGGGAAAGAGAAAGAGAGCGAGTGTAAGAGAAAGGCACAGAGAGACAGAGATGGAGGGATAGACAGAGAAAGAAAGAGAAAGACAGAGGGACACCGATGGAGACAGAGAGAGGGAAAGAGAGAGAGACAGAGATATAAGACAGAAGGAGACAGAGATGGAGAGAGAGATGTTGGGACGAGCTGGCCATGTATCTAGGGGACAGAGGTGTTCTTGGGCAAATGCCCAGATGGTCCTTCTGGAGGAAGTGGTGGGAGGCAGAGCCTGTCCCCAGGTGGGAGAGACGTCTCCACGTTCTTGCCTGGGCTGGGTATGGGGCTCCCTCCCCTGCCAGGCAGTGCCCTCCATGTCCTCCTGGCACACTGGTTGGTTTCCCGCCGAGGATGGGCCATCTTTCCTTGGCCACACTTGCTTTTTTTTTTTTTTTTAAGAAAGCAGGATTTATTAAGAGAACAGAAAAGCTTCCATAGTAGGAGGGGATCTGAGGGGGTTGCCCGGCCACACTTTCTTTTGCTGTGTGAGTGGTGAGTGTGTTTGCTCAGTTTTTTTCTGTCAAATTATCTCAAAGTATTTTCTCATTTCCCTGTGACTTCCTCTTCGGCTCATCAGTTACTTAAGGGGATGGGGCCTGATCTTCCTGTCAGCACTTTGCACATTGCCTTCTGCTACTGATGTGTGACTTCACTCCGTTGTGGTTGGTGGCCACACATGGTGTGGCGTCCATGCACTTGAACTTACGAGGTGTGATCTGGGGCTTGCTGTGTGGCCTCCTGTGCATATGGGAGAACATGAGCTTTGCTATGCAGGTGGGGTGTGGTGGAGATGTCTGCTAGGCCTGGCCACGGTGTCTTCAGGACGTCAGTGTCCTTGGGGATGTTCTGCCATTACAGGAAGTAGGGTTCTGAGGCTGCCAGCGAGTGTTGAACCATCAAGCTCTCCCTGTTAGATCCTTTCTGCCAATACTGCCTTTTACTTGGAAAGTCTAACCCATTTACAGTGGATGTAATCACTGTTAAGGATGACTGCTGTTCTGTTGTTTTGAGTCAGGGTCTCACTCTGTTGCCCAGGCTGGAGGGCAGTGGCCCAATCATGGCTCACCATAGCCTGGGGCTCAGGCAATCCTCCTGCCTCAGCCTCCCATGTTGTTGGAACTACAGGCACACGTAACCACACCCGGCTAATTTTTTGAATTTGCCATGTTGCCCTGTCTGATCTCGAACTCCTGGACTCAAGTGATTCTCCTGCCTCAGCCACCCAAAGTGCTGGGATTCTAGGTGTGAGCCACCATACCCGCCCATTTTTGACATTAATTGTTTTCTATGCAGAGTTCTTGCATCTCTGTTGCTGGTTTTTGTTTTTGTTTTTGAGTTGGAGTCTTACTCTGTCGCCCAGGCTGGAGTGCAGTGGCACACTCATGGCCACTCCAGTGTTGACCTGCTGGGCTCAGGTGATCCTTCTGTCTGAGCCTTCTAAGTAGCCAGAACTACAGGCGCATGTTACCACGCCCAGCTAATTTTTTCTGATTTATTGTAGAGATGAGGTCTCGCCAAGTTGCCCAGGCTGTTCTTGAACCTGTGGACTCAGGCAATCCCTTCTCCTTGGCCTCCCAAAGTGCTGGGATTACAGGCTTGAGCCACCGTGCCTGGCCATTCACAAAGTTTAGTCTTTGCTTTTGCTGGTTTGATTATGATGAATCAAAGTGTACAGCTCTTTGAGTTAATCCTATTTGGAGTTTGTTGAACTTCTTGGATAGAGATAAATATTTTTCATCAAATTTGGGCAACTTTTGACCATTATTTCTTCAAATAGTCTTTCTCCTCCCCACCCCCCCTTGACAGCACATACCAATCTCTGGGGCTCTGTTTATTTTTTTCAGTCTTTTATCTTTCTGTTCCTTGATAATCTCAGTTGACTTCAAGTTTGCTGACTCTTCCGCCAACTCAGATTCTATTATTTTAGTATTTCTTTTCTTTTTTAAATTGGAGTTGGAGTCTCACTCTGTGGCCCCGACTGGAGTGCAGTGGCACGCTCCCGGCCACCGCAGCCTCGACCTGCTGGGCTCCGGCGATCCTTCCGCCTCAGCCTTCCAAGCAGCTGGAACTATAGGCATGCGCTACCACGCCCAGATAATTTTTTTATTATTATCATAGAGACGAGGTCTTGCCAAGTTGCCTGGGCTGGTCTTGAACTCGCAGGTTCAGGCAATCCACCCACCCCAGCCCCCCAAAGTGCTGGGATGACAGGCTGAGCCACTGAGCCTGGTCGTGGCTGTTTTCTTGAACAGACATTTGCTGGGCTGTGACCAGCCTTGCCTCATGCTCTCCAGCGCGCTGAGGAGGTGGATTCTGATCATTTCCCCAGTGTCCTCCTTGCTTGTTCGAGGAGATGCTTCTTGGAGGCGCCTGTGCTGCTCTGGGCCATCTCGTTGCCTTTTTAATCTGGCATCTTGCATCCTGTTTTTAGAAGTATATCCCTGAGGCCTGGTGTGGTGGCTCAAACCTGTAATCCCAGCACTTTGGGATGCTGGAGCAGGAGGATTGCTTGAGCCCACGAGTTCAGGATCAGCCTGTTGACCTTGTCTCTACAAAGAAAAATTAGCCGGCTGTGGTGGCACACACCTGTAATCCCAGTTACTCAGGAGGCTGAGGTGGAAGGAACGCCTGAGCTTAGGAGGTCAAGGCTGTGGTGAGCTGTGACTGTGCCTCTGCAGTCTAGCCTGGATGACAGGGAGATCCGGACTCAAAACAACAAAAAATTGTTGCTGGATGCCAGCAGTTCTCAACTGGGGGTATTTTGCTCCCCAGGGAACACTGGTGATGTCTGAAGACATTATGGCTATCACACTCTGGGGCGGGGGGAGCCACTGGCATCCAGTAGGTAAAGACCAGGCGTGCTGCGGCATCTTCCAGTGTACGGGAAGGCCGGGTTCCCAGAGTGCTGAGCACTGAATTGTAAGGGCGCTCCACAAGGTATCCATCAGGTCTTTAGAAGCCGTCTGTTTCCTTTGCTTTTTTCTCTTTTAAGTGACAGGGTCTCACTCTCTTGTCCAGGCCGGAGTGCAGCGGTGCAGTCATAGCAATCCACTCAAGTAATCCTTCTGCCTCAGCCTCCTGAACTGGGAACACAGATTTCCAGTTTTTTGTTTTTGTTTTTTTTGAGTTGGAGTCTCACTCTGTCGCCCAGACTGGAGTGCAGTGGCTGCTCCCGGCCACCGCAGCCTCGACCTGCTGGGCTCTGGCGATCCTTCCACCCCAGCCTTCTGAGTAGCTGGAACTTCAGGCGCGCGCTACCACGCCCAGCTCATTTTTTGATTTATTGTAGAGATGAGGTCTCGCCTGCCCAGGCGGGTCTCAAACCCGCAGGCTCAGGCAATCCACTCACCTCAGCCTCCCAAAGGCGCGGGATTACAGGCTGAGCCACCGAGCCTGGCTAGGTTTCCAGTTTTTGACTTTCACAAATAACTTGATGTTTGTGAGTCATGTTCTGTGCCTAGCAGTGGCGCTGTCAGGTTGTGTGCCATCTCACGGCCCTCAGCACTGGTGTGTGACGTGCCTCCTTCCCCACCTTCCTGGGTCTGCTCCAGGGCTACCCTCACTGCCTCTGGGTCCCTCCCCTGGCTCGTTTTCCTCATGACCTGGACCCGGCTCTCCCCACCTCCTGCGCACCTGTCTTCCCATTCCCCAACATAAAGGAGAAACACAGCTGGTCTGGGCAGGTGGGTCCCCAGGTCTGCCCAGATGGAGCCCGTGTGTGGCTGTCCCCATGGCAGGGGTTCTTCTCCCACCAGGCTTGGCTCCCAGTGGTCATGGGAGCTCCTGGAAGGATCCCTGTCCTGCTACCCTAGGACAGGCCAGATGCTGCAGGTCCCAGGTAGTGCAGGCTCCTGTCCCTGCAAGAGGCAGCGGCTCATGGGTTTTTCACAAAAACCGCTCCCTGACTTCCAGGTTTCAGAATGGCCACCAGCTTCCCCCCCATGGCGGGAGCAGCTCTGTTTCTTTCCTCTTTCCATCGAAGTCTGGGTCCCACCCGTAGCAAGGTGAAAGCCTCCGGTTCCGGGGCAGAGGGTCTGCACACTCTTCTGTTCTCCAGGGTGCTTTGAGGCTAGCATAGGCTCTGAGAAGGTCAAGTGCTCTGAGTTGCAATGTGTGCAAAGCAGTCACGCCAGCCTGTGCCAGGGCCCAGACCCCAAGCAGGAGCCGAGGAACCCCGGGGGCACATGGGGCGGGCTGTTGGTCAGCTTCCTCCAACCAGGATGTCCTGGGGGTGGCAAGATGCCCACATGGCAGTCTCAGGCCCCAGCCGGGCAGGCAGCAGCATCCCCAGACCTCCACCCAACCAATGCACTTCTGGGGCTTGATGTGCACTCAGGCCCAGGCTGTCCTGGACGCTTACTTCATGAAACATTCTTACTTCACAGCCTTGTGGTCAGCCCCTTGCAGCAGGACGCCCGCTCCTGCCCTACTCAGCCACTGCTGCCTGAAGGGGCCTGTGGCACCAACACAGGCCCCCGCACGGGAGGGGCGGCCATGGCTGAGGCCACAGGCTCAGAAGACACTTCCACGCATCCAGCTTAACTCAGGTTCTTTCTAAAAAGCAGAAGCAGAGCTTAGAGAAATTGGTGTGTGATCAGAGTTCTGCTATTTAGAAAAAGACCACAGCGAAGCCACACCCAGGAAAGTATGCTAGAACTTTCTGGCTTCTCCACACTCCACCCCTATGCATCTAAGCCAGGTGGGACCAGGTGTGCTTCGGCCAAGCCCAGCCCTGCAGGGACTAGGAGGGAGCCCACAGGCTGCTGTGCAGACTGGGAAGCAGAGGCGACCTGCCTTGACCAGCTGGTGAGGGAACTCCTGAGGGTCTCTGGGGACGGAGGTGCTGTCCTTGGCCAGCTCAGCTCACAGGATCAGGGGTGCTCAGGGCGGGTGGTTCTGCAGGGGCATGGTGGCCAAGACCCATGTCTTCCAGGCACAGAAGGCTGTGTTCTTCAGAGGGGCTTGCGGGAAGCTCCCACTGCCCCAGCCCACAGAAGTGCCGAGCAGGGTGGTGCCTCCCACCAAGGCAAGGAGACAGGCTTGGAAAGTACCCCAGCTGCCCGGGGTGCTGTCCACTGCGTGCCCCAGGCCATGGCCCCTGCAAGCCCCTAGCTGCCCGAGCTGCCTTCCCACCAGCACAGGGGTCTGGAAGGGGTCCACCCACCAACTGCAGGCACGGGAAACAGCCGGCAGTGCAGAATACCGGCCCATCCTGTCCTGGTGCAAGCAGAAGCCCCACCCTCTTTGGCCGAATGGTCTTTGGGGTGCTCAGACTCCTAGGAGTGCCTCTCCGGTTTCTCCCTTGCTCCTGGGGCCTCGGGACAGACAACAGGGCTGTGTGGCAGATTCTGCTGTGGTGCCAGGTGAGGGTAGCAGGAACATGGGAGACTTGTCCAGGGGTGCTGGGTCCTATCCCCCCTCCCAGAGGGACGGCTCACAAGGACAGAGTTTTAATTAATTTATTTATTTCTTTACACATAACTGAAAGTGATGTTACAGTACATAAGTTATTTACAACTGTGCAGTAATGTGTTGCAAAATAAATTATCTAGAAGGCAGCAAAAGTACATTGTGAATGTATATAAAACTGTACAGCGTTTACGGATACACTTTTTATATGATTATTGGCTCTGTAGTGTTTCAAGTTATGTTCTCAGAAAGAGAAACAAAATGCCCAAGATCAAAGGAAAAAATATACAAACCACGTGGATTTGACTCCATTAAAAACACTATCGGAGAGTCCTGGCTCGTGTCCCACTGTGGCCGGGCAGGGGCGGCCGGGCCTCGGTGCTCTGCGTCCCTGCCTGGCTGAGGCCGCCGGCAGCTCCACGACCACAGGACGGCAGCGGGGACGGCGCTCTGCTGCGCCACGGGAGGCCAGTTTGTGAGGCTGACACTTAATCTTATTTCCTTTAGTTGATCAGAATGGAACAAGAAACTTTAAAATGCACTCCGTCTCCAACTCCCGAAATGCCCTGCAGCCGGTGGAGAGGACCGGGGTCACCATGTGCCTGCGTGGTCTCACACCCGCAGTGGCTGGTACAAAGATGCGCCCACCTCCCTGGCATCCGGCCAGTCTGGAAGGGACAGGGACGCGTGGCGACACAGTCTCTCTGGTCTCCCCGGGGGGGGCGGTGCGCCCTCCTCACCTCGGGGCTCATCAGCAGCACTGGGCGGCCTAGGCGCCCTCCCTGCGTCCTGGGCCCTCCCGTGGGGTCATGCAGGCAGCAGCACGAAGTCATCGTTGACATCAACCATGGGCACGTAGAAGGAGGGCACCTCGTTTACGCAGAGGGCCTTGTGCCCTGCGGGGTCCAGCTCTTGCACCTTCAGCTGCCACTCCATCCTCTGCACAGCATTGAGGGCCGCGGCCTCATGCTGCTGCCGCATCAGCAGGCAGGTCTGCGGGCACACGGTGGGTGAGGGCCGGCGCAGGAGGGGTGGGAGCCCACCATGGTTCCCACCCCACCTCACCCTGGGGACAGGGACGTGTGGAATGCCAGGTGGCTGCAGGAAGACCCTCGGCACGTGCTTGGGATCCGGACTGTCTTCCCTGTCACTGCTGAGTACTGGCTTCGGGCACCACAGCCTCGTGACATCTGACTGCTCCGCTCTCACTGCTGCCACAGGGCTGCTACATGTGGCTGGGGACAGGCTCATCTTTTTATAGTAGAAACGAGGCCATCTAAAGGTGCACGGGAGAATGGGCTGGGATGGGGGACATGTCTTGGGAACAGATGTGGGGAATTAAACTGTGGCCCAGGAGGACACCACGATGGGCATCGTGACTCAGCTGAACGCTGCCGTGACTGTGCAAGAGAAGCGCCCTATTCTCAGACGTGCTGGGGATGACCACCACGTCTTCTAGGAGTAACAGTGTTTGTAGCGGCGTGGGGCCGTGTCCACGCTTCATCCACATGTGCACACTACACTGTGTCTGACCCCCAGTGGACTTGTAATCCTCCGTGGGATGCACAGCTCCAACTCAACAGCTCAGATGCGCTCAGGTTACAGAACGGTTAGCTGGTTACTGTTTTCACAGCCTCAGCGCCCCCCCCCACCATCCAGGGTGCAGCCTGGTGGCAGGTGGGGACTTCTGGCTGACCTTCCGGTCCCACATGCCCTCTGGCTGCTGCCCTGGCCAGCCCTCCCAGCAGGGGCGAGAATTTGGGGGGAGGACTGAAGGTCAGGTCCCCAAGAAGTCTAAGACCAAGCCCAAGGTCCTGTTCTGCTCCCCGCCCACCTGGACAGAAGGGCAGACAGGGAGGTGGCCCCGTGGCAGGTAGGCCCTGGACTTCCAGAAAGCACCAGGCAGCTTAATACAGAGCCAGAAATCGTTACTGCCAAGCACAGATGGGTGGCAGCCTGCAGGGCCTGGAAACAACATAACGGCAGCTCAGGGTAGGAAGCACCAACCTTCATGCGGTCGTACTTGTCGTCCACGTCCTGGAGCCAGGAGATGAACTGGCGGGCGTTGAATCGATCACGCACAGACTTGTTCTCGTCACCCTGCAGAAGGAACACGGGGACTTCGTAAGAAGACCACGAGCTATCTACACATGGTGCCCGCATGGTGCCTCCATGGCCTTCCTCAGGGCAGAATCGTGCTGCCACCACCTCCACCAACCACGCGCTGCGTCACGTCCGAGGAGTGCCAGGCCTGCCCCTTGCCCCATGGCTCCCCCAAGACACCACAGCAGTGGCAGGGCCTGTGTCCTGGGCTCAGGGTCAAGGTGCTGATGTCACCTGTTTCCATATCTTTCCTTTTTATTTATTCCCATTTTTATTTTTTTTGAGTCAGAGTCTCACTCTGTCACCCAGGCTGGAGTGCAGTGGCACACTCACGGCCACCGCAGCCTCAACCTGCTGGGCTCAGGTGATCCTTTGGCTGCAGCCTTCCAAGTAGCTGGAACTATAGGCATGCGCCACGCCAGGCTAATTTTTAATTAATTGTAGACACGAGGTCTCGCCGTGTTGCCCAGGGTGGTCTCAAACCCCTGGGCTCAGGCAATCCTCTCACCTCCGCCTCCCAAAGTGCTGGGATTACAGGCATGAGCCACCACACCCTGCTTGTCTGCCTTCTTTAAAAACAGGAAGTAACTTTTCTTCTTTGGAGGGTTTGAGTGAGAGGACTGAGGAGCCAGCTGAGGCCAGGAGTGGCAGGGTCAGCCCCACTTGTGCTCTGCATGGAGTCCAGTCTCAACATGCCACCCTGATCCACTCATCACAGCAGCCTCGTCTTCACTGTGATGGACTGTGGTTTATGAGAGGCATCACAGGAAGCCCTGGGAGGGAGCAGGAGGCAGGAACCAGCCTCCAGAAGACTTGCAGGCTCAACGCTGACCTGGGTGCCAGGCGGACAGGGCCTCGCCTCCTGGAACGGCTGCGCCCGTGGCCTTAGGGCTAAGGCCGCAGCAGGACACTTCCTCTGACATTCTGAAGCAATCCAGAAGATGACTTAAAAAGTACTAGTCTCTTTTTCAGTTCAGAAGCAAAACGCAAAACTGCCAAACGTCTGATCCTTGAAGGAATCACTTGGTCTCCAAAAAAATCTTTGGTTTCATAGCTTGTTCTCTACAGATGGTTTACTTTATTTTTTGAGACAGGGTCTTGTTCTGTTGCCCAGGCTGGAGTGCAGTGGCACAATCATAGCTCACCACAGGCTCGGACTCCTGGACTCAAGTGATCCTCCTGCCTCAGCCTCCTGAGTAGTTGGGATTATAGGTGCACGCCACCATGCCCAGTCAATTTTTAATTTTCTGGTAGAGATAGAGTCTTGCTCTGTTGCCCAGGCTGGTCTTGAACTCCTGGGCTCACGCGATCCTCCCTTCATGGTTGCCTGAGCCCAAGAGCCCATGCTGGGGGAAGGTCACCAGGGGTACCTGTTGTGAGAGGACCCAGTGGTGAGGTCTGAACACAGAGGCATGTGTTTCAGGAGCGTCCAGCCTGTGCAGCTGCTGGGCCTGAGCGTGTGCCTCCGATGACCAAAGCCTGGCAAGGCAGGCTCAGAGGACAGGGTGCTGTTGGCAGATGGGAGGACCAAATCTGAGGGGTACACGCAGGGCCTGAGGCTGGGAGCAGCCAGCAGGCAGAAAGATGCCACCTGGGAGAGGACCAGAGCAGGAATGGCACGGAAACCAGTGGCAGGGCAGTGGGTGCCGTGGCCCCGGCCTTCCCCAGACCAGCCCACGTGCAAGGCGAGAGCACTCCAGGCAGCCCCGCCCCTCGGCTGCTGCCCCGCCCTTCCACAGCAGCCTTTTGGCCTCCCGGCGGCAGCAGGCTGAGCAGAAGTTTAAATGGAGACAGTGTCCTTGCCGCCACAGGAGGGGCCGCCGACCACCTAACGCGGAGGAGTGCTTCAGGAGGCAGAAGTAACCCCAGAGACCGAGGCACCGCGAAGGACATCCACCTCCACGCCTGCCTTTGCGGCTCTGTCTGGGCTCGCCTGGGCTGGGGCGGGCGAGGGAAGCTCCAGCCCCTGCAAAGTGCTGGCACGGGAGGCTCAGGACGCTCGTGGTCAAGTGCAGATTCCGTGAAGGTGCACGATGGGGCGAACAGGTTGGGGGCCTGGACTCTCGGTGCTGCTGCTCCTGTGTGTGGCCGGCCCCTCCTGCGCACTGACCTGGCTCTCCAGGGGCATGTTGTAGACCTCGGAGTCCAGCAGCATGGTGCAGGCGCTGAACGGCACGGCCTGGTTGGCGATGGTCCGGGCCGCCCGGCAGTGAACCCGCAGGATCTCCTGCTCGCAGGACACGATCAGCTTCTCCTGGGAAGGACAGGAGGTGGTGAGCCAGCCCACGCCGCGCCTCGGCCCACAACACGTCCCGGCCCGCGCCCCTCTTACCCGCTCAATGCTGTGCTGCAGACGCAGTTTCCCACGGACGGCCTCCTGTTGCTTGAACAGCTCCTTCAGAGGCTCCGCCAAGGAGGGAGGGGGTGCAATCTGTAGGCAGAGGGACGCAGTGAAGTCTGGGCAGGTTCCAACCTCCCACTTCTGGAAGCCTGCCCCAGACCCCTCAGGTCCACACAGATGCAGCAGAAGGCTCCAGGAAACAGCCTATGTGCGGCCAAGGGTGCTGGTGCGTCACTGTGGCGGCCCACAAGCACCACGCGACTGCATGGGAGGCTGTGGTCCATGCCCTTCATGCAAAGGAGACGGGATAAAACCCAAGTGCCAGCACCCATGTGTCCAAAAGAGGCAAGACAATCAGAAGAGGGCCTGGCAGGGAGAGGAAGACCTGGTGGGCAGGTTCACAAGGGAGTCACCCCCGTCAGCCAGAGCCAGCCAGGATGCGGTGATACCAGGAACACAATGTGACCATGGAGCCTAGCAGGGCTCCTAGAGTGTCCAGTCCCCATGGAGTAGGCCATGAGAACTGAGGGCCAGGACTGCGCATCAGTCACACACTGTCTGTGGAGGAGTTTCTCCCGGTGGGTTAGCGACTCTAAAACACGTGGGCTGGGAGTAAGCACACAGCACATGCGTGGCAAAGGGCAAGAACCACACCTACCCACGGAGAAGGAGAACAGATAAGCAATGGGAGGAAGGTTGCAACCTATGGTGTGGGTCTCATGGGGCCCCCTGCGTGGTATAAGGCAGGCAGGAAGGTCATGATCAGTTGGAAGAGCTTGTGGAGTCAGAAAGCAAGAGCACCAGGAGAGATGAGAACGCCAAGGATGCAGCAGCCTGAAGGAGCGGCAGCCTACAGGACGGCCTGACTGCAGCCAGCGCTGGGATGTGGCTCATGCCGGAAGGCCTTGCTCCAGCAGTGACCTCAGGCGCCATGCCAGGGGGGAGGGGTGTCCTGGCACTGGGTGATGCCTAGGGAGTATGCTGCAGACACGCTCCGTCACACACAAGACAAGGAGCAGACGGAGGTGAGGAGAAGCAGGTTCACACCACGGGTCCACACCTCTTCCAGAGACACACACTAGCCACAGAAGACCAGAGCTCCCCGTGGAGAGGCCTGCACACCCTGCCGGGCCAGGCCTCCAACTCATGTCTCCCGTGACACCAGGAACACGATGCAATGCTCCAGGGCACACCTGGGGGTTTCTCACTAAAGAGGTGTCACCTCAGTCCAGTTGTGGAACCTCTGACCAGATAGCTAAGCAATACTGCTCAAACATCGGGCATACAACGGAACTCCATCACCCCTGCGGTTCATGGGGGACCTCAGGGGAGGCTGAGGACAGGCACACATTACATCAGTCTAAAGTTAGTTAAAAATGAACAATTAAAAAATTCAGCCAAGTCTCCCCAGTCAGCACTTGCCTGTCCCACTCAATCTGTTCACCACCATGTCCACACTGCCTCAAGAGGCCCAGCTCTGTAGAGGTCCTGGGTACAGGGTTTTGGCTCTGTGCGGCGCCTCTAAGGTGAGACCGCCAGGGAAAGGGGCTCACACCAAGGCAAGGATGGGTGTGCCGCACCTCCCTCTGGCTTGACCCTTGAGAACCCACCAGGGCTGTGGCCACCCAGGAAGACCACACCCCAGTCACACCCATAACACTAGATATCAAGCCTGGCTTTTGCCAGGTGTCATCTGATGGTCTTTAGGGAAATCAGGGAGACCAGTGGGAGATGCACAAAACATTCCCAGGGAAACTTGGGTGACAGAGGCTCCGGCACTCTTTCATTTCATCTCTGTGATATTTTCCAAATTTTCTATGACAGACATATTACTGTTTTGACAACTAAAACCTAAACTGACGGAAACAAAAAGTACAAAAAGTCTTACGGAGTAGAAATCTTACAACAGATTTTCCTGAATTTCATGGCCTAAACTGCCGTGTCTCCTGCAAACAAGTATCCTTAGGGACACTGGGGTCACGGCACCAGGAGAAGAAAACAGGACCCTGGATGTTCTGGTTAGTTCAGAGCAGGTTGTGTGACATGAGGATGCATCTCTGGTGAGCAGCACAGCACCGGACCGGTCCCTGGGCCATCTGCGGAACCTCTCCTTCGTGGGAGAGCTGCAGGTGGCTCCAGTATGCGCCAGTGCAGTAAATGGCTTGCAGAAGGGCCAGGCCCGACAGAGCTAACACTCACGGTGCACCCTTCTTGCAGGACTCAAGTGCCCTCCCAGGGGCCTCAGTCCACCGTGGGCATCTGGGTGCCCAGGCCTTTCCCACATCCCTGACAGCTGTGACTGAGAGCCCTTTTGGGATGCAACAGAACAAATGACTTGTCCTCAAGGATGAGACGGTCAACAAACAGTCCACATGCACAGCGTGGACAGGGTCACATGTTGTGGAATGCCAGGGAGGGGCCAGGAGAATACCGCCGATGGAGTGCCTGAAGCTGTGAGGGTGCATCTTGGGCATCCATGAGGAACCCTGTGCCTGCTGAGACAGACCCCATGGCCAGGAGGAGGCCGGAGCCCAGGCGGGTGGGGGGAGTCCACAGAGGCCAGATTAGAAGGATCTAAGGCAGGGCCAGGCAGAGGAGGGCCACAGGGGGAGCAGGCAAGGGACCAAGGACAGGCTTGCCCCAGGAAGCAGCATAGGCATCCCAGAAGCTGAGGGAGGAGGGGGGCCCTGAGACACATAGGCACCCTGAGGGCTCAAGGGAGAAGGGGTGGGGGCGACACCTCTGCTGGGGCCTTCCCCGTGAGTGAGTTGAGAGTCAACAGGGTAGTTGGGTGCAGTGGCTCACTCCTATAATCCTAGCACTTTGGGAGGCAAAGGTAAAGGACTGCCTGAACCCAGGGGTTCAACACCAGCCTGGGCAACTTGGTGAGACCTCGTCTCTACGATAAATTAAAAAATTAGCAGGTGTGGTGGCATGCGCCTGTGCTTCCAGCTACTTAGAAGGCTGAGGCAGAAGGATCCCGAGCCCAGCAGGTCAAGGCTGTGGTGGCTGTGAGCATGCCCCTGCACTCCAGCCTAGGCAATAGTACGACTCTGACTCAAACACACACACACACACACACACACACACACACACAGTCAACAGGGAGCCGTGGGGAGTGGGGGAGACACACACACACACACACACACACACACACACACACACAGTCAACAGGGAGCCGTGGGGAGTGGGAGCCCCCCAGTGAGTGCCGTGGGGAGTGGGAGACACACACACACACACACACACACACACACACAGTCAACAGGGAGCCGTGGGGAGTGGGAGTGGGAGCCCCCCAGTGAGTGCCGTGGGGAGTGGGAGACACACACACACACACACACACACACACACACACACACACACACACACACAGTCAACAGGGAGCCGTGGGGAGTGGGAGCCCCCCAGTGAGTGCCATCTGTCTGGGAGACCAGGGCCAGTCTAGGCCACGGATCAGCTTTGGATCTATGGAGGAGCCACATAGCTTCTACCAGCACAGCACACACCAGGCTGCAGTTACTCGAACAGGTCAGGCGGGTGTGGGGTGAGGAGGGTGTGTGGGCTGTCACAGATGGCGGGACAAGGAAGAGGAAGAACGCGGCGGCTAGGTCAATGTGGAGAAGCCCGCAGCCGGTCCCGGGACCACGCCCCACCCGCATGGCCCTGCGCTGAGCCGGCATACTCACCACGGGGATGTGGAGCTTGCTGAGCGGCTTGCCGTCCAGCAGATAAGAGCCTGTGTAGGTGACATACTCAGCGTAGCACTGGGGTGCCTGGGGCGTGATGCAGCACAGGATCTTGCGTTTCTCCTCGATCTTCTTCCTGATCTGCAGGTACTCGAAGTACGGGTTTGACCGGTCGCTGTGATAGGGCTCGATGTCATCCAGCTTGATGGCATCCACGATGGCGGCCAGTGTCTGCTGGATCACCTCCCGCGTCTGCTGCGTGGATGTGTGCAGCTGCTGCTGCAGCTGCTGGCTGGAGCGCTGGAAGCGGCGCTTGCGTGGGTGCTGGGCCTGAGCATCGTCATCCTCGGAGACGCGGCCCTTGGCTCTGGTGACTGGGGCACTGGCAGGGACGAGCTCCTTCTCAGAGGGCAGTGTGCTCTGCTTGCTCTGGTTGGCCAGCATCTGCGCACGGTTCCTGGTCATGCGCTGTGGGATCTCCTCCACTTTGGGGGCCTTCGGGGTGTCAACTGTGGGTTTGGGTTCTGGTTCTACAGCTTCTGGCTGGACGCCGCCTGGGGGGCCCCCCTCAGCAGGAGCGGTGGCCCGGGAGACCCCAGCACTGTCCTGGGCGCCATCCCCAGTCTGGGCTGTGCCATCTGCAGGAGGGCCCGGGGGTGCACAGTGGGACGTGGGAGGGGGGTCTTCCACCTCGGGCCCCTGGTCTCCACCCCTCGGTGGGTGCTGTTCAGGGGGCCCGGGCCCAGGTTCTGTGCTGGGGTCTGCATCCCCGGGGGCCCTCTCCTCTGATGCCGTCTCTGCCTCCACTGAGGCTTCCGGAGCCACGTCCAGCCTTGGCTCCTCAGAGGGCTCGGGCTCGGGCTCCAGGGGAGGGTGGGGGGACACTGGGGCAGGAGGTGGTGCCGGCTGCTCCTCAGCAGCAGATACAGAGAGGTCCCCACCACCAATGGCCATGGGGACCCCTGGGGGAATCTTTTCCGGAGCTGTAAGACTTTCTTCTACAGGTTCTGCTTCAACATCAGAAACGTCCTTGGTCTGAAGAGGAAGCTCTGGCAGTGAGAAGGGCCCCAGGTCCAGGTCGTCCTCGGAGGTGGGGAAGGCATCGGCCCAGGGCACCGGCTCCACCTGGCCAAGGGTGGACAGGCTGTGACTGCTGTCCAGGAAGCTGCTCTCCAGGGGCCCCAGTGCCTCCACCTGGGCCACGGTGGCTATGCACGCAGGCTCAGGGACCACATCGAGCGCTGTGTCTGGAAGTGACTTGCAGTTGCTGAAGAAGGACTCCAGCCTGGAGGCAGGGGCATAGGGAGCAGCTTCCTCTGTGGCCCCGGGGACGGGGATTGCTTCCACCCCGTCATCTTTGCCTTCCTCCAGTCCTGGCTCAGCGACAGGCAGAGAGTACGTAGCAGGAGAGACGGGGTACGGGGGCTCTGGGGCACTGAAGGGCCCTGGGGCGGGCGGGTGGAGGGACTCAGTGGGGCAGAAGTGCTTTGGAGACTCTGGAAACCGCTGAGGAGACTTGAGGAGAAGGTCCGAGCCCACAGGCCAACTGGCAGGGCTCTCGGAGGCACTCCCGATCAAGGTGGCAGACAGGGCCTGCTCGGCAGGGTGGGCGGGGTGGGCCCACTCGACGGGCTCCTCAGTGATGACGGTGCTGAACGGGCCCTCATCCAGAGGCTCCAGGTAGCTGGGCTCCGGAGGGATGATGGCGGCCGTGGCCTGCTGGTCCTCGGTGGTGTCCAAGTCTGGGGGCAGGGCCCCTTCCAGGGAAGGTGCTAGCAGCTCACCTCGGGGAGAAGGGGAGGACTTGGCCTGTAAACTGGAGAAGACGCCATCTGCGGATGGAGTGACGGTAACGGCTGCCGTGGGTGGGCAGTAAAGAGTGTCGACCTTGGGCGAGGAGATGCCATAGTCGGGAGAGTAGCAGCCCGGGGACAGGCAGGCAAACTTGTCCGTTGGTGCGGGAGGCAGAGGGCCCTTGTCCTCCATCAGGTGCTGTGCCGGGGACTCATAGCTGGACGCAGTGGGCACGCTCTGCTGTCGAAAGAGCTTGTCCCCGACACTGAACTCCTCCTCGGGGGTCCTCCTGATGTCAACGGAGATGGAGCGGTAGAGGCTGGTGGAGAGGGGCCTGGTGGGGGTCTGGCCAGGATTTTCTGTGAGCCCACTGGATGCCATAGAGAACCTGTCGAAGAAGGAGGGGGAGCAGGCGCTGGTGGATGTGGCAGAGACAGGCAGCGAGTGCTGTGAGTCTGCGCAGTCGAACATGAGGTCGGAGTAGTCGTCGGCGCTGCAGGACGGGGTCCGGGGTGTGTGCATCACCTCCTCGTAGCTGGGACAGGACACCACTGACGTGGGCGTGGGCACACCCGTGGGCCGGCTGTGGTCGGGCCTGGGCGATGCAGGCAGGACCTCTTTCATGGGTGGCCCCGCCAACCAGTCTTTGGGTTCTGTGCCTGGTCCCGCATGGAGCTTGTTCTCGGTGGCAGGTGGCGTAGGCGCTGACTCCTTGAGCTTCCGGTCTTTAAAGGAAGGATCCAGCCCCAGCGGCTTCTTGGGAGGCACGTCCAGGCTCTTCTTGCGCGTGTCGTCAGTCGGCCTTGCCTTCTCCTTGAGCTTGGGGTCTCCAGACCGGTGCCGCAGCTTCTCCATCTGCTTCATCCTCTCCTTGTGCCGCTTGTGCCGCTCCTCGATCTCCAGATCCTTCTGGGAGAGCATGCGCTCAAAACTGGTCATCATCAGGTCACCGTCACCTAGCAGCTTCTCACGGGGCCGGCCATCCCTCCTGCCCGGGTCTCTGGCTGGCACCGGCTTCTCGCTGCCATTGGCACCCCGCCCCGAGTCGCCTTTCTCCTTCTCTGTGCTCTCCTTGAGCCTCTCCTTCAGCTTGGCCTCGTCCCTGGACTTGTCCTTGCATGAGTTCGGAGGGTTGTCCTTGTCCCTGGCCGCAAGCTTCTGTTCATCCTTGTGGTGGCGCAGGAGCCCGTCTGCATGCTTGTCCCTGTGTTTGTCCCGCTCCTCCCTCCACTTCTCACGGTGCTTTTCCCGCCTCCTCTTCTCCTTCAGGATGCTGGCGGCGCTGGACCCAAACGGCTTCAGCTCTTTCTCTATTTTCTTGGAAGGCTCTCTTTCAGGATCACTTTTATCTTTCTTTTCGGCAGAAAACAGCTCGATGGTTTTGTCCAGGTCATCCTCCACATCTGCCTTGGTGCTGTACGACATGCCGTAGGCCTCGGCCTCCAGAAAGTCCTTCTCGTGCTGGCCAGAGTCCTTCCTGCTGCCATCCTTGGAGTCCTCGCCCTTCTCCTTCTTCTCGGCCTTGTCTTTCTTGGCTCTCTCGCGCTCGTGGCTCTTCTTGGAGGAGGACGAGGAGTGCCTGTGCCGCTCCTTCTCTCTCAGCTTCTCCGGCAGGCAGGCGCTCTCCTTGACCTTGTCCTCCACAGCTGGTTCCGTGAAGGAGACCTCCAGGAGGCTCAGCCCCGGGTCCTGGCCCCGGTCAGTGAAGCTGTCGGACGAGACCTCACTTATTTTGTCATTGGAGTCCTCTCTGTACTCATGGAGAGCTTCTTCTTCCAATTTCTCCAGCAAGCTCTTTTCCATCTCTGCACTTCTCGAAGACTTTCTCTCCTTGGAGTGTTCTCTGTCTGCCTTCTCTTTGTGCTTGCTTTTAGCCTTGTCCTCAGCAGAGTGCTTCTTCTCAGCCTTCTCAGGGAGCTTCTGCTTGTTTTTCTTTTCTTGAGTGGAGTCCACTGAAGTCCTGTCTTTCCTGTCCTTATATCTGTCTGTGGCCTCCTTCTCCTTCTTCTCTTTGTGCTTCTCAAAGACTCTGTCTTTCCTGTCCTTCCCCCCTTCCGCAGTCCCCCGGTCCTTCCTCTTGTCCCTGGGCTCCTTCTCCTTCTGCCTGTCAGGGTGCTGCTTGTCAGAAGAGGACTTCCTGTGCTTGTCGGAAGCACAGGGCTCCCTCCCGTCCTCCTTCTCCTGGAGGCTGTCCACCCTGGGCAAGTCGCTGGCCTCTGCGATCTTGAATCCGCTCGCCATGTAATCATCTTTGTCATCCTCACTTTCGTCTGTGAATATATCTGCAATATACCAGCTCTTCTCTTTGCCTTTTTTTTCGTCTTTTTTTTCAGAGAAGTCTTCTGAGATAATTCCAGGGAAAGTCTTCTCCTTCTTCTCCTTCCCTTGGTCAAGAGATGTCTTTCTTTCTTTGTCTTTGCCATGTATGTCTTTATGCTTTTCCTTGGTATCTTTCTTCTCCTTGAAACATTTATCAAATTCTTTGTCCTTCAGACCTTTTTCAAGGGCAGCCTTTTCACTCTTGTCTTTGTCGTTGGACTTGTCTCTGTATTTTTCTGCCTTGGCTTTCTCCTTCCTCTCCCTGTCGAGGCCATCTTTCTTCTCCTTCTCTCTCGCTGGGTGGTGCCTCTCCCACAGCTCCAGGCTCTTCCCAAAGTCGCAGTCGGCTTTGTCCTTGAAGATGCCCTCACAGCCGTGCTCCTTCAGGTCCTCCCTGTGTGCCTCCTCGGGCTTTGCCCTACCATCCTTCCGCTCCTTGGTGCTCTCCAGGGCGTCTTTCCGGTCCCGCCCGCCCTCTGCAGACTCTCTCCTCTTTTTGTCCTTTTCGGAAAGATAGCTCGAGATGCCCTTGTGCTTCTCAGCCTGGTCCTTCCTCTTCTCGGCGTTCTTGTCCACATAGTCCCTGTCCTTCTTTCGGAAGAAGGCGTCCCTATAGTCCCGCTTCTCCCGGGCCCTGCTGTCTCTCCTCCTCTCCTTGCTGTCCTCTTTCACTGTCTCCAGGATGAGTTTGGCCACAGAGTCGTTTTTCAGATCCCTGTAGTCTGTCACCGGAGAGTCCCAACTGTCCTCCCCTTTGAAGTCAAAGGATGAGTCGGACAAGTCTGAGAACCACCTGTCCTGCTGGTCGTCAGAAAGGCTGAACTTGGTGTCTTCATTCTCCAGAAACTGACTTTTGTTACAATATTCTTCAAAAGCAGAATCTTCCCTATAAACTTTTTCTTTTTTGAGTTTTTCTTTATCTTCTTTAAACATCTTCTCCTTCTCTTTGGAAATTTTGTCCTCCTTTAAATCGTTCTTTTTCTCTAATTTTGAGGGCCGGTCTTTTGACTTTTTCTTTCTTTCCTCTTTGTATAGTCTCAGTTTGTCCTCTTTTGGAGACTTTTCCTTCACTGACTTCTCCTTTTCTGCTTTATTCAAACGGTCTTTCTCTTCTCGGAAAGTCCTGCTGATGTCTTTGTTCATGTCTTTGATTCTCTTGAGAGGCTTTTCATCTTTGACCTTTATGATCTCATCTTTGAAGAGCCATTCCTTCTCTTCTGATTTCATTTTGCTAAATTTCTCTTCCTTTTTAAAATGGTCTCGATCATGCTTTAATACCTTTAGCTTGTTTTCGGTGGAAAGGTCATTGTCAAGGAGTATTGCCTTATCTGACTTCTGCTTGGAGTCCTCGTATCCGTAAGTGAAACTTTTCAGTTTCAGTTCCTGGCTGACAGAGCACTGCCCCCTCTCCTTGTTTCTGTGCTTATGCTTTGTTTTGTGTTTTTTGACAACCTTCCCCTCTCTGTCCAGCTTGGGAATGGCACCGTCCACGCCAGAGTGGAAGGAGTTCTTCTTCTCGGACAGGGCACCCTGCAGCCCACCCCGCTTCCTGTGCTCCTGCTTTTTCCTCACTGGCTTTAACGACTCCACACTGGAGCCCTCAGAGGAGTAATCAGACTCACTTGTCAGTCTCGTCCTTGTGGAGTCTGATAAGGAGCTGACCTCTGACCAAGCGGGGGAGGAGATGGTTTTCCAGTTGTCTGTACGCCAGTGCTTGGCGTGCTGGTCTGTGTGGTTGGGGTTATGCTTCTGGGCGGCAGAGCTCCCATGGGATGAGGTGGAGGAGGCGGACAGGGAGCTGAACAGGGAAGGGTCCTTCAGCACCAGCGGGGACTCCTTGAGGCAGCTAGAGCTGCCCACAGAGTCCCGGTCGTCCTCGTCGCTGTCTGAGGACTCGCTCTCTGACTCTGAGGAGCAGAACTTGTCATTCCTTTTCCCAAACCGCACTTCTTTGCCCTTTGCTTCCTTCTTTCGCTTCTTTTTCACTTTGCTTTTCTCCTTCTGCTGCTTGGTGGCAGAAGGCTCACGCGTCTTGTTACTGGGCAGCAATGTGTGCGCCGATAGCCTCAGCTTCTCCCCCGAGCCCACGGCTAGACCTGTGTCCTCCTCATCCGATGTGTCTGACAAGATGCGATGGGATGCTTTCTTTGGTGCAATTGTGTTATTTTTAGTGTAACTTTTAACTTCCATTTTGGGTATGGAAATAAAACTATTGGACTTAGTTTCTTTCCTGTAGTCCTTTTTCAGCAGGTGTTTGTCATCCACGGGAGGGACTCGGTCCTGCTCATCGTCCTCGTCGAACTCATACTCGTCCTTGACAGGGGTCACAGTTTTCTGTGGCTCTGGGTTCTTGGCCTTGTGCTTGAGGCCCTTCTCAAACTCAGAGTCTGTGTTGTTGCCATCAACGGAGCTTGAAGGTGCGAACGATGGGGCGTCCTCTTCCTCGGAGCTCTCTGTAGGAGCAGGAAGGAAAGGTCGAGGCAGGTCAAGACAGCTCTCCCTGAAATGGCCCTGCAGAAAGGCCTCCCCAAATGTCTAGCCACTGAGTGGGGAGGGAGGTGACTCCACCCTGCTTCCAGAGAAGACCTTCATGCGACTGAGTTAAGTTTCAGGCCAACCATGGGCAGAAGGAAACCAGAGAGTTCTGCTCCAAGACAGGTTGGCATCTCAAGTGAGACTGCAGGCTTCTCGGGAACGACGCCCTGGGCGGGCCGCTCCACAGTCCAGAAGCTCCTGTAAGTGCCAGACATCTGGAGGCCAGGGGACCTCGTGTGTCTATTTTCAGATGCAACACTGTACAGTGCTCAAGGGCTGTTCCTGCCATCTATGCCATAAGAGAAAGCTTCCCTCCCCCAGTGCACACCTGGCAATCCCAGTGGCAGGACTTACCAGTCGAGCTCTCTTCACTGGATGTGTATGTGCCTTTGCCTAACAGGAGGTTCACCATCGTGGGGGAATTGGCCACTTTCAGCGGCGTCTCACCCTTCCTGTTGCTTTGCTGAGGATTTCCTCCGTACCGTAACAACAACTTCACCACCTACAAAACATCAGCAATGGCATCAGGCGACTTAGAAATGCCACTTCTCTGTCATTTCTGTATGAACTGCATCCCATTCCAAGAACCCTGGAGCTGAACCCCAAAACAGCCCCTCGTGGTCCAAGCATGTGGCAGAGTATGCAAGTGACCACCAGGGAGCCCCAGGCGCTCAGCATGGCCCCTCCTCCTCCTGCGAAAGTTGCACAGTGGGTCTCCACACCCTCCAGGGTGCGCCTCGCGTGCTCTGCCGCTTCCACGTTTTCTCCACTTCTCTGCGATGCTGGGCCCCGCATCTTCTCACGAGGCCTTCCCTCTCACCAACACACTCAGTAGCAGTGTGGGGTCCTGGGAGTGGTTGTGGAGAGTTCTGGCAGCTTAGAAGGAAGTTTTTTTATGGGGTGGGGGCAGAATAGAGGAAACAAAGACCGAGTTTCTGCAAGCTGGTTTATTTTTAATTTTCATTTACATTAGATAATTTCTTCCTTGCTTGATTTTACATGGGTAAGGGTGGTCATGTGAATGACAGAAACATCCATGCTGACATTTCCACAGCTCTGTCCAACTGTTCCTCTTCAGCAACCTGTGTTTTATATGCTCAGGTCAGCAACTCACTGAACTCGAGTGCAAATGTTAAACTGAATCTCAACTGTAGTCCAGTCTGAGATGAGAGCATAAAAATAATATGTAATAAAGCTTAAAATAAACTTTTTGTCCCTCACCCTATTTCTTTAGTGGATCACATGTGATATTGTCCTATCAGCACAAGGTTTTTGTGTGTATTCTGTTGCTACCACGACAGGTCACAACCTCAGTCTCACAACCTTCAAGTTCAGCAGTCCAAACTCAGGCTCCCTGACAGGCTACGGTCAAAGTGCTGGCAGGACTAGCTCCTTCGCTTCCTCCATCACGGGGGTGTTGGCAGAACTGGTCCTCACTGTGCTAGGCCTGAGGTCCCCATGCCCAGTTGCTAGGGGTCACCACATTCCTCAGCCTCTTCCTCTAAGGCCAGCACCACAGGCTGGGTCTATCTTTGGGCTTTTCATCTCTCCTGCTTCTTCTGTGTCTCTTTGACCCTGCCAGGAAAGGCTCCCAAGCTTCAAGACCCCGTGGAGTTGCCCTGGGCCTGCTTAGATAACCCAGGATAATCTCCCCATGGGAGGAAACACACCCACAGGGGTCACAACACAACGTCTTATGACCATTAACTTGTCTACCTCACCACATTTTTAGGGTCTCTGACATCCTCCATAATAAGAATTTTTAAAGTGATCATTACAGAAGTCGAAAGACTCAGAGGACGGCCCCTAGCCCCTAGCCCATCTCATGCCACTCACAGCTGCCCACCCTCCAGTACTGCGTATCAAATACCAGACTCACTCTGCATAAACTTTTCAGTACACTTCTCTCAAAGGGTCCTTAAGCTTACCTAGAAATTTAACAGTAATTTTAAAATATCAATGTGTCATCAGTGCCCAGATTTCCCGTGTGTCTGAAATCCTTAATTCAGAGTCCCCAGGGCTCTCCTTCCCCCACAGTGACTTGTCATCTCCTGACTATGCTCTTTGCATCCTAGATGCTGCAGGTTCCGGCATCTTCCAGGTGGCCAGGCAGGGGTTGCCATAAAGGAGCACCATGAATTTAAGCAGAGGTGGCCCACTGGCCTTGTCACCCTTACCACACTTGGACTGTCCCACCTGTGGTCAGGAGCCCTTTCCTGGGTCTTGGGTAATAGTTCTGTTAAGACCCTTACCACCTCTGTGTGCCTGCTGTTTCAGACCTGAAGGCACTCTTCCTTGTGGAGGCTGCATCCTCTCTGTGCTCACTGCTCCAGGGCTGGCTACGTGGCCATTTCCCTAATCTTGAGTCTGTCATCCTCTGCTGGCTACAGCTCCTGGCATGACCCATCCCAGACTCGGACAGCCCCTGCAGGTCTACTAGCCCCACAGCAGCAACCCCTGTGAGCCTCCTTCTATCCACGTGGATAAATGCTAAAATTCACCCCGACCCACGTGGCCAGGGTACATGAGTTTTTCACATGTGCTTTAGATGGTGCTTGTCAAAGCTGGGGGCAGACAGAGGCTGGGCTTTCAGGTGGGGCAGGCAAAACCTCACTTCTCAGGCCTCCACATTGTGGTGGCTGCTAGGACAGGGAACATGAGCTACAGAACGAGCTGGACGTCAGAGACAGACCAGATGTGTGAAGGCCGAGGAGATGCCAACCTTGTAGTGTCCGTTGTTGGCGGCGTCGTGCAGAGGCGTGTCATCATCCAGGCCCTTGGTGTTCACCTCCGCGCCTGCAGCCAGCAGCTGCTTGGCGACGTCGTAGTAGCCCCGGTTACATGCCTCGTGCAGTGCTGTCCAACCTGGAAACAGACACTTAGGACATATGTTATTTAATCCTCGATCCTGTCTCTTGAGGTGGTACTCTGAGGCCGCGTACAAAGACAAGGGACACAGGCCAGGGTGGGAGAGTTGTTCTGTACTGAAGCGGGCGCCAGCCCAGGGTACACCTCAACTTTCTTTACTGGGCAACACTTGCTAGCACATCAATAGCTTTAACCCTACAGAACCCACAGCCCAGGGAGAGCCTGCAGTGATGACCCAGCAAAGGCAGAAAACTTGGTATGAACAACAGTGGCCCACCCCTATTCATCCATCGAAACACGGAAGCAGGGCAACTGAGGCCAAGAGATCCCGTTGAAGGCCTCAGAACAGAGGCTCCAGCAGTGCCCAGGTTCAGCTGTGTGGGGAAGGCCTCCCTGGGCAGGCAGCTTTGGCCTGGGGCCTTGTACCCACTGTCAGATGAGGTGGCTGCCTGCATCCATGAGGAAACAGGGTCTGCCCCGTGGAAGCAAATGTCCATGCTTTGGAGAAGCTTCATTTAGAAAAGTGCTTTTGAAAAGGTGCTAAACTAGGCATGGGTCAGACAGCTGTGTACTGGGAAAAATCTAGAAGGGTTCTCCATGAAGACTGCCTCACTCATCTCACATCCTCACTGTGAACAGACAGCTCTGGAATGTGTGGGCAGAATAGCGTGCATGGGGGGTATTTTATGCAAAGAAGGGCAACAGGAACTCTGATCACAGGACGTCAAAATACAAAGACGCATGGGCCCACATCAGTCTGAGGCTCACAAGGTAAGCTGCCAGTGTTCTCTGCTCCCGGGCAAGCTTCGGGACTGAAGCACGTGTGGTGAGGGGTGTCCTCCCCTAAGGCACAGTGTATGCCTCTGAGCACCGGGCTCCTGGCATGGAGGCGCCCCCTGCTGGAGGATGTGGCCGTTTCCTACACATGCCAGAGACAAGGCCCTCCAGGAGCCCAGAATTGGGGTTTACGAAATATAGCAAAGTGGAAAATTTAAATCTCTCAGTTCTCGTAAAAATAATGAAAACCAAGAAAATGAACAAATTCTTGGAAACACGAATTTCTCTTCAGTAGCTGTGAGTTACACTGGTGTACTCCTGCGTCTGCACAGGTATCCTGCATTTGTACAGGTATAGTGTATTGCCCAGGGCCTGGCAGCCCTGGGTTTCTGGCCCTGGGAGCCTGACGCACACTACAGGGCAGCACGTCTGACTCAAAGGGACAGCTCTCATGGGGCGCAGGGAGCACTTACCTGCAAAGTCCTTAACGTTGACGTCTGCCCCCTCACTGATGAGCTCCTTGATGCGCCGGGCGTCCCCACGAATGGCGGCTCGGTGCAGGCGGGTCTCTCCTCGCTCGTTTCTCTTGTTCACTTTATCTTTGGTTTTTGAGGCAGAGTTGGGCGTTCCCTTCTGACACACGGTAGACTGGGAGGGGTGCTTTGGTGTTGTGTCTACTGCGGGCCAAGGAGGGGACAGGCGGGCATTACTGGAGATGGCTCCAGGCCACTGTCGTGAGTGAAGGAAATACTCTTGCGAGGGCCTGTCCCAGGGGAGCACAGCTGCAAAAAGGCTATGACCAAGTGGAGCCCTTGCCCTCCCTGACTGGGACCTCATGGTCCTGGGGCTCACCTGGGCTATTTGCAGACTCCTCGGCTGTCATCTGCATGAGAAGAGCCACTTGCTGGCGCTCGGACAGGGGGTAGCCTGCTCGGATTCCAGAAAGCCCCATGCCAAACAGTAGCCCAGCCTTCCGGGTGACAGGCTCCTTCTTAATCCTCTTCCGCTCAGGACCCTGCTTCTCTGTGAGGTGGGCGAAGGAGAGAGGCAGGGAGGTTTCACACTACAGCATCCTCTGAGCCTTACCTACTGTTTCAGAGCCCCTGTGTCCCCCAACAGCTTGCAGCACAAGAGGAAGGTCTGTGAGCAGGAGAAGCCACAGTGCTGGGAGCATTTCTACTACCCACTCACCGCCCAGCAGTAACTGTGAGACCATTTGCACATCACCGAATCGGCTAAGTCTGAGCCTCCACCAACACTCACTCACGCCAGACACCTCTCTGGGGCCTCCCAGACATCATGCCACATACGAATGCGGTGGGACAGCTTAGCACCGATGACCTGCTCACACGGGTCAGGTCTCTATTAAATACACGTGTCTGCAGTCAGGCTCCACCTTCCCCATCCCTCCTCCAAACAAACAGTGAAAATATAACATGGCAGACACAGTTTAAAAATACATACATAAATCAAGGCCAACTTATCAGTACTGTACCTTTCTTCTTGCTTCTAGGACCCTCCATTTCATGCCATGGTGCTCCGAGGAGTGTACCAGCCTTGCAGTACCACAACATGGACTGAGCTGGAGGCATCTGAAGGCATCAACACAGAGCACTAACAAGAGACCATGCAACAGCCCAGCTGTTTCCATCTCTGTCTCCTTGTAACAAGCAAGCCCTGCACTCATCTTACCCACTACAAAATACCCTGTCAGCCTCAAACAGAAGTCATGTGCTTTGTCTCTTAAAAGAGGCTGGGATGAGGGAGAGAAAAGACACCCCTGAAGTCACAAGTCAGGAGCATGGAAGCCTGCCTCCTCATCCTAGCCAGCTGCCTTCTTGTCAACAGGTCGGGAGTGAGGTCACTCTGAATGATCCTCTAGCTGCCCCTTAGGTTAGAGTGAAGTCCCTGTGCAGGGCCAACATGGGTTCAGGTTTCTAGGCCGAGGGGTGCAAAGGGCAGTGTGGCCCAGCAGGTCTGACCTGGAGAAGGGGGATGTTCTGGGAGACGTGAGTCCCTGATACTCTCCTCTGGGGAGTTGCCCCTCCTGTCCACTCAGCACATCAAGAAGCCCCTCTCCTCAGGAATTCACTGTCTCCCTCGGCCGGTGTTGACCCTGGAGAAGTCGGCGACATCTGTAAAAAATGGGCTTACTGGGTTCCATGTCTGCTGGTCACTGGACAAAAGAATGGTCTCAGTTGTTTCCCAGCTCCACTCCCAGGAACTCTCTCTCCTTGCTGTTTGCCATGAAAGGCCCCATGAATGTGCTGTCATCTTCTCAAGGAGACTCTGCCCACCCTAGTTTTCTTCGAAAAGTATTTTAGACTGCCTTTTTAAAAACTAAATTTGTGACGTGCTGAAAATGCTGATTTGTGTTTTATGTGACAAGCCTGTAGGCAGGCAAACACCTGGCCACATCTACCCACGTCAAACTCATGGGCAAAACCCCAAACACTGCAGGCTGCTGCTGCCACCACCAACTAGTTTTGAAACACTTGATGCAGTGGAAAGGAAGAAAATTCCAGAAAGAACCTGAACTCTAGTGCCAGCCTCTTGGTCTGCCTACAATCTGGCAAATGCGGTGATGCCTCATCCCCTGGTCAGCAAGTCCTCCAGGTGTCACTGGCACGTCTGCAGGTGAAGCGAAACCAGCAGACGGTGTCAGCTCAGGGCCAGCGGCTTGAAGAAGCACCAAGAAACCAACCTACACTTCAGCAGATCCCAGACCACAGTCACCCATCAGGCGTCTGGTCTGCAGGGTTCTCTGCATCTGTGCTGGTGCATCCCTGCGTCCACCCACTGGCAGCACACCCCACACTGCTCTTCTCAGATCGGCAACCTGCCTTCCATGGCAGTGTCCACATAGGGACAAGGTCAGGCCCATACCTCCCTGAAGAGAAGGGAGGTGGCGCAGGTGGGAAGCCCTTGTGCTCTGATCCTACCCATGACGTGCCACCAACATGCAAGGCCTCCTCTCCCCAGGGGGAGCTCCCATATTCACTCAATCTTCACGGAATCTCTCCTGGGGTGCTAATGACCTCGGCATGGCCCTCACCAGGCTGACCAGGCCATGCACAGGCAGACCTGTCCTGTGATGCAGAGCAGTGGGACATGTTTTGGAGACATGAAGCCCACTGGGAAGGCACAATCTTGGATCACCACCACACCCTTGCAGGTCTGCACACAATGGGACAAGTTCCCGGCCTGGGTGGGTGACGTCTGCTAGTTACATGTAATAACTTCCAAATCAAAAGTGAGTAGGCCAGCCTGCTTCTGTGCCACGTGTGGGATGCTGGGGGTACCAGGGTGGACCCAGGGAGGAGGCGGGGTACATCCAAAATGCAGATGATGTTACTGGATTTTTCAGCTGTCAGAGGAACTAGCGGTTGTGTGCGAGTTAGATATCTGGTCGGCAGCCTGAGGCAGATGTGCTCTGCAGAAGTCTTCCATGAGGAAGCCAAGAGCACTTTCCCATGCCTGCAGACACTGGCTGGCTGTTTCGGGTGCATGTCTGTTGTGTGTGCAGACCAAGCAGGATTCAGCACCTCAGTGATATCAGGAGAAGTTCCCGGCCTAGATCTTAGGAACAGGGTCCCTCCCTGCAGCCCACTGTCCACAGGCCTTCCTCTGCTTCTGCTTTCTCTGAGCTACAGTGCAGACAGGACTGAGCTGATCTCCCTCGCCTGGCCAGGACAGCTTTCAGCTGCACCCAGCACCGCTCAGGGAAGGCCGCTGGGTGGGCTCCAGTGCACCTGGCTGTGCCCCACACTGAGACAAACTCACTCGCTGGAGATAGCCAACTCCTACACAGCTCTCCCTGGCTCTGACCTGGACATTTTACTAGTCCTAACATAAAATAGACCTTCTGGATGCATCTAGAAGGGCTCAACGTGCCCTGCCCCGACTCCAAGGCCTGGCAGCCTGCATGTCCATCAGGTCTGAGACATTGCCCACTGGAGCGGCCTCACCTCTAGGGTGAAAGGAAACCCTAAGGAAGTCCCACTCACAGAGGCAATGGCCTCAGCCGTGGTGGGCCCAAGAGCAGCTGGGCTGTCCTGACCTACACACAGGCTAGGGGCATCTGCATTGTCCAACCTGACCCAGAGCTGTGCGTCCAGGTAAGAATGGATCCTCTGAGGGAGAGGCCATGAAACCTGCTCCCTGGCCCCGCCATGCCACATGTACTCCTGCCATCTCAGGTGTTGTGTATGCAGGTAGGATGGGGTGCAGAGGCCCCCGAGGGCCTCCATGAGATAAGCAACAAGTTTCCATGGCATTTTGCCAATTTTCTGTCTCTATGGACCAAATGGAAGCAAAGTAGAATTTCTATGAATTCCAAATGGCAAATGCCAAGTTGCAAAGAGGAAAACCACAGTCCCAGGAAGACCACGAGCCTCTGCCCCGGCACAGTAGGCTTTGGATATGGTCCCAGTGTGCCTTACCCAGAGCTCTGGGCAGCGTAACTCCCCAGGACCCAGCCCCCTCTGCGTGCGATCTGCAGTCTGAAGCTGCCTGCAGACTGGGGACTCTGTGAGTGGCTAATGTGTGGGCCCCAGGGAGAGTCCAGGGAGAGCCAAGGAAGGTGCTGGATGGGAAAGGTTGGCCTGACTCTGCAGCTGGGGAAAGGCTATTTTCCCACTTATCAAGTCTGTCAATGGTGGCCCTTTTGATGGGCTGACCCAAGCCTGGAAAGCCTACCCCTGGGCCTTTAAGAATCACCACCATGTCTCTCCAGGACATTCCTCTGGGTCACACTCACCTGTGACCTCTGTGAGGACAGCAGCCATGTTCTGTCACCCCTGGTCAGCGGGAGTCTCCATAAACCTCACCCTGTCCTCAACCTGGCTGGGTCTTCTGTGAGGCACTCTACCAGGAGGTGGCCTCTTCCTGGAGGAGCATGACTTTTTGGTAGCTGGAACCCATATCCACCCGAGACCTTCCTGAGGCAGCACGCACATTGGGTAAGCCCCCTGGGACCCCAAAGCCCTTTCTGTGGGCAGGACTGGGAAGAGGCCTTGGGGTCCCGGCCTGGCAACTTCCCCACCCTCCCTTCAGTGTTCTGGAAACTCACAAAGTTACACTTCATGTGTTGTTATTTTTCTCTCTGTGGCTTATAATTCATGATGCTTTCTGAATCTGAGGATTCGTGTTCATAAACCCTGAAAAGTTCTCTGTCACTATCTTGGCCTCAGCTCTCTCCCTTCTCTTCATTCTCCTTCTGCAATTCTGATGGGATATGACTGTTAAACCTCACTCTCTCCTCCTCACCTTGTAGCCTCTTTCATACATTCTGCCTCATTTTCTTCCTAGGCCACAGATGCCATTTCTTTAGTCAGAACTTCCATTTCACTAATTCTTTCTTATGCTGTATCCAATGAGCCATATAATTTTCCCACTGAGTTTTTAGTTCAGTGATGACAATTTTCATTTCCAGATGTTCCACTTGATGCTTTAAAAAATATGCATGCTATTTTTGGATAGTTTGTTTTTGTTTCTTGTTAGTGTTTTAAATTCTCTCTCTTGTTACATTCTTTTTGTTTTGTTTTGTTTTGTTTGAGTTGGAGTCTCACTCTGTCGCCCAGACTGGAGTGCAGTGGCTGCTCCTGGCCACCGCAGCCTCGACCCGCTGGGCTCTGGTGATCCTTCCGCCTCAGCCTTCCGTGTAGCCGGAATTACAGGTGCACACCACTATGCCCGGCTGATTTTTTGATTTATTGTAGAGATGAGGTCTCGCTGCCCAGGCGGGTCTCGAACCCACGGGCTCAGGCAATCCACTCACCTCAGCCTCCCAAAGGCGTGGGATTACAGGCTGAGCCACTGAGCCCGGCTTCTCTTGTTACATTCTACTGACTTATATTCTAATGTGTGAAGTCCCTGGGGCTGCTGACCCTCTCTCAGGACCAGCTTCTTCCTTGTGGTCTGTCATCCTAATCACAAGTTTGTGTCCACTTATACTGTGAGCTGGGAAGTCCAGGCACAGGTCTGTCTCTCCAGAGAGTTCAGGGGCCGTGGGGCGCACAAATACAAATGCCAGCCCCCTCAAAAGGCAGGACTTGGGTTAGGAGTCTCTGGAGCAACCTCTCAAAGCCTTTATCCTCATCAGGACTTGTCGGAAGAGACAAAGGGCCTCCCCTGACAGCCCGAGTGTCCAGGTGGTGTGGCCTTCCCGAGTGGACGAGTTTTCTGTGGTATCCAGGCCCACAGCCTCTTCCTTCCCCTCCTGGCAGGACGGAGGCAGAGACTCTTCCTGGGGCTTTCTGTTCAAGTGCATGACCCTCAGTTTCTCACAGGAAAGAATGCTTTTTGTGTTCATTATTTGGCATCTCTAATTCCTAGGCTTTTTTAGCAAGAGAGTCTTTGAGGAGACAGTCTACAACATTACCAGACTAGGAACATCTGCAACTCTGGTGTCCTGCCATACATCCCAAGATGTCAGTGCATCCTGGATTCTACTCTACAAGGAACATTTTAGTGGCAACATTTGCAACAGCAGAGGGTTCCCTGCCCATGTCAGCCAAGGCCCATCACTCTGGCCAGCTGAGCAGCAGGCAGGTCTACTAGCCGTCTCCATGAGTGTTGAGCACCAGAGGACTGCTGCTCTAACAGCTTTTCTGTTTTACCTGACCCCAGAAACATGCCTTTCCACACCAAGTACTTGACCTAATCTTGCTGTTCAAAGTCATGAAACACAGTACTCTAGACCAAGAAGCCTCAGTCACCAACAGTCCCCACAGGAGATGGCAGTTACATATCAGAACATCTAACCTTTCCACCAGAATGTTAGGTTCAATACGCAAGTGTTTCCAGGCATGAGAGCAGCAGCGTCCCTGAATACACCTGCCAATGCAGTGTGATGCACCAAGAGCAGTCGCCCCCGCAAGTCAGCAGTGACTGGCGCCTCCTTTCAACTTCCTGTTCTGTCTCTGCTGCTCACACTCCTCTCTACTGGTCATTGGGTGGCAGCAGCTGCACCCTGTGATAAAGTCCTCTGCCTGGGCATGGCTCATCTGTGGATGCTGAAGAGGGAACCAGGGCCAGCTGGGTGTTCTGCTGCCCCCACCCTTTTCTGTGGGCTTCAGGGAAGTTAGGTGACTGGCAAGAGGGGAGGCCTCTGAGTACAGGGATCACCATACAGAAGAGTCAGGAAGAGCCGGTGAGGGCAGTACAGAGGCCTGTGCTCCCTCTGCCCCTGAGCAGCTGAAGGCAGAATCAACTGGAAAGCTAGCATACCAGGAAGCATGACCCCCGCCAGAAGCACACACACACGGGTACACGCATAGTGTAAGTGCATGGCGCTGAGCAAGGCTGGTGCTGAGTGCCAAGAAGTCTCACAGGAACCCATGGCACAGCCCGTCTCTGCCTTCCGGGAACGGGGTACAGCCCAGAGCAGGAGATACAAGAACAGCCCTCCCCACCTGGGATCCAGAAGGGAACATAACGCCTGGAAACAGGCGTATGTCCCAGACACCAAAACTGACGAATGAGTACCCACATGCAGCACCGTGGGAAGCACCCAGACACCAGAGCCAGAGTCTCACCCGCAAGGTCAAAGCCAGCCAAAATGACCCTCTTCCCTTGTTCCAACAAACATCCAGGCCCGGGCAGGCAGGTGTTCACAGACAAAAGCTCCTGTGGGGACCTGGAGGGGCATGCAACACTCACCAAGCCCAGGGTTTCTAGAGTTACGGGAAAGCTTGACATACAGAGAAGACCAACTAGCATAATCTGAAGCAAATCCCAGATAGCATGTAATCCCATCATGCAGATTCAATCGCCAGTGGCAAATCTCTTTAAACAGATACAGGCTTGGCTCAGTGGAGGACAGACTTCAAAAGACAGGAGGCCAGGCACAGAGGCCAAAAAAGCAGGAAGGCTGTGGGGGTAGTCTCAGGCCAGGCCATCTGAGGAGGACTGAGGCTGTGCTAGCTGCTGTAGTGAGGTCCGGTTCCCTTGCTTCCCCTACAGGAGGGGTCACCCTCCCAACTGCACCAGTGGTGGAGCTGTGCGGATCTGCTGGCCATTCCTAGGCAGATGCCCACGGGGAAGCCCATGAGGGGCCTGGACACAGCACCCACCCTGTCAGGCCTGGTTCTGGGGCATGCTCTTGTTCAGAGATCTGGAAGGGCAGGGACAATTCAGCTGCATGCTCATATCCACTGTGCAAGCACCTTGGGGTGGCCCAGCCCGTCCCAGGGCTGACTCACAACAGGGCTGGGCTGCTCTTGGCAGGCCGCCCCCAGCCCTGACTAAGCACCATAGGGGCTGCCCTCCAGCAAGCTGACCACATGCAGGGCCCATTCCACACAGGGCCAGGCATGAGGCAGGGCCAGGCATGAGGCATGAGGCAGCGTGGTGGCCACAGGAAGCTCGGCAGCCCCCACTTCTGAGTCCTGTCCTCCCCTACCCCCCCACCACAGACAGGCTAAGTCCTTTTCAGCAAAGGGTGCTATAGGGACACCACAGGAGGCCTGGCCCACCCCTCCCCAGCCACTCCCTCCAGGGAGGCCTGCTCGGTCTTCTCCCTCAGCCCCAAGGGACCACAAAAGCCTGCCATTACTCACCCGTCAGTGTCCTGCCTGCCTGCTGTGGCCACTGGATGGATCTCTAGCTCCATGTGAGAAGGAACCACCCTTGGTGAGTATGGGGTCAGCACCACTTAGGACTCCTGTCACCAGGAAGTGCCAATGGGACAGAGCCAGGAGCTGGGCGGCCAGCCACTTCTGCCAGAGGGTCCTGGGCCAGATAGTACTCCATACCCGCACCTTTCAGGGGAGCCTCATGGGAAGTCTAGCTCAGGACAGACGGGCAGATGTATGAGAAAGGCAGCTCTGACACTGCCCCAAAAAGGACAGGAAGCAGGACAAATACTTGGACTCACCCACTGTGGGTTCGCATCTGTGAGGTGTCCAGCCCCTGTTCTGGGGCCCTCCAGTATGTCCTCCAGGATGTTCCTGGCATACCCCAGGGGTCAGAGTGGTGGGTTTCATACTGTTTCCTTCCCCCATGAGGACAGACTTCCCTGCTGCAGCAGGCAGGCAGGGACATGATGCATGACCAAATAGACAGTCCTTGCCTGGGAAGTTCTACTTTAAAGTGCTCCTCAATTTTCCTGTCTCACAGGCGTGCTCCTAGCACCCTCACTCGGGCCTGCCCCTCCTTACAGGAGTGCTCTCAAAATGCTCACCTGGGCCTGCCGCTCACAGGTGAAAGAAACAGTGTGAAACCCACCACTCTGAGCACCGAGGCATGCCAGGAACATCCTGGAGGACATCCTGGAGGGTCCCAGAACCTGTGAGGGCTGAAGACTTCACCAAGGCGAACCCACAGTGGGTGAGACTAAGGCCTCCAACAGCATGGCCTGAGTGGCCCCTCCACCATGACACAGGCACCACTCAGACGTCTGACCAGCTAGACAGGGTGGCACCATGTGGTCACAGGAACACCCCTTTCAGCAAGGCACAGCATTCTCCCAAGGAGTCGAAACACCAACACCCAGAGACCCTGGAGAGGCAGAATGTAGAACGTGGTGGACGTCTGGTGCCAACCCCCACAAAAAAGTTCATATCCGAGGGTGATTATGACATGCTACAACCAAAATCAGCACGAGCGCCAAGCAGGACAAAGGGGACCTTCAGGTCTGATTTCTCGAGGCCTGAAGCCCAGGAGAGTACTGCCCCTTGTGAGGTCCCTGTCGTGCCATTCTGGGGGCTGAGGCCAGCCTGTGCCACCCAATCGCCTCGGTGGCTCTTCCTTAGAGCTGCCAGTTACTGGGAGCAACATGCCTCTCCCACTTCCTATCCCTCTTCCTATCCCCAGACATGCTCGCTGGCAGCAGGAGCCACAGGCCTAGTCATCCCACCTCTGTTGCTTCTCCCTGGGAAGACTGCCCACCCTGCTGGTTTTCCTAAGCACAGCCTGGGCCCAGCTCTATGAGCACACCTGGGACACCTGTCCAGGAGGATAGGCAGATGGCTGTGACTGCCACATGGTCCCAAGGCCTACATTTCCTGGACCTGGCCAGTAAGAGCTGGGATGTCGACATTCACATCCAGGGTGTTGTCCCTACTGTCTCTCTCTCCTCCATTCTCTCTCAGCGCCATGAGCTCACCTCACTTCAGTTCCTGATGTTCCACCCACATGGCAAAACTCTCTCCTGGGCACCCTCTGCAACTGTCCTACAGCTCATCTGTGGCTGCCAGATGACTACACGAAAGAGCCAGCATGGGCAGCACATAGGACTTTGCTGCCCCTGACCCTGAGCAGCTCAAAACAGAATCAACTGGAAAGCTGGCCCACTAGGAGGCACAAACCCCACCCAGGAGCATGGGCACACACACACAGGCATATAAGCACACACACACTCCGGTCCTGCAGCCTCAGATCACCCTAACTCAAGGAAGCTTACACTAGCCCCGTTCACTTTTGGGGCTCGCTTTGGTTTACTACAAACAATGGAGCTTAATGTATGTGCCTTTGTAGTCCTGAGGGAAGCCATATTCACCCTCCTGTGTCAAACTGTCAGGGGATACCCAGGAGCCCATAGCAAGCAGCCCCCCTCTCCCCCACACCCTGGGCTGAACACACTGGGGGAGGGCTCTTGTGTGTGGGATCCCTGAGGGGAAGTATCCCCATCCTCCCGTGTCTGGATCTCAGGAAAGGAGGTGGCATGGGGGGCCCAGGTGGCTGTGGCAGGATGCCGAGGGGGTCCCCCATGCAAACCCAGAACTACACCCCAGTCTGGCTGTGGAGGCCACGGAGGTGGTGGGGCACAGTCTAGTACCTGTGTCTGAGTCCTTCTGCTCTCCATTGGCGCCCACGGTGAAGGGCAGCTTCCGCTTGGTGGCACGCTCTCTCACCTCCTTCCCGCCATCACTGCGGTCCAGCTTTGGGGTCTTGGTTAGAGAAACTTTATCTTTATCCTAGAAAAGAAAGCAGCATTTTCAGACATCATCCTTAAATTAAGTGATCAAAATCCTGGTCCACTACGGTTTCAGTTCATGTGCAGAAGTCACCTCTTCTGTGGGCAACGAATAGTCCCTTCTGCCCAGGCCTGGACCCTGTGAGGTGGGCTGTGAGTGGCCCTGACCTGCCCATCTTCTTGTCCACATCTGAAGCCTCTCCAGAAAGACCACTGGCGAGGTTCTCATGTGCATGACAGTGGTGGAATAGACAGATGCAAGCCACCTGGGGTGCCACCCACCCCCCTGGGAGGTACTGAACTTACGGGGAGGGGGGTGCACGTGTGCGACCCACAGTGCCCTTGCTGTGATCCACTTTCCTTCTGGGAGCTGACTCCTCTCCCTCCACCTGTCACCCACCATGCCGGCTGCGCTGTGGCTTTGCCTTTTCGGCTCCTGAACTTGGAGACTCAACTATTCCCGTATCCACACCTGGCTCCCCACATCTGCTCTCTGACAAGGCAAAGTGCATCAGGGCCGTCAGCAGAGGATACCTGCAGGTGAGCAGAACCCACCATGGACCCAAGTACAGGGTGCACCCCAATCACGAGGCTGGCAAGGACTGAGTAGCCTTGATTCTGGCCCCAGCCCCAGGGTTGACCTTGAAAAAGCTTCGCGCTGCTGCTAGCCCCAGTGGCCTCATGTAGACGGCAACGTGCCCACCTCCAGAGTGAGCCATGCAGGCTGCTCACACGGGGCTCAGGACGCAGTGCTCCTGTAGCTTCTGCAGGCCCCTGGATCACGTCACAAGAGAGGCAGAGGGCACAAGATGCACACAGGGATGGCAGACTGGGGAACCCTGGAGGGGGTCCAGATCAAGACAGGGTGGGGCCACCCATCTCAAACCTGAGGTGGCAAAGGCATGATGATGGATGCAGGAGCCCCTCCTACCATGATAGACACATTGTAAGAACAGGATGAAGGGGATTTGTTTTACAGACAGGTGCGAGGAGAGGCCAGCCCAGGCAGACCTGGTGGGGTGGCTCTGTGACTCTGCGAATGCTGTCAGCTCCCAGGACTAGATGGTGCAGCAGCACCACTCCCAGCACCAGGTCCAAACCACAGTTGGAGGCTCTGGGAACCACGACTACTCTCTCATGTGGCGGCAAAGCGCCCCAGTCCTAGAGAAGGTGCCAGCAGCACCAACCCATGCCAGCTGGGCTCATGGCACACAGATGTGCCAGGTGTGCCACCACTGCAGATAGGGAGGCCATAGTCACCAGAAGCATACCACTCCCTTCCACAGCAAGCTTTTCTTCCAGAACTTTCTCAAGGCAAGTGAGCCACTGGCAAACCCCATGCAGTCGTGGAAGCTGCACCAGAGCACTGGAGCCTCAGCTCCCCAGGGCTGAAGGCCCACCTGCTCCTGGGGGGAACCCAAGCACCCCGGCCACAGACCTGCCTATGGACCAGATGTGTCCTCCATGGCTATCCACTGTGTGCACCAGACCTGACAGTAACAGGCATCCCTATGTGACCTTGGATAACCTTTCCAGAACCTTCTGTAAACTCAGAGGCCACCTGGAGTTCCAGAGGGTTGAAACTGCCATGGTGAGATCTGCCATAGCTGAGACCTGCCATGGTGAAACAGCCGGCGTGAGGAAGGACCCCAGGAGACAGGGCCTGCGAGCGTGATGCCCATCTCAGCTGTGGTGGCCTCTCCTCAGTCCTCAACCCGCACAGGGTTGCCTCCTTCTAGTACAGTTCCGCCAAGTTTTGCTGTGACCCACCCTGGAGTGGCCCCAATCTGGAAAGGAATGACACATCCCATATGCAGCCACCCCAACACCTGGGAACAAGAGTGCATCCGTGAAAAACTCCAATTCACAATTCACACCTTCCTCTAGGAAACTCCTGGCCCAGTTGGCGGAGCTGACCAAACATTTAAAGAAATCTATACACATTCTTTCAGAGAACAGAGAAAGAAATGTTCCCAATTTGTTTTGTGAGGCTGCCATAACCCTAACTCCAGGACCTGATGAGGGCATTCCATGAAAAGAAAATCATAAGCCAGTATGTTTTATGGACATGGACAGAAACTCCTGATCTGACAGGAGCAAGCCTAATGTACACATATATTAAAACAGGTAACACAAACGATAACAAAGGACTCAAGAATGCAAGAAATTCAAGAAAAAACAACAACAATGTATTTTACCATTAAGAAAATTTTAAAAGGAAATCATGTGATCATTTCAATAGCTACAGAAAAGGTCTGTGGAGAGACTCACTGCTCATGACCCATGCTCAGCACGTGGGAGGAAGGAAACCTCCAGCTGGCAGAGGGTCTCCAGGACCACTAACAGACAGCAACACGGAGACTGAGGATCCCTGAGACCAGGAGCGAGACAAACACACTGCACTCATGTTTGCTGAAAATCAAAAACAACACATCACCTTAAATGAGTTAAAGATTTGGACAGGCAGTGGACCCCAGGAACTATCCAAGTGATGAACTAACACTAGCACAGGTGCTCCTCACCAGGAAAACGCTAGCTGAACCACAAGGAAACACACAGCACTCCACCAAAACAGCTGAAAGGAAAGGGACAGATATGCCAAGGTCACAGTGTGGGGCTACAGGAGCCCCAGCACTGCTGGGGGGTGCGTGGTACCAAAACTCAATAACTGTCCACGCATTTCTAAAGTTAATGAAATGAGTACGTATGTTCATAGACTAGTACAAGAATGTTCACAGCAGTTTCATTCTTCACAGTAAAAAAAGGAAAGTAAATTGTCCATGCAGAGGCAAATGGATGATTCTGGTATATAACGGTAAAAAAAGTGGATGGAGGAGGCTTCCAGGAGCACAGTCGTATTGATGTGTCCAGGGACCATGCCAGGAACCATCTGTACCTCAAGGAAAAGGTGTTCCCTGGAATTAGATTGGGCTCAATCCCCTCTCCTCCACGCTGAGGGAAAACAAAGAAGCACTAACCTTAAGATGGCATGACTGCAGACACGAAAAATCCGAAAGAATACAACAACTATTCCAATAAGTGAGTCAGAAAACTTGCTGGATACAGAAAGCAAGTGATTCCACATACCATAAACAATTAGGAAACGGTACCAAAGCAGCTCAAAAACACAAGAATAAGTCTAACATGAGATATCGCTCTACACAGACAACTACAAAACATTACTGAAAAAAAAAAAACAACACAGAAATGGAGAGACACTTCCAGTTCAATCCTTGTCCTGTGGCAGTTCTCCCCACATGCACCTCTGCATCTGCAGCAATCCAGTCAAATCCTGGCAGGCTTATCGTGAAAATCGACTCACTTATTCTAAAATGTACATGGAAACGTTAAGGGTCCAAAAATAGCCAAGACAATTCCAAAGAACAGCACGGCTGGGCAGTGTATATAACCAGAAGTGGAGACCACGAAGTTGCAGGAATCACAACAGTCGATCCTGGAAACAGGATGGAGAGTCCAAGGCGGATCAGAGCAGCGCAGAAATGAGAATCACAGCCCTGGGGACGAGAGCTGCACGCAGCTCAGCCAAGCAGGGTGGGACTGGGTCTCCGAGGGAGGAAAGGCCCTGATCCCTCCTCACAGCTGTGAGAATGAATGCCAGGCCAGTCGAGATGGAAGGCTTGCAGGGGAGAGGACAGGAAGATGGCAGGAAACACAAGGAAGCCCACAAGCTGCTGCACACCCATCAGAGTGGCTCTGGTGATGTTGCAGCACCAGGTGTGCTCTGGGATGGGGTGTACCTGCCCTCCCAGACGGTTTCTGCAGGACGACACAGTCATTCTGACAAATGATTTGACCATGTCTCCCAATGTGAAAAGTCCCATGTACATACGCACACAGTAGGACTCTGTCACCTGGAAAGACCTCAAATGTTCAAGCACGGGGAAATGGACACACTGCTTGGCAATGGCAGGGCATTCCACAGCGGGGAAGAGATGCAGGACTGGTGCCCCAGACCCCTGTGCGTGCCCCGTGTCTGTGCCAGTGGGGGGCAGAACAGTGGCCCCTCTGGCACAGGGAGCGACTCTCAGATGAGCACAAGGAAGGCTCCTGGGACACCAGTAACGCTTGCACCTAGAGGGGATCACACTGATTTTTCAAGTGAAATACAAGCTACAATGTATATTTATAGTTCACTTCATTTTTTTAAAACTCCGTGCTCTTCCTCTTAACCAGCTGTGCAGGAAACACAAGCACGGCAGCGTACATGGTGCACATGAGGGGCCTCTGGAGTTGCGCACAGCAGGAGGGTGGGAGGCCAGTGGCAGGAGCCAGGCTCTCTGGGTGAACCTGGGCACCAAGCCTCACTGTGCAACTGGACTGGGTGGGTCGTGTATTCTTCCACACAACACTGAGTGGGCCCTTGGGGCAGATGGTACTGTGGCAGAGCCAAGGACATCAGGGTATGTGCAGCCATGCCTTCAAGGCACTGGCAGGAGGAGAGATCCTCCCCAGCAAGAAAGGAACTGGAGTAGAACCCAACGTACACATCACAGGATGTTTTCATTCCCTAAATGCAAAAAATGTAAATATTAAATCCCACCTCCTCCAAGCACCTCCTATCTAGCCCAAGATGCCCCAATAACCACTGGTGGGACAACTATGCACACCGACCAAGCACCCCCACGGCCTGCAAGTCACCTCGCTTCTCCCTACTGAGTAACACAGGCTGTCAGCCACATACCACACTGTGATTTCTACTTGGCGGAAGCACACAGAGAGGAAAAGAAAGTTGGAGTAGATGAGAAACGGCCATGTCCACCCAACACACCCCCTGGAGTTCATGTCGTCATCTATGAATAGCCAACGGGAAAGGATCCTGTAAGAAGGCACACCTTATCAGCCACTGAAACCAGCATACATGTCAGCCCAATCACTCCAGCTCCATCTACTGAAAAGTGAATCCCTTCCGAAATGCACTGCCCTGGCCTCTTCGCGGACACATGATTGTGTGTCTATTTGTGCACTCTGTTCTGTGCCATTCATCAATACATCTGTCCTCATGCCAACAAGATACACACTCTTACTACTGTAGCTTTATAGTAAATATTGAAATAAGATCCTCCAATTCTGTTCTGTTTTTTCAAGATGGTTTGGTCATTCTGGGTCCTTTGAATTTCCATATGAACTTTAGAATCAGTTTATTAATTTCTTTTTTTTTTTGAGTTGGAATCTCACTCTGTTGCCCAGACTGGAGTGCAGTGGCCGCTCCCGGCCACCACAGCCTCGACCTGCTGGGCTCCGGCGATCCTTCCGCCTCAGCCTTCCGAGTAGCCGGAATTACAGGTGCACGCTACCATGCCAGGCTATTTTTGATTTTATTGTAGAGATGAGGTCTCGCCTGCCCAGGTAGGTCTCGAACCCGCGGGCTCAGGCAATCCACTCACCTCAGCCTCCCACAGGCGCGGGATTACAGGCTGAGCCACCGAGCCTGGCTAGTTTATTAATTTCTACCCAAAAAAGCCCATAGAGATTTTGATCGGCATCACACTGGATCTATACATCAACTTGGAGAGAGATGGCACACAACACTGAAAGTTTTCTGACCAATGAACATGACATAAGTCTCCAACTGTTTAGGTCTTTCTTAATTTCTCTTAGCAATATTGTGTAACTTTCAGGGTACAGGTCTTTTAGCACGTCTTTGGCCATATTTATCCCAAAATAATTCATATTTTTTATGCTGCTGCAAATATACTTTAAAATTTCAATCATCTATTGTTTATTAGTATTTAGAAATAAATACACTTTTACACTCTGACTACACTGTATTGTGACATCTTGCTAGACTTGTTTATTTTTATAGCTTTTATGTTGACGTTTTTAGGCTTTTCTCCATGGACGTCTGTGAACAAAGTCTGTGTGTCCTTCATGGGGCTGGCTGTGCTGCAAGACAATGCCGACAGCAGTGGCGACAGCAGGTATCTTTCTGTCTTTTCCCAACCATAGGTGGGAAGTAGTCAGTCTTTCAAATTAAATAATGTTAGTTGTAAGTTTTTCATAGATGCTCTTTATCAGGTTAAGGAAACTCCCCTCTGTGCCTATATTGCTGAGTGTTCTTTTATAATGAATGGGTATTGAATTTTGTCAAATGTTTTTATTACATCAGTTGATGAGGCTTTCTTTTTCAGTTTGCTGATATAATAAATTGAACTAATTGAGTTTGGATGTTAAACCAACCTTGAATTCTTGGCATAAACCTTATTTATTCATGGCACATTATTAATTTTATATATAAACTGAGGAATTCAATTTGCTAAAATTCTTTTTTTTTGAGTTGGAGTCTCAGTCTGTCACCCAGATTGGAGTGCAGTGGCTGCTCCCCAGCCACTGCAGCCTCGACCTGCTGGGCTCCGGCGATCCTTCCGCCTCAGCCTTCCAAGTAGCTGGAACTAAAGGCGCGCGCTACCACACCCAGCTGATTTTTTGATTTATTGTAGAGATGAGGTCTCGCCCAGTTACCCAGGCGGGTCTCAAACCCGCGTGCTCAAGCAATCCACTCACCTCAGCCTCCCAAAGGTGCGGGATTACAGGCTGAGCCACCGAGCCCAGTCACTAAAATTCTTTTTAAAATGTTCATAAGGGCTATTATTGGTCTGTAGTTTTCTTATCCTGTAGTACTTTTGTCTGATACTACAGGAAGCCTATACTAATACATAAGTATGTGAAGCACATGGTGATGGACTGGCCGGCCACAGCCCTGTTCTCTCAGCTCCAGGACCAGTTTGGGAACAGAGAGGTCTTTCTTAATTTCTCTCAGCAATGTTGTGTAGTTTTCAGGGTGAGACAGAAGGATCACCTTTGTCCAGCAGGTCAACACTGGGGTAACCGTGAGTGTGCCACTGTATTCCAGCCTGGATGACAGAGTGAAACTCTGACTCCAAAAAAAAAAAAAAAGAAGAAGAAGAAGAAGAAGAAGAAAAACAAACAGGACATACTACCTTCTTGGAAAAAACCAACTCAAATCCACGCATGTCTCAGGACAGGTGTGTGCACACCAACAGCATCTAAATGGTCAGGACCAGTTTTGCTTGGTCAAGTCCCTTTCCTCCTCAAGTAAAAGAGAACAACTCAAACCAGGTGCAGACATGCTACATGTTGGCCTGGGATTCCTGTGAGACCCACGTTGCCTGCTGTCCAGCTCTTTTCAAGTCATGCCTGCTGTTTCCTCTCAGATCAGCCCTTCTCACGTCACTGTGCCTAGTTGGCTTGCTATCTAACCTCCTACCTGGCTCTACCATGTCACCCCAGCTGAGTGTCTCACACTCAGGACCAGTGCCCGAGGCCCATGGGAAAGCCCTGATGCCCTCTCTACTGCCAGTTTGTCACTGTCAGATGGGCAATAGGGAACACAGTGTGGTGATGCCTCCTTGTCCTCAGTGTCAGGCTGGGATTTCCTCTCCCTGAGCCTTCTGAATCCTCCCAGGTCCCTGTCTCCATCCTAGAACCTGCTGGATACTGAGGCTGTGATCCGTTAGCACAGGAGTTTCCAACCCCCAAGGCCAAAGACCTGTTAGGAACCGACTGCACAGGAGGTGAGCCGTGGGCAAACAAGTGAAGCTTCATCTGTATTTATAGCCATTCCCCATTGCTCACATTACTGCCTGAGCTCTATCTTTTATCAGATCAGGCCAGCATTAAATTCTCACAGGAGTGGGAACCCTACTGTTAACTGAGCAGGTGAGGGAACTAGGTTGCATGCTCCTTATGAGAATCTAATTTAGCCTGATGATCTGAGGTGGAGCTGATGTGTTGATGCTAGCGCTGGGGAATAGCTGCAAATACAGATTAACATCAGCAGAAAGGTCTGACTGTATATGCCCCCACCCATTTGTGGAAAAATTGTCTTCCATGAAACTGTCCCTGATGCCACAAAGCCTATAAACTGCTGCCTTAGGACATGCAGGCAAGTTAATTCCCTAGTTTGTGGTACACAGCAGCCCTAGAACTAAGTGTCAGACTCCCAAGGGCAAGTCCCAAGCATCTTTGTTCCTAGAGCACAGTTGAGGCAAGAAATGGTGTGATGCTCTCACAGATGTTTTGAGGTATCCTGGGACCTTTACTTGTGGACACGAGAAGCTTCTGACCCAAATGCACAGCTCACATAGCAGCAGGGCTACACCCAAGCTCTTGAGGTGAAGCCACACCTCAGCCCATCTCTGCGTGAGTAGTGCCACCTCTTGGGGAATTCTTCAAGTCTAAGGTCATCCAGGTATGAAGAGTGGTGAGGCAGAAGCGATGAGGTAGTAACGAGCACAAGAGAACTGGGGGCGGGCCAGGGTTGAAGCAAGGTAGTGCAAAGTCTCCCTAGTCATCCCTGGTGCCAAAATCCAAGGCCCACCCGAACAAGGCGAGGGAAAGAGGAGGCCAAGGCAGCAACCAGAAATAGTCCGGATGTTTTGGGCTCTCAGCCACAAGGAGTGGAAATCACCAGGAGGAGCATCCCACCCTCTCTCCCTCCTGCCCAGTTGCCACATGGCTGGGGCTGCTCATTTGCCCCTTGAGTGGTTTCATGACCTCAGGAGCACATACCCATCCCAAGCAGTAGCCTAGACTCTCACAGGCCTCACAGATGCACCCAACCCTGGAAGCTGGGCAGTGGGTGCTCACTGAACACTGGCCTTGGCTCAGCCTGCCAAGGAAGCTCCATGCCACAGAGCCCACCTGCTCCTGCATGTGGCACACAGTGCTAGGGAAAGAGCACATAGGAGAGGACAGGTGGCCATATTGCCGAGACAGCCACGGGCTGCAGAGGCATCCCATCTTTCCCGCCTATGTAGCACCCATGTATGTCCATGTTCACAAAATGCTTCACACTTAACCAAAATCAAATGAATGAAGGACTCTGCTGGTTAATATCACACGTGGAATGCCCGCCAAGTGCATATAAGCCACACCCATAACATGACCAGGGAGACTGGAAGCACCAAGGGGCCTCCCAGGCCACATATGGGGTCTAAAGGCAGAGAAGGAACAGGGAGAGCAGCTCGGAATGACTGCAGCCAGGACACACAGCACCACGGCCCCGAGACAAATGGCCATCACATGGGCACAGCGGAAGGAGGAGCAATGAACTGCCAGGATTAAGTTACAGAGACAGAAGGACTGCAGGAGCTGACACGTCATCCTGGGGGACGTCGGGGGCAAGCTGGCCCTGCACACAGCATGGCCTCCCTCACCATGAACTCCACAAGATGCTTCCTCCTGCAACTACTGTAGAGACAGGGCAGCTCAGGACAGACACCTGACATGCTGATGCTCACAAAGATAGCACAAGGCAAAGTCGGTCTTGAACCTTGATGTGTCCAAGTTCACCCCCGCACTATACAACAGGAAGCGCACCCCAGGACCCAGCATCACCCCTACACTGCAGGACAGGACAGGAACCAGTGTTAACAGCACATTGATAAAACATAGTGGTCTAGATTTATATCCCATTTTCCTATTCACCTTTAGAACAAACCAAACTTGGAAGTATACTTCTCCAGCAGTGTTTGTGGTCAGGATTCCTGAGATGCCTGGTGTGTCTGCCTGAAACCATGACAAGTCCTGTGGTTTTTGGCACAGAAATGTGCGGCCACATTGAAATGGCCTCCAAGAGCAACTGCTGTACCTACTATTTAAATCTTTTTTTTTTGGAGTGGGAGTTTCATTCTGTTGCCCAGGCTGAAATGCAGTGGCATGATCATGACTCCCTACAGCCTCAAACTCCTGGGCTTAGGCGATCCTTCCACCTCAGAGTCCTAAGTAGCTGGGACTACAGATGTGCACTACCATGCCCAGCTAATTATTTTATTTTTTAATTTTTTTGTGTGTGGAGATGAGGTCTTACTACATTGCCCAGGCTGGTCTTGAACTCCTGGGCTCAAGCAATCCTCTCACCTCCACTTCCCAAAGTGCTGGGGTTACAGATATGAGCCACTGTGCCTGATGCTATTATGTAAACTTTGATTCTGGTCCCCAAATAATAAACACAACCTTAAAGGAACCAAGGCCACACCTGGAAGATCACTCCTCCCACCCCACTCTGGGCTGCAGACAGGGGTGACTACAGACAGGCTGAGAGCAGGTTCTGACTAACGAGTGGGCGAGGGGCCACTTCCAGCTCGTTCGTCTAGGGAAGGTGTGCATGGGAGGCCAGCACCAGAAGGGAGGGCACAGATGTTACCTTTTTCCCAGTTTGTTTCTCCACCATGTCGTTGCTGAGAGGAACGTCTTCTTGCTGTGGTGTTTTAGAACACCCACCCTTGGGCATCGTTCTGCTCCCCTTGCGTGATCGTCATTTATGCCGCCATCGCATCATCGTCAACTGGCTGCTTCAAAAGAGAGGACACAGGGTTAACATTCACCCAGCTCAGAGTAGCACAGGACCCAGCCAGTCTCACCCTGACTGCACAGACTCAGTTGATCAAGGCACGCAGGAGTTCTGGCTGGGACTAGGGCTGGGCCCAGAGGGGGCTTTGGGATGTGCCTCAGGGGTCACCAGCAACAAGAAGGAAAAGCATTCTCGGAAAGCACCAAGCTCCCCTGATGCCCTGACTCTGAGCAGTATCTCACTTTTGGTGACTCTGGTCCCACTCATGCCCATGGGCCAGACCCTTCACCTGGGCTGAGGTACCAGCTCCTGTTTCCCAGGAAATCCAAGGACATGTGCTACATTCACTGTGTGTTTTACCTTCTGTCTTTCATGACATTTTGGCATCTTTGGTTTTTTTTAAGTTGGAGTCTCACTCTGTCCCCCAGACTGGAGTGCAGTGGCCGCTCCCGGCCACTGCAGCCTTGACCTGCTGGGCTCCAGCGATCCTTTCGCCTCAGCCTTCCAAGTAGCTGGAACTACAGGTGTGCGCTACCACGCCCGGCTCATTTTTGATTTATTGTAGAGAGGAGGTCTCGCCAAGTTGCCCAGGTGGGTCTCGAACCCGTGGGCTCAGGCAATCCACTCACCTCAGCCTCCCAAAGGCGCGGGATTACAGGCTGAGCCACCGAGCCCGGTTCATTTTGGCATCTTAAAGAAGCCTGCAGGCTAGGAACAGCCTGGCTCTCCCAGGGATGGGAGATCCTCAGAGTCAGCGAGGGCTCTAAGCAGACAACCACCCTCTGGCCTGACTCTCACCCGTGCCAGTCCCTGCCCCATACCATCCCTGGCCAGGTGCAAGGCAGTTGGAGAGCACCTCACAGCACTAACATGCCAGAATCACCCAGACCAGTCTGACCTGAGCCTCACGTCACTGCCCATTTCACCCCTCCTGCAGAAACCCTGAAGAAGGACATGACCAAGGCCTCGCCAGGCCCTGCTGGGACCTGTGGGTGTTGTACACTTCTCCCTTCCAAGCCTCACTCTGGTCTCTTCTGTGGCTACCCCAATGTGATCACACCACATCCAATGTGGACGGTCCTGGAGCATGTGCCTCCTGCCTGCCAGCCTTCTCAAGTTTGTTCCACCATTATAGCCAACCGTCTAGTGGCACTCAAGGGAGGAAAAGGGGAAGGACGTCCCACCATCTTTCCCAAAGCCACTGTCTCCCTATTATGTCACCAACACTGTCGTCAGAAAACACTTTACATAAAGCAAAATCATGCACTGTGCTCCTCTCTGCACGATGGCAAGCCTCTGTGCTGCATTTTGGAAGAAACACTTGCTGTGCCTGTCACCTGGACTCGACCACCTCTGCCATGTGAGACTGTGTGAGTGCAGCTCCTCCATACCCCCTGCCCATCCCTCACGGTCACACTGTGTATCCACCTGCCACCCACTGCAGGCCTGTTTGGGGTCACGAGACATTCTTCAACATCTTTTCAAGATCCTGCCTTATTTGTGCATAATAACTGACAGAATCTCACTAAGGATCGTCCTGGCCCTTAACTGGCATAAGAACTCATCTAGACTTATCCTGAGGAGAGGGACCCAGCCACTTCCAGCTGCACACAGGTGAGTGGGTTTTCCACCCACTCTTGGGAGGTTGAGGTCAGAAACTCTGTGTTCTCTCTGCCTGGAACTGTGAACTCCACATTTTCTTCCCATTTTCCACCACAAAACTGAACTGTCATCAGCACTGATGCGGGAAAGGCTGGCTGGGAACTCAGTGGCAACAAAACAGAAGTGAAAGGATTCGCAGGAAGCAGACCCTTAAGAAATCCTGACTGCCTGCTCTAAGGGGCGAAAGGTGGCACATTCGCCACGGTGTGGTCTACACTGTCTGGTACTGGAAGTGAGTCTGTGTCCCAAAGTGCAGGACACACTGCGAACAGCCCAGGTGCAGCCAAGGCTCCAAGGTCCCCTTCAGGGCCTGAATCAGACGGCATGCTTCACTCATGAAACAACGGATCTCACTCAGCGTCCCTAAGCAGGCCCTGCTCAGGGTCTCTCTAGTCATGTAGAGTTTTGGGCCTCCTTTCCCTAAAAAGCTAGACTCCTTCACCAGCCTCATTCCACCCTACCCTGCAAAAGGAACAGCCCCCTGAGCAGTGTGAAAATACAATTTGCTTCCACCTTAACGTCCCAAACCAAACTATCTTTACAGCCAACAGCAGAAGCTGTGGGGGAAGGAGGAAGCGCTTGTGGTAACTGGCCTGTCCATGCAGGGCGCCTTGTGTGAGAGAGGGTGGGGGGGTTCCCAGGAGGCTCTGTTGGGGGTGAGCTCTCAGGTGGACACCAGTGTGCTGGAAGAGTGCCACCACAGCTCACAGCATTCCAACGTTCAGGCTGAGCCTGGAGCGTGTCGCTGCAGGCCTCCCTTGGTAGCCCTTATGGTGAAGGCACCATCTTGAAAAGGACCTTGCAAACCACGAAGCATGACACCCACGCCTGTTACTGTTGTCACAGTTGCAACCTGTTATTATATTGGAATCCCTGAGGCTGCAGAGTGTGCATTCCTGGTGCTGGGCACACGGCCTCTACTACCATCTGCAGCTGACCCTTGCTCATGGAACACACTCAAACAACAAATCACTACCTGAGTGCAGTCTGTTATGCACCATCCTGGAATCCCATGTGCTTCGTTGTAAGAGAAGTGGTCTGTATGCTGGCAGCTAGCCAGACATATGCTGAAAAGGCTACTGTCCTCCAGACACGGCCCCCAACTGCAGCCCCCAAAGGAGCAGGATCTAGGAGGCCACGCAGGAGACAAAAGAAGGCACCACGCCGCTCAGAACCTCTCACAGGGTGCACTGAGCACTATTGATGGCACAGGAGTGTGGTCCTAGGTGCCCGCTGTGTTTTTCAGAAAGTCTTCCTGGCTGGGTACATTCTTCTGACGGTTCTGAAGCTGCCCTGGCCTAGCATCTAGGGCTTTCTGGTCACCATGCTTCATCACTGACCACAATACAATGGTATTATCTGTCTCACTCCCAGGAGGCAGTCTCTGCCTGGGAAGGTGTCAGGCTGTTCCTGCATAAGTCCATTTAATGCAGCCTAAACCCCCATTTCCAAGTTATCAGTAGTCTACATTAAATTCACAACGTTTAGTCAATGCTAGAAACAAAATCATAGATCATGGGAACTGCACCAGAGCAGAGGCTAAGACCCAGCACCATGGAGGCAGTCTGCAGAGCAGCAGTGGAAGGGGTCACAGGGCACAGCTGGCTGGGTTGAGTTCGGCTTTGGCACTGCCCAGCCGGCATACAAGGTGCCACCATTTCTTGTGTACTGGGCCAGCTCTGCAGGCTGCAGGGCACTCATGGGACACAGGCACACACCCTGACACCAAAGCCATGCGGTGATGTGGGAGTGGGGTGGGTGGGGGGTGGTATGGCTCATGGGACTTGTCAGGTACCCAACAACCAACATCAGAACTGAAATCAAACATCACTCAGTCCAGTGGGGAACTGACAGCCGTCTGCGTCTGCCTCTTAATTCACAGTCACCTGGACATAGGGAATAGCCACATTTCTCTCCATGCGGCAAATGGCACTGCAGTCCAAGAAGCACCATGGTGTGGCCCCTGACAAGGTCTCCTTCCTGTCTGTCATGGAGCCTTGGGGAGCTCCAGAGAAAATCTATCTTAGGGTCAGGCAGGGTATTTTACCTGCAGAACCCTCTTTTCCCCTTTGTGTTAGAAAGTTGCTCCTCTGAGGACTTACTTTTCTTTATTTTATTATTATTATTATTATTATTTTTGAGTTGGAGTCTCACTCTGTCACTCAGACTGGAGTGCAGTGGCCGCACCCGGCCACCGCAGCCTCGACCTGCTGGACTCCGGCAATCCTTCCGCCTCAGCCTTCCCAGTAGCCGGAATTACAGGCATGCGCTACCACGCCCGGCTGATTTTTTGATTTATTGTAGAGATGAGGTCTCGCTGCCCAGGCGGGTCTCGAACTCGCGGGCTCAGGCAATCCACTCACCTCAGCCTCCCAAACGCGCGGGATTACAGGCTGAGTCACCGAGCCTGGCTACTTGTCTTTATTTTAAGGGAGGGAGCTCGGGCATGTCAGGAGGCATCTTTGGCCTGCAGCTGGTCTGTGAGCCCTTTGAAGCAACAGAGCTTCTGCATGTTTCACACAGCCTGGTGCGTGTGTGTGCGTTCACCTCCAAAGCTGAGATCAGAGATGGAGCATGTGCTCTCTTCCCTGCTCATGCCCCACGTTGATGTAAAGCATTAGTGGAACACTGGGCTTCACCTGGGGAGGCGCGGCCTCAGCTGTGCCTTGCAGCACAGGAAAGGGAGGGAGGGAGCCGCCCTACACAGAAGTGCCATGTCTGTCCCTGCTGCTGGAACAAAGAAAACATGGAGCCTGGGTGGCTTATAAACAGCAGTATATTTCTCACGGGTATGGAGGCTGAGCTGCCTGATTCCAGGTGACCGCAGCTTCTGTCCAGGGCCGCCTTGCTGCATCCTACCTGGTGAAAGGGAAGGCTCACAGAGGCCTCTCTTGTGAGAGCACTTGTGAGGGATCCATCCTCCGACCAAAGTGCTCCCCCAAAGGCCCCACCTCCTAACCTGCATTACTGTACTGGGGATTGGGTTTCAACATACAAATGTTGGGGGATGTGCACATTTAGACCCTAGCAAAGAGGGTCTGTCTTTTGATGTTTGGTGCCCAGCCTTGCCACTGTGGCTTAGGGGTGAGATGAGGGCGGTGAGATGCTTTGGTTAGCCCCTCCCATGGCATGGCCCAGAGGTGAAGTGGCAGAGGGAGGTTGGGCCTTGGAAGGGCTCTCCAGGGAGCCCAGGGGCATGTGGACCCTCATGGGGCCCCAGCCTGTGGCCTCGCTCCTGCTCCCCACTGCCCGCTGAGCTAGCCCTCTGCATCTGGGATCTCCTCAGGCTGGGGCCGTGGAGTATGGAACTCAAGGCCTCTGCATACATTGGTTCATCAGATGCCGCCCCTGCTCCCCACTGCCCGCTGAGCTAGCCCTCTGCATCTGGGATCTCCTCAGGCTGGGGCCGTGGAGTATGGAACTCAAGGCCTCTGCATACATTGGTTCATCAGATGCCGCTCGTCTGAACAAGGACAGGGATGCCATGCTCCTTCCAAAAGGCAGCTCCAAGTGGCATCTGGTGCGAGAGTTGCTGCCAAGACTAGCCAGGGAAATTGCAGCGCAGGCTTCTAGCACCCACCACACGCCAACCAGTATGCACAGAGCCCTCACCTCCACTGGCCACTCCAAGTACTGCACCCTCCCTCTGTGCCCACACACATGATCATGGCCTCAGTGTGCTCTGCTTGGACAGGAGACACATGTAATTAAAGGGTCTTCCCCAAGACCAAACCTGACACAGAAAAGGTTTCAGTTTAGCCGAAGCCATCTTAGCTCAATCCCACCTTTGTCAAATGACAAGCTAACAGCAGGGAACTATAGGAGCTAAGGCGTATGTGGACTTGAGCTAGACCAGGCCACGCGACACCTGTGAAGCTGTGCTGCCAGATGTGCTCGCGCCATAGGCCTGGTATCATCAGGGAACTCAGGGAACATGCAGGCGCCTAGGGCAGCCCCACTTCTGAATCAGAACTTGCATTTACCAGCGTCCTGCCTGCACATGAAATTCTGAGAACGAGTGTACACAAAAACAAAACTTGTGGTGACACAGACCCTTTTCAAAATTCACAGAAGAAAGAATTAGGGTTGAAATTCACCTTCAATAAAGGGATGGAAGGTAAGTACAGCTAATCCTTGAACAGCATGGGCGTGAGCTGCACCGGTCACTTACATGTGGACAGATCCTCTTCCACCTCTGTCACCCTGAGACAGCAGGCCAGTCCCTTCCTGCCCTTCTCCTACTCAGTGTGAAGCTGAGGACGAAGATTTCTGTGATGACCCACTTAGTGAACAGAAAACATTTCCTCTCCCCATGCTTTTCTAAAAACATTTTCTTTTCTCTAGTTCTCTGTATTTATGGTACACGCAACATGTAAGATCTGTGTTAATTGAATTTTTATGTGTGCTAATCTGCTATTTGCCACCAGCAAGGCCCTAACCAACAGGAGGCTTCGTTTTCAGGGAGTCAAACGTTATACATGGATTTTCAACTGCACGAGGGTGGGCACCCCAACCCTTTGTTGTTCAAGGGTTGGCTGCAATGTGTAATGAGACACTAAGCCCATCACACCTCAAGCTAACACAACTCTACTTCTACACTCCCTGAAACTTCTTGGAGCCTGTCATGGACAATGAGGGATCTACGCTCATCAAAACTCAGGCAGGCAGAAAGAACACTGCCAGTTCACCAGTTGTATCTTGCACAATGCTCTAACAGGCGTTCAGTGTGCTGGGCAACAGTTGCCCTCCTGATAGAAGTTAATAAGCCCACTAACCAGTTTAATTACCCTTTTAGTTACCTAAACAGCAAAAGTGCCCAAAAGCCCCTGAGAAGGGGCGTGGCCTGGGCCACCCAACCCTGCGGGCACTTGGCCTCAGAGGCCCAAGAGGAGGGAAGTGACCTCACCAGCTCATAGCATCCTCACACCCAGGTAAGATCAGAGAAGTCAATGGCCATTTCCCTGGTGGGAAGAAATGAGGCAGAGAGACCTTTGCCCTTCCCAAGAGTTTCCTGCCAAGCTCCAATTCAGAAACAATAACAGGCTCTGGAGCAAGGGGTCAAACCCAAGGCTGCTTTTTGCCTGCTGCTCTGAGCTGTATCCAGCAGGAAAGGAGCGTACCACTCTGCACAGCCAGGCCAGGCACCTCCAGTTCCTCCTCTCTACCTCACATGCAATTCCTGAACAAGAGTTGGGGTCACAACCCTCCACTAGGGCCTGGCTATCTTGAGGGGGGAGCTGGGGATGGGAAGACAGAACAAGGAGCAGCTGGAATCAGGGCCCTACTTGGTACTGTGCGGGGCACAACTCAGTGTGGAGAGGAGGCTTGGCCAGTCTGCACTACACAGGCTGTCTTCTAAGTGATATGTTTTGCTGACACAGGGTCTTGCTCTGTTGCCCAGGCTGGAGTGCAGTGGCATGATCATAGCTTACTACAGCCTCCAACTCCTGGGCTCAAGCGCTCCTCCCACTGCAGCCTCTCGAGTAGCTGGGACTACACTACGCCTGGATAATTTTAAAAATTGTTTTAGACACAAGAGTCTCACTATGTTCCCCTCACAGAGCTCACTGTAGCCTCAACCCGGGTACAAGCAAGCCTCCCACCTCGCCTCCCGAGTAGCTGGGACTACAGGTATGTTGCCACCCTTCCTGGCCCCAAATGGCATGTACTTATTTGAAGGATTCTTTTTTTGAGTCGGAGTCTCACTCTGTCACCCAGGCACGAATGCAGTGGCACACTCACAGCCACTGCAGCTTCAATCTGCTGGGCTCAGGTGATCCTTCTGCCTCAGTCTTCCAAGAAGCTAGAACTACAGGCGTGCACCACCACACCCAGCTATTTTTTTTGTAATTGTAGAGATAAGGTCTCACCATGTTGCCCAGCTAGTCTGGAACCCATGAACTCAGGCAATCCTCTCTCCTCCACCTCCCAAATTGGTGGGATTACAGGTGTGAGCCACCACGCCCGGCTTATTTGAAGGGTTCTTTACAGCAGCTCCTGACTTTCACAGATCAGCCACACCAGACGTGCATCACTGTGCTTTGTGGAAAAGATGAACGCACACACTTGTGGCTGGGGTTGGAATGTCACCTCCAGTATAGGCTTCTCTATCTCAAAACAAGAGTTGCATCTGATGAGCCACTGTATGCAAAGGCCTTGGGTTCCATACTCCACGGCCCCAGCCTGAGGAGATCCCAGATGCAGAGGGCTAGCTCAGCGGGCAGTGGGGAGCAGGAGCGAGGCCACAGGCTGGGGCCCCATGAGGGTCCACATGCCCCTGGGCTCCCTGGAGAGCCCTTCCAAGGCCCAACCTCCCTCTGCCACTTCACCTCTGGGCCATGCCATGGGAGGGGCTAACCAAAGCATCTCACCGCCCTCATCTCACCCCTAAGCCACAGTGGCAAGGCTGGGCACCAAACATCAAAAGACAGACCCTCTTTGCTAGGGTCTAAATGTGCACATCCCCCAACATTTGTATGTTGAAACCCAATCCCCAGTACAGTAATGCAGGTTAGGAGGTGGGCCTTTGGGTGAGCACTTTGGTCGGAGGATGGATCCCTCACAAGTGCTCTCACAAGAGAGGCCTCTGTGAGCCTTCCCTTTCACCAGGTAGGATGCAGCAAGGCGGCCCTGGACAGAAGCTGCGGTCACCTGGAATCAGGCAGCTCAGCCTCCATACCCGTGAGAAATATACTGCTGTTTATAAGCCACCCAGGCTCCATGTTTTCTTTGTTCCAGCAGCAGGGACAGACATGGCACTTCTGTGTAGGGCGGCTCCCTCCCTCCCTTTCCTGTGCTGCAAGGCACAGCTGAGGCCGCGCCTCCCCAGGTGAAGCCCAGTGTTCCACTAATGCTTTACATCAACGTGGGGCATGAGCAGGGAAGAGAGCACATGCTCCATCTCTGATCTCAGCTTTGGAGGTGAACGCACACACACGCACCAGGCTGTGTGAAACATGCAGAAGCTCTGTTGCTTCAAAGGGCTCACAGACCAGCTGCAGGCCAAAGATGCCTCCTGACATGCCCGAGCTCCCTCCCCTAAAATAAAGTAAGTCCACAGAGGAGCAACTTTCTAACAGCAAAGGGGAAAAGACGATTCTACCAACCAAAGGTCTATAACAAACGCTTCAAAGACAAAAAAGTGCTTGGAGACAAGTTGAACCTCAGTGGAAGAAAACACAACCTGTGAAAGTTTCCCTGGGGCTATCGGCCCTGAGTGCAGGGACGGGAGGACTTGGTCCAACCCTGCTGGGAACACTATGAGCTGGCTACTCTGTGCCTTCCACAGACACCACTAGCAAGGAAGCCCATCAGCCGCCCGGGACACTGTCTGACTGGGGTCGGAACAAGAAGACACACAACACCAGCAGGGGATTGACATCATGGGGAGAAGCCAAAAACCTCAACATAACCTACCTAGGAGATCTAAGACACAGGACCCTCCAAAAAAACCCAAGTTGCTACAGAAAAGAAACAGAGTTAGAAACAAATCTTGGTTTTAGCAGAGTCTAAAAAATTCAATAAATAATAAAAGATTCAGAAGCTAAGATGTCTAGAAAATCAATCTCCAGAAAGTCACTGTCATACAGAGGCAAAGACATTATCAAAAAAATAACACAAGAAAACATCATAGGAAATGACTCTCTAACAGAGAGAGCCATATAGCATGAGTGAGTGAGGTCAGACCCTAGCCTAGCCTTAGCCAGTCACCCAGAAGAGGCAAGTCTAGCAGCTTCTGGAGGGTAGAGCAGCCAGGTCCACTCTCATCAACACCAGGAATGTTAAGTGGCTGAGAAAATTGTTTCCAGGTGGAAACACTCAGTTTATCCACACAGTCAGTCAGTGTAAGAGAAAAAAACATTTTCAAGCAAGCAGAAAACTCATCTGAACCCCCCAGTGCCTGCCCGAAGGACATCATGCGAGGGCTTGCTAGGGCAGGGTCAGCAAACCACAGCCCAGACCAAATCCTGTAGCTTCCTGTTTGTGTAAAGCCAAGAGCTAAGAATAGGTCTTATAATGTACATGCTTGGAGGTACATGCTTGGAGGTAGGGGGGAAGGAAGATAAAGAAGGGCTAATATCTTGTAACAGTTTAAAAATTACATGAAGTTAAATTTCAGTGTCAATAAAGCTTTACTGAAACGTGGCCCTCCTTATGGTAGCCTATTGGTGGCTGTCCTCAGTCTATAGGGCCATAAAGTCCTTAGTTTCCTATCTGGTCCTCTAGAGCAAGGGTCCCCGAGCCACTAACCAGAACCAGGAACCAGGCCACACAGCAGGAGGTGAGTGGCCACATGAGCAAAGCTTCACCTGTATTGACAGCTGCTTTCCATTACTGCCTGAGCTCCACCTTCTGTCAGATCAGTGGTGGCATTAGATGGCCATGGGAAGTAAACGCCATTGTGAACTGTGGGTGCAAGGGATCTCCTTATAAGAGGCCTCAAGGACAGACTAGCACTGGCAGTGAGGTTTGACTGCACACCCCCACTGCCTCCCATCCTTGTGGGAAAACTGTCTTCCATGAAACTGGTCCCAGAGGCAAGCAGGCCAGGCACCATTGTTCTAGAGTGTGCCACCACAGCTAGGGCATCCCAGTGCTGCCATGTGGACTCTCCGGAAAGTGGCACCCTTCTGCCAGGGCAGGGCATCCCAGTGACAGCACATGGACCCTTCAGGAGCTTGCAAAGTCACCCCCAGTATCATGGTTATGCTAAAGCATGACATGCCCGTTTCCCAGTGTGTGCATGGCACCATGAGCAACAGTGCTCAGGAGATGGTCCTCGTGGTCACTATGCTTGTCACTGTCACATAACTGTAGTAAAGCCTGTCCTTCAATAAAGCAGAAAACATTCCAAACTCTGTGAAACCACAAGCCTGGAGTCGTGTCCTTCTGGCATTCTGCGATGGCACACGCATGTGCTGAAGAATTTCCACTGTCTGTGGTGGGCAAGGCCCTGCACATTGTGCGCTGCTAGCTAGCTGGCTGCTCTTCTGAGGAACACAAGTTCTACCTGAAAGACTGTCTTTCAGACAAACTGTCATTACTAAGAACTGGGTATCTGGCAATTATTTTCTCAAGAATGAACAAAATGAGCCAGCCACTTTAAGGGAACTGAAAGTAATTACTGCCAATAATAAAACTGGAATTTCCAATGCAAACCTGAAAGCTTACATCTACCTCTGTTAGCCTTGACAGCTGCCCAGAGCTAAAGAAGATACTTTAATGAGGTCAGAGGGGTATCAAAGAGGTTATTTTTAAACAGTGTGTAGTGAAATCCCTCAAGATATAGAAGGTCTACCTAACTCAGTGAACTGATATTTTCCCAATGACCAATGTGGATGTTGAAAGTTTCTATATGGGGAAAGACCAGTTAACATACAAGACAGACAGTGACACTGAACACAGCAATGCAAACAGTGGACCAGTGAGGATGCAGACCCCACACTGCAATGCCATCACAGGAGTCTGCAGTCACTGAGAAGCCTGCTGAATGTGCCTTCTTGTCCTGCTGCAGACCTATGTGAGGCCAGATTTGTTTCATATGCTTCAAACAAAACAGCTGAATGCAACAGCAGGCACCAGTGGCCATCTGTCTCATCATGAGCCAGATAGTAGAGACATGTGCAGATATATAAAGCCATATCACTTAGCCAGGTGCAGTGGCTCACACCTGTCATCCCAGTACTTTGGGAGGCGAAGGCATGAAAACTACCTGAGCCCAGGGGTTCGAGAACAGCCTGGGCAACTCGCCAAGACCTCATCTCTACAAAAAAATTTAAAAATTAGCCAAGTGTGGCTGTGAGCACCAATAGTCTCAGTTATTCAGAGGCTGAGGCAGAAGAATCACCTGAGCACAACAGGTCGAGGCTGCGATGGCCATGAGTGTGCCACTGCACTCCAGCCTGGGCGACTGAGTGAGAGTCTGACTCAAAACAATAAAGTAAAATAAAATAAAACCAGGCCACTCTTTTCACTAAATTTTTACTATTGATTTCTTTTGTAAAAGTTATTAGCAACTGGCAGATTTTTCTCTTTGCTAATACTCAGAGTGAGTGAAAATAAAAAAAATCTGAAGCTGGCTCCTGCAAACTTCTGTCGTGAGGCACAAGTGAAACAGTCTTTTTTAAATCCTCACCTTTTTCACAATACAGTTGAAAGTTGCAGACATGTCCAGTATTTGCCTCAGACACCACTCAGACTAGCATTTTGTACTAGGTATTTTTACTCGGAATATAAACCCGAAAAGACTGTCTTCCACGGTGAGGTAAATTCATCTCAGTGGCCACCAGGAACAGAATTTGGAAAGACGAAAATTCATGGCAGCAGCCATGAATGAGTTAATATGCAATACTTTATTATTTTATTTTATTTTATTTTGATTTGGTGTCTCACTCCGTCACCCAGGCTGGAGGGCAGTGGCACGCTCCTGGCCACTGCAGCCTTGACCTACTGCGCTCTGACAATCCTTACAGGCGTGCGCTACCACACCTGGGTAACTTTTTTTTTAATTGTAGAGACAAGGTCTCACCAAGTTGCCCGGGCAGGTCTCGAACCTGCCGACTCAGGCAATCCACTCGCCTCAGCCTCCCAAAGCACTAGGAATACTTTATTATTTTAAAATGAATTAAATAGCTTACAATGTTCTCCACACAAGCAAAGTTCTGTGGGTCTTCACTGCCTTGAGTGTGTGCAGGGTATCCGGCCCAAGAAGTCTGCACAGGACAGGAAGGAGGGAGGCTGGAGTATTTGTGGTCAGGAAGCACCAGGCACAGGGGAGAACATGCCCCATCCACATCAGCATCAGAATAAAAAGGGAAGTAAGCCTTCATTTGTTTTTTGAGTCTGGGTCTCACTCTGTCACCCAGGCTGGAGTGCAGTGGCACAATCATGGCTCACCACAGCCTCAAACTCCTGGGCTCAAGCAATCTTCCTGCCTCAGCCTGCCGGGTAGCTGGGACTACAGGGGTGCACAATGACACTCTGCTAACTATTTTATTTTTTGTAGAGACAAGGGCTCACTATGCTGTCCAGGCTGGTCTTGAACTCCTGGGAGCAAGTGATCCTCCCACCTCGGCCTCCCAAATTGCTGGGATTATAGATGTAAGCCACCACACCTGGCTAGAAATCATCTTTAAGAGTAAAAACGAAAAACAAAAAAACTAATGCAATTAGACTTAAAATTAAAAGGAAAACCTCAAATTACATGAACAAACATTAGTTTAAAAAAATTTAAGTCCAAGTTAAAAAGCTAAAGCAACAATGATTGAAACAGCAGTACCCTGGCAGCGTTGACCACAGAACTAGACAGGGGGCAGGAGGTAAGGGACAGTCCCTGCCTACAAGTGAACGCCAATTCAGGATCAGGAAGGTGCCATAGGCAGGAGTGAAAGTCAGTATGTCCACCAGTGTGAGAGGACACTGGATATCTGTATAGAAACACGTATCCCAACTCCTACCTCACACTATACACACAGTCAACTCCAGTCAAATGACAGCAATGTGAAAAGCACAGACATGAGAGACAATATCAAAGAATGACTTCACAACCTCAAGGTAAGGAAACATCTTTTAAATGGGCATGGTGGTTCCTGTAGTCCCAGCTACAAAGGAGGCTGACGTGGAAAAACTGCCTGAATCCAGAAGATGGGGGCTGTGGTGAGCCATGATGGTGCCACTGCATCACAGGTTAGGTGAAAGGATGACACCCTGACTCAATCAATCAATCAAGTGAATAAGTTAGTTAGTTTTCTGTCATCCCAGAGCTTTGGGAGGCTGAGGTGGAAGGATTGCTAACTAAGCCCAGGAGTCAAGCCTGCACAGAGCTATGATCCTGCTCCTGCACTCCAATCTGGGCAACAGACTCTGTTTCCAGAAAATAATTAAGTAAGTAAGTTTTATTCAGAACAGATCACCTTCCTACAGAGGAGGCCTACACACATGACTGCCAAAAAGCTCTTATCCAGAACACACAGAGCTCCTACAAACCAATAAGAAAAACGGATATGCGACTCTCACAGGCATTTCACAAAAGAGGAGATTCACAAGTTCAGGAAATAGACGGAAAGTTCTCAACATCACTAGTAATCAAGGAAATGTAAACTAAAACCAAACTAAGAGCCAGGAATCGGTGAGGAGATGGAGCAAAGGAGATGCACATATTGATCAGTGTAAACCCACACGGCACACCTGGCACCATCCACCCTGACTGCACACAGGTACAGCCTACAACCCAGCAAATTTTTTCTGGCCACATGCCCAAAGGACATGCAGGCACAGTGTACAGGAGACACACACAAACGCTCCCAGCGACAGTGCCTATGGCTGCCCCAGTATGCTCACTGGAATGGCTCCAGCAACGAGAACAGGCACATCCTAACACGGATGCAGCTCCGAGAAGGCCCAGGAGGCTGCCTGCTGTGTGTGCAAACACTCTGAAAACAGCGAGCTACTAGGTGACAAGACATATCAGAGAACTGGAGGGTGGTGGCTTGGGGTGGGGAACTGGGACTGGAGGTGAGAAGCAGTTTCTAGGTGAAGGTTACAGAGGTGTCTGCTTTGTGATAAGTGAGTTGTACATTTCCACTTGTGGGTGTTGGGTTACTTTTCAGTTAAGTACAGTTTAGAAGGGTGGGGGGAAGGGAGAGGGTTAAGGCCACATCATACCCTGGTAAGACCTTGGAAAGTAGAAGGTGCTGCTGATCTCACCATGGGACCTGTCTTCTTAGGTAGTCCTCCCTGCCTCCCTGGCTGTGCTGAGAACTGCACCCACACAGACCCAGCAAGCGAGCAACTCGTGGTTTCCTGGCAGGGAAAGTAACCCCCATACCCTGGGTATAGTGCACATGGCGGTGGCAACAACAGAGGCTCTGAGACCCAGACACAGTCAGGGCACACACACAGCTCTGGGACAGTGGGCGAGGAGAGGGGCTGGGAAAGAAGGAGACCAAACACTGGTCTGACACAAAAGGAACGACAACAGACTCAACGTGAGAAGGAAGATGAGCCATGCACCCTGCGTGTTAATGGCACAACAGCATCACTGGAAAAGACCAGTCACAAGGCTCGATGGCAGATGCAGGCGGGTGAGCAGAGCTACGCCAAGGATATGAGTACAGTGACCAGCAGGGACAAAAGCACAAGGAGAAGTTGGGAAGAGGCCGTGTGTGCTCACTCCTTGCTGCTAGGCACGCAGGGGAGGATAGCCCCAGAAGGGCTGCAGTATCCCCAGCACTGTGTGCGCATCCCCTGCCACCAGTAGGTCTATAGCTCACTCTCCCCAAAGTACGCAACCAAGACATGAAGAGGTGCTTGGCCCAGAGCAACCCACTGCAGTGTTGGCTAGGACGGGTGCTGAACAAAAGCCCATCCATCAGAGCTGAAAAGGCACCCTGCACTTCTACACCACAGGCTCCGGGCACATGACTGCGGGGTGATCTCCACAACATCCAGGGGAAGAAGCCAGCAGAGGAAAGTGGGATACCATGCTAGTGTCAACACAAAACAGGCTGTATTGCTGGCTCTGCCCTTGGCGGTCTGTCATGCAAGCCCACCAGCTGAGCACGCTAAAGAAGCGGCCACACAATTCCACCAATGGTGCACAAAAGCATCTGACAGGCTTCACAACCCGGGAGGCAAACGCTCGGCAAAACAGGGGTGCAGGAAACACCTTCCGCATGGTGACAGGCATCTACAAAGATCCTCCAACTAACACAATTGGCGGAGAGACACTGAAGGCTTTCTTCCAAGTAGACAGGGATGGCCCTGTCACCTCTGCACAGGATGGAGAAAAAGGCAGACAGATTGGAAAGAAAGAAACAAACACAACTGTCTCCCTCTGAGTTCAGCAAGGCTATAGAATACAAGATCAATGCACAAAAATACCATCATATTTTTATATACTAGCAATAAACACATGAAAATCGTAATAGAAAATATCATTTATAGCTGCTCCAAATAAAAATAAAATACATAAGTTCAAATACAACTAAAAAAAAAAAAAACCCTATACACAATTTAGAAAAAAAAACAGAAGAAAATCTTTAGGACCTAGAACTAGGTCAAGAATTGTTAAACAGGATACCAAGAGTACAATCCATAGAAGAAGTTGGTAAGTTACACCAAAAGAATTAAAAACGTTTGCTTTGCGAAGGACCTAGTTAAATGTTGGAAAGGCAAGATACAGAAAGGGAAAATATGTGCAAATCAGGTCAGGTGCGATGGCTCATGCCCGTAATCCCAGCACTTTGGGAGGCAGAGGTGAGAGGACTGCTTAAGCCCAAGAATTTGAGACCAGCCAGAGCAACATAGTGAGGCCTCGTCTCTACAAAAAATAAAAAAAGAAAAAAGAAAATATGTGCAAATCATAAATCACACAAATGCTGCAATTAGAAAACAGGAGATAGACATTTCAGAAGAGAGGTGAATGGTAAACGAGCCAGAAAAGATACATGTGGATGCCACAGTGAGACACCACTACACCCCCACTAGAGCAGCGGAAACAGAATAACCAAACACAGGAGAGCATGCAGAGAAATGGGGGCCTCACACACTGCTGTGGGAACAGGACAGGAAGACAGGGACAGTCTCTTTACCCTTGACGCTGTAAGAAATTGAATGATTTGTTTTTAAAATGAACCCTAAGCCATGTTTAAATGCCTTTGCTGAGTTATTTCCTGCTTCTTTTTTTGTTTTGTTTTGTTTTTTTTGAGTCGGAGTCTCACTCTGTCGCCCAGACTGGAGTGCAGTGGCCACTCCCGGCCACCACAGCCTCGACCTGCTGGGCTCCGGCGATCCTTCCGCCTCAGCTTTCCAAGTAGCTAGCACTAGGTGCATGCTACCACGCCCGGCTAATTTTTGATTTATTGTAGAGATGAGGCCTCGCCAAGTTGCCCAGGCGGGTCTTGAACCCACGGGCTCAGGCAATCCACTCACCTCAGCCTCCCAAAGTGTGGGATTACAGGCTGAGCCACAGAGCCCGGCTTATTACCTGCTTCTTTGTGCTTCCTTTTCGCGGGCTTTTTACTTTGGTAGACTACATGTTTAAACTTTTGGCAGAATCCAATCAAACAGTAATCCAGTGAGCCAAGCAAATAGCACATGTAAATGAGATAACTCTGTAAAACCAATAAACATGTAACATGTAGGCGTCCTACAGCAAAGCAAACCTGCAAGTAAGTATTCCTCCAACAAGAAACCGGAGAGGGACGTATATTTTAGGAATAAAAGTGCTGATTCTTCCTGCTTTGGTGTGTCTGCCCACCAGACACCTGATCTCGTAAGACTCAATAAAGTCTTGTTTCTGCTGCACTCTATGTCTCTGTGTCCATCTTTTGATTTTGGACAGGTGAGTTCGTTTCTCATAATTTGAAGCCTCGTCCAGGATACTCTGCGTCTGTAGGAGGGGGACCCCAGCAGAGAGGGAGATACATGCCACCTGATTTTGGGTGGCCTACTCGGCTAGGGCATCTCAGCTGCTTGTGGGACTGCAAATAAGCCCGAGACTATTGTTCTGTAAACAGCAGAAGCGACACAGGGGAAAAAAGAAAAAGAAAAAAGAAAAACAGCAGGCACTGTGGCAACCAGGCAACCTCATGCACGAGCCAAGGTAGGAAAAGTTGAACTATAAGTACTGCCTTGGTGGTTTTATCATTCTCGGAGGTTGTGTGTGTGTGTGTGACTGAGATGTATCTCAAAATATGAAGCAATTGTGGAGTCCTGATCTGTGTTTTTGTTGTCCCACGAGGGAAATGGTCAGAGACAGATGAAGCGGATCCTGAAGTTTGCAAGAAACCTGCAATAAGGGGGGGTTGAGCACCTCGGGAAACACCCAGAGTCTTAAGGATTGTGAGAAACTTCCAGTAAGGGAAGTTGAGCACCCTTTTCGGAAACTACGAAATCACACAGCTCATCTGGTAGCCAAGAATGGGTAATAAACAGCCTGGGCCTAGGAAGGGAGGTCAGGAAAGCTCCCTTAAAATTCCCCAAGATAGTCCATTGGGGCAAATGTTGGAAAACTGGAAAGATGATTCCAGGACTAAGAAAAAGGGTGAAATAAAAATTCTCCCTCTAGCATTACTCTGGATAGTCCACTGGGGAAATGCTGAGGTCTTGGGGAGAAAGCCCTTGTACCAAGAACAAGGGGAATGATCAGGAGGGCTGCAATGTCCATATGGAAACAGAAACATCCTCCAGGACTGGACATTCAGCCAGCTGAGCAAAAGTACCCAAATGTAGATCCTGGGTGGGACTACAATGATCAAGAGAATACGACAAAAGTGAGGGGGTTGATAATTAAGGGAATCAGAGAATCAGCCCTTAGGTCTCAGGATGACTTTTGAGGTTCAACAAGAGAAGGAAAAAAACTCCAATAGCCCATCAAAGACCTGGTAAGAATGAACCTGATAACACCCCAGGTGAATATTAGGGCAGTGGAACCCAAATAAATTTCTTAACTAACAGGTACCAGCCATTTGGTCCTGGCCATCCATGTTGGAATTATCAATTTCAGAGTACAAATAGTTAGCCTGCAACTACAGGGTTAAATAGAGGCTTCTAATCTTGATTTCTCTCTTTTCTGCCTGCTTTGAATCTGATACTGGTGTTGAGATAAGCTCACTATTTCAAGGTTAAAAAATGTTTGTTTGTTTTTTTCATTTTTCTTATACAGTTCATCAGTTTTAACTAAAATGTAAACATTGAAAACTCATTTAAAACTTAGAAAAAAAGGTTAAAAATGTTTTTAAAAATTAAACTACCATAGAGACTGCTTTATCCCAATTTTGGTCCACAGCCTTGATTGGACTGACTATTGGGGTAAACAAAGTTTAGCTACGCAAACAGGTTCCAATTTTGTCAGAAATATAGTTTCAGTTTGGGTGTCTTTTGTAAAACGGTAAGTTTGTTGCTATTTCATGGTTGAAGTTTGAAGGTAAAGGTTGTTAAATCTTTGTGTGTGTATATGCATGTTTGAATGTATTTGCAAGTATGTGCATGTTGTGCATTTTGTCCAGTATGCTAAGTGGCTTCTAAGTAAATGGCTTCTAAGTAAATGAATACACATAAAATAAATAAATCTAAATGCTTTTCAAGTTCATGTGATTTTAATAATCTTTGGTAAATAAAAACGGGTTTAAAATTATTAATAAAATGAAAAGTGTCTTTGGAATTGTCAGCATACATTTTTGTTTGAGTCTACTAAGTAAGCTTTGCATTTGCCTCTGCTAGATATTTTAAGAATCAAGATTTGACAATGAAAATTATAAAACTATAAACCTAGCCAAAACCAGAATAATCTTCATTTGTATAAATGTTTTTGTTACAACTAATTTAAAATTGCTGCTTCCAAACAAAAAAATCAAAAACCCAGATAAACCCTCTGAATTACCAATAAAATGTTCATGTATTTAACTTTAATGTTCTTACTTAGTTAACACCTGATGTTTGCAGGCTTTTAAAATGAGTAGCCAGGAGATAACTTGAAATAATAACTGGCCTTGTCCAAGAGCTCAGTTTTCATAAATAATTGAGCAAACTGCTATAAATAAATAAATTAGGTACATAGGAATAAAATAATGCTTATGGATAAGTTCTTCATGTAATTTAAAAACCTTAAAATTGCTCATTACATGCCTGGTTTACTTTCAATTAAGAAAAAGTTTTAATATGGAAAAAAACGTTTCTAATATTATATAAAGAGTCTCATCTATAAAATACTAATATCTAGCAGACAGTTCAGAATTTCTTGTTTCCTAGGTTTTCACTAAAATTTTAGGTTATTTTATGTAATGTGGAGATTATTTAAATGGTTATTTATTTTTTAAAAATGAAAAAAAATGGTAAGTAGGAGAGAGATATAAAGAGAGTTACTGGATATAAAGGTGTATTTTTGCTAAGAAAAGTTATAAAGGAAAAAGAAAAATGTTGTACATGAAAGAATTTTGTATGATAAAATTTTGTCCTAAAGTAAAATGGCTGGTTATTTAGGAAAGAGGGAAATACAGGGCAAAACAGAGAGTCCAAGCTTATCATCAATGGTATATGGAAGTCAGGATAAGGTTCACAAAGGGGAATTCATGAAAAAATCTTGGTAAATGATTAAGCTGGTTATAACTTTTTCTCCAGTCCTAACTGCTGTTATGGCTTGAAAGATTTTTAATAACTTAGAAAACTAACCTTTAAAAGGGCTGAAGTTTTTTTTTTACATCATCATTTTATATAGAAAAAGACCTTGTATGGAACATTGTTGTCATAAAATAAAATGGCTGGTTTTTTTTAAAAAGCATAGGACAAAAATAAAAGGTTCAAGCATGTTTTAAAAAATTGTATATGTCAAAAATGATATTTCATTTTCTTTTTTATTCTTATTTATATATATTTTGAGTTGGAGTCTCACTCTTATCACCCAGACTGGGGTGCAGTGGCACACTCCCAGTCACCGACCTGCTGGGCTCCGGCGATCCTTCCGCCTCAGCCTTCCAGAGTAGCTGAAATTACAGGCATGGGCTACCACGCCTGGCTAAAAAATGGTATTTTAAAGGTTTGTGGAAAAAAGTAACTTACAATGACCTGTAATCCTGTACTTTCAAAAATTTTAATACTTAAACTCTTTAAGTTCTTAATTCAGTCTCCCTAGGGTGGGGTCAAAACAAAACAAAACAAGCTTCAGAAGTCACATCCACTCTATTCTCCCTCCAGAACTGCCTATAAACCAGGCTGGAGTCCTGGTATTAATTCCTGGAAGGAAGATTGACTTCAGTCCTGCTGAGAAGGCCCCTATCAAGTACTCCTGACCAGTGAGACCACCATACTAACAACAGAAAAAGGTTGCATTCATTATACACGTGTTATTATGGGACCAACAAAGGACTTAATAAGGGGAAGGGAAGAAAAACAATAGAAGGTGCACAAGGTGCCCAGAAAACCTAGCTGTAAAATTTAATGCTTGTCAGGGGTTACATTGTGGAGATCTAAAAGGTCAAAGGCAGCTCTCACAGATAGACCAGTATCTTTGTCCTAAACAATATCACAGATCATCAGGAACTTCCCTGCCCCAGTTGAGAGGGATGTTATGTTGAACCACGAAGCACCAGGGGTGGACTGCTGCTACTCCATTTGGAGATCCTAGGGGATGGAATTATTTACAACCCAATATAAAGGGTCATAAATACTAGAAATTAAAACAGGTTATGGAGACATCAATGCCTGGGTAGAATGGGTCAGATTTTAGGTACTAGCTTTGAACAAAAGCAACTGTTATGCATGTGCTGTGGGACAGCCACCAGCGCAGGTGGTCCCATTCCCTCTCAGCTGGGACACAAACCCCGCTGGGATGAGTTGTATGCTTGCGTTATACCAAGGTAAGGATGTTTGGGGAAGTGAGACCCGTAAGAGTATGTCTCTGCTCTCTCCTGTATTGCAGAGGTCAGACCCAAGGGCAATCCCCTCTTTTTCCATAGGGATGAATCACTTCTGTGTCTCTCTAGACAAGGAGAAGGTTTCACAACTCCTATGGGACAATTGCTGACTTGTACCCATGTCCTAAATGTCTCTGGTGAATCTTGCAGCAACTTCTCATGCTTATACATCACTCAAGCGAACATATGGTGGTATTGTGGAGGGGAAAGCCTGTGTGACTTGTTGCCATCCAACTGGACCAGGATTTGTGCACTGGTCTAATTGGCTATTACACTTGCCCTGGTATTCCATCCCACGTCCAAAAGCACTCAAACTCCTCACTGATTTCGGAGAGCACAAGGGTCCTTTGGTTCAAATGTGTACATTGACTCCATAGGAGTCCACAGGGGAGTCCCTAATGAATTCAAGGCTAAATACCAGATAGTCGCAGGGTTTGAGTCTGCACTCTTTTGGTAGTCTACTATTAATAAGAATGTAGATTGGATCAATTACATCTACTATATTCAACAGATTTATTAATCATATCAAGGATGCAATTAAAGGAGTAGCTGAGCAATTAAACGCTACCAGTAGAATGGCATGGGAAAATTGTATGGCACTAGATATGATGTTAGCCGAGAGGGGGGAGTACATGTCATGTTAAGGGGACAATGCGGTACATTTATCTCAAACAATACAGCTCCTGATGGACCCATCACCAGAGTTTACAAGGACTAAGTGCTCTAGCCAATGAGCGAGTTAAAAACTCTGGTTTTAGTGATCTTTTTTCGGATTGGTTAAATAATTGGTTTGGAAAATGGAGAGGAACAATATCTATCTTAACTTCCCTTACAACAGCAACAGAGATATTAAGTGCCTTGGGTTGCTGTATCTATATATTTCCCTGTGTCAGAGGTCTGGTTCAGACACACAGAGGCGGTTATAACAAAGAAAATGCCCATGAATTATACCTATATTATGAAAAATAAATTCAATTTTGAGGAGAGCCAAAAATTACTTCATAAACTTGAAATGACTCAAATCTGAATCTAAATGAAATGAAAATAAAATTTTAAAATAATTAAAGAATGTAAAAAACAGAATGATTTATTTTCAAAATGAACCCTAAGCCACATTTAAATGCCTTTGCTGAGTCACTTCCTGCTTCTTTGTGCTTCCTTTTTGAGGGCTACCTGTTTAAACTTTTGGTAGAATCCAACCAGAATAGTAATCCTGTAAGCCAATCGGCAAATAGGACATGTAAATGAGATAATTCTGTAAGGCCAATCAACATGTAATATGTAGGTGTCCTACAGCAAAGTGTGTAACTCCTGCAAGTATTCCTCCAATGAGAAACCAAGAGAGGAACATGCATTTTAGGAATAAAGGTGTCGATTCTCCCTGCTTTGGTGTGCCTGCCCACCAGACACCCAATCTTACAAGACCGCCATTAAAGACTTGCTTCTGCTGCACTCCATGTCTCTGTGTCCATCCTTTGACTTTGGACAGGTAAGTTCGTTTCTCACAACACACTCACTGTACAACTAAGTAGCGGCACTCCTGGGTGTCTACCCTAGAAAATGACATGTGCAAAAACACTCATGGACCCTTTATTCATAACAGACAAAACAGGGATGCCTTTCAGCAAATGTCCCTCAGGCTGGGTTCCACCCACCATGGCATCTCCTCAGTAATGCAAAGGGAGACAACTAATGAACCTCACAGCCCAGGAGACTCTCCAGATGATTCTACTAAGTGCAAAAAGTCGATCTTCAAAGTTGCTTCCTGACACATCACAACATAAGGCACGCCTGCATGGCACCAGGCACAGGTCAGGCTGAGGCAGGGACAGGACCGTCTTGTGGAGGGAGCACTTCTCTGTGTTTCTGTAGGGTTTACCCAGAGACCAAAGGCCCAGGACAGAATGTGAAATCTTGTCAGCACGTCTTTCAGTGTCAAGTTCCTGGTGTGGAGCCCACACTCCGAGCACCACTGGGAGGAGCTGGAAGAGGTACATGAAACACTCCTATTTTTGCAACTTCCTGTGATCCTATAATTATTCCAAAATTAAAAAAAAAAAAAAAGGAAAACAAGGAACATGAGGAAACTCAAATGTCTAGGGGTGATTAAAAAATTCTGTATTTTGTACTGTAGTGGCTTCCGACAGTGTACATTTCCCAAAACCCACTGAACTGTACACTTAAACTGGATAGATTTTATCATATGTCAATTATAATAAAGCTGTAAAAAATTAGTAACATAAAATATTTTAATTCCTATATAAAGAAGGAAGGAATAAGGTAGAACCATGAGGTGGCAAGAGAGTAGGCTTCATAACCCTCGTGTGTGTTTGGCTTTGGAATCATGCATTTTCCATAACTTAATGCACTAAGTATAAACAAGCAATTGCTAAAGACTTAAAAGGAACAGGAAACAACACACTTAGCTGAGTGTGGGCCAGTGGTCAGAGGCAGGGCACCCAGGAGAGCAGGAACCTCCCTCTGGGAAAAACATGACACCAAGCAACGGGCATCCTTGCATCACCCAGCTTCTGGGAAAGGGGGTCCTGTCTCCCAGAGGCCACTCACACCTGGGTTTTGGCAGAAAGCCCAAATTCCTTGCCATGTGAATGTGGCTGTAGACATGTGAGTGCACCCCTGGGGCTGTGTAGGGTCCTCACAACACAGCATCCGACTTCCCCCAATAGAGTGATGGGGTGGGGGAGTGAGAAGGAAGCCACTGGTCTTTGTGACATAGTATCAGAAGTCCACAGCCTCACTTCTGTCTCATTCTATGCCTTAGAAGTGAATTATGATGTCCAGGACAGACTCAAGGGCAGAGAATTAGGCTTCATTTTTTTTTGAGTCAGAGTCTCACTCTGTCTGTCGCCCAGGTTGGAGTGCAATGGCACATTCATACCTACCACACCCTTGACCTCCTTCCACCTCAGCCTTCCAAGTAGCTGTGACTACAGATACGCACCACCCATACCCGGCATTTTCGATTTATTGTGGAGAAGAGATCTCACCATGTTGCCCATGCTAATCTCGAACCCCAGGGCTCTGGCAATCCTCTTACCTCATTCTCCCAAAGTCCCGGGATTATAGGCGGGAGGCACCGTGTCCAACCATGCTTCTATCTCTTTAAGGAAGGCGTACCAAAGAATCTGTGACTGTTCTATCAACTATTACACCAGCAATTTTTTATTAAAACATGGTAATCTGGCCGGGTGCAGTGGCTCACACCTATAATCCCAGCACTTTGGGAGGCCAAGGTGAGAGGAACTGCCTGAGTCCATGGGTTTGAGACCAGCCTTGGCCCATGGGTTCGAGACCAGCCTGGGCAACTTGGTGAGATCTCATCTCTACAATTAAAAAAAAAAAAATTAGTCCGGCGTGGTGGTGTATGTCTGCAGTTCCAGCTACTTGGAAGGCTGAGGCGGAAGGATCACCTGAGCCCAGCAGATCAAGTCTGCGGTGGCTGGGAGCATACCACTGTACTCCAGCCTGGGCAACAAAGTAAGACTCCAACTCAAAATAAATAAATAAATAAATAAAACACAGCAATTTAACTCTACAGTTCAAGTTAATGTCATATGCCCTGGGGAAAAAAAGAAATTCAAACAAAAACTATAAACAGAAAACCTTTCTATTTTTAAAATGATATTGTTGGTGATGGTGTTATAGTTACTCGGAGACTGTTGGATGAATGTTATAAAAAGCTGAGCGTTCTGGAGTATGAGAAAGGACACAACGTGTAAGGCAAATGACGGTCAGTAGAAACTGGAAATAATGTTCTACTTTAATAGAGTTATCAGTCTTAAATATTAATGTTCCCAAAACCAAAGTGATCAGCCCAGAAGCAATGCGCCTCTAAGCATCTCTCTGGCCTGGGGAGGGACATGCTGGGACCCAGGAGAGAAGGAAGCTGTAGAGATGTCCAGGTCTGATCAGATAACTCAGAACAAATTGCAGGGTCCCCCACTGGACAGAGACATGGCAATTTGCATTTGTGCATTACTAAGGCAATTCTGGTAATGACCCAAAACATTTTAACCTTTTGCACTCAGAGACATCTCACAGATCACCTATCAGCAATTTGACCACATTTTTCCATGAAATAGTGAAAAACAAACCACTTCCTATTGCCTGTAATCCTGCGCCTTTGGGAGGCTGGGGTGAAAGGATTGCCTGAGCCCGCGCGTTCGAGACCCGCCTGGGCAGTGAGACCTCATCTCTACAATAAATCAAAAAATCAGCCGAGCATGGTAGCGCACGCCTGTAGTTCCGGCTACTTGGAAGGCTGAGGCGGAAGGATCGCCGAAGCCCAGCAGGTCGAGGCTGCGGTGGCCGGGAGTGGCCACTGCACTCCAGTCTGGGCGACAGAGTGAGACTCCAACTCAAACAAACAAACAAACAAACAAATCACTTCCTATCAAATAGTATAGTGCTGGAACCAATTATTTTATTGTAGTGATATTTGACTAATAATAGAATTTTGGGCATTGAGAAACATTCATGACCAAAAACCCCCCAAACTTCTGTATCTTATAATTTTCTTTCTTATTAAATTAGAAAATATAGTTTATTTAAAAAGAGAGAGAGAGAGAGAGAGAGAGAGAGAGAGAGAGAGAGAGAGAGAGAGAGAGAGAGAGGCAGGAGGTTCACCTCCCCAAGGTAGGGGAGGGGGCCAAAGCTTAAGAAAACATGGTCTGGCCATAACTCAAAGAGCACATGGCTTAGCAAGGCCTATATCTTATATTTTTCTAATGTGAGAAACAGTCACTGACATATATTACAGGTTCACTGATACATGCTGTGCAATAGTAATTTGTTTGACAACTTTCACTTGTTTTTCTATTTGAGTAGACAATGCAGTCTCGTTTTCTTCCTCTCACATTAATATGTAACTTATTGTCCAGTCTGTGCAGCACTGTGAAAGCACTTTACACATTCTCTTTCTGTGTGATACCAGCGGATACTTAACATATATCTCAGTATATTTTCCATCTCTTTATTTTTTGTGCAATCTGAATGGAAAACTTCAAGGAAACATACATTTTTTAAAAATTTGCACTGGCATAAGTTTGTCCTGTATAATCACCAGCAATCTTTTTATGTCCCCTGAGAGGGGACATCCAAATGGGGTGCTAGTTTTATGATGTCCCCTCAGAAGGGACATCCAAGTACAAAGGGTTAAGTATACTTAGACCCATGATCTCAAAATAACAAAAAAACTAAATGGCTCAATAACCCTAAAGAAAGCAAACAAGGTCATTGTTTGGGAAACAGGTAAAGGCAACCAAACATTGATTTTTCTCTCCTGTAAGAACTGACATAAACCCAACAGATGTTGAAGGGACCAGTGTCTTCATACAAGTATTCAAGTTCATCCGTGAAAAAAGAGAGACAGAATTAGAACATCACCTTTCACAACCCTAATTAATTGACAAAGCCAGGAAACCAGCATGGGTGCAGAGTCACATGTCAAACAGGGGTGTGTACAGATGTGGTATGTATCCTGCATAAGTACTGAAACCCATCTAGGAAGGAGGCTGGCCCAAAATAAGAAGGAAAAAAACTGACAAAACTCAGTCTGAATTTGATTGTACCTCTAGATCCAGCTGCCAACCTACAGTACATCAGGGACAAGAGCAGCATGTGGACCCCATCATGGGAATGTCAGGTCCAAACTGGAGGAGAGCCACAAAGCTCAGCAGGTGGCTAGCCACAAGAATCACTGCACACTGACACTTGGTCACTACAGCTGAGGTGTGTCTGAGACCTACAATACACTCTGATTTCAAAGACTGGGTACAAAAAAATTCATTAATAATTTTCATGTTGATTGTTAAAATGAGAATATTCTGGATATACTGGGTTTAATAAATTACATTATTATTATATATATTTTTTGAGTTAGGGTCTCACTTTGTCACTCAGGCTAGAGTGCAGAGGCATGCTCATGGCTCACCACAGCCTTGACCTCCTGGACTCGGGTGATCCTCCCATCTCACCCTCCAGAGTAGATGGGACTACAGTCATGTGCCATAATGTCTGGCTAATTTTTTTGTAGAGGCAAGGTCTTGTTATGTTGCCTAGGCTGGTCTTGAACTCCTTGGCTCAAGTAATCCTCCTGCCTCATTCTGTCAAAGTTCTGGGATTATAGGCATGAACCACCATGCTCAGCCATAAAATACATTCTTAGTATTAATTTCATTTGTTTCTTTTTACTATACAAGAGGCTAAAGGAAAATTTTTAAGTTATATGTGCACCACATTACATACTTAATGGAAAAACAACGCTATAGGGCAGAAGACCCAGCTCTCTGACAAACAGGGGGGCGCAGGAAATGAAGAAGAAAAGAATAAAGGGGTCGGACGCAGTGGCTCACACCTATAATCCCAACACTTTGGGAGGCCGAGGTGAGAGGAATGCCTGAAGTCTGGGTTAAGACCAGCCTGGACAACTTGGTGAAACCCCGTCAATAAATCAAAATAAATCAAAAAACTAGTTGGGTGTGGTGGTATGCATCTGTAGTTCCAGCTAGCTACTTGGAAGGCTGAGGCGGAAGGATCACCTGAGCCCAGGAGGTTGAGGCTGCAGTGACCATGATTGTGCCACTGCACTCCAGCCTGGACAACAGAGTGAGACTCTGACTCAAAACAAAACAAAACAAAAAGAAAAAAAAAAAAGGACGAATTTACCAACTAAAAGTGACTTAAATGACATAAAAGAATCTCGATGTGTGGACCTGTTTGGAAAACAATTCAAAGAATAGGTGTTATGCTGTCCCTGGGTATCTGGCAGCACCGAGGAAGTTTCAGGCTCCCATAGACTGGTATTTTTATTTCTCTTTCTCATGGTGTCTCAGGTTTGATTCGGGGCAGCGGGTGAAGTGACCAGGCAGGCAGCACACAGCCTATGTCCGGCTCTCATGCACACCGGGGCTTCCTCTGGTGCTTGGTGTTTCTCACACCCTGTTAGGAAAGGCAGTCCACCCCAGCACACCCACAGCTGGGAACTATGAACGGCACTTGCGGCCCAAGAAAGACTCCACCCACCTCACCAATTCTCACAGCTGCCTCTGGAAGGTGAGGACAAGAACACATTCTCTCAAAGAACTCTGAGGGCATTAAAAGAAAAGGACACTGTACACAGAAAAGTTCTAGGTACAAGTTATACTTAACCATAAGGGATTGGGGAAAGAAGAGCACAAAGAGAAGGAGAGCAAGTTGGAGCATAGGCTGGGCTTCCTGGGAATGCCTGGGCAGGCTGAGGGAAGCCCTGGAGGCTCCAAGCAACGTTGCTACCCTGTGCACGTGGGAAAGAAAGGAATGCACTTGGAAACTCCTATTTCTTTCCTTTACGCTCATATTTTTAAATACTTGTGACTTTTTTTTTAAACACAAAGGGTCCATGGTTCAGAACTTATTTACCGAAGTCTAGAATGCCAGAGCTGTGACAGAATGGAGATGCTGCCCTGCAGTCTCTGCCCCATTCCCAATACAACAGGGGACCCATCCCAGGCCCTCTGGAGTGACACAAACCACAGGAACAGGGGTCCTTGGTGGCATGTGCACACATTCCCACACTGGGTTGGAGACAGGGGGTACCATGTCCACACTGAGCAGCTACTCCAGGAATTGTATGAGGGAGATGGGACATGGCTAAGGACCGTGTTTTCACAATTCCTGGGTCATGATATGGCCAGTTCTAGAACCATCTTAGCATATTGAACAGCCATTCAAAACAAACAGACTTTATTGTTCACATCAATTTTAGGTTAACAGCACAACTGAGCCTGAAGTATAGAGGGCTCCCTTGTACTTCCGTCCAGAGCAGGGCATGTGTAATAAATAGTCCATGGACCCACCTTGACATGTCATTGTCACCCAGAATCCATGCTTGACATCAGGGTCCACTCTTGCGCTGGATCTCCCGTGGGTGTGGACAGACGTGTCCTGACACAGATCCCCCACTACAGAGGAGTTTCCCTCCCCAAACCACGCGTGTTCCACCTGCACATCCCTCCCTCCTTCCCCTGGCTGGGCACCCGCTGACCTTTCTACTGTTTTCACTTCTGCCTTTCACAGAGGGTCCTGCCTTCTTGGAGGGGCATCTTCCCCTTAGCAATATGCATGAGGTTCCTGGTGTCTTTTCCTGCCCTGACCACGCATTTCTTTTTAGAGCTGAATTGCACCCTACTGTCTGAGTGGAGCCTTGTTTCTCTGTACGTTCACCTCCGGGAGGATGTCCTGGCAGCTTCCAGGTGTTGGCAATATTATAAATAAAGCCATTTTTAAAAGGGAAATAACACAGAAGAGAACATTAGGGGCATGACATACACCATTACATGAAGGGAGAGCATTACTGTGTGAACAGGTTCCCAGTGTATGAGTTGTTGTAGGTATGTGTTGGGAAAATAGATTTAAACTATTTTTAAACTATTTTTCTCATGATGGGAAGCAGTTGGGATATTTCAAACACTGGCCTAACTGGTTAACAGTCCTCATTTTGTGGTCAGATATATCTAAACTTCTCAATCTATAAAATATAGAAATAAAGCTGTCCTTAAGCTGGGAGCTTGAACAATGCCTAACACCTGGCCCAGCCCTCCATCAAGGTCCCTCACCACCCTGTTGGTCACATCACCGCCAGAAAGTATACCACCACCATTGTTGAGTTCTTGTTTCTGAGGTAGGTGTCGTTTGAGGGCAATCCAAGACTGAACATGATGTTCTAGATGCTTCCTGGAAAGCCTTTCCTCAAGCCCTGCATGCATCCTCTCATTCACTCTGCCGAGCCTGCCCCTCCCTGGAGCCATGCCCCTCTTCTGCTGCCTGGCTCAGCCTAAGGGTGAGGCCTTAGCACTCCCACCCCCAGGCTGGTCAACAGCCAGGTGGACACAAGCGAAAGAGAAAATGTGCTCCGGTGCAGGTGGCCTGGGACCCAGGAGAGTCCAACCCAGTCACATCCCAATGACAGGCGGCACAAGCCATCAAAGCCACATGCCTGCACCTTAACCTGTACAAAAGAGCCCCAAATGCAAAAGGCCCAAGTGTCCACCAGCAGGAGCACAAACAAGCCCTGGAGGCCCACAGCACACCAGTGCAGGTGTCCAGCTACAGTATGCTGAGTCAGAGTGCAGACAAGGGAGTGTTTGCTGTGGGCTTCCAACGTGCATGGGGCCCTGTGGTGCTAGGGGTTAGGCAGACACTCCTGGGACTGCTGGGGGTTCCACGACCTATCTGGGTGACCCCAAAGGAGCTGTCACATGAGGTCACTATTGTGTACACTTAAGATGTGTGTCAGCCAGGAGCGGTGGCTCACACCTGTAATCCCAGCACTTTGGGAGATGGAGGTGAGAGGGTTTCCTGAGTCCATGGGCTTGAGACAAGCCTGGACAAGTTGGCGAGACCTCGTCTCTACAATAAATTAAAACATTAGCCGTGCGTCATGGTGGTAATTCCAGCTACTTGGAAGGCTGAGGTGGAAGGATCACCTGAGCACAGCAGGTCAAGGCAGCAGTGGCTGTGAACGTGCCACTGCACTCTAACCTGCGTGGGAGAGGGAGAGGGAGACTCCAACTCAAAAAAAAAAAGACGTGTGTCATTTCCTGCATGCATGTGATACTTTAAAGAACAAGGTAACACTCAAACTAAAACTCTTCTCTGGCCACGTGCCCAAGTAACTGACCAAGACAGACCCTGACACCAGCTTTGTGCCTATGGAGGAGGTACAGCAGGGAGAGGAGGAAGAGGTGAGCTCAGTGATGCCTGTCCTCATCTCACCAACATGCTGTGCAGGTTCAGAGATGTAGGGCGGACCTGGGGTGACAGCCCCATGCTGTCTCTGCTCCTACAGAAGACCAGTGCATCCCAGGGCTGCAATGAGTGGGCTTCAGGCCCTTCCAGCCCAGGACCGGATTCACACAGGCTATGAGCATGTTCCACAGACCACAGTGAAGCAGGAGCCACTAAAACACAGTACGCCAGGAGGCTCTGCTGCCACTGCACTCAGAGGAGCAGGTCCGCCTGGCACACAGTGGCAGGGGGTCGGGAGGTGTGCTCTGCCCCCCCCCCTCTCCCCACACAGGCCACCTGTCCCTCTGAGAGCCATGCGTGCTGTCTCAGGACCCCATGGTAGAATAGTGTGTGACATGGCACTGGCAGAAAGCCTTCCATTTGCAAAGTCCCTTCAAACACACAGGCTGGGGGGAGGGAGCACATCTGCATCCCTGCACCTTGGCTGAGACACGGCACACAGCAGGGGCCAAGGCTTCCCTTACAGCAAGAGTCCATGGAGTCAGTTCCCAAAGTTTGTTTCATCGCCTGTGCTTCTAAAGAGATGGCAGGGAAACAGCCCAGCAGGAACCTGCAGGCACAGGCTATAGCTGGCTGGACATCGCCTGATGCAGTTGCTGCACACATGATCATGCAACCAGCTCCCCACCTGCCCTGACTCTCTCGTGTGCTGTCAAAGTTTCTAAATCAAGAAGCAACAGTCAACATCACAGGAAGCCTGGCTTCAACATTATTCCTGCCAGCTGGTCTGAAAATACTTCGACTATGTTTTTGCTGATCCCGTTTTTCAGCCACGCCCTTCCCGCCACATAGCCCACATCACCCAAGCCTCTGGGGGACTCACATGCTGTGCCTTCATGGGCTATGCAAGACTGGAGGGGCTGAGGCAAAAGCCACGTGCCCAAAGCCTGAGCGGCACCTGGCTGGGAGCAGTGCTGGAGAAGCACCCACTAGACATGTGTGCTGGGCCCGTGGCATGCCCACACCTTCAGGGCCAGTCACCAGGTCTCAATTTCCTTCCAAGTTATGGTCACAAGAATCACCTCTTCGACACATGCGGAGGAGACGGCTCATAGGGACGGGGAACTGCCCACAGTACCACCCACCAGGCAAGTGTGACAGGAAGTGCAGGCGTGGAACCAGCTTGGCCTGGACGCAGTTTGGGGGGCACGACTCCCCTGTCCCTACACATCATCCCTGCTTTCTGTAATGATCTGCTCCTAACATTCTGACTCTGGCAGGACAAACCATGGGTGAGATAGTAAGAACTTCATCAAGTGTGGCATCTTAAACATCAAGAAATGTCTTGCTACTGAGACCACCACACATCCAAAGGCCAACACAAGCAGGCAAGTGGACATGATGCCAGGCAAAGTGAGCCCGTGAAATGCCAGAGGAAGGAACTTGCTTCCCCAGACTCTGGGTCACCATGTGCCCAGACACAGAGGAGTGCTGGGTCTCCTGGGTTTGTCATCACTCACGGTTTCATGATCGCTAACTTTATTGCACAATATACAAATACATTCTAGACAATTTTAACCATACAGACGACAGGCATGTCTTTCCTTGACATAAGGGCACTGCACAGTGGCCTTCGCAGAGTCACATGGTGGCGCCTGAGTCAGCTGATGACCAGCAGCCACCCTGACACACTCTCCACCATGTGCAGTGAGCGTTTGCGGAGCACAGGGCTGGGCCTGCCCAAGCTCACTGCCCCACAGGCAGACAAACATCCTGACCATCTCCTGCGTCATCCTGCAGGCCACTATCATGGTCACCTCCTGACAGACCAGGGCCCCCACATCATGCTGCCACTCAGGGAACGCAAGTGTTACCACCACGGACCTCCCAGGAGGCTGGCCACCTTCAGTGGTTGTGACGCCCCCAGTCCTGCTCTCATTGTGCTGGGGGTAGGTGCCTCTGCAGTCCAGTACGTCCACTCAGTGTCTACACGCTGCCCTCAGTACCACCCTGTCCTCTGGAATGTGGGTCTCTATCAGTCCCTCCCCTGAAGAGCCAGGACAGCCACCTGTTCACATGGGTGTTGACAAATGCAAAAGTAAACACTAGTTTGAAAAAGGCCTGTGAAGCCAGGCTCGGGGGCTCAGCCTGTAATCCCAGCACTTTGGGAGACCAAGGCGAGTGGATTGCCCGAGCCCGCAGTTGGAGACCAGCCCGGGCAACTTGGTGAGACCTCGTCTCTACAATCAATCAATCAATCGACAGGTGTGGTGGCACATGCCTGTAGTCCTGATACTTGGAAGGCTGAGGAGGAAGGGGCGTTGGTGACCAGCAGGTTGACGCAGGGGTGACTGTGAGCGTGCCACTGCACTTTAGCCTAGGTGACAGAGAGACTCCAACTCCAAAAAAAAAAAAAAAAGAAAGAAAAGAAAAAGGTCTGTGTGCAGTAAAAATCCTGTATTCACACACACTCTGGTTTTCTAAAACAGAAGAGCTTTTGCAGAAAAAAAGGGAGGGGGGGAGGGAGAAAAAGATGATCATCTTTGCTCTTCTTGCTGGTTACAGATTCTGCAGCAAAACAACCATTTTCCTCTCAGCTGCAAGGTTTGTCAAGACAGTGCTGGAAGCAGAATAAGCCTGATTAGTAACAATTGACTCACCTAGAAATAAACCCATCAGGAAGCTGATGCAGGGCTCTTCCCCACAAAGCCACCATCCTCTGGCCTCATCGGACACAGGAAGCAGGACCCAGGATGGGATGCTATGTCCATCTGCGCTAAGGCTAAGCCTTGAGTCAGCCCAGGAGCCATCCTGGCAACTGTGAATGGGTGGCCCATGCCCCCACCACCCCTCCAACTCCATGTTCTCACAAGCCGGGCCATTAAACAAGTATCTCAGTCAGAAGAGCACCTTGTCAAGACAGCGAGCAGGCACGTTCTGGTCACCGTCCTCAGAGGCAGATGGAGAGAACAGTGTTTGCCTTCACAGAGGCCTGTGCGCAGGTGCAGAGCCAGGTGTGACCTGCCCCTTAGCACAGCTGGGCTGGGCATGGGTTGAAGTTGAATGTTTAAGGTAGATGAGGTTGACATGGGATGACCACAGACACGGCTGGCAGAGGCCATAAGCAAGGGGTGCAGGGTGGAGGTCGCACCTGCTGGCATATCAGGTCCTATGTGGAAGGCCTGACCATCCTCCCATCAGTCCCAAACCTTGGGGTGTGAGGCTCCCAAGAGTGGCTCTCCAGCCTTTCCAGGAGCTTGGGTGTTGCTGGTGCAGGGTGTGACACACACATCATCTGCACCTAAATGTCCTTGTTGTCATCACAATTCAGCGACAGCCATGTACAGTGACTGCTCGCATCCTGTCTAGGCACCTGCCTTGCAAAAGAGGCATGGCGCCTTGAGAGCCAGGTGCATGATCCATGTCCCTATCACCTCATGGCTCGTGCCAGTATGGGGCGAGGGAGCTGTCTACTATGCAGCCCTACAGCGGGCTGGCCCTGGCAGCGCTGGCTTCTTCTTGACTGGAGGAATGCAGCACACAGTCGCAAAATAAAGGGCTCTGTGAGCAAGTACCGCCTTCTACCCGAAGCTCAAGAGCAAAGGCTGTGTCCGCAGCTGTCCAGGAGAGGTCTGGCAGGAAGTGCATGTGATAGGCACACAGGTCCCTTCCCCTGGCCTAGCAAAGGACAGCATCCAGGAACTCAGTAAGGGGTGGCTCCCTGCAGGAGTTGTGTGTACCTGCTCTGGGCCCTCACTCGAATATGGGCACATGATTCTCATGAAGACTAGTCAGACTGACTAGGTGCAGGGGCTTGTGACAATAATCATAGCATGTTGGGAGGCCAATGCGGGAGGATTGCTTGAGCCCAGGAGTTTGAGACCAGTCGATGCTACAAAGCAAGACCCTACCACTACAAAAAATGAAAAAATTAGCCGGGCTAGGTGGCTCAGCCTGTAATCCCGCGCCTTTGGGAGGCTGAGGTGAGGGGATTGCCTGAGCCCGCGGGTTCAAGATCTGCCTGGGCAGCGAGACCTCATCTCTACAATAAATAAATAAATAAAATCAGCCAGGCGTGGTAGCGCATGCCTGTAATTCCGGCTACTCGGAAGGCTGAGGTGGAAAGATCGCCGGAGCCCAGAAGGTCGAGGCTGCGGTGGCCGGGAGCGGCCACTGCACTCCAGTCTGGGCAACAGAGTGAGACTCCAACTCAAACACACACACACACACACACACACACACACACACACACAAATTAAAAAATTAGCCGGGCATGGCAGTGCATGCCTGTAGTCCCAGCTACTCGGGAGGCTGAGATGGGAAGATTGCTTGAGCCCAGGAGTTTGAGGCTGTGGTGATCTGTGATCGTGCCACTGCACTCCAGCCTGGGTAACAGAGTGAGACCCAACTCAAAAAAAAAAAAAAAAAAAAAATACAGGTCAGACTACAGCACCAGATGCCAAACTCTTCCAAGAGGGCCAAATACTCGGCCATGAGGTCAAGAAACAATGGTGGCACAGCCTGTGCTGGGATCCACATCCTAACCTACAAAGCACTGCCACAGGAAACATGATCTTATATCTCACATGCTTCTGGGAAATTCCAAACCCACATGGTAAAGGCTCCACGAACATGTGGACAGTGGGGATGGCAGAGAACATCATGACACAGTGGAGAGTCAACTCTGCTGACGGCAGGGAGATGCGCAGCCCAGACCCACTTGAGAACCTGGGCAGCCCACAGCCCAGTGCCCCACGCAGGGGCTCAGAGGCCTTGTGTATCATGACTTCAGCAACGTTCATTGCAGTACCCTGCAACCCCAGGGGTGGAGCCCAACTTCCCTTGCAGTCTCCTACAGAGCCTAAGACCACTCACCTCTGGAAGAGCAGACTAAAAGCTTCCCTGAGTGACACAGTAATGTGTTTGGAAAAATCAAAAGTGATTTTTTTCTTACTAAGAAAGCATTAGCAGAATATATTTAAAATACACTTATCCAAATACCCTCACTTCTTGTAGAAGGAAGCAAAGCTGCTTCATTCACAATGGCCACAAAGTACAACCAAGCATCCACCAACAGTTGAAGACATGAACAAGTGACAACCACTGAGCACAATGTTCAGCAAGAGGGAGAAATACGCCTGTACACTAGCAAGGACAGTCCTGGGGAAGGCACCAAAGGAGGGACCCAGCACACGTGCTGTGAGTCACACCCCGAGTGCAGGGTCACTCTGGTTCTGTGAAGGCCGAGGCTAGGCAACATGCGGCAATATGGAGTTGAACTGGAGCATAGAGGGAGGGCTGGTTGGCTAGGGTGATGAAATGTTCTGTATCTTCAGGGGCAGGACTACTAGGATCTAAATGCTTATGTCTCCTCCAAAATTCACTCGTTGAAACCTGACCCCCAGGAAGATGGTGCCGGGAGGCAGGGCTTCTAGGAGGAGCTGAGGTTGTGGGGTAGAACCCCATGGGTGGGATTCACGCCCCTTCCTCCATGTGAAGACACAGCTACAGTGGGTTGAATGGTGCGGGTGGGACCTTATTTGGAAAAAAGGACTGTGAAGACATAACTAAGTTAAGGATCTCAAGATGAGGGCAACCTGGATTATCTGGGCAGACCCTAAATCTGATGACAAGTGTCCTTAAAAAGAAAACAGCAGAGAGAGACTTGAGAGATGAGAGAAGTACCTGGGCCCCGTGATACCAAGGCAGAGGTGGAATGAAACTGTCGCAGGCCCAGGACTGCTGGGGCCACCATAGCTGGAGGGCCAAGGGAGGCGCTGCCCTGGAAGCTTCAGGAAGCCCCCAGCACCTTGCTTCAAATCCTGGTCTCCAGAACTGTGAGAATTACTTCTGCTTTGAAGCCACAAAGTAGGTGGTGGCAAGTCTTTATGGCAGTCCTAGGGACTAACATATCACCTAGGGAAAGCAGAGAAGCACGTGGACTGTCCTCCAAATGACCCCCTCGTTTCCTGAAGTCAAGACTCACAATCCATATCCTCAAGGCCACGCTAATGCTGCCCACTGAGTGCACATCCGCAATATGGCCACAGAGACCAAGATGGGATCTTGGCCCTGTGCCCTGTTCAGTCCAACCCCAGAAGTACTGGTGAACACAGCACCCAGAGCACAGGGCATCTCCATTCAGAGAAGGGCAGTCGTCTGAGGAGCCTCATGCCTGACTCCTCTTATAGGACCTAAGGAAAGCTTACCAGACACTGGGAGTTCTATACAACAAATGAAAAAGGTCTTGCTCAGTTCAGCCCAAAGCAAGAGGCTGGCCTGGAACAGCACACTGAGAGGCTGGAGGAGGACGACCATGGGACGGGACCAGGTCAGCTAAGCAACTTCCCAAATCATAGTGCAGAGGCAGATGTGTTCAACTCCCAGCCTGGCAAGCTTGAAAACTGAAAACACTTTTCACATTTGCAAATGATGACACAAGGATCTACACAATATCTTCAACTCTGGCTCTTTGCAATATTCTGCAAAGCCTAAAATATGTACTATCTGGTTCTTTAAGAAAAAGTTTGTCAGCCCACGTGTTAGGTAAAGGCTGCTAAAGTCACAATGAAAAGCAGATGAAGTGAGTGGTCATGCAGAGAGCATGGGTGTCAACAGCGTAACTCTAAAAACTGAAGTGGGAAAGTGAAGACCAATTTTAAAAAGCAGGCCATGAAATAATGTAATGTTATTTTTACCAAAAATACATTAAAAATGTAACATACATGAAACAAGGATCCACAAGTTACTAACACTGGTGATCTTAGTGAAAATGCAATTTTTAGAAAGTTTTGCTTACTGGTATTTTTTAAATTTTCTACCATGCACATGTCTTCTTTCTATAATCTGATTACAGAAAATCAGAATGAGAATTTCAGCATGTATTCCATGTTTGTGTAACATTTTAAGTTTACTAACCATTCTAGCTATACGGTCTGAACACATGTATATTTTACAGGTGTTAGCAAGTGAGATACTTAGAGTCAGGCCTAGAACCCATATCCCATCTAGAAACTTCATCCTGCAATGGTTTTCAAAAGGTCCTTTACAGTCCATTATCACAGTAAGATGACATTTTTATTTAGATAAAAAAATTATGCGCTATGTAATAAAAGACACTTGAGACATGTGGATTCCTCCTTGATTCAGCCAAAAGAATAAGTGTCTAGTTATGGTCTAAGGCTTACACCGTCAATTAGGTTAAAAAAAGAAAAAAGAGCCGGGCTCGGTGGCTTAGCCTGTAATCCCGCGCCTTTGGGAGGCTGAGGTGAGTGGATTGCCTGAGCCCGCGGGTTCGAGACCCGCCTGGGCAGCGAGACCTCATCTCTACAATAAATCAAAAAATCAGCCGGGCGTAGTAGCGCATGCCTGTAATTCCAGCTACTCGGAAGGCTGAGGCGGAAGGATCGCCGGAGCCCAGCAGGTCGAGGCTGCGGTGGCCGGGAGCGGCCACTGCACTCCAGTCTGGGCGACAGAGTGAGACTCCAACTCAAAAAAAAAAAAGAAAAAAGAAAAAAGCACAAGCACTGGGTAAGTCAGTCACCAGCACCACACTGAAGTCAGAATCTAAGCCCGCCAAGTCCATGCTGGTCTTGCTCTAAGCGCATTTAGCATTTGTTGAAAAAGGTCAAGCATAAACACAGCTCTTTTTTTTTTTTTCCAAATTACTGTGGGAATTTGGAGGACCCCTGAATTTGTTTAGAATGGGTTGCTATGTTTTATGATTTCCAATTAAGAAATATTTGCTAACTTTACCATTTTATAGCAACTTGATAATAGCTAACGTTTTCTTTAAATTTTTTCAAGCATACAGGAAAGTATGAGAAATAATATAACCAACACACATTTTTCCACCATCTGTTCACTTTGCCATATTTGTTTTAGAATCTTAATATTAAAAAATTACGTCACAGTTGAAGCCCTTTACCTAACCCTCTCCTGCTCTAGCTCCTCCTCCTCAGCAAAAGCAGATAGAATTGACTATGATGCCAACCTCCCCTTCAGTGCCTTGCACTTGAGCCTCACGTGCTCACCGGGATTTGGGATGTTTTTACAGGCAACACATCGTACGGTCCTTCTGCACCTTTTCCCTCCAAGGCCATGCTTTGAGATTGACCTATGTTGATACATGCAATTTGACTGCATTTATTATAACTGCAGTACTGTATTCATTATCTGAAATAATCTGCCCTCCTGTTGACTGACATTTTTTCCCCAACTCTTTGCTAATACAAACAATGCTACAATGAGTATTTGCCTATGAGTTTCTTTGTATGTAAGGTTTACAACTATAAATGAAATTGCAAGAAACTAGCAGTAAATCCTTTCAGAAATCTGGTGAAGGCTCCCACTGTACAGTCATTCACAAACATGCCCTCTTTCAACTCTGATTCGGGCAGATGTCTTAGGTTATACATCTATCCACTGGACATGGGAAACAATACTTTAAATACTCTTTTGTGGTAACAAGAACAGGTTCTAGAGAGAGACAGTATAATTAGCAAATTTCAGTTAAATAAAAATTGTAAACTCAAGCGATAATGAGGCTCTCCACTGACAAAACAGCAGCTCAGGAGCAGGGCCAGGATCCAGGGAGTTCTGAAATCCCAGAAGCCATACAGAAAATGTGCAGGTTTATGCATTTTCCTGGGGAGAGGGTCCACAGCTTGTACCAAATTCTCAAGGAGTCCAAACCCCAAAGAGCATCAGACAGAGCACTAGATGAACACTTTACCTTCCAAACAGATTTTTAAAAATTAAAGCTCACCAATACACCCCAAAGGAAACATGTTTAGAATGTAAGTGATTTGATGCCTTTAATCTATACCCAGGAAAAACCGTAAGTCATAACTCAAGTCATTTGACTGTTGTTTATGTGAAATGTTATGAAATAAAAAAACTCCAAGATTTCCATCACTGAGAAAAGTCTAAAGTTCATAATTTTATTTCTAAGGAGAATGAGGAGACAGGTGAGACCAACTGAAACGAATGGAGTTCTGCTACAGTCACAAGAAGTAGACAGAGTTACAAGAAATGCTGTGGCTTTATCTCTCTCTGCATTAACTACATTGTGAGCTTTTTAAACTATTAGGTATCGTAATCAGGCAGTCGAGATGACTTAAGCAGGAACAGGGTAGCCGGCAGATTCCCACAGGTACAGGGGCGATGCCCCCATGTGAACAGACCCTCACAGCTTTCCGCCTTCCAGAAGGCCTGTGTGGGCTGCCAGGCTCGTCACCTTAGCAACGGCTCTAAACATATGTGCAGTGACACCAGCTGATTTCTGAAAGCTGTAAATAGAGGATAATGGCATACAAAAAAATTCCAGATTCAAGTAAGGACCACCCACTCCCTCCCCGCTCCCCCATCCCCACATCTCTGAGCCCCACTGCAATACTGGGAGCAGTACCAAGCGGGCAAGCAAGGCTTTCATCCCCTCACACACCAAGCCAGCGGCATGATCCTATTCCTACAAAAAGTGAAACAAGCCAGGCTCGGTGGCTCAGCCTGTAATCCCGCGCCTTGGGAGGCTGAGGTGAGTGGACTGACTGAGCCCGTGGGTTTGAGACCCGCCTGAGCAACTTGGTGAGACCTCATCTCTACAATAAATCAAAAAATTAGCCGGGCGTGGTAGCGCACGCCTGTAGTACCAGCTACTTGGAAGACTGAGGTGGAAGGATAGCCGGAGCCCAGCAGGTCGAGGCTGCAGTGGCCAGAAGTGTGCCACTACACTCCAGTCTGGGCGACAGAGTGAGACTCCAACTCAAAAAACAAACAAACAAACAAACAAAAAAGTGAAACAAGGTCCTTGGATTAATGACCCTTACACAACCTTGTGTACAGACAAGAAGTAGCCAAGAAATGGCTGGGCCTGGCATGGAGAGAGGACAGGGAGCCCATAGTCACCACCACCCACCTGCGGGTTTCTGGACCTTGGCCAATCCACAGCTCTGCTCCCTGCTCTCCTTCCCACACCACTATGGGTACTTGGTCCCCTCCAAGCCCAAGGGATGAACAGATAGGAATCCACAAACCAGGAAGGAAATCACAACCAGAAAAGAGAATGAGCTATGGTTGACTGCCTGGGCAGGGTTTCAGACAGGCAGCCCAGATCCTGGGACAGCTAAGTGACAGCCCAGGTCCAGACTTTAGAATTGACTATCTATCTTGGAAGAATGCATCTGGGGACAAGAAAACATGGCATTCCCTGGAGATTCTGAGGCCTGGGAAAGATGGCAGTTAGTCTAGGATGAACCCACAGTTCTCCGGACTAAGTGAGCACAGTCAGGTTGACAAGATGGAGCAAGCAGGGTGCACGCACCGCGAGTCCAGCAGCAGCACCTTTGCGAGGCCCGAGCACCTGCCCAGGGATCTCTTCTCTTCTTCCTGCAGGTGGTGTGTTTAAAAATAATACACTTTTTGTCTTATTTCCCTTCTACCACATTTTTGAAGCATTACGCAGAAAACCAGGCAAATAAATACCTAAGTATGAGCTGACATTCGTTTGTTTGGTTTTTTTTTTGAGTTGGAGTCTCACTCTGGGCGCAGGCAGGAGTGTAGTGGCATGCTCATGGCCTCTGCAGTCTCAACCTGCTGGGGTCAGGCAATCCTTCCACCTCAGCCTTCCAAATAGCCGGACTATAGGCGCCTGCTACCACACCCAGCTAATTTTTTTTTATTTATTGTAGAGGCGCGCTCTTGCCAAGGTGCTCGAACTGGTCTCGAACCCGCAGGCTCAGGCAATTTATGCGCCTCAGCCTCCCGAAGTAGTGGGATTATATAGGCTGAGCCACTGAGCCCAGCTTGAGCTGACTTTCTTAAGAGAAAAAACAAACTTGATATTCCATGGTGCAAAAATCTATAAATACTAAGTACACCAAGAAATGCAATTGCATGTCAAAACATGAGAAACGTGACCACAGAATAAGTAAACCTTGGTTTATACAGAGTGCCTTCCTGCAGTGATTGAACCCAAGTAGCCACATGTGAGAGAAGGAAAGAGGTGACTGAGAAGAAGGCTCATATCACATGTCCCAAAAAGGTACCATTTATATACATAATTCTAAATTCAGGATCCAAAAACGATAAAAAATATTATTCATGACTGTTCATAACTCTAGGTGCATTTTGTTTAACTAATACCTATGTTCCCCAAGAGACACAAAATGACATTTAATTAAAAGCCCCAACACTTTGTTTTTAAAGACTCAGCTCTTTTAACTGCATTTGCAGCAAATTCTTTCAACGTAATAATCAACTCAGACTTGCATTTTTATGTTTCTGAAAAGCCGGTGTCTACAGGTATTCTTAATTCGTGGTATGTGTGTTTGAGTGTGCAGAGATCGAGACACCTAGAAGGAAGGAGAGGGGCATGCAGAATCCAGGTTCAGCACAGACAGGCAATGTGCTGGAGAATTCACCCTGTACAGAATCTCACTATCTGAAAACACGAGCAGCACTGTTCTGAGTCCTGGGTCTGAACTTACTCAGTTACTGTGGGAGGAAAAGCATCTATAAACCCCAACAGTCACCTTCACAGATAAGACCAGAAGGGCATGGGGTCCCAAGAAAGGTGTCAAACTCTGCGGAGGCAATCAGCACAAGGTTACAGTAATTCCCTCCTGTCCCTGAGTGCTGTCCCTGCCTGACAGGCTCTGTGCCTCTCTAGCCAGGTGAACCTCTGGTTCCTTGGCCCAGTGGCCAGACAGAACACCAACGGAGGAAAGCGCCAAGGACTAGGAAACCTGCCAGAGCACAACACGGGGTCTCATGACCCTCAGAACCTGCAGGTGGACAGACACGTTAGCACACGGCCTGATGCTCTCCAGTCTGGCCTGTACCCACTGCTGCCAACTGAAAATAGCAGCAGTCTCCTCGACTGGACATCGGGAACAATTCATGTGTTCCACCATCTGGAGGATGCTGTGGTTTGTGCTATGAAAAGCCAGCAGCACACAGTAAGGGCCCAACCCCCCTAAGTCAATGACCAGGGCTTAACGACCCATTTCAGATTACATTTGCATGGTGCTTTACTTTCACGTGTCATTTTACTTAATCTCTAACTAGCCTCAGCTGACAGATGGTACTATTTCTACACTACTAACGAAGAGGCTGGAGCTGTGGCATTCCCAAGACGTACCCTTCCTACCAGCATCTGGCTAGGTCTGTAGCCAGGACTGCTGACTCCAGACCTGTCTCTCCAGGGCCACCCCAGGCCGCTTATGTCACATGCTCCCGGTAAAGCTCCTAAGGATAAAGTAATTTCAACTGCCAAAATGACCCATGAATTCAGGAGCCTGGCTCTCTCCTTGTCTAAAAGCTGCCTCAGCGTCTGCAGGATAAGTCCTCGATGACCGTGTCCAGAACAACACTTGGGTCTCAGGGGAGGGAAGGATCAGAGGGACCCAGGAATAAAGAGAGCCAGAGATGAGGGCTCATTTCCACATATCAGGAGCTGGCTGAGGCCTTCACATGGAGAGGGCTGAAGTCACAAGTACCGGGCCCCGCAGGGGATCAGGTGTTAGGGAGCCATGCACTCATTACTGACAGCAAGATGCAGAGACTGAACAAGCGTGAAGATTTCACCTTCATATTCAACAGAACCCCAAGCTATATATCCTGTATGAGGCTCCTTATAGAAAACACCAGTGAAAAAGAACAGGTGGCAGTACTGAAGATGGTGGGAAAACACAAGGAGCATGTACAAAATCAAGAAGCAAGCAGAGACAGGCAGGGGAAGGCAGGGCTGAGAGGCACTCCAGGGAGCCGACACCTGCACACTTGGAAACTGCTTCCAGACCCACAAGGGCAGCCCACGCCAGAGAATGGAAACCAAAGGACAGTACAGAGTTTCCAGATTAGTACAGTGAAAAAAATAAAGCAGAAAAAACAACCCAAAATTGGATAAAAACAAAATAGTAGAAAGAGAAGACAAGTCACAACAAATGGAAAGCACAATGACAGCACTAAAGACAACATGGGTGAAGCACAGAAATGCAGTGGCCACAGCAAACTAGGAGGAGGGCCTCCAAGGCCGCTGGATCGGGAGGGCTCTGCCCTTGCAAGTGGATTAATGCTGTTATGAATGGGTGGACGAAGGGAGTTAGTCCCTCCCGTGGGCCACACCTCCCGCCACATGCCCAGACAGTGACAGGCGCCACTGTAGCAGAGACTGTGCCCGTCTGCTGCAGCAGGCACCTGGGCTTCCGGTCTCCACAACTGTAAGAAATGAATGTCTGCTCTTGATGAATTACCTAGTCTCAGGCATTTTGTCATAGCAGCACAAACGGGCAAAGACAAAAAGTAAGTGGACTTAAAAAATCCAATTAAAAGACAAAGTTTGTCGGACTGGAATGGAAGAAGTAATCCAGCTAGCTCAAAATGCATGAGTTACACCTATGTCAGCATCCAGGCCGGCACAATGGCTCACTTCTATAACCCAGCACTCTGAGAGGCTGAGACAAGAGCACCTCCTAGACCCAGGGGTGTGAGACCAGCCTGAGCAACACAGCAAGACCCTGTCTCAAGAAAAAAAATGAAAAACAAAAAACTACAAATATTTAGGAATTGAGAAAAGGGTAGAAAAGATATAACAGGTAAATTGGGCAAATACTAAGAGGGGGGAAAAAAGTTGGACTTCCTACATCAACAGTGGGTATGGGTTGAGGATAATGGCTCATGCCTGTAATCCTAGCACCTGGGAAGCCAAGGTAGGCAGGCCATGAGAGACCAAGAGTTTAAGATAAGCCTGAGCAACATAGCAAGTTCCTGTCTCTACAAAAAAATTGAAATATCCACCTGGCATGCTGGCATGGACCTATAGTTCCAGCTATTTAAGAGGCAGAGGTGGGAGGAATGCTTGAGCCCAGAAGTTGAAGGTTTTAGTGAGCCATAATCATGCCACTACACTCCAGCCTAGGTGACAGAGACCCCCTGTCTCTCAAAAAACTAAAACTAAGTAAATAAATAATGCTGCATACAGATCTGAGACTTGAAGCCAAAACACATCTAAGTAGACAAAATGAGTGTCCATGATCTGGCAAAAAGTTCCTTACAAGAGACAGAGAAGACCGGTCCAAATACATGTGCACATCATGAGAGAGCCTCAACTACTGAACAAAATATCTCCTAGTCATGGATAGACCAAGGACACAACCCCAACCAAAAACGACAGTCAAGAAGAAATGAATGCAATGCCAAGTCTGAGCTAACAAGTATACACAAAGCAGTCCCATCAGTCATTGCACGATGACCCTTTTCTCTAAGGACAGAGGGAACAACAGTCATGAAAATCTGACCCACACAGAACCACAGAGTGAAACTAAAAAATCTAGAAGGCACATGGGAGGCCTAGGGTGAGAGGATTGCCTGAGCTCATGAGTTTGAGACCAGCCTGGGCAACTTGGCAAGACCTTATCTCTACAATAAATCAAAAAATTAGCCGGGTGTGGTGACACACACCTGTAATTCCAGCTACTTGGAAGGCTGAGGCAGAAGGATCACCTGAACCCAGCAGGTCAAGGCTGTGGTGGCCATGAGTGTGCCACTGCACTCCAGCCTGGGCAACAGAGTGAGACTCCAACTCCAAAAAAAAGAAAAAAGAAAAAAAATCTAGAAGGGGCAGCACCAGCAATGACAATGTCATTCACAATGGAGGAGGGTGACAGGAAAGTAGGGCCTGCATCTGAAAGTGAGAAATCACTTCTCTGCATGTGGGTGGGGAGACAGGGTGGAGTTCTCCAAGAGCCAAAATTAGAAATGACAAAGATGCCAAACAGCAAATCAGGGGCCAGGTAAAGTGGGTCTTAGAGGAAAATATATTTCCAGGGACATTGCAACAAAGAGGTGTTAACAATTAGAAAATAACCAAAAGAGAGAAGGAAAACGGAAGGTAAGAACACACCAAAAGGCAAGCATGGAAGAGTAGTTGAGCAAGGCTGCAGGCAGGTTTACCTAAAGGACCAGAGAAGCAGACAACACAGAAGGCAAATGCTGCAGGGGAAGCAGCAAAGCTGCAGGGGAGGACCTGAAGACAGATGCCCATCCCAGGGCTGGTCGGGCAGGACAAGATGGGCTTCTGGGCTAAGGGTCACTCACAGGGTGACTGTGCGGATGCATGAGCCTGGCTTAGGCTGAAAGGAGGCAGTGGGCCCAGGGAAGGTCTCTCCTTATTGGGGCTTTCCAGAGATGGAAAGGTGAGGTTCACTGAATGAAAAAGACACAGGGTTCTTAAAAATTAAGTATATGGCTGGGCTCAGTGGCTCAGTCTGTAATACCAGCACTTTGGGAGGCCAAGGCAAGTGGATTGCCTGAGTCCACAGGTTTGAGACAAGCCCAGGCAACTTGGTGAAACTTTGTCTCTACAATAAATCAAAAATTAGCTGGGCGCAGTAGCACATGCCTGTAGCTCTGGCTACTTGGAAGGCTGAGGCAGAAGGATCGCCTGAGCCCAGCAGGTCAATGCGGGTGGGCCGTGAGCATGCCACTATACTCCAGCCTGGGCAACAGGATGAAACTTCAACTAAAAATAAAAATAAAAACAAAATAAGCAACGTATATATGACATATTAGTATCCGCCATGGTTCGCTCAGAGTAGCAGATATGGATAGGCAAGTGGCACACACTGGGAGATCTGCCTGTAGGGCTGGTGGGTCAGGAGCAAGCAGGAGCCTCACACACCAGGTCAGGCCCACCATGCTGCCCAGAACATCATGCCGTACTCAGCCTGACAGGTCACAAATGGGAGCCATAGCTCCCAAACACCGTCACAGCAACACCGAGATTGGTACTCGTCTGAATAACTGGACTCTGTAGTCAGTCAGGCTAACACGTAAACTGACCATTGCACATGTCTGTAATACATACAGGGGTGTATGCACACGTAAACACATACAAAAAGATAGTGAAAATGTCATTTATGTCTTCTTTTTCCTTATTGGTTTTTCCTAATTTTCTAAAATGAAGAGCACTGCTTCAATAATAAAGGCTACTTTTTACAAAGAGAACACACAGAGGTGACCCCAAACCTCTCCACCTCACAACTAATATCAAGGAATAAGCACTCAGTCTCTCACCACCAAGTATGATGGCAGGCAGCTAGAGACGAGTCTTAAGACACCCTTTATCAGTCCGAGGAAGATCCCTTCTGTTCTTAGCTTACAGAAGACTCTTCTCATGAGTGAGCAGAAATTTTATCAAACACTATTTTCTTCGCATCCTTCTAGGTGACCTTATAGTGTTTATTTTTTATGATGTCAACATGATATATTACATTGACTGATTTTTGAGTGCCAAACCAAATGTGAATTTCTGCAATACACACCACTTGCTCATAAAGAATTATTATCCTTTTTATCTGCTATGACTTAAGAAACGTTTGTATCTGCACTAAGATAACTATTCAGTAATTCTGGTATCAAGGTGTTCCTGACTCATAAAAAAAGGTGCAACACATCCCCTCCTTTGCTGTGGAAGAGCTTCTGTATAATTGATATTACTTGTCCTTTAATGCTGTGGTACAAATGAACAGTGAAGTCATCTGGGAAGGATGGTTTCTTTGTGGAAAGGATTTTAACTAAAAATTCAATTTCTTTAATAGATACAGGAATGCATAGGTCATCTATTTCTTCTTGAGTAAGCTGACATCGTTTCTGGCTTTTAAGGAATTTGTCTACTTATGTCTATTTATTTTTAGTATGTCAAGACCTCTTTTAACAAACAGAAGACTCCATACTGTCAAGATGTTGATTCTCTCCCAACTGACCTATAGATTCAAAATAATCTTGAGCAAAATCCCAGTTGACTTTTTTTTTTTTTTTTGAGTCGGAGTCTCACTCTGTCGCCCAGACTGGAGTGCAGTGGCCGCTCCCGGCCACCGCAGCCTCGACCTGCTGGGTTCCAGCGATCCTTCCGCCTCAGCCTTCCAAGTAGCTGGAACTACAGGCGAGCACTACCACGCCTGGCTAATTTTTTGATTTATTGTAGAGATGAGGTCTCGCCTGCCCAGGTGGGTCTCGAACCCGCGGGCTCAGGCAATCCACTCACCTCAGCCTCCCAAAGGCGCGGGATTACAGACTGAGCCACCGAGCCCAGCTCCAGTTGACTTTTTAAAAATACAAACTCACAAGCCGATTCTGAAAAGTATATGGAAATGTAAAAGGCCTAGAAGGACATTATCTGATATCTAAATTTAATATAAACCTACAGTAATCAAGACAATGTGGTATAGGCAAAAAAAATAAGGATACCAATGGAACAGAAAAGAGAGCCCAGAAATGGACCCACACAACTATGTTAACTGACATCTTTTTATTTTTTTGGAGTTGGAGTCTCATTGCATTGCTCAGACTGAGCTCCGGCAATCCTTCCGCCTCAGCCTTCCAAGTAGCCGGAACTACAGGTGCATGCTACTATGCCCGGCTAATTTTTGTTTATTGTAGAGACGAGGTCTCATTGTGTTGGCCAGGCTGGTCGCGAACCCACAGGCTCAGGCAATCCTCTCGCCTCAGCCTCCCAAAGTGCTAGGATTACAGGCTTGAGCCTGGCCTTGACTGACACCTTAACAAAAGTAAAGTAACTGAGTGGGGAAGTGATCTTCTCAACAAATGGTGTGGAATAAATGAACATCCTGATGCTAAAAACAAAAACCTCTAACCTTATCTCATACCAATACAGAAATTACATTAAAGCTGAGGTAAATGTAAGTCTGAAAACTATATAACTTAGCCGGGCTCGGTGGCTCAGCCTGTAATCCCGCACCTTTGGGAGGCTGAGGTGAGTGGACTGCCTGAGCCTGCGGGTTCAAGACCCGCCTGGGCAACTTGGCGTGACCTATTCTTTACAATAAATCAAAAAATAGCCGGCCATGGTAGCGCGTACCTATAGTTCCAGCTACTTGGAAGGCTGAGGCAGAAGGATTGCCGGAGCCCAGCAGGTCGAGGCTGCGGTGGCCGGGAGCGGCCACAGCACTCCAGTCTGGGTAACAGTGAGACTCCAACTCAAAAAAAAAGAAAAAAGAAAAAATATTCAAATGACACCTATCTGGTAAAGTGCTATGTCTAGAATAGATAACGACTCTCAAAACTCAGCAGGACAACCCGGTTTTTAAAAATGGACAAGTTACAGATATGAAGGCAAAGGCAGATGCTTTACTAAAGAAGATAAATGAATGTTCCCTTCTCCCCACCAAAATCATATGAAAAGATAGCCGACATCATGTCATGGGACAATAAAAATTACTTTTTTTTTTAAGAGACAGGGTCCTGCTCTGTCACCAAGGCTGCAGTGCAGTGGCATGATCATAGCTCACTGCAGTCTCCAATTCCTGGGATCAAACAATCCTCTCATCTCAGCCTCCCGAGTAGCTGGGACTACAGGTGTGCACCACCCCACCTGGCTTTTTTATTTTTATTTTTTGTAGACATAAGTCCTTCTATGTTGCCCAGGCCAGTCTCAAACTCCTGAGCTCAAGTGATTCTCGGTCTCTCAAAGTGCACCCACCACACCCAGCTAGGAAATGGAAATTAAAACCACAATGAGACACCTCTACATACCCACTAGAATGGTTAGAACTTAAAAGACCAGCTGCATCATCCAATGGCAAGGGCACAAGCAACTGGACACAGAGCCTCGCAATCACTCCAAAGAGTTTGGCAGGCTCTTAAAAAATCAAACATTCATCCAGAAACCCCAAACCCAGGAATTTATCAAAGAAAAAGTACAACATATATCCATATAATGTTTTGCATGCAACTACTCATGGAAGTTCTACTGGTAAGAGCTAAGCACTGGAAACAGTGTGCCTATCAACCAGATGAGCATATGAAGGGGCCACTCAGCAAAGAGCACTGTCCCACATGCAGAGCCAGGGTGACCCTCAAAGAGCTTCTACGTCAAAGAAACCAGACGCGAGACTACATCCTGCATGATTCCATTCCTATTTCATTCCAGAAATAAGAAAACCTCCAGTGCCAAAGGTACATTAATGCCCTACATCCAGGAGACAAGAGGGGGGAGTGGGCTGTGGGATCACAAGGACCGTGGCAGCAAGGACACATTCTACATCACAACAGGGATGGTGGGCACACGTTCTGTCTTGTTAAAACTCGTGATGTTGTACAATGGCAAGCCACATGCGATGTTTCGGTCAACGGACCACACATATGACAGAGGTCCTGTGGAAACAGTGGAGCTGAAGGGTTCCTAAGGCCTAAATGATCCCTACTGTGTGTCACAGGTGCCTGCAGTGTCCAGCAGTCACAGGCTACACAGGGGTGTGGCCCAGGAGCCACAGGTCGCACCACACAGTCCAAGCATGTGCATCAAGGCATGTGGAAGTGAGCACTGCAATGTTCACACACCAATACAACTCTCAGGACAAGTCCCTGCTGTTAAGTTGTACAGGACTGTGCTATGGAAACAGTGGACTCCAGTCCTCAGATGACACCTTGATGAAGCACTCTGAGAAGGTAGGAGAGTGGAGGACAGAGGTGCACACCCTTTGCAGGAGGACAGCTGCAAGGGGAGAAGAGACAGGGTGGCAGCTGGCCGTGAGCGTGGCTTAGGGGTTTTGTGTAAAACACGATTGTGTTTGGATGCTGATGATCACCCCACACCTACATCCCCCCAAAGGCCTGGCAAAGCAGACAGAACGCCTGGAAGGAATGGTGCCCAAGGCCCCAAGAAGGGAGAGTCAGCTCCCAATGGGAACTGGAGAAGCTACCCTAGGTACGAGGCATGCAGCAACGAGCATGGGCACGCTGGGGTGAGCGGGCAGCCCATGTGGCACCTCTAGAGTGAACTAGTGACACAGGATGGATCCACACCTGCCCTGGAGGATGTGCCAGAAGGAGGCTGACTGCACTGCACACCCTTCAGTGCCTCTCCAAATTACTCCAAGCGCTTATGATCCACTCTGTGAAATAACTGATTTTCACCTCGTAAGTACAACATTCAGCCTTACTTTGGGATAGAATAAATATCCTTGGTGTGTCTGTAAGTCACGAGATGGACAGGAAGGCTCTTGGGCCACCAGACAGCGCTGCTGTGAGCAATCCAGGCAAGTGCCTGTGCAAGGCTTCTCTGTCCTGTCCCTAACATGATTCCACCAACACGATATGCCCAGAGAGGTAAACCTACAGAGACAGGAAGCAGATGCTGGAGGCAGGGAGTGCCAACTCGGGTGCAGGCTGCTTTCTGAGGTGATGAGGACATTCTCAGCTGGGTGGTTGGGAGGGCTCAGCAGCCTACACCTGTGCACAGCCACTGAAGGGCACACTTTCCATAGGCAAGCTGCAGGGTGTATCAACTCTACCTCAATAAGGCTGTCACTGACTTTAAAAAGCATGAAGCAATTTTCCCTGGGGATGGAATGCTGGGCCAATGACAGGACTGTTAGAAGGACCTGGCCTCACACAGGCCAAGCATGCATCATGCCCTTCACAGCCAGGTCAGTGCCTGTGGCTTAGAGCCTTCACAGAAGGCCAGGGCCAGAAGCCAGGTGTCCGGGCCTGGAGAAGGCCCCTCCCATGACTCACAGACAAGGAATATGCCTTAACACGGCCTCTGGAAAAGCCTAGGCAGAAGGCCACAGTGAGGGCCTCCTGCTGTGTGGTTCAGCAGACGGCAAGACACGTGCTCACACTGGGCAGGAAGGGGCAGGTCTTCCATGCCCCTTCCAAGTCTGTCATCAGACTTGCTCAGCAAACACAGCACAGAGCAAACTCTGCACCAAGAGCAGGGCCATGGTCAGTGTGTCTCATCGTGTCCCAGCTCGTCCAGGCCACACACAAGCACACTGCAGCTGACCTTCTGAGAGGAGAGCTCTGGCCATGCCATTCATCAGCACAGAAGTTTCTGCGCCTGGCCCTTGTCCACTAAGAAAAGCAGTTTGGCGTAAAACTCCCTGCCCGGTAGGTCCCCCCTTTTGAGTGCTTTTAGCTCAGCTGAGCAGATTCGTGCAAGGTCCTGAGCTAACAAGGAACAGATATCCTCCAGGGTGATGCCCAGGCCACCGCCTGCTTTTCTAATGACTGCTCTTTTCACTCACTGTCGCTTCTACTTAGTGGCATGTTTAAGCAAAGGGGGCTGCTACAACAAAATTATTTTAAAACAAATGCATATTTTAGAAAAGTGTAAGGAAAACACTGAATGTTTAAATGTGAACCCTACAGTCTATCTACTTCATCCTAACACTGATATACATTATAACACAAGACGAAGTAAACAAGAAGCTTCTGCTCATCTCTCCAGAAACCTCCAAGTAGAGCTGGAAATGCTGGCAGTAGGAGCTGCCATAAATGAATGCCAGTCCAAGGCAACCAGAGGGAACTGGCTCCATATTTTATGTGATACAACGTTTGTAATGATCAACAGCCCCTATGGGAACACAACAACACCTATCATCCCCGAGACACTCAAAACAAGACATAGCCTTTGACACTATGGAGGCACAAGGCTGATGAGGCACTGGTCAAAGGACAGCAGACAGCAGGCAGAGCTGGAGAAACACCTCGGGCTTCAGCCGTGTGAACTGACACAGGTTGAGTGCCCCAAGTCTGTCAATAACTAATGGAGTTCCGCCCAGCCTGAGCACATCCTCGGGAGCTGCATGCCCAGCAGCCTGGGCCAGGCCCCTCCCCTAGTTCTACAGCAAGGTCATGCACTGCCTCTAAATAGCACACTGCACAGGTGCCTGGAAAGTCCACCTTCTCCCACTCAGTCTTCCAAGGCATGCATCTTCACAGATTCATTTGACATGCGATGATGTGAATTTTGCATTAAGCAAAGAAATTTTGTTATGAAGCATAGTGACTCATCCTAGAATTTGAAAAGCCTCCTTTTCCTCCTCACTATGAATTTTTTAAAAATTCTAAACAATGATTTTATGAATATTAGACGAGTCCCCAAATAGGAAAAGGGCTTCACACAATCAACATGCCAGCAGCAGGGTCTCCTCTAGTAGACAGAGTCTTCTAGCCCTACTCCCCCCACCAGGAGCTGAAGCACCTCCCTCTAGATAGGGTGGCACTTTTAGGCTGGAATACTCCAGAGACCCATCAAATACGTTGTAAGTGCAAAGTCTGTGAGTGGATCAGGAAGCTCACTCTTTTTGTTCCTTTAGGAAAGAAAGGCTCCCTGGGGGTGAGGGCGACAGATTCAGAGTCCCAGGGAGTACGCAGAATGCATGCAGCAGACCCACTAGATGAAGGAAGGAAATCCTGCAGCAAACATCTGTTTTACCTGAAAACATCAGAAAGACTCCCAGTATCGCTGGCTTGACCCAGAGTCCCCACCCACTTACCCATTCCCAACACTTGCAGCCTGGCGGCAGAAGACAAGCAGAGGATTCCCAACAGATCCTGCAAGGGGCAGGAGGGAAAATGCATGGCACAACACACACAGGCAACAATGACAGCCACAAAAGGAAAGAGCCGACGACATCTTAACTTCACAAGCTAGAGACCTAATCAGGTCGACAAGGACTCTGTGGTATATATCGCCTAGGTATGCAAGGTACGCCCTGCTTCTGAAAGTTCCCTCTTCCAGTTAGGGATGCCATGGGCATCAAGCATCTAAATCAGCTCGGAACCAGACCTGCAAAACCACAGCACTACCAGCATCAAAGGAAGGTCCTTCAAAGGTAAAGGTTTTGCTCCATTAATTTAAAAGCAAATCAAAAGAGCACTTCATCTTTTAATGAGCACACAGGCACCAAGGGGCGGGTCTTTTTCGCAAGGTATGTTCCTGTGATCACATCTCGCCAAGGCCCTACAAGGTGGCTCACAGGGAAAGTTTGTGCTCCACTCCATAGAAAACAAAGTCCTCTCACGTACAATGGAGCTGTTAAATAACCCCATGAAATGAGTAGCATGAAAACAGGATGACCCTCCTTCCACAGCCATGGGGACCAGGGCTCAGAAACGCTGCCCAAGATCACAACTTGCCCAAGATCACAATAAATAGAAATTACAAAAAAACCGAAGGCCTCCACCTTTAATTCCACCTAAATCCTCCATGCCCAAGGGAGAGCAGGTGGCAAGTGCTGGCCCTGAGCAGAGAAGGGCAGGCCAACAGAGAAAGAAACCACCAGCTGGCCCTACTAGGAGTCAGCTCCAAAGTCAGAGTAATTCTGCACACCAAAGTGGCTGGGTCACCATGAGCACATGCTGACAGGACTTAGTAAGTGATCACTCAAGACTCACACAGCACACTAAGGGTGAGCCGTGAAAGAGCCTGGCAGACCAGAATGGGTGCTTTCAACTAAGAGAGTCTCAGTAATTTCTTATTCTCAAATTGCTAGTCCTGATCCTTGTTTAATATTCATATATTGCAAACGATCGAGGTATTGTGGGGTTTTCTTTAATTTATTACGGATTCTCTACAAGTCCAAAGGAGTCATCTCTGTCATAAAAGTGAAGAGTTCCAGAAAGCTCTCTGTCATAAAAGTGAAGTGGAAAGTTCCAGAAGTGGGCTTTCTTCCTGGGGCCATCTGCTGGGTGAGGGGTGCTGGGCATCACAGGCAGGACGTGCTAAGAACAGCAGTTCATATCAGACACCCAGCAGAGCCGTGTAGGGTGCAACTTGCCCCCTAGGACAACTCACAAACTAAGCAACAGCAAAGGCCAATGTGTCACCTCCGAGGCTTCTCCTGGGCCCTGCAGCCATCATCTCCACGAAGGTAGTCGCTTCGAATCATCCTGCAGGGCTGGTGGCTGCTGTCAGAAAGTCCCACATACAGATTTGACATCGTCTAAAAATCTACTACTAAACACTTAAGTGGCAGAGGTGGGGATGAGTCTGCAGAGGCACCCTGGCACAGGTGGCAGGAGAGAAAGAGTCCTCAGGGGCTCAGCAGACCTCCGGAGCACCTCTAACAGACAGGGGTGGGGAGGTGTGAATAAAGGCCCTTTAAATACACCCAATATTCAGGCAAGGCACAGTGGCTCACACCTGGAATTCCAGCATTGTGGGAGGTGTAGGAGTGAGAATCACTTGAGGTCATGAGTTTGAGACCAGTCTGGGCAACAAGACTTTGTTTCTTAATTGAAACAAACAAACAAAAAAAGCAAGGGATCCTGACACAGGCTACAACCTGGATGAACCGTGAAGTCAGTACACTCAGTGAAAGAAGCCAGACACAAAAGGCATGTGCTGTAGGATGCCCCCTACAGGAGGGATCCTGTATTGACACGTTCCCAGAGAAAACAGTCGCTGCAAGAGGGAAAAGGTCCTTGCTGCACACATGTGCGGCCCTCTCCAGGCAGGTCCAACACCAGGATAACAGGATACCTTCGTCCTGAAGCCAGAGCACCGGCTGCCCCTTTCTGGGGGCACCTTCCCTTTCTCTACCAATTTTACAGAAAACTGAGGTGAAAATAATGAAAACAGTAAATCCTTTTAAACACAAGTCAGATGTAATTGCCATGCTCAACTTCTGAACTCTTTTTTTTTTAAATTATAAAGATGTGGGGTAAAATTCAGGGTTAGGTATACAAACTGTGATCATGCAGGTACCCCTGTTAATGAGGTATGCCCCTCCCTCCCCTAGCAGTTTCCCTCAACTGCCAATCCCACCCGCCCCCACCAAGTTTCCCATTACTGCCAATTGCTTTCTTATAGCATTATAATTGTTCAAGGTCCTCTTATGAGTGAGAGGTCCTCTGTTATTTGGAGTTGATCACTGAGTATGACCAACTCAAAAGCCATCCAGGTTTCTGCAAAGTCCATATATTTATTGTTCTTTATGGCTGTATAATATTCCATTGTGTATATGTACCACATTTTTTTATCCAGTCCAGCTTCGATGGGCAATATAGTTGGTTCCATCCATGTTTTTGCTATTGTGAATAGGGCTGCAACAAACATATGTGTGCAGGTATCTTCTTTGTAGAATAATTTGAATATTGGTATATTCCCAATAGGGGAATTGCTGGATCATGCGGAAGGTCAATTTCTAGTTCTTTCAGAAATCTCCAGACTGTTTTCCAGAGAGGTTGTACAAGTTTGCATTCCCACCAGCAGTGTAGAAGCGTTCCTTTTTCTCTGCATCCTCGCCATCATCTGTTGTTGTTTGTTTTATTAATGATGGCCATTCTTACAGGGGTTAGGTGGTATCTCAAAGTGGTTTTGATTTGCATTTCTCTGATGATGAGCGAGGCTGAGCACTTTTTCATGTGTCTGTTGGCTGCCCATATATCTTCTTTTGAGAAGTGTCTATTCATGTCTCTTGCCCACTTTTTAAATGAGCTGTTTGTTTTTTTCCCTTTGGTGCATTTGAGTTCCTTGTAAATTCCTAGATGTTAGGCCTTTGTCAGACATACAGTTGGCAAATATTTTTTCCCATTCTGTGGGCTATCTCCCTGCTCTCTTGATGGTTTCTTTTGCTTTCCAGAAGCTCGTTAATTTAATGATTACCTATCTTATTTAATGATTTAATGATTACCCACTTACCTATCTTATTTCCTAAAGTATTGGCCTTTAGGGTTCTGAATAGGAACTGGTTCCCAGTTCCAATTTCCATAGGGTGTCTCCTGCGTTTTCTAAGATTCTTATAGTTTGAGGTTTTACATTTAGGTCTTTGATCCATTTAGAGTTAATTGTTGTGTATGGTGATAGGTAGGGGTCCTGTTTCAATCTTCTGCATGTGATCAGTCATGAACTCTATCTTTAAAATGATCTGTAAATGTTCCTTTTCCCTTTGACCTCAGTAAGCCTTACCACCCTTGCTGCAATGGAGAAACTGAGGCACCAGATACTGTTTTTGACCCGTAATACAAGTCACAGGTGTATGACTAAGACTTACCAGGACTGCTGGAGATGCTGCATCCCCCACACGGCTCTGATGAAGGCTGCCACAGCAGAACAGACACGGCAGTATCCCCGTGTCAGCCCTCGTTCCACATATGCTGCCCAGGTACTTTCTGGAGATCAGAGCGGCCAGGTGAGTTCTCTCTCTGCTGGCAGTCAAATCACAAGTGCATGCTCAAGGGAGTGTTTCTGTATCATCTACATAAGAGTTTCCACAGTGGAAAGCGTAGTGTGTGGCAGTGCCTTCAGGATTGGGACTAATTCACATGTTGGGTTAGTTACTCGTCTGAGACCATCTATACAAGACCTTTCCCTTAGAAGTTGTACGGGCCTTACTCAGAGGTTCTATTTAAACTAAAACGAGTGTTCAAAAAAATTGGTTGGGTGTGGTAGTTAACACCCATAATATTAGCACTTTGGGAGGCCAAAGGGGAGGATCGCATGAGCCCAAGAGTTCAAGGTCAAGCTATGCAACATGATGAGACCTCTGCTCTACAAAATAAAAGAAAAAAAATCAAAAAAAGTAGCCAGATGTGGTGGTGCACACCTGTAGTCCCAGCTACTAAGGAGGTTGGGGCTTGAGCCCACCAGGTCGTGGCTGTGGTGAGTCATGATCGTACCACTGCACTCCAGCCTGGGTCACAGAGTGAGATACTGCCTCAAAAGTTAAAAAAAGAAAAGAAAACACACATACCAAAAACACTTGAACTTTTGTGAAAATTTTGCTATTTGACCCCCAGGAAAATCTATCTATACATATACTCTTTAGGTTTCAGTGTCTTAAAGAAAGAGTCAGCAGACTCCAGGTTTCCCTACTGGGAGGCTGGTGGCTGGGAGGCCCCCGATGACTCAGAGGACTAACACATGCTCCTCTCACATCCTGACAATTTTTACTCTTTATTTTTTCAAAAAGAAAACCACATCTCAGAAAGTTTTGCTTAAAGCCAAGAAGAAAAAAGAAAGGAAGGCCCCGGGCAATAGGAGCTAAACAGCCTGCTGGAACCACAGATTTCAACTGTGCTGACCCAGAGTGCTGCCTGCAGCTAACTCCAACACAGACCCAAAGCCACCAGCCCTGGTCCCTACCATGGACAGCTGGTTAGCACCCAGTCCTAGACACAAGTGCATAGCACTTCCCTCCTGCCACGAAGTCCTGCATGTTTCCCTTAAGTTTCAGGTAAGTTTTGTTTTCTGCCTGATTCTGAAATGTTATTCATTGGCATTTTACATTTTGCTGGCAAAAAGGAAGCCTAGTTCAATAAAAATCCAGACGTATCCAAACCATATTGCTATGGTTATTGGTTATGCTATAGAATGTGTGTCCCTCGGAAACTCATGTGAAACTTAGTCCCCATTGTGACAATATATATTAAGAAGGTGGAAATCTGACAGTGGCAGTTGAGGGGTGGACGGCTGAGAGATAACTGGGATTGGTCACCAGGTCATGAGGGAGGGGAATTTATGGCTGTATGAGAGGAGAAAGAGCAGAGACAACACACTCAGCTCTGTCGCCAAGCCACTGCCAGCAAGAAGACCCTCAGCAGATGCAGCCCCTTGAACCTGGACTTCCCAACCTTCCGAACCATAAGAAAACCCTTCTCTTTACCAACTACCCAGCTGCGGGTATTCTGCTATAGCTATAGAAAATGGACTAAAACAATTTGCTTTGTACTGTCTCACAAGTGGCTCTTCCAAAATACTACAGAAAAACAAGAAAATAATGCTTACTCCATCAAGTTTTAGGTGCAAAGACACTCCCCTGTACTGAAGAGTCTCCACCAAAGCTAGACACACTAATCTCAGGGGTGTAAATGACACACCTTTCATTCTGTGCAGCAGTGTCTAACCCATGACCAGTCGGTTCATGGTGGAGAAGGAATTGGCCAGCAACCAGGCAAGTGCTTCCCTCAGGCACACCTTTCAGCTGCGTCCACACTACCAGTTGTTAACACTTATTGACCAAAGCTTTTCTCTGTTCCAGTTTTAAAATTCCAAAGGACTTGGAACATCATTGCCACTGTCCTTGCCTAAAAGCCAATTCTGAAAAGAATGATCTGAGCCACGAGCAGGAGTGTCACCTGCCTCCCTCACCAAGGCACCTCTGATACTAACAGAGCCTCCACACAACAAGTGCTGGCGCAGGCTGCTCAAAAAGTTTATTTTTACTTTTTGAGTCAGTGTCTCACTTAGTCACCCAGGCTGGAATGCAGTGGCACGATCATGGCTCACTGCAGCCTCTATGTCCTGGACTCAGGTGATCCTCCCATCTTAGCCTCCTGAGTATCTGGGACTACAGGCATGTGCAATCACACCCAGCTAATTTTTTATTTTTTTGTAGAGATAAGGCCTTGCTATATTGCCCAAGCTGGTGTGAACCCCTGGACTCAAGTAATCCTCCTGCCTTGGCCTCCCAAAGTGCTGGGATTACAAGACTGGGTCAATGCGCCTGGCCATGGTTTTTTATTTTTAGTCAAGACTAGCTGAGATTCCCAGGGCAGCCATTTCCCATACAATTCAGCCACACATATAGACAGTTCTTTAAAAACAGGCAGTCTGGTGCACTGCGGGGTCATCTTGCTGGGACTCAGCCTGCGTAGAGAGGCAGAAGACCCTCCAGCCTGAGTGGGAGTGGCCCCCATGGCTATAGCATGCAGATGGCAATGCTGTGACCTTGCTGTCCCTGCCTCCTGGTTTTGGTCCTGCAGTCTTGATTGTTCAAGCTAATCCCACACTCTGAACCTTGGCTGCTGGCCAGAACAGTTATTAATGGCACAGAGCTCTCATTTAAGTTTCTTCTACCACAAAGGCTGCTGTCCACCTCTCTGTCTCTCCACACTGAGCTGGAGCCAGGTAATTTTACAAGAGTCGCGTTCAAACCACCTTTACAGTTGAGTCTGAACAGTCAGCAGTATGAGATGTTTACACTACATTCTATGTGGTGTACAAAGAAAGATAAGATAGCATTTATCTCATTCTTGTTTAAAAGCTACAAAATTCTAGGAACAAAGAGTGCCACATATATCAAAATCAGCATCACATATTTCACCTTGTTTTTTTGAGACAGAATCTGGTTTTGTCACTCAGGCTGGAGTGCAGTGGTGTGATCACAGCTCACAGCTGCCTCGACTTCCTGGGCTCAAGTGATCCTCCTGCCTCAGCCTCCCGAGTAGCTAGGACTACAGGCGCATGCCACCATGCCCAGCTGAGCATTTCATATTTTAATCAGTTGATAAGCCTATCTGTGACAAATGATATTTAAATTATATATGATACAATTCTGAGGCACTATATATGATAAATCTCACAAAATGTAAATGATGAAAGGACCACAGACCTATTTTCCTTATGTGCATTAGCCAATATTGGTGCAGTCAAGGAAAGCAACACTCTGGTGGCAGCTGCACTCCAGATGACATCAATGGTGTGGGACCAAGAGCTTCTGTGACCAGCACTGAGCCGCTGCGCCTGTTGTATGTGGCTCCGGTTCCTAACTCTGGGATATGTGTCTGTCTTGGGGCTATGGAGAGGGAAGAGGAACATAACTAGACCCACTAAAGCCCCGCCAGGGGCCCCAGGAGTGAAGATACCTGGCCAGTCAGTCCCAGCACACTTGCCTCTCACGAAACCTCTTCCATTCTAAGGTAAGATCTTCAAACTTCAACAAAAACAAAGGTCTCTTCTTCTCCTGAGCCGAGCCCGTGTCTGCAGCGGCCAGCTGTGCAGCATAAGACTCCTGGTCGTGGGGCTCCGTGTGTCTCATGTCTCAGTGGGATCAAGTTTGGCCCACACACTGGCCCCAGTCTCCTTCCTCTCCCTTCCCCCTACCCCCCAAGCTGCTTCAGTATGACGACCTGTCACCACCATCCAAGCGTGGACAGTTCCAGTGCCCTGACAAGGCCCTGCTTGCTCCTTTCCTTTGAAACACTGCTCTGGACATGCAGTAGGCTCTCTCAGTTGTCCTTAACCACCGCCTAGGCACTCTCCTTCAGAAAACTCAATGCCACACCATGCCCTTCCTCCTCCTGCAGAAGGCCTGCTAAAGTTGCAGGTGCAAGTGAAACTCAGGGACCGTAGGGAAACACCCCAGCTGTGCCAGTCTGAAGGTCAGCAAACACCCAGGGCTGCCTCATCCAGGCCAAGAGACCGTTTCTGCCCACAATTCAACTCTGAAACCGAGGGTCTGTTCCAGTTCATCTTATTTATGTTCCACAGTTAAATCTCCCAAGCACTAACAAGTGCCATCTTCTTGGATTGTGATAAACTCCCCAATAGTAGCTACAGGATCAGTTGAGAAATGCCTACACCACCAGAAGGATGAACCCAGGCAGTCAAGGGCAGCGGGGACTGTCTGCAAAGGGCCCAGCTCAAGCAGACCTGTTTCCACCAATCCAACCAACAGGAGATCACCACCTAGAAACATCATTTCCAAATTCAGGGATCACGGGTTACAAAGGTGAGTGCCCCTAAGGACTTAATGACAGGCAGAAACAAAACAGATTTAAGAGTGGGAAATTAACTCCACACATTTTTTTAAAACTTCACTTTAGATAAGACTCTCAAACCTGCATGCACCTCTACGCAGGTAGCCCTCCCAGGAAAAAGGGAGGCAGTCATGCAGGTTTGAACCAGCAGTGCCCTAAACCCCTTGGATGAATGACCAGAAGCTATGAGAGTGGGGGCAGTCTGGGAATCCAGGCTTACAGTTGAGGTAGACTCATCCTCAAGAGCTCTTCAGATTTGTTTAATTAAATATACCAAAAGTGTTGTCAAAGATGCAAGTTGCAACCTGAGATACAATTCTCTGCCCAATTTGGCAGGTGGGTTAACAAATGCTAATACAGAAATTTTTGTTTTAATCTTTTGAGATGCCAGCTCCCTTCTTCTTCCCCCACTAAAACAACCACAGGACAAACTGAATGCACAACTGCGTTGCAGGAACACAACCAAGGCACACAGCCCCCACCACTGGGGAAGAAGGGTGCATTTCTGCCTGTCCAAGCCCAATGCCATGGTACCTCACAAAGCCAGCCTGGCCTGGCTGATAGGAAGCAAAAGCAAAACTAAGTTGCACAAGATGTGTAAGTTCTACTTCGAATCAAACCTAAAGTGTACAGTTATAAAATAAAGTGGACAACATAAGGCCTGAAAGGAACATCATAAATACTTGACTGCAGTGGCTGGGTGCGGTGGTTCATGCCTACAATCCCAGCACTTTGGGAGGCCAGGACAAGATGACTGCTTGAACCCAGGAGCTCAAAACCAGCCTGGACAATATAGCGAGAACTCGTCTCTACAAAAAATAAAAGAATTCATTCACAGGGCATGGTCGTGCATGCCTGTAGTCCCAGCTACTTGGGAGGGAGGCTAAGATGGGAAGATCGCCTGAGCCTGGGAGGTCAAGGCTGTAGTGAGCTACGATTGTGCCACTGCACTCTTTAGGCTGGGCAACAGAGTGAGACTCCAACTCAAACAAACAAATACTTGGCCCATAACCCAAGCCAAAGTTGCAAAGCACTCTTATCAGTGTTTATTAAAAACATGCAATAATTCCAGCTGTAAGAATTCTAATGAGATATGGGCACGTTTTCATACATTTATTTCTTTTCATTTACAATCTAAAGCATTGTCTAAATTCACTCTATAATGCTACAAAGCATATAAATTTACTATTTATGCTTAAATGTCAGCCAAGGATTAAGATTTAGTCTTGCAAAGTTCTGAAATCCCTAAATGACAACATTAAGATAGTTCACAATTCTGAGTCCAGGATTTAGGGGAAACAACCCAAATTTTCTTTGTATTCTATAATATTCAGATGCAATCTACGGACCAAGTGTTGCTCACCATTTACATCTCCAAGCACACCACATACACTCCTCCCACATGTCCCAGGTCTATCCGTGGACACCTCCGTGTTGACCAAGCATACCACACACACTCCTCCCACAGGTCCCCCGTGGTGACCAAGCATACCACACATACCCCTTCCACGTGTCCCAGGTCCACCTGTGAAACCTCCCCACCCGGAACTCACTGGCAGGACTCCCACCACCCCTGGAGGCTGGGTGTGCCCCTGAGGTCATAGGGGCTCCTCTAACACCACATAGGGAAGCCTGGGCTAGGCTATGAAATGTAGGATGTCACCAATTCACCAGCTTCCTAGGCTTCATGACAGTCCCAGATATGACCAGCAGAAAAACCACTCAGGCAACATAAGAATTATGAGAACGATCAGATCATGATTTTCTCAAGACAGTATGTTTCAGGAAGATTTTGTAATACAGCAGTAGACGATCAATGCACATCCTGCTCAGGGTAAGAACTACCTGAAACACGAGAAGCGTGCATGAGATGCTACTTAGACACATCCTCACTCAGAACACAGCACAGCATAACCGTGTACCTTTCTCTCAATTCGTCCTTTAAGTCAATGGCACTAAGTATGGCAGTTGGGTCCTAATGCGTGCTGATGCTGCCTGGGAGGCTGTGAACAGCACTCCGAGTCACAGTCTTGTCTCGGCTCGGGAAACACAAGCCTGTGTTAGCTTCATGGCCATCTTTACCACATTGCATTTTTGCTACACTCAAAACGCTTGGCAAGTAGACGGTCCAAAGAAAAGTACCATCAAATGCTGATGACTTGTGAAATCCTTTATTATGAACCGAAATGAGCAACATTATGCTAATTCTCAAAATCTGGCAAGACGTTTTCCAAACTTTTTGGAGGATGCTATGAAATCTGTTTCATAAGTAACAAGTCTCAAAGGTGACAAGAATCTCCTTCTCTCCTAACAGATCATGCTTGCATTCCTTTCAACAGCCCTATCCAGTGAAGACAACTGTGCTGACTGGTCGGAGCTGAATTCCTGAGCAGCTGAAGGCCTGGAGAAAGGGGCAGTTCCACAGCAGACAGTTCCTTTTGAAGAAAAATTATATAAACAGAATTTCAGAAGCCTCAGATTCTGCTTGGTAAAACACACACCTGTGGATGGGACATCTTGTCGTGCACTCTAACGCCTCCTGTGATCACCAGTCCAATGTTTCCACAGCGTGGCAGATCTACGCAGAGCCCTAACGTCAGAGAGCATAGGGCCACACAGAACACACAGCTACCCCTGGGTACAGAAGAGGGAGGACATCTGAGCACTGCCCAGATGAGAGGTGCAGTGACCCCAGATGAGAGGCCATGCCTGGAGGCAATGGCGCAGCCAGACTGCACTGCAGAGACACTCTGCAACAGAGTAACGGCTCCTGGACTTCCTGAAATCTGCTTTCAAAACGCTCTCCTGCTCCTGGGTCTCATGCAGGCCTTGGTCGCTGAAAGAAAGGGTGAGAGAGAGAGAGAGAGAGAGAGAGCGCGTGCACGCAACAAGCTAGCACCTCCTTGTCAGTGTCCATGGACACCAGGCATGGGGCCCCAGGGCTCTGGATGGAACTCAGGGGGGCTCCCCTAGAGTCATGTGGTACTTTCTTGCCTGCAGCCAGCAAACTCATACTAAGGGCTGCAGCTGCCTTCCCCAATCACAGTATCTCCTGTATCTGCTCGGCAGTTGAGGAGACAAAGCCCATGACTTCAGCACAACACAGCACCTCCTCCAAACGTAGGCACCCAGGCAGGGTTAGCACACAGTGAGGAGGGAAGGGCCAGATGACACACACTTACCCCGAGCCATATCTGCTCTCTGCCACACGTTCTCTGCTGTTGCAGTGAATAGCCCTTTCATGGGCTGGATCTGGTCCTCAGGTCTCAGTTTACCACCCCAGGCCTGTCGCTGAACTTCTGCCAGGGTACCCTCTCCTCCATGACAGATGCCCAATTGCTACCCTAAGGCTCACCAGATGCCCACTGTTTCCGACCCCACCCGCCCATTGGTGAGAAGCAGCAGGCACCTCTGCCCCAGGGCGTCACACAGCAAAACACAGCACACGCATCCACGCACATGTGGGGCTCATGTTCTTACAGGGTGAGGGACAATGTTCCTAGTTCCTGCAGGGGGTTCAGCACAAGGGGCAGTTCCCGGAGGCCCCTCCTGAGTGTGGTGGGCTCAGAGCCCACAGGCCTCACACCACAACTTCCATGGGGAAGGCCAGAGATACTTACTGTGACTTGGGCGAGCGACACTTTCAGACAACCCAGTGTGTGCCAGTCCCAGTTCAGTCCCTGCTAGGCCCCCTTACGGGAGCCTCCCCAGGCTTGCCTAGAGATCCCAAAACCTCCATGGCACAAAACCTCCCTCTGCCAAGAAGGCTTCTGAGACTCCACATTGTGGTTGCAGGGTCTTCATATCATGGTATGTCCAGGCCCACGTCCACCCACACCTGTGTGGGCACCTGCTACCACTGCCCCCTCCAAAGGACAACTGTCCAAAGGGGGGGGGGGCTGCTGTGGTTGGAGGTGACCCTACACCATAGGCCCAAGATTCCCACTCAGAAATGCAGCCCAGACACCTCGCACACGACTACCTGAGCCACACTCAGATGAAACCAGCTATACGTGAGGGAAATGATGCTACAACAGGAATCCAAAACAAGAGATCTTGTTTAAATACCCTCTTTTTGTTTTATTAATACAAAAGGCAATGGACTGACTGTGTTATTGGCCACTTTAGTGCTGTTCCTGTGCCTCTTCAGGGCCCAGCAGTGAGCTCCACATCTGAGTACTTGCTCCACAATCTGTTCTCACAGCATACTGCACTGCATCTCTCTGGAGAAGCTGCACTGATCTGAGTTTTGCTCGCAGTGCTTATTCTGTTCAGTGGTTTCAGCACTAAGTCCTAACTCAAACCAGATTCCAATATACCTTGTCCACACTTAATATGTTTTCAAAGCTGCTTTTAGGCGGCACTTTCTCTTGCTCTCAATTTAATTTTTGTTCTATAGGAAACTATAGGGCCATCAATGTGCACAGACAAGGTTCTAATGCTTGCCCGGAGCAGGGGGACGATGGCTGTGCAGACTCAGGATCCCACAGAGACATAAATAGCAGGTCAGGGACACTGCACGAGCAACCACTCCTCTCTAGCAGCCCAGAGCTGCCCAGAACAAGCACATCCCAACTGCCTTCCCCAGAACAGACACCCTGCACTCCAGTCACAGCAAAAGCACCCCGACCTCAAGAGGGTCTCCAAAACTCCCATCTCCACAAGGCTGGAGTCCAAATCAAAGGCAGTATCCAAAAGAAGTAAAAACACACATCCACACAAAACCTGTATGTCCATGTTCACTGCAGCACTCTTCAAAAAGCCAGGAAGAGGAAGCAATGCAGATGCCCATCAACAGGTGAGCGATAACACTGCTGGATCTATCCCCACGATGGACTTTGGTTCAGGCATGAGGGAATGCGGTTCTGATACATACTACAGCGTGAGCGAGCCCTGGTGACATTGTGCCAGTGATACCAGACCCAGAAGATCACACAGTGTTTCATTTACATCAGACATCCAGAAGAGGCAAATAAATCTAGACATCCAGAAGAGTCAGAAAACACAGTCGTGGTTTCCAGGGCTGGGAGAAGGCCCTGGGAAAGGAAGTGGCTGTCATTAGGGAAGGACAGCAAGAGGGTTTGTGGGGATGGAAGGGTTTTAGAGCCTTGACTGTGGTGCTGGACTCAGGAACCCGCATATGTGACAAAACAGCACAGAGCTCAGTACCCACAACCCAATCATAAGTTAACAGAAGCTTGTACCAATGTCGATATGGGTCCTGGCTGTGGTACTGTTCATTGTGCAAAATACTACCACTGGGGAAACCAGGTCAAGTGGACAAGGACTGTTCTGAAGCATTTCATACATCTGCGTGGGATCTGGGACTCTCTCAAGAAAACAGAAAACAAACCAAAGACCAATGAAGTGGGGCCCAGCCCATTTCAAACCCCAGCTGTGGAAGGAAGCACAGAGGGGCTGGGGTCTGCCCCTCCAGGCTCGGCCAGGTCAAGTCGCAACCCCCAGCAACCAGGACGCAGACGCCTCCAAATGAGAACTCCCCAAGGAAGCTCAGTGGCGAAGAGCGGGAAGGAGCACGCAGCCTCACACATGCGTGGGGACTTGCCAGAGAGGAAAGCACTAGACTCAGCCACGCCAGTTTTCCGCCCCTCCGACCCCCATACACAAGCTGACATGGTGCAAGCTGCTCAGGGCTCGGGTGGCCCGCGTGCAGCCCCTGTGGGTGTGCACTGCCTCCAAGGTGGCTCCGAGGAAGTGGAGATGTTCCTGAAGAAGTTGTGAGAAAGCAAGACTCCTCCCACAGGCCCCGGCCAGTGACCTCTCCGGGTCCATGAAGTCCCAGCCACATCCTCTACCCCATGTGGATGTTGCTAGGAGTGACCTGAGACTCGAGTCCTCCCACTGTCATCCAGGCAAAGACAGCAGAGACACTGCCAGGAGGCTTGAAGCACATTCCTCCAACTAAGCAAAGAAAAGGCAGGAGGCACGCCCTGAGGTCAGCACAGCCCCAGTCCCCTGGTCCTGCTGTCCTGCTGCCAGGGGAACATCTCAGTAGTGTAGGCAGTCCCACCCCCAGGACTGCACCCATGTAACAAATGCTACAACTGAGGCCCTGGCTCCAGTGAGAGGAGAGTCCCCTGATGCAGCCTTGGTTAAAGTGAGCATCAGTCATGAGGAGGAAGTTCTCTGGGGCACGGGTCAGAGACCTCCAAGAGGACGGCAAGGTCCCACACCACCCGCAGGCCGGCTCCTGAGCACTGAGTACAGAAAAGGCCAGTATTCACCCGACCCCAATGCCGATTGGACACAGAAGGGCGCCCGAGGGTCCATGACAACCACTGGACTCAGCCCATTCCCGGACTTCCCTATCTGAGAAGAGCATTTCTGGCAACCATGTTCTCAGTTGCCCCATCTGACAAAGGAGACTTGCCAGGGCGAGAGTGTTTAACCTACATGTCCACTTACTGAATTCCACCAAGGAAGAACACAGGACAAGTGTCCTGACTCTTGCCATGAATGTAAATGGCTGGTCCCACCAAGACAGTAACCATGGAAGGCAAAATAATTCATTACCTCCTAAAATTCTTTCACAAACACTTGAGACAGGCAACGCATTACACGAAGGAGCAGGGTAAACACAACATCAACCAAGAGCTTCTCAGGAAACAACCAGATATAACACAAGAAACAGACTAACTCTGCCAATGGCCATTTTAACATCTGGGTAGTTTTCCATACTGTTTAAATAAAGTCGTCCCCCCCAGTCACATGTCTGGGAGCTCAGTGCCCAGGGTCAGCGGCCAGAGGGTACCCTGCCACCAACACAGCTTTTCTCCAATGCCAGGAATAGTGTGGGTGGGCACAGGAGAAAGACACATGGGAAGGACAAGCATTCAAGGTGACCAGACCAACTCGGAACCCACCCAGCGGAAGGAAGATGCTGGCAGGGTGACACTCCCAGCTCATACGACGATATCGGGGACGAACATGGAGGGTCATGAAGACTTGAAGAAACCACCATGCACCCCAGCTTCTCTTACACCATCAGGATGACTGGACTGAGAAGGGAAGGGTCTCTCAGGACCATGCACTCTGCCCAGGTCAGCAGCGTCTGTCACATCTGAGTAAACCTAGCCCTACCCGGAGTGAGGAAAAGGGAGAGTGCATGTGGTGGCTGTGGGGGGGGGGGGTCCATCAACATCAGCAGAGGTGCCTATAAAGTGGCCGTTACAGAGCACAGAGGCTGGTTCCTAAGAAACACTAAGAGTTCAGCGGAAGCACTGAAGATAGAACCAGACCACAACGGTTTGCGTATGAAGGCAGGAGTGAGGGTCCACACTGCAACCAGGGGTCTGCAGAGTGCACCAAAGAAGCACGAGGACCACCGAGGCCAGCACTAGTTCCTACACCCTCTAACAGAAGGCTTCAGAATCCAGCTTGTGAAGAACGACGAGCTCATCCCTGGGGAAGACCCAGCAGTGCATGGGGGCCATGGTCCTCAGACGAGGAAGGGGGATCCACGGCATCCTGCTGCCTGCAAGTTTTCTCGCTAAGACCAGGAAGGCCACCTTCCTGACAAGGAGGGGCTCCACACCCAACGCTGTGGCACCAAGAAAGGCCTGCAGGAAACCCTGGGGCAGCAGGCCTGTTATTGAGAGCCCTGGACATCCCTCACAGCAAGGCCATACTATCAACAGGTCTGTGGGGACAGTCAGAGATAGAACTTGGGGTGTCAGTGAAACCACTGCAAAGAGAACAAAGCCAAGTCTTGCTGAAATCTTTAGCTGTTAGAGACACAACTGGAATACATGATGGCAAAATGATACGATGATGGAGACTTACTTTAAAACACCACAATTTAAAAACTGTTCAAGAAAGAAAGAAAGAAAAGAAAAACTTTTTAAATACACAAACAAGCAGGAGAAGGAAACAGAGAAAAACAAGCTGGCAAAATGCTGATAAATGCAGAGAATGGGGACCCTGGGCACTATTTTCTCAGATCTTATGACTGGTGAAAACGTTCCCGATGGAAGGTTAACCAAATATTTACACCTTGTATGGCGCATCAGAAAGGTGCCCTGTCTGGGGCTCCCAGGCAGCCATGCCCCACAGCTCCTGACCACCTCTCCATCAGCGGCCACTTTTCATTGATCTCTGGAAGCTTCAGAGTGTCACTCACAGAGGCAAATGGACTAATGTGTACGCTCTTGCGTGCCGCCCCCAGAAGGTCAGAGAAACCAGTACATATTTTCATTACAAAAAAAGAATCTTCAAGTCATCATTACTTTCTTCCCAGTGTTATTGCCACAGAGAACCCTTCTACCATTTCACACCACTGGACATAAACGTCAAATAAAACATTTCCAGGGAGTGGTCCAACAAGAACCTCAGAAAAAGTCTTCAAAGAACACTCAATCCAGCTGAAAAGGAGCTTCCCAAGACCAGGAAGTAAGTCAGTGGTTGACATAAACAGAAAACTGTATTTTCAAAATAATACCAGAATAAGTGGTAAGGCTATGAGGAAGAGGCAACGTCACTGTACCAGTGGTGTGGATTCCTACTGAAGTAACCCTTGTGGTGACATGCTCCTGGCCACACGGCCGCACAGGAAGATCAGGCGCAACACATGTTTTCATCCTGGGAGAGAGCTCACAGCAAGCTGCGCCCTCACACTCCAACCCAGCCAACGCCACAGTCATGCACGCTGATCCTCAAGCAGGGCATGGCCTGAGCCCCAGGAAAAGTCCAGCTCTGCAGAGAGGACATCTGCAAAAGGAGCTCAATACCATCTGGACATCACCAGAAACCATCGGCTCAAGAGAAACACTAGCATGACACTGAAACCAAAAGCAGACGTTCATATTCCCATGAGCTGCTTTGCTTTATAAAACCAAAACATTATGACCAATATGTAAGACAGACACTCCCTTCTTGGAAGCACACACACTTAGACACCCCGCTCATACTCACCCAGAGCCGCCCCAGGAATTGAGGACCCAGGACTCTAACACATGCCAGGTGCACTGACTACAAGGTAGGTATGACCAGAGCTGCTGTAAATTACAGTGGTTTCAGAAAACTAACCCTAAGATACAGAAGTGGGGCCTGAGTGTCGATAGGACAGGGTCAGGCATGCTAATTCGGTGACTGGAGACCCTGGGTCAGTCAGCTTCTCCAGAAAGGCCTTTCGACTACTACGACGCCTACAGAGCAGAGGCATGTGTCTTCCTCCTCCATCTCCCAGCCCCAAGGGAACACAAGTATCCAAGCAGGTCCTGCAAGAGGGGGCAGAGCCACCAGACCAACTGACCACAGGACCACCTGAGGCTCCTCTTCCTCAGCTCAGCAGACAGGCTGAGTAGGGAGTGTGGGGAGGAGGCTGAGGTCAAGGGTCTCGAGCACCCGTCTATTACCACCAAACCCAAGACCACTGGCCTTGCTTCCTGACAGAACCCCATGCAAATGCTGTAATGCTTCCCCTCAAAACCCTGCTATGCTCTGCCTTCACCTTCCTCACCCTGCCCACTGGCACGCCCGCTGCCCTATAAACGCTCATGTGCCTTTCCTCTTCCTCAAGTCTATGCCTGATAAGTTCACCCCACTCCCATCCACCTACACATTGCTCAAGTCCTGCTTAGAGCACAGAAAGACCCCTCTACTCCTTCCTGTCCATCACCAAAGCTCTGACCCCTTTCCTGACATCTCTTTCCTCTGAAATTAATCTGTTAATTCCAAGAACCTGAGACCTTAGAAAATAATTAACACAGCACTTCATACCTGTAAGTACCCTCCCAAAACAGACACCTGCCAGTTTCTGGGTAAGTAAGAGAAGTCCTGGCATCAGCCTTCAACATAATTGCCCCCTGACCTCCTCATGTCCTGGGATCACAGTAAGCCCCACATAAGGCTGGTTTTTACCCACACATCCATAGTGCTAGAGTGGGGAAGACACTCACATAACAGGGACAGCATGGGGGTTGCTGCGAAAGCCATCAGGTCACTTTCCTGGGGCTCGGCTTCACCTACTCCTCCCCATGATGGTCCTAAAGACTTTATGCATAATAGTTCTTTAAAACTGTAGTATTTTAATAGAAATAATCCCGAATTTCTGTTTACTAATCCTGTAATTCTCGTCATCTAAAAAGTGCTCCTAGAGAGCAAGGGTCAGCAAGCCACCGTCCGTCAGGTGTTTTTGAAAAGAAAGTTACACTGAAACACAATCCTGCCCACTTGTTTACATCTCTCTCTGCCTCTTGGTCTACACTAACACACCTGAACAGTACAGTGGGTGCTGCACACCCAAGAAAGCTTAACACATCACTCATCAGCTGGGACAGAGAGATCTTGTGGAGCCTTGTGCTGGCTCAGCCCTTTGTAACAAGGCCTGTGAAAGCATTCAGCTCTGCTGGCAGAGACAGCCACCACGTGTGAGGACCGGACTCTTCTCCTGTGCTCCTAGGTTGTACTATCTATGCAGCATCCTCAGGAGAACTGAGACAACAGTCACTCAGATAATTTCCCGTACTCTAGAAATTAGATGAAGACTGCTCCTCCAGGGAACATGAACAAAAGTACTTTAACATCTTGTTCAGGTCAGGAATAGGAAAGCACAGGAATTAAAACGCAAGTTCAATGACTGCACAGTTAACATGTATCTATGCATATAGACATAGTTGACCCTTAAACAACATACAGGACCACTTATACTTAGACACAGATATACAATGGGGGACCAAGAAAACCATTATATACACAGATACAAACAACAGAGATACAGATATACAATGGAGACCAAAAAATATAGATACACATAGATACATACAAATAGATACAGATATACAATGGGAGACCAAAAAATCTATATATACATAGATACACACACATAGATACAGATACACAATGGGGACCAAAAAAACCATATATACATAGATACATACAAATAGATACAGATATGCAATGGGAGACCAAACAAACCATACATATATAGATATACACACTTAGATACAGATATACAATGGGGGACCAAAGCAAACCATATATGCATAGATACAAATATATAGATAAAGATATACAATGGGGAACAAAAATTTTTATTTATTAAAAATTGTGTATTTATTCTTACATATTTACACCTCAGTCCCCTTCCAAGTTCTCTCCATTCGATGTAACACACATATCGAGACACTTTTTCCACTGTTCAAAACAGTTTTTGAATTCACCAATTTTGACACCTTTTAAAGGCACTTCTGCCATTTTTTGTTTCACTTCTTCCCACTGGCAAAATGTTTTCCTTTGAGGACTTTTTTCATCCAGAGAAACAAAAAAAAAAAAAGTTGCTCGGGGTGAGACTTGGTAAATAGGGAAGGTAGAGCACAGTTTGGTCAAAAACTGTTGAGCACTCAGTGTGGTGTAAGCAGGTGCATTGTCATGATGGAAGAAGCTGTCTGCCACAACTTGGGACATTTCTTCTGCAATTGTGACTCAACCTTCTCAAAGCTTCCAGAAAAAAACTTGGTGGACCATTTGACCCTGAGGAACAAATTCTAAGTGTACTACTAGGAGCCCACCCTCCAAAAGATGATTCTGGGTTTTTCTAGGGTGCCCCCTTATATGTAGACAGGGTCTCACTATGTTGCCCAGGCTGGTATTGAACTCCTAGGCTCAAGCAATCCTCCTGCCTCAGCCTCAGGCATGAGCCACTACATGCAGCCTGATTATTTTTCAATACATATACAAGAGCATTGTGGGGGGGGGAGCTTCATGACAATTTGAAGAAATTAACAGATAAACTATATAGCCTAGAAATACTGAAAAAACTCAGAAAAACTTAAGTATGTTATGACTATATTAAATATATATAGATATTAGTCTATTATTTTCTACCATAAATTATACACAAATGTATTAAAAAATTAAAAATTATCAAAACAGGCATACAAACACAGACCATACATGGCGCCATTCAAAATCAAGAGACATGTTGATATGTAAAATGCAAGTGTAAAGATGCAGTCTTAGATCATAACTGCATACAGTCAATTGTAGTCCATATGTGCCACGTACTGTGATGATTTTGAAGGCCATCTCCTGGTCTGCTGTGGTAAGCTTAGGTGTTGCGAGTACCAGCTTAAACAACGTGTAGCACTAATCATCTCTGCATGAGTGCTTGGCCTCTCCAGCAAATTGCATAGTGTGGTTAAAAAAAACCAATCTCTCTTAAGCCAGGCATGATGGCCTGTGCCTGTAGTCCCAGTTACAGGAGGCTGAGGCAGAAGGACCACTTGAGCCCAGGAATTGGAGGCTGCAGTGAGCTATGATTACACCTGTGAATAGGTTTTCTAACCTGGAAAACAAAGCAAGACACCATCTCTTTTAAAAAAGAAAGAAAGAAAGAAAGAAAAGACAGCTGGGCTTGGTGGCTCAGCCTGTAATCCCACGCTTTGGGAGGCCGAGGTGAGTGGATTGCCTGAGCCCGCGGGTTCAAGACCCGCCTGGGCAACTTGGCAAAACCTCATCTCAACAATAAATCAAAAATTAGCTGGGCGTGGTAGCGCGCACCTGTAGTTCCAGCTACTTGGAAGGCTGAGGTGGAAGGATCGCTGGAGCCCAGCAGGTCGAGGCTGCAGTGGCCGGGAGCATGCCACTGCACTCCAGTCTGGATGACAGAATGAGACTCTAACTCAAAAAAAAAAAGAAAGAAAAGAAAAGAAAAAAGAAAAACACACACCTCTCTTGCAGGTCTCAAGTGTTTTCCAGTATGTCTAGGGTTTGTATTTGGGGAAAGTAGACCATTTCCAAGCCATAAGCTCTGAGTGGCACCACGGGACCCACATGAAGGGCCACTAGCAACGCTGGAGGTGCTCCCAAGACGCAGCGGGAAGTCATGAGACTATAAGAAGCTGAGCTGCTCAACACATACCACAGACTGAGGCCTGTAGCTGTGGCTACCCATCGTTTCAATTCATTCGTGACTGTGAATGTGAATTTACATCATTCCAAATTCTGTTCCTGGTGGCCACTCATGAATTCACCTCATCTTAGAAGACTGTCTTTTCAGGTTTATAATCCAAATAAAAAAACTAAGTACGGAATGCTAATCAGAGAGGTGTTTGAGGCAAATACTGGACATGTCTGCAACTTCCAACTGTATTGTGAAAAAGGTAATAATTTAGAAAAGACCATTTCACTTGTGCTTAATGACAGAAGTCTGTGACAACCAGCTTCAGTTTTTTTTTTTACTTTCACCCACAATCAGTATTAGGAAAGTAAAAAAATTTGCCAGCCATAAATGTGTTAAGATAAATAAATTCAGCATAAGGACCACCATTAAAAAAAGAAATTTGTGAAACCATTGCTGCTGCTACACCAGCAGGCATGAAAACAGTTTTTGCAAAATACCTTTCTATGTCACAATGAAAAGGCAGCTTTTAAAATTATTTTACACACAACACAGATATATGAAAATGCCGCTTTTACGTGAGTACAGGATTGCTATCAGAAAGGCATACTGATAGATTCTAATATGATCCAAGAAAAAGTGAAGTCATTATATGACAACTTAAAGCAAAAGCGAGGTGAAGGATCTAAGCTGGAGAATTTAATGACAGCAAAGGATGGTATGATAACTTTAGCAAAAGGTTTGGTGTTAAAATGTAAAGATAACAGGAGAACCAGCTTCTGTTGACCAAGAGGCAACAGGTGAATTCCCAGATGCTTCAAGAAAGTCACTGAAGAGAAAGGATAACGCCTAAACAAGTTTTTAATGCAGATAAAAGTGTCCTATGGTGGGAGGGGAGATGGAGGAGTCACAAAGAACATTTATTAGTAAGGAAGAAGAGTGAGCACTGGGATATAAGGCAGGAAGAAATAGGCTAACTCTACCTTTTTGTGCAATGCAGTTGGGTTTACAGGACTACCACTATCTGCAAAGCTGCTAGGCTTGAAGGGAAAAGATAAACACCAACTGCCAGTGTCTTGAGTGTATAACAAGACCCGGACAATGAAAACCCTTTTTCTAGACTGGGTCCATCAGTGCTCTGTCCCTGAAGTCAGAAAGTATCTTGCCAGTAAAGGACACTTCTGTTAAGTTCTTTTGACATTGGATAGTACCCCTGGCCACCCAGAACCCTATGAGTTCAACACTGAAGACTTGGAAATGGTCTACTTTCCCCCAAACACAATGTCTCTAATTCAGCAACGAGGTCATGGAGTCATGAGGATCCTTAAGGCTCATCACATACAGCAGTCTACAGAAAGGATTGTCAGTGCTGTAGAGGAGAGCCCTGATGGGGAGAACACCATGAAAATCTAGGATTACATCTATGAAGATGCTGACACTGTCACAGAAAAAGCCATGAAAGCCACTGAGCCCAAAACAATAATATCCTGCTGAAGAAAACTATGTCCACAGGTTGTGAATGACTTCACAGGATTTACAACACAGCCAATCAAGAAAATCATGAAAGAGATTGTAAATATGGCAAAAGGGTAGGGGATGAAGGGTTTCAAGATATGGATCTTGAAGAAATGCAAGAGCTAATAATAGATATCACACCAGAGAAATTAACAGAAGATGACTTGATGGAGTCCTTCTGAACAGAGTCAGACAATGAGGAAGATGTGGAAGAAGCAGTGCCAGAAACCAACCTGACTTCAGATAAACTGGCAGAAGGCTTCCAGTTGTTCAAGACTGGTTTTAACTTCTTTACCTACATGGATCCTCTTATGATGGAGCACTGCAGCTAAACCAAATGGTGAAAGAAGGAATATATTTAGAGAAATGAAAACAGCAAAAAAGTTGGACAGAAATGATGATGTATTTCCATAAAGTGACACTGAGTGTCCTGCCTCCCCTTCCACTAGGCCACCCGAGACATCAAGACCAGCCCCTCCTCTCCCTCCTCCACCTACGCCATATGAAGATGGCCATCTACTTCTACCAGTGAACTGTAAGCATTCCTCTCCTTGTGCTCTTCTTAAAAACGTCTTCTTTATTGTAATACAGTAAGTGATGCTTATAACGTATAAAACGTGCTCACTGTTTATGTTGTCAGCAAAGCTCTGGTCACTAGGAGCATACAAGTAGCTACATTTTGAAGGTATTATTCAAAGGTTAACTGTATGTACACGCAATGATTTTGTAAACATATTCATTTACCATATTGGTTAGTCAATGTTTATTCCTAATTATTGACATTAATTTCAAATCATGACAGTGAAGTCTAACCACATCCACTTCCTCAGAAAATAGCAAAACTGTGGAGCTAAAAAAATATTAAATCAAGCCATTTGCGGAGGCTCATGCCTGTCATCTTAGCACTTTGGGAGGTCAAAGCAAGAGGACTGCCCAAGCCCAGGAGTTCAAGACCAGCCTGGGCAACATGGCGAGACCTCATCTGCTCAATTAAAAAAAAAAAAATTAGCCAGGCACAGTAGTGCACACGTATAGTTCCAGCTACTTGGAACAGAGTGAGACTCTGACTCAAAAATAAAAAAAGAGGTATTAAATTAAATGTAAGTGCTCTGAGGTCACAGCTAAAGCAGGCCGGAAGTAACAGCACAACTGGTGGGCAAGACTGGCACATGCTCAAGCTTTTCTTGTTTTAAGACTCTGGTGTACACAAAGATTTTTTAATATTGGCAGGCTAAGAAAAAATGCATCTAATGTAATTATATACCTGAGTCATAAACCTAGCAATAGGCAACAACAGCCTGAGTTTAGTAGTGGCTAGGTCAGAAGGGATTAACTACCACCACCTGCATCATACTTTTATGCATCTCACACACAGTGCCTCCTCCCACATGCACGTCCATAGGCCACGCAGAGGCTCATGCCAGACTCCACACACAGGTTTGGGACCCCCCTGCCCACCCACCCACCGTGGGTGGCTGAACCTCATTCTGTGGGGGAGCCAACAAGGGAGGACAGGTGAGGGCAGCAGAGGAGCCAGAGTCTGGGAGACTAAGCAGTCTTGGGCACTGGGGTTCATCCTCTGTGCATGCTTCTGGAGGAACGGGGGCGGGGTCAGGGGGAAATTTCCAAAGATGAAAAATCTTTTTGGACCAGATCGCTGTAAAGGCCCTGCTGGCACACTGAGGAGCCTGACAACCTCCCCACCCCACCCCTCAGTGGCGGACAGGACCAGCCTGGAGGGGCTGAAGCGCTGTCTCTGAGGCCAGGCGACAGGACTGAAACTCAGGCCTTCCCCTGAGGACAAACACGCACAGTCATCATGCCCACCGACATCTTGAAAGAGCTTGCCCAAACATGTGTGAAACTCAGATGGGCTCTATGCAAGCCTCTCTCCCTGGCTCCTGGAGGAAGGATGGATCCTCAACACAAGGTCACTCTGGAAGATGCGGACGGTCAGCAAGAAGTGGGAAGAGCAGGTGTCATCTGTACACACATCTCAGGAAGCAAGGTGTACTTGGGCATTTCTATCTTGTCTTAAGAATCCAAGAACGTCTCACACAGATCTTCTATCAGTTTCTCAGCAGAATAAAACTTTTGCAAGATCATTCATTACAGCTCAAATCAAGTGTCACCAGCCAATGGAACTTTCACTATGCCTTGAAAGCTGACCGTGGGGGAGGGAGGCCACAGGCTGAAGATAGCACCATGAAACCCTGGCTGCTGCCCCACACCTGGATGTTAGTGCATCTAGGTCATGCAGGTTTTACCAGTTCGCACAGTCCTGTACCCAGCCACTTCCAGGAGCCTAATTTTTTTTTTTAATTAAGAGTAAGGGTCGCACTGTCTCCCAGGCTAGAGTGCAATGGCACAATCAATTCCTACAGCCTCAACTTTCTGGTCTTAAGCTATCCTCTCACTTTAGCCTCCAGAGTAGCTGGGGTCACTGCCACCACCACACCTAGCTCCAACAGCTTTCCAGTTGGCTGCTCCATCACTCTACCCTCTCCCAACTCAGGGTTATGAAACACAAGCTCCCCAGGAAGCAGCAAAGAGTACAGTGCAGACTACGGATTTGAAAATGACATGTTGGCACCCGTGATTAGAGAACATGAATTGAGGAAAGAGGGCAGAACTCCATTATAATGTTCTGTTTAGCAAGGAGAATGTATTTAATAATTCCCAGGCCGGGTTCAGTGGCTTGTGCCTCTAATCCGAGCACTCTGGGAGGCCGAGGCGGGAGGATTGCTTGAGCCTAGGTATTTGAGAACTACTTGGGCAACCTCATCTCTACAAAAATTCAGCTGAGCGTGGTGGCACATGCCTGCAGTCCCAGGTACTCAGGAGACTTATGCAAGAGGATTGCCTAAGCCTAGAAGTTTGAGGTTGTGGTGAGCTGGGACTGTATCACTAAATTCCAGCCTGGGCAACAGAGTGAGACTCCCAACTAAAAAAAGAAAGAAAGAAAAAAGAAAAACCCTAAGAAATCTGATTAATCTAAAAATTTTGAAAATACAGGAAAACAAATCATTTTGATGGAAATAACCTGCTGCAGAAACTGACTTTTTCAGTTTTCCAACCCCCACTTCTCAAAAACACACACTGTCTCTATTCAACAACCACTCTATTTTCTGCATCTCCAAGCCACTCAAGTTTCAATTCAGGTCCAAATATAAAAGGGCATATATAAAGCTCTGAGAAATTCACTGTGAAAAGACATTATTTTGGCACTTCGACCCAAAACAATGGTGCCATTTTAACTCCTTTTCTTCTAAGCTAGGTGGAGCTCCATGAGCCCTCAGAGACCTTCTAGCAACTCCAGAGTTTGACTCCCGTGGGCTGAACTCTGCTGGCACAGCACACAACAGGTGGGGCACCAGGAGCAGGGCACTAGGAGCAGACCAGATACCTGCTGCGCCACCCTGTGGGCACAGCACCACAAGGGAGGGGTCCCAGGTATTTGAAGAGTCATGTGTGCTATAAAGCCTAACAAGTCCTTGTTCAAAGACAAAAACCAATAGGAGACAAGTTTATTTGCAGGAAATCTAGAAAAAACCACAAGTGAGGCCTGCTCTCCAGGGAAGAGAAGTGAGTGAAGGCAGAGCAGAGCACAGAGCTGGGGGCCCAGGCTCCTAGGCCAGTGGTTCAGGGTTGTAGGGCAAGCACCGGGGCTGACAGAAGGAAAAACGGCGCAGTTCTGGCCCATATGACAACAAGGCCCACACCGGCAGTACAGCCAGAAGTCAGGGATGCAGGATGCCTGATGCCAGCAGACAGAGCACACAGCCCTGCTTCCCAGCACGCAAGGTGCCACGCAAGGTGCTAGCGGGTTCTGATGCTGAAGCCCGAGCAGATGGCAAACAATCGGTCCAGAAAGTGGCAAGAAGAAGCAAGGAGACTGTTCAGAAGCAAGACACAGAGAAGTTCTCAAAACGCCAATACCTACCAACCTGGGGTAGCTGTGTACCAGCAATAGCTTTTCACACCACAACCGCCCCAACCTTAAATCATCCATAAAAAACCAAATTGTGAGCCGGGCTCGGTGGCTCAGCCTGTAATCCCGCACCTTTGGGAGGCTGAGGTGAGTGGATTGCCTGAGCCCGCAGGTTTGAGACCCGCCTGGGCAGTGAGATCTCATCTCTACAATAAATCGAAAAATCAGCCGGGTGTGGTAGTACATGCCTGTAATTCCGGTTACTTGGAAGGCTGAGGCGGAAGGATCGCTGGAGCCCAGCAGGTCGAGGCTGCGGTGGCCGGGAGCGGCCACTGCACTCCAGTCTGGGCGACAGAGTGAGACTCCAACTCAAAAAACAAAAACAAAAAAAAAAAACACAAATTGTGGTAAGTGTTCCTGCTCCTAAAACATGCCATAAGAGTTCTGATTATCCACACAAGTAACGCACGTGGGATGATATGCTTTCCAACAATAATAGAAAGATGAAAGGTGGGCTCTAAGTTAAATCAAGGAGGAGATCCATGCATAGCAGGAAGATGAGGATGGCTCTGCTGGCCTCTGGCTCCAGGAGACTGCCAGATCTTATGCTGCCTCTGCCCTCTGAGAGGCACACCATCGCTCCTCCCCAAGGGAAGGCCACGCAGAGGCTTGGGGAAGGTTGTCCATGGGCACCCGGTGCACAGAAGCTGTACCTGGAGCAAGGCACACGACAGGGAGGTAGACATGTGCTCTCAATGCCCCAAGGTGGATCAGTCGCTATGGTGCCTTTGCCAAGCTAACCTGGTCCACGAAGCAGTCTCAGGACTCTTCCAGAAGAAATCTTTCCAACACAAAGTGGAAAGCCTATCTGGAAAGGGATTGACTCTGGGGAAAGCTGCACCTAAACAGACCCAGCACTGTCTGCTGCCAAGTTCACTGAACCACACTGATTTGCCCCTGAACTTGGGTCTCCTGTCTGGCACAGTAAAGAGGCCACCACAACCAACACAGCTACTTCCACTGCAGATGTGGGACCCTCCCCAGCACGATCACTTGCCTGAGCCCAACACAATGTCCACCAACGTGTCTGTCAAGCAACACGGTCCACAGCACCTTGAGAATTCTCACCAAGCAATGAACATCCTTTGGTTACTTAAATTTTTACCAGAGAATATTTGTCAGTACACTTACAGCTCTACAATAAAGAAAAAAATTAGCTGGGTGTGGTGACACATGCCTGTAGTTCCAGCTACTTGGAAGGCTCAGACAGAGGAATCACTGAGCCCAGCAGGTCAAGGCTGCAGTGGCCGTGAGTATACCACTGCACTCCAGCCTGGGTGACAGAGTGAGACTCCAATTCAAAAAAAAAGATGACCAGTGTCATGCAACCTCCCTACATGACACTGAGAATGTGACGACTGCCCAGACCTGCTGCACATGTAGCCATGATAATCCCCACAGAACTACAATGGCCAATAACCCAAACTCATTATTCCCCATGGTTCAGATTAACAAGCAGACAAGCAAGACTTCAGCCCTTCATCCCAAGGAACCACAGGATACATGGGCTCCCCTCCTCCTTACAGCCACCCACAGGGTACGGGCTGTTCTGGCAGTCACTACCTCAAGGGATCTGGTCAACACAATTAACACATAACCAGGACCCGAAAAAGTGTTCCGACATCAGGATTTATTGGCAGACCCTTCACAGGTCAGATGGATGGCAGAAGGGGGTGGGACACCCCATGAGAGAAGCAAGGGGCATAACAGGCTTGCGTCCTCTTGGGACAGTCCCCTTGGCTGCCTCCAGGTTCTCCTGTCTTCCAGTCAGGTGCTAACAAAGAACCCCCCAGAGGCTTCCTGCCACCTGGAAGTATGTGAACCTAAGGGCAGAAGGATGCTATGACACTGATTAGGATGTCAGGGGTAGGGACAAAAGTCATCTGGGGAGAGGACAGGGAGAGCACACACAGGGAAAGTGGCAACCTGTGGGGGTGACAGCTGCAAGACAGCAGAAATCCACAAGTGATGGAATTCAGGATTCCCAGGAAAATCCAAATCCTCCTTCCAGCGAGGACTTCGGATGGGTATCCCACACTACAACTTCCTGAGCAGAAAATGAGTTATAACAGCGTGGACAAGAAGATTCTATGTCCATCCTTTATGGTAGCTGGTTTCTGTCCAATTCAAAGCCTCGGTGTCGTGCTAAGCAGATACCTGCTGCTTCCTGTATCTACAGGAAAAGGAGCCAAGGAGCTCTCCCAGAACAAAGCATGGCCAGAGCCCAAGAGGCCGAAGCGAGCGCCTGCCCATGGGTGTGCAAGTACAGCACATGTTCCAGACATAGCAAGTGGAGAGCAGGAGGAACAGAAGCCAAGAACCTGACATGAGTATGATAGCGCCCAGTGGGCGCAGGCGAACATGTCACCCTCCTTCCTGCCATTCTTTCCCCAACTAGCCTCCACTCTGAACGACCAGCACGGACCACTGTCTCTCTAGCACCCATGAGGATGCTGCTGAATGGTCAGCGTGGACCTCTGTCTCTAACATCTATGAGGATGCTACCAAACTCGGTCCTCATAGAATAGGCACTCCACCAAAGCAGCCAAAACATCCTACCTCTAAGACCTCACCTGGAGCCCTCAAGAAACAGAACGTATTCAAAGGCTTGTCCCAAACTGTAAACTCGATCCATGGATAGAGGGCACTTAGGGAAGGGACTGACCACAACTGCAGGACACTTCTGCAAATTGATCCCGGATACAGTCTAACCCTAACCCACCCTCAGCCTCTCAGCATCCAGGGCTGTGTGTGCCTCCTGTGTAGGTTGGCCAAGTCTGGGAACTTGCCTCCCACACAGGCAGTCACATACAGAGAAGATCAAGACAGTCAGGCAGTCAGCTACCAACCAAAACAGAGCTGAGACCCAGAGCACAACATCCCTCCCCACACCCCACTCACATGGAAAGACAAGGACAGAGACCACATTTCACAGCAAGACACTGAAACACTGGTGCAGGCACGCTGAAGAGGTCAAAGATGTCCATGCAGGAAGGAGCGGGACAGAACTCTTCCTCCCTCTCACCTCAACCAGGCGGCCTCTGGTCTTACTGCATTTTATAGCAGCCTGTTTCAGGCATACAGAAAAGACAGGCCTCGCAGATGGCCCAACAGTCTTCACTAGCACGGGGTCCAGGAGGAGCTCAGGGCGTGGGTGAGAACACATGACAAAATGACTTTCCACAGCAGCATCCGGCAAGAAAAGAGAGGACTGTGAGGCTGCTGACCATCAGTGAGTGTGCTGTGTTCTGAACGACCCCAAGTCTATGTGCTGAAACTGGATCCCACTGTGGTGAGGTCGGAAGATGGCACCTTTGCATCAGGCTCTGCCACATGAGTGGGCCAGAGCCTGGTCAAGGGGCTGTAGGGAGTGAACTAGGCCTTCTGCGCCTATCTTCTGTCCCAGGGCACCACAGGGAAGCAGCACATAGCCCTCACCACACAGAACCTGCCAGCACCTTGTTCGTGTACTTCTCAGCCACCTGAACTGTAAAAAAAATACTTTTCTACTCCTTATTAATTAGTCAGTCTGGGGTATTTTGTTATAGCAGCACAAAGAGACCAAGGCAGTAAAAAGCAAACTCAAGAACTGTCTGTCCCTGTCAATCTTTTCAAAGCTGTAACACATTTCCCTGCTCATGAGCACAAGGACTCTGACTACAATGAGACGCCCCCCACAGAGTCCAGCTGGAAGGTGGCCCGTCTGCCAACTCCCTGCAAGAAAGGTAAGGCTGACAACACCCAAAGTTGTCTACAATTCTGCTTCAGAAATGCAAGCGATCCTTAGCGTTAAACACAAAGACATTTTATACTATCTGTAAACTTTCTTTCTCTCCAGGATTTTCTAATCAGACCATGGATTCGAAACCAACAACTCATTATTTAACAGGCCTCCCTGAAGCTAATACTTCATAAATACAACCTTTCTGACACTTTTCGGCTGTAACTTTTGTTAAAATAAGTTCCAAGAGAAGCTAGTTCTCCATGGCAGAGAAAGGTCTCCAGTGGTTTATGACCAGCTCACCTGAAACCTCAGCTTAAATAAGGTCAGAGAATGCTCTGACCAGCCACGCCAGCCATGTCCACGAGGATGACAGACTGGGGCCATGTGTGCAGGTGGCTCTGAGTAGAGTCAGAGCCTCCCACCAGGGGCCTCTTCCTAGCACAAAACACCTGGGCCACCCAGACGCTCAGACAGAGCCCACAACGCACATTCTTCCCCCCCACCCCCACCGGACATAGAGCCAGCTGCTCTCTGCCATCCCCCAATTGCTCCACCCCTCCCCCCACCCAGTTCTACTGAGTAAGAAGACAGCCACCATTCCCAAAAAGCAAAGCGCACTCACAAAGTTACATTTCAAAGATTTCAGAAATATAAACTCACTTCAGTGTGATCCATCGACCACAGCTGCTAAAGAAAACCCTGCTGGGCACTGTTTTCACTGTGATAACGGAAAGCCCAAGGTGGAAATCGTGTGACCGCGGAAAACTTGCCTGCGTGACCTGTCCGCAGCAGCACAAGCAGGACCAAGAGGCAGGGGTTGGACAGGAGCTGCCCACTGACAGAGCCCCTCCCCATCTGAGTGAGACAGTACCTGAAGCAAAAAGAATGTTCCTTGAAAATATGATTCATCTCAGGGTTCCCAGGAAGCCATCCCACCCTCATCTACTGCCTGCCCCTTCACAAAAAAAGCACATAGGGTTACATTTTAATATTTTTAGGTCATCTTATTAAGGGAAGAAGCAACTCTAATCTCTCTCAATCAACTTTAAAAAGTTGAGGAGCATAATCTCAACAAATGGTAAATGACAATGACTGATTCTGTCATGTTTTAAAAAGAAATGGAGTCTTGCTGTGTTGCCCAGCCTGGAGTGCCGTGACTATTCACAGATGCCATCCCACTATTGATCTGCACAGGAGTTTTGACTTGTTCTGTATCTGTCCTGGACCAGTTCACCCCCCCCCCCGTGGGCAACCTGGTGGTCCCCAGCTCCTGGGAAGTCACCATATTGATGCCAAACTTAGATCAGACACCTAATCAGCATAGCTCACTACAGCCCAGAACTCCTGGGTTCACTTGATCCTGGAGTCCCAGCCACCTGGGTAGCTGAGATTACAGGTGTGCACCACCATGCCTGGTTAGTTTTGCCAAATTTGTCTGTGAAAGAAGCAAAGGGGTTGCCAGAATTTCTCCTCTACCTCAGATTTTTTGTTGTTGCTATTTTTAAACAAAGTCATTACAGATTTTAAAATATAATGCTGAGCTTCAAATGAACAATTTATCTACTTTTAATGCAGCCCAAAAACAAGGGAATTCATACTGGGAAGTTTCTATTAACAAAATGACTGAATAAAAAATTCCTGAATGGGGAAATCACATTTTTTTAAAGCTAGATTCTTAAGACAGACAATGCACTAAGCACCCCTCCTAGGCAGCAGGACTGAGTTCCAGTGTCATGAGTGTTTCAGGAAGCCTGTCCACATACTCTTGCTGCCCACCCTTTATCCAACAAAACACAGAAAACTGAACCACTCACCCGCTCCTCGCTTTCCAGCAAGGGGCCCTTTTCCTTGACTGTGAGGGCCAAATGTAGACACCTCAGCATAGTAAGAATCAGAGGGAAGCTGGAGACGACAGGACAGCTTCTTGGAAGAGTTGGAAAGATTGTAGCTAGGGACAGGGACCAGAGCTGCCCATACAATTCATGGCCTTTCACCTTGGAAGATACAGGTTAGAAACCAGTGCTTCCAAAAAAAAGCACTGCAGGACACGAGTAAAGCCAAAATCACAAACCTTAATCTTATTCTAGCAAATTTATCTCTCCTTTTTTTTTTTTTTGAGTAGGAGTCTCACTCTGTCACCCAGGCTAGAGTGCAGTGGCACGCTCACAGCCACCACAGTCTCTACCTGCTGGGCTCAGGCAATCCTTCTGCCCCAGCCTCCAGAGTAGCTGAAACTACAGAGGAATGCACCACCACACCCAGTTAATTTTTTTTTATTTATTGTAGAGATGAGGTCTCACCAAGTTGTCCAGGCTGGTCTAGAAACCCTGAACTCAGGCAATTCTCTTGCCTCTGCCTCCCAAAGTGCTGGAATTACAGGAATGAGCCACTGCACCCAGCTGCAGCCTTACTTCTTACCTGCTGATAGGTAAAAATAGCAGACACTTTTTATAAGCTACTACTTATTTTATTTAAGAAAATAATTGGGTGCAGTAGCTCATGCCTAGAGTTCCAGCACTTTGGGAGGCTAAGGTGGGAGAATTATCTGAGCTCAGGAATTTGAAACCAGCCTGGGCAACAGAGTGAGACCCCAACTCTACAAAAGCCAAAACAAAAATAATGGCCTTGATGTTAGAGTATATCAAGTCTAAATAATACAGAATCATCTCCAGGTGATACAATGACTTTGAACACTGGGAAATATTTAGACCAAAGATGGAAGTTGAAGGAAATTGCCCAGAGCAAGATCCCTGGAGATGTGCAGAGGGTTCCCTCAAGGTGGATCAGACAGGGACCACCCACACTCACGAAGGCCAGGAGCAGTGCCACTTCTTGGTCAGACCCCAAACACAGTACCTGGAGGGGGAGTCAGAAACACCTTGCCACATCGGAGAGATCTTTAGCCTACGACAGTGTGGGGTGCTGGCCTGACTCAAACAGTAAAAGCAAGACTGAGAGGGGCAAAAGGGCTCCAAAGAACTGTCTGGATCCCAGAACAAAGCTCAAGGAGATTTACAGGAATACAAAATTATCCAGCACACAGCAAGGTAAAATCCACGATGTCTGGCATTCAATGAAGTATTCCCAAGCATGGAAGTTGGAACAATTTGGGCAAAAAATAAATAGTATGGCATTGGATTACAACAAAAGTATAAATTAAATATACATGAGCCCACTATGACATAATTAAACCACTGAATACACAAACAAATGGGTGAAAGAGACAAGTCTCCCTTATAAGGAGATGCTCCCCCTCACCCCGCACCCAACGTGGGCTAGTAGTCTCTTCTAAAGAAGTATAGGAAAAGAGAAAAGAGCAACTTCCAGCACAGGACCCTAACAGGCACTCCCCAACTAGGGAACAAAGCTCATCTCCCCAAAATCAAGCCCCAGTCTACTGACAGTACTTCTCAGATAAGCCCAAATGGAGGGAAAGCCTAGAAGATGGGAGCTGAGGACAAAATGCAATGAGCTGCCCAGGTCAAGCTCCCAGGCAGAGAAGGGGTGTGAGGGAGGTTGGTGGAACCACAGGAAATGGCCAAGTGCCACGGCAGGCTTCTCGGTTCTGACAACTACACTACAAGATCCCCGGAAAGGTGCAGAGGGTCCCCTCAAGGTGGATCAGACAGGGACCACCCACACTCACGAAGGCCAGGAGCAGTGCCACTTCTTGGCCAGACCCCAAACACAGCACCTGTGCAAGGTGAGATGTGAGCAGTTAGGAGAAGCTAGGTGAGAGGTGTATGGGGAATCTCTGCTGTATTTACAACTTTTCTCTAAGTCTAGAATTTCCAAAAATAAGCCGGGCTCAGTGGCTCAGCCTATAATCCCATGCTTTGGGAGGCTGAGGTGAGTGGATTGCCCGAGCCCACGGGTTCGAGACCCGCCTGGTCAACTTGGTGAGACCTCATCTCTACAATAAATCAAAACATTAGCTAGGCGTGGTAGTGCGCGCCTGCAGTTCCAGCTACTTGGAAGGCTGAGGCGGAAGGATTGCCGGGGCCCAGCAGGGCGAGGTTGCAGTGGCCGAGAGCGGCCACTGCACTCCAGTCTGGGCGACAGAGTGAGACTCCAACTCAAAATAAATAAATTAATTAATTAATTAATTAATTAAATAAAATAGAATTTCCAAAAATAAAAAGTATACAGGAGAAAATTCCAGGCATATAAATAAGAAAGAAAATATGACCCATATTAAGAAAAATCAGTCAGGCATGGTGGCTCAGCCATAATCCCAGCTCTTTGGGAGGCCAAGGCGAGAGGACTGCCTGAGCCCAGGGGTTCGAGACCAGCCTCGCCAACTTGGTGAGACCTCGTCTCTACAATAAATCACAAAAAATTAGTCAGGTGTGGTGGTATGTGCCTGTAGTTCCAGCTACTTGGAAGGCTGACGCGGAAGGATCACCTGAACCCAGCAACCAGCAGGTCAAGGCTACGGTGGCAGTGAGCAAGGAGCCACTGCACTCCAGCCTGGGCTACAGAGTGAGACTCTAACTCAAAAAAAAGAAAAAGAAAAAAAAAGGAAAATCAATGGAAACCCACCTGGAATTGACACAGAAGGCAAAATTAGCAGACACAGACATGAAACAGCATAACTCAGTTCCCCATATTCTAAGACTTAACTGAAGACATGAAGGGTAAGAAAAGAGACTCAAATGAGGTGAAAACTACACTGTGTGACATGGAAAACACTGAGTGGAAGTCTCAGCACAACATTCAGAAGGAAAGACCCACAGACTCCAAGAACCAGCACTGCCAACCATTGGAGACTGCACAGGGAAAGAGGCCAGGGAAGAGAAGGTGAGCATGGCACCAGCGGGCTACAGGACAATGTCCCACAGGAGGCAAGCATGGCACCAGTGAGCTAAGGACAATGTCCCACAGCCTGACACACAGAAGGTGAGCGTGGCACCAGTTAGCTGCAGGACAACATCACACAACCTGACACAGAAGGTGAGCGTGGCACCAGTAAGCTACAGGACAACATCACACAGCCTGACTTAGTCAGAAAGTGAGCATGGCACCAGCAGACTGCAGGATAAAATAACACAACCTGACACAGAATAAGAAAGCGAACGTGGTACCAATGGGCTACAGGACAATGTCCCATAACCTGACACAGTCAGAGTCCCCAAGTGGAGGGCAGAAAAAAATGTGAGGAAATAAAGTCTGAAGGTTTTCAAATTCTGATGAAAACTATAAACTCAGCAATCCAGTAAGTGCAACAAATCCCAAGCACAAGAAACACAAAGAGAATCACACCAAAGTACATCAAAAAATCTTAAAAGCAGTCAGTCAAAGGGAGAAAAACTAGGCAGAGCAGAAAAAAGACAATGATGTCAACAGATTCTCCTGAGAAACAATGTAAGCACACAGCCAAGGCCGTAACATCTGAAAGTCCTAGAAGAAAAACACCAGTGAAATTCTTTCAAAAACTAAGATGATAGTAATGGTTGCCTAACTCTGTGAATACATTAAAAACCATTCATTCACCTTTAAGGTGAACTGTAAGATATGTGAATTATTTCAATAAAAGTGAGTGTGTATGTGTGCATATAGCCCCATTAAAAGAAAAAGGCTGCTGACTGGATTTGTTTAAACAAGCAATACCCAACTCCAGGTTGCCTCCAAGAAACCAACCTTAAATATGAAGACTCAAACAGCGGGGCATGGTGGCTCACGCCTGGAGTCCCAGCTGCTCAGGAGGCTTAAGAGGGAAGATCACTTTGAGCCCTGGAGGTTGAGGTTGTAATGAGCCATGACTGCACCACTGCACTTTAGCCTGTGCGACAGAGCAAGACAATGTCTGTCTCTCTTTCTCTTTAAAAAAAAAAGGCGTAAATGGTTTAGACTTTAAAAGATGGGAAAAGAATGCAGCACCCTAACACTAGTGAAAAGAAAGAGTGGGCCGGGTTTGGTGGCTCTGCCTATAATCCCAGCACTTTGGGAGGCCGAGGCAAGTGAATTGCCTGAGCCCACAGGTTTCAGACCATCCCGGGCAACTTGGCAAGACCTCATCTCTACAATGAAATAAAATAAAATAAAAATTAGCCAGGCATAGTAGCACACACATGTAGTTACAGTTACTTGTGAGGCTGAGGCGGAAGGAATGCCAGAGCCCAGCAGGTCGATGCTGGGGTGTCTGTGAGTGTGCCGCTTCATTCCAGCCTTGGCGATGGAGTGACTCCAACTCAAAAAAAAAAAAGAAAAGAAAAGAAAGAGTGATTTTTAAAATTATGAACAAAGTAGATTTCAGAGCAAAGAATACTGCCAGGGATAACGTAAGTCCTCCTCAGCATTTGTTACTGTTTGCCCCTGTGAGATAGTGAAATACAGATCTCTAGCATTTAGCTCCTAAAACCCTGAGAATCTCCAGCGTGATACACTTTGAATGCTAATTAGTTGACTGGTGGCAGGGGCCCCTAGACAGCTCCAGGGTGGGACTGGTCACCAGAGTGACCAAAGCAGGACTAAAGGGTGGGACCTTTAGCCCTATCCTCCAACTTCTGAGGAGGAAAGAGGGGCTGAAGATCAGGTTGATCACCAATGGCAAATGATAATCAATCATGCCTATGGAATGAAGCCTCCATAAAAACCAAAAGGACAATGTTCTGGGAGCTTCCAGACAGCTGAACATGTGAACACTCCCAGAGGAGGGTGTGCCCAGAACAGCATGGACTATTGAGACACTGCCCCATGTCTCCTCGCCCTCTGCACCTCTTCCCCTGTGTCCTTTGTAATAAGCCCTGTGAGCAGCTCTAGCAAAGTCACTGAACCCAAGGAAGGGCTGTGGGAACCCTGGTTCACGGTGGGTCAATGAGAAGTACAACCCTGTGGGAACTGAAGGGGATTGCAGGAAACCCAGCTGGTGTCCAAAACTCCCACCGTTGGGGCTTTTCTGTGTTTTTCGTGATGACTATCAGGGTGGCTGAGAGCAGAGGGAAAACTCTGAGTCGTCTCCCCCCCAGAGTCCTAATAACTAAGCTTCAAGGTACATGAAGCAAAACCTGATAGAACTGCACAGATACACACAAAAACCACAAACATTACTAGTGTTCTCAATAATTGATAGGACACGCAGACAGGAAGTCAGTAAGGCTATTGATTACTGATGCCCATTACTGAAGGATAAGAAGGAGCTAAAACTCATGACATGGATGACAGAGTTTAAGGTAGGTTTTCATCCTTTTCATGTTTTCTTATGTTTTTACAATAGAAATAAATATAGAAATAAGGAAAAAAACAATGAGTGTCTATTTTATGAAACTGAAAAATGAGCCCCCCTAGTCCATTTTCTAGGTGGGCAGTATGCCATGCTGAGGTGCTCAGGGACCTCTCTCATTCAAGAAAAGGGCACTGTGTGTTTTCTCTTCCTGGGGCCCTGGAGCTAGACCTGCCTTGGCTGTACCTCAGAGTCCAGCTGCAGAGGAATGTGCAGCCCAGAACCCATAATACCCTGCAAAAGAGACCACCAGAGTGTCCCTGATCAACAGCCAGGCACACGGAGAGCCCATATCCAGGACCTACAAGAAACCCAGAGCCTGCACTTCCTAACCACCACACTCCTACCACAAAAAATCCCCCAAGATGGCTTTTCTATAAACACTACGTTTAAAAAAGAAAAAGAAAACTGGGAACATATTTTCATCAACTCCATCAGCTAGATGAGATGATGACCTTGAGAGTGAATCTGTGTCTAGTCAACATTGAGTGACCTGCCCTGCCTCTGTAGTCAGTGAGTAATCTCCTGTCAGCAAGGACCCTGCCATTTTGTTTCACCTGACATTCCTTTGCTCAACTCCACAGCCTTTTCTCCACGTTACTGATTCTTCCAAGTTCAAACATGGCTATCTCCTCTCATGGGTGCCCCAGCCTCTCAGGGCCTGGCACCTTCTCTCTAGGTCAAAAATACCTGGAGGACATGATACCAGCCTCACTCGCCAGTGCTCACAGGGGACACCATGGCCCACACCTTGGGCCCAAGGGAGTCCCCATCCACATGGAACTTATGTTTTCTTTTCTTTATGTGGAGTCCTAGGACCCACTAAAGATGCAGACAGGCAGAAATTATTCCAGGAGGCCAAGTACCCTTCATTCTGGAAACCTGGCAGAGCTGTGGGGCATTTTGCATATAACAGGTTCTAAATACTTAATGACTAGATGGAAGCCTGTCAGATGGTGAGAATTATCATTCTGATCTACATGAGTAAGTATGTGAAACTTTGTGCCAAAAAAAAAAAAAAAAATCACAAAGAAAGTTCTGATAATAGAGACTAATCCTGAGGGCTACAAATAAGGAAAGCTCAAACCACTATGTGTGAAAAAGAAAGTGAGTTCTCTGGCTCAGCAGTGTAGCCAGTTCACTGGGATGCCATTCTTCTTCTCTCCAACCCTATCAGAGATCCTGCCCATCAAGGTCCAGGAGCAGGACCCCTCAGCCATGTCCTCCGCTGCCCAAAGGGAGCACAGTGCCGTGGGAAGGGGGGAAGGGAGGAAGGGGGACGCAGGCAGAAGGGGCTCTCCAGCAAGTCCACACTGAGCTTTCCTGTCACTGGAAAGCAACTGGTCTCCCCTCCAACTCGGCCACACCACTCTCAATAACCATGAACTTCTCTTAATATAAAAATACCTCTTGCCAAAAAATAAGTTTCTCATTCTAATTTCAAAACTGAAAACACTATTTTTTTGATACAGGAGTCATATCTTATATAAAGAGATTCATTAAAGATGCTTACGAAATTATACAGAATCATTTCCATAATAAATGGGCTAGTAAACATAAGAGGTTACTGAAATACTTTTTATTTTTTTTTGAGTTGGAGTTTCACTCTGTCACCTAGACTGGAGTGCAGTGGCTGCTCCCGGCCACCGCAGCCTCGACCTGCTGGGCTCTGGCGATCCTTCCACCTCAGCCTTCCAAGTAGCTGGAACTACAGGCATGCGCTACCACGGCCGGCTAATTTTTGATTTATTGTAGAGATGAGGTCTCACCAAGTTGCCCAGGCAGGTCTCGAACCCACGGGCTCAGGCAATCCACTCACCTCAGCCTCCCAAAGTGCTGGGATTACAGGCTGAGCCACCGAGCCCGGCTCCTGAATTACTTTTTAAACATCCAGAATCCTCACTTCCAGTTGAAGGGGGTTGGCCGCAGCATTGCTGGAAAGCCTCAAGTTTCACCTGCAGCCCACCTCAGAGACAGCTCTTTTTCCAACACTACTTGAGTTGAGTTGAGTAGAGAACTACCTAACTGTAAAAAGATCTCCAAACCAGCAAATACACAGCCATATATTTTAAGTCACTGCAATCCAGATCATCTTAAATGATCTTCAAAACTTAGAAAAACAAAGACAAATTATTAAATCAAGTGACCAAGCTGAACTACAAGATTAAAGAAAGCAAGAGTAAATAACCCCATTAAAATGAAGCAAGAGACTCCTAGTCTAAAAAATGAGAGGCTCAGTCTTGAGGCAGCTGCTTCACAGGAAGAATTAGGCAAGCAAAGTAAACTGGACGAGCCCCAGGGAAGGGCCAGTGCTGCGAGAGGAGTGGCTGGCCCTCTTCCAGCTCTACAACCCCAGGTGCAGAGTCCATGTACGAAGGACCCTGAGGGGCATGCCGTTACATAAGAAACCTGTCCTGCACTTTGGGGACATGGTCCGTTTGCTACTGGTATGCAGCAAAAGACATGATCAAAGAAAGGAGAAACAGCTTTGCAGTGACAAGCCACACCTGAAGACATGGCTATCTCTGTGAGCACACAGCCAGGTACAGACCACAGCCTATGGGACAGGAGCACCGAGTCTCACATTTCAATGAGAATTCCAGAAGGGGACTCAACTGCCCAAGGTCCCTCAAATCAGGAGCCTTCTGGATTCATACATTTGTGAACATATGGACTGGAGGAGGTGACTGAGGCGGAATCTCCTAGGAGTGAGATTTCTTTAAAGTTGTCAATAAGCACTCATGCTGGCTCAATTCATTCAGCGACACTTTCTCCCAGAATGAGCAGGGTGGTACAGTGTTTCCTAAGTGTGGTCTGAGGACCCGTGGGGTTCCTATAGACCCTGAGGGGGATTCTGCAAGTGTGAAACTCCCTTTCTAACAACACTGCCATCCTAGCTGGGTGGCACTTGCACTGAAGGTCCAATTCGCTGAAGAACTTCTGTGATGAAGCAATCATGTTTAAGTGCATGAAAGCCCAAGTCATGGCCTTGTCTTGGGCACACCCATCATGACAAGACACATGTGCATGAAAACCTGTGCTGATCCCAAGCACAATGGCCTTTTTCAGGAAATGCCATTCTTATGAAAAAGAACGATTGACACACAAATGCCAGTTGTTCAGACATGAGTACTGGCAGGTCATTTCTGGAAAATTGACAAGAGAGGCTGCAACTTCAAGGAAACACCTGGCTGATGTGCTGTCAATGCTAAAATTCAAACTTTCCTACAAGACAAGAATTCTGGAATGCTCTACAAGCAGACAGCTTCAGAAGGGTTAAAAGCCTCTTTTGATGAGATGGAGGCTTTCTGATGTAGTAAAATAAAGTGCATCAACATCTCAAAGTGTAAACTGCTCAGCACAGCAGTGCAATTTACCTCACAACCGATACACCCAGCCCAGGTAAGACACAGAGGGAAAACCCTGAGACCACAGCTGCGCCCACCGCCATGGACTTCTACTACACAAGCACTTGCTGGGTATGGGGTCATACCAATGAAAATATCCAAAACTATGACCAAAAGCTACTAGAATACTCTTCCATTATCCAACTAGATATTTTCTTTGTATACCTCAACCAAAACAACATATTACAGCTGACTGAACGCAAAAGCAGTTATGAGAATGCAGCTGTCTTTCATTCAGCCACACACCAACAGGATTCATAAAATTTCAAGACAATGCCCCTCTCATCACTAACGTTTATACAGGCAAAAAAAGTTATTTTTCCACAAGAATGTGCCATTTACAAGCAATGGGTTTATTTTCTCATTTTTAAATGGAATTAGTGTATCAACATTTTAACAGAAATTTCTACACAACAAAAAGTTACCCGAGCTCCATGTGCAAAAGCATCACTAGGTCCTAAGGACAAGGATCCAGGCAAGGCAGAGACCACTATCATGGACCTGCTCCAGGACACCCACCAGACATCCCTCTCGAAGAGGCCTTTTGTGTCCAGCTCCTGGGATTCCACTGTAAATGCTATCACCTGGACATATGAGGGGGGTTGCAAAAATCAAAACAAAACAGAATTCCCGTTTGGAGGGCGGGACCCTTGTAGGACAGACTTTCCCTAAGTATTCTAGGAACCCATCAGCATCAGTGTGCCAGCTAGCATTGTTGGGAAGGGTTGGGTTAAGTTTCAGTGCTTTTTTAAAAAAATATATTTTTGGAGATTCTTTCAACGTATTTTCCTGTTTTATGATGGGTGATTTATGAGCACACCTGCCCACACTACGCTGCGTGTTCAACAGTTTTTGACCAAAAACAGGATGACCTCTGTGCCCCACCCTCCCTATTCACCCTATCTCACCCCGAGTGACTTTTTTTGTTTCCCCAGATGATAAAAGTCTTCAAAGATGTGTAAGAGGTAAAACAAAAAACAGAGAAGGACTAAAAGGCAGCAAAACTGACAAGTTCAAAAGCTGTTGCAAGCAGTGGAAAAAGTGTCCTGATAGGTGTATTGCATCAAACGAAGAGTACTTTGAAGGTGAGTGAAGTTTAAAAATGTAAGAATACACAGTTTTTATACATAAATTCTGATTTTCTATGGGGTCCCCCTCATACATTTACAAAATCTTAGTGTTTCTCTCAAAGAAGACGCAGCCTCTGTCTCCTTAGAGCAACTCACCCCGCGTCTGCCACACACAGACTAAGCAACAAGGAGGCCAACCTGCCTGGTGGTGGACTCTACTGCTGTCTGGGCCTCTTTCTGTGGAAATGCAGTCACCTCAGACAGGGCGTGGAGCCGGCGGAAGGTACCCAATGGCTGAAGGACAAGGGTGGGGATAGCAAGGGGCTCACTCGCCTAAGGCTGGGGCATTACTGGGACTCTCGCTCTCCACTCAATAAGAACAAGACATAAGCTGGGCTCGATGGCTCAGCCTGTAATCACGTGCTTTTGGGAGGCTGAGGTGAGCGGATTGCCTGAGCCCGCGGGTTCGAGACCCGCCTGGGCAGGCGAGACCTCATCTCTACAATAAATCAAAAAATCAGCCGGGCGTGGTAGCGCATACCTGTAATTCCGGCTACTTGGAAGGCTGAGGCGGAAGGATTGCCGGAGCCCAGCAGGTCGAGGCTGCAGTGGCCGGGAGCGGCCACTGCACTCCGATCTCCACTGTACTCCAATCTGGGCGACAGAGTGAGACTCCAACTCAAAAAAAAAACAAGACACAGGACTTCAAATACCACAGTGTGCTTGTGAGATCCTAACCCAGCACAGTACTCGGAATGTCAAGATAAAGGTGGTCCAGAACTATCTAACATGAGTATCTCCTGACTGGCAGGTAAGGAACTGGAGACCTGGACAGGAAATGGTGGTCCAGAGATGAAGGGGAGCCAAGTACCAGCTAGTTCAATGCCAGCACAGGAGCGTTCACTCTGGATGTGAGACTCCTGGGCATCTGTCACCTGTTGTTGAATCAGTGTGTGGTATTCCCCATCAGAAACACCCAGAAAAGGGCCACGAAGCATTTATATTTGTTGAGTTAATAAATAAAGCTAAACCGTGTTTAGGGAATTTGGTGGTAGATGAAACAGCTAAAGATCCCAATACATTGTTAGTGTTCTAAACTCAGATGAGGAATTACTAAGTCTAGTCTCCAATAGAAATATTAAGCAGTGTTAAGCAAAGGTGCTATTTTTAGCCCAAGAAAGCCAGACATATTGGCATGCACATTGCTCAGTAGGCTGTGTGCCACCCTGCACAACCTGGAGCAGGGAGGGCCGCAGACTATCTGTGGCCCAGGTCTCAAAGATCCCAGAGAGACTGCAGTAACTTTACAGTGCTTAAGAACTGGTAATAGGCTGGGCTCGGTGGCTCAGCCTGTAATCCCGCGCTTTGGGAGGCTGAGATGAGTGGAATGCCTGAGCCCGCAGGTTCGAGACCTGCCTGGGCAACTTGGCGAGACCTCATCTCTACAATAAACAAAAAAATTAGCCAGTGTGGTAGCGCGCGCCTGTAGTTCCAGCTACTTGGAAGGCTGAGGCAGAAGGATCGCCGGAGCCCAGCAGGTCGAGGCTGCAGTGGCCGGGAGTGGTCACTGCACTCCAGTCTGGGTGACAGAGTGAGACTCCAACTCAAAAAAAAAAAAAAAAGAACTGGTAACAGCCAGGCTCAGTTGCTCGGCCTGTAATCCCAACGCTTTGGGAGGCCAAGGTGAGTGGATTGCCTGAACCCACGGGTTCAAGACCCGCCTGGGCAACTTGGCAAGACCTCATCTCTACAATAAATCAAAAATTAGCCGGGCGTGGTAGCGTGTGCCTGTAGTTCCAGCTACTTGGAAGGTTGAGGCGGAAGGATTCCCAGAACCCAGCAGGTCGAGGCTGCGGTGGCCAGGAGTGGCCACTGCACTCCAGCCTGGGCAACAGAGTGAGACTCCAACTCAAAAAAGAAAAAAAAGAAAAAAAAAGAACTGGTAACAAACTCCATGCTCTATGAGAGATGGTTCCAAGCCAGGTGTGTACAGTGTTTCTCCCAGAAGGTTACATCATCTTTGAACACTGTCCTTCTGTCGCAGTCCAGGAAGCTCTGAACATAGGGGCAAGAGTACCATGACATAGCAAGTATCCATGCGGGAATTCCCCTCTTCAAGGCAGTTCAGAGTGGCCAGCACTGAGTTCAGAGGTCAGCAGCTGACTGTGTTTACTGTTTGTATCTCCATAAGAGAAGACCAGAGAGACATGTAAACATGATCCAAGAGGCTCTTCTTAGGTGAGTGGATAAACTAGGGAGGCTCCACCCAGACAGTGGGGTGTGATTCAGCCCTAAAAAGAAATGCACGGTGAGGGAAGGAAAAGATACCAGGAACCTCACACATATTGCTAACGGAAAGACACTCCTCTGAGAAGGCTGCAGGAGTCCGAGTTCAGGACACTGGGGAAAAGGTAGAACTGAAAACAGCAGAATGGTCAGCCAATGCCTAGCTGAGGAGGGGAGGGATGCGCAAGTGGAGCACACAGGGTCTAGGCAGGAAAACTCTACTGCAATGGGGGATCCAGGTCAGGACACATCTGTCCACATCCATAGGAGGTCCAGCATAAGAGTGGACCCTGATGTTAAGGCTCTGGGTGACAATAATGTGTCAAGGTGGGTTCATGGGCTGTCACACATGCCCCACTCTGGTGGAAGCCTGTATACTTCAGGCTCAGTTGTGCTGTGAACCTAAACTGTTATAAAAAATACAGTCTACCTTTTTTTAAGTGCTGCTCCTGTCAGAAAGACAAAATGTACAGTAAGAGACAGGCTTGGATTCACAAAGCTCACAGTACTGGGTCAGTTCCCAGAGAGAACTGGGGCCAGTTCGCTAGGCTCCAGGGAACAGAACACGTGATTTACTAAAATTTTTTTTGGTAGAGGTCTCGCTATGTTGTTGCCCAGGCTGGTCTAGAATTCCTGGGCTCAAGCAATCCTCCTGCCTCGGCCTCCTATGTACTGGCATTACAGACATGAGCCACTGCTCCAGCCTAAACTCACTTTTAGATGATGGGAAATTAATACCAAGTTTTAGAATATGGGGCAACCTCTTCCAGGTCCCCTCCCACTGTGGAAGCTTTTCTGTCTTCTTAATAAATCCTACTTTCTTAAAAAAAAAAAAAAACAAAAACGAGTATAAAACCTTATAAACAGTGTGATCTTTATTTTGTACAAAGTATATATTCAAATTTTTAAGTGTAGATGTTTGATTTAAGGTGGCAGGATTGCATGATTCTACTTTCTTCTCTATACTTAGCTTTACTTACTAGTGTTAGGAGTTGAAATGAGTTCTCTAAAAACGGTATGCTGAGATCCTAACCTCCGACAACATAAAGTATGACCTCATTTGGAAAAGGGTCTTTGCAGATTATCCAGCTGAGAACATAGGGTAGGCCCTAGCCCAGTGCAACTGGTTTCTTTATAACAAGGGGCACAGAGACACGCACACAGGGAGAACACCCCGTGAAGAGGAAGGCAGAGATGGGGTGACGCACCTGTAAGCCAAGAACACCACAAGCTGTACAAAACCGCCAGCAGCTAGAGAGAGGCCTAGACCAGACTCCCCCTCAGGCCCAGGAAGGAACTAACCCTGTGCCCCCACCCAGGTTTAGACTTAAGGTCTCTGGGCTGAGAGAACTCCTGCCACTGGAGTTAGGGTGCCTGGCCTGCAGCACTGTGTCATGGTGGCCCCACCAAACAAATTCACTTGGTTTTTTTTCAAAGTTCATGAGCTGCTTTAATAATGGGAAAACCTTAATTTTTCTACAAGGTACTAAATCTGCATAAGGCTTTGAGGAAAGATAAGACTTCTACAGTTCCCCGTAGAAAACAGTCCTTTCAACAAAGGAAGGCAAAGGCACAGCCAATTATGTCTGAACTATTTACACCAGTTCTTTGTGGATAGAATGGAGGTTATCTCAGATCAAATAATTTACAGTTAACCATGACCTCTTAACCTTAGCAAGCCACAATCATGTACTTGAGATTGAGTGCTTCTTTAAATGTTTTCACTGTCTTCATGGAAAGTTATGAAGGTAAAAATAGAGAACTCATTCTTGACCCTAGTTCTGCTTCCTACCAAATCCTATTACTGCCCCAGACTCACTGCATCCCAAACCTTCCAATAACACCCAAATACTTTTCTGTTTATTTTTTGACTGCCCCGTGTTCCCCCCACCCACCCACCCCACCCACTCCCCCCACCCCACCCCCCCGCCAAATAGTTATTTTTTATTGGTTTTAAATTGACAACAATCTGGAACCAAGAGATGTGGTCACTGTGAAGGCATCAAGCACTAGCACAACTGAAACAAGTCCTGACAGTGGAAAGTGGAGGGAAGGCACTGACCAGACACAGGGAGAAGGTGCTGGCCTCCAGCAGCTCCTGAGAAGGTAGCACATCTGGAAGTGGAGAGGGAGGCATATGCTCCCAGAGACATGGCCGACCCCAGCTCCTGACAAAGTACAGTGCCATCGCCTCCCAGTTGCAGCTGCCCTGCAGCTTGAGTCAGGCTCTGCAGCAAGCCCTACAACCACAGCCCAGGCCTCCATAACTGGTCCCTAACTGGGCACGGCTCTGAGGTACCTGCCACTGGCAATGGCACTTGGACAGTGCTGCCGGTGTGGGAGCTGGAAGAGAACTCTTGCATGACTGTGCACAGAGACACATCAGCAACCACATAATGGGGCATGTTCTTCACAGCTCCCACACCGGCAGCACTGTCCAAGTGCCATTACCAGTGGCAATGCTGGTGGGCCTCACATTCCTGGGCCTGGTGTGCTCACACTCTAAGAGCACTGATAGGAAATATCTGCCACGTGCTCACTCTGACCAGCACAGAGGAGTTCTAAACAGCCACTGTGTGGTCTTCCTGGCTGGCCTCCCCATGGCTCGACGAAAACAGAAAAGCCTATCTGTCCCTGTCATATCTGAAAATATATGCTGGCTGGTCACACCTCCTGAAGGAGCTGGCTGCTGTGGGGTCCCGCACAGCTCATGTAGGTGGCGACAGAGGAGGGAGAAGCTGGGAAACCACAGACTTATCAGCAAGCAGAGGCCCACAGACCTGTGGAGGCAACCCCAGGAAATCTACAGATCAAGTGCCTAGACACAAGCTCAGCCAGGATTAGGTGATGACAGTAGCTTAAAAAGAGAAGTACAAGCTGGGTATGGGGGGCTCACGCCTGTCATCCCAGCACTTTGGGAGGCCAAGGCAAGAGGATTGCCTGAGCCCAGGGACTCAAGACCAGTCTGGGCAACTTGGCAAGACCTCATCTCTACAAATCAAAAACTTAGCTGGCTGTGGTGGCACGCACCTGTGGTTCCAGCTACTTGGAAGGCTGAGGTGGAAGGATCACCTGAGCCCAGCAGACTGAGGCTGCGGTGGCCATGAACGTGCCACTGCACTCCAGCCCAGGCTGAGACTACAACTCAAAACAGAGAAGTGGGCAATCCCTTCAGGTCTCCTCCCACTGTGGAAGCTTTTCTGTCCTCTCAATAAATCCCGTTTAAAAAAAAAAAAAAGATAAAGAAGTACTCACCAAAACTGATAACGTCTCCAGATGACTTACATAAAAGCCCTGCTGCCTCCCTGGGAAGAGGTTTCAACTCCCATCTTTAGCCAGGCATGGTGGCACACACCTGTAGTCCCAGCTACTCAGGAATCAGAGGTGAGAGGATTACTTAAGCCCAGGCATTCAAGACTGCAGTGAGCTAAGGCCAGGCACGGTAGCTCATGCCTGTAATCCCAGCACCTTGGGAGGCCAAAGCAGGAGGATTGCTTAAGGCCAGGAGTTCAAGATCAGCCTGGTCAATATAATGAGACCAGAAATCAATTTTTAAAAATTTAAGAAAATAAAATTTTAAAAACCACAGCTTTATGTCATGGGACACAGAAAGTAGCAAAATTATAAGACCAACATAGGGCACAAGAATGTGAGAGACTCAAAACATGGCAAATTTATGACTAAAACCCCAAACTATGAAGAGCTCTCGGGTAAACAGAAGTGTGCTGCTGGCCAGGCACAAGTGACGACTGCGCCCTGCCCCTGCACAGGCTTGCTGAAGAACAGGAGTCTTCTTAGTTTCAACAGACAGGAACAGGCATGGCCCAGGCGGCATAGTCAGGCAGCCTGGGCAGGGTGCCAGTAATCCCAAGGCGGCACAGGAGCCGGAGGGCAGCCCAGGCAGGGCTGTTGAGGTGCCCTGCGCCACCTACTCCTACTCAGCAGAGTCTCTGAGAATACCAGGATCTGCGTAACAGAGTCTCTGAGAATACTAGGATCTGCAAGTGGAACAGTGGGACGGCAGCCAAACTTTTAGAAGCAATGGACATGAAAAAAATCCCCTTCACTGAAAACACTTAAAATGTAGAAACATACTTATGCCTCCCATGTAAAATTGTCCTCTGCTTTTAAAGAATTAACAGTCACAAAGTATTATTTTATTATTCAGGTGTCCTTCAGAAAACAGGGCATCAGTTCAAGGATCTGGGTGAAGGAAGAGAAGGAAGGTTGCGTGAACACTGCCGTCAGCTGACACAGTTGCCAGCACCATCAGGTTGAGGCCCAGGCAGGAGGGGACACCATGCACTCACAGTTCTGGACACCGAGGGTGAGAAACTCTCAACATCAGACATGCTGGTCTGAAGCCAGAAGCGAAGCCTGTGGCACAGGAGGTGCTGGCAGGTCCAGCTGGCCATGAGTTCAACACCACCCCTCACAGAGTTGCTCCCATTAGGAAGGGCACCATGGATTCAAATATGGCTTTGATTTTCAAAGTGCTACAGCAAGAAGAAGCCGCCGTGTCAATTACACTGTTGACTTTGGGTTGACTCTTCTTTAGAGTGGGTAATGTGAACACATTGGCAAATGTAGTAGCCACAGACCACCATAAATGCAGTTTGTTGTTTTAAATAAAACTGAAATCAGACTTCCAAAAAGAAACCTCTCATGTTTTTCCTCTCCACATGCCACTGGGGCCATGGTCCAGGCCACAGCCAGCACCCCACTGACTCTCATGGTACAGCCTCCCACACAACTCACCCGGCAAGGGAGACACAGAAGGAAGTCACAGGACCGTTCTCCTTCTGAATTGCTCCATGGCTATTTCTAAATGAGGTTCAGAGCAGTTTTATCCCCCAGAATCTGTGATCTCCAATAACCCGTCACTAACTTAAAATAGATGCTTACTTAGGCAATGAAGGGAAGAGAAAGCGCTGCCTAACACAGGGATGCATTTTGAGAAGTGCACTAGTATTTCACCTCGTAGCTGAGCATCCATACCCCAGGTGGAATCGCCTACTGCACATGTAGGCTCTATGGGGCAGTCCTTGCACTGGGTTCCACGCTTATGCAGCCTGTGGCTGTGCTCAACACTGCAGGTACCTGTGATCCAGTGGCAAGTGTATGTGTCTCCAAGCCCGCCTGAGCACATTTGCGTGATGTGCTGCATGACACCTTCCAGTGCACATCTGCAAAACAGTTATCTACAGGAGCCCCTCTCACGCAGGTGACGCTCTCCTCAGGCATCCTGAGTGCACTGCAGTGATGTATCAGGGACCACACCAGCACGCCCTCGGACTGTCCAGGAAGAAGCTCCCACACACCCCAGGCTCAGCCTCAGATGCTTCTCATTCTCCCAGAGGATACACCACAGTGAGCCCCAGCTACCTCCAGAACCTTGGCCAGAAAATCAGCAAGGTTCCCAAGTCTGGTTATGCCTTTGTTTTCTGTTTCTCAAATACCAAAGCCCAGCAGCGGGTTTAGAGTTGTGAGCATGAAGGCCTCCAGAACTTCCCTTCATAGTGACGCACGTGCACATAGTCTCTAGGGCAGACATCTCAAACCAACGATGCTGACCAAAGCCTAGGCCCTCCCGTAACACACACAGGCATGGACACCACAGAACCTCACCCACACTCCGGGAGCAACTGCAAACACCACACATATGCCAGGACTTGGGGTCAGTTCAGAGGAGAAGCAGTGTTACAGACCAAGAGGCCACAAGGGCCAAGGGACTTGCCATGAAGAAGACAAGTGCACCTGGCCCATGCCTGCAGTCCAGGGGGACAGAAAACTGTCAAGAACAGCACAGGGCAGGAGGTTAGTCGCAGAGCTCATCAGAACTCAGGCTCCAGCATCAGCCCAGACGAAGAAGCAAGGACAGACTTCTCTAAAGACAGGCCCACACGTCTCCCTTAGCTAAGGAGCCATCCCGGCAAGGTGACCCACAGCAAAGAACAAAGTCAAGATCCAGGGCAGCGGTGCCATCAAGACAAAGATGTCCTCCAAGAGGCAGCAGCAAGGACGGTCATGAAAGGGGGACAGAGAAGAGGCAGAACTGGGAACAAACCGGTGACATTCAGAACATGCAGGTGGAGAACCCCACCTCAGAGGCAGCCCTGAGAGAGTTGACACTGTGGAAAGGACTAAAAAGAGTGGACAGAAAAGACCAAAGCATTCATCTAAAGAACTTGAAGCTGGGCACAGTAACTTACACCTACAATCCCAACACTATGGGAGTCTGAGGTGAGAGGACTGCTTGGGGCCAGGAGTTCGAGATCAGCCTGGGCAACATAATGAAACCTCTCTCTACAAAAAAATAAAAATTAAAAAGAAAATTCCTGGACATGGTGATGCATCCCAGATCTTTGGGAGGCTGAAGCAGGAGGATCAACTGAGCCAGGATGTCGAGGCTGCAGTGAGCCATGATCATGCCATGGCATTCCAGCCTGGATGACACCATGAGACTTGTCTCAAAAAAAGAAAAAAAACTTGAAAAGAAGAAAGAGCAAGAGTAAAAACAACTTTCAGAAAAGGAAAAGACTAACAGAGGATATGGTCAGAGGTTTAAAGAGACCGATGGAGAATGAAATCAGGAGGCCCCAGCGAGGTTGAACAGCCCTTTCCAGGGAGTGTTTCCTGCTAGCCACAGAGGGAACAGCACCCCCTCGCCAGCCCTAGCGTAAAGCTGCTGAGTGACAGACACACACAGAGAGCTCAGAAATCACCTCCTCGGCCCACACAGTAGCACTCAGTCTTCCATTAACTGACCAGCAACGAGGTGGAGACTATACACCTGCAGCACTGTGGGAAGCCACAGAGTCCATGCCTGCTCACGGCCAAGCACCCCGACAGCAGGGAGCCACTGCACGAGTGACATGGAGAGGGCAGAGACTGAGACAGCAGTAAGCACCGCCACTAGCCCTATGATGGCCACCCAATTCTGCACGTCCTGGGTGCACACAGACATCCAGTCAACAAGCACCCCAGAAACCTCACAGCAGAGGCTCCCTAGAATTTCCTTCCAGCCACCCAGGTTCTCCTGGCAGCACGTCCCCTCAGGACAAGGACAGAATTTATGGAAGCAGATACATGGCACTGCACAGCACTTCCACGCAGACTTTTCAGCCTTAGGCTGCCACAGACCAGAACACGGGAGCCTGAGGCTAGCAAAGCCGCCAAGTCTGAGTGGACAGAAAAGGCCAGCATCTGCACCCTGTTCCCAGCGAGAAGGAAGAGAACAACAGGTACACAGGATTCTAGAAGATGGCCTTGCCTTGGCACTGAAAGCAGGTGGTCAGTGGCCAACCCCAATGTCCTTTATTCTCTCTCCAGGCCTCCGCACTGGCCCTGTCACACTTAAGGCACTTCACATCTGCCTATTAAAACCCTTAGGGGCACAGACAGATGAGAACAGGCCACTGTGGCCCACACCCAGGCCCTGGAGATGAGCAGGCATGCCCAGCACAGAGCCACAATCCATGCTCCAAGGAAGGCCCAGAGCCAGGCTACTTAGAAGGCTGAGCCCAGAGTTCCAGAAGGATCTCTTGAGCCCAGAGTCCAGGCCAGCCTGGGTCCAGGTCTGCCTGAGGCTAGACAAGCCATGCACAATCCTTCACTCTACTCACCCATCATCTGCACCTGCCCCAGAGTGAAACACCGCTACCACCGCCGCCATGCCTAGAGTTCACAGGGCAAACAAGGAAGGGCCCCCAAGATTCAAACACTCACTCCGTCAATTATCAGCTGTGAGATCTTGGATACCCGACTGATTCAACATTGTTTGAGGTCAGAATCTTATAATAAAAGCGTGGGAAACACTATTTTCTTGGAATTTGTAGGGGGAAAAGTGAATACAAGTAAAGGTACCTGGCCGAGTATGTCAGGCCTCAGGAGTTACTGGAAGTAAACAGGCTGTTCCAGAGCAGGATTTCTCCCAGGCTGGCAGGAGCAGCTAGGAAAGGGAAGGGCAAGGCAGAGGCCTCAGCCAGACTGGGAAAGGCCCCATGAAGTACAGATGGGGAAGACACTTGGAGGGGTCCAGGGCCCAGACAGGTCGGCCAGTACCCTGGGGCTGGGCACCCTAAAGGGCACAGCTTCCACACAGAGAAGAGGGAGTGTTTAAAAGTGAGACTGTTAGTTGGAAACGTGAGAGGATCTCATGCATCTAGCTTTTCCCCAGCTCTCCCTCCCCCGCCTGCCTGCTTACAAGCCTTGTCTCGACTCATCCTCCCATCACCACAGAACTCAGACCAAGTCCTGGAGTAGACCAATCACCAGGCTCCACGAAAGCTCAAACCCCACAGGCTGCAGTACCCCAAGGCACCAAAAGAACTGTTTTTAAGATCCACCTACAAACAAGGGACCTGCAGCCAGTTTCCTGGTGGGTCACCCTTTGCACAAACCTTTCTGTCCACTGAAGCACAAATACATATGGGGTAGGAGGAGGAGCAAGATAAACAACTTTCCAAAAGAACAGGAAAGGCAGGACCCAGTGGCTCACGCCTGTAATTCCAGCACTTTGGGAGGCCAAGGCAGGAGGAACACTTGAGGACAGGAGTTTGACACCAGGCTGGACAACAGAGCAAGATCCCATCTCTACAAAAAAATAGAAAAATTAGCCAGATATGGTGGTACACACCTGTAGTCCCAGTTAGGCAGGAAGTTGAGACAGGAGAACTGCTTGAGCCCAGGTGTTCGAGTCTGTGGGGAGCCTAGATCATGCCACATGTGTGTGAGCATGTGTGTTTCTCCACAAAGTCCTACATACTGGGGTACCCATAAGCAGGGCCTGGCAGTTCCCACTGCCCAAGTCAACATGTTCCGGCCACCTGGCCTCCAGTGTGGTTTCCTGGAGCAGCCTGGAGAGACGGACAGCAAGGGCAGGAGGCCTCAGGCCATGGGAGAGCTTAGGGCCCATGCTGGCAGTCCACAGGGTCCTCCCCAACTCGCTGCCACCTACCTCCTGGGCTCCCACACGTGCTGGCACTGCCTGCGGCCCAGGGGACCCTTTCATTCGACTTCCCTTTCAATCTCAAGTCCCTGTGCCAGGTCACACACGCTCTGGGGAAACCACAACGGTGCCTGAGAGAGGAGACAGCAGATCTGGCTAGACCAGACCCCACCCCTTGTATTTGGGGGAGTTGATACTTCAAACCTCGCCACTTCTCCCTGTGTGACCCACACAGATCCCGAGTCTCTTTCCCCACTGGGCTACACATACTCAAGATTCCCATTCCAGTCAGGCAAGAAGAGATGGAGACCCTGCAGGCCCCCCTACATGCTCTCCTGGCATCTCCCCAAACCCTCCCCCAACCCAGCACACCAGGCCTTCATTCTCCTCTCCCCACCTTCCATGTCCTCCCACCAAATCCAAGCAAATCATACGTGAAACTTCTTTTAGCAAACGACACTTTTTATGGTGAGCAGAGCCTTTATTCCATTTGTTACAGGAACACAATCACATTCAACAAGAACAAACAAGAGGGTAAAATGATACTTGATTTTTTTACACCAGTGACTGTTCCTCTCAGTTTAACAGAGCTTTCTGAGCATCTATTCAGTGCCAGATCCAGGCAAACTCTTTTCAGCCTCAAATATAAAAACATGGAGGAAAAAAATCCCTTAAGCCAGCCTTAAGAATTGATGGTATTGAAATACAAAACAAACACTGGCCCAATGAGGATCACTGTAGTTAACAATGGAAAAATAACAACAATATTAGAACCAACCAACAAATACCTACAAATATCACACAGACAATTCTCAGGTCCCAAGCAGGACCTCCCTGGTCTCCCACATCAGTGGCGGTCACAGCAACCAGAGGCCCATTCCAGCTAAAAACATCCAGCCAGGAAAAGCAGAACACTGACAGCCTGCCGCAGGCTACTGTGGTGATGTGGGCTGGAAGGCTCCCTTTGCTCTGATCCTCAAACCCTTAGTCAGGGCAGCAGGATTCTCCTGTGGAGTGAGAAGACCTGAGTACTGCTGGTCAACAAGAGCCGTAGCAGGGAGGGCCCAGCTTCTGGGGAAATGGTCACAATTACCAATTTTATATTAACAAATCTCATTTACATGAAATCTCATATTCTCTAAAGTTATTTGCAGTTTAAGGGAGCGTAGCCCCAGAAAATTCCTCAGAACCCTAAAAAAAAGTTTATTATACTAAAAACTTTGGTTACTTACATTGGCATAATTAGTTATGCATATTTCTTTGATAGTGAAGCAAAGTATGCTTTATTATCTATTCCTAAATCCTAACAAAACTTTTTCTTGACAAATGGAAGTGAAGCAGCATTAAGACCCACCAGTTCCTGACGACCTGCAAACCCAGTCCTCCGGCTGTGTCCACAGGCCCCAGGAACCACTGATACATCTTCCACAACCCACATGAGTGCATGACAAGGACCAGCACCAGCAGCCCTCAGGCCCCTGGGGGTGCAGAGTTCAGGGAGAAACTGCACTCCCACCTCTCCCTGGGCCAGAGGACCTGCTCTCAACCCCAGATGGCGGAGACCACTCCTGCCCCACCCCACCTCCACCCTTGTGGGGTAGGACACCCAGGGCAGGACAGGCAGAGAGGATTGGTTCCTTGCTAAGGAGACTCTCAGGGATGCAGGGCTGCGCAAGGGGAGCACAGGTCTCCACAGTAAGCACAGCCCGCTCACAGACGGCAGATTAAGGGACACCAAGACACACCATGAGCGCCACTCTTCTGCACGCCTTGCAAGTTTGACATCTCAGCAGTCAAAAGCGGATTCCTTTTTTCTATTTTAAATGGAGGTGTTCAATTAAAAATGTAAAATGTTAAGTCCAAGTCTCTTTTCATACAAACAGCACTGCCTCTATTATCATAATATACCACTTTCAAAGACCAAAATGTTTTTGGAAACATACTTCAAAAGTCCCATTTCACAGTAAGCGTGAAAAGAACACCACACGCTCCTCAGCTGGAGGCAACTCTGGGCACACCCACCCTGCCCGCCACAGGCTCACAGTGCCCAGGCCCACACCAGCCCGGCACCTCCCTGAAAGTCCTGGGTCTCTGCTTTGTCAAAAAAGTTGGCAGCTTACACTAGAGTTTTATGCTAGAGAAAGGTAAAAAACACAAGTTCTAATGGCTTTAAAGCTGATATTTTCACATAGCTTTATTTCCATACTATATTAATTATTCTCTAAAGAATCTTTAAGACAGGTATTATCATGATCACTTCAGGGTAGAGAACTAAAGAAATGTGCCCAGGGTCACAGAGCCAGCACCAGTTAACCTGGCAAACACAGACAGTGTTGGACCCCATGCCATAGCCACATTAGGCCATCTCAGGACAAGCCACCCAGAATCCATCCAAATCAGGAGCCTAAAAAATGTCCAGATAGGAAAAAAGAATACAGCAGCATACACGGAAGAAAAGGTGATCTGAAGCCTGATCTAAACTGCTCGTATTTCACTTTGTGATAAAAATGAAACAAAAAAAATGAATACTATAAACAGGAATAAAAAATGATTAGATAACCTAGAAAATTATCCTATCTTTTATTTATTTATTTGTTTTGTTTTGTTTTTTGAGTTGGAGTCTCACTCTGACGCCCAGGTTAGAGTGCAGTGGCATGCTTCCGGCCACCGCAGCCTCGACCTGCTGGGCTCAGGCGATCCTTCCGCTACAGCTTTCCAAGTAGCTGGAACTACAGGCATGCACTATCACACCCGGCTAATTTTTGATTTATTGTAGAGACGAAGTCTTGCCAAGTTGCTCAGGTCGGTCTCAAGCCCGCGGGCTCAGGCAATTCACCTGCCTCAGCCTCCCAAAGTGCTGGGATTACAAACTGAGCCACCGAGCCTGGCCATTCTATCTTTTAATCCCCTGTATTGTAAAGCCAGAAAAGGTCATAGAGGACGAAACTCAGTGAGTATCTCCGGGAGGTCCAGGCCTGCCACCCATGCAGGCCATCGCTCCCCCAGTTACCCGCTATGGCCCTTTCGTGGCTCAGGCGTACCTCCCTGTGGGCAGCACTGCAGGTGCACCTCCCCAGTGGCAGGCAGACCTCATGCTAAGGGTTTTCATCTTCATTCAGCCCAAATATCACAGACAAAACAACAATTAAGTCAATACTGAGTATTTACAGTTCACAAGAGTGACACATGGCATTCAACACCTTGAATTATGATTGTGGTATTGAAAAGGCCGATACTTACTATGTAATCAAACCTAAGTATCAGCCTATCTGTTGACCTCAGTCCATGAGAGCACCAGACCCATCAGGCCAGCCTAGACTCTGCCAGCCAGGAGTCGCTGAATTGGTGTTTCCCTTTAAGTCAGTACATCTTCAATGGCAGAGTGCTCACGAACGAGTTAGCTTTCCACACCAAAATAAGCAACACTGTGCTCCTCCTTGTGATCCATCAAAGTCAGCACCATGCTTCCCACATGAGGCACAGCTCACCCTCCAGGTGAGCTTGGGGGCTTGGGGTGGCTCTCCCTGTTGCTGCCCCCACTTTCTCCTGTGGACCTGGCCCCTCTGAGGCACACTCTGCTTACAACCCTTTCAAATCCTGAAGAAAAACTCACCTCACCACAAACACACCTGGTGCCCATGCTGGCTCCTGTCCAACCACTGACCCTCCAGCAGCTGAAGACAAGTCCCAGCTTGCTGTGGAGGACAGCGCTGAGTCCCTTTCCATCAAACCTCATCCCCATTCCCAAGGAAGTACTGCAGTCAAGGGAAGGAGACCAACAGTGACATTTCAAAGTGACCTGATCTAGTGGTGACCGAGATACAGGATAGGTACACCAAATAAAGAAAACTCAACAAGGAAGCAGCAAGAAAGGTTTCTTTCATGTTTGCTAGGAGTAGCAACACAAAACAGGTAATATATCTGGGAACTGTTTGCTTTAACACACTAGTATCCAGCCAAGGGAAGAGCTTTCCTCCCATCTGTCATCAACTCACATATGAGAGTAAATGACCATCTGCCAGTCTCGCTGTCTCTCATGAGAGAGGACTCATCTGTCCTACAGCAACATGAACCAGTCACGACCTAAGACCAGAATCTTTGCAGAGACAGCTGTCCCTCCTCTCCAAAAATGTGCTGCTCATCACAGGAGGAGACAAGCAATCAGGACAAACTCGCAAAGGATCCCATTGCTTATCTGCCAACCCCACACGCTGGCCTCAAGTTTCCAGGAATACCACAATGCAACAGCAGCTTGGAGTCCAGCAGCAGAGGACACTCAGAGAAAAACATCATCAGGCCTCTGCGGCTTCCTCCCCTAGACAGTCAGAACAATTCTCAGCTACAAAAGCCACTTTCTGTATAAGTTGTTAATGCAACATGCAGAGAGCACAGATCCAATATGGCAACCACAAGCTCAGCAGTTCCCAGTCTACTGAAGATGCAAATACTTAGAAATTGAGAAGTGAGCCTCTTATACAGGTTAGGCTACCATAACCTATTTAATTTTTTGGCAGAATTACTCTTGCTGTGACACCAAGGATGCTTTTAATTGACTCAAGAGAGCTCACTGCTACCACTCTGTAAACACCCTAAGTGAAACAAAAGTCTAACTCTTTCGATAAAACTCTATCAAGCACAGGAAAGCAACGTGGAGACATATGCATTATTTTGATAATCGTTTTTACAAACCAGTGAATATAACACAAATTTATAAGGCAGAAAGCAGTATTTACCGAGTCCATAGCTGAAAGTCAGTTTCGGCGAGGACTGTATATTAAATCCAACAGAGGTATGTCCCAGAGCAGGGCTGTGTATATTCTGAAACAAGAGAGGAAAATTAGCCATGTAAATATAAATTTCAGCTTTGGTTCTTCCCACAGTTTTATTCTCTCGCCATCTGGACCAAAACATTTCCTCCACCTCCTTCCTTCAAGTCACAGAACCCACTGCCCAACTCCTGTTCCCCTTGACAAGAAGAAAGGTTAAGATGGGACTGGCTGGTTTGGGGCTATAAAAGAAGTATACCCAGAAAAAGGCTCATAACGGGTGTTCTGCTTTAGGGTTATCTCATGTCTCCCACAAAGGGCTGATGGCAGGCCACATGTGGCTGTCCACAACCAGGCTGGGCCACGTCTCCTGGAGACAGGGCCTCAGGACTAGGCTCTCTCCTGAGGAGGGGCTTTCATGGCCTTTCCACACACAGGTTTAGCTGGAGCCTGGCAGAGATCTCATAATACAATTACTAGGTGCAATGCCAACCAGAAAGGGCGCTCAGAATTCACAATAATGCCGGTAAAGCAGAATTCACAACAGAGCTGGGTTGGAGGACACAGAAAGTTGGTTTTCAGATTTGTACCATAACAACCACAGCAACTCACATGAAACACCCACCAGAGCTCTCCAGAACACCAGCAGAGCCCACAGGCTCAGTGCCCGAGCCCCTTCTGTACTTCCCAGCTGACTGCACAGGGAGAACGGAAGGCCAGGGGCACACCGGTTAACCACTCAGTCATTCTGTGACTAACTGAAGTCATCTATTTCCATAATTCATAACCAGGAACTTAATTAAAGGCACAGAGACAATTAAAAACATATTTTTCATCCATCAAATATTTTTACATCAAAATGTAGCAATTTAAACAACTTGAATGTAAATCCAGAGTCTAATATTAAAAAAAGAGCAAAGACAGTACATACAATCTTGCAAAATCACTATAAAACCAGGTTTCAGAGGGCTCTCAAACTTCTTATACATAAGAAATCAAATAAATCAAGTAACTACTTGCCATATAAATACAAGAACATTCCCAATAAGGTGACTTTTTTAAAAGACTAATTTTAAATTTAAGAAGCATGTCTAGTTTTAAACGATAGAAAAGGTTCAGGAAAAGAGTGAGATGGTTTTCATTTCCACTGAGCATCTTAGGAAGGAAAGATTATACTGCAGTACCACACAATAAAAAAATTTTAAAAACTGAGCAAGACTGTATAATCTCCCCAGAGATCTTTGGGATCTTCAGGAATAAAACAAACCAATATAAATGGGGAAAAAAACAACCATCCACGCCCATTTACCACAATCCCATCCAGACATCAGGCTCTCCTCCAACTCCAAACACATCCAACGTGCAGAATCAGTAAGAGAAACACACAGTCGGGACAGCCAACGCTCCCAGGACAGAGGACTGACTGGAGCAGGGCTCCCACACTCCGCACCTCACATCCAAGAGAGCCAAACAGTTTCTTGATTCACATTAACAACTTGCGTACCTCAAAGAAGGAGGGAGGCTCCCGGTCAAGATTATTCAAAGCTGCCATGAACCTCAAGGACTATTCAATACAAATGTGAATGAGCAATTTCTAATCGCCACACAGCCTGGTTTTAATGAAAAACATCAGGTATGTCAGGAAGCTTTCAGCAGAACAATTTAGAGTGTGGGGCCAGGTGTGGTGGCTCAAGCCTGTAATCCCAGCACTTTGGGAGGCCAGAGTGGGAGAATCACTTGAGCCCAGGAATTTGAGACCAGCCTGGGCAACATAGCGAGACTGTGTTTCTATTAAAAAAAATTTTTGTATAATTATCCAGGCAGGTGGCACATACCTACAGTCTCAGCTACTTAGGAGGCTGAGGTGGGAGGATCCCTTGAGCCCAGGAGGTTGAGGTCTCAGTGAGCAGTGAGCACACTGCTGTGCTCCAGTCTAGGCAACAGAGTGAGACCCATACACACACACAAAGATAGACAGTAGGCTGAGTGTCAACACCAGGAACATGACAAATAGCAACATCGACTGTTAGCACTGGGAAGGAGACAGGGTTTTTTTATTTTATTTTTAAATTTATTTTATTTTATTTTTTATTTTATTTTGGAGTCTCACTCTGTCGCCCAGGCTGGAATGCAGTGGCATGATCACGGCCATCGCAGCCTCAACCTGCTGGGCTCAGGCAATCCTTCTGCCTCAGCCTTCCAAGTAACTGGAACTACAGGTACATGTCACCATGCCTGGCTAATTTTATGATTTCTTGTAGAGATGACATCTCGCCAAGTTGCCCAGGCTGGTCTTGAACCTGTGGGCTCAGGCAATCCTCTCACCTTGGCCTCCCAAAGTGCTGGGATTATAGACGTGAGCCACCACACCTGGCCCAGTGCACCTTTCATCCAATGATTCTCAAACCCAGTGCCACTGACATTTGGGACCAGACCCTGTACACGCAGCAGGGTTGAGCAATGTCATCTCCTGGATGCCAGCAGGATCCCTCACTAAGTGACAACCAAAAATGTCTGCAGCAATATTCCAAGTTCCCTGAAGGGCAAAACAGCCTGGTGAGTACTACTGCTTTAATCTAACTGCTGTTTCATAGAAAGAAACTGGGCCTCATTAGGGAAAGGCAGATAAAGGCAAGTATTCTGCTGTCTAGGGTCACTCAGGGTATTAAAAGCAAGGGGGAAACAAGCCAGGTCTTCTAAACCCTGGTAAGGATCTTCTCATTCTAACAAAGAAAAATACCCTAGCAGCAGACTCCATTACTTCCAAAAGACAATAGAAACCAAGAACCTCTAAAATATTTGGAATAAACATTGAAGAAATATTCCAAGATATGAAAAAGACTTCATTTAGCACACATGATCACATTAAAACCACCACCAGGCCAGGCTCGGTGGCTCAGCCTGTAATCCCAGCACTTTGGGAGGCCGAGGTGAGTGGACTGCCTGAGCCCCCGGGTTCGAGACCTGCCTGGGCAGCTTAGCGAGACCTCATCTCTACAATAAATCAAAAATTAGCCAGGCGTGGTAGCACGCGCCTGTAGTTTCAGCTACTCGGAAGGCTGAGGTGGAAGGATCACCGGAGCCCAGCAGGTCGAGGCGGCGGTGGCTGGGAGCGGCTACTGCACTCCAGTCTGGGTGACAGAGTGAGACTCCAACTCAAAAAAAACAAAAAACAAAAAAACCCCACCACCGCCACCACCACGATAAACAAGCTATGTTGTCAAAAAGAAACATACCAGGCTGCCCTTCCTGCTATCTGCACACAGGTACAGCAGTGACTGTATCCACAGATCAGGAGTGCACATGTCTATGGAGACTGATGAGACACAGACCATGGAGCCCAAAAGTCAACATGTGATGAAGGCACTGGGGAATCAGGAAGGGAATGACCATCTGCTCATGTCTGGGGATGGCCGTCATCATGTGTGCGCAGCCTACAAGGAGAGGTTCCCACTTAAGGGATGGGCACCAAGGCCATGATGATAGCCCCAGGTGCTGATGAAGCTTGTTATACAATCTGTGCAAGAGAAGTCAGGCAACATCTTTAACATGACCAGTCTCTGAATAGTCTCTGAATGGTGGAGCATTGCAAGATGTTACATTTATCTTTCTGCTCCATCATATCTCACCAACTCTTTTCATTAGTGACATATCACATTAGGAACAGAGGGAAAAATGTTTTTCAAATGCCATTGAGTACAAAGTTATAGTTATACAGGAAGAATAAATTCTAGGCCAGGTGTGGTGGCTCATTCCTATAGTCCCAGCACTTTGGGAGGCTGAGGCAAGAGGGTCATTTGAGGCCAGGAGTTTGAGCCCAGCCTGGGCAAATAGCAAGATCGCGCCCTATAGACAATTTTAAAAATTAGCTGGACAAGGTGTCTTGCACCTGTAGTCCCAACTACTCAGGAGGTTAAGACAGGAAGATTGCTTGAGCACAAGAGGTTGAGACTGCAGTGAGCTATGATAGTGCCACCACAGTCCAGACTGGTCAACTACAGCAAGGCCTCATCTCAATTAAAAAAAAAAAAAAAAACTTAGGTTGGGCATGGTGGTGCACACCAGTAGCCCTTGCTACTCCCGAGACTGAGGCAGAAGGATCCCCCTGAGTCCAGGAGATTAAGGCTGTGATAGCCCATAATCATGCCACTGCATTCCAGCTTGGGCGAAAGAGTGAAACCCCAACCAGAAAAAAATAAAAAATATTTTTTTTAATAAAAATACTGTTTAAAAACCATGTCTTTATATTATAGGACACAGAAAGTAGCAAGACTGTAAGACTAACATATATATAAGGCAAAAAAGGGGGGGGGAGTGGTTGAGCATGGTGTTCTATTAAGCAGAGTAACTACAGCTAGTAATAAGGTATAGAATATTTCAGAACAGTGAGAAAAAAGTACACTCGAGTGCCATCCCCACGCAGACACTATGAGTGTCTGAGATGACCATGCTAGCAGTCCTGGTCTGATCAGCGCACCACATGAACACGTACTGAACACCACACTAGACCCATCACCACGAATAACTGTTATGTGTCACTTATAAATAAAATTATTCATTTGACTTATTTTAGAGACAGGATCTTGCTCTAGGCTGAAGTGCAGTGGCACTGGCATAGCTCACTGCAGCCTTGAACTCCTGGGCTCAAGCAATCCTTCCTTAGTCTCTCCAGTAGCTGGGACTCCAGGGGAATGCCACCACATGCAGATAGAGACAGGGTCTCACTATGTTGCCCAGGCTAGTCCTTCAACTCCTGGCCTCTAGCAATCCTCCTTTGTCTCTCAAAGCACTGGGAATACAGATATAAGCCACCATGCCCCACCCCAAAATGTTTTAATGACAAGTAACAACATAGTATTCAAACTAACCCAACCTCATCTTGCTTCTGCCTAAGAATCTCCATTATACCCTCCACTTGGAAGGCTGAGGCGGAAGGATCGCCAAAGCCCAGCAGGTTGAGGCTGCGGTGGCCAGGAGCGGCCACTGCACTCCAGTCTGGGTCACAGAGTGAGACCCCGACTCAAAAAAAAAAAAAAAAAAAAAGAATCTCCATTATAAAATCAGCTTTTGAAAGGAGAAAAGTCTTTGCTGCATGACGAGAGCGTTGCTTTATTCCATGCTCTCTATGAAAAGTCACTGACCTGGGAGGTCGAGGTGAGGGAAAAGCCTGAGCCCACGGGTTCAAGAATAGCTGGGCAATTTGGCGAGACCTCATCTGTACAATAAAAATCAAAAACAAAATTAGCCAGGTGTGGCAGTGTGTGCCTTTAGTTCCTGCTACTTGGAAGGCTGAGGCAGAAGAATCACCTGAGCCCAGCAAGTCGACACTGGGGTGGCCGTGAGCATGCCACTGCACTCCAGCCTGGGTGACGGAGACTCCAACTCAAAAAAAAAAAAAAAAACCCACAAACACAAACACTGTCGCTGACACAAAATCATAACCTTGGAAGGAGCCTGGGTAGACCTGATTATTATTTCTGGAAAAGAATAAAAGTCTAAGATCATTAATGTTTTCATCACAGTCTTCCTTTTCTCCCCTAATAGATCCCCCAATTTTAGGAGACTTTTACTTATACATTTACTAATATTTAATTCACTGCCACTTATCTATTAATCAGAGACCTATAACTGCTAATCACAGTTTCCGATCAGCATAAGATTAGCAATTTCTTTTTTACCCATACTGATATAACTACAATCAAGAGTAAAGAAGCCACGGCGCCTATGGTTGGTCCACACACAGCTCTTTTAACTGAATGAGTTCACTCTGGTCTTTAAAGCAGTAGCACTGTTCAAATCCCTCATCTCCCTTCCAGTCACCTTTCCAATACCCTAAATGCTCAGAAATCCAAATCAGTCCCAGGGACTTGAAACACTGGTAGCCAGAGAAGCACTTCCTCAACCAGACTTGTGCAGAACAACCCTCACTAGTGTGAGCTGGGTGGACTGGGTAAGTCACACTACACCAGTGACTGGCGACAGGGGCCCTGGGTAAGCCATGCTACACCAACAACTGATGACAGGGGCCCTGCTGGCTGGAAAACAGCACCATTAACCTGGACTCAGGATGGCAGTCACACCCAAACAGCCCCAGAGCCAGGTTTCTCCCTCACTTTTTCTCTACTTGCCACAGAAATGCTGTGAGCAAGGAACACAAAGCTGGGTCTTGTACAGAGCCCTAACACAGGGCAAAAAAAGGCTTTCCTGATAAATCTATACTTTTCAGTAAATTCAAATATACACACAGAGATGGGATAAGACACGTGATTCCAGTTAACCTGGAAACACAGGTGATGCCTGCTATTCTTCAGTGGAACCCAACACCCAAAGCAGCAAAACGCTCTGTGCCTGGTCTGACGAGGTTGAACCCTGGAGACCACCACCGCTGTGGGTCAACACGGCCCAATCACCTCCACTAGAATGCTCACAGCATCTACTCCCTACTCATCAGTGCCCAAAACTGCAATCAGCCCTGACGCCCTGACCCGTGCAGGTGGATGAGCACACTGCAGTCTACCCATACCACAGAGCACTGCCCAGCAAGAAGGGGAGCGGACCCCCGATGCAGGCAACAACCTGGGGGGATGGCAATGGAATTGTGCTGAGCAGAAAAGGTCAAGTTCCAAAGGCTGCACATCTATGACATTCTTAGAACAACATTTTAGAAACAGAAGAAAAATGAGTGGTCTTTAGGGTATAGGGACAAGGGTAAGGAGATGGGCCAGAAGGGGGTGGCTATGAGGGGTCACAGGCAGGTCCTATGGCTGTAGAACTGTTCAGTATCATGATGGTGGGGACACAGGAACCTAGTGATAAAACTGCACAGAGCTGAATTCTCTCTCTCTTATACACATACACAACTAAGTACAAGTAAAACCAGGGCAATCTGAGTGAGACTGCCAAATTATAGCAATGTCAATACCCTGACTGTGATACTATGCTACAGCTTTGAATGTGTTACCACTGGAATAAACTGGCCAAAGTGTAGGAGTGCTCTCTCAGCTATCTCTTACAACTGCACAAAAATATACAAGCTCATTTTTTTAAAAAGGATTCAATACTGGCAATTTCATATGTCTTCACCTAATATTCGCTCATGTAACCCTCACAATAATAACCCTACAAGAAAGGTATATTCATTACTCTCCCTTGACAGATGAGAAAACAGAGGCCCTAGAATGTGGCAAACTGAACCAAGGTCACACATCAACTGGTGAGGCCAGGATGCAAATTGAAGATGGCTGGTTCCAGAGCCCCCACTTAGCTACTCTCTCTCTTGAAACTAGAACTGTAAAATATGAGCACACATGCTGTTCTTATCACAGCTGTAAAACTCTCCTGAAAAGGTAACCTGAGAGGACACAGAGGAACACTGTTTGAAGACCACAGGTCGAGCTCCTCTCATTTTAAAGTTTAGTCATAAAAAGATATAACCAACTGAATTCCACCAATGCCCCAGCTCTAACACACGCCTCCCACGCAGGCGCCAAGGAGCCCCACAATGTCCTGGGACCACCTGTTGTAGGACTACCCACCTCTTCTCTGCTCAGGCTACTGTCCTGACCTGGGCCTCCTTCCAGGGAAATCCCCCACCACTACGTTTCTTTGGCTAGGATGGGGAAGGTGCACAGTTATTTGTTTCTTGTTTGTTGTGGGTTTCTTTTTTTAGGATAGAAGCTATTGGTTACAGTTTTCTTTGATTTGAGTGAAAGAGAGAAGGCTCTAGGGAATGGAGGCAAGTAAGGAGATTTTAAAAAATGAAGTGAGGGTGGGATGAGGCTGGAAGTAGAACCATGCTTCTTTCTCAATTGAAATGCTTCTCTTTACCATGGGAAAAAACAAAGCAAGAAACAAAACCAACATTCCATTTCTCTTTACACCCCTTACCAGCAGAAAGCGCAAAATGAATGAATGCATAAAGAGAAGAGGGGAGATCTCACACAAGCACCTTCCCTTTCACAGGCCTGCAACAACAGGAAATAAACTCCCTTTCTTTTTTCTTTTTCTTTTTTTTTTTTAAGTTGGAGTCTCACTCTGTCCCGAAGGCTGGAGTGCAGTGTCATGCTCACAGCCACTGCAGCCTCAACCTGCTGGACTCAGGCTATCCTTCCACCTCAGCTTTCCAAGTGGTTGGAACCACAGGCGTGTGCCGCCAATCCTGGCTAATTTTTTGATTTATTGCAGAAACAACGGTTTGCCAAGTTGCCCAGGCTGATCTCAAACCCCTGGGCTCAGGCAATCCTCTTGCCTCCTTCTCCCTAAGTGCTGGCATGACAGGCGTGAGCCACCATGCTCCACTAAACTCCCTTTCAACAGAACAGACACAAATTGGGTGTGGAGGCTCATGCCTGTAACCCCAGCACTTCAGATTTGGGAGACTGAGGCAGGAAGACTGTTTGAGGCTAGGAGTTCAAAAAAGACTGTGCAAAAAAGCGAAAAACCACCTCTACAAAATTAGAAAAATAAGCCAGGTGTGATGGCACATGTCTCTGGTCCCAGCTACTCAGGAGGCTGAGGCAGGAGGACCGCTAGAGTCCAGGAGTTTGAGACTGCAGTTAGCCATGATTGTGCCACTGTACTCTAGCCTAGGAAACAGAGTGAAACCACCTGTAGTTCTCAGAGAAGGCATCCAGCTCCTACCACAACTGTCCCTTTCTCACCACACCCAGGGAGAGTCCCAAGGATGGTTTTTTTGAAGTAAACAGATGCATACCTATAACAGAGAACAAAAAGGGAAAGCGTAGATCAGAGAAACTGGGAAATGCCTGAGAATTAGGAGGCTAAATGCACGAAATCAAACTAAAGAAAGGAACTCAAAAGCAAGTAGTAAGAACAGCCCCAGCACCACAAGGAAAAGCCACAGGAAAGAGCAGCACCAGACTATGCCAAACCAGTTGTCTTCATTCTGGTGGGGAAAATGCACCCCCACAAGACCATCACCAGCTAATGCTCCCAGCGTCCAACACTCCGATTCCCACTCACCCCACTGAAACCAGCCTCAATAAGAAACTGAAACTGGCCAAGCACGGTGGCTCACACCTATAATCCTAGCAATTTGGGAGGCCGAGGTGAGAAGATTACCTGAGCCCACGGGTTCGAGACCAGTCTGGGCAACTTGGCAAGACTACAGTAAATAAATAAATAAATACATAAATAGCCAGGCACTGTGGTTCACACCTGTAGTTCCAGCTATTTGGAAGGCTGAGGAGGAAGGATCGCCTGAGCCCAGCAAGTCGAGGCTGTGGTGACCATGAGTGCCACTGCACTCCAGCCTGGGTGACAGAGTGAGACTCTCCCTCAAAAAAAAAAAAAAAAAAAAGAAAACTGACACTGACTTCGATGTCACACACACCCCTGAAATCTTGATAGAGTCATAAACCAATTTCTCAGAAGGCCTTGGTCAGGAATGCAGCTAAATGTCCCATTCATTTTGGACACATCTACCTCTTAGCAAACCCACAGAATTCTAAGCCAGAGTCATATTCCAGTGGCAAAACTCAAAAGAAGACATGAAGACACTACTATCCACCTGTCCTTGGAGCTAACTGTGTGTCCTCACCATTTTACGACCAGAGTCACAGACACTGGAAAACATCCACGATGTGAGAAATCAGTGCTGTGGCTGGTCCTCAGCACAATGCCACTACAGTGCAACTGCTTGCTTGTTCATCACTGCCTCTCCCAACACCCACCTGCCTTATTCCTACAAAAGGAATAAGACAGACTTCAGGACGCTGGTCATCAGCCTATCTTTTTTCTAGCATAAGTCTCAGAATCATACATAGCTCCATGAAAATGCTGTTCTCATGCGACAGCAAGTCTCATTCACAAGACTCTCTGCAAGCTCTCCTCTCCCTCCCCTAGAAGCAGAGCACAGGGACAGCTAAGGAGGAACAGCACAGGAAGCACAGACAGGAACTCAAGCCCACTACCAGGGAGACACAGCTAGAAGCCTGGTTAGATGGGCTGCCCAGCTAGAAAATTCACCTTAAAAAAAGGAATGCAAAACTTTCAAGAATTACTCAAAGAAAGAAAATCGATTAGACCTAATAAATAAGCTTAGCAAAGCTTCATGATACAAGGTCAAGCTACAAAATTCCACTGCATCACCATAACCTAGCAACGAGCTGTCTGCAAAGAAAATTAAGCAAGCATTTCTATTCATAACAGCAGTAAACAGAGTAAAGTATTTAGCAACAAATCTGACCAAAGAGGTGCAAGACTTGTACCCCCAAAATTACAAAACACTGTTGAAAGAAATTACAGATCTAAATCAACAACAACAAAACCCTGAGTTTGTGGACCGGAAACACAATGCTTCTAAGGCAGCGACACCCCCAGGAGGCCTCCCAAGCAGCGTAAGGCCTACAGCACTCCAGTCACCTCTCTCCTCACCACTAGACAAGTGATGTTAAGATCTCTGTGGAAACACCTCACACACTACAACTTACAGGACTGTGAGTTTTCTCAAACCTTCCAGAGTAGAGAAGAAATAGTTGAAATGTCTAGTAAATGCCATTTTGTTGTCCTTTGTTTTTGTTTTTTTGCAGCATTCAGTCCTGCAAATGATGCCAGGTTTCTCTAAAATAATTGAAGTACTAAGGGGAGAAAAATCAAATTATTATTCCATAAAACAAAGGCATTGATTTGATAATCTCTAAAATCTCTTTAGTTCAAAAAGGAAGATTCTTCAATATCCAACATAACATTCTATTCTTTAAAAATATGTCACCCCTAAATGTACACTGTCATTTTAATTTAGAACATGAGCCCATAACAATAACTTGCACTGTTGAACATATAAGATACAATAAACACAATGTAAACGGGGAGTAGGGAAAAGGTGGACAGAGCTGTACAACTGGTGAGAAATGGAAATGTCTCTGAAGCATGCAACTCTTAACTCTGATGCTCAGACATCTTTGTACATGGCAAGTGCATTTATTTCCTTTAATAAGGACAGAGTTTAACAAATGTCTGTTGGAGGAAAGACTTGCTGGCAGAGTTCCACCCTGCAGGCTCTGGAACGCCCTGCAGACCTGCCCACTGTCTCAAAACACTCCTTCTCCAGTTTCATTCACACATCCTATTGGCCAGACACCTAACAACAGGACCAAAACAAATTAAATCGCTTCCTTAAAACAAACAAAAGGGAATCTGTTCCTCATGCACAATCTCTGGCAATTCCTGTTTGCAAGTCCGAATATTAACTAGCTCTGCCTGTTCTCTTCCCCTGCAGCCCCTGGAAGAGGGTGAACAAGCTGGGAGACCCCAAAGCTAACCCAAGCACCACTCAGTCACTCACGCTAGACGAAGATACCATGGCCTCAGCAAGGCCCTGCACACTCGGTTTCCATCTGCTCCTTCCTCCTGTTTACAGCCTGTGAAAGAATCTCTATGCAAAACCTGCTTCTTTGATTATTAAGAATTGTTCACAGAAGACTCGGTAGCAAAGGCAAAGTACAGAAGACACTCAAAAGCAAGCTGGCCTAAGAGGCGTGACTAAACAGTGCAGCATATTCCCCATATCGCTGTGAGCTGCCTTCTACCTGGCACACCTGCATCTGGAAGAGACCTGGCAGGCTGCAGGGCTCAAGAGCAAGCTGGTGGACAGCAGCCCCCATGTCCCGTCCTCCACCAACCACACACCCGGACATGTCCCGCTGTGTGTTCTCCTCATATGCTTCATGCAACACCCGCAGCCACCCTGGGGAGGTGACAGTATCATCTCCATTTTTCTTGTGAGCAATCAAGGTCAGAGAAGATGAGCAATTTCCCTAAAAGTCAGAATCCAGCTCAGGCTCAGAGCCTCATGGGCTTCATCACACACAACACAGCTCATACTCTGGTCTCCTGGGCCCAGAGAGATTTTTTAAGTCTATAACTGACAAAGCTCTCTCTGACCTAAAATAAACATAATGCTGCCAATTAGGAGGAGAACTCGTACCTCAAAACTCCAGGGCAGGCTTAGTTCCTCCTCCATGTAAACGTGGAACGCCTCTGTCATGGCCTCCCAGCAACATGACACCTGTGAATGGCTCCCCTTCCCCAGGCTTCTGGATCCAGTCCCAGCTTCTCTTGCCAACTGTTTCCATTTTGTTTCACTTGCTGAGTCTTCTTCCTCCACCTACTCCTTCCATGCTCACCACTCCCAGGGCCACTATATCTACCTCTACGGCTCTAACAACTTGGTTGTCCATTCCAGCCCTCCATCCAGCTCAGAGCTCCCTACTGGATTTGCTGCATCCATGTCCACTTTGAGATACTGTTGATTGGAGAGAAGCTTCCCACTGAGCGTCACCCTCCTCTCCTACACCAGCCCTGCTTCAGACCCCACTGTCCAAGGGATCCTCCAAGCCAGAACCTGCTGCCTCCTTCCCCCTTGCTGTCTAAATCCAGTTTAGTCCTGGCCATCCCAATCCTAAACATCACTACAGATCTCTAAGTCAAGAGTGTCTAATATTTCTTTTTTCCTTTTTTTTAAAAATAAAGATATGTGGTACAATTCAGGGTTAGGTATACAAACGTTGAATATGCAGGTACCCTTAGTATTTCTTTACCTACGCCATCGTAACAACTCAACTCCCTCCATCTCCAACTACATAAACCAGCAACGTATCCCCCATCATGTGGAAAAGTGAATTACCACGTCTGATTTATCTTTTTTTTTTTTTTTGAGTTGGAGTCTCACTCGGTCACCCCAGACTGGAGTGCAGTGGCCGCTCCCGGCCACTGCAGCCTCGACCTGCTGGGCTCCGGCGATCCTTCCGCCTCAGCCTTCCGAGTAGCCGGAATTACAGGCGTGCGCTACCATGCCTAGCTGATTTTTTGATTTACTGTAGAGATGAGGTCTTGCTGCCCAGGCGGGTCTCGAACCCGCGGGCTCAGGCAATCCACTCACCTCAGCCTCCCAAAAGCGCGGGATTACAGGCTGAGCCACCAAGCCCAGCTGATTTACCTCTTATTTATACCTCACTCTGACCTAAGAGAAGTTACTGGGCTAACAAGAAATATATTCATGTTTTTCAAACTTCACACCCATAGTGAGAAACATACATGAAACCTACCACTCTCCATGGCACACCGCAGCGTCTTCTGCTGGCTGGCTGCTCTACTGGTTTTCAATGTAGGTGCCTCCTGTGAAGCTGACTTCAGAACCCATCACCCCTGCGGCCCCCTTTGCAAGCCCCTGGTGTGCACTGCCTTGAGGGCTGTGGCCTGGTTGCCTCCCCAGTCTCTCTGCACAACCTCAGACACTTTCCCATCCAGAAACGTCCCTCTTCCCAGAAGCCCTCTCATCTCTGCCCGCCTGGCAACTCCCATTCATTCTTTGAAGTCACATTCAGGTCTTGACATTCTTCCCTGTACATTTCAATGTTTTTCAAACTCTCTAGGGCAGATATGTGTTACTTTTATCTTTTTATACCATGTCACCATGTAACCCTTACCAAGCACACCCCCGCTGCCACTCACACTGTATCACAACTGCCGTGCTGTCCCCAACTAGCTCATCAACTCCTAAAGGCAGACACTGTCATCAACCATGGACAACGCAGGGTCTGCTGCTGTGAGTGGTCACACGGTATGTGCTTAAATATAAGACACAGTTCAGGAGAAATCCTGCACTTCAAAGAACATAAAAATGCACAATTAACAGATGTGTGCACACGTATGTATATAAGGCCACTTTATGTAAAAGTATTACCATAATAACAAACTCTTCTCTGAGTGTTTTATACTTTTGATCCATTCAGTTTACAATCTCTGAAACAGAGGAAAATTCACCTCAAATAAATGTAGCACAGAAACTTAGAAATTAAGAAGGAAGAAAGAAAGCAGTCCAGAAAGTGAAAGAAAATGAAAGCAGAGCTGGCAAGAGAAACTGGGAATGGCACAGGGAACCCAGGGGAAGAGGGACCCATCTGCAGTTAGTGCGGCTGCGAGGACACATCAGATGCCAGCCCAGTTCATTCCAGGCTTAGGTGGAGAAGGAACTCCCCTTTCCAGAGTCCTTTACTACAAGCCCCGACTAAGCGGTCATATGACCAGCAAGCGTCTGGAATCTCAGGTATTTCAACGTTTTTGGCACAGCACATTTGTCCCTCAGCTCTTGACTTCCACCTCACCGAAAATCAATTAGTACAATTCTCTAAATAAAGTGACCATTTTTCCTCTCCAGACATACCACTTCCTTTCAGAGCAAGACTCCCTTTAAAGGTATACCAAGTTACCACTCATTTTCCCTCCACCTTACTGCCACCAACAAAACTTGCAAAACATACTATTACAGGCCAGGCACAGAGGCTCATGTCTGTAATCCCAGTACTTTGGGAGGATCACTTGAGGCCCAGGAGTTCGAGACCAGTCTGTGCAACATAGTGAGACCTCATCTCTACAAAATATTTAAAAATCCATTATTACAGAATAGAAAAGATGGATTGCTCACTGTCTCAACCCAAGCAAGGCTAACTCTCAAAGTAAAAGCCCTCCCCCGAGAAAAAGCAACCTGGGCACAGGGCTCGACTTGCCACCTCCCCTAGCCTCAGAGCCCCACACGGAGAGAAAAAGGGTGCTCTGCTCAGCATCCAAGATGCCTACAGAAATGGACACCCAGCACTTGGAAACAGCACATCAGTGGACAAGACTGGTAATGTGAGATTCTCTTCTCTAACCACGGCGTCTGGTCTCTGAGTACAGACAACACCAGCTCCCAAATAGTTATACTGAGAGAGAAGCTTTGTGTGTTATCCATGGAGTTAAAAACAAGATCCTTACCTACCTCTGCCCAGCAGGCTGCACCCACTAGAACCAAGCAGCAGGCATAAGCAACAAACAGGACCAGGAGCTACACAGAAAAGAAGCCTCTTGTATCTCCAAGGCTCTGTTCGCCTGTGGCTTCAGTCCTTCATCTCGCACCTCGTGACGATGCTCTGGCTTCTGTGTGAATGAAGGTGAAGGCTGCAAAATTGTTGTTTTTGTTTTGTTTTGTTTTTGCCAGGAGTTTGAGATGAATCTGGGCCAAACTGTTGTTTTTAATGCTCTACAATCACTGATCTCGTCCTCCCCCACCCAAGTCCAATCATGCAGTTGTAGAAACAATTGACATAAAGCCATTCTTCTTCAACTTGAAAATTCTCATACCCTTCCTCTCAAAAATAAGTTAGAGAGGCCTAGCTTGAGAAAGAAAGCCATAAAAATGAGGAAATCCCATGAAGTCACTCTAGCCAGAAGGAGCAGGGCTGTGAGGGTCGACGCCTCACCTACCACGGGCTACCTAAGCCCCATCAGGTGAGGATACAAAGATGCATGTTACCTGCCAGTCAGCTACTCAGCAGGGGGAAAACTGGCCCCACAGGTCACTCCTATCAACTCCACAGCAGATGTGTCCTGGGTTCAACATCTGCCAAGAGTAGAGATCAAACCCTTGCCTACAAAAGGGTGGTGTGTTGGACAGGTATGGTCAGATTCACACAAGCACGCCACACACAGGAGGTCTCAGGACTCCAGCCAAGTCTTTTGGATCCTAGTGGCCTAATGTCTCATAAGGATCTAAAGACTAAAGCCAGGAATGGTGGCTCACACCTGTAATCCCAACATGTTCAGAGGCTGAGGTAGGAGTATCACAGGAGTTCAAGACTAGACTAGGCAACAACACAGCGAGATCTCATCTCTACAAAAAAATAAAAGTGAAAAACTAGCTGGGCACTGTGGGTGCACTTCTGTAGTCCCACCTACTTGAGAGGATGAGGCAGAAGAATGACCTGAGCCCAGGACGTTGAGGCTGCAGTGAGCTGTGATTGTGCCGCTACATTCCAGTCTGGGTGACAGAGTGAGACCCCGACACAAAAACAAGGACTAAAACAACAACTATTAGATAGAGACACTGTTAGGATCCTGGATGTCTGGAGGAGTTACGCCCCAACTGGTGAGACTACACAAATGTATGAGAACACCAACACAGACCTGCAGGCCCTGTGTGGGGGTGGGTGGTGCTGAGTGCAAGTACAGGTACGGTGACATACCTGCTGGGAGTCCAGAACCAACCACCACATTGAGGTCAACAGCTCTTTGCACAGTTGTCCTTCCAGTTTGTCAGTTCAAAGAATAAGAGGCTTTTTAACTTCAACTTCTGTTAAATTCAGTAGGCTGGCAATGCCCGTCCTGTCCAATCACTGCCAGTTTCCCAAAGGACAACCAGCACGTCCTGGGCTGTGCTGAACTTGTCTGCCAGCCATAGAGCTGCTTCTGTGAGCAGAGGTTCTGCAGATCCCCCTAACAAGCTGACAGGAAACCCCAAGCAAAGGGAACGTGCATGAAACGTCCTTCTATTAGAACATGGTCGTCAAGGGTCTCTCCAGGCAGATGACCCTCACCAACAAGAGAAAGTGAGAAGAAAGATATTACACAGGAACCTCAGACAACACCCCAGCAAAGAGGACAGTCATTCAGCAAGAATAAGCTGAAGCGGGTCAATGGGGAAGGGGACATTTCAGACCAAAATGCATGTGCACAGTCGCCGGGAGCTGCTAGATGCACCATCCTCTTATTTAGACGTCAAATAAGAAATAGCTCGGGCCGGGCACAGTGGCTCAAGCCTGTAATCCTACCACTTTGGGAGGCCGAGGTGAGAGGATTACCTGAGCTCAGGGGTTCAAGACCAGCCTGGACAACTTGGGGAGACCTTGTCTCTACAGTAAGTCAAAAACAAAAAATAAGCCAGGCGTGGTAGTGCATTTGAAAGGCTGAGACAGAAGGATCGCCTGAGTCTAGCAGGTAGAGGCTGCAGTGGCCATGAACATGCCACTGCACTCCAGCCTGGGTGACAGAGTGAAACTCCAACTAAAAAAAAATAAACTGGGCTCAGTGGCTCAGCCTGTAATCCCGCGCCTTTGGGAGGCTGAGGTGAGTGGATTGCCTGAGCCCGCGGGTTCGAGACCCGCCTGGGCAGGCGAGACCTCATCTCTACAATAAATAAATAAAAAATTAGCCGGGTATGGTAGCGCACGCCTGTAATTTCGGCTACTCGGAAGGCTGAGGCAGAAGGATAACCGGAGCCCAGCAGGTCGAGGCTGCAGTGGCCGGGAGCAGCCACTGCACTCCAGTCTGGGTGACAGACTGAGACTCCAACCCAAAATAAAAATAAAAATAAAAATAAAAAAGAAATAGTTTTACATTCAAAGTAATTGCATCTTGGTTGAGTTAAAGGAGGTGGTGTTTTTGTCTAAATTGTCAGAATACCTTAGGCACAGCATGGTCTACACTAGTATCATTTTTCCTAGGATTGATACAAATCAGCAGAATTTCTTGGAAGACATGACAAACACTGTTTTCTTTGACATGCGGAGATCAGGGTATCTTTTGGTACTGAGTTTTTAATTTCATATCATAGTTGTGACGTTGGAAATAAAAGAAATAAAATTCAGAGCTTCACACACCAAAAAAAAAAAAAAGAAAGAAAGAAATAGTTCCGCCACTGGCAGTTAAGCAGAGGGTACTTGCAAAACAAAAAAGGTTTATGACATTTGTATTTCCATAAGATTAATGTAGTCACCTGAGGTATTTATGAGAGAATTGATAACCCAGGGAACTGTTAGCCAAGATCCTTGAACAGGTTAAACAGTGGTGCTCCTTTAAAAAGATTTCATGTTGTTAGCCGGGCTCAGTGGCTCAGCCTGTAATCCCGCGTCTTGGGAGGCTGAGGTGAGTGGATTGCCTGAGCCCGCAGGTTCGAGACCCGCCTGGGCAACTTGGCGAGGCCTCATCTCTACAATAAATCAAAAAATTAGCTGGACGTGGTAGCACACGCCTGTAGTTCCAGCTACTCAGAAGGCTGAGGTGGAAGGATCGCCGGAGCCCAGCAGGTCGAGGCTGTGGTGTCCGGGAGCAGCCACTGCACTCCAGTCTGGGTGACAGAGTGAGATTCCAACTCAAAAATAAATAAATAAATAAAAAGATTTCATGTTTTTGTCTTAAAATTTAACTACCTTCTTAAGTTAATTAAATACAATTCTGAATTTAATATACATTTATCAACCCTACCTTTTTAAAAGAGTGAGAGAAGAACAGTGAGAAGCTCAAAGTAGTTTGATTTAAACAAAAGATGATCACAGTTGATAAATTTAGAACTTGTCCCCAATCTCCTAAAAGGTGACATACAAGGAAGGAGACATCATAAGAAAAACAGAGAACGTACCCAAATGGCATCAACTTGTATCTGCCACTTTCAAAAGAGCAAAATAAATGAGGTGAGACCAGTGAAGAGACCAAGGGCTGAGAACACAGGATGCGTCTTCTCAATCAGAAACTGAGAAGCCTTGACCACGCATGACAGGGACTCTCACTCTATGAGCCAGACACAATGTCTACATATCCTGTGATAGAGACTACAGAGAAGACCCATCAAAAACCTTCAACTACACACTGAAACACAGAGGACCATTCCGTCAGCTCTGGTGCCCGCCCTCCCTACGCCAATGCTTGTGACACCCAGCACATCCCTCCTCCTAACCACCCTCCCCTCCCTCCATCCCCTCACTTGACAGTCTCCACACTCCTGGATGCCACCAGCTCTCTGAGCTCCCTCAGATCCGACAGCCCTTCTGAGAGTCCATGCACCAGAAGAAGCCCAGGGGCAAAGAAACGCCACAGACTGAAGACCAGAGCTCTCGACCCTGCAGACCAGCTCTCCCTGACTCCTCGGTTCCAGCTACTCAACTGCTCTGACCTCTGGACCTCACACACATCTGTGTCTCTTCTGTGACTCTCCACTGCTCCTGATGCCACAGGCAACACCAGTTCACCCTTGCGGCGACTCTCCTCCAACACGCCCTTATGCTGCAGGCAGTTAAGCTTTCCTACAGACCCATGTGGGCAGTGTGTGCCCACAATGCCCAGGGCCTATGGAGTCTCATGGTCAGGGCTGAGATTCTGACCCTGCCCCTGTACTGGTTAGGTGACCTTGGGTGCATTCTAACGGCCTTATCATTTCTAGTTTTCCTCATCTGAAATTCCTGGATACAAAATATAAGATAAATATACACACATCAACTGCATTTTTAGACACCAGTGACAATCAGAGCATCCTATGAGGACAGGTGGTCATGTCCCAAGAAGAGACCAGCTGGCCAGCATGGCACACAGCCACCTCCAACACGAGTGAGTACACTGGAGACTAGACCCACCCACAGTCTGCTCAGCCAAAGAGGCTGGAACAACTGGCATGCACATGGAAATCCATGAACAATTGGCTCCTTACCTCACACCATACACCAAAATCAATTTGGGATAGATTAAAGTGTAAGTGGCCAAAGTACCAAATTATCAGAAGGCATAGGGAGCTATCTTTATGGTTCTTCAGTAAGACATAGTGAGGCTTGACCCACAGCTTGGATGGCACTGTCCTGGAAAATCCAGCACAGTCCTTTCTAAGTATCCAAACCTCAGGCCATTGAATAGAACATCAAATTTTTCCATTCACTTCAAAGTGATAGCACCATCAAAAAAAATTATCTCAAGGCATGACCAGATATGTTTTTTCATCAGAGATTATGTTGTTCAAAACCCAAGGACATTCACAATCATAGTAAGATTCTTATCTTTCCTACCCACAGTTTTTAAGACTCAAGTAAATCCCATTGTTCTTAGAAAACAGAAAGCTTTTTTGAAAAATGCAGCTTTTAAGTATAGATTACCTGAGTCATGAGGACAAATACATATGACCTCTGAATTTATAAAAATTTAAAAGCAGACAATACTAAGTTAATGATTTTACTTAAGGAGATAAAATCAAATACAGATGGTCCTCGACATACAATGGGGTTACATTCTGATAAACCCATAGTAAAGTCAAAAATTGTTAAGTCAAACCATCATAAGTCAGGGGCCATCTGCATACCCTTTTTGTGCTAAAAACTGTACCTAAGGAAAAAAAAAAAAACAAGTGCCCAAGTTGTCCATGTAAAACAGTGATCTAGAATGCAAGATGACACTCAAGAGGAAGCTGACACACCCTACAAAGCCTCCTTCATCAAGACTGTGAATGCGACCATACCATCAGGAGGAAACAGTTTTTGTCACCTACATGTCCACACACAACACTGAAGTAGTTCTAACAAAATTCTGTAAGCCTTGGAACCCTGTAGCAGGCTTTACTCCCTATCATCATGAATAGTGCCAGTTACAAGCTGAACTCGAATGCCAAGCAGAGCTCAGGCCAGCCTCCAGGAAAAAGGGCACACCACATACCCTACCTCCTGAACACACCACACAGGCTGCTACTGGCCTGAGGTTGACCACAGCTCCTATCTTAACTACATGATCCTCAATATGACTCTCATGAGGAATCTGAAGCTCAGAGGAAATCACAGCCTTTTGGGTTCGAATACTTAAAAGCAAAGTCAGCCTTCCTGCCTCCTCCAGCGCACAATGACAAGGCTTCACATTAACAGGTTTCCTCAAAGGAATTCAGGATGCTGTTACTAGACAATGAACAACATACAAATACACTAATAAAAGATGTAAAAGCTTCCATCCCCCCCGGGGGGGGAGGAGCTAACAGGAACTAGGGAAAGCCACCAGGAAATATGGGGCACCAAATGAAGGCACCAAGAAGTGCACTACTTGCAGCCACGTGGGCGAGCCCTGGAGGCAGGGACCCCACCTTTCTCCACTCCTGCCAGGCATAAAATCCATCCATATGGTGTCTATAACAGGCACATCTGTTGCTGTGGTGCAATGTGTGCGTGTGTGCGAATCCTGGCGTGCTGTATCAGAAACGAAAAGGAAAGAGTGTAGATCATAGTTTATAAAAAATAAACGTTTCCTGGGCCATGCATGTATTAAGACTCTCTGAAGTCTTAAAATGTTTAAATGAATTTTCATTCTAAAGAAGCTAAAGAAGGCTGGGCTTGATGGCTCAGCCTGCAATCCCAGTACTTTGGGAGGCTGAGGAGAGTGGACTGCCTGAGTCTGCGGGTTCAAGACCAGCCCAGGGAACTTAGTGAGACCTCATCTCTACAAAAATAAATAAATAATTAGCCAGGCGTGTTTGCACATGCGTGTAGTTCCGGCTACTTCAAAGGTTTAAGTGGAAGGCTCGCCGAGTGTCCAGCAGGTCAATGCTGGGGTGGCCGTTAAGCGTGTCACTGCACTCCAGCTTGGGCAACAGAGTGAGACTTCAACTTAAAAAAAAAAGAAGCTAAAGAAATTCTCAAAACCGTCTTTATCACATAGATTATTTTTAAGATCTCGAAAATCTAATATTAGAATGTAATACACAACTGCCCAGTAATGAATGCAGAGTCATAAAAAAATCTTCAAGAAGAAAATTATTATTATTATTTTTTTTTTGAGTTGGAGTCTCACTTTGTCGCCCAGACTGGAGTGCAGTGGCAGCTCCTGGCCACTGCAGCCTCGACCTGTTGGGCTCCAGCAATCCTTCAGCCTCAGCCTTCCAAGTAGCTGGAACTTCAGGCGCGCGCTACCACGCCCAGTTAATTTCTTTTTTTTTAATTATTGTAGAAATGAGGTCTCACCAAGTTGCCCAGGCGGGTCTCGAACTCGCGGGCTCAGGCAATCCACTCACCTCAGCCTCCCAAAGCGTGGGATTACAGGCTGAGCCACCGAGTCCGGCTGAGAATTATTTTACTGTTTTTTTTTTTTGAGTTGGAGTCTCACTCCGTCACCCAGACTGGAGTGCAGTGGCCGTTCCAGCCACCACAGCCTCAACCTGCTGGGCTCCGGCGATCCTTCCGCCTCAGCCTTCCAAGTAGCTGGAAGTACAGGCGCGTGCTACCACACCCGGCTAATTTTTTTTTTTTTTTTTTTTATTGTAGATATGAGGTCTCACCAGGCGGGTCTCGAACCCGCGGGCTCAGGCAATCCACTCACCTCAGCCTCCCAAGGTGAGGGATTACAGGCTGAGCCACCGAGCCCGGCTTGAGAATTATTTTAAAGATATGTAAACCTGTTGCTGAAAAAACTGAACATACGCTGCACAAGCAGTACCCACAAGCAGAAATGTACCCGTGGTCCCAAGATATCACCCAATCATGGCCATTTACCAAAAAGGTGCCTACCCTGTACTGTCTTTGAAAGAGCTTCCCAGAAGGCCAGGTGTGGTGGCTCACACCTATAATCCCAGCACTTTGGGAGGCGAGGCAAGAGGATGGCCTGAGTTCAGGGGTTTGAGAGCAGCCTGGGCAACTTGGCGAGACCTTGTCTCTACCATAAATCAAAACATTAGCTGGGTGGGGTGACACATGCCTGTGGTTCCAGCTACTTGGAAGGCTAAGGCAGAAGGATCGCCTGAGCCCAGCAAGTCAAGGTTGCAGTGGGCAGCTTTGTGAGCATGCCACTGCACTCAAGGCTGGGCAACAGAGTGAGACTCCAACTCAAAAAAGAAAAGAGTTCCCCAAAGCCATCTACTATCTCAGCCTGACACTCATTTATTAGCCAACTTCAAAACAACCTATTCTAGTTCAAGCAACTCCAAATTCTCTCTAGAAATTAAAAATCCTTGCTTTGAAAGCAAAATCAGGATTAGATGCTGCTAAATCCAAGAAATACTTTTAAGTAAATAAATATTAATTCATTCGCATGAACGAAGCTGGACAGGCCTAAAATGTCCTTAGTGCATACAATGAGCACAGACCAGGGCAGCCAGGGGCACACACAGGCCAGGGAGATACTCTCATCCCAACAGGGGCCTTGGGGGAAACCCCAGGTCTGGTACACCTTTCTCACAAAAGACTTAATTTCAGTATCCTATGCCATATTCTAGCTTTTGAAAAGATAGTGAGAGGCGCGTATGGACACGAGGGGAATGCTCCTCTGGGAAGCACTCTGGCCCTGCCTGGAACACCACTCACTACTCAAGAGAGGAGCCTTCTAAGACTCAACCCCAGGGGTCGGCTCAAATCTGATCCCAAGTAAAGACAAGGCTACCAACTCCTCTCTACTCACAGCTTCGCCAGACACATTGTTCTTAACTGTTCCTGTCCCTGTCTGTGTCTTCAGAACTGTAGGTTTCAGGCCAAAGCAAATTCACTTCTCAACTGGTTGGACTGCACCCTTCAGGAATGGTAAACAACTAGCACTCACCTCCAAATGAGGTCTGTGCAGGCTCCAGGGGAAGACCAGTGACGCAAGGTCCCACACAGGGCAGGTGCTGGCTGGGTTAGTCCTTTCCTCCCCACCACCCACCAGGAATGTTGGTGGATCACAGATTCTACAGCAAGACTCCACAGTGTCCCAAGTCTTGGCAGCAAGAAGGTGTATGCCCACGTCCACCTCTAGCCCCAGCACAGCCTCTGGCACTCCCAGCCTCCACTGCATGACATCAACCATCACTTCCCCTCACAAGTTCTGCTACTGTCACTAAATACTTTGCCACAATTGCCAGTCTCTCACTCCTTCATTAAGAAGGTAAACATGAATTACTCCTCTAGCCAAGAACATTTTCAAATGTGAAGTACTTCAAATTGAATGTGTTTGCAGTCAACACAAACCTGCACCCCAGGGCATCAGGTACCTTCAAGCCAGTGAGAAGAGAGAAACACAAAGTGTGTTTGGTTCCCACAGCAGGCACACCCTGCACCACAACCACAAGTGTCAGCACCATACACGTGGGAGGACGCAGGCACACACCCGCCTGCCTGCCATGTATGTATACCTTAAGCAATGCCCTTCCCACCCAAAAGGCTACTCAACCTGCTAAGCCCTTCCCACCAGTTTTTGCAAGGAGGAGAAATTAATGCATTAGGGACACTGCTCTCAAGGACGGGAAACATCCTTTTTTTCATGTGACAATACAGAGGAGGGATGAATTAACTGGGCAAGAATCGACCTATGACCATAACATGTGAAGGAGCTGGGGGGTGCGGGGGAGAAGCCTGCTTCAGAACACACATGTCCCTGGAGGGCAGCATGAGCAAAACCGGCACCAATTACAACAGACCCCACATCAATGCCGCAGCAGGAGAAATACACAAGGCCACAGCATCCTGCTGGCTGGACAGGGCAGGACATACTGGGAACCAAGAACACAGTCTTAGCAGAACACTGAAAAGGTGGTGAAAGTTTATAGCTGAAATCAGTGTCAACTCCCTTAGGTGTTTTACCAAGCAAGGTAGCTAAATAATTTTTGTGTTCCTGCATAAAACAGTAAATAAGACTTAGAACAGGTAAATACTGATGTGCTACTTGTAAAATTACAAGCAGAATAAACAGTGCTGCATACTGAGCCCCTCCACATGATAATGCAGTGAGCAAAAAAGAATGTCCTCACAAGACAGGTTTTCCTGCCCAGAGTATGCTCTAGTTATAATTTCTCTCTGAACTATACTATTGAACAGCCTGCTAATCACCCAAATTCCTTGTGCATGAAAGACTTTTGCTAGGAAGAGAAGCTGATCATTAAAACATTTCCTTTGGGCTCCAGAAGGTGCCAATGGCCTATTTTAGGGAGGGGATGCAGTGTGAGGTTGGCCATCAGTATCAGCCTGGACCTCAGCCATCCCTGGCCTTCACCTGAAACCCAACCATGACGCTGTCTCCACAGCCTCTTCTCCAAGAGCAAGGGTCCATCGGCCCTCGGGGCCATCAGCATGCAAGGCCACTGTCAGAAATTCCAGCAAACAGAAATCAACAGGGAAGCAGCAACCAAGTAATGCTGTAGAGTGGGACGCACCTAAGGGCTGATCTCAGGGAACCATCACCTCAAGGAAAGAACAGGTTGTGGGGATACCTCATACCAGCAGCAAGCTCCCACACTGGAGACACACATGGCCACATGGCCCTGCTGAATCCATCACATCAGACCCACGCAGCGCCAGCCTGCAAGGCCCACCCTGGCAGCTCAGAGTCCTGGCAGGGGTTGCTAGAGCACCCGCGCATTGAACTCCCTACCTCTCCACAGCAGGCCCAGCTGCGAACAGCTGGTTCCTTCCCAGTCAGCTAAGGCCTTATCTGTGAGGCTTGTTTGTGAAAGAGAAACAGATGCAGCATGGACCAATGCAGGACTGAGGGGAGGGACGCTGTTGTATATATTTAACAAATTTAACAAATGTGGACAGCACCTGCTCTCATTCTAGCCAAGTCACTGACAGAGGAGATTCGGCCTATTTGGGTTTCAGGTAATCCAAGAGATCATCATCTCCTGGGCGTCTAAGATGCTACCTCTAGAAGCAATACCCCACCTCTCGCGGGCATCACCATTATCCTCAAGCCCTAAACTGCACACATGCCAGGGGACATGGCCTGAGCCCAGCAGTCACAGAGAGCCAGGCCAATCCAACTGCTAGAAACAAGAGAGGACACTCGTCATAGACAGTGACAATTACTGGCCTTGCACTCGAATTCTTACTTTGAGGCCTGGCATGGTGGCTCACACCTGGTTAGGGTTATCCCCAGCACTTTGGGAACTAAGGAGAGAGAACTGCTTGAGGCCAGGAGTCTGAGAACAGCATGGGCAACATAGTAAGACCTCCATCTCTACAAAAAATTAGTCAGGTGTGGTGGCAAACACCCATAGTCATAGCTACTCGGGAGGCTGAAGCAAGAAGATTGAGCCCAGAAGGTTGAGGTAGCACTCCAGTCTGGGCAACCGGGTGATACTCCAACCCAAAAAACAAAACAAGGCTGGGATCAATGGCTCATCCTGTAATCCCAGCACTTTGGGAGGCCAAGGCGAATGGATTGCCTGAGCTCACAGGTTCGAGACCAGCCCAGGCAACTGGCAAAACCTCGTCTCTACAATGTATCAAAAAAATTAGCTGGGCATGTAGCGCATGCCTATAGTTCCGGTTACTTGGAAGGCTGAGGCAGGATTGCCTGAGCCCAGCAGGTTCGACGCTGTGGTGGCCATGAGAGTGGCCTGGGCACTCCAGCCTGGGCAATAGAGTGAGACTCCAACTCAAAAAACTCACAAAACAAAAAAAACAAATAAAAGTCTTAACTATGATATGGCCCCTAGTGCCTCTATTTCTAGCATATCACAGTAACAACTTTACTAAAATTAAGACATAAGTATATTTGGTTGTTTTTTTTTAAGAATCTATTCTTTTAAAAAACTGGCCTAGCATATGTTCCTGAATAAACCAACAAAGAGAACATGAAGTCTTCTGTTTTGTTAGGGGGATCCCTACTTAGAATCACCATCTTAAGGGAAACATTTTACCATTTTCTAGTCACTGCACTTCACCCTGGGGGTGAGAATCCCTTATCATACCCTAGTAAGGTGGATTTTCAATGAATAGGCTATTGGACACAGACGAAGAGAAGAAGAGGGTCGAGGGGCCAGTGGTTCCTTCATCCAAACCCACAAGGGGCTGGGGAAGTCTAGTGTCGGGGCACCCCTGGCAAAGTGATGCACACACAGGAGTCAGCCTGCCCTGCTCCCAGACACAAACGCCAATGGAGGCGAGACCTGGGTGCAGTACAGGTCTATGCCCTGAGACGACACCTGAGGCCAGGGCAATGCCCTGGGTGTGGAGAACAATGGGGACGCTTCCACTGTGAAGACAGGTGGACTTTTCCTCGAGCTTACTCTTTGGCGTTCCCATCCAAAGGATCACCAAGTCCTCTCTGGCTGCCAGGCCATCAAGGGATGTGAGCTGAAGCCCCAAAACCCGGTGGCAGGGCCCTGGACACACAGGGTGCCACAGCCACCACCACAGTCAGCAAGAGGCCACCAGCTGGCGGGCACACCTCTAGACCATCCACGTCCCTCCCACTCCACTCAGCCGTGGGGCACTGTCAGTTCCATAGCTGTGTGTCTAGCCTAGCTGCCCTCCTGCCCTGCTCCGTCTCTGCTCAGCCGGCCTAGCCTCCCTCTCTGCACCTCGTGCTGCAGGGGCCAAGTCCCATTTCCAGCTTGGGGGGAGCAAAGTTTGGAAAGGGCACTCCCCGCTCTCCACACAGCAACAACACTGCCTGGGCACCAACTGTCCTGCCACCTGCTGGCAGGATCCCACACGAGGAGCACATCCAGCGCTCCAACCACAAAGCTCCGCATGGGACAGCAAGGGCCTTCCCACAACCACCAAAGCCCCGTCCTCGCTGCCCCATCTTCTGCCAACTCACCCACCCCCATGATACCCTTGCATCCTGGTCTTCCAGGGTCCTTGCTGCCCACTCTGCCCTCCTCCTCTACCTGTCCTCGCTGCTCCTCCTCTAGTCCAGCTCCCTTCTCTCTGGAGAGACCAGAGAGGTTTTCCTGTCTACTGGGAACCTCCTGGTGATCTTCACTGATCACACTGCTGCCAGAGCTCTGTGCATTTTTAAACATAAAATTCCTAATACACGCCAGCTGGCATGCAACAAAACCTCCTCTGCAGTCACCACAGCTCCTTCCGACTATCCTCACTGCCCACTGCCCAGCACCCCCTTCGCCTTCCCCCAGTCATCCCACCCTCCCGCCCTCCTGTCCCTGCAGCTTGGTACCTCACTTGGCTCCTTGCATACCCAGGCCCACCATTCTGTGCATCTGGTCAACTCCTACCTCATCCACAGTACCCAAGTCAGGAGTCCTTTTCCCAGAAGACAGGGCAACTGCCCCAGGGCTGAGGTGATCATACCTTCCTGGGGCCATGCCTCACACACCATACCATCTAGCCTAGATTCCATCTATTTTGCTGCTGAAGACTCACTGCCCAACACTTACAATGCCCCATGACGCTTCCCTAGTCACTGTGGCCCTCAGCTGCGGGCACGTAGAGCCTATCTGTCCACAGGCACCACCCTTCCTTGGGCCCGTGGACCCAGCACTACACTGGGAGACGCTGTGGAATTACAGGTGTTGGGCTGGCAACCATATCAGGCAGACCTGCAGCCATTCCACCAACCACAGGAAACACTGTGGGACCACCCACACACAATGGGGCAGACAACAGTCAGAGCAGCGATGGCTCGTCAGTCCAGGTGCAGGTTAAAACAATGATGTCACAGATGCTGCCTGTCCACAAACACCATGATTTCAGAGCTGCAGAAAAAAACTACACACCCTGGAACCATTGGGAAACAACAGCAACAACTGCCTTAGAAGTGGCTCTCATCCTAGGCAAGGTCCCTGAATCCCAGTGCACCTGTCTGCTTCACTACCCCAGTGGAGGCATCAGACAGATGCCACATAATTCAACCAGCCGGGTGCAGTGGCTCAAGCCTGTAATCCCAGCACTTGGAGGGAAGCCAAAGTGAGAGAACTGCCTGAGCCCAAGGGTTCGAGACTAGCCTAGACAACTTGGTAAGACCTCGTCTCTACAATATATCACAAAAAAACTATACGGGCATGGTAGCGAGTGCCTGTAGTTCTGGCTACTTGGAAGGCTGAGGTAGAAGGATCACCAGAGCCCAGCAAGTCAATGCTTGGGTAGCCATAAGCATGACAACGTACTCCAGCCTGGGCGACAGAGTGAGACTCTGACTCAAAAAAAAAAAAGAAAAGAAAAGAAATAAAACCAGGGCCAGATGCAGTGGCTCACGCCTGCAATCCCAGCATTTTGGGAGGTGGTGGCAAGAGGACTGCCTGAGTTCAGGGGTTCAAGACCAACCTGGGCAACTTGATGAGACTTCATCTCTACAGTAAATCAAAAATTAGTTGGGCATGGTGGTACACACCTGTAGTTCCAGCTACTTGGAAGGCTGAGGCGGAAAGATCACCTGAGCCCAGTGGGTCAAGGCTGCGGTGGCCGTGAGCGTGCCACTGCACTCCAGCCTGAGCAACAGAGTTGAGACTTCAACTCAAAAAAAACCAAAAAAACAAAAAAGAAACATAACCAGACTCTGATGAGGTGCAAAGTGTCTTCAAGATGATTCTGGCCAGGGGCTCTCACACAATCTGTGAACACAATCTGTGGTTAAAAACACAATTGAGGCCAGCACGATGGCTCACGCTTCTAATCCCAGCACTAAGGGAGGCCCAGGCAAAAGGACTGCTTTAGGCCAGGAGCTTAAGACCAGCCTATGCAACATAGCAGGACCTCGTGTCTCTACAAAAAAAACCCCAAAACCACACAAACAGACAAATTAGCCAGGCACGGTGAAGCACAACTGTAGTCCCAGCTAGTCAGGAAGTCGAGGCGGAAGAATCACCTGAGCCCAGGAAGTCGAGGCTTTGGTGGGCCATGATCATGCCACTGCATTACAGCCTGGACAACAGAGTGAGACCCCAATCAAACACACACACAAACTTTACAGCTCTGCCAAGAATATACCACACCCAAGCAAAAGAAAAGTTTACAAAAACAGAATTACCTTATACTATGTGTGACACACTGGTGTTTTCTTTTTAATTTTCTTTTTTGAGTTGGAGTCTCACTCTGTCGCTCAGACTGGAGTGCAGTGGCCGCTCCCGGCCACCGCAGCCTCGACCTGCTGGGCTCCGGCGATCCTTCCGCCTCAGCCTTCCAAGTAGCCGGAATTACAGGCATTAGCTACCACGCCCGGCTGATTTTTTGATTTATTGTAGAGATGAGGTCTCGCTGCCCAGGCAGGTCTCGAACCCACGGGCTCAGGCAATCCACTCACCTCAGCTTCCCAAAGGCGTGGGATCACAGGCTGAGCCACCAAGCCCGGCAATTTTCATTTTTTAGAATCAAGGTTTTGCTCCGTTGCCCAGGCTGGTGTGCAGTGGCACAATCATGGCTCACCACGGTCTTGACCTCCTGGGCTCAGGTGATCCTTCTGCCTCAGCTTCCCAAGTAGCTGGGACTACAGGCACGCACTACCACGCCCAGCTAACTTTTTAATTTTATTTATTTATTTTTTAGTTGGAGTCTCACTCTGTCACCCAGGCTGGAGTGCCGTGGCACGCTTGTGGCCATAGCAGCTTCGACCTGCTGGGCTCAGGCAATCCTTCCACCTCAGCCTTCCAAGTAGCTGAAAGTACAGGCACATGCCACCACACGCAGTTAATTTTTTATTTATCATAGAGATGAGGTCTTGCCAAGTTGCCCAGGCTGGTCTCGAACCCCTGAACTCAGGCAATCTTCTCACTTCGGCCTCCCAAAGTGTTGGGATTACAGGCTTGAGCCACCATGCCCAGCCAATTTTTAATTTTATAGAGACCATGTCTTGCTATATTGCTCAGGCTGGTCTCGAACTCCTGGCCTGAAGCAACCTTCTGCTTCGGCTTCCCAAAGCTCTGGGATTACAGGCATAAGCCACTTCACCACACACAGCCTGATGTTCTATTCTATTTCCTTAAATTTAAAAATTGGCAAAACTCATTCTGCTGTTGTACTTCTGCTCCACCCAGAAGTTTATCTAATCCGTTTGCCAAATGCACTCATTTCAATGCCACATTCCTAAGTTTTTGCCATAATCATATATTCATGACCAACACCAGCATTTATCTAGTATTTTCTTTAGATAGAATGATTTCCTTTACTTGCATAAATAAAAAGTTCCCCTTTCCACACACATAGACACAACCCTAAAATGCCTACACTTCATCCCCTAGCTGGAGAACCCTGTGAGCCCTCCCTCCATCTCTCCCATCTCCTGGAAGTGAACCCCCAGGCCTCGCCTACCTCTCCAGCCCTGGCAGAGCTCCTGGGTGTTCTAGAACTGCAGGTGAAAGGGTGTAGCTAACAGTCTCCTTCACAGATAGCATAAACAAACCTCACCCAAGCCACCATCACCCACACCTGCACGTGCACACACATGCCTGTCCATCGGACTCAGTCCAGCCCCACCTGCAAGTTCTGCCCCTCCCTGAGCAGGCCTGTTCCTAACCTTCCCCAGTGCTTCTGACTGTCTGTGTCCAGTCTATCTCCACAGGGAAGCGTCCAGGAGAGTGGGGCCACCCTGTTTCCTGACTGGGACTGGTGGGAGAGAGGGAGTGGCTTCATCACATTTACCCTTGCAGACCGCAGAACTCAGGAACTCAATAAACCAAATAAGTTTGAAGTGAGGGAGAAAATATGTGCACATTCCCACATAATACATAAAGAAGAAAGTCTCTACCATAAAACCAGCATAAACATCTAAATCAAGACAAGTGAAATTAATGCTAGTGCTCAAAAGAAACGCTCCCTACGCTGTTAGAATCACACCCTGGGCTCCAGATCACACAAGGCTACAAAATCTTGGCCAACTGCAGCTTCTGCACATAAATCTCCACTTTCTAAAATTACCCTTACTACCATATTGCTGAAACTCTCGAACCAAAAGTTGAAATTAAAATGTAAATCATATAAATGACATAAGGACAAAAATATCTTTCAAATAATCTTCAAATATGCCTAATTAAAAGCAGGCACTTAACTACACAAATTTAATGAAGTTAACATTTAAAAGTGAAGCTTAAAGCCCACAAAAAGGGAAAGGACCAAAAAATAAACATAAAAATAAAAGTAAAGCTAAACTGCCCACAGGGCTTATAGCACCGTATAGTCATCTTCACATTCCAAGAGGAGGCTATGCTGGCCTCACACCTGGACAACACCTGTGCACAACACTTACCCCCACTCCACTCGCTCTGTGAAGACAAGCAGAGCTGCACATCCCAGACCCAGCGTGCCATCTATTCACGCCTCACCTGCCCACAGCACCATTTTATTTAGTTCTGGTTAGCAGCTATTAGTCGTCAAAAGCTAGCTTATTTTATTCTTTGCTACCTCAGATCACCAGTGGAAAAAAATCAGAAACACAGTAATGGAGAGGAGGCAGCTATAACAAGGACAGTATATACAGGAATCTCTGAAAATTGGGATTTTTTTTTAATCACACATATATATCCATTACATATAGACACACACACTCCCTCTTCCACATCCTTCTATACTCCAGAAGGCATGTATCCTGTAAGGCGTGTGTATCAGGTGAGTGTTCTCCTGATACTCCTAAGAGTCTTGTGAGCTAGGTGGGCCATAGACCGAAAAAGAGCAAGGGACGGGATCAAAGTCACACACAGGACAGAGTCAGACTCAAGAGAGCGGCCCTGGCCCAAAGCCCTGTCCCGTCCACTGCGTGAGCGATGCTGGGTGCCATTCACTCTCTTCACACTTCTCAGAGGAAGAACCAGCTACCACATCAGCGTGGAGCATCCTGACGGGGATTGGTAAACAGTTGTGTATTTGTTTCACATATCATATTCCCCTCCGTATGATAGGGAGACTAAATGGCTGACAGATACTAACAGAGATCATTGTGACCTTGGACCTGACCTCGGGCTCTACGCTATCTCAGTCACCTAGCTAACTCACAAGCTCTGGAAGCCAACTTCTACCTAAAGATAGGACATAAGTTACTTTCAGTCATTTAAAATTCAAATATCTAAGAAATTCACACAAAAATCACATTGCTACATGTCCCTTTTCAAACTTAAACTTACTATAAACATTGTTGGGCAAAAAATACTTCTTGGCATTTACCAAACCTTTTATTTCTTAGGTCCATGAACCACTTCTGTTTCTTGCATCATTTGCCATATATAATCTACTGCTAATCAATTCGCAGTAAGATATGATCATCTTACTTTGCTGACAGAATCACAAACTATCCTAAGGTTGTGTTCTGTTTTTTTTTTTACAAGGAAGTGGGCAAGGATTATGAGAAAGAATGCTGGATTAATATCAAAGGACCTCATGGTAGTGCAGGTGCCGCAAAAGATCTCTACTGATCATTCTGTAGTTCACAAGCATGATCACTGGGTATTCACACACATGTATGAGATGTGCCACCCTCAAACCTTGTCACAATGTTGGCACATTACTTGCCTGATGATTTAAAAAAAAAACACAAAACTCTACTTTTCAGACACGTAGAACCAGCAAAAGTACTCAGAACAACCACTTAAATGTTTTTACACAAATTCAGGCTGGACACAGTGGTTCATGCCTGTAATCCTAGCACTTTGGGAAGCTGAGGCGGGAGGATTACTTGAGACCAGGAGTTAGAGATCAGCCTGGGTAACACAGTGAGACCCAGTCTCTACAAAAAATAGAAAAACTGGCAAATGAGCTAGGCACAGTGGCAGATGCTATGTATAATCCCAGCTATTCAGGAGGCTGAGGCAAGAGGATCATTTGAGCTCCAGGCTGAAGTGAGCCATGAATGGGGTCATACCTCTGCACTCCAGCCCAGGCAACAAAGAGAGACTCTGTCTCAAAAAACAAAAAGAAAAAAATTCAGGTATTGATATAAACATCGAGTTAATCTCCTTATGCTCTTCCTGAGGTTCCCTTACATCTTAAAGACAAGAAGTCATCATAAAGGAAAAAGTAAAACATTTGGAGTGTCCCAAAATATAATTAAATTCTGCCCCCAAGAGGCCCCAGAGAATTCCAAACCACGCCTCAGTTCTACAGTATACCATTAACCGCCCTGAGACCTATGTAACACGGAATTAATGCAGCAGAGCTAGAGTACATGAAGTAACAGAAATAAATAAAAATAAATAACCCTGCCCTGCTATTAGTAATACTCTGACATACTCTCAAGATCCAAAGCCTGATTAAAGAAAAATAAAGTGCATAGGCTAGAAACGTAAAGTCCTGAAATGACTGCGGGGGGCCTGCAAAAGATTCAGGTGTGACTCCTGTGGGCAGTCTCATCTCACTGCAGCCTTCCACACAAAACTTCTTTATATACACACCTCAGCAAGATACTCCTGCAGGCCAAGCTCGGTGGCTCAGGCTGCAATCCCAGCACTTTGGGAGGCCAAGATGAATGGATTGCCTGAGCCCACAGGTTAAAGATCAGCCTGGGCAACTTGGCAAGATCTCATCTCCACAATAAATCAAAAATTAGTGGTAGTACACACCTGTAGTTCTGGCTATTTGGAAGACTGAGGCAGAAGGATCACCAGAGCCCAGCAGATCGACACTGGGGCAGCCATGAGCGTGCCACTGCACCCCAGCCTGGGCAACAGAGTGAGACTCCAACTCAAAAAAGATACTCCTGCTGGAGGCAGCTGAAATCTAAGCACTGCCATTTTACACTGTGCTTTTCAGGAGCCTTCAGAGGCCAAGGTTGGTCTACAAGTCCTATCTCTAGACAGAGGCAACCTGTATTGAACACTTTATTTTCCACCATGGTGTTCCAGACCCAGACCCTAAGGGCTCCAGCACTGGGAGTTGAGGCAGTGATGGCAGTGGGGGTGTCACGCCGAAGGCAGGTGCAGGTCACGGTAGCCCAGGGCAGAGAGCATGGTGCAGGTACAGGTAGGTGCACACTGTAATCCTTAGCTTTAATTAATGGTCTTATACTTAATGATATCCTGGGAAGCTTCTATATTCTATCCTCAGACCCCGGATGAATGCCTAGCAACTCAAGATGTGGTAGAAAAATGAGAAAATATAACAAGAGGAAAAGAAAATAATGGTAGAAAACCATATACCTAGGCCATGTGTGGTGGTTCATGCCTGAAACCCCAGCATTTTAGGAGGCTGAGGCAGGAGAATCACTTGAGCCCAGGAATTCAAGACCAGCCTGGCAACACAGTAAGACCTTTACTACACATACACAAAAAAGAGAGAATTACCCTGAAACAGGAAAGAGAAGCCATGTTTGCATATCACCACAAACTCCATCTTATCTGTGTCCCTTCTTGTACAATCCAGAGGAAGATTTTTAACAACTGTTTTGTACATGCAAGATTCTTAGTGGTGGCAGGTGCCTACAGTCCCAACAGGGGGGTGAGCTGAGAGGATCACTTGAGTCCAAAGAGTTGGAGGCTGCAGTGCACCAGGATTGTGCCACTGCACTCCACCCTGTACAACTGAGCAAGACCCTGCCTCAAAAAAGAAAAAGAAAAACTTATACCTTAGCATACCCAGGTATATGTGACATGCAGATCATCAGAGAATGTGTATTCTGTCGCCATTCAAATTTTAAAATTACATGTTAACATATGTACACAGCTGAGGACCACTTGAATACCTAATCCTGAACTGTATATATCTTTAAAATTTTAAATTTTTTAATTTTAAAAGTTTTTAAAAATTTAAAAAGCATATGTACACAGCTATTTTCACAGACCCAGAATAAGCAGACACCAAGGGTTCTACAAGCACATACAACATTCCAAAGTCTGCTATACATGCCTATATGTTGCTCAAAACATAGCATGTTTACAATTGCAGAAGGAAATGCTTCCATTTTGTAAAAAAGCAAACAAAAACATAAGACTCAAGAGACAGAATGCAAAAATATGACTGAGGACAGTAGGCTGGAAGGACACCTTCTACAGTAACAGTGTCCTAATGGGACTCAGGACCAAACTCACATCCCATGGTGTACAGAAGCCCAGGACTTTCCAAGTAAACTTAACTGATCAACATTTAAAGTAGAAAGTTGTAAGCAGCTCAGGCAGCAGGAAGAGTGGCAGTGGCCAGACAACCCAGCTTCACAAAGGTTCTAAGGGCCATGCCCGCAGGCACCCAGCACATGCCCTGCTCACCACCAAGATGCCCAAGAGGAGGACCAGCTCCACCAAGGGGACGGGGAAGGAGGAGCCCAAGAGGAGATCGACACGGGTATTGGTTAAACCTGCTCCTGCAAAGTGGAAGTGAAGTCAAAAAATCTGGCAGGAAAGGATTAATCTTCAGACAACAAAAATGCAAGCAAAAGGAAAAAGGGGTGCACAGGGAACCCCAGCTGAAATGGCCAACTAAGAAACCAAAGAGTTCCTTGCAGAGAACGGAGAAGCTAAATTGAGGAGGACACAGCCTCTGATGAAACAGGAAAGAGAAGCCATGTTTGCATATCACCACAAACTCCATCTTATCTGTGTCCCTTCTTGTACAATCCAGAGGAAGATTTTTAACAACTGTTTTGTACATGCAAATTCTTAGTAGCTCTAGAAACAATTTTTTCTTTTTTTTTTGAGTTGGAGTCTCACTCTGTCTCCCAGGCTGGAGTGCAGTAGCCACTCCCGGCTACTGCAGCCCCGACCTGCGGGGCTCCGGCAATCCTTCTGCCTCAGCCTTCCAAGTAGCTGGAACTACAGGCGTGTGCTACCACACCTGGCTAATTTTTGATTTATTGTAGAGATGAGGTCTCACCAAGTTGCCCAGGCGAGTCTCGAACCTGTGGGTTCAGGCAGTCCACCCACCTCGGCCTCTCAAAGCACTGGGATTACAGGCTGAGCCACCAAGCCCGGCCTCTAAAAACATTTTTAAGAAGGAGAAAAGCCTGGCGCAGTGGCTCACACCTGTCATTCCAGCAATTTGGAAGGCAGGGGCAAGAGGACTGCCTGAGTCCAGGGGTTCGAGACCAGCCTGGGCAACTTGGCGAGACTTCATCTCTAAAACAAATCAAAAAATTAGCCAGGCATGGTGGCATGCCCTGTGGTTCCAACTACTTGGAAGGGTGAGGCAGAAGGATCACGATCACCTGACCCCAGCCATTGCACTCCAGTCTGTGTGACAGAGTAAGACTCCGACTTCAAAAAAAGGGGGGGGGAAATCCCACCTCATCCCATTTTTTAAGTGTAAATGCTTTTTTTAAAGAGGTGGTATTATTTGCTGGTTATTTATTTTTTGGTACAACCAGTAAACAGTGTAGTAGTACTGTTTCCCTAACAACTTTGTTAATGTGCTATGAAAGATAGAATAATTGAGTATGCTGTGTATATGAAAAATTGTGAATTGGTGGGATGCATGTAACAGCATATCAACATCTGAAGATACCGGTACTTGATATCCTCTTAAGGAAAATTTGCCTCCAAATTTTAAGCTGCAAAGTCACTGGAATAACTGTTTAAAGAAAGAATTGCAATACGTGACTTTTTAAATTTTTAGTACATAGCTCTTTTGTCTCGGCCGCCACTATGCCATCCAGACTGAGGAAGACCCAGAGACTTCGGGGCCACGTGAGTCACGGCCACGGTCACATCGGCAAACACCGAAAGCACCCGGGAGGCTGTGGTAATGCTGGTGGCTTACATCACCACAGGATCAATTTCAACAAATATCACCCAGGATACTTCGGGAAAGTTGGTATGAGGCATTACCATTTAAGGAGGAACGAGAGCTTCTGCCCAGCTGTCAACCTTGATAAATTGTGGACTTTGGTCAGTGAGCAGACAAGGGTGAATGCTGCTAAAAACAATACTGGAGCTGCTCCTTTCGTAGATGTGGTACAATCGGGCTCTTACAAAGTTCTGGGAAAGGGAGGGCTCCCAAAGAAGCCTGTAATAGTTAAGGCCAAATTCTTCAGCAGAAGAGATGAGGAAAAGATTAAGGGTGTGGGGGGAGCCTGTGTCCTGATGGCTTGAAGCCACACAGAGGAAGGTTCATTAAATGCTAACAAACGAAAAAAAAAATTCAGTACATATGTTAAGAATTGTGTACAAATTGAAATGTCTATGTACTGATCATCAACACAACCAATAAACTCAAAATAATGAAAGACTGTTTCAAAGCACATGGGAAGCCAAGCTCGATTGGCTCAGCCTGCAATCCCGCGCGTTGGGAGGCTGAGGTGAGTGGACTACCTGAGCCCGCGGGTTTGAGACCTGCCTGGACAACTTGGCGAGACCTCATCTCTACAATAAATCAAAAAATTAGCCAGGTGTGGTAGTGTGCGCCTATAAATCCAGCTACTTGGAAGGCTGAGGTGGAAGGATCGCCAGAGCCCAGCAGGGCGAGGCTGCAGTGGCCGGGAGCGGCCACTGTACTCCAGTCTGGGTGACAGAGTGAGACTCCAACTCAGATAATAAAAAAATGAATAAATAAAGCACATGGGAAAAAAATTAAAAATAAAGTATAGTTTTACCCTAAATCTCAACCCTCTCATTTTAATGGTTTTTGCATATGGCCCTACAAGACTCAAATCCTTCCGACAACTATCATCCTCAAACTCTTCTAAAACTTAACAGTATGCATACCTTTTCTATATTTCTAATTTCTCCAAATTGTTAAGATATTCTGAGCGGGAGTCGGTGGCTCAGCCTGTAATCCCTCGCTTTGGGAGGCTGAGGTGAGTGGACTGCCTGAGCCGGCGGGTTCGAGACATGCCTGGGCAACTTGGTGAGACCTCATCTCTACAATAAATCAAAAAATTAGCTGGGTGTGGTAGCACGCACCTGTAGTTCCAGCAACTTGGAAGGCTGAGGTGGAAGGATCGCCAGAGCCCAGGAGGTCGAGGCTGCGGTGGCCGGGAGCAGCCACTGCACTCCAGTCTGGGTGACAGAGTGAGACTCCAACTCCAAAAAAAAAAAAAAAAGATATTCTGAATTCTAGCATTATCTTCCCAGATATCTTCACAGATTACTCAATTTAGAGTCACTCAGAAAGTAGTATGCCTTACATCCGCCATAAAGATGACAGATAAAAATTTAAACTATGATGGGGTCTCATCCTGGTTTCTGCAGAAAGTTCAGCTGATTCATCTCCCATCTAAAAGTCATGGCCAAGATCAGGAGTGAGCAAAGTACTCTTTTTGTAAATAAAGTTGTATCGGAACACAGACACATTCGTTTACCTATTATCTATGATTACCTTCAGGCTTCAATGGCAAAGTTGAGTAGTTTAACCAGAGAGACCTACAGCTGCAAAATCCAAAATATCTACCACCAGGCCCTTCACAAAAGTTTGTCAACACCTGGCCTATGTCAGAATCCAAAGTTTTACTCAACCAAAGATAAAGCGCATCCTTGCAGGTTACCTTGATAAGCAGGTACGGTGTCACTAGTTTTTCTTGTTTTTTTCCTAGTCTTATTCTTACTCTGTTGTTGTGTGGGCAGTGGCACACACACAGCTACTACAACCTTGACTTGCTGGGCTCAGGCGATCCTTCCACCTCAGCCTTCCAAGTAGCTGGAACTACAGGCACATACTACCATGCTTTTTTTTTTTTTTTTTTTTTGAGTTGGAGTCTCACTCTGTCACCCAGACTGGAGGGTAGTGGCATGCTCCTGGCCACCGCAGCCTCGACCTGCTGGGCTCCATCGATCCTCCCGCCTCAGTCTTCCAAGTAGCTGGAACTACAGGCGTGCGCTACCACGCCCAGCTAATCTTTTTGACTTATTGTAGAGATGCGGTCTCGCCAAGTGGCCTGGGCAGGTCTCGAATCCCCGGGCTCAGGCAATTCACTCACCTCAGCCTCCCAAAGTGTGGGATTACAGGCTGAGCCAACAAGCCTGGCCCAGCTTTTTTTTTTTTAATTGTAGAAACGAGGTCTCACCAAGTTGCCCAGGCTGGTCTTGAACCCCTGGACTCAGATAATCCTCTTGCCTTGGCCTCTCAAAGTGCTGGGATTACAGGTGTGAGCCACCATGCCCAACAAAGGCTAACTCTTTAAAGCTTGGACACTTGACTGAAAGAATTTTTAGCGTTTTATTGAAATCGTACCTTAAATTTTAGGTCTTAGATGACAGAGTACAAGTATATAGGTATCTGACTTTTCTTTTTAATTTTTAAGATTTACTGAAGTACCATACCATAAATTGACTCATTTTTTTTTTTTGAGTTGGAGTCTCACTCTGTCACCCAGACTGGAGTGCAGTGGCCACTCCCGGCCACCGCAGCCTCGACCTGCTGGGCTTCGGCGATTCTTCGGCCTCAGCCTTCCAAGTAGCTGGAACTACAGGTGTGTGCTACCACGCCCGGCTAACCTGTAGCCCAGCAGGTTGAGGCTGCAGTAGCCGTGAGAATCCCACTGCACTCCAGCCTGGATGACAGAGTGAAACTGCTACTGAAAAAAAAAAAAAGAGTTAGCCTCTGATATCAAACAGCTCATCTGTGATTGGAGGGGCAGGAATCACAGACACAGGCACCCGCCACTCACCCTCCAGGGCTGTAAGTCGTAGGGGCCAAGGCAAGGAGGTCCAGCTAAGCCTGTGTGCCACCACCAAGTCAGGACACCTCCAATTCTCCACCATATCCTGGGCATGATTAAAACTAATAATGCCTGTCTCTTAGGAACCACATAGGGTAATTAAAGTCACAGACAAAGACAAGCCATTTACCTTCTTAAAAATCAAGAATCTTTTTATCATATTTTTTTAATTAAGAGGGCCTGTTCTCCACACTGCTTTCAGCTCGTCTTCAAATGGTCTTCTGGAAGGAAGCCACACATGCCTGCTTTTCTGTGTAATCACGCACACTTTGTGGAGAAATACATAACATCTTAAGCACTTTTTAATATATTCTCTACTATACTAATGGTTAAAAACTGTTCCCTTGTCATATTTTGTTTTAATTTGCTTACATCAATGTTTTAAATCCAGGAAATAAGATAATTATTCTCCAAGGTAAATAATACGTGTTTATATCACACAACATCCAACTTAAAAGGGAAGCAGGAATCCCCTGGAGAGCACCTTTTTCCCTACTGAAGTTGCCTCAAAAATTCCAACAGGAATTTATAGCTAAGTTAAAGCACTAATCTATCTTCCTTCCCAAAAAGACACTATCACAGTCCAAACCAGCTTTACACAAGCAGCACTGCCTGCCAAGGTACCACAGAGGACAAAGCATTACTGACAGCTTACCATCACTTGCAAGGGTTCTTAGCAAAGTACAGCACTGACAAAAAGGAGACAATGGAGATGTTATTTAAATAAAAGCACAAAGCATCCTTTCAAGAACAAGACCATATACAGGAAAACACGAGAAAGTGAAGAGATCATTCAGCACTACATCCTCGGCTGAAGACGCAGCTGCAAACATAGAAACCAGTACTGACCTGCCAAAGGAGGAGAACAAGGAGTATGATCAAGCATGGGACTGGAGATGGCATACTAGGAGGAGTCTGCAGTCAGTCTGCCCAGAGTCCAATGCCAGGGTTGCCACTTCCGACCTGTAACTCTGGACAAGCGACCATCTCTCCCTGCCTAAATGGACTCATCTCTACAACAAGGGTAAGAGCAGCACCCACACATGGGGGTGACCAGGACGACATGAGCTCATCTGCAGGAGCACTCGGAAACGCACCTGACAGCTAATATGTGTGTCATAAAATTTCCTCCTCCATGAGCACAAATGTGCCAGAAACTCATCACAAAGAAGGTGCCTGACAAAGGGCCTGGAGCCAAATGCCACTCCCCAAAGTCACAGCAGACACAGACAGACATAGACACAGACACACCACAGCACAAGCACAGGTCCCATGCAGGGTCACTCACAGTCACTGACTGCCAAGGGGGAGGTTGTGGCTTACAGACAAGGGCCCAGAAGTTGAAGACTACAGTGAGTGTCACTGCTCTCTAGCCTGGGCAACAGAGCAAGATTTCATCTCAAAAACAAAAATAAAAAAACTCATAAAGGACCTACACGGACCACAACATGGATGAATCTCGAAACACAGCATCAGGGGAAGACGTCACCAAAAACAACAGAGTAAGAAGCTTCAAAATCCACTCCTCCAAAGTGCAATGAATAAGCTGGCAAACAATGTCTTTAGAACTGCAAATCTAATCAAAGCTTACAAGAAACAGGGAACATCTAATGAAAAAGCTGCTGAAGTTGGGTAGGAGAGACCTGTGGTGGTTAGCTCACCTGACTAACCCTCCCCACCCCCAAGAAGAGAGCAGTTCTGAGTCCTCAAGTGGTTCTCTGGGACAGCATAGAGTGCTACAGACTCTATTTTCAAAGTACTAGTATGTTCTGACCTGTCTTGTAGTAATATAAAAGGGTGCAACTGCTGGGCTCGGTGGCTCAGCCTGTAATCCCAGAGCTTTGGGAGGCTGAGGTGAGTGAACTGCCTGAGTCTGATGGTTCAAGACCCACCTGAGCAACTTGGCAAGACCTCATCTCTACAATAAAATAAAAAACAATTAGCCAGGCGTGGTAGCGCACACTTGTATTTCCAGCTACTTGGAAGGTTGAGGCGGAAGGATCGCCGGAGCCCAGCAGGTTGAGGCTGAGGTGGCCCGGATCATGCCACTGCACTCCAGTCTGGGTGACAAAGTGAGACTCCAACTCAATAAAAAAAGGGTGCAACCACTGTGGAAAATAATTTGGCGAGCCTTCAAAAGGTAAACACCAAACTGTCATATGGACTAGCAATTCCACTCCTAAGTATACATCCAAGATGCTCAAATAAAAACTTGTGAACACATGCTTACAGCAGCACTATTCACAACAGCCTAAAGGTAGAAACAACCCAAATGACAATCAAGAGATGAATAGATCAATAAAATACCTATATCCATACTATACAATATGACTGAAACATAAAAAAGAATTAAATTCTGACACACTACAACATGGATGGACCCTGCAAACAGCAAAAGAACAGTTAAGAAAGCAAGACAAACAGCCTGGGCAGCACAGTGAGACCTCGGCTCTAACAAAAAAAAAATAAAATTAAAAAACTAGCCAGGCATGGCAGCATGTACCTATAGTCCCAGCTATTTGGGAGGCCAAGGCAAAAGGATCACCTAAGCTCAGGAGGTTAAGGCTGCAGTGAACCAGGATCGTGTCACTGCACTCTAAACTGGGCAACAGAGTAAGATCCTGACTCAAAAAAAAAAAAAAAAAAAAGGCAGGCACAAAAGGGCACATGTTATATAAAATGTCCACAACGTGCAAATCCAGAGAGAAGGCAGGCGAGTGGCTGTGAGCGAAGGGAGGAGCAGGCTGTTTCCTTCCAGAATACAAATGTTATGAAACCAGAGAATGGTGCTGGCTGTACAAAGCTGTGGGTGTGCTCAAGGCCAGCGTGGGGAGCTTTTGATGTGTGAATTTTACCTCAAATTTTTAAAAAAACTGAACAGTGTCAGATTCACAAGACTACATCGTGTATGACTCCACTTATGTGAAATTCTGAAACAGGCAGAATTAGTCTATCATGACAGAAAATGGACTGGTGATGCCTGGGCAGAGGCGGGTTCTGGTTACAAATGAATTTTGGGGTGACGAAATTGTTCTATATCAATCTGGTGTGCATCACCTGGAATAAAATCACTGTCAAAGTTTATCCCACTGCACCTTTTAGAATGAGTGATTATATTACCTCAAGTATTCTGGCATAAATGCCCCAAAGACAATCACAGATATGTTAGTAAATGGTGATTAACAAATGAAACACAAACACAGAGCTGAACAGACTCTGTGAATCAACATGCAACAGTTAAAACCAGAGCAAGCAAAAGGCAGAGGCTGCCCCTCCCTACAAGCTGCACCCAGCAAGATGCCCTGGCAACGCCACTCTTGGGAGCCAGAGCCCACCCGGAGCCCACGCAGGGACCTGTCCTCAGTGAGAGCACTAAGGAGTGACCATGGAAAGGCAGTGACATTTTTTTAAAAAGCTTTCTGAAACAATCGGACTGTTTAAGGTTTAGTCTAAATAAAACTCAGTCAGCCCAGCACGGTAGCTCATGCCTGTAATTCCAACCCTTGGGAGGTGAAGGAGAGAGGACTGCTGAACCCAGGGTTGGAAACCAGCCTAGGCAACTTGGCAAGACCTCATCTCTACAATAAATCAAAAACTAGCTGGTGTGGTAGGGCATGTCTGTAGTTCCAGCTACTTGGAAGGCTGAGACAGGAGGATTTCCTGAGCCCAGAAAATCAAGGCTGCAGGGCCATGAATGTGCCACTGCACACCAGCTTGGGCAACACAGTGAAACTCCAACTCAAATAAATAAATAAATAAATTTGGCCAATTTTCTTACAATGTATTCTCTTGCCCTTATACTTTTCTTCTTCTGATTTTTTGTTTTTTGTAGAGAGAGGGTCTCATTAAGTTGCCAAGTCTGGCCCTAAACTCCTGGCCTCAAGCAATCCACCCACCTCAGCCTCTTTTAAGTGCTGGAATTACTGGCGTGAGCCATGGCACCGGGCCTCTCATACTTTAGCACACATGCATATATTGTACATTTTTAAAATACATTACAAAGCTGTTACTGACTTGTAGTTCCACTGGAAGGCAGATCATGACTCTGGCATACTCAGGTATGTTCCATTAATCATCGCCAAAGTTGCTTGCTACAAAGAAGCTGTTTCATTCAACAGTATGTCCTGACACAAAATTCAAACCTGCCTTGCCTTAGGCATAAAATTTGACATGGCGGCCAGGCATGGTGGCTCAGCCTGTAATCCCAGCACTTTGGGAGGCCGAGGTGAGAGGTCTGCTTGAGCCTGGAGGTTCAAGACCAGCCTGGGCAACTTGTTGAGACCTTGTCTCTACAGTAAATCATAAAAACTAGCCAGGCATGATGGCTTGCGTCTATAGTTCCAGCTACTTGGAAGGTTAAGGCAGAAGGATCGCCTAAGCCCAGCAGGTCATGGCTGCGGTAGCCATGAGCCACTGCACTCCAGCCTAGGCAACAAGAGTGAGACTCCAATTCATAAAAAAAAAAAGTAAAAAAAAAAGTAAAAAGTTTCTGACATGAAATCCCAACAGGGAGCCCACCCCTTTCTCTGGCCACTATGTGGCCTGGCCTGGACCCCATCTCCCCTCTGCTAACCCACAACCGCGTTGTCTCTGCCCCTCCTGCCTCAGGAAGCCACAGGTGGTGCTGGGCCTTAGTGGTGGTAGCGTGGGCAAGGGAAGCCAGTGAACCCCCATTGTTAAGAAACATGGTCACACACACATTTCTGCAGGAGAACTTTGCGGGGCGGGGGGAATCCCAGATTTACAGTACAGTGAATGCTTTGAAAATCACATTAAAGAAAGGAAGACTGTGCCAGTGAGGCAACCGTGCGTCTATCAGGCAACGAAATGGATCAGACCGTGGCAGCCAATGCTCAGAAGAAATTCTTGATTGATGGATTTCCAAGAAATGAAGACAACGTTCAAGGCTGGAACAAGACCCTGGGTGGGAAGGCATGTGCACCCCTAGTTCCATTTTCTGAAGGAAATAACGAGATCTGTGTTAAACAATGTCTTGAGAGGGTAGACAGTGGTAGGAGTGAGGGGACAAGCAAAGACAGGAGAATGCAGACCCACCTTCAGTCAAGAAAGTCAGTGACTCCTATGAAGAAATGGAGAACTTCAAGAAAATAGATGCTTCTAAAATTGTCAAAGTATCTGATGAAGTTGTGAAGATTTCTGACAAAGAAGACTAATTTTAAACCTGAAAGCATTCCTGAAATAATGCTTGAACATTGCTTTGACAGCTGCTATCACAATCCCTTTTCAAGGCAATTTTAATCTTTCATAAGTATACCTCAATTAATGGCTGGAAAGTATATAGTAAAACAAATTAAAGTTTTTGGTTTCTCCGGTCACAGGAGTAGACAGTGAATTCTGGTTAAACTTCCTCTTAGTTACAGTGCTCACAAAACAAGGAGATTATCAGTGTATTCTGTTTTTATTCAAAAGCAATATCCCTTTTATAGTTCCTGCCTTCTGTGAGCAACACTTCTCAGTGTGTGTGTGTGTACTCCTTGAGTAAATAAAACATGTTACAATTAGGGATTCCCACTTCCCTTTTCTTGTAGTTTTAAATTTCCAACCTTTAGAAAATTTGTGCACCAAGTTTCAAAGGAACTTTGCCTTCCATCAGTTCCTGCACAATGTGTTTGGTAAACAGACTCACAGATGGAATCTCATTTTCCATAGAAAGGTAAGAAAGCAGCTGTTGGCCAGGCTTGGTGGCTCAGCCTCTAATCCTAACACCTTGGGAGGCCGAGGCAAGTGGACTGCCTGAGCCCGTGGGTTTGAGACCAGCCCAGGCAACTTGGTGAGACTTCATTTCTACAATAAATCAAAAAATTGCCAGGCGTGGAAGCGCGTGCCTATAGTTTCAGCTACTTGGAAGACTTGAGGCAGAAGAATCGCCACAGCCCAGCAGGTCAACACTAGGGTGGCCGTGAGTGTGCCACTGTATTCCAGCTGGGGCAACAAAGTGATCCTCCAACTCAAAAAAGAAAAAAAAAGTGGCTATTTTACTACAACTTGTACAAAGTTGTGTGAAAGGCTCGCTCTCTGCCCCCAGGGTTTGTGCTGGGGTTTAGAGGCAGTCAGCTTCACTGTGACACCATCTGAGGTGCCCAAAGCACATCTAGGGGCTGAGCCCTTCCACTCTGATATTCAGAAATTCAGGATTCAAATGATCTGAGCAAAATCAGCAGTGGAACCTTGAAATGCATGTGCTGGATCTACACTAAAATGATTCAGTTAGTATTTTAGTTACCCTTCAGAGGTGTGCTTGTTTTCTAAAAGACTAAATATAGGGTTAGGATAAATTAGAAAAGGCAACCAAATGTTTAAAATTTTCTATTTAATTTAGATTTTCTTTTTTTTTTTTTTTTTTTGAGTTGGAGTCTCACCTGTCGCCCAGACTGCAGTGCAGTGGCCGCTCCCGGCCACCGCAGCCTTGATCTGCTGGGCTCTGGCGATCCTTCCGCCTCAGCCTTCCAAGTAGCTGGAACTACAGACACGTGCTACCACGCCCGGCTGATTTTTGATTTATTGTAGAGATGAGGTCTCGCCAAGTTGCCCAGGCGGGTCTTGAACCCACGGGCTCAGGCAATCCACTCACCTCAGCCTCCCAAGGTGCAGGATTACAGGCTGAGCCACCGAGCCCAGCTAATTTAGATTTTCTTAAATACTTTTTCCATATTTAAGAAGATTTAAAAACAATTGCACTTTGATTAGAAAAATAATAAATGTATTTTATAAATGTTTGATTCCCTTCCTGACTACTTTTATTCATTTTATTCTTTTGTGGCATCATGTTGAAGCAATGAAAGATGCAAAATGTTTAAAAGGTTGCAGAGTTGAAAGAAATTTTCTTTTACATCATTCTTCTTTTAAAAATCTGAGAAATCTTTTTCTTCTTTTTTCTTTTCTTTTCCACCTGTCTCTAATGCTAAGTGGTGTCCAAGGTTCTCAATATGAGATTTCTTAAAATGTTTTTCATTTTCAGCACTTCAACTGTTTGGTACACAGAATTAAAAAGGGCAAGGAATTTTGCCTTTGTATAATTAGGTTTTATACTTAAAATCATTGAGAATAGTGAGGACAATGGGTATTTTTGTAGCATATGTGTATTATGAAATTCACTTATTTACGACAATTTTTTCAACATATATGTCATGAGAAAACAACGTATCAGTCGGGCATGGTAGTTCATGCATGTAATCCCAGCACTTTGGAAGGCAGAGGCAAGAGGACTGACTGAGCCCAGGGGTTAGAGACCAGCCTGGGCATCTTGGTGAGATCTTGTCTCTACAATAAATAAAACTTAAAAAAATTAGCCAGGCATGGTGGTACTCGCCTGTAATTCCAGCTACTTGGAAGGCTGAGGTGGAAGGATGGTCTGAGTACAGCAGTTCAAGGTTGTGGTGACCATGAGCTTGCCACTGCACTCCAGCCTGGGTAACAGTGAGACACCAACTCAAAAAAGAAAAGAAAACAATGTATCAATAACTACTGTAGGGTTCGTGACCAGCCTGGGCAACATGATGAGACCTCATCTCTACAATAAATAAAAAAATTAGCTGGGCGTTGTAGCGCATGCCTGTAGTTCCAGCTACTTGGAAGGCTGAGGTGGAAGGATCACTGGAGTCCAGCAGGTCGAGGCTGCGGTGGCCGGGAGCGGCCACTGCACTCCAGTCTGGGTGACAAAGTGAGACTCCAACTCAAAAAAATAAAATAAAATAAAATAACTACTGGAACATATTGACCACCAAAATTAATACTGAAATGACCATGGTTCTTGCGAGAGTCTATGAGTTCTCATCCAGCATTTCAGTCCAGTCACCACGGAGAGGTGGTATTGGTGGCTACAGTCAGAACATGAAGCCAGGTGGAAGTTCTGAGAGCATTCCTATTCACAGAAGTGAAGAAATTTGTCCACTGGGAATCTATATATTTATACTGACATTGTGAAGGCAACTTAAGAGTTTTGAAGGCTGCCTGCCCAGGTGCTTTGCTTTCTTTCATCAGCGATCTTTCTGAGGCACTTGAGAACAGAAACACATCAGCAGTATTGAATGTTGGAGTTGGCTGAGATACACTTGACTTCACTAGCTTGGAAGCCCCATGAGTTAAAGACAGAGCCACAAATAAGATTTTTAGTTTACTGAAAGGGACTTGTTATTTTCTTAAATTAACAATCTGTCCCTTCAGTGCTGTTGGATATGTAAGAATGATTTAAGAAATAATCTCAACAAATTTTGTGCTGTGGCCATTGCTTAAAAAACAAAATTTCAAATAGGGAAATAGGCCTGCTGTGAGTATATCTTCCATATCCTAAGATACCCCCCTCCAGTATCACCACCTTCAGCAATCGTCACCAAGTACTGCAGTCAACACTCCATGGTCTCCCTTGTCTCATCTAGACAGTCTCTAACAGCAGCGCACTGACTAGGGTCTGTGAGAACATGCCATCTTAGTAATACACGGACACACCAACTGTCTTCTTCACTGCATTCACATCTGCAAGGAGCTTAAGGTGCATGGCGGCAAGGGCTTCAACACACAACACAAGGCACAGAGCAGTCGCAAACTACTACCATCAGGGAAACACTCCACACACTAGTCCAATCAAGGATCTGATGGCTATACCCTCAAAAGCACAGGAAAAAACACACAAATGAACGATATTAAACAAAAAACCTTCTGCACAGCAAAGGAAACGAGAGAGTGAAGAGACAACCTGTTGAATGGGAGAAAATACCTGAAAACTGTGAATCAGACAAGTGACTAATATATACAACAGACAAGGAATTCAAACAACTCAACAGCCAAAACACACAAATACTCACACTAAAAAGATGACAAAGATCCAGACAGATATCTCTCAAAAGAAGACAAACAAATGTCCAAGAGGTATATTAAAAAGTTCTCAGGCCAGGCACAGTGGCTCATGCCTGCAATCCCAGTACTTTGGGATGCCAAGGCAGGAGGGGCGCTTGAGCCCAGGAGTTTTGAGACCAGTTTGGACAACATAGTGAGAACTTGTCTCTACAAAAAGTAAAAAAAAGATTAGTCAGGCGTGGTGGCACACACCTGTAATTCCAGTTACTTGAGAGGCTGAGAAGGAAGGATCAACCAAGCCCAGGAGAGTGAGGCTGACATGAGCTGTGATCTTGCTACTGTACTCCAGCCTGGGCAACAAAGTGGGACTCTGTCTAAAAAAATAAAATAAAATATAAATTAAAAGTTCTCAATATCACTAACCATCAGAGAAATGCAAATCAAAACCACATGAGATATCTCAGCCCAGTTACAATGGCTTTATCAAAAACAGAAAATAGGCCAGGTACAGTGGCTCCTGCCTATAATCCAAGCACTTCGGAAGGACGAGACGGAAGGATCACTTGAGAGCAAGAATTCAACACCAGCCTGAGCAACACAGCAAGACCTCATCTCTACCAAAAAAAATAAAAAACATGAGTCAGGCATTATGGTGAATGCCTGCAGTCCCACCTGAGGTTGGCAATAATTCAGTTTTAATACAGATTTATCAAAAATTCACAGAATCATTACTTCACTAGAATGTGAGCCAATGGCTGGACTCAGTGGCTCTGCCTGTAATCCCAGCACTTCGAGGCGGGTGGATTGCCTGAGCCCGCGGGTTCAAGACCAGCCTGGGCAACTTGGCAAGATCTTGTCTCTACAGTAAAAAATTAAAAACTAGCCAGGCATGGTAGCACATGCCTGTAGTTCCGGCTACTCGGAAGGCTGAGGCGGAAGGATCGCTTGAGCCCAGCAGGTCGACACTGGGGTGGTCGGGGGTGGCCATGAGTGTGCCACTACACTCCAGCCTGGGTGATGGGGTGACTCCAACTCAAAAAAAAAAAAAAAAGAACATGAGCCAGGCATGATGGTAAATGCCTGTAGTCCCATCTGAAGTTGGCAATAATTCCGTTTTAATACAGACTCATCAAAAATTCACAGAACCATTACTATACCATCTCATTTAGGTAATTTTTCTAATCTAAATTAATTAAGAATAAATGAATCTTAATTAAATAAATGAGCATGCATGCCACTACACTCTAGTCTGGGTGAAGGAGTGAGACTCCAACTCAAAATAAATAAATAAATGAATCCTCTAACACTAATTATTATGGCCATTTTCATTAAAACATCATGTTTTAAAAACTAGGGTGCTTGATCAGGCAAAATGCATCATTCCTCTAATACCAGTGCTTTGTAGGGCTGAGGTGAGCGAATCGCTTGAGACCAAGTGTTCAAGACAAGGCTGGGCACAGTGGCTCAAGCTGGTAATCCCACCACTTTGGGAGGCCAAGATCAGGGGACTGCCTGAGTCCACAAGTTTGAGAATAGCCTAGATTATTACTTGGCAAGACTTCATTAATACAATAAATCAAAAAATTGGCCAGGTGTGGTAGCATGTGCCTGTAGTTCCAGCTACCTGGAAGACTGAGGGGAATAGATCACTAGGGTGGCTGTGAGTGTGCCACTAAACTCCAGCCTGGGCAATGGGGTGAGACTACAACTCAAAAAAAAAAGTTCAAGACCAACATGGGCAGCATAGAGACTGCAGTTTTATAAAAAAAAAAACTTAACCAAGCATAGTAACACATGCTTGTAATCCCAGCCACCAAGAAGGCTAAGACAGGAGTTCAAGGCTGCAGTGATGATCATACCACTGCACTCCAGGCTGGACCACAGAGCAAGACCCTGTATATAGAAATAAATAAATGATGAAAAGCTAGGGTTCTCACTTAAGCCGTGTTTTACTTCCCTGGTAACTCAGTTGTCAGAATACTTAGAAGACTAAGTTACCACCCTCTTTCCTCTGACAATCATTTGTGAGGTACTGTATAACACACACTGCAAATGTCCTATCTCAGCATAATCTCATTACTGGTATACTTCTGTTTGCCACAAGCTTCATTTTATAAGCAGCCTCATTAGCACTGGCTCAATCATCATAAATACTTCATTTCAATGCATTACTCCATGGCAAACTTGTTTAGCTCACATTTAATTCAAAATTCATTCCTTAAGTTATCATACATACATTAGATTGTTAAATTTTGGGGTTTTTTGAGACTGGGTCCCTCTCTGTTCCCAGACTGGAGTGCAGTAGTGTGATCACAGCTCCCTGCAGCCTTGACCTCCTGAGCTCAAGCACTTCAGCCTCTAACTCCCAAATAGCTGGATTACAGATGTGAGCCACCATGTGCAGCAAATTTTTTTTTTTTGAGTTGGAGTCTCACTCTGTCACCCAGACTGGAGTGCAGTGGCCGCTCCTAGCCACCGTAGCTTCAACCTGCTGGGCTCCAGCAATCCTTCCGCTTCAGCCTTCCAAGTAGCTGGAACTACAAGCGCGCGCTACCACACCCAGCTAATTTTTTGATTTATTGTAGAGATGAGGTCTCTCCTGCCCGGGCAGGTCTCGGACCCGCGGACTCAGGCAATCCACTCACCTCAGCCTCCCAAAGGCGTGGGATTACAGGCTGAGCCACCGAGCCCGGCTGCAGCAAATATTTTAATTTTCATTTGCAGAGGCAGGTTCTTTCTATGTTGACCAGGCTAGTCTCAAACTCCTGGCCTCAAGGGATTCTCCTGCTTCACCTTCCCAAAGGGCTGAAATTACAGGCATGAGCCGCCAAGCCCAGCCCTTATTAAGTCTAATGCTTTCACAAATTTCCCCTTAAGAGAAAAAATTAATTTCTTTTGTACAAATCAAAACACCACAGTGAAAGTGCTTCCTCTTCAGACTGTAATTCTGTGTACAAAAAATTACAGTACTCTTAGATGACAATACCAGAAATTTTCACCTAAAATTTCTTAAAGGAACAAACTTTCTTTTTTTTGAGTTAGAGTCTCACTCTGTTGCCCAGGCTGGAGTACAGTGACACACTCATAGCCACCCCAGCAACTACCTGCTGGGCTCTAGCGATCCTTCCACCTCAGCCTTCTAAGTAGCCAGAACTACAAGTGTGCACTACCACGTCTGGCTAATTTTTTTTTTTTTTAATTGTAGAGATGAGGTCTTGCCAAGTTGCCCAGGCTGGTCTCGAACCCACGGGTTCAGACAATCCACTCGCCTCGGCCTCCAAAAGTGCTGGGATTACAGGCTAAGCCACCGGGGACTAACATTTTGAAAAGATTAAGTCTGTAACAAAACTGGAAAATAGATGATATGCCAATAGGTGACCAGAATTAAGTACCTAAATTAACAGAAAGTGAACGTGATCCAACGGACAAAACCATACGTCTAGAGAAATCACAGCCCCAACCATATAGCAGAAAGAAACAAAGTCAAGACTGCTGAAGAGATAAAACAAGAAAAACCTTCAAGGACAAAGATCAATGAAGTCAAGCAGTTCGGAACTCATCTAATGTGACAGGGGTCAGTGATTTGGCTCCAAGGGGCAATTCTGGCCCAATGACTTTTCCTATACAGTACACAATCTAAGAACAAGTGTACATTTATATCTGGCTGGTAAACAAAACTATTTTGTGATAAGTAAAAATTACATGGAGGTTCAAACCTGTAATCCCAGCACTTTGGGAGGTCAAGGCAAGAGGATTGCCAGAGCCCAGGGGTTCAAGACCAGCCTGGGTAACTTGGTGAGACCTCGTCTACACAATAAATCAAAAAATTAGCCGGGTGTGGTAGCATGCACCTGTAGTTCCAGCTACTTGGAAGGCTGAGGTAGAAGGATTGCCTGAGCCCAGCAGATCAAGGCTACAGTGGCCGAGAGCATGCCACTGAACTCCAGCCTGGGCGACAGAGTGAGACTCAAACTCAAAAAAAAAGAAACTCTAATTTCAGTATCAACAAATAGTTTTATTGGAAAACAGCCAGACTCATTTGTTTAAGTGTGATCTATGGGTCCTTTCATGAGACAGCAGTAGAGGTGAATAGTTGTAACAAAACAAGTGGCTCACAAAGTCTAAAATATTTACTATCTGGGCCTTTACAGAAAACTTGAGAAATGAATTTTAAAAGACAAGTCTGGCAGGACTTGAGCCTGTAATCCCAACACTTTGGGAGGCCAAGGCGCGAGGATTACTCAAGCCAAGGAGTTCGAGACCAGTCTGGGAAACATAGCAAGGCTCCGTCTCTAAAATAATAATAATAATAATAATAATAATGTGACAAGTTTGCATATCACAAGAGCTACAAAAAACTAAGTAACACGAAAAAAATCAAGATTCAATCAGTGGTGAAATTTCAGACTCCCACAGACAGAAAATCCTACAAATTGCCAAAAAATCCTGCAAAGCTTACCTAGAAAAGAATCATGAATCAGAGGTCGTCAGACTTTTCTCATCTCAACACCAGAAGCCATATGACACAGAACAGGGGTCAGAAGATTTGTAAAATAAAGAGCAAGCCAGGAACTCTGCTAAGAGACATTTCCCGCCCACAAACATCCTGCTACACACCAGGGGGTGACACTGGCACTCTACCTGAGACACAGGAGCTAATCTCTCCAGAGAGCCCTGCTGGCACAGCATTCTTCACTCCCAGCAGTCACACGTACTAAACACCAGCCCCCATCACATGCTCTACACACCAGATGTGATTGCAACAGGACCTGGGCACACACTCAGTAAGGTAAGCCATACCTCCTAGATACCCGTCCCCATCACACTCTCTACAACACCAGGTGCAATCACAACAGGACCAGCTCACACACTCAGCAAGGTGGCCAAAAGAGGGTGCCGGCTGAGCCTGCCCCACCATGGCTCAGTGTCACCACGTGAACACATGGGCAAGACACACAACACAGCCTCTCATCACTAGCCCAACTTGGCTGACAGCCCAATTTTCTGAAGAGATGATTCTCTTTATTTACCCAAAACCTGGAAGAATTACTAATATTTAATATTAAAACTTAATAGATAAATCCATAGAGATGGAAGGATTACCCACTGCTAGGGAATGGTGAGGCTGTAAGGAGTGGAAACGTTCTGGAATTACAACATAAGGAATATGCTAAAATCTACACACTATAAACCTGAAAGGGTGAGTTTTGGTGTTATGTGAACTATATCTCATTTAGTAATTTGAAAGAGAAATCCATCACCCAACAAGACAAAATTCATAATGCCTAGCATCCAATAAAAAATACTAAACGTCCAGGCTTGGTGGCTCAGCCTGTAATCCCACCACTTTGGGAGGCCAAGGTGAGTGGTCTGCCTGAGCCCACAGGTTCAAGACCAGCTCAGGCAACTTGGCGAGACGTCTCTACAATAAATCAAAAATTAGCTGGGTGTGGCAGCGCATGCCTGTAACTCTGGCTACTTGGAAGGCTGAGGCAGAAGGATTGTCGGAGCTTAGCAGGTCAACACTGGGGTGGCCGTGAGCGTGACACTGAACTCCAGCCTGGGAGACAGAGTGAGACTCCAACTCAAAAAAAAAAAAAATTGCTAGGCATGCAAAGATGCAACTAAAATATAAGCCTCAGAGAATTATAATTAGTGCTTTTATTTATTTATTTATTTTTTGAGTTGAAGTCTTACTCTGTCACCCATGCTGGAGTGCAGTGGCATGCTCACAGTCACCGCAGCCTCAACCTGCTGGGCTCAGGCGATCCTTCTGCCTCAGTCTTCCAAGTAGCTGACACCACAGGCATGCGCCACCACCCCCTACTGGTTTTTTTAATTTATTGTAGAGATGAGTTCTCGCTGTATTGCTCAGGTTGGTCTTGAACCTCTGAGCTCAAGTAATCCTCTTGCCTCTCTATCTCCTAAAGTGCTGGGATTACAGGTGTGAGCTACCACGCCCAGCTTGAATAGTGTTTTAAAAAAATAATAATAATTAAGCCTGGGCAACACAGCACTGCAAAAAATATATAAGTTAGGCAGGCATGGTGGCATATGCCTGTAGTTCCTAGCTGCTCAGGAGGCTGAGGTGGAAGGACTGCTTGAGCCCAGGCGGTTAAAGCTGCAGTGAGCTATGACTGCACCAGTGCACTCTAGCCTGAGCCACAGAGCAAGACTCTCCCTCCAAAAAGAGAAAAAAGAGAATTTTTTTAATATGTCATAATGAGGAAAAAATAATCCATTGAAACAAACTTAGAACTGACACGGGTGTTAAAATTAGTAGACAAGGACATTAAAAGTTGTTAGAACTGCATTCCATATGTTCAACATGGAAGACATAAAAAAGGAAACTCAGGAACAGCCAAGTAAAAGAGGCACAGAGCAATTTAAGAGGGAGGGGCAGCCTTCCAGCATTTCTGTGTGTTCCAAACTCCAGGTTGAAAGTTTTTATAGAGCTCCACCTCCAGCCTCCACCTCCCCTCCCTGGAGGTCAGTGGGTCTAATCACTAGGTCTTTAATCACTAGGTCTTTCCTGGTGACCAGCCCTGCCCTGTCACCTCATTAGCTTAAACTCAGGTGTGACAGGAAAGAAGATACCTATAAATATCGAAATACATCATCTCACTCAGGAAACTCCAAGGGTTTTAGGAACTGTGCCGGCAGTGGGGTGGTGGGGAGACCAAGACCCAAATATACTTTTATTATACCAAAGTCTGTTAAACCAATAAGCTGAAATCAAATTAAGTATTTGTAACACCTAGTTTTCTGTTTAAGACACAGGGTCTTGGCTGGGCGCAGTGGCTCAAGCCTGTAATCCCAGCACTTCAGGAGGCTGAGGCGAGAGGATTACCTGAGCTCAGGGGTTCGAGACCAGCCTGAGCAACTTGATGAGACCTTGCCTCTACAATAAATCAAAAAATAAGCCAGGTGTGGTAGCGCATACCTGTAGTTCCAGTAACTTGGAAGGTTGAGGCCGAATAAATGCCTGAGTCCCGCAGGTCAAAGAAGCTGCAGTGGCCATGAGCATGTCACTGCACTCCACCCTAGGCAACAGAGTGAGACTCCGATTCAAAAAAAAAAAAGAAGACACAGGGTCTCTCACTCTATTGCCCAAACTGAAATGTTGGGGCTGGATCACAGCTCACTGCAGCCCCCAGCTCCTGGGTTCAAACAATCCTCCCACCTCAGCCTCCAAGTATAGCTGGCACTACAGGTGACAGACACCACACCTGGTTAATTTCTGTTTCTTTTTTTTTTTTTAAAGATGGGATCTCATTATGTTGCTCAGGCTGGCCTTGAACTCCTGGCCTCCAAGCGACCATCTCCCTTGACCTCCCAACGTGTTGGGATTGCAGGTGTGAGCTGCCATGCCCAGTGGGTTACTACCTTTGTGAACCACCTGTGTCACCCTCCAGCAAGCAGGATGCACCAGATTTGCTACCCCAAATGCTGTTATCAATACACACACACATAGAATTGCAGTTTAGATACCACAGAACAAGGCTGGATATACTTATAACAATCAGATAAGACAGCCAAGTTACTTGCTACCCATGGTCATCACCACTTCACAACACTGTAATCATGAACCTGTTAAGGTGGATCTGCTAATTTACTGTTAATTTGAAAAGGAAAACCAGGCCAGGTGCTGTGGCTCACGCCTGTACCCTAGCACTTTGAGAGACCAAGGCAAGAGAACTGACTGCTTGAGCCCCGAAGTTTGAGACCAGCCTGGGCAGCATGGTGAGACCCTGTCTCTACAGTAAATCAAAAAAACAAGCCAGAAGTGGTGGCATGAACCTGTAGTCCCAGCTACTCAGAACTCTGAGGCAGAAGGATTGCCTGAGTCCAGGAGGTTGAGGCTACAGTAATCATTCCACTGCACTCCAGCCTGGGCGACAGAGTAGAGTGAGACTCAAAAAAAGGAAAAGGAAAAAGATAAACCAAAGTAGAAAACTAACAACTGTTAGGATGATTATAGCAAAAACTAAGAGGTTTGGGGGTAAGTTGTTGCAACAGCTATGCCCACATGGCACGAATTCTCACTCTGTCACCCACAGCAGCCAGGTGCCTACAGATCCTCCCACCATGAGGTAGAGGGGATTGTTTGTTCTGCACTCCTTGAAGCTGGGCTGGGTATGTGACTTGCTTTGACTAGTAGAATGATGCAAAAGTGAAGCCCTGAAGCTCCTGCTTCTGTTGCCCAAAGCCTGGCCAGCCTGCTGACAGTGAGAGGTACAGAGCTCAGCAACTCCCACCATCCAGACAGCTAACCAACATGGAGGAAAAATGACACATCACTACCAAGTGGGTTTCAACCCAGAAATGCAAGGTCAGTTTAACAATGTAATTCACAATATTTAAAAACTAAGGCCGGGCAGGATGGCTCAAGCCTGTAAATCCCGGCACTTTGGGAGGCTAAGGCAAGAGGGTTCCCTGAGCCTGCGGGTTCAAGACCAGCCTAAGCAACTTGGTGAGACCTTGTCTCTACAATAAAAATTTTAAAAATTAGCTGGGCGTGGTAACACGCACCTATAGTTCTGACTACTTGGAAGGCTGAGGTGGAAGGATCATCAGAGCCCATCAAGTCAACACTGGGGTGGCCATGAGTGTGCCACTGAACTCCAGACTGGGCAAAAGAGACTCCAACACACACACACACAAAAACTAAAAAAGCAAAAACCATGTGACTTTTAGACACAAAAAATGTTTTGAGAAAATTAAATGTCCATTCTGGCCAAAAACTTAACAAACCTTGTTTATAAGGGAACTTCCTTAACCTCATTAAGTGCATTTTATGAAGCCCTACAGCAAACTTCATAGTTAATGGTGAAAAAGTGAATGCTTTCCCACTACAGTGGGAATGGACGTCTACTCTCATCACTTCTTTTGAACACTGTACTGGAGATTCTAACCAGTGCAAGAAGACCAAAAGAAAGAAAATACAAGGTAAGAAAGGAAGAAGCAAAACTGACTTTATTTGACTGCCTATGTAGAAAAATCCAAGCCACTAGAATAAGTTAGTTAAGTGTGGTTGTAGGATACATTAACATGCCAAAAGGGTTTATTTCCATACCAGTAAAAAAATCAAAAATTTATTTAAAAAGCAATACCATTTACAACAGTATCAAAATATAAAATACTCAGAAAAATCTAACAGAAAATTTGTTAGATTTGAACACCGAAAATCAAAGCAATGCTAAGGGAAACTACAACGCACCTAAGTCAATGGAAAGATACAATTTCCCAGGCCAGTAGACTCAACATCATTAAGATGTCAATTAGCCAGGCTCGGTGGCTCAGCCTGTAATCCCGTGCCTTTGGGAGGCTGAGGTGAGTGGATTGCCTGAGCCTGTGGGTTCGAGACCCGCCTGGGCAACTTGGCGAGACTTCATCTCTACAATAAATCAAAAAATTAGCCGGGCATGGTAGCGTGCGCCTGTAGTTCCAGCTACTTGGAAGGCTGAGGCGGAAGGATCACTGGGGCCCAGCAGGTCAAGGCTTCGGTGGCCGGAAGCGGCCACTGCACTCCAGTCTGGGTGACAGAGTGAGACTCCAACTCAAAAAAAAAAAAAAAAAAAAGATGTCAATTGTCTATAGATCAATCCATAGAGCTGCTAAAATCCCAATCAAATCCCAGAAGGTTTTTTTTGTGAAAACTGGCAAACTAACTCTAAAATTTATATGGAAATGTGAGAGATCTAAAATGATCAAGCAACTTTGAAAAAGGAAAACAAAGTTGAAGGACTAACACTATCTGACATCAAGGCCTATTATTGATAAATTTTTAAGTTTTTAAGGTTGGGAGGAGTGGCTCAGGTCTATAATCCCAGCACTTTGGAAGGCTGAGGTGAAAGGATTACCTGAGCCTACGAGTTCAAGACCAGCCTGGGCAATTTGTCAAGACCCCATCTCTACAATAAATCAAAATATTAACCAGGTGTGGTGGCGCACACTTGTAGTTCCAGCTACTTGGAAGGCTGAGGCGGAAGGACTGCCTGAACCCAGCAAATCAAGGCTGCAATGGGTATGAGCATGGCACTGCACTCCAGCCCGGGCAACAGAGTCTCCGACTCAAAAAAAAAAAAAAAAAAAATTGTCATTAGCTCACCAGGAGCAGTGGCTCACATCTGTCATCCCAGCACTTCAGGAGGTGGAAGCAAGAGGATTGCCTGAGCTCAGGGGTTCAAGATCAGCCTGGATAACTTAGCGAGACCTTGTCTCTACAATAAATCAAAGATTAAGCCGGGCTCAGTGGCTCAGCCTATAATCCCATGCCTTTGGGAGGCTGAGGTGAGTGGATTGCCTGAGCCCGCAGGTTCGAGACCCGCCTGGGCAGCGAGACCTCATCTCTACAATAAATCAAAAAATCAGTCGGGCGTGGTAGCGCATGCCTGTAATTCCGGCTCCTTGGAAGGCTGAGGCGGAAGGATCGCCGGAGCCCAGCAGGTCGAGACTGCAGTGGCCGGGAGCGGCCACTGCACTCCAGTCTGGGCGACAGAGTGAGACTCCAACTCAAAAAAAAAAAAAAGATTAGCTGGGCGTGGTGGTGAATGCCTATAATTCCAGGTACTTGGAAGGCTGAGATGAAAGGATCACCTAAGCACATAATCCCAATTTTTTTTTTTTTTTTTGAGTTGGAGTCTCACTCTGTCACCTCGACCTGCTGGGGTCTGGTGATCCTTCCGCCTCAACCTTCCGAGAAGCCGGAACTACAGGCATGCACTACCACGCCCGGCTGATTTTTTGATTTGTTGTAGAGATGAGGTCTCTCCAAGGTGCCCGGGCAGGTCTCGAACCCGCGGGCTCAGGCGATTCGCTCACCTCAGCCTCCCAAGGCGCGGGATTACAGGTTGAGCCACCGAGCCCGGCTAATCCCAATTCTTATATGAAAGCCAAAAGCAAGGAAATATCAAGTAACATTCTCATGGGATGTTATTATGACAAAGATTTAAATCCTGCCCTCTAGAAAAAGGGTTGAAATGAGATGTACTCAGGACATGCACACAACTAAGTAAAAACGCATCAACACAGGAGACAACAGTCAACAAGTTTATCCAAGTGAGTGAGGTAAGTGAGGAGAAGATAAGTGAGTGACCAGGCTGAGGGCAGTCATGAATGCTTTGTGTGGAGACTAAATGTAGGTACAGAAAGCTGGTCAATGTGATAGACTCAGGAAGGAGAAAAAGAAAGTACAAGCCACTAAGAAATGCCATGAAAACACAGGAACCACTGCCCTTCCTTCCAAATCCTCAATTTAAAAGCACTATGGAACCTCCAAACTAGACACTATCTAGAAATTCCAACAATGTCCATATCACAACCTTGGAGAAAAACCTAAAAAGCCTGCTGCCCCAATCCTGTGTGGTGCAGTGCTGGCACACCCCTCCAGAATTCATAAGACAGTAACAATTCGCCAAGTTCCCAGTCCTGAAGGAGCCCGATAGGAAGTGACAATCTGTCAGAAAATGGTCTGAGAAAGTTTCAGGTAACAAATGAAGCCACCATGTGATGCTGCCCAGTGAGATGTGATTTACTACCCAAATCAATTCCCACTCAACACCTCCCAGAAAAGAGAAAAAGGAAGACATGCACTTTGCACAGATCCCAAGTCCTTGCTCCCACAATCACCAGGCACTGAGCCACGCGCAGTGGCTACCTGCCACCCATGCACACAGCCCTGTCGGGCACAACACTCCTTTTTACACTAGAGTCACTCTCTGCCAAAGGGCACCAGAGTAGTAAACTTAGTATAATTAGCACTGTTTCCTCTTATCAGGCACGAATCCTGACTCATACTGAAAATCAGACCAATCTCCTCTGTGAACGGGAGGCTCCAGTGCCCTACACTCCCCTTCAGCTCTGGTATGGGGCAGATGCTCAGAAAGGAGCTCCCGACTAGCAGAATAGTGGGATGGGACGAACGTCACATGACACCATATCTGCAGCTCTACATCCCAGAACAGGCTTCCCATCCTTTTTCTGAGGCCGATGCTAATGGCGATGCTGCCCAACAAAGACTCCCAGGACCCAGCTAGAAAGGAATTCAGCAGAGCACAGGGCCTACAGAATACTGAGTTTGCATCTTCATGCTCCAAGCTAAGCACCACGATGCTTTTATGTTTGCCTGAACTTGGGGAGATGGGACCAACACCTATAAGTCTGACTCAGTATTAGGAGATCCGAGCATTTACTAAAAGAAAGAAACCATCTCAGATTCAACAATAAATCCAGCAAGGAAAATAAGGAGGTTCACTGAAACTAAAGAAGTGCAAAGCAAGGTAGGCCCAAAACAGCCAAGACGACGGAAGCAGTGACCATTCCATTTTCATGGCTATGCTGTGCACTCCATTGACATATTTACCAAAGAGGTATCACTGTCTAATCAGGTATCCACCACAAGCAGGCCAAGCTCTCCGTTTGGTGATTAAGGTTACAAAGGACAACGTTCAGTGGGAAAGGCAATTTAGTAAAGGATGATTAAAACATAGAACATGCCGGGCGTGGTAGCTCACATCTATAATTCCAGCACTTTGGGAGGCAAAGGTGAGAGAACTGCCTGAGTCCACGGGTTTGAGACCAGCCTGGGCAACTTGGCCAGATCCTATCTCTACAAGAAATCAAAAAATTAGCCGGGGGTGGTGGCGCGTGTCTGTAGTTCCAGCTACTTGGAAGGCTGAGGCAGAACGATCACTCAAGTGCAGCAGGTAGAGGCTGTGGTGGCTGTGAGCATGCCACTGCACTCCAGCCTGGGCGACAGTGAGATACTCCAACTCAAAAAAAAAAAAAAACACAGAATAGGTTGGGCAAGGTGACTCGTGACTGTAATCCCAATACTTTGGGAGGTTGAGGCAGAAGGATTGCTCAAGGTCAAGAGTTCAAGAAATGCCTAGGCAACATAGCAAGACCTCATCTCATCTCTACAAAAAAAAAATTAAAAATTAGCTGAGTGTAGTGGCACGTGCCTGTGGTCCCAGGTACTTGGGAGCCTGAGGTGAGAGGAGCACTTGAGTTCAGGAGATCAAGGCTGCAATGAGCCATGATCGTGCCACTGTACTCCAACCTGGGGAACAGAGTGAGACCTTGTTTTAAACAACAAAAACCACAGAACAATAAATTCTTACAAGAGAAGGGAGCAGAGGGTACTATGAGACTGAAGCTGAGGATAAGAATCTACTACTGGGGCAGAAGTCACAAGCAAAAATAGAGCTGAGGCAGAGGCAAGAGGATTGTCTGAACCCACAGGTTCACAGCCAGCCTGGGCAACAGAGTGAAACTCTGACTCAAAAAAAAAAGAGTTGGGCCATGAGATGGAAAGGGCTCACCAGGAAGGTGGAGGGCTTAACAGCAGAACTGGCCAGAGAAAAGTGAGAAGGGCACCCAGGCAGAAAGCTAAGGCTGGCCACCACTCCTCTAGGAAAAGGAGTGACCATGTCTTCATACAAGCACAGGGTTTGACTAACTGTGTAGAAGCATCAGAGACCATTAAAGGCTACTGTAGTCATAAAAGGACAGGAAGAGGACATGCAGCAAAGGTGCAACTTAGGGACAGGTGAAGTGGAACTGTAGGATGTGTAGGAAGGAGGATGAAAACCTGACAACACTGTCCCTACATCCTCAGAGAACACTCCCACCAAATGCCCAATGAACTTAGCACAACCCAGCAGAAAGACTACAGCAGACAGCCCCACAGTCACTCCTCAAAAGAATCACTGTCTACCTGAAGAATGGAGGGGGAGGAGGCAGTGAGACCAGACTAGAACCCCACAAGGTCCTTGCTGGTCAGCTCACTGACCACAGCCATCACTCATCTTCACAATGAGCCCAAGAGGCAGGACAGTGGCAAACACGAGGCACAGGGCGCATAGCACAATGGCAGCAGAGCAAGTCCTGGTGCCCTGTCCACCCAATCTGTGACCATCAGTCTTGGGTCTACACCCACCTTTGCAGGTAGGTCCGGGAGTGCATGCCAACAGAAGGGAGAGAAGAAACATGCCCCCCACAAAGACTGACACATCAGAATCCAGGAAATGAGAGTTCTAAAAAGTACTCCATGCCAGCAAGACACCTGGAGTGGCAGACAGACCCTAGGTGACCCCAGTGATCCCACTGCCCAGTGCCCATGTCGTCCTGGAACCACCCTCCTTTGAGTATAGGGTGAGTGGGCCCTGCAACATGCTTCTAGTCAACAGAATATGGCACAGGTACACTAGGTGGCCAAGTTGCTACAATGTCACTCCCATGACTACATCATGTTATACAGACAGTCTTGACTAACTGGAGTCAAAGACTCTCTCATTGCTGCTGCGGAGAAGTGAGTGGTCATGCAGTGAGGGGCCATGTGGCAACCAACTGTGGGAGGCCTAAGAGTCAAAGGCAGCCCCCAGGGGACAGCCAACAAGAAGACAGGAACTTCAGTGCTATAACCAGAAGGAGATAAATTCTGAACCCAAGAGAGCTTAGCTGCACACCCCTCCCCACTCGAGCCTCCAATGAGACCACAGTCTCACTCGACACCTGGATTAGAGCCTGGTGAGACCCTGAGCAGAGAACTCCACTAAGCTGTGCCCAGACTCCTGACCCACAGAAACTGTAAAACAATACACGTGTGCTGTGTCAAGCCAACTCCTGACCCACAGAAACCAGGATAACCAATTTGTTTTGTGGTCACCTGTTACAAAGCAGTAGAAAACAAATACAGCCCCACATCACACTAAAAGAAAAGCCTTCACCCATGCCATTTATTTCCGTCCATACCACTAACTCTTACCATGCACAAATAATGACTGGCCTCCAAGGGAAAACAGACCTCTCAGTCACAGGTTCAGGAGAGGAACACCAGGATGCTTAAGTGTTCTTTACAAACGATTACTGATACACACTAGGTGAACCATGCTGAGACCACATTCCTTATAACTGACTTCACAGCTTCAATTACTTCATACTTCAATTACTATACCTCAAGTTTTTTATAATCAACACATTTCAAGATTAAAATATGTCACCAACTTGAATCTTCAGAACAATGATTAAACTGATAAGAACAGATACTACACTTGATCTTAGCCAAAAGGCCGAGAAGCGATCTTCAGAACAATGATCAAGCCCAAAATTTAGTAATGCATAATTATTTCTTTAAATCTCACTTAAAATCCAATTTAACTCTTTAAACACACATTCATGCTGGTGATCAGGCAAGGAAGTGACTGGCCCGTCTGGCCAGAAACTGACTGCCTCCCTTCTCCCCCAGCAGCGTGCAAGGCTGTTCCTGCCCTCTCCTCTTACCCCTGCTGGTGCTGTGAGATGAGACCCTCACAGCATGAGTGGGCAGTAGGGCCTTTCACAATTCAGGGCCAATGTTAATAACTGTTGTTCAGTCAGTAATCTCCAGCAGACCCTCTGGCTGCTCTCTCTGGGAGGCAATCATACAAGACAGGAGAGAAGGGCTGGAGAGTTCTTAGATGCCAAGGGGCTAGAGAGACGAACTAGCTCACAGGTAGAAAGAAAGTCATGACCACTCCACTGGAGAACAAAGCCCACAGCACCCATGCTGAAGGGAAAGAAAATCACACCAATCTAATGACCCAGATCCTGATGCTGGGACTGAGCTGGGATGGAAAAGAAGACCTGCCAGGTCCTTCCCTCCAATGTCAGGCGCCAAGCCTCCACTGATCCATGAGAGCTGTGCTATGAGCGCGACATAACCCACACTCAATTAGCAGTCCAGTCGCACTGGACTGTTTCTATGGCAACCAGAAAGAAAATATAAAGCAGCTGGCTTTACATGAAAATTACTCTCCATTACAATGAAATATTGCAGTCAGGAAAAAATGTTGATAAAGAACTAGGTAGACAATGTCAACAACAGTAATGCTAATTATTCATTAAACATACAAAAGATCATTTATCCTTAAATTCTAGAACAATTTTGTAACATTCACACTGGAAGCCTGAAAACTGTTTTACAGCCACTACACACTAAGAAAGTATGTGGGTCCTTCATTTTTTAACCAGAAAACAGTAGCAACAGATATCACAAGAACAGATCAACAACAAACAATAAAAATTAGCTGAGCATGGTGGCACATGCCTGTAATTCCAGATACTTGGAAGGTTGAGGTGGAAGGATCGCCTGAGCCTAGCAGGTAGAGGCTGTGGTGGCCAGCAGTGTGCCACTGCCCTCCAGCCTGGGTGACAGAGTGAGATATCAACTCAAAAAAATAAAAAATAAAAATTCTGTTCTGTCACATCTACATTGAACAAGAAATGCCCTTAGAAGTTTGAAGCGGAGCCGGGCTCGGTGACTCAGCCTGTAATCCCGTGCTTTGGGAGGCCAAGGTGAGTGGATTGCCTGAGCCCGCGGGTTCGAGACCCGTCTGGGCAACTTGGTGAGACCTCATCTCTACAATAAATCAAAAGCCAGCCAGGCATGGCAGCACACGCCTGTAGTTCCAGCTACTTGGAAGGCTGAGACGGAAGGATCGCCGGAGCCTAGCAGGTCGAGGCTGCGGTGGCCGGGAGCGGCCACTGCACTCCAGCCTGGGCGACAGAGTGAGACTCCAACTCAAAAAAAAGAAGTTTGAAGCGGAATAAGGAACATAAAAACAACTGAGCAATGTCACCAGGAGTGGTGGCTCACACCTGTAATTCCAGCACTTTGGGCCTCAGCCTAGAGGTTTGAGACCGGCCTGGGCAACATGGTGAAATCTCATCTCTACAATAAATTTAAAAATTAGCAGGGCATGGTGGCACACGCCTGTAGTTCCAGCTACTTAGAAGACTAAGGTGGAAGGATGGCCTGAGCCTGGCTACTGCACTCCAGTCAGGACAACAGACTCAAAACACACACAAAAAAACCCAAAAGGACAACAACAACAAAACCGAGCAATCAATGATGAAAAGGCAGGAAATAGGCAAATAGAAATTTAGCCAACACCTTCTTCACATCAAAATACCAAATTGCAAACCCAATTTCAGATAAATCAATCCATTCTCAAAAAATGGATTCAGGCAATTGCAAATGGTGTGGCCATGTGCTCTTTGAGCTATGGCTGTCACCATGCTTCCTCGTTTTGGCCCCCTTCCCTACCTTGGGGAGGTGAATCTCCTCTTTCTTTCTCCCTCTAATTTACCTTTCTAAATAAACTATACTTTCTAATCTAAAAAAAATGGATTCAAACTCAAAATACTCTTCATAAAGATGCCTCTTGTCTTAAAAACCCATCACAATCAGGATGACCATACTTCCCCCAAAGAGACAGAAGCAGAACTCTTAATTGGAAGAACGCTATTATTTCCTATTATCCTCAGGCTCTTAGATTGTTTACACAACACCAAAGTGATTGCTTTGTAATAATATAATTTACGTGTCAACATGAGGAAGAAATACAATCCAAACAAGGAAAGGTGCCTGGACCAGGACAGGCAGACCCAACCCCCATACCTGTCTTCAACCAGTCTGGGCAGGTGGGCAGGTTACAATACTCTCCTGACTCACTGGGCGGGACTCTCTAGTCAGGCAGTTACAGGCACTGAGCCCTCCAGCCACAGGGTCTGGACTGCCCAAAAAGACATCTCTCCCTGGTCTTACAACCGACTGTATGTTGGCTGGTTCTCCCAAAAAGAGGCCCAAGCACCACCATTCTGTCACTGCCCTCAGGACTACCCGCCAGACCACACACAAGGAAAAGGCCAGAGTCAGTCATCAACCTTATTCCCGACCAAAAACTAGGCCCGCCACCCCTCTCCCCAACTCCTGTTTCTTCCTCAAACCCACCTGGGTTTCTGGAAACCCCTTCAACCTCCGAGAAAAGACTGTCCAAGAGATGTCTTCCCCCGCCTTAGGACCCACAAATGGCCTAAGTCCATAAAGTATATACTGGTGACAGCACTGGACACACCACTCCTACTGCCTTAAAAAAAAAGAACACAAAAATAAAAAGTATATACTGGCATTGAAGGTGACCAAAACTGCAACACTTATAATGTTTGTATTCTTTGTATTCAAAAGGACTTTCACAATCAAATGTATTGTAAATGCTATTATGCATAAATACAAGCAAAATTCATGACAAATCTGATTAACATCAACTGTTCAATCAGTTATTTTTTTCAACCTTTTCTAGACAGAAAAACCTCTATAAAACTCAAATATCTACAACAACAAACCTCCAAAGTGAGAAGCCTCTCACCTATTCAGAAAGGCTGACTCGCTTGCCACTTCTCTCAAAGGTCAAAATGCTAGTGCTTTTGACCAAAAGCAACTTCAAAACTGTAAAACACAAAACAAACACAGATCTGGCGTGTTGGCTCCCGCCTGTAATCCCAGCACTTTGAGGCTGAGGCAGGAGGATTCCCTGAGCCCAGGAATTTGAGACCAGCTTGGGCAACATGGCAAGACTCATTTTGATAAAAAAAAATTAGCCAGGATTAGCCGAACATGGTAGTGCATGCCTGTAAATCCAGCTACTAGGAAAACTGTGGCAGAAGGATCGCTGGAGCCCGGTTGACACTGAGATGGACGTGAGTGTGCCATGGCACTCCAGCCTGGGCGACGGAGTGAGATTCTAATTAAAAAAAAAAAATTAGCTGGGCTCGGTGGCTCAGCTTATAATCCCGCACCTTTGGGAGGCTGAGGTGAGTGGAATGCCTGAGCCCGCGGGTTCGAGACCTGCCTGGGCAGCGAGACATCATCTCTACAATAAATCAAAAAATCAGCCGGGCGTGGTAGCACATGCCTGTAATTCCGGCTACTTGGAAGGCTGAGGCGGAAGGATCACCAGAGCCCAGCAGGTCGAGGCTGCGGTGGCCGGGAGTGGCCACTGCACTCCAGTCTGGGCGACAGAGTGAGACTCCAACTCAAAAAAATAAAAATAAATTTAAAAAAATAAAAACAAAAAATTAGCCAGACATGGTGGTACATACCTGTGGTTCCATATATTCAAGAGGTTGCAGAAGAGTCACCTAAGCCCAGGAGGCCAGGGCTACAGTGAGCTGTGATAGTGTTACTACACTCAAGGCTGGGCAGCAGAGTGAGACTCCAACTCAAAAAAATAAAAATAAATTTAAAAAAATAAAAATAAGCCGGGCTCGGTGGCTCAGCCTGTAATCCCGCGCCTTTGGGAGGCTGAGGTGAGTGGATTGCCTGAGCCCGCGGGTTTGAGACCCGCCTGGGCAGCGAGACCTCATCTCTACAATAAATCAAAAAATCAGCCGGGCGTGGTAGCACATGCCTGTAATTCCGGCTCCTTGGAAGGCTGAGGCGGAAGGATCGCCGGAACCCAGCAGGTTGAGGCTGCGGTGGCCGGGAGCAGCCACTGCACTCCAGTCTGGACGACAGAATGAGACTCCAACTCAAAAAAAAATAAAAATAAAAATAAAAAATTAGCCAGACATGGTGGTACACACCTGTAGTTCCATATATTCAAAAGGTTGCAGAAGAAGAGTCACCTAAGCCCAGGAAGCCAGGGCTACAGTGAGCTGTGATAGTGTTACTACACTCAAGGCTGGGCAGCAGAGTGAGACTCCAACTCAAAAAACAAAACAGACTTTGGGAGGCTGAGGTGAGTCTGTGGTGGCCGGGAGCAGCCACTGCACTCCAGTCTGGGTGACAGAGTGAGACTCCAACTCAAAAAAAAAAGCAAAAAACAACATCTCTCTTTTTTTTTTGAGTCGGAGTCTCACTCTGTTACCCAGGCTGGAGTGCAGTGGCATGCTCACAGCCACCACAGCCTAGACCTGCTGAGCTCAGATGATCCTTCGCCTCAGTCGTCCAAGTAGCTGGAACCACATGCACGAATCTCTACACCCGGCTAATTTTTTTATTTATTGTAGAGATGAGGTCTCACCAAGTTGCCCGGACTGGTCTCTAACCCCAGGGCTCAGGAGATCCTCTCATCTCTGCCTCCCAAAGTGCTGGGATTACAGGAGTGAGCCCCGCGCCCAGTCAAAGTCTCTCATTTAAAAAAAAAAAAAAAAAAAAGGTGGGCTGGGCATGGTGGCTCACACTTGCAATCCCAGCACTTTGGGAGGCCAGGGAAGGAGGACTGCTTGATCTTAGGAGTTCGAGACCAGCCTGACCAACATGGTGAGACCTTGTCTCTACAATAAATCAAAAAATTAGCCGGGCGTCAAGGCGTGCACCTGTAGTCCCACCTACTTGGAAGGCTGAGACAGAACAATCACCCGAGCCCAGCTGGTCGAGCCTGCAAAGGCTGTACCCATGCCACTGCACTCCAGCTTGGGCAACAGGGTAAGACTCTGACTCAAAATTTAGAAATAGACACAAACAGAAAATAAATCATAATCTCTTATACACTGTGGTGGCGTGAGTCCGTACCATCTCAACCCAAAGCAATCTAACAAAATCAGTGTTTCAAATTCTCATAACTCTTACACTTAGCAATCCAAGGAATATAATCGACAGACAACACACATAGATAAAAATACACACAAGGGTGTAATTCTTTCAGTCAGACACTGAAAATGAGTGTGTCATCAGAGGCAAGTTCAGCAAGCGATGGCACACTCATCTCCCAATGAAGCAGCTCCACACATCCTAACACAGAAGAAACTCCAAAAATAAGCATAAAGAGCACAGAACAGTGGGTGTCCACCGCTTGCACAAACAACTCCATATGCACAAGGCTTCCATAAGCAAAGGCACCCACCTCTAGAAGGACCCTAGGGACCAGAGGCTAAGACTTCCAACACCAACATACACAGAACAAGAGTCATTCTCAGTAGGAAAAGTACACGAGGACAAAAGCAAAACACAATTGTGTGAAGAGAATGTAAAATTTTAGTAGCCATCACAGATCCATCTACTTACTACATAACCTCAGCATGTCCTCAAGAGCCCTAAGTAGACTTCTGTGTCTCCTCCTACTTGACCTTAAAATTCTAGCTTAAGCCAGTCTGTCAAACCCTAAGATTTATAGCCCTCTACACTAGGATGTCTCCTCTGAGGGGACATAAATCAAGCAAACCACTCAGATGTCCCCTCTCAGGGAACATAAAAAGATTACAAGGTCTTACCATGTTGGTCAGGCTGGTCTCAAACTCCTAAGATCAAGCAGTCCTTCTTCCCTGGCCTCCCAAAGTGCTGGGATTACAAGTGTGAGCCACCATGCCCAGCCCATCTTTTTTTTTTTTTTTTTTTAATGAGAGACTTTGGCTGGGTGCGGGGCTCACTCCTGTAATCCCAGCACATTGTGAGGCAGAGATGAGAGGATCTCCTGAGCCCTGAAGTTACTTAGGCAAGCGCAAATTTTTCAAAAATGTATGTTTCCTTGAAGTTCTCCATTCAAATTGCATGAGAAAGCAAATAAAGAGATGAAATAAACACTGAGATACATGTAAAAAATTATCAACTGGTAGTCGGGGTCAGTGGCTCACACCTATAATCCCAGCACTTTGGGAGGCAGAGGAGAGCGGATTGCCTGAACTCACAGGTTAGAGACCAGCAGGGCAACATGGCAAGACCTTGTCTCCACAATAAATAAAAAAATTTGCTGGGCATGGTGACAAACACCTGTAGCTCTAGCTACTTGGAAGGCTGAGGCAAAAGGATTACCTGAGCCCAGCAGGTCAAAGCTGCAGTGGCTGTGAGCAGTGTGCCACTGCATCCCAACCTGGGTGACAGAGCAAGACCCCAAATTAAAAAAAAAAAAAAAAATCACCTGGTATTACGTAGAAAGAATATATGAAGTGCTTACACGGCGGTGCCTACACTTCTTTATAAAAGAAGGTAGTCATAAAGGGTATTTGTGAAAGAAAAGCAGCTGTTAATATACCTTTTTTTGAGTTGGATCCTTCCACCTCAGCCTTCCAAGTAGCTGGAACTACAGCAGCAAGTCACCACACCCAGCTAATTTTTTCTATTCATTTAGAGAGGAGGTCTCACCATGTTGACCAGGCTGGTCTCGAATCTGTGGGGGCTCAGGCAATTCTCTCCCCTCAGTCTTCCAAAGTGCTAGGATTATAGACTTGAGCTGCTACAACCAGCCTGTTAGTATACCTTTAGTCACATATAGCACAAGTTGAAAAGATAGAAAAGCAAAAAAAGAGACTTTTGGCTGGGTAAGTGTGCCACTGCACTCCAGCCTGGGCAACAGAATGAGACTCCGGCTGAAAAAAAAAAAGAAAGAAAGAGACTTTCAAAGTTGAAGGTAGATTGTACTGAATTATCAAGCGACACAGATCAAATATGTCTGCACTAAGTTGGAAAAGCAAAATTCTTTTGATAAATTTCATTTCTTGATTTCATAATTTATAACTTGAAATTTTTTTTTTTTTTTGAGTTGGAGTCTCACTCTGTCGCCCAGACTGGAGTGCAGTGGCCGCTCCCGGCCACCGCAGCCTCGACCTGCTGGGCTCCAGCGATCCTTCCGCCTCAGCCTTCCAAGTAGCTGGAACTACAGGCAGGCGCTACCACACCCAGCTAATTTTTTGATTTATTGTAGAGATGAGGTCTCGCCAAGTTGCCCAGGCAGGTCTCGAACCTACGGGCTCAGGCAATCCACTCACCTCAGCCTCCCAAAGGCGTGGGATTACTGGCTGAGCCACCGAGCCCAGCTTACAATTTGAAATTTTTTTATCCATTTATTTAGTTTGCAGAACAATGGCAAGATTAAAGGACAAAAGTGAGAGTTATAATAGCAGCAGCAGCGAAGATGAGTTAGATTTCAACTTTTATACAGATTAAGTCTGAAAAAATAAACACTGATGTGGAAGAAAACAATAGTAGCAGTAGTCATATAATCCTACCAAGAAGAAATGGGCAAATGTAATTGAAAGTGATAATCCCAGCACTTTGGGAGGCCAAGACAATGGGACTGCCTTAGCCCACGGGTTCGGGAACAGCCTGGGCAACTTGGCAAGACCTCATCTCTACAATAAAAATTTAAAAGTTAGCCAGGCATGGTAGCACACGCCTGTGTTCTGGCTACTTGGAAGGCTGAGGCATAAGGCTCACCTGAGCCTAGTAAGTCGACACTGGGGTGATTTTGAGTGTGCCACTGCACTCCAGGCTGGGTGATGGAGACTCCAGCTCAAAAATTAAAAAAAGAAGTGATAGCGATTAAGTACTAGTGGTTTTGAAGAAACAGAAGGCAACATGTCGTCAAGTGAAGAATGGAAAGATGTTACTGAAAAAGAGAATCCCCCAGCAAGAATAAATTTTGTTGTACATTCTCAAAAGGATCACAAATACGAAGTAATATAAGAGAACCAGCTGGATGCAGTGGCTCACACCTATAATCTCAGCACTCTGGGAGACAGAGGCAAAGAGGATTGCCTGAACCCATGGGTTTGAGACTAGCCTGGGCAACATGGCAAGACCTCAACCAGGTGTGGTGGCACACATCTGTAGTTTCAGCTACTTGGAAGGCTGAGGCAGAACAACTGCCTGAAGCCAGCAGGTCGAGGCTGCGGTGGCCATGAACATGCTACTGTATTCCAGCCTGGGCAACAGAGTGAGACTTCAACTTAAAAAAAAAAATAAGAGAACCAACTGACTATTTTACTCTGTATTTTACAAATGAATTAGTGGGTAGTATAATAAGAGAAACAAATCAGCCAGGTTCTGTGGCTCAGTCTATAATTCCAGCACTTTGGGAGACCAAGGCGAGTAGACTGCCTGAGTCTGAGGGTTCAAGACCAGTCTGGTCAACTTGGTGACACCTCGTCTCTACAAAAAACAAAAAATTAGCCGGGCAAGGTAGCGCGCACCTGCAGTTCTGGCTACTTGGAAGGCTGAGGCAGAAGGATCGCCTGAGCCCAGAAGGCTGACGCTGGGGTGGCTGTGAGCGTGCCACTGTGCCAGCCTGGGTGACAGAGTAAGACTCCAACTCAAAAAAAAAAAAAAAAAGAGAAAATTCATTATGTGGATGAAAAAATAAGGAAAAAGCAGTCATCACACAAATTGATTTGACATCAGTGGCAAGTCGCTGAGCGACAGGAATTTTTAGCTTTTACTGCAGTTATCCTAAATATCGGAATGATTTAAGTACCACATTTGCAAGAGTACTAGTCAACTGCTTTCAGTAGTAAAGTCCTCTTCTTTTCAAAAACATTCAGTAGAGAAAGGTTTATGCAACTCTTCTGGATGTTTCATATGAAGACACCTGTCAAGTAATGGGATGATCAGAATGTGTATTCAAAAGGCTAATAATTATTCTGGCAATTTGTGTTGACAAATACTTTGTTCAATTTAAAGGGCAAATTTAATTTGTAACATGCAATCCAAATAAGCCTACCGGAATATGCATATATATGCGCTAGTTAATTCAAAGACAGGGTATCTTTGTTCAATACTTCCCTTCTATGGCAGCATAATAACCAAAAACATCATTTGATCTATCTTCCAGTAAGCACCAGAATTCCATTACATTTATATAAATGTAGTACTAATAAGTTCCCAATGTTGCAGGGCACCACGTTTAGTGTTGTCCTAGCAGAAGAGCTTCTAAAGATGAAATATCATCTTATTGGTACAATCAAATCAACCAAAAGGGAATACGAGCACAAATCAAAAAGCGAAAGATTTTTTTTGTTTTGTTTTGAGTTGGAGTCTCACTCTGTCACCCAGATTAGAGCGCAGTGACACACTCCCGGCCACTGCAACCTCTACCAGCTGGGCTCCAGCGATCCTTCCGCCTCAGCATTCCAAGTAGCCAGAACTACAGGCGTGTGTTACCACATCCAGCTAATTTTTGATTTATTGTAGAGATGAAGTCTCGCCAAGTTGCCCAGGCGGGTCTCAAACACGCAGGCTCAGGTAATCCACTCACCTCGGCCTCCCAAAGTGCTAAGCCACCAAGCCCGGCCAAGCCAAAGTTTCTAATGAATAAAATAGTAGCATATAGAAAAAATAATATTTTGCTTCTTGCATGGAAAGACAAAAGTATAGTAACAATTCTCAGCACTTGGACTCATGCAGCAATGAAATCTACTACAAGGACATTATGTGGAAAGGTTATATCAAACTGTCTGAAATGATTCTGAGCTACATTGCAAATATGAGCGGTGTTGCTTGAGTGCATCAATATGCTTCTACATATTGTTTTTTGGGAAAATCTTCAAAATGGTGGAGGAAATTATTCTTCCAGGGACTTGAAAAATGCATTAACTCCTATATACCGTACCAATTGTCAAAAAAGAAAAAGAAAAATTTGAAATTTGTCAAGATTCTGATTGATCCATTGGAATTTGTCAAGCTTCTGATTGATCAGTTGAGAAGTGGTTTTCAGGAATCACAAGTGCATCCTTGCACCTCTTCTTCTAACAACGGTCTGCACAACAAATTACATATTATTAATGTTAGAAGAAGAAAACGAGACTGCATTGTCTACTCAAACAGAAAAACACCAGGTGGAAGACATCAAACAAATTACTATCGCACAACATGTATCAATGAACCTGCAAGGCATGTCAGTGACTGCTTCACACAGTACCACACATTAGAAAGATACAAGACATAAAATTGATTTTCTTGTCATAAATAAGTTCTTTAATGTGCAAAATTCCATTTAAAGCCAAATATCATTACAATAAAATAACTGGTTCCAATGCTCTACTATTTAATATGAAGTGATTTGTTTTTTTACTATTTCAAAAAGTGCACTTGAGTTGCTGGTAGGTGATCTGCAATATGACTCTGAGTACAAAGGGTTAATTAATATCCAAGTTACTTACACATTCTCTATAGTAAAAGTGGATCTAGTAAAAAAAAAAATAAAAACCAGACCTACATCATCCAACATACACATTTACAAAGTGTTTGTAACTCCTAATTTGGAACCACACCCCAGCACTCATGGTCCTGCCCGCCAAAGACAAATGAGGGTCGTAGGCCACGCCCTCTTCTTCCAGGCCTGTACCCAGCTCTCTGGGGCATAACAGAGCTGGAGTGCAGTGGATGGAAGAGACTCCTTCCTGACTTAAGAGTTCCTTGGCAGATTCATCTTACAGTATCTCCAAACACAGAACACACAGCACTTTTATGTGCACAGACTAGAACACAAGATCTGGAAACAATGCATAACGCAGAGAGTTCCTTAAGCTTAGAGGTGGGAGACAATTCCATGAGCTTCTATTAATGAAAACAAAACACTTAAGAAACAAGGAGAAGCCGGGCTCAGTGGCTCAGCCTGTAATCCCAGCACTTTGGGAGGCCGAGGTAAGTGGATTGCCTGAGCCCGCGGGTTGGAGACCTGCCTGGGCAACTTGGCAAGACCTCATCTCTACAATAAATCAAAAATTAGCCAGGCATGGGAGCGCGCCTATAGTTCCAGCTACTTGGAAGGCTGAGGCCGAAGGATCACCGGAGCCCAGCAGGTCGAGGCTGCGGTGGCCGGGAGCAGCCACTGCACTCCAGTCTGGGTGACAGAGTGAGACTCCAACTCAGAAAAAAAAAAAGAAACAAGGAGAGTAATCCCAGCACACTGGGAGGCAGAGGCGAGAGAACTGCCTGAGCCCAGGGGTTCGAGACCAACCTGGGTAATTTAGTAAGACCTCATCCCTACAATTTATCAAAAAATAGCCAGACATGGTGGCACAAGCCTGTAGTCCCAGGTACTTGGAAGGCTAAGGCAGAAGGATTGCCTGAGCCCAACAGGTTGAGGCTGTGGTGGCCGTGAGCATGCCACTGCACTCTTGCCTGGGCAACAGAGTGAGACTCTGACAAAAAAGAAAGAAAAGAAAAGAAAAGAGAAAAGAAAAGAAAAGAAGGAAGGAGAGAAAGAAGTTCTCCTGTGGTCTTACCTTGGTCTTATCTGCTATAAGAAAGAATTGGTTTAGCTCACTAAATTTATCTCAGAAAGAGACGCCATAGGAAGTATAAGAGCATCATCCATAAAGCATTTCTCCAATATTTTTGTAATTAAAATGCTAAACACAGAAAAGGTGAAAAACCAGGACTATGTACATGTGTCAAGCCTTCACTAGATTCACATTTTGTCTCAATTCTGTCTGCACATTGCTGGACCATTTCAAAGTAAGAGGCAGCCGGGTTCGGTGGCTCAGCCTGTAATCCCATGCTTTGGGAGGCTGAGGTGAGTGAACTGCCTGAACTCACGGGTTTGAGACCCGCCTGGGCAACTTGGTGAGACCTCATCTCTACAATAAATTTTTTAAAAATTAGCCGGGCGTTGTAGCGCGTGCCTGTAGTTCCAGCTATTTGGAAGGCTGAGGCGGAAGGATCACTGGAACCCAGCAGGTCAAGGGTGCAGTGGCCAGGAGGGCGCCACTGCACTCAAGTCTGGGCGACAGAGTGAGACTCCAACTCAAAAAAAAAAAAAAACAAAGCAAGTAAGTGGCTGTCAGCAAACACCTTGACAATCAATGCCTCAGCAAACACTTACGAAAAAAACGACTGCCAGGCTGGACGCAGTGGCTCAGGTCTATAATCCCAGCACTTTGGGAGGCAGAGGCGAGAAGATTGCCTGAGCAACATGGCGAGATCTCGTCTCTACAGTAAATCAAAAAATTAGCTGGGCATGGTGGCACACACCTGCAGTTCCAGCTACTTGGAAGGCTGAGGTGGAAGGATCACCTGAGCCCAGCAGGTCGAGGCTGTGGTGGCCGTAAGCAGCATGCCACTGCACTCCAGCCTGGGTAAGAGTGAGACTCCTACTCAAAAATAAATAAATAAATAAAAGATTGCCTAAAAACAACACACACACACACACACACACACACACACACACAAAATCATTACCACACTGGAGCAAATTTACAAAAACTTACTAATACCATCTGATATACAGTTCCTATTTAGATGTCAAAGTGTTCCCAAAACTTTTTTTTTTACATCAGTCTCACTCTGTCGCCCTGGCTGGAGGGCAGAGGCAGGCTCACGGCACCACAGCCTCGACCTGCTGGGCTCAGGTGATCCTTCCACCTCAGCCTTCCAAGTAGCTGGAACTGCAGGCGTGTGCCACCACGCCCAGCTAATTTTTGTTGATTTATTGTAGAGATGAGGTCTCACCAAGTTGCCCAGGCGGGTCTCAAACCCGCGGGCTCAGGCAATCCACTCACCTCAGCCTCCCAAGGCTCGGGATTACAGGCTGAGCCACTGAGCCCGGCTCACATTTCACAATTTAAGAAACACAGTTGGCCCTCCATATCTATAAGTCTCAGATTCATGAATTCAAACAACTGTAGATTAAAAAAATTCAAGGAAAAAAATGGCTGACGTACAGACTTTTTGTCATTCCATAAACAATACAGTATAATAACTATTTACATTGTATTTGGTATTATAAGTAATTTAGGGAAGATTTAAAGTCTATGAAACGATGTACATAGGTGAAGGACAACTGTATATTACAAAACAGAAGAAAAAAGTATATGAATCAACGTCAAAACTCCCAACTGTACAAAGAAAGAGTGCCTAGAGCGGGCTCTAGCTAAAAATTTACAAATAAAAGGCAAAAATCAACACAATGGTACAAGGACTCTTTAACATGGTCCCAGAAGACATGTCTAAGTAGTCTAGTACCTGAGGTGAAGACCACCTGTTTCTCTGTTTCTTTTTTGAGTCAGGGTCTCACTCTGTCGCCCAGACTGGAGTACAATGGCACAAGCACGGCTCACTGCAGCCTTGACTTCAGGGGCTCAGATGATCCTTCTGTCTCAGTCTCCCAAGTAGCTGGGACTACAGGGGCATGCCACCACGCCCAGCTAATTTTTTGAGTTTTTGTAGAGATGAAGTCTAGCTATGTTGTCCAGGCTGGTCTCAAACTCCAGGGCTCAGGCCAATCCTCCTACCTCAATCTCCCAAAGTGCTGGGATTACAGGAATGAGTCACTGTGCCTGGCCTACCATTTCTTAACTAGCTTATTTCTACTACATAGGAAGATGCATCTCCATTAAGACAATATGCCTGTTAAAAGGTGCTTAGCTATGAGCCAGAATCAGATGGTTAAAACCTTCCTGATAATTAGGATGTGGAATGATGATGTCCAGACCATTCCCGCTTTTCCTCAACACACTCATAGCCTGACCCTGCTGCATGCCAGAGCAGCAAGATGATGGAGCAACATGGCTGGTCATCTCTCCCTGCCCCTCCAGTGCATTTACTTGCTTTCCTTCTTCAAGTTTTCTCCCCCATCCCCAACCCACCCCCCAACTTATTCTTTTAAAGAGATGAGGTCTCGCTATATTGCAGGCTGGTCTCAAGCAATCCTCCCACTTCAGTCTCCAAAAATGCTGGTATTATAGGCATGAGTCACCGCACCCAGCCATTCTTCAAGTTCTCAGAGCATTGGGACCTTTGAATATGATTAATTGTACTTCCTGGGAAAACACAGTAAAACAGTTTTGGAAATATTAAATATGATAAACGTAAATGTTAAAAATTAGACCTGATATTTGTTTCTTGGTATGTACTCTTTCTATTCCAACTTATTATGGCTTCGAAAGAAACACCACCTCATCAACAAGGATACCTGCATAACTAACACTTGTGTACCTAACTCTGATTTGTACCCCACATCTTTAAAAAGAAAAGAAACCCAAAACATCAAAAATAAGAAAAATTTAAAATGACTTCATGAGAGGAGTGTTTAATAAACTGACTTTGTATTTACCACTTTCAGGAATAGTTCCTAAGTCAAGTCTCTGTCAGGACACTGAGGACCAGGATACAGCAACAGCAGCTCAGCCCGCCTGCACTTAGGCTGCAGGATACAGTTGCACACGCAGGTCCCCAGGGCCAGCCAGCACAGACCAGAGAAACACTCCCTGTGGTTTCCATGGAAAAATTGGACCATTCTGATTTTTACAGCCAGGGTCCCAGAAACAGGGGACTATCACCCTAACTGCCTGCAACACTGAAAAAGGACAGACAAAAACGCAAAGTAAAGTCAAACTGGAGTTGATTTTCATTTTAAAACCCCTCAAATCTACTAAGACATCCTACTCCAAGCATAGGAGGGAAGGACTCCTCACTTGTCAACTCACTAGGTGTCTCCAACTCACTCCAACACTCCCCACAAGCCCACCTGAGCGAGCCACAAAGTCCTGAGAGAATGGCTCCCGGGACTCATGCCCTGCTCACACAAGCAACCCAGTATCACACAGATGTGGTCCTCCACAGTCACACATGGGCAGCAGGCATCCTCCCGCCCTCCAGGGCAGCCACATAGCTGCCCCTGCAGTGCCTGGCACAAATGACAGGTTCTTTTCGTGACATTCCTCATTAGCACTTCCCACAAACAACTTGAGGCTTACTGAAAATTCTTTATTCCCATAACTCTAACATCAAACAACCAGATCTCAACAGAATGAAACCTGGATTAGCCCAGTTTCTCAAGGCTGAGGTAATCCAGAACATCTCCATGCCTGAACTGAGTTGCCCTCACTTGTCCCCACGCTTATCCCCTGTGTGGGAATAAAGGACCCCAAACCTTTGATAACCATGTGAACGGTAGGTCCCTCAGCTCCCAAGGACACAATCCAGTCAGTGACAAGTAATGACCCCTCTGACAACCCAGTCCCTGGAGAACCAGAATCCTGAAGTTTCAGGTGACCGATAACTGACCTCAGGATAGCACAGCATCACCAGAACAACACTGGTTTTAAGGCAAACTTGTCTCCTGCACAAAACACACCTAACTTAATGTAAAAAAAATTCCTCAGCCAGGTGCGGTGGCTTAAGCCTACAATCCCAGCACTTTGGGAGGCCAAGGCGAGAGGATTGCCTGAGCCCATGAGTTCAAGATCAGCCTGGGCAACATGGTGAGACCTTGTCTCTACAATAAAACAAAAAATTAGCCAGGCATGGTAGCAAGCACCAGTGGCTCTGACTACTTGGAGGGCTGAGGCAGAAGGATCACCAGAGCCCAGCAGGTCGATGTGGAGATGGCCATGAGCGTGCCACAGCCCTCCAGTCCAGTCTAGGCAACAGATTAAGACTTAGACTAAAAAAAAAAAATCCCTCACTACTCAGAAAGAACTTTTTGTAAAATCAAGGGCTAGCTAAAGCAGCCTGAAAAACCACTTCCCAAAATTAATCAGCACCTGATGTCTTCTTTTGCATAATTTCAGTCCATAAACTCTCTGTAAGTTTCACCTTTTAAATTACCTCTTAGTCGGGTTCGGTGGCTCAGCCTGTAATCCCACGCCTTTGGGAGGCTAAGGTGAGTGGATTGCCTGAGTCCGCAGGTTTGAGACCCGCCTGGGCAGCGAGACCTCATCTCTACAATAAATCAAAAAATCAGCCGGCATGGTAGCGAATGCCTGTAATTCCAGCTACTTGGAAGGCTGAGGCAGAAGGATCGCCGGAGCCCAGCAGATTGAGGCTGCGGTGGCCGGGAGCAGCCACTGCACTCCAGTCTGGGCGACAGAGTGAGACTCCAACTCATAAATAAATAAATAAATAAATAAATAAATAACCTCTTACAGCAAAGGCAGGTACAGATATACTAATACTCCAAAAAATGACAGAGGAAAACAGAACAGAGTCAAAAGGGATGAGTGGTAGACTCCAGCAGAAGGCCGAGAAGGGCAAGCACGTTGGGAAGCCCATGGCCTCACCCTGGTGGCACTCCCAGTGCTGACTGGGCATAAACTCACCTGTGAATGTCCTTATGAAAGGAGGTGCCTTAACACAAGGAGGAGGGACAGAACACAAACAACAGACGCTAATGATAAAGGATTAACATGCGTTCGTGGCATCTGGAATGAACTTGAGTACACATTCTACAGAGTGATTATATTACTGAATCAGATCTTAACATTGAGAGACAGGCGCAGTGGCTGAGGCCTGTAATCCTAGCACTTTGGGAGGCAGAGGCAAGAGGACTGTCTGAGTCCCGGGGTTCAAGACCAGTCTGGGCAACTTGGCAAGACCTCGCCTCTACAATAAATCAAAAAATTAGCCAGGCATGGTGGCACGTGCCTGTAGTTCCAGCTACTTGGAAGGCTGAAGCAAAGGAACACCTGACCCCAGCAGGTCGAGGCTGAGGTGGCCATGAGCATGCCACTGTACTCCAGACTGGGAACAAACTGTACTCCAACTCAAAAAAAAAAAACAAAAAACGCCAGGCTCGGTGGCTCAGCCTGTAATCCCACACCTTTGGGAGGCTGAGGTGAGTGGACTGCTTGAGCCCGTGGGTTCGAGACCCACCTGGGCAACTTGGCGAGACCTCATCTCTACAATAAATCAAAAAAATCAGCCGAGTGTGGCAGCGCGTGCCTGTAGTTCCAGCTACTTGGAAGGCTGAGGCGGAAGGATCGTCGGAGCCCAGCAGGTCAAAGCTGCGGTGGCCGAGAGCGGCCACTGCACTCCAGTCTGGGCAACAGAGTGAGACTCCAACTAAAAAAAAAAAAAAAAAAACTGGCCAGGCGCAGTGGCCAAGTCTATAATCCCAGCATTTTGGGAGGCCAAGGTGAGAGGACTGCCTAGGACCAGGGGTTCAAGACCAGCCTGGGCAACTTGACAAGACGTCATCTCTACAATAAATCAAAAAAAAAAAATTAGCTGGGCTTGGTGGCTCATGCCTGTAGTTCCAGTTACCTGGAAGGCTGAGGCAGAAGGATTGCCTGAGCCCAGCAGGTCGAGGCTGTGGTGGCCATGAGTGTTCCACTGTACTCCAGCCTGGGCAACAGAGTGAGACTCCAACTCAAAAAAAAAAAAATTAAGAGAGAGGCCCATATGGGAATGAAACCTAAAACCATGTCTCACCTACGGTCATAGCAATTTCTACCACCTGCGCCTACCCATGGCACACTGGACGAGCTGGCAAGGAAACAGGGTGGGAGCTGGGAGGGCCACAGGCAGGGGAAGGGCCTGTCCTCCCTAGGACGTATCAAGCAATCCCAGCAGACTCTATTTGTGAGTGCTAACATTAGACAGCATCAACTATGCATGATGAGGGTCTGCTTCTCCAAATTACATGCTAGGTCTCCAAGTAAAATATGAATTTACTTAATGTTTTATTAAAAAATTGTGTGGCTGGCCACGGTGGCTTGAGCCTACAATCCCAGCACTTTGGAAGTCGAGACGAGAGGATTACCTGAGCCTGCAGGTTCGAGACCAGCCTGGGCAACATGGTGAAACCCTGTCTCTACAATAAATCACACAAAAAACTAGCTGGGCATGGTGGCATGCGTCTATAGTTTCAGTTACTTGGAAGTCTGAGGCAGAAGGATTGCCTAAGCCCAGCAGGTCAAGGCCGAGGTGGTCGTGAGCAAGCCACTGCACTCCAACCTGGGTGACAAGAGTGAGACTCCAACTCAAAAGAGATGGGAGCAAAGACTGTCTTCTTTCACCTTAAATCCTCCCGGGCTGATTCCAGTCCCAACTAGGAACACTTTGAAACCAAACAGCCCGATTCGCCCATTGATCCTATATTATTTTTATTTGACACAATTAACTGAAAGCATAGCCCTCAAAAGCATGCCTGGACAAGAAACGACCAAAAGCCAGGCTCAGGCCAGGTAAGCAGAGGCAGGCTTATGAGTCTGCCACCTTTGCTCCCACCGGCACAGGCATCCCTGCACTCCTGAGACCAAGAGTGAAGGTCACCCAAGCCCTCACGGATGGAGACAGCAAATCCAGTGCAGTCTAATAACCAAGAAGGGAGTCGTGATTGGATTAGTGTGTGGCAGCCTCAAAGCTGTGAAACAAATGCTCCCCCTCAAGATAAACAACCTGTGAAAAAACAAAATGTTCTCACGTGATGGGAAGGTGGTAAAAAAGGAACTCAGAACTGTGGAGGTTTCTGCAAACACAAATTAAGAAGCTAGTGCACCCCATGCACGTGCTGCCCTCCTCCTGAGCCAGCTTCCCACAAGAGCATCTCAGCCCGTGCACCCCATAGGGAATGTACTGGCCAGAACATCTACTCCTGCTCTCCATTTATTTCTGCACCTGCAATTAGGCTAAATGCAGTTTAGGGCCCTGATGTACACACCACAGTCGAAGACTGTCATCCAGCTGTAGGCTCCGTAAGCCAGAGGCCCCAACGCAGCAAGCGTCCCTCTTATCCCCGCACAGGCCACAGAGCACATATTCAGGACAGAAACAGCACAGGACTGCTCCCATCAGTTAGTAAGCTTAGCACAGGCTGAATACATCAGATGATTCCTCTATGAAATATTAAGTATTTCCTGCTAACTCAAACCATGAGCTTTTTTTTTTTAAATCGTCACTTTAAGATTGATCTTTTTCAATCAAATATTAATTATGGGCCGGGCTCGGTGGCTCAGTCTGTAATCCCAGAGTTTTGGGAGGCCGAGGTGAGTAGATTGCGTGAGCCTGCGGGTTCGAGACCCACCTGGGCAACTTGGCGAGACCTCACCTCTACAATAAATCAAAAATTAGCCAGGTGTGGTAGCACGCCTGTAGTTCCCACTACTTGGAAAACTGAGGCGGAAGGCTCACCAGAACCCAACAGGTCGAGGCGGCAGTGACCGGGAGCAGTCACTGCACTCCAGTCTGAGTGACAGAGTGAGACTCCAACTGAAAAAACAAAAAATTAATTATGTACCTACTGACATCTACATAAACTACAGGAGACACAAAAGTTCACAACAAGCCTAACAACACATCTGGGCTAACGGGATCTCTGTTTTGCCATCTGTGCTGCCTCTACCAGCAGGCCTCAAGCCCCATAATCACTAACACACCAATCTGGGCCCAAAACTACCGCCTCAGCTACACTTTCTCCTGTCTTGATTAAAAACTCCCTGAGGGCAAATACCAGACTGTCTTGGACATGAGTGGTTCCAGCACTGCAGGCACACATCTGACATCCACAGGACAGAGGACAGAGTAGGGCACAGAGGAGGCACAAAGTCAATAGCAGCCAGGCTCTGCGCCACTGCCTGGTCCTGCTTTCTTCTACATCTCCTCTGCCCCGTCTTTTTTTTTAAGTTGTTGTCTCACTCTGTCGCCCAGGCTGGAGTGCAATGGCAAGCTCACAGTCACCCCAGCATCAATCTGCTGGGTTCTGGCGATCCTTCAGCCTCAGCCTTCCAAGTAGCCAGAACTAAAGTGCACACTATCATGCCCAGCTAATTTTTATTTATTGTAGAGATGAGGTCTTGCCAAGTTGCCCGGGCTGATCTCAAACCCTCAGGCTCAGGCAATCTACTTGCCTCTGCCTCCCAAAGTGCTGGGATTACAGGCTGAGCCATTGAGCCCAGTCTATCTTTTTTTTTTTTTGAGTCAGAACCTCACTCTGTTGTTTGGGCAGGAGTGCAGTGGTGGCATCACAGCCACCACAGCTTCTTGGGCTCAGGCAACCCGTCCTTCCACTAAAGTGCTCTAACTTGTGTCCCGCACTCCCTCCACTGAGTCAATTCACCTTCTTTTAAGTCCAAGTTTTTTATAAATATCTGTTGACAAGTACCACCACGTCTTCACAGCTTGCCCACACAGCCCACTTCAAAAAGGCTTTGTCACTCCCACCCAATACAACCAGACTTCAGTCCTTGCTGTGCATTTCCTCCGCTACAGCTTCTTTTCTGGACCTTCATGTTTAACCAGGCCCAGCTGGCATTCTCACATTATATCCCACCTTCCCAGCCTCTAGTCAGAGCCTTCCCACCATGTAAGATGGCCTTACCCTGATTTCTGCACAGCAACATGGCATTGACTCTTTTTTTTTCTAGTCGAAATCTCCCTCTGTTGCCCAGGCTGGAGTGCAGTGGCACACTCACGGCCACCACAGCCTCAATCTGCTGGGCTCAGGTGATCCTGCCACCTCAGACTTCCAAGTAGCCTGAATTACAGTCTTATGCCACCATGCCCGGCTAATTTTTTTTATTTATTGTAGAGATGAGGTCTCATCAAGTTGCCCAGGCTGGTCTCGAACCCGTGGCCTCAGGCAATCCTCTCACCTCGGCTAGGCATGAGCCACCACACCCAGTCAATAACCAGCACTTAATGTAAGTTTTAGTCAACTGAATGCATCTTTCAACCCTATTCCAGGCAGGGTCTATATCTCCACCATCTTTGTGTTTCCTGCAACGCAACCTTGCACGCAGTGAGCAACCTATAAACATATGTTGACTAAATCAGTGTAACATGGGAAAGCTGAGTTTCTCTAGTCTTAGAAGTAACTCATCTCAGTTAAAAAAGAGATAGAGTTGCTTTCCCACTACAGAGCAAGCCGCATTTGGAAAAGTGGTCAAGTAACCCAGAAGTCAACTACGTAGTGTTTTACAGCTGTGCCAAATGTGTGAATAGTTACAAAGACAGAAAAAAACAAAGACTGTACTTGTAGTAACTGTTAAGGTCATGAATAACAAGGAAAGACAGCGAAATTGTTGCACACAGGAGGATACTAAGGAAACATGACATCAAATGCAATGTGGGATCCTGAATGGGATCCTGGGACAGCAAAGGGACACCAGAGGGAACGTGGGATCAAATGGAGCCTCATGTAGTAATGGACCCATATTACCACAGTTACAGTGAACATTAGGGGAACATGGATGAAGAACATAAGGGAACTCTCGGTACTAACTTCTGCAACTCTCCTGCACTTCTAAAAGTATCCCAAAACAACAGCCTAGTGAAAGTGTTGCCTAGGACATCCATTTCCAGCTTGCTCAGTAGTACCAATAATGACACTACTCTGGACTCATGCATGGCAGCCAGATGCACGACCTGCTCCAACCACACCAAGAAATGGAAGGGAGAAGAATCCACACTGTCATCCTTGGAACTGTATCTCAGATCGTATGGAAAAGGGATTCAAGGCTACTTATTAGCAGACAGGAAGGCTAGTGTGGATTACACGGTGGGCTCAATGTAATCATAAGGGCCTGCAAAAGTGGAAGAAGAAGGCAGGAGATGAGAGCCACAAAGATGCCACATTGCTGGCTCTGAAGATGGAGGAGGGGCCGAGCAAGGCATGGAAGACAGACAAGACGGGCAAGAGATTCTCCCAGGAGCCTCCAGAAGAACCAGCACTGCCCACATCTTGACAGCCCAGGGAGATCAGCTCAGGCTTCCAATCTGCAGAACTATAAGACACCAAGTCTGTATCGTTGTAGGCCACTACATCTGTGGTAATGTTATAGTAGCAAAAGAAAACTAATAAAACAGCACTACCTATAAAGAGTCACAGTGAGGCCCAGCGCATTTGCTCATGCCTGTAATGCTAGTGCTTTGGGAGGCCGAGGTGAAAGGATTGACTGAGCTCACGGGTTCGAGACTAGCCTGGGCAACTTGGCGAGACCTCATCTCTCATGTCTGTAGTTCCAGCTACTGGGAAGGCTGAGGCAGAACGGTCACCTGAGTTCAGCAAGTAGAGGCTGCAGTGACAGTAAGCATGCCACCGTGCTCCAGCCTGGGCAACAGAGTGAGATTACGACTCAAAAAAGAAAAAAAAAGTCCTTTTTTTTCCAAAGTCCTTGTTAGAGTTAGTTCCAACAGTCTTTTTTTAAAAGCTAGTCATCTGATGAGAACCTAAGTTTAGCAGAATCAGATCAAATTGCTTTGCCAAAGAAAAACACAAAGTTCGCATGTAAATCTCTTTAAGGTTACATCTGCTTAAAATTACCTAAGTTATAAGTGAAAGCACATATCATTTTTCTGAGTTTCATACTAAAAGATAACGGATATATACAAGTCAAAGATACCTACCTCATGTGTTAGGGAAAAAATTTCCCGTGAGAAAATGTTTTAAGTGTGGCATATTTAATATATTAAGTACTAAGCTAAGAACTTAAAATTTCAGATAGACTATTCTTAAAGTAACAAAAATATCTATGTATGTAATTTAAATAAATTAGGAACCAAACATACAATTCTAGTGAAGCAAAAATTCACAAAGTCTAAAAATTCCTTGAAATCAGAATCAACTGTGGGGATGTGAACTATTAACGTAAAACTACAAATTCTCAAGACATTTTTCAGACTTCTAAAAGCTGGATTTTCTTCGTCATCATCCAAAAGGCAAGTTGTTTTGCTTTTTTTTAAGTGTTGTGCACACCCTTTAATTAGCCAGACATCTTTTTTTTTTTTTGAATTGCAGTCTCACTCTGCTGCTCAGGCTGGAGTATAGGGGCACGCTCCCAGCCACCGCAGCCTCAACCTGCTGGGTTCAGGCGGTCATTCCACCTCAACCTTCCAAGTAGCCGAAACTACAGGCGCACACTACCATGCCCAGCTAATTTTTTTATTTATTGTAGAGACAAGGTCTTACCATGTTGCCCAGACTGGTATTGAACCCGCAGGCTCAGGCAATCAATCCTCTCGCCTCAGTCTCCCAAAGTGCTGGAATTATAGGCTTCAGCCACCGCGCCCGGCCGAACCAGACATCTTAGTAATAGTAATTTTAAGTTAATCCTTTCAAGAATAGTGCTCTGGGTTTTTTTTTGTTGTTGTTTTTTATTTTTATTTCCTGTTTTGCACAATGTGAAACCACACTTAGAAACATGGTGAACACTAACAAGGTTTGATTTCGTAAGAGCAGTGAGACTCCTCTCTCTCTGTTCCTCACCCCCTCTGTCTTAAATAATAACAGTATAGTTATAGTGCTCTCAGGTTTACACTGTCATTCAGAATTAAATGAAGGTATCTTTGCTTATTTGCTATGAATGCAACTTTGGCCAAAAACTTAGGAGCCAAGACCCCTTATCCATCTTCTCATTCCTTAGAAACACTATATCTAGAGTCGCCACTGCATGGTCATTGCGGCCACTGCCTTGTAAGCTATGGTGTAGCCATGTGCTCTCTGAGCTATGGCCTGGCCATGTTTCCTGGCTTTGGCCCCCTTCTCCTATATCAGGGAGGTGAATCTCCTTTCTCTGTCTCTCAAATATACTTTCTAAATAAACTATATTTTCTAATCTAAAAAAAAAGAAAGAAAAAAAGAAAGAAACACTGTATCCACGCCCAGCAGTGGCTCACTTCTGTAATTCTAGCACTTTTGGAGGAAGAGAACAGAGTATTGCTTGAGCCCACAGATTCGAAACCAGCCTGGGCAACTTGGTGAGACCTCATCTCTACAATAAATCAAAAAATTAGCTAGGCGTGGTGTCACACGCCTGTAGTTCCAGCTACTTGGAAGGCTGAGATGGAAGGATCACCTGAGCACAGCAGTTGGAGGCTGCAGTGGCCGTGAGCACACAACTGCACTCCAGCCTGAGCAAGAAAGTGAGACTCTGACTCAAAAAAAAAAAAAAGAAAAAACAAACACTGTATCTATTACTCCAGGGCATCAGCATTCTAAGTCTGAAACTTCCAGTAGGAAGAGGAGAGGAAGGGATACTATTGATGCACCAAGAAGAAGTCAAGTTGCTAACATTTCCAATGAAAAATAGTCTCTGATCACACCAAGTTATTAAGCATTTACACATAAAATTTCAATTCCAGTCATTCTTACCGAGAGCAGTGGCTCACGCCTGTAATCCCAGCACTTTGGGAGGTAGATGTGAGAAGACACTGCCTGAGCTCAGGGGTTCAAGACCGGCCTGGGCAACTTGGTGAGACCTCCTCTCTACAATAAATCAAAAAATTAGCTGGGCATGGCGGCGCACTCCTGTAGTTCCAGCTACTTGGAATTCAGAGATTTTTTTTTTTTTTTTAGTCAGAGTCCCACTCTGTCACCCAGGCTGGAGTATAGTGGCAGGCTCGTGGCCACCCCCAGCATCCACCTGCTGGGCTCGGGTGATCCTTCCGCCTCAACCTTTCAAGTAGCTGGAACTACAGACCCATGCTATCACATCCAGCGAATTTTTTTTTTTTTTAACTATTGTACAGACGTGGTCTCTAACCCCTGGGCTCAGGCAATCCTCTCGCCTCCACCTCCCAAAGTGTTGGGATTACAGGCTCACGTGAACCACTGAACCAGCCCCAGCAATTCTTTTTTCTTTTTTGAGTTTGAGCTTGAGTTTGAGTCTCAATTTGTCGCCCAGATTGGAGTGCAGTGGCACGCTCATGGCCACCCCGGCATCGACCCACTGGGATCCGGTAATCCTTCCACCTCAGCCTTCCAAGCAGCCGGAACACTACAGGCGCGCACTACCTTGCCAAGCTAATTATTTTTTATTTATTGTAGAGACAAAATCTCACCAAGTTGCCTGGGCTGGACTCAAACTCGCGGGCTCAGGCAATCCACTCTCCTCGGCCTCCCAAAGTGCTGGGATTACAGGCTGAGCCACAGAGGCCAGTCCCCAGTCATTCTTAAAAGTCACCTTTGTTAAAGTTAAACACGTAATGAGGGGAAATTTTTTTAGGAGTTTTACTTAACCATAAGAGAAAAATGTTACATAAGTGATCAAAAAGATTTTGTGTTGAGAAAAGGCCGTTTTTTAACTAATCAAAGGCACACCAGTCGCTGTGCCTGCAGACTTTCAGGGTGATAATTCCCTGCACAGATGCCAAGGGCAGACCTGGAGGCAGGTCCTGCCCTCAGCCTGCCCAGGACACTGTACCCGAGACAGCAGTACCTGCAGCCACCCAACTCCGCCCTCAAGGAGAGAAGGGCAAGGAGGTGGAGGCATCCCAGAAGCCTGGATCTCCAGACAGCAGGAGTCAGTCCTTTCAATCCTTGAAACATCTCGGCCATATTGACAGATGTCAGTGTTCACCGGACTTGAGCTATGGGATTTCTTAGGTCTAGAGCAGTGTCTCAGTGACTTCAACCACAACCATCCAGTGGCCCTCCACCAAATGCCCTTGCCCCTTACAAGCTAAAATAAATCTTGACTTTCATTGGGCATGGTGGCACATGCCTGTAATTCCAGCACTCTGGGAAGCAGAGGCAAGAGGACTGCCTGAGTCCACAGGTTTGAGACCAGTCTGGGCAACTTGGCAAGACCCCGTCTCTACAATAAATCAAAAATTAGCCAGGCGTGGTAGCACCACCTAAGGATCGCTTGAGCCCAGCAGGATGACACTGGGGTGACCATGAGGGAGCCACTATATTCCAGCCTGGGCAACAGAGTGAGATTCCAACTCAAAAAAAAAAGATCAGTCAGGCGTTGTGGCACGCCCACACCTATAGTTCCAGCTACTTGGAAGGCTGAGGCAGAAAGATCGCCTGAACCCAGTAGGTCAAGACTGCAGTGGCTGTGAGCATGCCCCTGCACTCCAGCCTGGGCAACAGAGTGAGACTCCAACTAAAAATAAACAAAAAAACCTCGACTTTCCAAATAATTAGTCTTTTCAAAAGCAACCTTTTGCCAGTTACATAATAAGTTCATTTTGTTAAAAATTCAGAAAACAAACCTGCATGCAAAGACCACAAATGCACAACTCCACTTTGTTGTATTTCCCTCCAAAGAGTTTTCTCCATTAAAATGCCAAGACTCAGCCGGGCTCGGTGGCTCAGCCTGTAATCCTGCGCTTTGGGAGGCTGAGGTGAGTGGACTGCCTGAGCCCGCGGGTTTGAGACCCGCCTGGGCAACTTGGCAAGACCTCATCTCTACAGTAAATCAAAAAAATCAGCTGGGCGTGGTAGCGCGCGCCTGTAGTTCCAGCTACTTGGAAAGCTGAGACGGAAGGACTGCCAGAGCCCAGCAGGTCGAGGCTGCGGTGGCCGGGAGCGGCCACTGCACTCCAGTCCGGGCGACAGAATGAGATGCCAACTCGGAAAAAAAAAAAAGCCAAGACTCGGGGCAACTGCTAGTGGGAGATTTTCTGTCTTCTCAATAAATCCTACTTTCTGAAAAAAAAAAAGCCAAGACTTTCAAATGACAGCACTATGATGCTAAAACCACTTGTTCTGGTCACATTCTGCAAGTTACAGATGAAACGCACTGTTACGCAAGCAGCAGCAGCAAACTATAGTCAGCCTAGACTGAGTTCAACCAAGTCTTTACAACTGAAACCTTTATGGAAAGGATGCGGAAATCAAAGCAAAAACTGCTTCTGGCCTTCGACTGTGGCCGAAAGGCAGTAGTCCTACTAAAACTGCTTTCACAGAAAGCATTTTCTTCCCACAAAGACAACTTTCCCTTTTTTTTTTTTTTTTTTTGAGTTGGAGTCTCACTCTGTCGCCCAGACTGGAGTGCAGTGGTCGCTCCCGGCCACCACAGCCTCGACCTGCTGGGCTTCGGCGATCCTTCCACCTCAGCCTTCCAAGTAGCTGGAACTATAGGCGCGCGCTACCACGCCTGGCTAATTTTTTGATTTATTGTAGAGATGAGGTCTCGCCAAGTTGCCTAGGTGGGTCTCGAACCCACGGGCTCAGGCAATCCACTCACCTCAGCCACCCAAAGGCGCGGGATTACAGGCTGAGCCACCGAGCCCGGCTAACAACTTTCAATTCTTTTTCTTTATCTCTTGTTCTGTCTCAATTTTGAAAGCCATGTCCCACACCTTTACCTAAATTATAATAGTAAACTTGTAATGAAAGCAAACGGGAATGCATACATATAGCAGAATTCCTAATCACATAAATTCCTAATCACCTAATAAACTCATGGTCTCAAGTTTCCTCTTTCAAAATTACTCAAATACTTGCACATATAGGCTTTACACAATTCTATGACTACGGTGTCACACCCTAGGCTGGACCCTGGGTGACCAAGAAGACCACACTAAAGCAATCATCATACGTGTAATAAACTTTAAGTTCCACGTGGCTGTAAGAAGGTGGGGGGAGAAGCACTTTCCTTGGGAGTAGCATTAAGAAGACTTGCTGGCCAGCTCGGTGGCTCAGCCTGTAATCCCGCACTTTGGGAGGCTGAGGTGAGTGAATTGCCTGAGCCCATGGGTTCGAGACCCGTCTGGACAACTTGGCAAGATCTCATCTCTACAATAAATCAAAAAAATTAGCCGGGCGTGGTAGCATGCACCTGTAGTTCCGGCTACTTGGAAGGCTGAGGCGGAAGGATTGCCGGAGCCCAGCAGGTCGAGGCTGCGGTGGCCGGGAGCGGCCACTGTACTCCAGTCTGGACAACAGAGTGAGACTCCAACTCAAAAAAAAAAAAAAAAAAGTGATATTGAACTAAGACCCAAAGGCTGAGAAGTTATCTTGCAAGTGGGATGGGAGGATTCTCATGGGAGGCAAGGATGACTATTCAGCCAGACCTTGGTACGGACTGAGGAATCAGCATGTGTTAAGGCCATGCCCAAGGCCATGTCTCACAGGGCCCAAACCAGGAAAGACTAATGCAAAGAGAGTGACAAGGGGTTGACTGGAGCCCTAGGGAGTAGGAGAGAAGGGGTTGTATAATCAGAGTTAGGCCATGACAATCATTCAGGAGGCTGTCATAAAAATAACACTTGTAGTTCCACCATATATGTATTTCAAACACTATTATGTACACAGCTGAGTTGGACTCTAGCTCAAGAGATACCCAGAATAAGGCCCACGAAGCAAACAAAAGGCACTTAATAACAGAATAATCTATGAGAATTAACAAAGTAGTCATTAAAGTGGATCACTTCCTAAGCCTAAAAAGGCTTTCTATGCCAATTTTTTTTTCTTTGGAGTCTCATTCACCCAAGCTGGAGTGCAAACAGCCACCCCAGCGTTGACCTGCTGGGCTCCAGTGATCCTTCCACCTCAGCCTTCCAAGGAGCCAGAACTATAGACGCGTGCTACCACGCCCGGCTATTTTTTTACTTCATTGTAGAGAAAAGGTCTCACCAAGTTGCCCAGGCTGGTCTCGAACCCTCAGACTCAAGCAATCCACTCACCTCAGCTTTCTAAAGTGCTGGGACCACAGACTGAGCCACTGAGCCCAGCCTCTATGCCAATTTTCTAACTGCCTGAGTTCTAAGAGCTGAGGATTGACACCCTCTTTCACAGCGTTTAAGATGAAAACTGAAAAAGTTGAATTGCAGACATTCCATTTGAAATTCAAATTAAGAGAACACACACTGAAAACATTTCAAAACAATAATTTCTAGTTACCTGAATTTATTCAATTTTTGTATAAATTTTATCAAACGTGCCACACGCAATCACCACAGAACATTGACCACATAGCAATAATAAACTGACACATGTGACATCGGATGAGCAAGGTGTTGGCCTTGTCACCTGCCCTCAAGAGCAGTCCAGTCATTACACCTACTACTGAGGGATGAGGCGACTTGTACAGGGCAATGGACAAATCAAGACACTTATTTTGGCAGCAAATGCAGATTGTTCTCTGAACCAGGTTTACTGACACTCTAACTATGTGACTTAATTGATGATGGGCTCACATCCACATGAAGAATACCTCTCCTCTTCTATCTGATGAAACATAACCCTACATGTCAAACCTACTGAGAAACCCAAGGCACACAAAGCTCCCTGAAAGACACTCCAAAATACAAATACAGCTTCTTTAGCTCTGGTTGTAGAAAGTCCTCCTTGCTACTGTACCAACACTGCCATCACAGCCAATGTGCCTGCCACAGTCATGCCCATGTGGGAGATGCAGGAACAGGCAAGTAATCACCACCACGGCTTGTCCAGGGAAATGCAAGTCAGAACTGCTACTGAGGAATTCGAGACTCAGGGACACCTTTAAAAACAAACCGCTGGTAAATTCTGTCATGTATATTTTACCACAGTAAAAATAAAATTGAGGGGAAAAACTTCTGAAAGTTCCAGGTTTGGGTCAAATTTAGCAGTATCTTTTGGGCAGCTTTTCAACAAACTCAAAAAGTATACACAAAGAACAGAGAAAATGTCACAGCCACCCAGTCTTTGTTCCCTCCCATCCCATTCCATTCAGATGTGCCTCTCAAGTGAGATCCAGCCCCTGGGCTGAAAGCAGGGAGAGGACAACAGCTGAATGGAGGTGGGGAGGAAGCCGACTCCTGGATCCAGCGCCAGGACCCACGCCGAGAAAGAGCTTTTTCCTTTTTTTCTTTTTCTGTTTTTTGGTTTAACTACACTTGCAAAGTAATATTAGAGTCCTTGTGCAACCATTCTCAAAAGACACCCAGCAGACCTCCAGGTCTCCCACAGCAGCAAAAGTCCAGTAAGAGAAGCCAAAGTCCCAGAGGCACCAGTCTACAGCGCAGGGTACCCGACTTTCAACTATCCAAGATATGCCATTGACTGGGTCTGCACAAACCAAAAATAGGAACCGTTTCAATGGCACTTTTTCCACAAGCAATATCATCTTACATGCTTTGCTGAATAAGTCCCGTCATCCCCCTAAAAGGCCCGAAAGGCTCTACGTTTTGCAGCTTAACAATTGTTTACACTTTTACTTCTCACTCGAAAACAAGAGCTAGGGACATTGCTCAAACCATTGCATAAAAACTCCCTGACCACGTAGGAAAGCCTGAAATCCGATTTCTCTACCAAAATATGCCCAACACCCTGGGCAGGAGACGTCCACCGCCTGCGGAGAACACGCGCCCAAGCACGCTGCTCGTTCCCTACGAGCAGGACAGCAGCGTCCACGCGAAGGCCGCCTTAGGCCAGTTCAACCCCCGCCTCTGACACCCCTGGAGGCGGGTAGGGACGAGCCCAGACTTCCAGACACAACAGCGGCGGAAACCGAGACGGGCGCCGGGGACAGAGCGGGCCCCAGGCACGGCGGACGCCTCCACGACCCCGACCCCTGAGGCGCCGCTCGGCCCCTCTCCGGGAGGGAACTGAGCCCATGTGGCAGGGCTGGCGCTCCACGACACACACACGCGCGCGCACCACCCTGCCAGAGTATGATGAAATGAGGAACGGAAATTAACATTTCAGGCAGCGTCTCACATTGTTCCTGGAGGCCGAGGCCGAGCCGCCGCCGCTCCCCCCGCCCGCCCCCAACCCCCGCCGCGCCCGCGCTCCTCCCTCGAGCCCGCCCCGGCCCACGCGCGCCACCCGCGGCCCCGCCGCCCCCGACCCGCGCCCGCCCCCTCCGGCGCGGAGCCCGGGCCGCCCGCTCGCGTCTCCAAACAGCGATAACAACAGGGACGCGGAGAGGAGCAGCCACGACCTGCGCGCGCCCCCGCGTCGCCCCTGCGCCCCGCCACCCGCCGGAGCCCCCGGCCCGCCCCGCGTGCCCCAAGCCAAGGCGACGCGCGGAGGCCCAGGCCCGCCCCGCGGCCCCCTCGGCGGCCCGGCCCCCGGGCCGCCGCCGGCCCGCCGCCCGGTCCGCCCCTCGCGGCCCGCCCCCGAACCCCCGGATCCCGCCCGCCCGGAGCCCCGCGCCCCGCGCCGGCCCCTCCCGGCCGCCCGTCCCCCGGCCCGCCCCGCGCCCGCCGCGCCGCGGGCTGGGAAGGCCCGCAGGCCGCAAGGCCTCGAGAACGCCCGGCGCCGCCCGACCACCGCCCCACGGCGGCCCCTCACCCGCTGGCGGCGGCTCACGGCGGGGCGCGGGCGCTGCCCATGCAGCCCCGGCCGCGTCTCCCGGGCGCGCGGCCCGAGCGGGAAGGCGGCGCGGGCTCCAGAGGCCGGGCGGAGGTGAGCCCCCGCGGGCGCCCAGGCTCGGCGGCGCCGCGGCTCCCGGCGCGGGCGCTACTGCGGGGATGTCTGGCCGCGGGCTCGACGGCGGCGCCTCCCCGGCTGGGGCCCTCGGTCCATCGCGCACCGTCTCGGGCGGCCTCTGGCTTCAGGACCCAGCGGCGGCTGCGGCGGGCGCCGGCCGCATGAGACGCTCCCGCCCATTGGCCCGCCGTATCCGCCACCGCCATTGGCCCGCCCCGGCCGGGCGGCAGACGCTGCGCACGTCACGGCGTCGGAGGAAGTACGCTAATGGGGTGAAGGGGCGAAGGGATTGACAACCAATGTGACAGACCTGAGGCGGGACTGCGAGGAGCTGCCGGTAGCGATTGGTCGGGGCCGTGCGTGAGGGGGCACGCGGCGCTGGAGGCAGCGAGCAACTGGATTGGCTTTCTGCGTCGCGAAGGGGGTGGGTCTTTCGTTCTCGAGCACGACGACTGGCCTGTCCCAATGCCGGAAGCAACGAGAGACCCGGTCTGGAAAAAAGGTCTGGTGTTGAAAGGAGCTGCGAAGCAAGATGTCAGCCGCGTGGGCCCGAATTCCGCGCGAAGCGGATCTGTCCTCTGACTCCCGCGTCCCGTCTTTCCTAGCAGGCCCGGCTCCCGGCAGCGCTGGTCGTCCTGTGTCGCGGCGTCGCCCTCGCCCTCCTCGGCGGACGCTTGAACGAGGTCCTCCCTCGACGTCTTCCGCTGGGATGGAGCGCGGGGCGGTGGGGGATAGAGGCGGCCGGAGGAGAAGACCAGGTGGACGCGAGCCGCCCACCACGTCTGGGGACTCGCCGCGCCCGCTGAGTGTCGCCTCCGCGTCAATAGCACGGCTGTCGTGTGGACTGCGGCGACGGTCGTCGGCCCGAGAACTCGTTGCCTGAGTACGAACCACTGGAGGCCCGAGGCGTGCGCGGCACCGAGGAGGGAAAGGGCTCGGCGGAGCCTCAGCCGCGGGGGAAGGGCGGACCTGCCCGGGTCTGCGCGCGAGCCCGTGGGGTGGGACGCGCGCAGGGCCGCCTTTGTTGGCAGACTCGAGCGAATCAGGCAAGCTCCGGGTAAGTCTGGGTTCTATTTCTTTCTTTTTTCTTTCTTTCCTTTCTTTCTTTCGAGTCGGGGTCTCACTCCGTCGCTCAGACCGGAGTGCAGTGGCGCGATCTCGGCCACAGCAAGCCTCGATCTCCCGGCCTCAGCCTCCCGAGTACCTCCCGAGTAACTGGAACTGCTGGTGCGCACCACCATGCCCGGCTAACTTTTTGATTCCAGGTCCTATTTTAAATGTATCTGGCCGGGCGCGGTGGCTCACGCCTATAATCCCAGCACTTTGGGAGGCCGAGGTGAGAGGATTGCCTGAGCCCGCGGGTTTGAGACCAATCTGGACAACTTGATGAGACCTCGTCTCTACAATAAATCCAAAGTTAGCTGGGCGTGGTGGTGCGTGCCTGTAGTTCCAGCTACTTGGAAAGCTGAGGCAGAAGGATCGCCTGAGCCCAGCAGGTCGAGGCTGCAGTGGCCATGTGCGTGCCACTGCACTCCAACCTGGATGACAGAGTGAGACTCCAACTCGAATGAATGAATGTATCTGTGTGCTTGTCCAGGAGAGCTAAACCAAAAAAGTTCGGTGAACAATATCCACCTCCAATTTTTTTTTTAATTCTGTTGTCGCAAAATAATGACAGGGCTTAAAGTATGAAGTCAGGACATTGCAAATCCCACAGTGAACGGGTCAGGGAAGGTGGCGCTTCCCTGTTGGGCAGCATGCAGCAGGGTTGAGAGGACATTCAGTGGCCAAACTGTTCTCTTCACATCCCAGCCTTGGCGGTGACTAGATGTCACTTTGGACACTTTTTTTTTTTGAGTCGGAGTCTCACTCGGTCGCCCAGACTGGAGTGCAGCGGCCGCTCCCCGCCACCACAGCCTCGACCTGCTGGGCTTCCGCGATCCTTCCACCTCAGCCTCCGAGGAGCCGGAATTACAGGCATGCGCTACCACGCCCGGCTGATTTTTTGATTTATTGTAGAGATGAGGTCTCGCTGCCCAGGCGGGTCTCGAACCCACGGGCTCAGGCAATCCACTCACCTCAACCTCCCAAAGGCATGGGATTACAGGCTGAGCCACCGAACCCGGCTACTTTGGACACTTTTATCTCATAAACCCTCAGTGTCTTCACAGGTAAAATGGGAACAAGTAGCACTTTTTCTTGGGGTCACCCGGAAGATTAAATGAACGGGACTGGCCCATATGGAAGTTCCTCCCGCAACCAGACTGTTCTTCCCAGCCACACCAGGAACTTCACATGGTCTCCTCCTCATGCTCTCTTACCACAGACCTCAGTTAGGTGGGGGTCTTAGTCCATTCATGCTGCTGTAAAAAGTACCCCTCAACCGGGCTTGGTGGTCAGCCTGTAATCCCAGCGCTTTGGGAGGCTGAGGTGAGTGGATTGCCTGAGCCCACGGGTTCGAGGCCCACCTGGGCAACTTGGCGAGACCTCATCTCTACAATAAATCAAAAAATTAGCCGGGCATGGTAGCGCGCGCCTGTAGTTCCAGCTACTTGGAAGGCTGAGGCGGAAGGATCGCTGGAGCCCAGCAGATCGAGGCTGCAGTGGTCAAAAGCAGCCACTGCACTCCAGTCTGGGTGGCAGTGAGACTCACAACTCAAAAAAAAAAAAAGTACCCCTCAAGGTCAGGCACGGTGGCTCAAGCCTGAAATCCCAGTACTTTGGGAGACCGGGGCGAGAGAATTGCCTGAGTCCAGGAGTTCGAGACCAGCCTGGGTGACAGTGAGACTGTGACTTAAGAAAAAGAATATAACACATCTCACAAGTAAATTTGTAAAATGTATTACATGTTGAAATGATAGTATTTGGGATATATTACATTAAATAAAGCATATTGTTAAAATTAACTGTATGTGTTTGTTTTCACTTTTTAATCGTGGCTACTAGGAAACTTTAAATGACACCCAGTGATTCACATTTCTGTTTCTGATGGACAGCCCTTGGCAAAAGGCTGTGCTTCAGGGCAGGGAAGCCTGGTGGCCTGAGGGGTAGCCCTCATTCTTTCATGGGACAAATATTTTGAGGGCTTGTGGTATGCCCAGCTCCATTCTAAACCCTGTATTAAACACAGGGTAACAGGCAAGGGGAAGAGGTGTTATTTTATCTAAGTTTATCAGAGGACCCAGATAGGATTACCTTTGAGAAGAAACAGTGCAGTGACCCCATGAGGTGCAGATTGTCTGGGAGGGGCACCCTGCAGAGAGTGCAGGGTCACTGCCAACGCCCCAAGGTCAGAGGGGAAGGAGCTCCCCACAAAGAGCAAGGGAGGAACACATGAGGTGAGGAGGGGCTAGGGAGGCCCAGCCTGCTTCTTAACCTTAGTGGTCACCTGGGAGAGCGGGAGTGTGCCCTGAGGGACCTGGCTAATGCTCCAAGATGGCTCTGAGGTGACCAGAGCACAAAGATGTATGTGGACTGAAAGAGAAGTGTTCAGGGTGAGGTTGGCATTGCCTGAAAGGGGCAACTTTGGGCTGATAAATCAAGAGTCTAGTTTTGTGTACTGAAGTCTGAGATGCCCCTTGGGCCACCCACGTTGGTGATAGGTGGACATGGGGAACCAGGGGATAGCAGCAGAGGTCAGCCAGACCAAAGCAAGGTGGGCGCAGCCTTGAGCCAGTGCTCTGGAGTGGCGGGCCACCAGACAGGATTTCACAGCAAGGCTCAACTCAGATTCCTGGTTCAGAATCACTCAAAGCAGCCTGCAAGACATCAGGAGGGAAGCTTTGCCCTCGCTCTGAGCAGAGAGGGGAAGCTGAAGGATAGGATGCAGGCCGTGGGGGAAGCCAGGTGGCCAGCACAGCCCGCAGTGCACTGGGACAGCTAACGGGAGCCCACGTTGCCACGTCTTCCATTGTTTTTCATGGTGACTGCAAGTTAAATTCTTATGGGATACGTCATTAAGGGCAATTAATTTTTTTTTTATTTGGAGTCTCCGTCACCCAGGCTGGAATACAGTGACACGCTCATAGCCACCCCAGCATCAACCTGCTGGACTCCTGTGATCCTTCTGCCTCAGCCTTCCAAGTAGCAGGAACTACAGGCATGTGCTACCACGCCCAACTAATTTTTTGGTTTATTGTAGAGACACGGTCTCACCATGTTGCCCAGGCTGGTCTTGAACCCACAGGCTCAGGCAATCCTCTCGCCTCAGCCTCCGAAAATGCTGGGATTACGGGCTGTGCTATCACGCCCGGTCAGCAATTAATTTTCAAATATTGTGTGTGCCACACGAAGCACCAGATCTTCAGACCCCTGATCATGAGCCCACAGGGGGCTCAAAGGTTTATTTTCTCGATTCAGCTACCTGGGCCTTACTCCAGAGATGCTGACTCAGGGCTTCTGGAGGGAGACTGAAGTGTGGCCAAGTACCATCTTGGAAAAACACTCCCGGGACACCTTCCATCTCCAGTGTTCCCTGGCCTCTTCAGCAAGGCCTGGCCCTTACGGTGTCTGTCCTGGGACAACTCCATCATTGCTTGGTAGATTGCTTTATTATTGCTTTATTGTTGCCCACGCCATCCCACCCCAAAGATCATGAAGTCATTCTGTAAACATCAATTCAGGGCCTGCTATTGACCAGGCACTGATCCAGGAGCTGTGTATTTAACCATAAGCACAACCGTGATCCTGACAAAGGCACTTCCACTACTCCAGAGTGACTGTTCCCTGGAGCCCAAAGAAACTGATCCTTCAGCAAACACCAGCCACACTTGTCTCCAGAAAAGCCCAGTGCTACTTTGTGTGGGGACACTCAGACGCTGCCTCCAGTGGAGACTCCAGATCTGGTGCCCACTGCAGTGAAGACTGGGCGGGCAGGGCACTTGCAACTGGTCCAGTCAGACACGCCCTCATGGAGAGGAAGTGAGGAGCATGCTTCATTCTGCACCAAGCAAAGGCATCAGAAAGCTGCTCCACCCTCTTCTTCCTGACCCCAGGCCACCCGCTCTCCACTGTGGGCTGGGAGAGGGAAGGACCAGCTGGATGACAAGAGATAACCTGCCAGGTAGGGCTCTCCTCCCCTCACCCTTGGCCAGACACCTTGCTCCTCCTGCTCCCTCTTCTACAGAGTGGCAGAAGGGGCCAGAGCACCAATCAAGGGCAGCTAGCTCCCTCCTGACTTCCTTGGGGCCTTATGAGAAGAGCTGACAGCCAACTCTGAGTCCAGCAGGTCTGCAGTCAGCCCAGCTCACCAGCACTCCTGGCACTAGCATTTGGACCCCAAGCTCATTTCACAACCACTTGTCAGGCATTTTGGTTCTAGTTGCAGAGATGGTGATTTGTTGGCTGCCAAGCCTCAGGGAAGGAGGGGCTGCAGTGTGAAGCCAGATGCAGATAACCACCAAACCTTGCTGCCATCACAACCACCCCAGCTTTGAGAACTCTATACCCAGGGCTTTTTCTGGTTCTTTTTTTCAGATACTGACTTTTCTCTGTTCTTTTTCCTCTCAATTTTTACTGTGGTGAAAAACAAAATGAAATTTACTATCAATTATTCTTTTTTGAGTTGGAGTCTCACTCCATCTCCCAGGCTGGGGGTAGTGGCACGCTCATGGCCACCCCAGCGTTGACGCGCTGGGCTCAGGTGATACTTCTGCCTCAGCCTTCCAAGTAGCCAGAACTAGAGGTGTGCGCTACCAAACCCGGCTAATTTTTTTACTTTTTTATTGTAGAGATATGGTCTTGTCAAGTTGCCCGGGCTGTTCTCAAACTTGTGTGCTCAGGCAATCCCCCTATCTTGGCCTCCCAAAATGCTGGGATTACATGTTTGAGCCACCGCGCCCAGCTGAAATTTACTATCTTAATCATTTCTTTTGTTTTAAGAAATTATATTGCCAGGCTCGGTGGCTCAAGCCTGTAATCCCGCGCCTTTGGGAGGCTGAGATGAATGGATTGCCTGAGCACGCGAGTTCAAGACCTGCCTGGGCAGGCGAGACCTCATCTCTACAATAAATCAAAAAAATTAGCCGGGCGTGGTAGCGCCCGCCTGTAATTCCGGCTACTCGGAAGGCTGAGGCGGAAGGATCGCCGGAACCCAGCAGGTTGAGGCTGCGATGGCCAGGAGTGGCCACTGCACTCCAGTCTGGGTGACAGAGTGAGACTCCAAATCAAAAAAAAAAAAAAAAAAAACAGTATCACTCTGTTTCCTGGGCTGATGCCATGACACGATCATGGCTCATGGCAGCCTGAGCCTTCTTGGCCCAAGTGATCCTCCCCTCTAAGCCTCCCAAGTAGCTGGGACTACAGGCTTGCACCACCATACCCAGCTAATTTTTTTTTTTTTTTTGAGTTGGGAGTCTCACTGTGTCGCCCAGACTGGAGTGCAGTGGCCTCTCCTGGCCACCGCAGCCTCGACCTGCTGGGCCCGGCGATCCTTCCACCTCAGGCTTCCAAGTAGCTGGAACTACAGGCGCACGCTACCATACCCGGCTAATTTTTTGGATTTATTGTAGAGGTAAGGTCTCGCCAAGTCGCCCAGGCAGGTCTCGAACCCACGGGCTCAGGCAATCCACTCACCTCAGCCTCCCAAAGTGCTGGGATTACAGGCTGAGCCACCGAGCCCGGCTTAATTTTTTAATTTTTTGTGGAGACAAGGTCTCGCCAAGTTGCCCAGACTGGTCTTGAACCCCTGGGCTCAGGCAATCATCTCGCCTCTGCCTCCCAAAGTGCTGGGATTATAGGCTTGAACCACTGTGCCCAGCTGTATGTCTTCTTTTGAGAAGTGTCATGTCTTTTGCCCACTTTTTTTTGTTTTTGAGTTGGAGTCACACTCTGTCACCCAGGCTGGAGTGCAGTGACACACTCACAGCCACCACAGCCTCAACATGCTGGGCACAGGTGATCCTTTTGCCGCAGCCTTTCAAGTAGCTGGAATCACAGGCGTGTGCCACCACACCCAGCTAATTTTTTGATTTACTGTAGAGAAAAGGTCTCGCCAAGTTGCCCAGGCTGGTCACATACTCCTGGTCTCAGGCAACCCTCTTGCCTTGGCCTCCCAAAGTACTAAGATTAAGGACTTGAGCCACCATGCCCAGCCTTTTGCCCACTTTTTAATACAACTATTTGTTTTTTTCCTTTCAGCATGTTTGAGTCCTTGTAGATCCTGGATGTTAGGCCTTTGTCAGATATACAGTTGGCTTTGTCAAATATGAGTTGGTTGAGAGATTGAGTTTTTACTTCCAGAATTGCTATCCTGTTCCATTGGTCTATATGCCTATTTTGTACCAATACCAGGCTATTTTGATTATTGTAGCCTTATAGGAAGGTTTAAAGTCTGGAAGCGTGATACTTCCTGCTTTGTTTCTTTTGCTGAGGATTGTTTTGTGGTGTCATTTTAAAGTCTAAATAGATAATGTGATTTTTGTCAATATATCACAAATTGCATGCTTATAATCCAACTGAGAAGATTGGGGGTAAAAAAAAAAGTTTTGATTGGGGGTAAAAAATAAAAATCCTGCAGCTGGGCTCGGTGGCTCAGCCTGTAATCCCAGCGCTTTGGGAGGCTGAGGTGAGTGGATTGACTGAGCCCGTGGGTTCAAGACCCACCTGGGCAACTTGGCGAGACCTCATCTCTACAATAAATCAAAAAATTAGCCTGCTGTGGTAGCACATGCCTGTAATTCCGGCTACTTGGAAGACTGAGGTGGAAGGATCGCCGGAGCCCAGCAAATCGAGGCTGCAGTGGACAGAAGCGGCCACTGCACTCTAGTCTGGGCGACGGAGGGAGACTCCAATTAAAAAAAAAAAGTCTTGCAAAGTCTTCCTAGCAAGGCTGTCATAATATTGCATAATATGTTTTATGTGATGAATTCCAGTCTGCAGAAAGCAGGGACAGGCTTTGCTGGACGTTGAGTCTTGTTCTCATCCAGACAGCTTACTGTACTCTAGACAGGGCTTCCAGCGCTGTTGCAATAAGCAGTGACCACACAGACAAAAATACCTTCCACATATTCACAGTAAGGACTTGAAGTGATGTCTTGTGAATACGTACCTGGTGCATGTCCTGCCAGAAACTCCTGTGGGTGCCGTGCCCTGGAAGAGGCTCAATGACCTCTCCAGCCACTACTTAGAC